>CM070719.1:27422092-28656911 GCA_036346275.1 Otatea glauca
CCCACTCAGACAACCCTCGGTCGGTCAGGAACACTCCTTCCTCGCGCAAGTGTAGCCAGTTCACGCACTCACACGGGTCGGTGACTCGGCCGACCACAAGGTTCCTCCTAGAGCGGTAACCCTCTCGACCCAAGCACTACAGCCTACACCCCAGCGGCTACGGTTGCTAAGTAGCGCTTTGCGGAAGAAGGAAGTGCCCTTACGGAAGCGACCCTTGGTCGATTGGGAACACTCCTATCCCGAGCAAGTGTGCATGAATGCTTCGTAACCAAGTTCCTGTCCTCTTCACGCTTCCCTCGCAAATGGTAGCACACCAACCCACGCTTGACCGACCCCTGCGGTTGCTAGAGCTATGGTCGCCGAGTGCTCATCATAGTAGGAAAGTGCTAAAGACAGACTGGAACTTGCCAAACTTTGGTTTATTGCATGCTAAAGTTTCTTACATCGCGAAAGGAAAAATATGCTAAGATTTTTTCTAACTTTCCTCCTACTCTTTGTGGAGGATGCTCTGGGGTGGGATCCATTCAGCGATCACTCGGGCGTACGATTTGACTTGGAGCTCGAACCGTCGACCTCCTCCTCAGTCCGATTCCTAGCAATCCCGCTGTTGACCATGGCGAGGTTGATACCATCGAAATGAGAGATGGTACAGACGAGCGCCGAGCAGGCTCCAAGCATGATGCCCTCGCTCACCGAGCTGTTGACGTGCTCGGGCACGCGGGCTAACTCGGTGGCGAGTGAGCTCGGGCCCGGCAAGGTCCCAAGCACCTGGTCGCAGACGTCCCGGTCGGCCTCTCGGACGGTCGTCAGCTTAGCGACCAGCTCAGCCCGATCTCCCTCCGCCAGCTGCTGCGACGTCAAGGCCACGTCGCGCGCCGTGACCGCCATGTCATGTTCCTCCACCGCCAACCTCCGCGCCACAACGGCGTCGCAAAAATTCTTCTATAGTTTTGCAGACCAAAACGGCGTCAAGCAAGCACACCTCACATACCGCGATTGTAAAGTTGACTACCAAGAGCTGGGTTACTTACCAGTCGCGGAGTCCGTTAAAGCGCGGAGCTCCTCCGGGCGCTCTGCGGCACCCTCACGGCTAGCTCCTTCGGCGGCGTCCGCTCAGCAGCTTCCTCGGCACCCTTCTGGGCCAAGTCGCGCTCGCCTTGGAGGCGAGATGCTTCCGACCGCGCGGTCTCCTCCACGACAACGGCAGCATCTTTGGCGCTGTTGGATCCCGCTAGGAGGGACTCAAGCTCGGCTACCCTCGCCCTCGAGGATTGCTTTGCCCGGCGTACATCGTGCAAGACCCCGCCGACCTGGCTCAGCTCCTGGCGGACCTTACCCGCCTCCTCCCGCTCTCGAGCCAACGCCCCTAGAGCTTCACGGAGCTCAAGGCGCAGACGATCGCGCTCCTCCTCGGTGGCTGCCCTTTGGTCGTCCGAGCATTTGGAGGAGCTCGATAGTCCCTGCGAGCGGGCCCTAAGGCCGCACTGAAATGCCCCATTAGGTTCAGTGCGAAACTCATCAAGGGCGATAAAGATGGGAGTTTGCTCGGCTTACCGCACAGATCGGGACAATTCCCCCGCTGATCGCATCCAAAACTTTGCTGGAGGAGTCAAGGGTGAGAGCCAACCCCTTGTGGATCAAGCCCATCTCAACCGCGACTTCCCGAGCACTCTCCTGAAAGGATTCCCACTCCCCGCCTGCCGCCAAGTCATCCTGTGCGGGAGATGGTCTCACGAGCGGTCGAGTGAACCCCCCTAGAGCGGCCCCGGCGACTCTTCTTGATAGGGGGTCGTCCGGCACCTCCCCCCGCGGCCCGGGGACGGTCGCCCCCGACACCTGGGCCCCTCCCGCCGACGGGCTCCCGAGCGGTGGCGGCAGGATCCCCTCCGAGAGCAGAATCAAGACAGCCGCGGTAGCGGCCTCCCCGTGATGGCGGCGGAGTTTGCCACGACCCCTCGATCTCGGGCTAGGCCCGACTCGCAGAGGGTCGGACCTCCCCGCTCGAACTCGCCACCGGCGCCACGGCTAACGTCTCAGCGCGCACGGTGCCTCGGACTCGGACTCGGCCACCAACGACTCAGCGCCGCTCGCCAGTACTCGACCGCGTCTCCTCCCGGGCCGACGCCGCTCACGGCATCCTCCCACGACCGCGCTCTCCTCTCCGCCTCACGGCTATGCGAACGGCGCGGCCCTCCAGTGGCTCCACCAGCGCACCACCGCCAAGCACGATCGCTCGTAAGACCTGCACACGCAGCCGCCAGCAACTCTGATCGCCCGCTACAATACGACTTCGGGATGAGGAGTACTTATACAGCCGAGCGGGCGCGGCAACCGCACCCTCTTCGCCAGCCCCCTCGGCGCGAGGCGAATCGCCTTCACTTCCCCAAAGATGCTCCGCTCGAGGCGTGATAACGCGGCGCGCGCGGCGTCCTCGTCGCATCGCGCCGACCGGGCCCGAGCCCGACCCACGATATGGGTCATCACCGCCACCGCTTATCGCCGAGGTCGACCCTGCATCGACCGAAGTCGGCGGGCGGTCGTATCGGAGACCTCCTCGCCGCGCGCTCCTTCTTCTTCCTCCTCCTCCTTTCCTCCTTCCGCTTCTTACACCCGGATTCACGCTGCGCGGAGTCCGCCCGGACCGCAGCCCTCAGCTCCTTCTCCCCCGGCAGCAACGCCCGGGAGACCATCCCGGCGAGCCCCTGGAAATCACGGAGATACTAGTCAGACCAAGTGCGAACAGCTGAAAAGAAAAGAAAGGAAGGGAAGAGATCTTCTCGACTTACCAGGTCCGGGGGATTGCAGGAGGAGAATGGCTCGGGGTGGACACCCGCAGCCTCGGTAGCACTCCCGCCCAAGACGGAGGACACCCTGGCCTCGATCTTCGACACGGAGAGCTCCGACCTCACCGTCCTCATGGGGTCGAACGCCCCCTTGTACCGAAACATGGGGCGCTCCCTGTCCATGAGGGGTTGTACGCGCATCTTCATGAACGCGCGTACAACAACATCGCCGGTCAGCCCTCGCTCCCTCTGGGCCTTGATCCGATCGATGATCTCGCACCTGTTCCTTCCTTCCGGCCGGCGCCCACGCCCACTGGGCCCCGCCGAAGACGGCCAAGATCGGGCGCTGCCTCCTGTGTTCGAACAAAGAACCACTCGAGTGCCACTTCGGCTTGATGACAGCGCTTCACGTCGATGTAGTCCGATGCGTGGCCGCCGCGCAGCTGGAAGGCCACACCACCCATAGGCACTGGGGCGTCCGTCGGTTTGTCCTTCCTCAGTCGAGCATGAAAGAGATGCTTCCAAAGCGCCCAACGGGGATCAATCTCCAAGAAAGCCTCTCACAGGGTGACGAAGACTGCTATGTGGAGAACACCGTTGGGGTTGAGATGGTGTACCTCCGCCTCGTAGTAGTGCAAAGCGACCCTCGGATAAATGGGTGCAATGGAGTTCAAAACCCTTTCAAGAATGAGGCAGGCACCACGATTTCATCATCCCTCGGCGAAGGGACGGCGGCCCCAGTCTGTACCCTCCACTTTGAAACCTTTTGCGGGGGGAGGAACCCCTTCTTCTCCAAGCCAAGCACACGGCTAGACTGAGCAGAGCACTCTAGCCACGACATCGCCGGAGTCGAGGACTGACTGAGAAGTAAGGGAGGAGGAAGGTGGGGATCTCTTTTTCTCCGGCTCCCTCGCTCTGGTTTTCTCTTGTCGCAGGCAAAGACGGGAAGGCGAGGAAAGCAAAGGCAAGTGACCAACACAAACGTCCCCGCGCTAGATTTATAGGAGCCGAACAGACACCGAGCTGAGCGGGCGCCAGCCGAACAGACACCTCCTCGAGTGAAGCATCGCACGCCCTCGGCTGCCACGCCAGGCCCTTGGTAACTGCAATAATTTCCAATTCCTCTCTGTGCATTTAAGTCTGATAGGACTGTAGGAGGTGCAAAGACACCGTTTCGAGCAGCGCGCCCTATGGCCTCTTGGTCTCTGCCCGCTGCTTCGAGACGCGTGCGAGAGGCCCGTTGGGCCACTGTGGCCCCAAAGTGGCAAAAGAGCTCGATAGCTCGCACCCGGGGCCCAGTTGATAGCTGCGGGCTCCAAAGGCTTGAATACACCAAGTGGACTCAAGTCGCCCCAGCAGAAATTTGAGCAAGGGGCGAGGATGAGGCGATCCCCCAGTGGGCCCCGAGTTGGGTCGGCGGACGACCCAATCGCCTTAACTCGTGTCCGAGACCATACTTCACGCTCTCCCGCGGAACCCATCAAATGGGTGATAGCCAGCTGTGCTCTGGGTCGGCGGACGGCCCAGAGTGCGATACGGGATCGAGTAAAGAAATGTTTCTCATGGGTCGCCTCCAGTGGGCTGGACACCCTACGCTGGGATCGTCCACTTGGAAAGGTCCCCCTTGGGAGGGATCTCCAGGTCCCACTCTGATCACCCGTTCGTAGCTCCACGAGCACGGCGTTCAAACCGACGTAGGTAAACGCGCGTTCGCTCACCCTCTCCAGGTCCCACACCTGTGGACGGGGCGTATACGTATGACAAATAGCGGCCTCCTCTCGCAGATGCCCTCACCAGATGAGGACTCGAGATGGACGCCCTCCGCCTAGCTACGGCATAAAACCAGCCTCACGCGAAATTTGAGCAAGGGCGAGGACAAGGCGAGCCCCAGTGGCCCCGAGTTGGGTCGTGGCGACGACCCAATCGCTTTAACTCGTGTTCGAGACCATATTTCACCCTCCCGTGGAGCCCATCAAATGGGTGATAGTTACCAGGCTCGGGTGGCGGACGACCAGTCCGATCACGGGATCGAGTAAAGAAAGGTTTCTCATGGGTCGCCCGATGGGCGGACACCCTCTGTTGGGATCGTCGCTTGGAAAGGTCCCCTTGGGAGGATCTCGTGTCCCACTCGGATCACCGTTAGTAGCTCCACGAGCACTGCTCAAACCGACGCAGTAAACGCGTGTTCGCCACCCCTCCGTGTCCCAAACGTGAACGGGCGATACGTGGGATAGACAGCGGCCACTCCTCTCGCTGCTACCCCCTCCCGATGGGGACTCGAGATGGACGCCCTACGTCCAGCTACCATGTAAAACGAGCACACGTGCATCTACGACATTAAACAAGCACTCGGACACCGGAATCTCTCGGGAGACATCCAGCCGTCCGCGCTGACCTAGGCTACGTCCAGCTACGACGTTAAACGAGCATATGTCTAGCTACGACGTAAAACGAGCACACGTCCAGCTACGACGTAAAACCAGCACTAAGACACCGGAATCTCTCGGGAGACATCCGGCCGTCCGCGCCGACCTAGGCCACGTCCAGCTACGACGTTAAACGAGCATACGTCCAGCTATGACGTAAAACGAGTGTACATCCAGCTACGAAGTTAAACGAGCATACGTCCAGCTACGACATAAAATGAGCACACGTCCAGCTGCGACGTAAAACCAGCGCTTGAACACCGTAATCTCTCGGGAGACATCTGGCCATCCGCGCCGACCTAGGCCCCGTCCAGCTACGACATAAAACAAGCGCCAGGACACCAGAACCGCCTGAGAGGTATCTTGGCGTCCGCGCAAGGCATCTGAGTGCCCATGCTCAAAAGAAACGGCCACGCACCGGCCGTCAGCCCATGAGGACGAGGCTAGCAGGGAAAGATGCCAAGGCGAATTCGTCACACAAACAGACCAAAAGGAGATTTTATTCTAAAAATCGCTAGGTTCGAACATTACATAATACTATGAAAGAACCTAACGACTACGCCTGGCGCCGCGCGCGGCCCATTTCTTCGATGAGGGCGCTCCTCACCCTGAACAGCCGAGGAACGACCTCAAGCAGCGCGTCGACGACGGCTGTGTCACGGGCCACGGCATCCTCCTCCACGATCTCGGCCAACGCCTGGTCACGCTGTGCCCAATACACGGCCAGGGGATCCTCCTCCTCCGCCTTATGGTCGTCACCAAAACAAAAGATTAGCGGATCCGACGAAGCCATCAGAGGCTGCGGAGGAGGATTCTAGACTGGAGACAACCGTTCAAGTGAGCGGTGATATCCTTATATACCCAAATGAAGGAAGGTCAAACGGTTCCGAGTAAATGCGAGCGCGGAAGATGAAGCAGCCTTCGCCGAATTCCGAAGCGGCCTTCGCCGAATTCCGAAGCGGTCGAGAAGACGTACGACCAAAGCACGCCAAACCATGCGCAACGCGCGCAGCAAAGTAATTAAAGGCTTCCGTGGGCGTAGACGCCCCGACCAATTCTCGACAACACGGATGCGCTCGAGCGCACCAGGCGGAAACCAACCAACCAGGTCGGTCGGATCAGCCGACCAAGTCCGGTCACCGCACTCGACCATGTTTCGACCGACCGAGTTAAACCCCTAACGAACCGGCGAACTTCGCCGGAGGTTCGGGGCTCTTGACGAATACTCATACCATGGGTACCCAACACCTGGAGGACAAACGGGCTGCCTCACCGGCTCGACGAAGGGCCCGCTGGTCGCGAACGGACGCCGACCCGACCTAACGAGCCGCCCAAGCTCGTCCTCGATCCAACAAGGCGTCCGACCGCCACGTGCTCTGACGCCGCGAAGCTTCACCAAGCTAAGGCATTCTCCGCCAAGGGACAGGTGTCGGGCCTCCGCCGGCCACTAGCCACGTGCCCTTCGAACACAACGGCTCAAAGTGACTGTACAGGGGTAGGTGGCTCCTTCCCGAGGTAGCGAGGAGGTTGCCGAAGTCAAGCTCCGGTCTCAATCGCTCGACACGCCTGCGGTGAGGGTGCGCTCCCTCCCGAGGCAACGTCAGCGCCTGACAGACTTGCAGAGGGCAGGTGCGTTGTTTTCCAATGGAACGGCCAACTGCTCTGCTCTAAGAGACCACCAACCCAGCGAGGATGAAGCGGAGGCTGACCAGTTGCCGAGACTGAGGGCCAGAGCTCCCAGCACTGCCTAGATCATCTCATCTTCTCCTCTCCCAACTTTCCATGTAACCTGCCCCCCTCCGGCTATATAAGGGGAGGCAGGACCCTCTGGGAGAGGGGGCGCCCTTATCTGGATCTTTACGAATAGGCAGTTCTAACTCACACGTTCTTGAGCTCTCAAACCCCCGCTTGTAAAAACCGTGCAGCCATCTGCACCTAAAGCAATACATCACCACCACACGAACTGGAGTAGGGACATTCAGCACGAACCAGTATACATCTTGGACTCCCGAGTCTAACCATTCAAGGAGAGGGAACGCGCGACCCCTTAGACTTACAAATTCACTCGCCGGTGCCCGAAACGCCGACAGGAACTTACTGACTTTTCGAAAGCTCAAGCTAGCTTAAAGCATCCCAAATAGGATATAAACCTTTCAGGTTTAATATATGAAGTATTTGGTGCATGCTTTGTTTAGAACTAAGTATGATGATTGATAAAATAATTCTGAGACAACAAGAAACCAGAAATGCAGGTTTGGAGTGCAGGATTTGAGGCAAAGTAACTCTGCATGTGCCTACTTATCAGGTTGTAATGGTTAGTGCTAACAATTAAAAGTAAACATTGTTAAGAAACCCTAATAGCCCATGTGAAGGCCCATGTGGTCCCTTAGCCAAAACCCTGGATGAGCGCTATAAAAGGAGGAGGGGTCCCCCCTAATGTACATGCATTCATTAGCAATAAAAGAATTCCCGCTGTTGCTCTCCCTAAACACGTGTCTCTCTCTCTTTCTGTTCTCCACTTTAGATCTGTTCGGGAACCCCGGACTATTCGATAGCGAGGTTCCTTAACACGTTATCAGCACGAAGCTCTACCGGAGATCAGTTTTGAAAAGGTGAGAAGAGGTGAGAATCAGCAATTGAATCTAAACGCTTGTCGTTTTCTTCGCATGCATCTATCCTACGATCTTGTAATCGTTTTTCGTCACATGGCACGAAGTCATTCGCGATCGCTCGGCTACAATACATATTTTTACCGCTCATCACGAAAAAGAAAAGAAAGAAATCGACGTCGCCTCGGTCTTGGCGCACACGCGTCGCGCCGCAACGCCGTCGTAGCCTCGGTCCGCCGAAGCGCGCCGCCTGCCGCCGCCTCGCCGACCACCGGCCGCGACACGTGGATCGGCTCGTCATGCGGTGCCCCACCGCCCGCTGCCACCGCCACCACGGCTGGCCGCGCTACGGCCTCGCTGTCGTCGCGCTTGAAGCGCCATCGCCGCGCCCGCCACGCCGTCTGAAAGAAGAAGCGGCGGCGCGCTCGGCACCGCCCATTGCCGCGCGCCATTGTTGCCTCGGTTGCGCTTCGAAGCACTGGGCGCCGCCGGCCTGCCGCGTGTCGCCGCGGCGGCTCGCGGCCCCCGCGGCGTCGCCACCCGGCTACCGCCGCTCCTTCCCAAAGACGCTGCGCCTCGAAGCGGAAGCCGCTGCCGTCGCGCCGTCTCGCAGACGGCCGTGCGGCCGGCCTCGGCCTCCATGCTTCGCCGCACGGCGCACTGGCACCTCCTCGGCCGGCACGCCCGTCTGCCGCCGCCGCCGCGTCTCGCTCGGCAGCTGCCCCGCCAAGCTCCTCGGCCTCGCCGGACGCCCGCGCTTCCACGCCGCCGCCGCTGAAGCCCACCCGCGCTCGAAGCGCCGTGGTCGGCCGCCGCAGATCAATGCCCGGATGGCGCGGCCGCGCTGCTCAACGTCTTCGCGGAAGAAGCCGGCGGCGGCTCGTGTGCGTCGAAGCCTCCGCGCCTCTCCTCGCCGAGCCGCCTCTGTGCCTCTCCTCGCCGGCACCGCCCACGCCCGAGCCGAGCGCCGCTGGCACGAAGTCCCCCTGTGTTGCGCGCCGTCTCTCCCCTTCCTTTTCTCGGTGTGGCGCAGGCAAGAGCACTGGCGGCTAGGGTTTGGAAACCCTAGCCGCCAGTTTTTATGGCCCACAAGCGTGGAGCACGGCCCAAGAGCCGCTTGGCCCGGAGAGAAAAAAAAGGGGGGAAACGGCCTTGTGGTCGGCCTGGCAGCCGAAAGGAAAAGAAGAAAGAAGAAAAAAAATGCAGAAAATTGCAGAAAAATTTAAAAAATTGCCGGAAAATCAAGAAGATTTATTTGGCTCTGTTTTTAATTTTTCTTGCTCTATTTTTCTGTTTTATGAATTTTATTTATGAATTTTGAATTCTTTGCTTTATTTTATATATTGCAATGCATATGAATTTATTTTTCTGCACTTTATGCTTTTTGCAACCATTTTCTACCAGATTACACGCAGTAATCTAAATCAGAATTTTGAAAACATGCAGATGTCTAGCATTGTGAATCGTGAGTTTGAAGAACTGGCCCCGCATGGTCAGAACTATCTCACTTGGGCATCGGACGTGAAGATCGTTCTTGGGGGCAAGAAGCTCCGCTCCGCGATTGGTCTAGGGTCCTCGCAGGACGCAAAACCTACCGCTGAGCAAAACGATCAAGCTCTGCATTTTCTCAGGCACCATCTCTCAGCCACTCTAAAGAATGAATATATGGCTGAGGAGAGTGCACTTGAGCTTTGACCGCACTTGAGCGGTTGAAAAGCTCAAGTACACCATCTTGCCCCAAGCACGCAAGATTGGGTGCGCCTGAGGTTTGCAGACTTCAGAACAGTGGTCGAGTACAATTCTGCCTTGCACAGAATTTGTACCAATCTTTCTCTATGTGGCAAGAAGATCACTGATGAAGAGAAGATTGAAAAAACTCTCTCTACCTTCCACCCTAATGCTATCCAGAGTGCACGCAGCTATCGTCAGGACGCATACAAGGAGTATAGCGAACTGATTGATGTAATGCAAGTTGCGGAATCGCAAGACGATGTTCTACGCAAGAACTATGTCTCGCAGCCACCTGGAAGAGGCACTGGCACAGAAGTCAATGCCAATAGCTACAAGGTGAGAAAGCCCACTCATAGAAAGAAGGGCAAACAGGGTGGAAAAGAGAGGCCCCAGGCCAAAGGAAAGTCCAAAGCCCCTGTGAAGAGGGATGACAAAGAAAAGACGCACGCCAAGCCGTATGGACAGCAGAACCAGACGTGCTTCAAGTGTGGCACTTGGGGACATTGGTCGAAGATATGTCGAGAATCCAAGGAAGCGATCAACGCATATCAGGCTAAGAAGAAGGCAAAGGAAAACGCCTCACAGAGGCGCACCGCCAACATCGGTGAAGATGATGTCATGGATGTAGACACCCCACTTGCCTCATCCTCACGAGAATAGCACGGACATCGATGTCTGTAGCCATGATTATGGCGAATGAAGAAAAACTTCGCAGATGATATAGAAGCGTAAATTAATGCATATTTTCTGATTACATTTAATGCATTTCTTTTAGATTATGGTTGTTAGCATTTTCTTTGAATAAAGGATTGTAAGCTCTAGAAGAGCATACTTCTTTCATGAATAAATACGCAATTTATTCTTTATTCGAGATTCTTCAATTTTGCAAGTAATATTTGGATTGTTTTGCCTCTATCTGATTAGAATTATATTTCTTTTATCTAGAAATCGTGTAGCGCCCAAATGGAAGAGATATGCATTGTTGATAGTGGCACAACAAATACCATCTTAAGAGAGTCTAAGTATTTCCAGTCGATCACGAAGAACATTTGGAAAGATTACTACGATCGCAGAAGCGACTCATATGTAATCGGCTCAGGAAAAACCACTATTATATTGCCTATGGGTACAACTTTGGTAATTGAAGAAGCCCTTTTGTACCCTGAATCAACACGTACTCTCTTAAGCTTTAAAGACATCCGCGCCAATGGTTTTCACGTAGAAACCAATGAAGAAAATGGCAAAGAATACTTGTGCATTGTGAAGCACGCGGTATGTGGAAAAATGGTATTAGAAAAATGTCCCTCATATGAATCTGGGTTGTACTACACGAATATTCATGCACCCGAAGTGTATACTTCCTTGAAGACTGTTTTTAGAAGCTCTGAATTATTTTCTTTATGGCATGGTAGATTAGGTCATCCTGGTCTTAGAATGATGAGAAATATAGTGAACAACTCAAAGGTTCATGGCATAAATGTTAAAAATTTCCCGAATCATGAAGATTTTGTGTACCCTGCATGTGCCACCGGGAAATTAATAACTAGACCCTCTGTCATGAAAGTGCAAAGTGAAATCCCTGCATTCCTGGAACGCATCCAGGGGGATATTTGCGGTCGATTCAGCCTGTCGGGGCCGTTTCGATACTTTATGGTGCTCATCGATGCTTTCTCGAAATGGTCGCATGTATGCTTGTTGTCAACAAGAAACCATGCTTTTGCAAAGTCGATCTCGCAGATCATAAGAATTAAGAATGCTTTCACGATCATCGCGTGAAGTCCATTAGAATGGACAATGCGGAGAATTTACTTCAAAGGCATTTGATGATTATTGCACAATAGAACGGGGATAGCGATTGAGCACCGCGTCGCGCGTTCATACGCGAAGCGGACTAGCGAAGCACTAATAAAGAGGATTAAGTTCATTGCCGGACCGCTTTTGCGAGTTGTAACTTGCCCAACACTTGTTGGGGACACGCGATCTGCGCGGCAGCTCTTATCAATTTTAGACCGTCGGCCTACAACATCCATTCTCCTATGCGGCTTGTGCGGGATCATCCCAAGATCTCCCATCTTAGAAAATTTGGGTGTATGGTATATGTACCTATACCACCCCCTCGTGGATCGCAATGGGCCCTCTCCGCAAGTGCAGGATATCGTTGGTTATGAGAGTGCATCCATAATCGGTATTTGGAACCCATGATGGAGACTTGCATACAGCCCGATTCGCTGATTGCATCTTTGACGAGGATCGTTTCCCGTCATTAGGGGGAGGAAATCAACCTTTGGATGAAAAATGCCGGGAAATCATATGGCATTCCACTGGGATCCCCGCACATGACCCCCGCACTAATGAAGCAAATCAAGAAGTCCAGAAGATAATTGATTTGCAGAATTTAGCAAATGAAGCGCTGATCATTTTGTGATCCGAAGGCGTGGTTAAGTCGCATGTACCCGCAAGGAATGCACCAGAGAGGGTGGAAATACCAAAGAAAATAGAAGGTATCCCTCAACCTGTTCAGAGGCCTCAAAGAAAAAGAGCAGGCAATCTGGCTCCTCAAACCCAAAGTACCCGGAGGCGTCGAGAAAAGCTGGCGAGAGGACTTACCACAACCAATCACGAAAATGCCCCAAGGAAAGAAGGGAGCAGGTTGAGACTGCACTGGAAAGAAGCCAACGGAAAAGGCAATTCGGACTTGAATCTTCCTGCGAGAAGCCACGGAAATAATGTGTGCGCACACATAGGCGATGAAAGCTAAAGGAACTTGCTCCTGCGATAGGGAAAAGCAGCGAAGAGCAAGTAGAAGTGCATGAAGCACCCCATGAAGAAATGGCCATAAACTTTGTAATAACAGGAGAATCCCTGAATAGAGCAACAGCCAACGTTGATGCATACTTTGCAAAGAAGATTGCCTCGATCATTGATCATGATCGAGCACGCATCTCTCGCGAGTGCAAGAAAAGGCTAGATTGGGAAGAATGGAAAAAGGCAATCACTGCAGAGTTAGTCTCTCTGAACAAGAGAGAGGTGTTTGGGCCCGTATGCCGCACACCTCCCCATATAAACCCCGTAGGTCACAAATGGGTCTTTGTTCGGAAGAGAAATGAAAACAACGAAGTTGTAAGGTACAAAGCAAGGCTTGTAGCTCAAGGTTTCACTCAACGTCCTGGAGTTGATTATGAAGAAACCTATTCTCCGGTCATGGGAGGAATTACCTTTAGATATTTGATCTCAATGGCAGTCAACTTGAAGTTGAGAATGAAGCTAATGGATGTTGTCACAGCATACCTATATGGAAACTTGGATTCGGAGATATACATGAAAGTCTGGAAGGAATTCCTATCCGAACCAAGATGGAGCAAATAGAAACACATGCAGTGTGAAATTGGAGAAATCTTTGTATGGATCAAGCGATCGGGAAGAATGTGGTACAATCGCTGAGTGACTTTCTCTGCAAGAAAGGCTACACAAATAGCGAAGATTGTCCATGTGTGTTTATCTGACGATCCCGAATGGATTACGTATAATCTCCGTCTATGTAGATGACTTGAACATCATTGGGACGGATGAAGAAATTGAAGAGGCATGCTCATACTTGAAGTCTGAGTTTGAAATGATGGATTTGGGTAAAACCAAATTTTGTTTAGGCTTGAAGCTTGAACATGTCCAAGGAGGAATCTTGGTACATCAATCAACCTACACACAGAAAGTGTTGGAAAGATTTGGATTTGAAAAAGCATATCCTGCGAAGACTCCAATGGTGGAAGGTCACTCCAAGCAGACCTAGACCCATCTGGACCTAGAGAAGAGGGGAGGAAGTCACGGGAGCGGAATTTCCATATCGAGTGCAATTGGAGCGCTCATGTACCTTGCGAATAGCACTAGACCGGACATTGCGTTATTTGTGAATTTGCTAGCTAGATGCAGCGAGAACCCACCAAAAGGCATTGGAAAGGGATCAAGGACATCTTCCGTTACCTCCAAGGAAGCAAAGACCTCGATGCATTCTTGAACAAAATAATGAATTGAATTTGGTTGGCTATGCGATCTTTGGGTATTTATCGGACCCGCATCTTGGCAAGTCCCAAAGCGCTATGTTTTCCTATGTGGAGGAATAGCAATTTCTTGGAAGTCGTCTAAGCAGACTCTTGTCTCGACGTGGACAAACCACTCGGAAATCATCGCTTTGTATGAAGCATCTCGTGAATGTGCATGGCTCAGAAGAATGGTTCACCACATCCAGAAGTCATGTGGTTTGAACATTGAGCAAACCCCCACAATAATTTATGAAGATAATGCAGCTTGTGTTGCCCAAGCACAGATGGGTTATGTGAAGAGCAATCTCACGAAGCATATCAACCCCAAGTTCTTCTATGCTCACGAATTGCATAAGATGAACGAGATCAAAATATTGCATACTAAGTCATGTGAAAATCTTGCAGATTTGTTCACTAAATCACTCCCAACATCTACCTTTGAAAGGTGCGTGAAAGGAATTGGGATGATGAGACTTAGAGAAGTGCAGATTTCAGGGGGAGATATGTCACATACTCCCACATGAATCTCGAAGATGAATTATGAATACCCAACATGAATCTCGAAGATTAGCAATTGAAGTTGGGAGAATTGTACTCTTTTTCCTTAGCAAGTTTTTCATGAAGTTTTCTTGCATAAGGTTTTGACGAGGCAATTCGTGCAACATAGTAAGCGTATGCTATGTACTCTTTCTCCAAGTATTTTTCCCACTGGGTTTTTCTGGAGTTTTAATGAGGCATATGCATCTCGCGGCAAAGGGCCCAAGGAGGAGTGTTAAGAAACCCTAATAGCCCATGTGAAGGCCCATGTGGTCCCTTAGCCAAAACCCTGGATGAGCGCTATAAAAGGAGGAGGGGTCCCCCCTAATGTACATGCATTCATTAGCAATAAAAGAATTCCCGCTGTTGCTCTCCCTAAACACGTGTCTCTCTCTCTTTCTGTTCTCCACTTTAGATCTGTTCGGGAACCCCGGACTATTCGATAGCGAGGTTCCTTAACAAACATTATCTCTGCAAGTTATTGAGCCTTAGGTGCTCCTAGCTACTGACAGATCGAAACTCCTTAATATAATTGACCCGGTGATTAGGGATACAGTGGATCCAAAATACTTATACCGAGTTATTTGGCTGGGATTTTGGACTTCCCGAATAAGACCGCAGCGAAGGACAGTATGGCATGTAAATACCCTCTCTAGTTCGGATCATGGTGCTGTCATGCCGGATGTGTCTTCACAAATTCCATAATGGTGAATTGAGTTGAGGAAGGGCCTCGTTAGTCATCTAGTTCTTTTGACGTATATGGAAGGAGCGCACCACACAGATTTCCCAAAACAAGCACAACTCCTTACAAGAGATTGTTAGTATCATCCGAAGGTTCTAAAATTCAGCGAAATTTATGAAATCTCGGCCGGAGGCGGGATCCAAAATCCCGGTAGAGTAAAAAAAATTAAATTGCTACAGTAATATTGGGAATGTCAACGAGATTTCGTCAAATCTCGCCGAAATATCAGGGTTTTTTTACCGGTTTTTGACTTTTTTTACCGGATTTGGTCCAATAATCCTTAAGAAAGTCATCTTCCATGAAAATTTGTTGAAAAACCGAATTTGTGAGAGATTTTATAATTTTGGCAGAAACACTGTCAGATTTTTATAAAATTATACAAGCTTGATCATGATCCATTTATGGCATTGTGTTTAGAAATTGTAGGATCATACAGAAAAATTTCAAAAGAATTGAACTTCATTTGTTATCTTTAGAAATCAAAAACATAATGAACATAAAATTTTATAAATTTCCTCGAGTGTAATCAAGATCCAAAATTTTTATGAAAGATTAAGAATTGCCTCAGTACCGTTCTATTAAATTCTAAAAAAATTTAATTTTTTTATTTTCTCAATAAAAACAATGTAAGTCTTGAAATTTATTACTTATATTTCAAAAATAAAAAACCGAAAGAACATAAATAGTACAGTGCCTTGTAAGAATTGTATAAATTCATTGGAGTGTGGTAATGATCCAAAATTTTTATGAGAGCTTAATAATTTACATATAACCCTTATGTAAAAGTTTGAAAAACTCTAATCCTTTTTTCATTGCTCAAGCAAATCTATGTATTGGTCATGAGGCTTTTATCAGGACATAGCACTTTCAGAATTTTCGAAAATTATTGAAGCTTGATCATCATCTGAAAATTTTATGGAAATATTTATGATGCATTAGGAACATACACAAAATTAAATATTTTCTAACTTGGTTTTAACCATTTTTCATTCGGCTGAAGTTTGTCGGTAGGGCTTTTATCAGGACATTAGCACTTTCAGAATTGTTTTAAATTCATGAAGCTTTATAATCATATGAAATTTTATAGAAATATTATTTATGCATGAGGACCATCCATAAATAATTTCAAAATTTTATAACATGGATTGTTCCATTTTTCATTCGGTTCAAATTTGTTGATCAGCCTTTTATTAGGACAGTATAACTTTCAGAAATTTTAAACATTTCTAAAGCCTGATAATTATCTGAAATTTTAATGGGAACATTAATGATATGTAAGGACCATCCACAAAAAAATTCAAAAATTTTTACATCATTTGTACCATTTTTCATTCGGTTGAAATATTCCGAGATTTCGGCATTTTTCGAACGAAATTTCAGAAATTTCGCCGAAATTTCAGAAATTTCGCCGAAATTTCAAAAATCCTGGTTCAAAAAATTCTGGATTTGAATTTTGTTTGTATTCATCCAAAATTTATCTGAAATTCTGTTATCTTGGCGAAATTTCAAATTCTAGCCGCCTCCAAGATGTCAACTGGAAACGAGATTTTAAACCTTGCATCCTACAAGGAGTTCGTATCTTGGGCACCATAGTTTGTGTTTTGGTGGTTGTTTAACTTCATATTTTCCTTGCTATTGACTTGCCGTGCCGGGCCAGCTCAGCACGAGTCCATCGTGTCTAGTGCCTAAATCGTGCCGTGCCAGCCCAGCTCGCCTTCGGTGAGCCTAGGCACGGCCCATTTGCACTTCATGCCAGCCCGGCCTAGTCCATGTGTACTATTGCGACGAGAGGAAAAAAGCTAGAGACACACAGAGCTGAGGCAATGGACATAAATATTGGGGGAAATAGAAGTAAATTTTATTCATTCTTGAACATGTATAAAGTTATTACCTTGTTAAAAACTTTACACTCCGATGTGGGGTATCCCGATAAGGAAAAGAGTACAGTAACTACGTGTATATATATATACTACTCGAGGCTGATATAGTCAAGATCGGCTAACACGTCCGTGATCTCCGAATTCTTGGTCTGATGTTGTGTCATGTCATCTGCACGCTCCTAGTCTTTGTGGCATGTAATTGCCTCAACCATCTCAGGCGTGAGGGACAACCTCCTCAACTCAAGTATCATCTCCACCAAACTGAAAGTGGCGTCCCACGAGACAGTGGACACCGAAATCACAAGTACTTCCTATGCAAAATGCGATAGTACAGGGTAAATACGTTGATTATTCTTCGACCACAAGAGTGAGCTGAGTCGATTGTCCTCATCCATGCCAAGCTTGGTCTCCACGAAAAGCGTGTCGAGGTAGTGGTTGATCTCTACTTGTGAATTCCATTACGACCTGCTCGATGCTTCGAAAGACGAACTAGATGCCTTACCTTTTAGTTTCTTCCATAAATTTGAAGCGGTCGGCCTGCCTCGTGCTCATTGCGTAATTGAAGTAGATCTTCTTGCTTCACTTCTGCTGCCAAACTTTTCATAATATTTGTCGAAAACCCTGAAAAACTCATTATAAACATGAGTATAGACCTCAGAAAAATCAAGATCGAATGCTTCACCTATTCCTTTTTAGGTGCCCTGCAAATCAGATAATTTTTGCAAGTATCCAAAATAGTAGCAAAACAATAGAGATGTAGAATAGCTTGAAAATATTTTAAAAAAAATCTCCATTGGTTCGATAATG
The DNA here is from genome assembly GCA_036346275.1 of Otatea glauca. Lineage (NCBI taxonomy): Eukaryota > Viridiplantae > Streptophyta > Magnoliopsida > Poales > Poaceae > Otatea > Otatea glauca. Next base: position 27,439,645 of record CM070719.1, read on the forward strand.
GGTTGTAAAATATAATTATCTTTGTTTTCTTTGAAACTATTAGCAATAGTCCAAAGCCACTCGATTTCTAAGCAAGAGCTGGGTAGTATACACCGGATAATATGTTGGTTGTATTGTAGAAAATTTATAAAAATTGACGAAAATAACGGGCAATTTCCCAATCCACATCAGAAACTAACGGCTTACCATTATTGCAATTGACGAAGATGATGATAATGTGCTCGTAATTCTTGCACCGCTCTAAGCATAGTATACATAGAGTTCTATCCAACCTTCATATCAAGGTTGAATCTTCTTGGTGGCTTATTGTTGGCCCTACAGTACTCCACGAACTTGGCGTACTTTACAGTCGAATCTATAACAAATTTGATTGTATCGTGTATGTTGTTCAAACTTGGTTTCATTACATGCAAACCTGCCTGCACAATGAGATTAATAATGTGGCATTTGCATCTCTGGTGGAGTATGAAACCTCCAACATAAGTCTCTAAGTGCGGTGAGAGATGCTCTATGGCCATCGTGTTAGCTGATGAATTATCAAGACTGATAGAAATAATTCTATTTTCTATTTTAAAGTTAGTAATAACGTCAAGTACACATGCAGTAATAGCTTCTCTGGTGTGTGCTTCATCAATTAGCCTAAACTCTATGACCCTTTTGTTAAGGACGTAGTCGTCGTCTAAGTAATGTGCGACAATACTAAGATATCCTGCTCTTTGATGAGATGAATTTCATATATCTGAGGTCAAGGCAAAGGAATAACTAACTCTTGTGAAGGCCACTTTCAACATTGCTAGTTTATTTATGTACAATACGTATATGTCATGTGCAGTTGTTTTTCTACTAACATGTTGGTATTGTGGGCAAAAACCACATTGCATCATCCTTTCAAAACTAGAGCTCCCACCCATTCTAAGTGGAAGATCATCCGTAACTATGCAACATGTAGTTTTGTTTCTAGCTATCTCGGCATTGTATACCCATGTACTTACCGAACTGTCGATATTGAAGTTGAGCTGTGTCTGAACGCCCTCGCCTGGCCTTCGTCCGACCAATATCTTCTTCAAGCATGTCTCCGCGTGTCGCTTGAGATGACATGTTCCTCCACATGCGTGTGTAGATAATTTAGCTTGACAATATTTACAAATAGCATACACTACTTCAAGCCCGTCCACAATTTTGACGGTTCTATCCATATGTTGCCAGCACCATGCCCATCGACTGCCAGATATGAACTCCCGTCCCGAATGCATCGATGTAGCGGCATCGAAACTCGGGTCGAATACCGATGCCTATCCCGGATGCACTGATGTAGGGGCATCATAGCTCGGTGTGGATACCAACACCCGCCCCTCGGGAATGTAAGAGTCATCCTTGATGTCATGAGTACTGTCCAAACGATGGTCATCCATGCCATAGTATCCCATGCTGGGGGAGAGTTGGTACGGATCAATCTCTTGATCCTGACGAGGGGTACTTGGAAAGCGAGGGCGTGCTCTCTTGCTTTTGCTCTTGCCAAATATTTTGTTTCGTGGCAAGAGAGCAAAAAGAGAGAGCAAACTCGGGGCAAGCAGAGAGAACAAACTCAGGAGAGAAGAAAGAGAGAGTAAGAAGAGAGCGAATTAAGGGCAAACATTTCGGGTACTGAAGAAGTGAAAACCCGAGGGGGGTTTTATAGTGAGCAAACTCATCAGCCGAACGTTGGAATTGGACGAACTTGAAATCATCTTTATTTCTTTCATGCGTCTCATCACTGTCAGTCTCTGTCGTTCACCGAACGTTTCTATCTCTTTCTTTGAGAATTCGTTGAACGTTGCTCAACCGAAGGCCTAATCTGCCCGTTGCTTGAATCTTTCCCCCCTTCTCTCTCCTTTTTCCGCTCTTTCTCCCTCTTTTCCCCCTCTCTCTCCCCGTTTTTCTCTCTTTTCGTGATCTCTCCCCCTCTTTTCCCCTCTCTCCCACCCAGGTGGTCAGGGCACGAGGCCCCGCCGCCTTGTTTGCCCCACGCCGCCTCTCCACTGTCCCCCACCCCTCGGTGTCCCTCCACTGTCCTGCACCTCGTCTGTCCCCCGCCCCCTCCCCCTTGTCTGTGAAGGACCATGTGGAGGTCCATCCATGTTTGTGATGAGTATTTGACTTTATTTGAGCAAGGTGTGCTCAAGTTTGAGTTTGATTTGGATTGATTTTCAAAATGAAGCAATTTGAGTTATCTCTGCTAGGAGTGGCAATACCGGCCGTATGGGCACGGTAGTGATGAGTTGGATGGTTTATTGCATATCATTATGGGTATTGCTATGTGATGTGTTTCCTTGTCTTTGATGGTTGCAGGGCGACGGTGCTAGGTCATGGTGAGGCGAAGGATGACCGGGACTAGGCGAGGAGCGTCGGAGGTCCAGACGGTTGGGAGATCGCCGGAAGATGATCGGAGACGGAGTCCGGGCAAGTCAAGAAGACAAGGAAAGGAGATGATGCTAGCTATATGCCGCGTGGATCAATGAGGGCCGTAGGATTGAGGTCTAGTTGATAGGTTAGCGGGTCTAGGTAGTATGCTTTGAAAACCGTGCAAGAAAACCCGGTATGTGTGTGGGTTTTGGGTTAGCCCTTGCGTGGCTGTGTGTGTTGGGTTAATCCTAGCCCTTAGATGAGTGCTCTAGGGTTTAGGGACTCATCCAAGGTTGGAAGGTGGCCCAAGAGTAGTATAAATAGGGGTGGAGGGGTTGCCTCCTTCCCTTGAAGGTTTTGAGGTTTGTGAATGCTCCTTTGAGCTTTGCCCACATGAAAGTGAGGCTTTGTAACCTCTCCTTCCAGAAATGAAAGTTTTATCCATCCATCTCTGAATTTATTTTGCGCATTTACATTATGTCTTTACTTTACATAATTTAAATTCAGCATTTATTTTCCATAATTACATTCTCGCAATTTACTTTCACGCAATTTGGGTTTGCCTCCCCTCCTTCTAAATGCTGTTGATCTTTTATGTTTTGAGTGTGTTCATATGGTTTTACATCTCTTTTGCACTCTTGGATTGAGTAGAGAACATCTTTTCTTTCAAGTTCCAACTTTGTTCAGAACTTGTTCTTTGCGTAGCATTTAGTATTTGATTTTTATAAAAATATAGAAAAATCATTTTTAAGTGATTCTTCTTGGAGGAGGTGCGGGACTCTAATATCCACTTGCATAAAATTTTTAGAGTTCACTTGTTTCACCGGTTGGGCGCCATGAGGTGAAAACCGAGCCCCAAACTTTCTGCTCGAAGTTCTTGACTGACTGTGTTCTTCGATTTTTCCTGTTTTGTTCTGTAAGGATTTTTGAGGAGAAATTTGGTGGAGTTCTTCATGACTCTGATGCTCATAGGGAGAAAAATTCTCAAAATTTTGTGAGCTGCAGAAACCCACCAACCTCCTGTTCAAATTGAGGACAAGTTCTGCAAAAATTCTGCTTTTGCTTTTCTGAAAGTGACTTTTGTGATTTGAATTGATGTTCTTTCTAAAAGCAAGAGTTGGATTGATTCCTCTTTATCTTGGACACTAGACAGCCAGGATTGTGACCCAAAAATCTCCACATATTTTATGGTACTTATCATTGCAAGCTTGGGGTACACATAGTTGTCTAGTTTTTCGGGTTTTTCACGATTTCCTTTGATCGATCTTGTCGAGGTTTTTGTTGGAGTATTTTGGGGGAAAATTTATTTGCGACCATTCATCCCCCCCCTCTATTCGCCATCTTGGTCCTTCAATTGGTATCAGAGCCGGTTTTGCTCTTCCATAGATCTTGACCGGTCTCAAGAGCCATGGCGATGGACAAGTATTCCACCAAGCCTCCCATTTTTTCTGGAGTCGATTTTCCATTCTGGAAGTCGCGCATGGAGTCATACATCACTGCCCAGGGCTTCCTGATATGGCAGAAGGTGAAACTCCCATATGAGGTTCTGCAGATAAGCGTCACGGCGGCAATATGGTCGACGTTGAGGCGAATGCTAAGGCAAGGAACATCCTCATACAGGGTCTTAGCCGCAGTGAGTATGACAGGATTTCTCACCTTCGTTTTGCTCATGAGATTTGGGTGACCCTCGATGCTTACATAAGGGCACTACCCAAATCAAGACGGTTCGACAGGATCAATTCAAGCGTGAGTTCAACAAGTTTGAACAGCACGCTGGTGAGAGTCTTGATGACTACTTGGGTCGTTTTACCAAGATCTTGAGCGATCTTTAAGCAGTTGGTTGCATATACCCAGACTCGGATAATGCTCGATATTTCTTGACCGCACTCGATTTGCGTGTTTGGGAGATGAAGGTGACCACCATCAAGGACACCACTGACTTGTCGACTCTGACTCTTGACGGGCTTTATTCCCGCCTCAAGACTCATGAGATCGATGTCGTCTCACGGAAGACGAAATCTCAGTCGATGGCCTTGGTCACCGATCCCATTGGATCTTCTTCTTCTGATCCTTCTATTGGTTTCTCTCTTTCTACCCTTTGTGCGCTAAGCGATGACCAACTGGAAAAATTTCTAGAAAATGAGCTTTGCTCTTCTCGCTCGCAAGTTTTCTCATGCATACAAGAGGGTGAGAGAGAGGAAGAGAGGTGGCATGATCACCTGCTTCGAGTGTGGTGGCCCCAACCACATTGGCGGCTATCCTAAGCTGGAGAAGGGCAAGAACGGCGTTGGCGGTTCGGGCAAGAACGACTACACCGACAAGAACCACAACAAGAAGCCTCGGTTCGTGAGCCGACGCGTGAGAAGAAGTATCGCAACTTCTCCAGAACAAGAAGCTCTTCCACCGCGTCCTCGTCGCGCAGCGACATAAACCTCTCCGACACCGAGACATGGAGCGGCGAGGCGAGGATGAACCGCAAGAAAGAAGAGGCGGCAACGACTTCTCGGCATGTGTTTCATGGCCGACACCAACGACATCAGCGACTCAGAGCTCTACAAATGATTCGGACGAGTACCCTCCTATGACCAGCTCAACGAAGCTTTACGCAAATTAGGAAAATTTCATGCTAGAGCTAGAGCTAGGTGTGTGCGGAGCTTGAGAAGGAAGTAGGTACCTTGACTCGGGAGTTAGCTTCTCTTAGATCTTCTCCTCTGAGTCACCGATGATTGCTCTTTGTGTCTTGCTATTCTTGTAGAGTTGGAGAACTTAAGGACTATGCGTGATAGTGTGTTGTTGAATTAGAAAGTCTTAAGTTGAAGAATGTTAGCGATAATTCTGTTGATGCTATTCCACTAGATGCTAGTTTTCTTCATGCTCACTCTACTCCTTCTTGTGCTAATTGCCCTAAATTGCTTGCCGAAATTGATGCCATGAGCGATCACCTTAGGAAGCTTTCTTCTAGAAAGCGATGAACTTGAAATGCATGCTTCTAAGGACCCAGTCGGCTCATGTGAGGTGAGGAAACTAAAACTTGACAATGAATCCTTAAATGTCAAGTGTGCTAAACTTGCTAAGGACTTACTAGATAAGTCACAAGAAAGTTGCTTGCGATGTTACGTGATTGAGGGGACTTGGATAAAATCCATGTCGAGCTTAGGAAGAAATTAGAAGACCAAGCTCATAGAATTAGAAATGCGTCTTGTGTTTCTTGTGAGGCCCTCAAGATTGAGGCAATCGTCTTTGAGGAGAAAAATGCACGTCTTTGAGAGAGCTCATCTTTACGGTTCTTCTTCTTCTTCTTCCCCTGCTCCTCTTACGCCTCTTTCTTTCGAGATTGCCAGTATCTTATGAGCACTCTCGAGAAGTTTGTTGGAGGCAAGAAGAAGCTCAATCTTATTCTAGACCAATCCAAGATTAATAGATTCAATCAAGGTCTAGAATTTGATCCCTTGGAGCACGCTCGGGCGCATCCTCCCACCATTGTGCGCGGCTCCAAGAGTGGTGAAATTGTGATATCTTCCAAAGTGAGTACCACCGTGTTTAGGTCTACTGGGGTTGTCCATAGGACTTCTGACCAGAAGGGTGTTACTCCTATTGCTTCTGCCTCTAGCAAGGCAAAGTACACATGCACCTTCTGTAAGAAGGATGGTCACCTAGTAGATTTCTGCTTCAGGCGCGCCAAGATCACTTGGCGTGAGCGTGTTGCTGCTCTTAGGGGTATTCAGGGTCATCCCCAAACTTTGAGTGCTCCTAAGGTACACACTGCTTCTAGACAGGTTAGAGAGTCGTTTGTTTTTTTGGCAGCGTCCAGGACTCGGTTTTCATGCTAGTTCTTTGAGTTTTAGTCCTGGAGCTGTTCGTAGTCAGTCTTTCCGCCGTCCTCTTGATATTCCTCGTTTTCTCATCGAGGTAGATATCGCGCGTGATGTGATTCTGGTAGGAGTTTTAGGCAGCTTCACTAGGGTGGTTCGGCTTTTGCACCACGGCATGCCAACCCGATTTGGCTCCTAGATCATCTACTAGAGTTGCTACTGATCTTGTTAGGGTTAAACGTCAGAGAGACACTCGAGTCCAGTCTTCTTCTGTGACTGGTACTCTGAGGCGTCGTGTGGTTCAGTATTGGGTTCCCAAGTCTTCACCCTATCCCAGTATTGAGTCGTCTTTCTCTCTTGTGTTTTGATCAGGTTCGTCGGATGGGGATGGGCGATGTTTGGATTGTCGACTCCGGTTGTTCTCGTCATATGACCGGAGATTCTCAATAGTTCTCTTCCCTATTTCGAGCCCCCGGTGATGAGTTGATCACTTTCGGGGATGCTTCTTCTCGTAGCTGTAGGGTCTGGAGTTGCGACGTGCATAGGATCATAGAGACCTGTGAAGTGATCTTTAATGAGGCTAGCCCATGAGCTAGACCCGATATTTCAAGCTCTTCTTCTTCCATTGAGACCATCTTTGTAGAGGATGAGGATGATGGAGATGATGGTGTTCCACCTAATCCAGTCCCCTCTACACTTGAGGTGCCTCCTGTTTCCATTTCTGCACCTCAGGGAGACCAGCCCTTGCCTTCTGACTCTCATTCAGCTAGTGGCTCTACTCCTGCCTCTTCTGTGCATGAGGTAGAGGCTACTTCTGCTTCTGTACCTCCCTGTCATATTCAGCATTCTCATCCACCTGATCAGATCATCGGCGATCTATTTGAGTGAGTCACTCGCTCAAAATCAGGTTTGTTCAGTTTCTGCCTTCACTCTGCCTTTGTTGCCTCGTTTGAGCCGAAGCATGTGACTCATGCATTATCTGACGAGTCTTGGACTAATGCTATGCATGAGGAACTTGAAAACTTTGAGAGGAACAAAGTCTGGCAGCTTGTAGAACGTCCATCTGGTCATAATGTCATTGGGACCAAGTGGGTGTTCAAAAACAAGCAGAGTGAGGATGGGGTTGTCATTCGCAACAAGGCTAGACTAGTTGCACAGGGCATTTCTCGGGTTGAGGTCTTGACTTTGAGAGACCTTTGCCTGTAGTTAGACTAGAGGCTATTAGGATCACGCTTGTATTTTACGCATCCGGGGCTTCAAGCTCTATCAAATGGATGTCAAGAGTGCATTCCTCAATGGCTATATTGAGGAAGAGGTTTATGTCAAACAACCTCCGAGTTCGAGAACCCCAAGTTTTTAGTCATGTATGCAAGCTCTCCAAAGCTCTGTATGGACTCAAGCGAGCCCCGAGCATGGTATGAGAGGCTCAAGTCTTATCTTCTCGACCATGACTTCAAAATGGGCATAGTAGACAAGACTCATTCATCGACACCATGAGTCGCATTTTCTTCTCATCCAGTTATGTGGGCGATATCATTTTGGTGGCTCGTCTCATTCGCTTGTGTCTCGGTTTTACGAGGTGATGAGCACGAGTTTGAGATGAGTATGATGGGCGAGTTGAGCTACTTTCTTGGCTTCCAAATCAAGCGGACTCGGGAGGTACTTTCTTGCATCAAGGCAAGTATACGTGACCTTACGAGGCGCTTTGATATGTCGATGGGAAGCGGTGATGACTCCTATGGCCACCACTGCTGTCCTCGAGCCCGATGAGGATGGTGAGCCTCTTGATCAAAAGGAGTTTGAACATGATCGGCTCCCTCTTGTACCTCACCGCTTCGAGGCGGACATACATTTATTTGTGTGTCGTGCGCTCGATTTCAAGCTTCTCCTCGCGCCTCTCACCGCCCGGTGGTCAAGCGCATCTTTAGGTACCTTCGTGCTACCACCGATTATGGTATTTGGTACTCTTCTTCTTCTTGTCTTTCTCTTAGAGCCTTTTCCGATCCGACTTTCTTTGTTGTAGGATAGATAGGAAAACACCCGACACTTGCCAATTCATTGGCACTTCTCTTGTTTCTTGGTCATCTAGGAAGCGATGCAGGGTTGCAGATCCACGGCGAGGCGAGTATTTTCTTTGCTGACGATTCTTTGTAGCTGAGTTCTCTGGATGAGATCGACCTTGCGGGACTTTGGGTTAGAGATAGAGAGTGTGCCACTTTTACGTGACAACACTTACGCTATTTGCATTGCTAAAAACCAGTGCAACATTCGGACCAAGCACATTGATATTAGATATCACTTCCTTAGAGACCATGTGGAGAAGGAGATATCACGCTTGATTCGTAGAGTGACCTTGATTAGCGATATCTTCACCAAGCCTTTGGATAGCTCAGTTGTTGCCTTGAGAGTGAGCTTGGAGTCGTGAGCCCTTACGGCCTTTCGTGAGGGGAGCTGGTTTGTATATTATGTATTATATGTTTTCTTCCAGCTTTTCTTCTTTGTGTTTCTTCCGGGTGACTTTGGGCTTGTTTTCTTGAGTTGAGTTGACTCACTTAGACTTCGGCATGCCTTGCATGGACCTCTTATCTTGTGCTTTAGGTTGCTATCATGCGTGATTAGCATGTTCTCTCTTCTCTCTAGGTTGAGTTCCCTCACGTCTTATAAGTCTAGCGGTATTGGGCCTCCAGGTAGAGGCGAGTGCATGTGCACTCCTTAGTTGGGATCTAGAGTCGACTTCCTATGTCGATCCTTTGGGGAAGATAAGAGCGAGTCTGAGCCATAGTGAGTCTCTTCTATCCTATCTATGCTCAATAGCCATTCAGTTTTGCAGTTTCTCGACTTCTTCTCCTCATTATGTTTTTCTAGTTATTATTGAGTTCATTCGGGTTTTCTTTATGCCTAATCTTGATAATAACTCAACTTTAACCAGATTTGAGCTTAAAATTGATTCATTTGTTGAGGGGTAGTTTGGGAATCTTTTCATGCATTGCATTTAGACTACATTTCCTGTTTAATGAGCTTTGTCTATTATACAATTGATTTCTTCTTCATGCTATACACCATGCTACATCATATGGAGGAAATCACTAGCTTAGATATGTCCAAGTTCATTTAACTTGCTAAGCTTAAAAATGAAGTAAGCCTTAAATGAAAAACTTGATGAAACTTGTTGCTTTTACTTGCTAGGTTTCTTCTCTAGAGGTTTATGCCATAATTTGAGAAATTTTGGAGTTCTCTAGAGTCCCTATAGCAACTTGGGTGAAACTAGTTTGATCCATGCTAGAGTCCTTCAATTGCTCATAAATCATTGTGCTAAAAATGAAAATTAAACAAAATTGACTCTTCTTGTGCACATACGACTCAACACCTTGCATTCACAAGACCGCTTCCCATTGCACTTGGGATGAACTTGGAATACATCGTGTTTGACCTAGACCATCCTCTTAAGAGTTCATCTTGAGATGGTCGCATACGGCTTGAGTCAATTGGTTGTCAAAAGAAAATGCAAATAAATTAAAAATAAAGACATATGTGGGTAAAGAATGCAAATAATGTCAAACATTTGCACTCCGCTATGCCTTGTATGATGATAAATCAAAATTTGCATTAAGTGATAAATGAGCCCAAAGGACCTTGTATGCTCTTCTAGATTCACCAAAGTGTTGAGTAGGTTGAACTCTAGGTTTTCCTTTTGATCCTTAGAGTGGCTATTCTTCTATTTTTGAAACTAAAGCTAAGTGCTGCACTTGTCAAATCTTGCTAAAAAAGAGATATTCAAAACTAAGCTCGTATTTGCACTTGGACATGTCTTAGACTAGTCTAATCTAAAAATTGACTAGCTTGGTGTCATATCTTGTCATTGTGATCAATTGGATAATCTTCAAAAGTCGCTTAGGTTGCATTTCATGCATACATAAAAAGAGGGAGAAAATTCCATTTTGATGCCTATATTGCCAAAAGGGGGAGAAAATGTAGAAAAGGCATCATTAAAAAAAAGATAAAAATGTGAAAGCTTGTGGTTTCTTATGATCTTTGTAAATCTTTGCTAATTCTTATGGATCATAATCACATTTGGCACTTATGATTGGTTTTTAGAGCTTTTGTGGAAAACTTGCTCTTTTCATGGTCTTGCTCTAAATTCTTCCTGCCAACTTGGTCATGATTTTAAATCTTTCTCTCTGGACCAAGTTTTGCTTTGCAATCAAATTGCTTTCTTCTTCTCTCATACAAACTCAAATTTATGCCTTTTGTGTGGTTTGTCAATATACTCATCAAGGGGGAGATTGAAGGACCATGTGGAGGTTCATCCATGTTTGTGATGAGTATTTGACTTTATTTGAGCAAAGTGTGCTCAAGTTTGAGTTTGATTTGGATTGATTTTCAAAATGAAGCAATTTGAGTTGTCTCTGCCAGGAGTGGCAGTACCGGTCGTATGGGCGCGGTAGTGATGAGTTGGATGGTTTATTGCATATCATTGTGGGCATTGCTATGTGATGTGTTTCCTTGTCTTTGATGGTTGCAGGCGACGGTGCTAGGTCATGGTGAGGTGAAGGATGACCGGGACTAGGCGAAGAGCGTCGGAGGTCCAGACGGTTGGGAGATCGCCGGAAGATGATCGGAGACGGAGTACGGGCAAGTCAAGAAGACAAGGAAAGGAGATGATGCTAGCTAGATGCCGCGTGGATCAATGAGGGCCGTCAGATTGAGGTCTAGTTGATAGGTTAGCGGGTCTAGGTAGTATGCTTTGAAAACCGTGCAAGAAAACCCGGTATGTGTGTGGGTTTTGGGTTAGCCCTTGCGTGGCTGTGTGTGTTGGGTTAATCCTAGCCCTTAGATGAGTGCTCTAGGGTTGAGGGACTCATCCAAGGGTGGAAGGTGGCCCAAGAGTAGTATAAATAGGGGTGGAGGGGTTGCCTCCTTCCTTTGAAGGTTTTGAGGTTTGTGAATGCTCCTTTGAGCTTTGCCCACATGAAAGTGAGGCTTTGTAACCTCTCCTTCCAGAAATGAAAGTTTTATCCATCCATCTCTGAATTTATTTTGCGCATTTACATTATGTCTTTACTTTACGCAATTTAAATTCAGCATTTATTTTCCTGCAATTACATTCTCGCAATTTACTTTCACGCAATTTGGGTTTGCCTCCCCTCCTTCTAAATGCTGTTGATCTTTGATGTTTTGAGTGTGTTCATATGGTTTTACATCTCTTTTGCACTCTTGGATTGAGTAGAGAACATCTTTTCTTTCAAGTTCCAACTTTGTTCAGAACTTGTTCTTTGCGTAGCATTTAGTATTTGATTTTTATAAAAATATAGAAAAAATCCTTTTTAAGTGATTCTTCTTGGAGGAGGTGCGGGACTCTAATATCCACTTGCATAAAATTTTTAGAGTTCACTTGTTTCACCGTTTGGGCGCCATGAGGTGAAAACCGAGCCCCAAACTTTCTGCTCGAAGTTCTTGACTGATTGTGTTCTTCGATTTTTCCTGTTTTGTTCTGTAAGGATTTTTGAGGAGAAATTTGGTGGAGTTCTTCACGACTCTGATGCTCATAGGGAGAAAAATTCTCAAAATTTTGTGAGCTGCAGAAACCCACCAACCTCCTGTTCAAATTGAGGACAAGTTCGCAAAATTCTGCTTTTGCTTTAAGAAAGTGACTTTTGTGATTTGAATTGATGTTCTTTCTAAAAGCAAGAGTTGGATTGATTCCTCTTTATCTTGGACACTAGACAGCCAGGATTGTGACCCAAAAATCTCCACATATTTTATGGTACTTATCATTGCAAGCTTGGGGTACACATAGTTGTCTAGTTTTTCGGGTTTTTCACGATTTCCTTTGATCGATCTTGTTGAGGTTTTTGTTGGAGTATTTTGGGGGAAAATTTATTTGCGACCATTCATGCCCCCCCTCTATTCGCCATCTCGGTCCTTCAGTCTACCCCCACCCCATCGTTCGGCCCCTGGCGCCCCTCCACTGCCCCTGTCCTACCGCTAGTGACCATGACGACGGTGGGCCGACGATGTGAGTGCGGCCACGGCGATGCGGGCACCCTTCGGAGGTCTGGCCAGGTACACCCCTCTCCTCCTAGCCCCTGTCCCTCCACCACATGCTCGGCTGAGCGGGCTGCCACGGGCTCGACCGCGTGCCGCAGGCGCTGCCATGGGCCCTACCTCATGCTGCGCATGCTGCCGCGGCCCATGCTGAACACAGGCCGACGTGCCGCCCTCAGTGCATGCCGTGCCGCGGCACACGGGCACTGTGGCGGACCGTGCCGGCCAGAGCATGACCCAGACTTGCGTGCCGTGCCGTGCTGGGCCACATACCATGCCCAATTGGCAGGCCTGGCACAGCCTGATCAATCGTGTCGTACAAGCCTAGCTCATTCGCAAGTGGGCTGTGTCGGGCCGTAGGCTGGGCCATGCCTTGTGCCGGCCCTAAATGGCCAGGTACAGTGCCCTCCTCTACCTGGGACTGCCCTCTCCTCTTTGAGCCAGGGTCGTCATCGTCACCTTGGATTTGGTAAAACTTGGTGCTGCTCTTTTGTAAGAATTAGGTGTGCTTAACTACACATTTTTGTTGACAATGATCGGAAATTAGATAAAAGATTTCTCCGTTTTAGCACTATCACTAGTCAAAAAGGCGTGGCTATTGGTTAAGAAGTAGAAAATTGCTTGAATGAATGGGGCCACTGGTAAATATTAACCATCACAGTTGATAATGCAAGCTGAAATGACAGCTGTAGCTTACTTGAAGAAAGTAGCGGTAGGGCAGCCCTAGGCCTTTGTAACGTTTGTGCTTGGATTGGACTTGGGTGGTTTGGTTGCTAGCACACAAAACCATACAAATTTCATTTGCATCATTTTTTATTACTAAAGTGATCCTTTGCACTACTTTTAGTTATTCTTTCTCATTTATACGATCTCTTCTTATCATCTCATTTACATTGCATCAGGACAATACCATAAGTTTATACATGTTATCACTTTACACCAAGTAATTTTACCATGAGTTATATGTTACACTAGGGTTCTCAGCTCCATGTGATTCCCATTTATCGTGCTGCCTGATTCACCGGTGCCGGTCATTAGACTCGCTACTGCACACCACTAGGTTCTGATTCACCTCAAACTAGTCTTTCGTCATGGTTTTCGATGGTGTGCATGTGCAACAACATCAAAGACGGTTGCACAACATGCAGGTGCGACAGGAATAGCGTTGCAGTGGCATCGATGATGGTCCAAAGCAGGGGCATCGGCAACCAAGGCGGCAGCACACTCCATTGATAGTGGGGAAATCTGAGAATGCATATTGCGTCGTGGTGGAGAAGTTGACGGTGGCATTAGCTCAACTAGAGATGACCTATGGCAAGCCGGTGATGGCAGTCCGCCATGATGCAGTGGAGGTAGAGAAAAAGGTGGTATTATCGTGCTGTAAAATAAAAGAGATGATAAAAAGAAGTAGTGTAAAATGAAAAGAATAGCTAAGGGCCTGTTTGGGGGAGCTGTAGCTGGACTGAAAAGCTGTTTTTGGTTTCTTTGTGTTGTAAGCATGTTGTGTATTTGTGGTGTGGCTTTTCTTGTTATCTTTGTTTGGCAAACCGCTCTCTTGCAGTTGTAGCTTTTGAGGGCTAACCGAAATGGAAGGTAGCAACATAGTGAAGTCTGTTGACATCCAGTGGGAGGTGACGTGGAGGCGGCGAGGCGGGGTGGCAAAGGTTGAAAAGGCGGAGCGAGCAAGTTAGGAGGAGTTCAAGCGAAGCCATTGCTGAAAAGCTCCTCCTCGTTGTTGCTGACTTTTGGGGTGCTTTTCTTTGTGGCTTAGCTTCTCATTGTTTTGCACCATCTTTGTTTGGGGAGCTTTTAGCTCAAAGCTAAAGCAAAGCTGAAGCACAGCTCCCCAAATAGCCCTTAAAGGTGATGTAAAGTACCATTTTAATAATAAAATAAGGTGCAAATCAAATTTTACTCTAGATGCCCACAGCTTCCAACACATGCGTGCCAATGAAATTTTGGTAGCAGCAGTACAAAAGGTGCCAACGCGTAGGCAACTTCGTGGGCGAGCAAAGCTGTCGGCAAAGTTTTGAAGGGCTTATCAGCATGTTTACATGACGTGTCATGTGCGGGTTGGTGGCATTAAATGTAGGAAATGGTCTATATAACATCCTAAATTTTGTTCAAAATTTCTTCCGCATCCTGAACTATGAAACTATACATTTAACCCCTCAAACTTACCATCTGGTCCAAAGAATACTCTGATCCGATTTCACATAGTCTTGTCCATGTGACGTGATAAATAGACAGTTTTACTATGTAGAATGACACACTAGACAAATTTAGGTGAATAAAAGACAGAGCTCGTATTGACTATTTTTCGAATCGAAATAGAGAGGGATGGAGTTACAAGGGCCGACGGCTATGGAAGCATGATTAGGAGCTCGGTGGGGAGAAGTCTATATGAGTCTGGCTGTTATTGACCTAACTTGACTAATATGTCATTCTACATGATAAAATCGTTCTCTCATTCTGCCACATGGCAATACCACTATGTAAAACCGGGTCAAGATGTTATTTGAACCATGTTGTGAAATTTGAAGTGTTAAATATCTGATTTCATAGTTTAAGGTGTAGGATGGACTTTCGTACGAAATTTGATGTGTTATATATGGACTTCTTTGTTAAATGTATGACTGGTTCGATTACCAAGCTTCAAATGTACTTAACCGGATATGTGATTTATAATCAGTTTAAACAATCATATTTGTTATGACGAGATCGATAAATCAAAAGCCATGTTACTTATATTTTGACGCAGCAAATATTATGTGCTATGTGGGACCCACGCATCGTAGTCACAATTTGGAGAATTTTGTCTGTCTATTGCTTGAAACCAAACGCAAACCTAGCTATTTTGCCAAATATTTGGCAACTCCTACGGTTACAATCCAAACATCCTGTTTGCACCAAAATTTAGTAAGTACGGTTAAATCGGTAGTCCAAAAAACAGCAAGGTACGATTAGGATAACGGATCAAGATATTTGGAAATAAGACAGATCGTTAAGGAAATCGCCCACAAAACAGAGGCCGATACGGATACTACTCCCGAAACGTGTTGTACTGGGACTCTATCGGCCGGCGGGTATAAAAGGCTAACAAGGGCGAGCTGCAAAAAGAACAACACAATCAAATTCACATATTTACATTATTCTCTTTTTCCTGTCGACTAGGAGTAGTTCCTGTAATTTAGTCTTCTTGTAATTCGATCTTGATCAATAAAGTTGCGCATCGTCGATTGTTGATCTTCATCAATTACGCCCAGGTTCGATTTATTCTGATTTTGCTACGCATCGCCTTCTTCAGAATCGATCTACCTTTATCCTCGGTTTAGTCTTAATTGGCTAATTGGGCTTGCCTTTTTTTTGTCTCGATTTAATCGGCTTTGGGCGGATTGAATCTAAGCCGATTGATCTTTACGATCGGTTTTAAATAAAGTTCATAGTTTACCTTGGGGATTACAGTTCAAATCGACTGGCACGCTCTGAACCAGGTGTTCGTCTGGTTTCTAACAACAACACACCAGACGAACACCTGGTTCAGAGCATGCTAATCGATTTGACATGTAATCGAAAAGGGTAAACTATGAACTTTATTTAAAGCCGATCAAGAACATCAATCGGCTTAGATTCAATCAGCTCAAAGCCGATTAAATCGAGAAAAAAAGGCAAGCCCAATTAAACAATTAAGACTAATCGGAGGATAAAGGTAGATCAATTCTGAAGAAGGCGATGTGTTGCAAAATCAGAATAAATCGAACCTGGGCGTAATTGTGAAGGTCAACAATTGGCTATGCGCAACTTTATTGATCAAGATCGAATTACAAGAAGACTAAATTACATGAACTACTCCTAGTCGACAGGAAAAAGAGAATAATGTAAATGTGTGAATTTGATTGTGTTGTTCTTTTGCAGCCCGCCCTTGTTCGCCTTTTATACCGCCGACCGATAGAGTCCCAGTACAATAGTTTCGGGAGTAGTATCCGTATCGGCCTCTGTTTTGAGAGTGATTTCCTTAACGATATGTCTTGTTTCCAAATATCTTGATCCGTTATCCTAATAGTACCTTGCTATTTTTTGGATTGCCGATTTAACCATACTTGCCAAATTTTGGTGCAAACATATGCCCCCTATTTTTGAGAGATGACTTGTTATCTTTCAAAAATTGCAATTATCGGCTTTGCACAATGTAACTTGTTATTTGCCAAAAATTTTCCTATCGGCTTTTGTTCCATCAGCTAATTGCTAACTGTCATATGGTAACTGCCGCTTTAATTGCACCGTAATTTCCTGACACATACATAGTGCGTTTTAACTGTTCGTGCCCCTCGATATCCTTCTTCTCGCCTTTTCATATTTTTACCACGCTATAAAATGCGGCCCCCACACTGTCACTTTCATGCACCTGAGCTCTCCAGATCGTTGTAATCGGCTTCTACTCCTTTGGTTGACGAATCTTCAAAACAGTGCCTTAGCTCAATCACCCTTTTCAGATTGGCTGCAATGGACCCAAGTCAGGTATTCATCCCGATTCCTCATAACACTGATCAATAATTCTTGGGACCCTTGGGAAATTTAGATGTCAACACTGTTAATAATCAAGAAATCCCTCGTCTTCCATTGTCGGCCTCTGGTCATAATATAGAATTTTATTTCAGGGCTTGGCCGACAGCTCTTAAAGGGTGAAGAAATTGGTTTATTAGAGTGGCAGCCCAGAAGAGGGGTGAATGGAAAAAAATGGGTATAGCCGAATGTATCCCCCTTTCTTTAGCCGATCCAGAAGCCAATGAGCCCCTAGTGGCCACAGCCTGTTATTTCTGGTCAGACTGCTTCAATGCTTTCTTGTTTCTCACTAGTCCCATCGGCCCAACTCTTTTGAACGTAGCTCAACTGTGCTGCCTTAGGCCAGATGGTGAGCAAATATCGACTTTTAGCAGCAAGCCCAGATATAAGCTTATTAGATCAAAGGGTGAAGGATGGGCCAAATACATCGGAAATAACAATAAAGTTAATGGGCCTGTATCGGATGAAGAGCACGCTTCCTTTCTTAACTTTTAGTTGGATCTCTTCTTATTTTGCGGTGCATCTCTTGGGCCGACTCAAGTTTATCAAGTTATAGCAGAACAGCTTGTTGAAGGCCATCAGCTGGCTCTAGGGAAAACTTTTTTGGGTGCTGTATATCAAATGTTATATGTAATAAGAAGTCGGCTTTTTATTGGTTTTGAGCGTTTTACCGTCGGCAACGTAGGAGGGCCGATGTGGTTTGTGCAGATTTGGTTTTACTGTTTGTTCAGTAGCCCTTTTAACTTGAATCTAGCCGATTGGACTCCATTCCCAAGAGATGATACTCCAGAGGGCACACCTTTCCAGTTCAGGGAGTGCCGATCTTTTGGTGAAAGATTCATGATGTGCTCCAGTATGAGACAAAAATTACCCCTGTTGGCTGTAGAAAATACTTGGCATTTTTCTTGCAACTTGATACCGAAGACTTCAAGCAACAAGACTTCTTCAGTTATAGTTCCACAGCCGATTTCCCTTGGCCTTCTTTCTTGCATTTAGAAGCTGATAGTTCTTTAATGCCAAAAGAGACCTTGGATTTATATAGACTCTTCGTCTCTCCATGCATTCTACATGCCGGCCTTCATACCAGGAATCGGATATCCCAACCATCATACGAATTTTACCATCCATCAGTTTATGCGAGACAGCTGTGTTTTGGCCAAGTAATTCCAAGTCTGCCACTTCTTGATCGACTACAGCCCAGAGCTAGAGTCCAGAATGCTGCTGCGGCTGAACTGGTTTTAGAAAGAGCCGATGAGCTTCAACTTTGCAGCTTCCCTCACTTCTTTCTGAATGCCCATCGGGCAGGTGGCTTCACATCATGGTGGTCGGCTATTGCAGAGTCATTATATATGGAAAAAACTCCATCAATTATAATCAAGAAATTCTTCCTATACTTACCAGAGGCGACGTTAGTGTCTAACAGCGACTCTAGCAATGAAGCCAGTTCGTCAGGTTACACTAACACGAGCTTAGTAAATGTAACGGGCGAGGTATCAGCTTTAACCAACTTTATTCCTTGTTCGTCTTTCACTTTTACCCAATATAGTCCATTGACCAATATTTATTTAATCGCAGACCAAGGCTGCTGGCAAGAAGCCCGTTCCTGGCCAATCAGGCAGTGGCCACCAACAAAGCAAGAGCCCCCATCAATCGACCGGCCTTACGGGGTATACTTCAGGTACCCTAGGCATCCAGAGCCCGTCGCTATCGAACATGGAGAAAAAACAACAACCCAGTAAGTATACCATGATCGACTGATATCTCTTTATATCCCTTCTGGTAACTAACTCACAGCCGATTATCACTTTAGAAAAGAAGAAGACCAAGTACACCAAAGCTCCCGCTAAAAAGTGTTCGAAGCCTCAGGAGCAGAGTGGCGAGAGCTTGCCTCATGCGTCGGCTACTGCAGGGGTAAGTTGTCCATTTAAGTGATTTTATGACGCATGCTCTTAAGACATCAGCTCACCCTTTTTCTTCTTATACAGCCGACACCGTCAACGCAGATCGCAGAAATTTTGGCCGACCTTCCTGGCACTTCTTTGGGAGCCTTGTCTCCCACTCAGCCGACGCCACCGGCCCCGACAATTGCGACGTTCTCGGAGTCTTCTGACCCAACGAATTTATTGGGCTTTTCGTTTGTTGATCTTGATGATCCAGAGATCATAGCCACGGACGATTATGATGCAGAAATCAAAAAAAGCCTAGAAATCTCTAAAGAAGCATCAGCCACGGTGACATCGGCTCCAGGAGTGCAAGAACGCCTCAACAAACTCTTCGACTTGGTGATGAGGCTGCAATCGGAGATTCTTGCAAATAATCAGCTGATTAGCGATGCCATGGCAGTAGTCGAAGCCGATCTGCCCCAAGAGGTAATGGAAGCACTCCTGAACGTTTGCCATTTGGACGAAAAGAAATCACAAGTGGAGGCAGCTCAAGTAAGAATAGCCCAGCGTGAAGCTCAAGAAGCCGATCAGAAATTTTTGGATGAGCTGGTCACTGATGCTAAGGCAAAAAAGAATAAATTTGACGCCGACACTGAGCTGCTTAAGGCTTCCAAGGAGTCCATCTCAAAGTTTGAGTCAACTAAGAAGTTTCTTCTGAAAGAGTTGGCTAAGACTGAAAAGCAGCTTCTAGAAAGCCAACAAACCATGGAGAAGACTTCATCAGCAATCAAAGATCAAAAACTAGGTATTGTCATGGCCGTGGTTGGCGTGAAAAAACAAATGGCCAAGGTGACCCTGTTCCTGGAAATCCTAAAGAAGATGAACGCATAATTGATGAAGTGCAAGGCGTGATTGCCAAAGCTGCAGGCGCTCTATCGGCTTTGGGCGCAAGACTTCCTGGCTCCGGCCGTTAATGTTAAATCTTCTTTATGATGAAAACTTTGTTGGATGCTCGTCTTTTGGAACAATACTTCTGTAACGCTTTAACTTTTATAATCGGTTGTTTAACCGATTTTATGCTTATCTTGTCATGTAATTTATTTCCTTTTAACCGATTAACCACAGCGAGTTAACTCGGCTTTTCAAAATGACACCTCCTCTTAGCCGATTAGGCTCCAACCCAGATGCTAGGATAGTATCTCTTCAAGTATTTCCCATTAATCGCTTTCGGCAAAATAATTCCTTCTAACATCTCGAGTATGTATGAATTTCCATCAACTAGCCGATTAATTTTATACGGCCCTTCCCACGTAGGCGACTATTTCCCAAATCGGTTATCTTTAGAACCAACAGGTAGTATGGTCTTCCAAACTAAGTCGGCTTCACCAAAAGATTTAGGCACCACCTTTTTATTATATGCCCTCGCAACTCTTATCTTGTTCTTCTTAAGCCGATCCAGTGTAGATAAGCGTAATTCTGCTAATTCGTCCAAGTTATCGATCATAAGATTTTTGTAATTTTGAGTCGACAAACCATTTTGTCTGGCTACTCGTATAGAATCAATGTTAATCTCCACGGGTAAAACAACTTCTTGGCCATACACTAGCTGATAAGGCGAAAGCTTTGTTGCTTTGTGATATGCTAACCGATATACCCAAAGTGACTCCGATAACGTTGAGTGCTAATTCCTCGGTTTTTCATCGATTTTCCTTTTAATTAGTTTAATCAACATTTTATTAGATGACTCGGCTTGTCCATTAGACTGAGCATAATATGGGGATGGATTTAATAACTTGATCCTCAGGCTCTTCGAGTAATTCTGAAACTCATCGGACATAAACACAGTAACTTGATCGGTCGTGATCGTTTGTGGTATTCCAAACCGATGGGCAATGTGTTCATTAACGAACCCGATAGCTTCAACACTCGTAACCTTTTTGAGGGGTATAGCCTCAACCCACTTAGAGAAATAATTGGTCGCGACCAAAATGAACTTATGGCCTTTGCTTGAAGCAGGAAATATCTGGTCGATTACATTGATTCCCCATCCTCTGAATGGCCATGGCTTGATAATCAGATGCAAAGCTAATGCTGGTGCTAGCTGTACATTGCCAAATTTTTGACAAGTCTGACACCCTTTGTAATATCGGAAGCAATCTTCCAACATTGTCGGCCAAAAATACCCTGTTCGCCTAAGCATCCACTTCATCTTATGAGCCGATTGATGGGATCCGCAGATACCTTCATGCACTTCACCCATTGCCACCTGCGCTTCTTCGAATCCTAGGCACCTTAGCAGCAAACCTTCTAAAGTTCGATAGTACAAAATCTCATCCAAAACTACATACTTCAATGCCTGCTGCCTGACCTTGTGTTCTGTTGGCTTAGATGGGTCAATTAGATAATCTTTTATCTGCATTCTCCAGTCGATAGTATCGACACACATGATAGCTTTGCCCACTAGCTCAATCATCTGATATCGGCTAAAGTCCTTATAGCCTGACGCCTGCTAAGCCAGTGCATTGGCTCTATTGTTCAATTCTCGAGGGATATGACCGATAGAAAATGAGGTAAATGAGCCGATAGTTTCGAAGCACCGTTCTAAATATTTGAGTAGCACTTCATCACGGCATTGGTACTCGCCCTTCACTTGCTGCACGATCAACATAGAGTCACCATATGCCTCAACAGTATCTACTCCGATATTTTCCAATAGTTGTAATCCTTTGAGTAATGCTTTGTATTCTGCCTGGTTGTTTGAACATCGGCTATTCAACCGAAATGCGAACTCAAAATTGTGACCCTTGGGTGAGATGAGTACGATACCAATACCATCACCCTCTTGACATACTGACCCATCAAAAAACAGTTGCCCCGGGGCAACAGAAACTAGGTCAGCAGTGGTATCATGTCTTGTGATGAAATCGGCTGTAACTTGTCCTTTAATTGCCTTAGCCGATTCATAAGATAGGTTGAACTCTATTAAGGCATAAGCCCATTTACCAAGTCGACCTCACAAAATTGGAGTTGATAACATATACTTTATAACATCGGTTTTGCAAACTACCTTACAAGCCGATGCTAAAATATAATGCCTTAGCTTTGTACAGGAAAAATATAGAGATAGGCATAACTTTTCGACAAAAGGGTACCTAATCTCAGCATCTAGTAGGCGTCGACTCAAATAAAAAAATTACTCTTTCCTTACTATCGACTTCCTGTGCTAAAACGGCTTCGATAGTTTCTTCTTCAGCCGATGTATATAGTTTGAAAGGAACCCCTTTCTGTGGAGCGGCCAGAACCGAAGGATTGGCCAGGTATTCTTTGATATCATCAAAAGCCTTTTGCTGGTCAGCTCCCCAAACAAACTCTTGATTATCCTTCAACTTCAGCAGAGGGGTGAACGTACGAATTCGACCAGAAAGAATTAAAATAAATCGTCGGAGATAGTTAATCTTACCAATCAGCTTTTGTAACTCATTTTTACATATCGGTGGCTTTGTTTTGGCTATAGCTTTGACCCTTTCTTGATTAACTTCGATTCCCCTTCCATGGACCATAAAGCCCAAAAATTGCCCAGCCGACACGACAAACGCACACTTGAAAGGATTCATTTTCAAACCATGTAATCTTATGTTCTGGGAGACCTTTTCTAAATCGGCTAAGTGCTGTAGGCCATCTTTAGATTTCACTACAACATCATCAATGTATATTTCAACAATGTGGCCGATTAGATCATGAAAAATCAGATTCATGGCTCATTGGTAAGTTGCCCCGGTGTTTTTCAAGCCGAACGTCATAACCGTCCACTCAAATAGCCCTATTGCGCCAGGACACCTGAAGGCAGTCTTAGGTATATCGGCTTCTGCCATGAATATCTGATTGTACCTGGCATTACCATCTAAAAAACTAATGATTTTATTTCCTGATGCAGCGTCGATAAGCATATCGGATATCAGCATCGGATACTCATCCTTTGGTGTGGCTTTATTTAAGTCTCTAAAATTTACACACACCCTAAGCTTCCCGTTTTTCTTCATGATTGGAACGATATTGGAAACCCACTCTGCGTACCGACAAGGCCTAATGAACTTTGCTTCCAATAATCGTTCTATCTCCTCTTTTATGATATTGTATAGGGTTGGATTAAAGCGTCTAGGGTACTGCTTAAACGGTCGATATTCTGGTTTGATAGGCAACCGATTTTCGACAAGTTGTCGGCTTAAACCAGGCATCTTGTGATACTCCCAAGCAAAACAATCTTTATAATCTTTGAGAATTTTGACCAACTTCTCTTTACATTTTGCATCTAATTTCGCACTAATAAAAGTTGATCTTTTCCTATCACCACCACCTATATCGACTTCTTCAAGCAGATCAGTGGACGTGAACCTTTGGCCTAACTTCTCGATTTCCTGTAAATCCTCGATGGCCTCATAGCTATCCGTCATTTGCCGATAGCTTTGCATTTTGTCTTGTAGGGTCTTCACTGTTTTCCTTGACCCCATCAGTGTAAAACCTCATTTGCCCGATCGAACGTGCCTGGCTTGACACTGATCGGCTTAAGTCCTGTCTTACCAACACAAATGAAGTCACAATCATCCAACGTTTTTCCCGATATACATTCGGCTTCCTCATGTTGCCAATTTGCATCCGAACTGGCCATAGCAATTTGGGCCGATGTATCAGCTGAGACGACTTCAACTTCGCCTCCGTTCCATTGGACAAGCGGCTGATGCATGGTCGACGGAATGCAACAATTGGCATGAATCCAATCCCGGCCGAGCAGCACATTGTAATTGCCTTTGGCGTCAATGACGAAGAATGCGGTCGGCAAAGTCTTACTACTGACAGTTAACTCTGTGACCATAACGCCTTTGACCTCTGTGGGATCGCCTGTGAAGTCATTCAGAACCATATTAGTCTTGATCAAATCTTCATTCGACTTACCCAACTTCTTGCAAGTGGTGTACGGCATCAAATTGACGGTAGCTCCTCCATCCACCAGCATCATTGATATCGGCTTACCGTTTATATATCCTTTTAAATACAATGGCTTCAAATGCCGATGATCATCTCGTGGTTTTTCAAAGATCACATCTTGGACACCTAAACATGATTGAGCAAAGGTTTCGTTGGCCGATTCGGTTTTAATTTTGAACTCGGCCGGCAACGTGAATACCATATTGATATCCATCGGAGGCGTATCATCCCTAATCATGGGAGAATCCAAGTCATCGGTTGAATCGAAATCTTCTTCAACCTGCTCTTTCTTCCTCCACTCTTTTTTGGTAGTTTTGATCGGCCGAAGTTCATTGAAGGTTCGATCCCTCTATTTCTCTTCATCAGCCTCTCTCATTTCTTGGGTCCTTAGTCTTTGCAATCGTCTGCACTGTGATCGGCTAAGACCGGGTGGACACCACCTTGGTTTGGATTCAATTGGCTTACGTATTTTTCCAGCCAAATCTTCCCGATTAGCAGATTCTGACTCTGTCTGGATCTCAACTTGGTTCGGCACCTGATTCGGTACCTGTTCGACAGAGAGATTCTCTCATGAACCGGTTTTCCGTAGCTTTTGTTAGGACGATCCCGTATCGGCCCAGACATCCTTTCTTTGGCTGATCGGCTAGGCCAATCATCCTGGGGATAGTGTTCCATTGGGCACATGTATGGATATGGCAATGCTACTCCTCTCTCTCTCCCAGCAAACTGCCAAAAGGGGCACCTTCGATGAGCTCTTTCTACATTTTTAGTTCGATATAAATTATCTGACCGACACAGAGAATATTGCGGCCGATTATTCATTCTTTCATACTTCTCCATCAACTGAGAAAACGTTTGCCCAGGCCTTCTCGCTAGTTTCCTTAGCGGTGATTTCTTTGCTTTATACTATCTGCCAACTTGCGGGTCCCCTAGGCTTACATCAATGTAGATTAGGGGAGACCGGCAAGTCTCCGAACACCATGGTAAAAATTGTGTGTCAATTGTAGTTTGCTTTCTATTGCTCATTTACATTCTTGCAATTTACATTCCTAGAATTAAATTGCATGCTTGTTAACCTAGGATTGCAAACCTTGATTTAGTCTTAGATTGTTAGTGCACAAAGTGAGCTTAGAGGTTTCAGGTCTTAATTGTCAAAATCGTTTGATTTACGCTTCCGCATTAATTCTAGGTTTTAGCCATAGTGATCTTTAAAGAATTTTTAAAACCGCCTATTCACCCCCCTCTAGTCGGCATCCTCGATCTTACATTGGCTCATGTACTCGGATGTGTAATGACTTACTTAGGGGTTGCCAAACGCTACTCCATAATTGGGTAGTTATGAAGGTGGCTTTCGGGTTTGTCATGAAGCATACTGCGAAGCATGGTCGATCAAGATGGGATTTGCTCCTCCATTCAACGATAGAGATATCTCTAGCCCTCTCGAGTGGTCGGATTCCAGAAATGCATGACCATGCTACCGCAGTTAAAGAGTTAACCGTAGTTGGGGATTTCGAGTAGTCGAGCTATCTAAACAAGAATGGCATGTACTTGATTTGAGCTTGACCGATATCACGAGGCAAAGGGAAATGCATATAACTAAGTATTGTTTAGGTTCGTCCGATGTGATTTTTACATATACTTGGGAGTCGACACATCCTGCTAGGGACCGCTACCGATTAATGATCGAGTAAGAGTACTCGGACCATGTCTAGGTATACGTGAACCTATAGGGTCGCACGCTTAAAGGGTTGGGACTTAATTTAGATGGTGAGCTGAATTCTGATGGGTTCTAAGTTCCTAATAGGCCTCTAATGTAGAGCCCATTATGAGGCGTCTATTTAAAGGGAGGGGGTGCTGGCTTTAGGGAAAAGATACATAGTAGGAATTCAAAATTCTCGAAACCCTAGCTGTCACCCCTCATCTGCCCAGAACCACGCAGTCGGTGCTAGCACTTTGACGCGTGGTGTTCCTGCCCCGTACATGTGGATATCTTAGATGCGTTGCTGCGAAGCTTCAATGCTAGGACGATCCGCAACCTGCCACTGTTACAAGGAGTTGTTGGAGGAGGCACGAGGCTAGTACGACTACATCTGCACTACCGTGCTACATTGACTTTACTTCCACTATGGGTCTGCACGTCTAGTGGTAATTCTGTGATCTATAACTTGCAGTGGTTCATTGGTTACGCGGTAAATTTTTTTGATTTTTTGCTAGAGTAACCTACCCGTTCCCCAACACACCCCTATGAACAACTAAGACTAGAGCTAGCTAACTACGAGGCAAAGACCAAAACTAGAGAACCATGACTCCTGTAGGAGCTTGAGATGCATCCATCATCGTAGTAGGGTGCTCGCCGTGGCGAAAGCCATACTAGGTTCACCAAAGTGAACCCTACGGCACACCACACCAAAGACAACGCCAGCATCAAAATCAACACCTGACGATAGCCACTGGCAAAACAAGCCACAATCAAAGCACATGGGGCCACAGTTAGCATAATGAACTGCAGGACGGCCGACAAAACAACTTCGATGAATAAGGGGCGACTCCTCCACTCACACCGTGATGAAGAGAAATAGGATAGACATCTAGCGATTCATGCACCTTTGTGTTGCAAGCCACACCATAGTGCAGAAGCATCAGCAACGTTTCGCCTTAATGCACAAGCTAGTTGAGCCTCAGACTGCTGAATCACCACGACACGGCGCTAAGCAATGATGGCCTGCCTCAATCAAAGACCTGGACTAACAACACTCATGAGGTCTCCACCACGATCGGCCTGCTTTAGGACACGATCAAGCAATGAGTGTCCGCTCCTTGGGCCTCGTCCACGGCCAGTCTACTCCTCAGGACACGGTACACAACGGCACCCACAACAACAACAGATTGACTAGCCCTTCACTTGATGAACAACACCACATGCTACACCACTATCGTGGAGTGCTGCCACGACACGCCGCCACCACCACGCCAACCACCGAATTGCCCTAACCCCACTTGAAGAGAAGGCCCCACTGCCATTGCTGCCACGGTGAGGAGGCAACAGCAGTGGCGATGAGAAGAGGGAGTAGCAACATTAGGTGGTGCTCTCAAAACATCGACACCAGCATCCTTGAGCAGCCCACCATCGTCACCAGGGCTGGAGCATGACCCCGGAGCAAACTCCTCAATGCACACAACCTTAGAACCCGCTGAATCTAGTTGCCATCAACTTTGACGCATTGACACACTGCCAACAGGCAAGCTGTTGCAACGCACCGAAAAGCCGCCTAACTCACCACCTCCACGCGTGTCAGATCTGACGCTGACTTCACGTCGGCCCACCCGCCAGATCTGACTAGGGGGGCTAACCGTTGGGCCCACATAGCTAGGAGCACATCGAGGAGCCTGGGAAGATGAAGCTGAGAACGGAATGCGCTCAATGACGATGAAACGAGGGCCTAGACCCAGATCTGAACAGGAAACACTGGATCCGGCCTCCAATCGTTCCCGGACGACGCAGAAGCACGTCGACACCCCGCACACATTTTTAGTTATTTTATTATCCTGCTTCTAATAAAATATTATTATTTAATTTATTTTTGGAATAAAAAATCATTTTATTATCCGTTCTATTTGAATAAAATATTATTGTTTATTTTTTTCGGAATAAAAAATTATTTTTAGTTATTTTATTATCTGTTTCGGGGTTTTCCCGGACTCGGGCCAGGTCTACGGGCCGAATATCAAGACCCGGTCTCGGGTGGGCTGCTCATGAACGGGTCTATTTTAGGCAAACAGCCCGACTCGTACGCACCCACCCATCTCCGTAAGGCGCACGCGCAAGATACGGCGCGAAGCCACGAACAATAACCGCGACCGAGTCGTTCTCCGCCTCTTGTCTTCATTTCTACCGTTCGCCAGATCTGGTCCC
This sequence comes from Otatea glauca, assembly GCA_036346275.1. NCBI lineage: Eukaryota > Viridiplantae > Streptophyta > Magnoliopsida > Poales > Poaceae > Otatea > Otatea glauca. The sequence continues at coordinate 27,467,226 of CM070719.1, forward strand.
CCTTCTCCGGTGGCCGGCGCGGTGAGCTCTTCTCCTCCCCTTCCTAAGTTTCCACCGTTCGTGAGATCTGCCCCTTCGGAGGCCTGCGCGGTAAGCTCCAGCCGGAGATCCCCCGTCAACATCCTCGTGGTGGATATTTTCTTTGATGTGAGCAATCTCATCCAAATCGTTCTTTCTGGGTTGGAAACCCCCATCCATGCAGTTTGTTGCGTGCTGGAGTACCACTAGCAATTTAGTTTTAAAAATTTTTGGTGTTCAACTGAACCCCCATGCCCCACATTATGTCCGCCCTTTCTGGTAGCAAGATACTGCCATTAAGGTTAGGAAACATGCTCAAATCTGACGTGAGACAGAAGGAACAGAGATCAGAATCACGATAATAGCTTATAATTATAAGTTTCCGATGCAGATCCTGAGTCCTGACTATGTGGCTTGACATGCATTTGCAGGTGTTTGATCAAAAGGTGAAATGGAGCTTCCAGTTACCGATCCTGGACCAGTGAGGGCCGAAGGTTTGCTTCTCCAGTGCCCATACTGTGATTCAGAGGCAATGCATAAACTAGCACAAATCTTGCTCCCTGGCTTGGCAGCGGTTTGTGTCGACAATACAACGGGTGATCTGTTCAAGAAGCCATCTGTTGTCGCTGTTGACCTGAGGAAGGAAATGGTGGATTACATCACTCAAAGAAGCGAGGCGTTCATAGCTGATTCACTCATTGAAGCGGAAGCAAATCAAGACCCCGAGAATGACATGCCGGAGGACCCTTATGAGATCGTATCAATCTTTATGGATGATTTTAGTCGGACGAAAAGGAACATTATTGGCCATGTCTCTGGGTGGTTGTTGAGTGACAGCCGTGAGGATAAGATAGATGACTTTGTGCAGGAAATGGAGATGACACGCTTCTGGCCACTAGAAAGGAGAGAAGCTATCTCTGAGGTCCTCCTCAAGAATGTAGACCTAAAAACCAAGTTCCACTGTCCTGAGAAATATGAAAATGAACAGCGCCTTGCTGATCATAAGGAACAATGTAGCTTCAGACCTGTCACTTGCTCAAATGAGGGATGCCGAGCAAAAGTTTCTGTTCGTTGCATGCATGATCATGATTCAGCTTGCCTGTTCAAGATCCTCCCATGTGAGCAGAACTGCGAGAAGCGCCTTATGAGGCGTGATATGGATAGGCACTGCGTCACTGTGTGCCCCATGAGGCCCATGAAGTGCGCTTTCGGCTGTGATTCCTCGTTCCCTGAACGTAGTCTTGAGGAGCATTGTTCAGAATTTCTTCAGCCACACCTGCTTAAGGTCCTTCAGGTGATTCACAAGAAAGGTTTTAGAGTTGATGAGCTGAAGGACCGTGCTCTACTGCTGGAAAAGGTTAGGCTTTTGAGCTTGTTGATTTACAAGGTGTAACATATGCTTTTCAATTAAAAGGGCTCCCTTCTCATTTGCTTTCAAAATATTGTCGTCAATTTATTGTGAAAAACCAAATACATTGACTGAACTGATCTGATTACTAAAATAATCCGTCTACTTTCTGCAGGCTGACGATCATGGTAAACTGGCTAAAGCTCAGGACGTGAGATCTCTTACTAATGTTGTCAAAGATCTCGAAGCGAAGATGAAAGATGATGAGTCAATTTAGAGATTTTTTTTATACAGCTAAAATGCAAGATGGATATTGGCATGATTTAGTTCAAGAGTTGTTTCTGCACACAGTATACGGAGAAGAATATAAGGTTCTGCGTTGTTTTTTCTGTCACAACTTTTTCGCATGGTTTTGCTCGCAATCAATTCATTTTTAACCCATTTTATTGGAGGACAATAAATTCAGTTTAGGAGGATGTAATTTTTAGTTTGTTCTATGCTTGCATTTTTGCAAGGACCTGTCTTTTTTTGGCATATAAAGTGGGGATCATGTTTTGAGCAAGCTATTACTCTCAAGTAAGCTTTGAGGGATTTACTTAATTTTCAGGGGGCAAGTTATGGTACCGAGGTACATATGCAATCTCACACAAAACATTTTTCTTTTGGACACGGAACATTTCATGCCATTCAGATGTGGAGCACAGCCAAATCGCTGGCCACATGACCCAAAACAAAAGTAGGAGCGTACTTTACCCATCTTCATCAGTTCTCCTGCACACCGGGCAGATTGTATCCATGTCAACACCATTTCTGATATTAACACGCAGATGCAGGCTATTATGGGCCAGGCGCCATAGGAACATCTTCATCTTGTTTGGAACTCAAAGATCCCGTGTCTTTTGCCACCTGAACCTCACTTACAAACCCCCCAGCTGCTAAAGACGATGATGCACCCCTGCCCAAGCGTCTATCCTGGACTTGGATACCCACCTTATAGACTGACTTCACAGTAAACTTGCCCGTGCAATCCAAAGTGCCAGGTCGGGGTATCTTCCATCTGTTTTCGAGTCGGGATTGCCAAGCTAACAGCTACGTCTTCTGCCTACTCCACTGTGCAATATATACGATAAAAATGCCTGTTTCACAACACAATGTTCATTGTCGCTCTGTAAGCTGGCTTCAGTCTAAGAAGAAATAAAGATGTGATATATGCTCTTCAAAAGTACAAAAGGTCCACCCATTGTTGTAATTGTCATTTGCCAAAATAAGAGCAGAACAGCCTACTTTAAACTCAAACAACAGCTGGTTCCATTGCACTTGAAACAACTTCCAAGAGATGCTGCCATCGGATTCAGAAAGCAAACCAACGAATCCATTGTAACTTCTCAAGAACGCCTTTGAGATGCAAACAGTATCGCCTCTCACCAAACTTAAGGGATTATTGACCTTGACAGCAGTGACGAGTGACGGCAATTGGTGTCTATTACTTCATACCATCGCGACCCTCTGCGCTTCTGTGGCATCAATCTTACAATCCACCCTTGCGCAGCACAAGTTGTCTGTATGGTTGAATGCCAACAAATTTCCAAAAACAAAGATGGAAGTATGTTTCAGTGTTTGAAGCTGTCTAGAGGGAATGTTTATGAATTAGAAGCCAGAGAAATTACATACTGGGGGACGGCATTACAGCAATGCGTTTTTGAAGATGTGTCTAATCTTGGCAATCACAATGACCGTCTGGTCTCCGTGTAACATCCCAATTTTTGTATATTTGATTTTTTTTGAAGTATTTTAGCTTTTTCCAAAAAAAATATAATTTTTATTGTTAATTAAAGCTTAATTTAAAATTTTCTTAATTCAAAATTATTTAATGTGATTAGTGCTCAAGTGAAAAATTATCAAAATTATTTTATTTGGGTTCCATATACTATAAAATATTTTACATAATTTTCTAGGAATTTTCTAAGCTTATTTACTATTTATTTGGAGCCCATTTGAATTTTCTGTAATTTCTACCTAGCCCAGTTCATCCGGTCCAAAGCGCCAAGCCCAGCCCTGCCAGCCCGCATGTTGCCAGCCTAGTTTAGTGCCTCAGCCCAGCTTGTGTCTCGCTGTGCGAGCCACTGATAGGTGGGGCCTGCCTTTCAGCTTCGTCGCCTCTATGTACGAGTTGGACACTATGTCCGAGCCGTGGCTGCCGAGGACTCCATCGCCGAATTGTGCACTACATGGACGCGGAGAGGTATTTAAGTGGAGCTTTGGAACCGCTGTAAGCACCTCATCCAGAACCCCAACCCTAGCAACAGCGAGGAGCCGCAATTTCGCTGGAATTTGAAGAGTGCCACCGCCGGAGTATTCACCGAATATGAGTCCTTAGTCTGCGCCATTTGCTTTGTTGTCTCGTGTTCTTCCCCATGCACGCACCATCTCGACTAAGCACGTCAGAAGGATCGACACGTCGAGATCTTGTTAGCGGTATGACCCTAGGTCCCAACGCTCTGCCACTGACGTGTCGCCGACGTGGCATGCCACGTGGTGCCAGATAAGTGCCACATAAGCTAGTAGATCTAGGTAGACTTAGGGCCTGTTTGGTAGAGCTCCAGATCCCAGCTTCACCTGAGATCTGAAACTTGTAGGCTAAAATAAAGTGAATTAAGTTTATATTTTTGGTCTAAAATTTGAAAAGATGATCCATCTAAACACTCTTAATATACTCACAGATTCAGCTCCACGGATCTGGCGGAGCTAGAAATACCCAGCTCCACCAGATCCACGAATCTGGTGGAGCTGGAGCCCTACCAAACACATCCTTAGTCCATCATGTGCCCAGTCCCTGACGTGTGGAGCCCTTATGTCAGTGCCATGCTTATGAGCTAGGACCATTGTGGACCAAGCATAGTGTTCGTGGACTTGGTCTATGACCAATAGCCCACATGTCAGCCTTTGTTAATATTTGAAAAATATGGAAAATCATTTAGAAAATAGAAAATCAGCCCAAGCTCGCTTGTCAGTCTCTCGAGAAGGAATATTCTCGAAATCATCTCCTTTCTCTATCTTTTTACATGATTTATTTGTGTGATGAATTTTCGAGAGTCTTTCATGCGAACTCTGATTGAGTCCGTTCAAGTTTCTACATTCATTTAAAATCAAGCTCTACATTCCAGTATATTTATTTGATTTTTGGAGTAGTTTTGTCTCTATTTTTGTATTTATTTTAGTTTTCATCGTTCTTTTCGCTTAAACATTGAAGTGCCTGGAGCATTCGAAGGTGAAAAGTTGATTCAAGTTTAAGATCCAGATCAAGATCACGAGTTGTTCCAAGGCAAGTTGTGCTTTGATCATATTGAACTCAGTTTTACAATAGTTATTTTATTTTAATCTATTGCATGATATTTCAAGTTATACTTGTTTTCAAATAATTTGAGAATTAGTTATTCAACCCATTTGAATTATACCTACCTTGTCATTTGCTATGCCATGATTATTTGTCACCTCTGTATGTATAATTATTAGTTGGTTACTAATATAATGTCAATATGGGTTGGTTAGATCGTGATTAGTATGCTTAACCATGGCACAAATAATTGATATCTTTTGAAAGTGCAAATTCAACTTGACTAATGGTCTACGGAATATTTTTTTGAAAAAGAGTGTGTCATGTGTTGTCAGACAATAATGTCGAGTTGTTGATGGCATTTGTTGCACGATAATCAACTGGAGTGGTAAATGATTTAGATTGAGGCAAGTGGCAAGAGGCTATGTGCTAGAGTGGGTTTGTGTGACATTGGGTTGGAGATTCTAGGTGAATCGATTGATATTGTTTACTGAGAACAACTGGATGTCTTGCCTCGGTCATTTAAGGACTCAACCTCATAAGGCATTGAGCTAGGCTAATCATACAACCATGTTTGTTATGGGACAAACCTAGCTCAGTAAGTTAACAAATCTTGACATATGATATCTTAGTATGATAATCAAGTTGTGTAAGCGGATGGAGAAGATGTGTGTTGCGTGCCTTCACGTCTTGAATAACGATTTTTTCTAGTCCAACGATGAGCCCCTCATATTCTTCTACTCTGTGTGAGGGTGAAATAGTGAGACCAGTCTTATCTAGAGTATCTATGATCGGCTAGAGTTTACGAAAAGTTTTGTTATGATCTTATTAGTCGTACGTTGATGGGTACGTGTTATTGCCGACATTATGAGATTGATCATATCTTGTGGGTAAAGTGTATAACACCGGTAGAGTATACAACCTATTCGAATAGCCGAGTCTTAAGTTATGGACAATGCTCGAGAACTTCACACAAGTGTTAGATTTGAAAACTAAAACTTGGGAAAGGGAGGTTGTATGTCAATGGAAGTAATAGAATTGGTTTAGATTGTGTGCCAGTTTATCTTGAGAAATATTCGAGAAATTTATTATTATTGTTATTTATTTTACTCTTTGCTATAATCTATCTATCGTATTCAATTGAAATTGTTTCTTTATTGCAAAATATCCATACTAGCCATTATTTTGGAATAAGTCTTGCATGTAGTTATAATATACTTGTATTCTATGCACAACTTGTTGAGTGTTTTATCTACCCACTCTTGCCACAATAAATCTATCAATTGAAGAGGAGTTTACACCTGCTTTGATAGAGGGGTTTCACAAGAAAGCGAGTTACTGGGAGTCGAACCTTGTTAAATACCTATGGCATGTTGATGGGCTAACAACCGAAGTTTTTCGTTCCACTGTTGTTTTTCTTGAGAGCCTTGTGAGGCCTAAATAATGTAAAGTCGATCTTAAAGTCATTTAACTATCTTTTATTCAATAAATATATTCTTTTATTATATTATAACTATACTGTCACTGTGTGCACTAGCGTGACCTTGGACTAGTGCAGTATGCACAGAGAGTCCGGATTTACATATTTGGGTTCCAACACTCTACTAGGGTTCCAGTGTTTTCTTCAAGATTTTTTTTTAAAATTGATTGCAAGTGGTGAACATCAGTCGTAAATCGAGTAATTATATATACATTGGCAGGATGTGTGCTCCCCTTAAAAAAAACGACTGAAACCACCTATTAGGATTTCCCTGGTTCCTCCTGGTACTTTGTGGGATGAGCAAAATCTATCTAAAACAGAAAATTAGGGCAAAGAGAATGATAAGCAATACCTTTACTTTCATGATCCAAAACTGAGATTTTGAAGTATCAAGGATTAAAAAAAAATCCTCACCTATCAAACCAGAAATGCATAGACCATCCATTAGAATCACAGTTTTAACCAAATCAGCAAAGAACATAAACACTGCTGCAGGTGATACATCACGTATGAACTGACGCATACGTAATGTTAGGGTTTAGAGACCCGAAAACAGAGACACAAGAGTTTAACATGAAAAAAACCTCACGAAAGAAAAAAAAAAATCACAAGAGACAATCCACTATTTCTATTCTCTTTACGTGTATACTGGGGTGGCTTTATATAGCCGAATGAGTTCGAATCGTATGAAATTTGGACTCCTATTAGGATATTTGAAAAATCCTTATATCTAACGAACTATTTGGACATTTGAGGAATCCTTGTCTCTTAACACATAAGGAAAACAACAATAATGAGAAATAAGGGATTATTCATTTCTGAGTGGTTAATCAGTAACAAAGAATCATAAGTACATTAGTATTTTGTTTCTGTTGAAAAAACTATTGCAGTACACTGTTAGCTTTATGCTTCTGCCTCTACTTCTCTCACATCACCAATAGCCATCGCAAGAGCACGAGCCATTCTTGAAATGATGGAAGCGACTGGAGTCTCGCACAATGATCTCATGGTCAACAATATTTGAGATATAGGTGAAAGCACTATGGCAATCACCACAAACACGCAGGTTCTTTGTGATTCTTATTGGACAACCGGGGGAAGTGGTGAGGAGGCCATATGCGAGAGCAAGCTTCTCACTGTGCTCAGCAAGAAGGTTATTTTTCTCCTCATCATCGACATCATGCAATGCAAAGTTTGTCTCAGGGACATAACCCATAGCTTTGATGCGATCAATTAATCTCTCCAGAAGAGCATAAATCTGAGGGGATAGAGGGTGTGATCGATCTCCAACAAAGAAAGACGCAGTTCCTTTCTTACCCTGGACCCAACTGCATCCTGGTCTCTTCTTAATACCTGATTTCTTCATCAGGTGTCTGATTCTTGCTACATCCTTCCACCGCCTTGCATTAGCATATATGTTGGAGATGAGCGTGTAGGATCCATCATTCTCGGCATTCATCTCAACTAGCTTGTTCAGAGCATATTCGGCAAGTTCCACATTTGAATGTACTCTACAGGCACTAAGTAATGCAACCCAGACTACTGCAGTAGGCTCCATTGGCATGTCCTTAACTGTTTTCCATGCCTTATCTATTCGCCCAGAGCGGGCCAGCAAATCAATAACACAAGCATAATGCTCTGCACAGGCAGCCACACCATAATCTCTACTCATGCTATCAAAGTAATCCAGACCTTGATCAACCATTCCAGAATGACTGCAAGCATAAAGCACAACCAGGAAGGATATATCATCAGGAACAAAGCCTGCCTTTTGCATCTTGTCAAATATGTCCAGGGCCTCGTTACCACGACCATGCATTCCATATCCAGACATTATTGACGTCCAAGAAACAGCATTCCTTTGAGGCATGCTATCAAATACATTCCTAGCTGTATCAACATCGCCACACTTTGAGTACATATCAATAAGACAGTTCACCACGAAGTATGTAGATGCTTCATATCGATGTTGACGAATCACATAAGCATGAATCTGCTTACCCATTCGCAGGGCTGCCAAATGTGCACAGGCCATAAGAATGCAGGAAATTGTAAAAGCATTTGGGGTAACTGCATGTGGTTTTGAAATCATCTCCGAGAAAAGCTTGAGTGCATCATTTGAGCTCCCATATTGTGCATACCCACCGATCATGACAGTCCAAGACACCACATTACGTTCCTTTCGAGGTATAGAATCAAATATGGAACGTGCAGCTTTGAAGCTTCTGCACTTTGAGTACATATCTATTAATGCATTGTGCACCATAAGATCCTCACCATCGCCTGCACCACTAAAATCATTATCCAAGCATAGAAGACATTTCTTCAGAGAGTAGGCATGAGTTTCCATACCCTGAGAACATGCTCCCAAGGAAGCACAAGCAGACAACAGAGAGATGATTGTGACAGAATTTGGATCTGATCCATAAAAAAGCATTTGTCGGAAAACGTCGAGTGCCTCTTGGCCGCATCCCCTCTGAGCATACCCGGCAATTACAGCAGTCCAGGTTACCACGTCTAATGGGATATTTTCCTTGAGCATATTCTTGAAAAGCTCAAAGGCTGCCTCAAAGTTGCCACTTTGGGAGTACCCAGTCACCACTGCATTCCAGGAAACCACATCTTTGAATTCCATCATGTTAAAAACCTTTACTGCTTCCTCCATTAACCCACATTTTGCATAAGCATCAATCAGCACATTGCCTACAAAAGCATCTGGAAATGTACCATTCCGAATGGCATTGCCGTGAATTTCTTTGGTTTGAGGTAGTGCCTTTAGAGAAGCACATGCAGGAAGAATGTTGACAATGCTAATGATGTCTGACCTTTCATTTGTAGCCTTCTCATGGACAATCCGTGTCATCTTTGAAAACAAATACAATGCAGTCCATGGATTACTACCTTTAGCATGGGCTGCAACAATTGAATTCCATGATATAACATCATCAATTCCCCTCTGAGTTATTTCATCAAACACCAGGTTGGCTTCGTCCAAAGAACCGCAGCGGGCATACATCGCCACCAATGCATTGCATATAAAGACATTTGACTCAAAACCATTGCAACATATAAGTCCATGGAAGGTGCTACCACAACGGTATGAATGTAGTTCTCCACATGCTTTTAGTATATGCGGAAGAGTAAAATGGTCTGGTCTAGTTCCAGCACGCAGCATGTGGCAAGATATGGCAATTGCACGGTACAGACGGCCTTCTTTGATGTGTTCTCGGATGAGTAGATTCCACCATACAGCTGGTGACGGTGTAACATGCTCTAACGCTGAGAGAGCATCGTCTGGAGCACCACAAGCAAGATACGAAGCTACAACACCGGTACCCAAAGATCTTGGTGACAAAAATGGTTGAGATGTCAATGGTGGAAATGACACAGATAACAATGATGCTGGAGAAGAAAGAAGACCAGAAGCAATTATCTGTTGGTGAATTTGACGAACTGCATTCACAGACTTACATTCCTTTAACAGGGCTGCGAAATGAATATGAGAAACATCTATACCAAAGCATGCTGCATTTGCAATCGAGAGGAACCGTACTCCAATTGATTTTGTTGCCATTGGCAAGTTGAAAATCATAACGGCAATAGAATATCATCATGCACACTAAATCCTCAAAACAGCCATTGCATCACTGTATAATAAAATAGGGCACAATTAATACAAAAAGATGCAGGAAAAAAGAGAAGCAAATATCACAAATACTTTAACACCCACTCTTCGGCAAGTCTGCAGGATCACGGCCAGATGGTAGGATCCTACTATCCTGTGATATTTTTCCAATCTGGAATGTGGATCACTAGTGCAACAGAAATCTAGTATAATGGATTCAGATCCTATTGTCTATCCCATCCTTTAGTTACAGAATAATTAAAAAATCTAAATATTCAATAACTTGGTCTGCCCCCTCCTCCCCTAAAACACAAAGTTAACTAAAGAACTACAATGGCTTTTGTTGTGTCTTTATTTTCATGCAAACGGTTGGTTCTAAATAGCAGTATAGCACTCACAGCATTGGTAATGTTTGTAACTGGTCCCAACTGAGTGTTTTCTCGCACTCAATCCTACTGAATTTGTGTGACCGTACATGCCCGTCATGTTAGCTAATTTCAAGTGCAACATCAGACGAAAGCAATCGCAACAGTAGGACTAGCAGCGAATTTGACAACAAACATTTGAGCCAGCATCTTAGGTAACATAAAGGTGGTAACATGACAAAACCTTAGGTCTATATTAGAGACAATCTTGAGTCCTCCCCGATTTGTCGCTGTTGTTCTTGATCTGCTGCCGACAGGCGACTCCCTCGTCTCGCAACCCACCACCCTCTACCTCAGGTCGCCTTTGCCCGGTCCCCCACTCAAGTCGTCGCCACCAGAACTCCCACCGTCGCTGCTCGGGAGGGAAAGCCGCCGCTGCCGCTCGACGGGTCAATACCGACCCAGATAGATCAGGAACTGGGAGGAGGCGAGTGAGGAGCGGAGCTGCCACGGTGGAGAAGTGGCGGAGGCAGCCGGGGATCCCCCGGCGTACAGAGAAGAGAGGAAGGCTCGGGCACTCGCCGGCAAACAGAGAGGAGAGGAAGGCAAAAAGAGTGAAATGAGGACTGAGAGCAGAGGAGAGAAGGGTCGGCTTCAGCTTTGGTCGTGAGGATAGGAGGAAAGGAAGAAAAAAAAAAAGGAGAAAAGAAAAAAAAAGGAAAAGGGAAAAAACTTTAAAGTTTTTTTTTCTGATCTTTTTTATGTATACGAGAGGTGTCACATCTATGTCTTGCGTCGGAATTGATGCATGAAGTATTGCCTTGATCTTGGAGATACGCGCGACATAGATCTGTAATTGGCATTGCTCTAGTTGGTCATACGAGATAACTCTAGAGGAGATGGAAGCTATGAAGAAGCAGGAGGAGGACGCTACAGTGAAGGCGGCTAAAGAGAAGAGGAGGGCGATGGTTGAGTCAATTTCCTCACTGGTCACTCAAGGTGATATGAGAAGTATATTACATAACCTTTTGGCGACAGATATGATTAGTCTGAGGGCTGGTACAGGACTGTCTTAATTGAAGTTGGAGCTGATGCTGAATGATGTGAAGTTAAAAGGTAGCAAGAATTACCTAAGTTGGTCTGGACGGGCTTAGCTAACTCTAAGGACTAAGAAAGTGGAGCACTACCTGCAAGAGACTTGTGTTCAGCCTTTAGACAAGACAAGCATGGATTGAAGGATGTGGAACACTACCAACTCTGTGGTGACGGCTTGGTTGTTGATTTCAAGTCTCCATCCATCGCTTGGATGGTGGAGATGATGCAGAATGCAGCAGAGATGTGGAAGACGCTGAGCAACATGTACTTTGGGGCAAGTAATATGATGATGATGGTGAAGATTTAGGGCAAGGTAGAGGCTCTAAAACAGGAGCAGAAGACTGTCTAGGAGTATTCTAGTGAGTTACAGTAGCTATGGGCAAATTTGGATCACTATGATCCACTGCAATCAACATGCATTGGTGATATTGACTTTGGCAGACTATGGCTACAACGTAGGCAGGTCACACACTTCTTAAAGGCACTGAACCCATAATTTGAGAGTAGGAGAGCTGTCATGTTTCACTTGGCGATTCTACTTAATATGGAGGACGCTATTTCAGCTATGGTGCAGAAGGAAGTTCGACTACGAGTGATGGGGAGCAACAACCCAATCAGATCTGCATACGCCATACCTGATGATAGAGAGTGCTACAACTGTGGGGCAAAAGGACACCTTAGTCGTGCTTGTCCTCTCCCTCGGTATGGTGGAGGCCGAGGTAGAGATTGTGGCAGTCGTGGTAATCGTGGAGGCCGATGAGGAGATCGTGGTCGTGAAGGTCGAGATGGACATCATGGAGGTCAAGGCATAGGCAAGGGTGGCCCTAGAGCAAATATGGCTATGGTAGAAGAAAGCATGTGTGTTACTCTAACAGGCAATCAAACTATGTAGTGGGAACAATGGCAAAATGGCAAAGCATTAGAGTCTTCTCAAGTTTCTATGACAGTACCTACCACCTCCTTTGGTAACATTGCCAACTATGACCATATGGGTGAAGGTACTTAAGTACAGGCATTTGCATCCACATATAGGAATTCTCATATTGATTAGATCATAGATTCAAGAGCATCTAAGCAGGTCACAGGTTCCCTTAGTGTATTTGCATCCTACATTCTATATACACACTCGGAAACTATTCAGAATAGAGTGGCTAAGAGAAAGAATCGACAATTGTTGGAGGTAAAGCATGTTCACTCTTGTTTCAGATGAATGTGCCGAAGAGATTATGGAGTGAGATAGTGACGATGGCTGCATATCTTATCAATCGCATGCTGTCTTGAATACCTGGGATGAAGTCTCCTACTGAACTTCTTTTGGGTCAACGAGAGTTTAAGGTTCCCCCTAAGATGTTTGGTTGTATGTGCTTTGTACGGGATCATCGACCAACGGTTAGCAAATGGATCCTCAGGCTATGAAGTGTGTCTTCATAGGATATTCATCTAGTCAGAAGGGGTATAAGTGTTGGAACCCAATAGAAAGAAAATTGTTCGTGAGTATGGATGTAACTTTTCGGGAGTTCGAGCCATACTATATGAGTAATGATGGTCTTGGTCAATTCTTAGAGCAATTTTCTCCTACCGCCGATGGTGATAGTCGAGAGGGGGGAAACAGAGTGATAACCGAGGGGAAGAAGTAGTTATTGTGGGGATAATTCCGTGTCCCAGTCCAAGTCAAGATAAAAAATGTGCAAGAGATATGATAGTCCCACAATAATTAAAGGTATATCAGAGAAGACACTTCCAAAAACAGCCATCGGCACCTATCTCGTCCGATGAGCAAGTTCTACCAGAGGTAGTAGAGGAACTAGGGAGACAGGGGGAGAAGCAGCAGCTGCTGTCAGCACTTGAGCAAAGTTTATCATAAAAACCCCAACCTGAACAACCAGCCAGTCCAGTTGATTCAGTCCTAGTCCCAAATCTCTCCATCAAGTTCCTTGCCTTCCCTTGGGGCAAGTGGTAATGTTCCCTCTAACTCCTCTCATTTAGAGGTACCTCTTGCACAACCTCTTGCACAACGTAGGACAGTTAGATCTAATGCTGGAAAGCTATCGCTGCGGTATGGATTTGAGCATGACATTATAAATTTCATCTCATATTCTCATATCTCTCCTGCATGCAAAGTATTCATTGCATCTCTCAAGACAATGCATGTTCCAAAGGATTGACGAGTTGCTAAGCAGGACCCTAAATGGAAGTACGCTATGAAAGAAGAGTTTGGTGCACTTCAGAAGAACAAGACATGGGATCTTGTTCTACTTCTAGCAGGAAATAAAGCAGTAGGATGCAAATGGCTCTTTACGGTGAAACAGACTCCTGAAATCAGGGTGGACAAATACAAGGCGAGGTTGGTTGCAAAAGGTCATAGTCAGACGTATGGAATAGACTATGATAAATTTTTTTCACCAATAGCAAAGATGAGCATAGTAATAACGTTGATTTCTTGTGCTGTTATTTTTGGGTGGCCTCTTCATTAGTTAGATGTGAAGAATGCATTTCTCCATAGAGATTTACAAGAGGAGGAATATACAGAGATACCTCCTAGCTTTGAGAATAAGCAGATTATTGGAAAGGTCTTACATTCAATAAATGAAGTCTTTTATTATGATTCCACTATGTATGATTGTGATATTCATCTATGTTGCCACTGTGTGCACTAGCATGATCTTGGACTAGTGCGGTATACATAGAGGGTCCGAATTTGTATATTCAGGTCTCGACAATCTTCAATCGCTGAATCAAGGGATTTTGCAACCAAGCCAACCTCAATCCAGTTTCCTCCAACACTGGATCGAACCGCCAAGGAAAGATCCATCTTTGACACCAAATGTCAAGACCTGATCAATCCCAAGAATGAAGATCGAATACTAACACTGAAGATGCAGGGAACAACTTCGCTAGGGTTCCAATGCTACTAGAAAAAGCTAGAGAATATACTTAGATCAATCCTAATTCCATTTCATGAAACAGTGGGGTTTATACCCTCTTAGATTTACAGCAATAAGTCACAAAGAATCATAAAACAAGGTTTAGTAGAAGTAAAATGGTGCGCGATGGGGTAATTTGAGAGAAACAACAAAATCCTGATGTCAATAGAGTTGTTTACTCCCGTTTTGGATTTCTGATCAGCCGTTGGATGATCTTTTCTGTTTTCTCCATGATGCCTAACTGAAGATTTCCACTGAAGTTGAAGCAGCTGAATCGTTATCTTTCTTGCCGACTTACTCTATTCATCTCCTTCCTCTCGTTGCTCTAACAGTGGGGCTGGAGGCTTTGGCGATGGCGATCTGGATTGCCCCTACCCTATTGCTTGGGATTCCCTAGTCCTCCTATCGCGTTGGGAGTGAGGGGTGCGAAGGGGTACGACGATGGGACTCGGGATAGGGGCTCGATGGCATTTTGCAGGTAAAAAGGTACAACTTCAAGGAGTACTTTTATTTTTAGTAGTCGTGCTTCCTACGAGAATTTACAGAAAGGTTGCTCCTTTTCACTATTTCATTTTCAGGCTGCTCTATGCGAGAAGTAAAATCTACTTGTGTTGAGAAGTTGGGTGTTTGGTACAGCTTCATAGGATCTAAAAAAGATGCAGGGAGTAAAGCTGTACTAAACAATCATATATTTGGATCTAGCACATAAGTTCATAGAAACACATTTAAGTACACATTTGGATATAGCAATATCAAAAAGTAATATTCATCTTATATATCTTTTGTATGTCTTTTCTCCAAAATTGCACATATGAGTTGTCCATTGATTAAGATAAGTGGTGCTTCTCAAATTATTTTGTACGTACATAGTGTGTGCTAATTTCTCTATTTTTGTTTATTTAGTTTCAGAACATAATTTTCTTTTAAACAATTGAATTAGAGTATTCTTATTTCGTTATTATTTGTTTTGTTATGGAAAATAACAGCATTTACCATATCATGCTAATGATATTCCCTACAATGTTTATGTACCCATTAGTTTCTCTAGGATCAAAAGAGAGATAATGTTATGAGAATGTTCTAGTTATCTAGTTTAAAATTTTAGATTTTTTTTAAATCTAGATGACTTCTTAGAAATATCTAGGCACTTTAGATATTTTTTGAAGAAATTAGATTATGTCTATTATCATGAATCTAATTGTTACAATAGTCTATATATATGAGCAAAATACCTTATTTCTTGCATGCGAATATGCAAAGTGCAAAGATAGAGCATAAGAAAGATAGTAGTTTTATAGAAGAGTGAGTTGTAATAGAGTTGTGATAAAATAAAGTGTATTTCTTTAGATCTTAGTTGGGCCATCTAAACACATAGCGTGTTACTCTCTCTAAGTTATATTTTAAATGTCATGACACTTGGACATTTCATAGCTATAAAAATAGAAAACTATAAAAAATACTTGAAAGGAAAAAATAAAGTGGTATAGTTATCACATGTAAATCTAGATTATCGTAAATATCCTAAATATCAAATGTTGGAATGTTTTGATAGCACATTGTCGATATTCAAGACCTTGGGTCTCGTAATCGAGCTTATGAAAATATGATTGTGGGCTCCTCTTAAACAAGATGATGGAAATGATATATGGGGATTACTTTTTTATTAGCCAAGTGGTTCAACAGAGTACATAGATTACATGATTTTGAGGATTACGACTACAATTGCCTATTCTAGTTGCAAATGCTATTTGCCAATGCCCTTAGTAGCATAAATTGGACCCCTATTTATATCGTTTGAAGAGGCGACAGTTGATCTCCAAAAAGCGTCGTGGATCAGAAGGGTGTCTTCGTGCGAAATGGTGTCTTCTCGCCAAAGGGTACCTTTTCCAGGGATAACTTACAGGTAGTTGTGCTCATCTATAAGATAACTGTTCGCACAGAGACATGTGGAGGTACAACCGCTTATCTCCGACCAGTTCTCTGGTCTGGATGGCTATTTCACTGGTTGGCAACGACCAGTGTGATGTAATGATATGGACTGCTTTGACTGAACCGGTCGGACGGATGACCATCCAAATAAGCACGAGCTTTATTCTATATCATGGGCTTTTAATGTGGTGGGCCCATTTAATAGAGTATGGTCTTTATCTATTGAGGGCCCAAATGAAAAAGGCTTTTAATCCTCGTCAGCTAGCCCCCAAGGCTTGAGTAATAATAATTTATTACTCAAGGCTTTTCGTTTCTTGTGACCTCATGGGGTTATGCGCCAAGCAACAAATCAATTTTAATGGTGATAAAGAGGAAAATCTTTGTAATCTTCTAGGAAACCGAACCGGCGCTAACCACCTATTTATATATCTAGGGAGTAAAGCTTCCTCCGTAGATTTTTGAGATTTCAAGCTCTCTCTTGGTTCTTCAGGCTTTTCATCTTTCGTCCTTTTTTCTTCTCCCATCAATTGTGTGGAGAGTAGGATTAAGGAAATGATGTGAAAAGTCTAAAGATCTAAAAGGGAAGTTTGTGAACGTTACTTCAAGTTCTCGTTGTGTTGGTTAGATGTTTTATCAAAAGGTGGTTTCTAACATCGTATTGGAAACTGAATCGCCTTCTAAACTGATAAAGTAAGTTTATATAAAAGGGGTTAATTTTTAGACTCCTTACGCCTTTCCTGTCTTTGAGCACAGAAGTAACTTCTTGAACCCTTTCCAAGTTCTTTTGTCTCTATTCCTCTTCTTCTCGGTAACTCATCACCATGGCCAAGTCGATTTTCACCGAGGGGAGGATTAAGGAGCTTGAGGATCAAGGTTTGATCCCTCCTTGTGAAATGCTGCGATGGGACACTAGCGGGGAGGATATGAAGCCAGTGCCCCAAGAGGGGCATCTCGTCCTCTTCACCGCTTTAGTAAAGTTAGGATTTCGCCTCCCTGAGAGTGAGTTTGTGGCCGATGTGCTAGATCACTATGTGATCAAGCTTCATTATCTTCCCCAAAATTCTATTTTGATTTTGAGTGTTTTCTCACATCTTTACGAAGCTTTCCTTGGCAATCCTTCACCACTTCGTCTTTTTCATTATTTCTACCAATATACTAGGAATAATAAGAGAAGATATCTTTGGGAGCGCTTATTTTAAACTTCAAGATAAAATGGCTTCTCATTATCCCCCACTCCTGACCAAGGACACATGGCGTGATTACCGACGGGAGTGGTTTTATTGGGAAATTCCGGGGGTAGCCGTCTTCGATTCACTGGGAAGACGGCTCCAATATGGACAAGGACCGAAGCGAAGAAGGAGAAGGATTGACTGGTCCTTACCGATGAGGAAAATGACATCGTTAAGGTCATTGCCAAGTTGGTGAAGGGAGGCTTGACGAGCAGAAGATCATTTTCAATTTTCTATTCCACAAGGTGAGCCCCGTGAAGAGGTGGTTTAGATTTGTCTAGAGGATGAAAGACGACTAGGATTCAACCAAAGATGAACTTAGAGGTATAGGGATTTTTTTATTACCAACCTCTTCATTTCTTTATTACAAGGATTTTTACTAACATTTATGGGTATTTTCTCCTATTAGTTCTAACCGCTGAAGAGACTTGGTCAAGAATCGCGTACATACTGCTCATCTCTTCTGATGGGTCTGACTTGGCTGATTTGGACAAGCAGCCATCCAGTTTGATTCGACAGACTGATGAGTTCATTAATGAATGCATCATGGTAAGCACCAAAAAATACCTTTGATTGTTTTTACCTTTTTTTCTAATAATTGAATTTTCTTTTAGATGCATGGTCGAAAGCGAGTTGTTGAGCAGTCTGACGTCTTAGCTTTGGCTTCATAGTCCAAAAAGTCTAGGATCTCCACCAGAGGTGCCTCGAAGGTAGTAGATCCGACTATCACACAGACTAGTGCTGATCCGACCAGACTAGTCAAGCCTTGGACCAGTCGGTGCTATGCGCTCTAAGCGTGTACACGATCAGTCCCAGGCATAAGGGAAGAGTGTGTCGTTCACTGCGGGGATGCAGACAAGGACCTCGTCCTAGGTGTGAATAAGAAAAGAAACAACCACAATTGGGATCAAGAATATCAACATCTTTCTGCATTTCCCTCTGTTTAGGGCGAGAGTGAGGACTCAGAGGATAATGTTCCTTTGATCATAAGGGGGACAAGGAAGACTTCTGACCTGGATGTCGAGACACCGTCACTCCCTTTAATATCCTAGGATATGGACTCAGGACTTTGCTGTACGTATTTACCTTTATTACTTTCTTATTTCCAAGCATTTTTCCTTCAGAATCTAAAACCTTTTCCTTTTTCTAGCATCGGGACAACTGCCCCTGGCTCTTCTACAGACCAGGATGTAGTTGCCCAGGTTGGTGATGAGGCCAACCCTCTGGTTACACTGGCGATGACCATTGTGGAATAGGCCTCAGCATCAACCGAGGTGACTGCCCAAGAAAACCTGACCAGTGGACAAGGGGATCCAACCAGCGTTGAGGATAAAAATCTCTCAACTGCTGTGGAGGAGGTCAATGGTCCTCCTGCGATGACAACGGAGATGGTCAGACAGGCTTCATTGTCCATGGAGGAGGTCAATGGTCCTCCTGCGATGACAACGGAGATGGTCGGAATGATCGCTGCTGCCGAGGAGACACATACGGTTGCGAAAACTGAAGTCTCTCCCGCCACAATGGAGGAGGCACTGGTCATTCCGACCAGTAGGGCAGAATAGGTGGTGGTGCATGAAAAGGCCCTGACCATCTATATTTTACTATTGGCTCTACCACAAGTATCTTCCTCTGGTCATTCCAACCAGGAGGACATTAAGCAAGTTTTTAATAACTTGCAAGCAAAGGTATACATCTTATCTCATTTCTTTTAAGGAATGTTGAGAAAAAGTAGTTTTTAATTTATTTTCCATTTTGCTTTTTACAGCACTCACAAGAACTGCTCGACCTACTATGTCGGTAGGTGAAGACTTTGGCCAAGGCTGAAGTAGAAAATCAAGGTATGTTCTAAAAATGAACCCCTTTCTATTTTGGGCATAAATATTCTCTTCTGATGTATCTATTTGAATACAGATTAGAAAAACAAATAAATGATTTGGAAAAGCAAGTCTTGGTGGCGCAAAATACCACCAAGGGATATAAGTTTGACCTTGTCGAGGCTACTGACAAGGTCAAACACTGTGAAGAGAAGACTGCCAGACTCCATAAGGCTTTCAAACTAAATGAAGAAAAAAATTCAAAAACTTTATGCAGAGTACCAGATGATCCTCCATGCCAAGGAGTAAAAAATATCAGGTAAGAATCATATCCCAATCTGCCTAATTCTTCTTTTGAGAAAGCTACATTTAACTTTTGTTTTAATTTTTTAGAATTAAAAGGCATAATAAGGGCCATGGAATTTCTTCTTGCCGAAAGAGAAGATGAAAGCAGAAGAGCAAATGTCGATCATTGAAAATGAAATAGATAATTTGACAAGCCAAATAAAGCTCTTTGTAAAAGATTTGACCACAGTTCATAGAGGTAAGAGAAATACTCTGAACTTCATTTTTGAACAGATTCAGAAAATCTCCACGGATTTAAAAGGCAAAGAAGTAAAACTGACAGCTCATGATCCATCAGTTGATGACCTTGTCGCGGGGGTGAATGACCAGTCGAAGATCATCCAAAGCCACATTCCCGCAATGGCATAGACTATCAAGACTGCTCTCTAAACTTTGATTACCATCCAAGTGAGTGCCCTTTTCATCAAATTAAGTTACTTTTACAAGGATGCTGTTGAGTTGGAGAAACTGGCGCTCGACCTGAAGCTGACTACTCAAGCGGTGATTAATAGAAAATGTGTAGAAGTAGCCTCTGCCGTTGAGACATACATGAAAAATGTAAAGATTACATTCAAGTAACATGTATGATACTTTTGAATGAACAAAAAAATCTCTTCTTGTGTTATATTTTATCTTGTTTCTCATCTGCTTGCATATTTTTCTAAGTATATCACTAGCCCCCAACTGTTTGTGTGCTGACCAGCAATTTGTTCGGAATACAAACAATTATAGGATTGATGACCTGTTCTTTTCACTTAGTACTTACTATTAATCGCAAGCAGGTCAGAGATAAGGTTATTCTAATGAGTTTCAATGCAGTAAGTACTAACTCACAAGAAAAGTCTCTATTAGAAGTTATCTCACAATCCGACCAGTAACATTGTACGTTGTTATAGAGAAGTTGGGGTAATTTTCAACTTTGGTGATTTTCTCATAGGATGATCAAAAGAAGGTAACAAGTTGACATATTACAATAAAGAAATATATATGTAAATGAAGAGAAAATAGAAATAAACATATTTACACAAAAAACCTGGGAAGATGCTGCATGTTCCATGTGTTTGACAGAATTTGTCCATCTTCCATGGCCAATCGAATAGAACCAGGTCAGATTACTGATACCACTATAAAGGAACCTTCCCATTTGGGAGATAACTTATGTAAGTTAGACTGATTCTAGATACGCCTTAGAACTAGGTCTCCCACATTTAATGTTCGTGATTGAACTCTTTTATTATAGTATCTTCTTAAGCCTTATAAATAGGCTGCTGACCTGATAACTGCTCGATCTCGCTTGTCTTCTAAAAGATTGATGTCATCTTCGCGCTGGTCGTCTTGATTAACCTATTCGTTGAGAGAAGTCTGTGTAGAACCTAAATGAATCTCACATGGAAATACAGCTTCAACTCCGTAGACTAGTTGAAAAGGTGTTCCCCTGTTGCTCTACTAGTCGTTGTGCGTATGGCCCAGAGCACAGAGTAGAGGTCGTCTACCCAAGCTCCCGAGTGTTTGGTAAGACGATCAAACACTCGTTTCTTTATACCTTGTATAATT
This sequence comes from Otatea glauca, assembly GCA_036346275.1. Lineage (NCBI taxonomy): Eukaryota > Viridiplantae > Streptophyta > Magnoliopsida > Poales > Poaceae > Otatea > Otatea glauca. The sequence goes on from CM070719.1 coordinate 27,488,286, forward strand.
TGGCAATTGGCTCGTTCAACTGCGTCGTTACTTTGAGGATGAGCAACTGAAACGTAACAAATTTTTGTGCCTATTTCATCAGAATAATCTTGAAATAGACCACTAACGAACTGTGATCCATTATTAGTAATTAGTCTACTAGGTACACCAAATCTATTGACTATGTTTTCACAAAAAATTTCTTTGCTTCTTGAGCCGTAATGGAAACAACAGGCTCGACTTCAATCCATTTTGTGAATGTATCGATTGCAACAAATTGGCATTTGAATCCATTAGTTGCTCTTGGTAAAGGACCTACTATATCAATGCCCCATGTCGCAAATGGCCATGACAAAGGTATGGTTTGAAATTCATTAGCAGGTAAATGTACTTGTCGAGCATGAAATTGACATTGTTCACAAGTTTTCACAAGGTGCATGGCATCTTGTAAAGCAGTCGGAAAACTTTTCTGACCAGAGTTCTATATGAAGCATGTTCTCAGCACAAGCCCCATATATTTCATTAAGCAATGTTTTTCCTTGTTCTTGGTAATACATTGCATTAGAACATCATGTGTTCCCTTTCTATAAAGAGTATTATCAAGAATTTTGTACATTCATGCATTTCGAATTAATCTGTTCTTTCAATGAATGTCTTCAGGCAGTGTCCCATTTTCTAGATAGGCTTTAAATGGTTTAGCCCAATCTGAATTCTGTTCAAGGACTCCAACCCCTATACTATTCGGGAGGTTTTTTTATGGATGTGTCTACAGAAGGTTTAAAAAGATATTCAAAAAATACACCTGTTGGAACAAGTGATCATGTGGAACCCAGTTTTGATAACTGGTCTCCTAGGATATTGTTTTTTTGTGGTATATATTGGACTTCGAAATGACTAAAGTATTTCTCTAATTTCCTCACTTCATCTAGGTAGTGAGCCATTACCTCATCGAACGTCCCGTATTCCTTGCTAACCTGGTTTACGACTAATTGTGAATCGCCCATCACAAGAAGCAAACGGACTCTGATGGATTTTGCTGCTCGGAGCTCAGCTAGAAGACTTTCATACTCTTCTACATTATTAGTAGTAGGGAATTGTATTTGGATTACATATTGTAACTGGTTGCCCTGAGGAGTGACTAGTATACCAGCCCCCACGCCTTTAATTTCTCGAGAGCTATCAAAGTATAATTTCCAGTAGTCTAAATCAGTTGTATCCTCTTTTATAGAGGGCTCACTATTTGTCCATTTAGCAATAAAATCTACCAAAATTTGGGACTTAATTGCTTTGCGGGCAACGAAATGGATGTCAAATGATCTATGTTCGACTGCTCACTCAACAATCTGACCAGTTGCTTCTTGGTTATGTAATATATTTCCCAAGGCACAAGATGATGGTATTGTAACTCGATGAGATTGGAAATAATGTCTCAATTTTCTAGAAGCCATTAATTGGGCGTAAAGCAATTTTTGAACCTGAGGGTATCTCTTCTTAGGTCCGTGTAAAACTTCGCTGATGTAATAAACAGGTTTCTAAACCTGCTCTCGTTCAACAACCAGTACAGCGCTAATGTAACATTCCAAAATCTGAGTTCTAGAATGTTTAAATTTGAAAATTCACCATTTGCATTTTTCTTGAATTAAATTCAGCTTAATATGAATTTTCTATTTATGAAAGGAATTAATTTGGATAATCTATCCATCAAACAAAGGATTTTCAGTTTTAGTTGGCTTCATTATGCTGCAAGGAATTTTTCTATATTTTTGGAGATTTGTATGAATTTATTTGCTATTTATTTGGATTTATTTGCTTTTATTTGAATTTCTGGAATTTCTTTAATTCGGAAAATGATTTCTAATTCGAAAATCCTTTCGGGCCGAATGCCTTCCACGGCCCGATCCTATTCCCTTCGGTCGGCCACTCCTCCCGTTCGCCCGTCGCCCGCATAAAGCCGGCCCTTGACCGCGCCGAGTCCGCCATCGGATCCGTGCCGCATGGACGGCTGCAATGCAGCCGCGTCGCTCGCGCTCGCCGCCGTCGCCGGAAACCCTAACCGCGTCAATCCCACTGCCGCCGCTCGGTTTCTGGATTTGGCACGCCTCCCCAGGCTATTTAAGCCGCCGCCGCACCCAGCCCGAGGTTCGCCTCATTGCGCCGCTTCTTTTTGCCCCATCTCTTGCTGCCCGAGACGCCGTCGTCATCGCGCGCGAGCTCACCGAAGTTCTCCGTCGTCCTGAGCACTTCGCCGCCATCTTTCTTCTTCTCCGGTGAGCCTCCGCCGCTTCTTTTGATCGCATCAAGATCCCCGCGACTCCCTCTCCCTTTTGCCCCTAACCCGGCGTCGTCTCATCGCGCTTTGCCCCTCAGCCGCTCCGTCTTCTCCGCCTCTGGCATTGCCCGCGCCAGCGCCGCCACCATCGCCCTCGCCGTGAAGCCGTGGCCGTCTGATCGCCACCAGCGCCTCGGATCTGGCCATGTCGCCGCCGCCGTACGCCTCCCCGCTCGGCTCGTTGGATGACGCCGCGTGGGCAGCCCGTCGAGCCGCGTCGCCTCGCCTCCGTCGTGTCGGCGCCGCCTCGGTTCCAGCGTCGCACCGCGTCAACCGCCACGTGTCAGCCGCGTGGCTGCCACGTCAGCCCTAGCCGCCGCGTGGCATGCCACCTCAGTCGGTCTGCCACGTCACCTTGAGCAGCCTCGGTGCACCCGGTTCATCATGGATCGAGTCGTTGACGCGTGGGTCCCACCTGTCAGCCGACAAATTCTTTTGGATTTATTCTTTTCCAGAAAATCTGAAATTCCAGCCAATCAGATCTTGCCACGTGTCAGCTTTCTGAATTTCTGACCCGAGGAACTTCCAGGAGCCCGTTCTCCTTCGTTTGAGCTCCGATTCCAGTGATTCAAATTTGTAAATTCATCTAAATTCACGATCTATCTTCCAGTACCATTATTTTCTATTTTTGAATTTTATTTGAATTTGTTTTATTTATTTGCTCTCGTTTCGCGTATAGACGACGCAGTCGAAGCTCAAGCGAATCAACAGTCGGAGGTAGAACCAGCAAGAGGCAGCAAAGGCAAGTCTTCCTTGAACATGTTGATCCCAAATTTTTTGGAAATGTTATGTTGTTTCTAAATTATGCATGCTTACTTTTATGCAAAGTACTTTAAATGTAGTCTTAAGGTTTAGTTAAATTCCAGTTTTTTATACCCTCATTGGTATTGATCATGTCGAACCTTTGACACCCTCATTGGAATTGCTTAGTCCAGCTTAAGCGTTTCGATATTGTGCCATTATGGGAATCATTTCAAATGTTGTTTAAACTTATTTGTGAAATCGCGGCAATTGGTGTTGCTGCTGTGATGTAAGTAAAATAAAGTGGAAATGGTTTAGACCGGGGCGGATGGATGTTTGGCGGGTGCAGAAAGCACGAGACCTTGGTATGTGAATGTTCCGCCCTAGTCAATTAAGGACCGAAGCGTGTGTTACCATAGACCGAGCACTACCGTACAACCACAAGTCTATATGGGTACAACCTGGCTAAATAATTTGTGCATCCCATTATTAGCTTCGCCAGTTGGTGAGTGCCAGATGTTGGCAGGCGCAAGAGGGGGCTTCTGTACTGGGCAGCTAGAACCCTAACAGCGGTGAAACCTTAGCGGGCGATGTTAATAGTGGGGTTGTACATTGTAAAGGCCTTGTCATGATCTCTCTGCCGACACACCAAAGGAAGTGTGTTAATTGCATGGCAATAAGAGTCGATCATGTCTTGTAGGTAAAGTGTACACAATCTGCAGAGTTAAAACTACTTAAGTAGCCGCGCCTACGGTCAAGGGCATGCAAGGTACGCTTGCACATTGTAGATTTTATGGTTTTGTTTTAAAGGAAAATGTTGGTTTGAGAATCCGTGAGCAGATGGAACTCTCGGGTTATGGTTTAGCGGATGGAGCCAGTCAGGTAGATGGAACATGCTTTAATTGTCATATCAAATTCAATTACTATTCAATTACATTTTGTTAAAATGATGCTTTATGAAATTACTATTGGTATTTATAGTTAAACTGTGTTTTATGCTAAAAGAGCCATATTATGCCTTCAATTGTTTAGCCTTGCATATAGTTATCATGCATTATGTTTCCAAGACTTGCGGAGTACATTTTGTGCTCACCCTTGCAACATCCCCAACCTTCCACAGAAGAGTTCGCAGAAGCTGAAGGTGACTACGATTTCTACGCTTGTGGTTACGATGAAGGCGATCTGGAATGCTAGGACGCGAACCCCAGTCGATTGCCTGTTGGGCAAATGGATGGGCTTACTTTGCTGCTTTTGGTTATTTCGTTTCCGCTGTTTCTTATTGAACTTAAGCTATGATGCTGCTTATTTGTAATAATTGGCTATAAGGCTAATACTCTTTTGCTTAATTAATATTATGTGTTTCGTGATATGGATGTGTTGTCATCACTGTTTCCACTGTGTGTGCTACTTTTTCCTGGACTAGCACAGGTTATACACAGAGGGTTCGGATTCGGAAATCCGGTCCCGACAGCTAACCATATTATTTTTTGCTGCTAAGTGTACCAACAAAGGTTCTCTAGGGTTGGGTGAGACCAGAGTGGGTGGGCTTTGCAAATAAATTTTTATATCATTAAAGTCTTTGTTCGCTTCATTCGACCAGTGGAATTTGTCGTGTTTTCTTATTACCTGAAAGAAAGGCAAACCATGCTTTCCTGATCTTGAGATAAAACGACTAAGAGCAGCCATACGACCAGTTAAACCTTGAACTTCCTTCCTTGTAGAAGGTGGTTTCAAGGATTCACTAGCTCGAATCTTCTCAGGATTTACTTCAATACCTTGATAACAAACAAAAAAACTAAAGAATTTTCCAGAAGAAACTCCAAAGACACACTTTTCTTGATTCAACTTAATTTCATGTTTATTCAAATTATTAAAGGTTTTTAGCCAGGTCTGACAAATGATTAGAGCTTTTCTTGCTCTTTACAACAAGATAATCAACGTAAGCTTCTAGGTTATGCCCTATTTGACTATTGAAAGTCTTCTGCATAAGATCCTGGTACGTGTCTCTAGCATTTTTCAGCCCGAATGGCATCTTCTTGTAGCAGTAGACACTGAATGGGGTTATGAAGGAAGCTTTCTCTTCAACTTCACTTGCCATGCTTATTTGATGATATCCTGAATACGCTTCCAAAAAACTCATCAATTCGCAACCTGTTGTTGAGTCGATCAATTGGTCAATTCGGGGTAAAGGAAAATCATCTTTTGAACAAGCTTTATTCAAACTGGTGAAATCAACGCACATACACCACTTACCGTTTGCTTTCTTAACCATAACCAGATTCGCAGGCCAATCAGGATGACCAACTTCGTGAATGAAACCAGCTTCCAAGAGTTTATACAACTCTTGTCGGATGGCTTCTTGTCGATTAGGAGCGAATCGTCGTAGTTTCTACTTTACTAGTCGTATGTTCGGCCGTTGCTAACCTATGCTCTATTACTTCCCTTGGGACCCCAAGCATGTTGGATGGTTTCCACGCAAACACATCTGCATTAGCCCAGAGGAAAGCAATGAGTGTGCCTTCCTATTTGGCATCCATTACTGATCCTATCCAAACAGTTTTTGACTGATCGACAGGATCAATGGGAACTTGCTTTACTTGTTTGTTGAGCTAAGGAGTTACTTTCAGCATATCTGTCTTGTTAGACTTTTTAATCTTACAAGACTTTCCTACATCCTTAGCATCGCTTAATGGTAATTGATCGACAATTTCGAGCAACTTGCGATCACAATTAAGTGCAGTAACTAATCATTACCTTGAACGCTAATCATACCTTTTAGACTAGGTATCTTTATGCCCTGGTAAGCGTGATGAGTAGCTACCATAAATTTTGTCAGCGAAGGCCTACCCAAAATGGCATTGTATGCTGATTCAAAATCAACTTCAAATGAAATTAACAAAATCAAGTTCAAATGAAATTAAATCTATTCTTAAATTGTTGGCGTCTCCAAAGGTGACATGTAACACTGGAGTCACCGACGGACCAGGCACAATTCCATAAAATGGGTTTGTAATAGGTCTGATCTTAGAATAGGGAATTTGCATTTCGTCTAAGGTATGAATAAAAAGCAAATACAGATAACTACCTCCATCAACTAAAACTCTCTCTACCTTGCAATTACTAATGGTAGGAGAAACTATTATTGGAAGTTTTTGAGGACTTGACATACCTTTTGGACAATTGTGGTTATTGAAGGTGATGGCAATGTCCGACCAATTGGGATATTCAAGCTTTCCTATTCGGTTTTCAATGTTGTTAACCTCCTTCCAAGCAGTCTTGAACTGCCTCTTTGAAGCATATGCATATGATCCTCCAAATATGATGTTGACATGATTATCAACCTTTTGATAACCCATATCCTCGTCACCATCTGCATCGTTATTACTTTGTCCTTCTGGTAAGGTCGGCATAGGACCTTTACCAGAGTAAAAGTCTTCCATGCATCTTTGCCAAGTACGATAATTTCGTAGGTCATGCCCTGATGCTTTGTGCAATGGGCACTAGCGACCATTTCCACTAGTTGCACCAGGATTTTTGGAAGTGGACTGGTCATCTTGTCGACTAGTTTTCTTCTTCCAAGGGGCCTTTCCCTTGGAGTATGCAGGTCATTCTGAAATACATGTGACCTCTCTTTGAGCGTTCTTTTTGTTTTTTTAAACTCCTTGTCTTCTGACTCTTGCAAGCTAGGTTGTGGCAATGTATGGCCCTTGTCGACTATACGGTTCCACGCAATAGCCTCATTCACATTCGAATAACGGTCTGCCATATCAAACAACTCTGATATGGTGGAAGGTGGATGAATGTTGAGGTTTTCTATAAATCGGTTATAATGAACATCCTATTTGAATGCATGAATTACAGAATCGTTAGATATATTTGGAATGGTATTGGGAACTTCTATAAACCTTTTGATGAACTGATGTAAATTTCTAGTAGACGTTTTGCAAAGAAAATGTAAATAATCCTCTTTACAAGGCTTGGCATAGAAACTTTTAAAATTATTTAAAATTGCATGGCACAAGTTTTCCCAACTGAGGATAGAACCTTTTGGCTTATTTAACAACCAAGTGTGTGCTGATCCTTTTAAAATAGTGGGGGGCTAGTTGGCCATTACCTTTTCATCGCCACCAGCAGCTTAGATAGCGGTAGTATAGACTTGTAAGAATTCTGATGGATTTTGAGTTACATCGAAACTCTCCAAAGACCCCGACTTGAATTTTTCAGGCCAGGCAACATCTCTATGCCCAAGAGAGAAAGCCTTGCATCATGTATAAACACCAAAACATGATCGCACGTTAGGAACTTGGTCCATGTATTCATGAGAATGAGGTCGTCGCTGACCACGAGTAGGAACTTCACCTGGGGTGAAGCATTCAAAAATGCTTCTCCGACGTGGTTCAACCCTCCGTTTGCGGCTAATGCTTTGCTTGAGCCGACCAGACGAGGAGTGTTCCACATGGGAGTATGTCTGAGTTCTTGTGGATAAAGACCTAACTTGCACTTCGTTTGCAGCTTCTCGTAAGTCAGCAGTGAGGGATCTTATAATTGTTGCATTAAACACATTTTCTACTTCCGTCGGATGATTAAGAATTGCACTCGATAAAATGCTAATCCTTTCGATGGGGTACCCTCTTGTGAACCACTTGGAGCAAAACTTAAGTCTCTTAACGCTTCCCTCGGAGGTGGTGGTGTAATTGGAAGAGCATGCCAAGGTCGTCCTCGAGAGACGTCGGGTCTCCACAAGGTGCCTAGTTGATTGTTGTAGTACATGCGTTTGGCCTCGTCCACAGATTTTTGCTTTTTCGCCATGAGTCGCTCATATTCATTTTGAGCGGCTTTTTCGGCTCTTTCCTGAGCTTCACGCTCCTCGTGTTCCACTCGTTGTTCCTCTGTCTCACTGGTAACTGCATAGGTGCAGAACCCCTTGTAGACAAAAGGCGTTAGTGCCCCTCTTCATCTGAGGATGGGGTGTAATCCAGACCTCAAAGACGATCTTGCGATGCTGAACTTTCCAAAAGGTTATTTTACCTCTTGGAGCATGTTCATTATCAATTTCCATGGGATTTATTCCATGGTCATCTTCCCCCGAACCAGCGGTAGGAGCGGGTTTTATTTCCTCTTCGACCTCAGTTTGAGATTTTGCCAAATCCGCTTCAGAAACATATTCAGAATAGAAATCACATTTACATTCCTCTTCCATAGGGTAGTCATCTATGTCGAGATTAGCGTAATCAGCGAGGTCGAACCAATTTTCTTCATCCATTGTAGATAATTTCTTCATCTTAATCACCGGAGGCCCCCTCTCTAGCGCCAACTGTCGATGTTCAAGACCTAGGGTCTCTTAATCGAGCTTATGAAAATATGATTGTGGGCTCCTAGTAAAAAACATGATGGAAATGATATATGAGGATTGCTTCTTTATTAGCCAAGTGGCTCAACAGAGTACACAGATTACAGGATATTGACGATTACAACTATAATTGCCTATTCTGGTTGCGAATGCTATTTGCCAATGCCCTTAGTAGCATGAATTGGCCCTCTATTTATATTGGTTGAAGAGGCGGCAGTTGATCTCTAAAAAGCGTCATGGATTAGAAGGGTCTCTTCCCGCCAAACGGTATCTTCTCGCTAAAGGGTGCCTTTTCCAAGGATAACTTTTACGTTAGTTGTGCGCATGTCATACAACTGTTCGCACAGAGACATGTGCGGGTACAACCACTTATCCCCGACCAGTTCTTTGGTCGGGATGGCTATTTCACTGGCCAGGGACGACCAGTGTGAAGTAATGATATGGACTGCTTTGACTGAACTGGTCGGAGGCTTGACCGTCCGAATAAACACAACTTCATTCTATTTCATGGGCTTTTAATGTGGTGGGTCCATTTAATAGAGTATGGTTTTTATCTATTGAGAGCCCAAATAAAAAAAAGCTTTTAATCCTCATCACACATATTTTAAAATATCACTTAAAAAGAACTAAGGAAACATTAAACTTTCAAAAGCCATTATAATATTTTATTTTGAATCCCTATTGATAAAGTTATATATCTATCATTGTCTATCAAAATTTGTGAATGAAACCGATCACATTGTAGGTAACAATAATAGATAATATGTGTCAATACTACTGTACATACCATACAATGCCATGATTTTGATAATTCACATGAACAAAGGGGTACGACATAACCACAACATAAGTAAACACACCAATTGATCCCTATAAAGTCAGTTATGATGTACCCATGTGCTCATAATCAGTTGTTGTATTGTTGGATAAAACTTATATAATTGTATGAGAATTGAAAAAAATAAACTGTCAACCACAGATTCAAAGTGATCTTCCATAATGTAGAGCATACACTACTAGTTTTGGAGATTTCTGATTAAATGTTGGAATGAACTAGTGCTATTTTCTACAACTAAGATATGACTACCAAACAATAAGATATCGATATGTTGTTTCTTTTCTAAAGAATAGGAATTAGCTAATGTTTTTTTTCTGCTTGACAACTAACAGAACAAGAATGCTTCAGCTCAATTATATCTAACTGAATGCATCAACTCAAATAATAAGCACATGATACATTAAAATAAGGTGTCTCGTGACAGTGGTGTAAAGTAACATACTTAAGATCATTCAAAAGCATAAGAGTAACACGCTTAACAGTGTCTGATAACTTGAAGCAACTGAAACTCACCAAGGACACCATGTCTAGAGACCTTGATAACCATTTGATCCCAAAATATAAGATCAAAACATCACACCATGAATCATCAATGAGTAGAATATAGTAGGAAAGGGAGAGCTAAAAATAGGACTGCTGATTTTCAAAACTGAATAACAAGATCAATATATTGTTTCCTTTTTCTAAAGAACATGAATTAGCTGAAGTTATCAATTCATATATGAGTAATCTGAGAAGGAGATTACCTGAGGTTATCAATTAAAGAATATCATCACCATCCCCATCCACTTGTTGTTGTGTTGTCATTAGCTTCTGAAACATTCAAAAGGAATTAATACGCAAGTACAGAAAAAATTATTTAGCATAACATAAACTAGAAGTTTTATTATATAGAAAGTAAATGTACTATCAGCTTGAATCCAATGCCTACAGCAAGTAACTTGTGCCATTATCTCGTGTAGCATTAAAATATCCGTTACAGTGAATACACTGAGCCCTACAACATTCTTACCAGTATATATAGGCTCAAAATCAATCCGAATATCTGACCTTAGTTAGCGTCTTTTATTTTTATCTGAAGATCCTAAGCCATTAGCAGAGAAGCATATATTACAACAAGATCAAGTATAAACAACAATAAAAAATTAACTATGACTACATCCCTATGATAAAAAAATAAAACCTCTAATTTGTAACACTAACATGAATCTGTCTATGCTTAACTTGACAAAATATGTACAGGACCATGCATGCTAAGTTAAAACCTCCCTACATAAACATATATATAACATTCAAGATTAATAATCCTACTACTTATTTGTTATTCCTCCATATTAACATATTTCGAACAGACCCAGCTTTTGTATGCCTTGTCCTAAAGTTGGAGTGAAACATTGCAAACTAATGGCAGCAGATTCAAAGCTTACCATGCTAAAGACCATTTCTTGTTTCCCCAAGAGATAGAGACGGAGTCATTACAGATGGGGACCTTGCCTGTGTTGCAGTCCCAAGAGATGGAGACATTGCAGATAGGGATCTCATCCATGTTGTAGTTCCAATAGATGAAGATAGGGACTTCGCCAGTTTCACTGTCCCAAGAGATAGAGACATTGCAAAATGGGACCTCGCCCGTGTCAAATATCAGGACTACAGTACTAGAGACATCATGAGCTACCGTTGGAGACCTCACTATTGTCACTACCGGTGGCCTTAGCTGCTTAACTGCCAGAGTCTTCCACTGCTTTATCACAAGGGCTTTCCGCTTTGCCACCAAGCTTCTAGATGAGACTCCAACTTATTCATGAACATCTCCTCCTTGTGTAGCATGTGGTGACACATGTCCAGCTTCTAGCCCTCCCTATTGATCCTCCATAAAAAATACCTATTGAGGCTAGATTACTACATACAACATTACAATTTATACATGTTGCTTGAAGAAAGCAACTGAATCTTACAGACAACACTACTAAACCACAATTTTATAGATTTCTGAATCTCATTTTGCAACCAAAGAGTAATGGTATGTTCTGACATTTTTGTACATGTAGCTTGAAGGCAATCTTTGGGCACGACTCGTTTTTACTTAGGCTGGATATGAAAGATAAAGGGAATCACCACTACAGAAATGTACATCACAATCGGTTATTTTTTATCATCACAGTCGGTTTTGGTGGCGATACAAAGTCATTAGACAGTGATGAGTAGACGCTATCACAGTTGAATTTCATCCGATAGTGATAAATGGTCATCATAATAGGTTGTGAGCTCAGAACCGATTGTGATGGATACCACATCACAATCAGTTCTGAGCTTGAACTGATTGTGATGTTGTAACAGCCCCAAATTTCCTGAAGATGGTAAGTGATGCATATCATGATCATGTCATCCATATTTTCAATGAGACCTTCAATTGATTAAAATTATACAAGTGAAAGGCCATTTATCTTGCATGAATATGGAAATTATAAAATCCTAAAAATCATTTTCCAACTACACCATCATTCTCTTGCTATAGTCAATGACATGTGGGTCATGCTTGTAAGAGAGAGAAGTGGGCTGCACCTAACCACTTTATCTTTTATCACTTTTCTGACCTCTACCGACTTCCTTACGTACCAATGACATGTGGGACCTAGCCCCACATGTAAGGCAGGAAAGTGCACCTATATAAGCTACTCTCACATTTGTTTCCCCTCCTTACTCACTCCATGACATGTGGACCCATGTACCCACATGTAAGGGATGAGTGGGCAACCATATAAAAGGCTTCTCCTCCTCTTTTTCTCCTCCCACTCACCTCATTTGTTCAGCCCCTATTCTAAAAACAGCAAGGAGAAGCAAGAAGCTCTCACCCTCATCTCCTTTTCCTCTCCTCAAATCCATCCCAAAATTTGGATTTGAGCTTGTCCATACTATACCATTGGATTCCTCTCATCCCAATCTTCAAATCCATCCAAATGGAATTTGCAAGCATCAAGTTTTTGGTAAGTTCTCATCAATTCCTTCTTTTCCATGTTCTGAAATTTTGGCAACATGGAGCTCAATAATCTTATTACTTCGCAAACCATTTCCATGTTGAAGATCGGGTTGTGCATGTGAGTTTGCTAGCTTGAGGAGGAGGAGGCCACGCTGTTGCAAGCTAAAGGAAGCAAGGACATCAGCTCCACGAGCTAGGAGGAGGTGGTGAACACCGAAGAACTGACGATCATCTTCGCGTCCTCATTTTTTATCCTTTCATCGAATCGAGCACTCACCAAGAGCCAGTACTTCCTTGATGTGGTAAGGCTATATCCTATCCCACCTTGGCTATGAATTTATTACTAGAATAGCTCCACAAATAGTTGTTTAGTCCCTAGCAACTAAGTGTTGTTCTTTGTCGAGAAAGTTTCGGCCACACCATTCCCACCCAAACTAGCCTAATTCAAATGGCCATAAATTTTGCATTGTAAATCCAGATTGAATGAAACCAATTCCTATGTGTTCATATGATCATACTCTTTCTTACCCCACAGAAAAACAAGACTTAGGATACATATCTGTTGATCTACCTTAGAATCTTTAACATGTTGTAGCATTGTTTAACCCTCACCCGAACTGTTGGTGCTAACTTTTCACACACAAATCCAAACTTCCAAAACTCAATTGTTATGTTCATATTATAATTAGTAATAAAAGCCATGAGAATTTCATGCATATTTGAGGGTTTCTTAATAGTAGTAATTATTTGAGCTCTTTCGGTATTTATTGGAATTGTTCTTCTCGGTAGGTGTGGATGCTCCGGAGGACACTCCCGAGTACGCCTACATTTACGACATCAAGAACGAGCAGCAAGGCACTAATCTATTACTCGAACATATTGATCCCATAAGTGCAAATTATGTTTTGCAGTATTTTATCCATTGCATGCTTATTTTTCAATTACAAGTATGTTTGGGTAGAAATGCTTAGCTATTACCATGTTGTCTTGTCATCCCCTTACCATGTTCTTGTTGTATTCCATTGTCACCTTAGGTGGTTTATCTATTATGTATGGGTTCTTGTGAATTGCTTAGCCATGCTTAGATTTACCGCTAGAAGTGATCGATAGACTTAGTCCATTGATTGCATGATTTGATTAAATGGGATATGATGAGGTTTAGATTGTTGGATATACTTAGAAGTTGTTGTGGCAACTGTTGGTTAAGGTCTAAGGACCAAGTCTTTAGTACCTTCTCTAAAGTAACTATCGTACGAGCCACACGCCGTTTATGGGATCGGCTTAGCCAAGTACTTATGCATGATTAGGGGTGTTTAAACCACATGTAACAGTGTGAGGGGTGAGAGGGACTCCCATCGGAATTCCTTGAGCTTAGCGGAGTGTCAAAGGATGTCCAACAATGGGGGTACTCCTTGATCCACACACACGGAGCACTGGGCACGTGGGATCAAGGGCCACAGTCACCCGGGTGGTTTAGATGCACTACCATGCATGTTGGAAAATGGTTTTGTCACGTTTAGCTCGGCCGGCACATCGAAGGAAATGTGGTAATAGCTTGGCTTACGAGTGTGGTGTGTCGTGTGATTAAAGTCATACTCTGTAGAGATAAAACTATTCGAATAGTCGCGTCCTTGGTTAAGGATAAGACTTGAGGGCTAAGCTGCTAATTTAGCTAAGAACGGGTAAGATGGTTATGGGATTGGTGTGGAAAACTTCACGGGTATTGGATTGCTCGTGTGCGTAGGAACCGTTCATGAGTGATTGAACTCATGAATTGGGTGAATGCTTGGAGGCATGGTAAGATTGTGTGATTGATGTTACTATGATGATATGGTGATGATTTACTATTTATTAGCATTTGAAAATATTTACAAAGATAGCCATGGAAATCTATATATGTCTATCTTTGTCGCAAAATCTCGCTTAGTCTTTGAAGTTTAGCCAATCTAGCTCTCTTTTGACATAGCAACCACATGTAGCTAGAACTTCGCATTCACATATATATTATTGTGCGAGTACATTCTTTGTACTCAATCGGTTTGTCCACTTGCTGCAGGTGAGGATGAGGTGCTTTTCGGGAACTTTTACCAGGCAGATTTCGAAGACGCTAGCGGCTAGATGCGTGTTGTTGGCTCCAGTTGGTTGCCTGCGGGTTTGGGGCATACCACATTGGATATTTTGTTGTTTAACTTTTGTTTCCGCTGCTTTATGTCGTATTTCCGCTACTTTGATGATGTATTAAACTTATTATGTCGTTTGGGACAGCAGTCCGACTTTTGATGATGTATATATATGTTATGTATGTGTTGTGATATCAATTGTTGGACTGGAGATGAGAGTGTTGGTTCGCTGTCCTGGGGCCAACATGGGCATATGTCCGGAGCACTCGAGGTTCCTTTGATTCACCCCAGTTGTGTCACGCATTTGGGTGAATCAGCGGAGTCCCGGTGGTGGCTCCTCATAGGCTTGGTATCAGAGCCATACTGATTGCAGGTTAGAACGTAGCATGGCCGACTAGTTTAGAATTGTTTTGAGTCGAATTTTTTTTACTTATCAAATAATTTCAGAACTTATAGTAATGTGCATTTCCTTTATTCCTTATCCACCTTAGTTCTGTATCTCATCCTTATGTTCATTTGATTTTACTAGGTGATTTCCACAACTTACGCTGCCTTTCAAATGTGATAGTCGAACTTCCAAGAAGGCCTCATAAGGATGGTGAGACCATGGTGGCTGAGCTCATTGAATGGAGGATGTAGCAGATGATTTGTACGCATTAGTAAGGATACAATAGGCTAGTTCTTGAACCTACATTAGTATGTCGAATTTTGAAATTTTCATTCCAAGCGATTACAACTAGACTGCGGGCTTTCATGTGTGTAGTCGTATCGGAAAACTATCATTTGTTTTCATGGATGTTAATGTGGCTTAAGGGCCTTTGTATCTTTGTGTTTTGTGGAAGTGATGCATGTTTTCTTGCTGCATATAATGGGTTTCCTATACATGCTATGCATCCACCCCTTCTCATCAAAGCCCCAAGATCGGAGATGAGAATCGATCAAATCTGCTGGGAAGTAAGAATTGAAGTTAATAGGGTAGAGTTCCTAGCTGATTTAATAGTGATCAAAACAGAGGGGATTGATGTCATTCTTGGGATGGATTGGCTGTCCAAAACCAAGGGTGCATTAATTGTGCTCATAGGACTACCTCGCTCACAAATGCAACCGGCAAACAAGTCATGTTTGCGTCAGGATCCAATTCAGCTCATCCCTATGCCTTGAGAGGTGAGCTATCTCCCGAGATAAGTGATGTACCAGTGTTATGTGACTACCCGGACATATTTCCAGAAGAATTACCAGGGATGCCATCTGACCGGGAGGTTGAGTTTGTCATTGAACTGCTGCCTGGAACGGCCCCAATATCGAAACATCCATACCGAATGCCTCCAAATGAGTTGGTTGAATTGAAGAAACAACTCACGGAGCAGCAAGAGAAGGGCTTCATTCGACTGAGCTCCTCACCTTGGGGATGCCCGGTGCTATTTGTGAAAAATAAGGACAACAGCTTACGGATGTGTGTAGATTACCGTCCGTTGAATGAAGTTACGGTCAAGAACAAGTATCCACTCCCACGGATTGATGATTTGTTCGACCAAATGACTGGAGCCCGTATATTCTCCAAGATTGATTTGAGATCGGGCTATCATCAAATTAAAATCAGATCGGGAGACATTCCAAAGACAACCTTCTCTACTCGTTATGGCCTCTACGAGTATACCGTCATGTCTTTTGGTTTGACCAATGCACCAGCCTATTTCATGAGCCTTATGAATTAAGTTTTCATGGAGTATCTAGATAAATTTGTTGTCATCTTCATTGATGATATTCTCATTTACTCCAAATCCGAAGAGGAGGTACACCTTCGGATTGTGTTGGAAAAACTGCAAGAGCACCGACTTTATGCGAAATTCAGCAAGTGCGAGTTTTGGCTAAAGGAGGTTGCCTTCTTAGGCCATGTGCTATCCGAAGGCGGAGTTGCGGTTGACCCAAGCAAAGTGCAATCTGTGCTTGATTGGGGGCAGCCCAAGACCATCACAGAGATTCAAAGTTTTCTCAGACTTGCGGGTTATTACCGCCGGTTCGTTGAGAACTTGTCCAAAATTGCGAAGCCACTGTCCGAACTTTTGAAGAAGGAGAAAAAGTTTGTATGGTCAGCGGAGTGTGAGGCGAGCTTCCAAATGTTGAAGATTCGCTTAACCACTGCACCAGTCTTAGTCCTACTAGATATTCACAAGGACTTCGATATATATTGTGATGCATCTCACCTCGGGCTTGGTTGTGTACTCATGCAAGAAGGCCGAGTCGTGGCATATGCATCAAGGCAATTGAGACCTCATGAGGTGAATTATCCCACTCATGACCTAGATCTAGCAGCTGTAGTACATGCTCTAAAAATTTGGCGACATTACCTCATCGGTAATCATTGCGAAATCTACACCGATCACAAGAGCCTGAAGTATATCTTCACTCAAGCCGATCTGAACTTGAGGCAAAGAAGGTGGCTTAAATTGATTAAGGACTATGACATGGGACTTCATTATCATCCGGGAAATGTCGTTGCCGATGCCTTGAGCTGAAAATCACAATGCAATTGCATTTCGGTGGAACCAGAATCAGAGGCCATGTGCGCCGAATTTCGGAAGCTAGGTTTAGAGATTGTTAGGGAAGGGTTTCTCGCTGCCATGGAAGTGAAACCTAACCTCTGGGACCAGATCAAAGAGGCCCAGAAAACTGACAAAGGAATGGCACACATCCAGAAACATATGAGGCAAGGCAAGGCCAAATGCTTCTCCAAGGACACGCAGGGTGTCCTATGGTTTGGAGACCGGCTAGTTGTGCCCAATCGTAAGGAGTTGAAAGAATTAATTCTTAAAGAAGCTCACAACTCCTCATTTTCTATTCATCCCGGAAGTACAAAGATGTACCAAGACCTTAAGCCAAAACTTTGGTGAACCCGAATGAAGTAGGAGATTGCTCGATACATTGCCGAATGCGACGTGTGTCAACAAATGAAAACCAACCTTCTGCGTCCAGCAGGCACACTTCAGCCTCTGCCCATTCCCTTGTGGAAATGGGAGGAGATCGGCATGGATTTCATCACCGGATTGCCCAAGACGCAAAAAGGTTTTGATTCCATATGGGTAATCATCGACCGATTGACAAAGTCTGCTCACTTCCTGCCCGTCAAGGTCATATATCGTGTGAGTGACTTGGCGGAACTTTATCTTTCTCGAATCATACCTCTTCATGGTGTTCCCAGGAAAATTGTCTCAGATCGAGGTTCACAATTTACCTCGCATTTTTGGCAATGTCTCCATGAAGCAATGGGAACTCAACTCTCTTTCAGCACTGCATATCATCCTCAAACCGGTGGGCAAACTGAAAGAGTGAATCGAATTCTTGAGGATATGCTTAGAGCGTGTGCTCTTACCTATGGCAAGAATTGGGAGAAGTGCTTGCCATTCGCGGAGTTTTCCTACAACAATAGCTACTAATCTAGTATCCAAATGTCTCCATTTGAGGCCCTTTATGGAAGACCATGTAGGATTCCACTCAACTGGCCTGAAACCGGGGAAAGACCCATCTTTGGCCCAGACTTGGTCACTGAAGCTGAGGAGCAAGTTCGGGTGATTCGAGAGCGGTTACGAGCAGCGCAGTCTCGTCAAAAGAGCTATGCTGATCGTCGCCGTCGTGATCTAAGCTTCAAAATAGATGATCATGTTTATCTCAAGGTAACACCGCTGAAAGGTACTCATCGGTTTCATGTGAAGGGAAAGCTAGCCCCTCGCTACATCGGACCTTTTCGAGTTGTGGCAAGGCGAGGAGCTGTGGCATATCAGTTAGCTTCAACCTTCACTTTCAGATGTGCATGACATCTTTCACATCTCTCAACTGAAGAAGTGTCTTCACATTCCAACTGAAGCCACCGAATTGGACACTCTTGAGTTGCAACCCGATCTTTCATATCGGGAGCATCCAATCTGTATTCTTGACGAAAGAGAACGCATCACTCGGAATAACGCCGCCAAGTTTGTCAAGGTCCAGTGGAGTAATCAAACTCCCAATGAAGCCACTTGGGAACGTGAAGACAATCTTCGAGCCGAATACCCCTATCTTTTCATTGAGATTGCAAAATCTCGGGGTCGAGATTCTTTTTAAGGGGGGAGGTTTTGTAACAGCCCCAAATTTCCTGAAGATGGTAAGTGATGCATATCATGAACATGCCATCCATATTTTCAATGAGACCTTCACTTAATTAAAATTATACAAGTGATATGCCATTTATCTTGCAAGAATATGGAAATTATAAAATCCTAAAAATCATTTTCCATCTACACCGTCATTCTCTTGCCATAGTCAATGACATGTGGGTCATGCTAGTAAGAGAGAAGTGGGTTGCACCTAACCACTTTATCTTTTATCACTTTTCTCACCTGTACCCACCTCCTTACCGACCAATGACATGTGGGACCTAGCCCCACATGTAAGGCAGGAAAGTGCACCTATATAAGCTACTCTCACATTTGTTTCTCCTCCTTACCAACTCCATGACATGTGGACCCATGTCCCCACATGTAAGGGATGAGTGGGCAACCATATAAAAGGCTTCTCCTCCTCTTTTTCTCCTCCCACTAACCTCATTTGTTCAGCCCCTATTCTAAAAACAGCAAGGAGAAACAAGAAGCTCTCACCCTCATCTCCTTTTCCTCTCCTCAAATCCATCCCAAAATTTGGATTTGAGCTTGTGCATGCTATACCATTGGATTCCTCTCATCCCAAGCTTCAAATCCATCCAAATGGAATTTGCAAGCACCAAGTTTTTGGTAAGTTCTCATCAATTACTTCGTTTCCATGTTCTGAAATTTTGGCAACATGGAGCTCAATAATCTTCTTTCTTTGCAAACCATTTCCAAGTTGAAGATCGGGTTGTGCATGTGAGTTTGCTAGCTTGAGGAGGAGGAGGCCACGCTGTTGCAAGCTAAAGGAAGCAAGGACATCATCCCCACAAGCTAGGAGGAGGTGGTGAACACCGAAGAACCGACGATCATCTTCGCGTCCTCATTTTTTATCCTTTCAGCGAATCGAGCACTCATCAAGAGCTAGTACTTCCTTGCTGTGGTAAGGCTATATCCTATACCACCTTGGCTATGAATTTATTACTAGAATAGCTCCACAAATAATTGTTGTAGTCCCTAGCAACTAAGTGTTGTTCTTTGTAGAGAAAGTTTCGGCCACACCATTCCCACCCAACCTAGCCTAATTCAAATGGCCATAACTTTTGCATTATAAATCCAAATTGAATGAAACCAATTCCTATGTGTTCATATGATCATAGTCTTTCTTACCCCATAGAAAAACAAGACTTAGGATACATATCTGTTGATCTACCTTAGAATCTTTAACATGCTGTAGCATTGTTTATCCCCCACCCGAACTATCTTGTGTTGGTGATAACATTTCACACACAAATCCAAACTTCCAAAACTCAATTGTTATGTTCATATTATAATTAGTAATAAAAATCATGAGCATTTCATGCATATTTGAGGATTTCTTAATATTAGTAATTATTTGAGCTCTTTTGGTATTTATTGGAATTGTTCTTCTCGGTAGGTGTGGACGCTCCAAAGGACACTCCCGAGTACGACTACGTTTACGACATAAAGAAGGAGCAGCAAGGCACTAATCTATTACTCGAACATATTGATCCCATAATTGCAAATTATGTTTTGCAGTATTTTATCCATTGCATGCTTATTTTTCAATTACATGTATGTTTGGGTAGAAATGCTTAGCTATTACCATGTTGTCTTGTCATCCCCTTACCATGTTCTTGTTGTATTCCATTGTCACCTTAGGTGGTTTATCTATTATGTATGGGTTCTTGCGAATTGCTTAGCCATGCTTAGATTTACCGCTAGAAGTGATCGATGGACTTAGTCCATTGATTGCATGATTTGATTAAATGGAATATGATGAGGTTCAGATTGTTGGATATACTTAGAAGTTGTTGTGGCAACTGTTGATTAAGGTCTAAGGACCAAGTCTTTATTACCTTCTCAAAAGCAACTATTGTGCGAGCCACACGCCGTTTATGGGACCGGCTTAGCCAAGTACTTATGCATGACTAGGGGTGTTTAAACCACATGTAATAGTGTGAGGGGAGAGAGGGACTCCCATCGAAATTCCTTGAGCTTAGCGGAGCGTCAAGGGATGTCCAGCAACGGGGGTACTCCTTGATCCACACACACAGAGCACTGGGCACGCGGGATCAAGGGCCACAGTCACCCAGGTGGTTTAGATGCACTACCATGCATGTTGGAAAATGGTTTTGTCACATTTACCTCGGCCGGCACATCGAAGGAAATGTGCTAATAGCTTGGCTTACGAGTGTGGTGTGTCGTGTGGGTAAAGTCGTACCTCTGTAGAGATAAAACTATTCGAATAGCCACGTCCTTGGTTAAGGACGAGACTTGAGGGCTAAGCTGCTAATTTAGCTAAGAACGGGGAAGATGGTTATGGGATGGGTGTGGAAAACTTCACGGCTATTGTATTGCTCATGTGCGTAGGAACCATTCATGAGCGATTGAACTCATGAATTGGGTGAATGCTTGGAGGCATGATAAAATTGTGTGATTGATGTTACTATGATGATATGGTAATGATTTACTATTTATTAGTATTTGAAGATGTTTACAAAGATAGCCATGGAAATCTATATATGTCTATGCTTTCGCAAATACTGCTAAGTGCTGAAATTTAGCCAATCTAGCTCTCTTTTGACATAGCAACCACATGTAGCTAGAACTTTGAATTCACATATATATTTTTGTGCGAGTACATTCTTTGTACTCAATCGTTTTGTCCACTTGCTGCAGGTGAATATGAGGTGCTGCCCGGGAACTTTTACCAGGCAGATTTTGATGACGCTAGCGGCTTGATACGTGTTGTTGCCTCCAATTGGTTGCTTGCGGGTTTGGGGCATACCACGCTGGATATTTTGTTGTTTAACTTTTGTTTCCACTGCTTTATGTCGTATTTCCACTACTTTGATGATGTATTAAACTTATTATGTCATTTGGGACAGCAGTCCGACTTTTGATGATGTATATATATGTTATGTATGTGTTGTTGTATGTGTTGTGATATCAATTGTTGGAGTGGAGATGAGCGTGTTGGTTCGCTGTCCTGGGGCCAACACGGGCATATGTTCGGAGTGCCCGAGGTTCCTTTGATTCACCACCGTTGTGTCACGCATTCGGGTGAATCAACGAAATCCCGGTGGCGGCTCCTCACAGATGTGGTGTGGAACTGATTGTGATGTGGTGTTTGTTCTTTGTACATCCTCCCAAAATTAGCATAGATTGCACACAGTATACATATCACATTCACAATATTATAGAACACAAACACTTTACAATACACATATCACATTCGTTTACAATATAGAACACAAACATACTTAACAGTGATTACACATATCACATTCACATGATATAATATTGTTTACATATAGACTAGTAGGAGCCTGTCAGGTCTGTAAACCTACCGTCCTCCGCTAGAACTTCTGTCCAGTACCACTGGCATATGTGGTCTCGTAATTTGTTGAGATCTTTATTTTGTAAGCTCTTGAGGGGGATATCGATCTTCTGCAAAATAGAAACGAGTGCACTAATTTATGTTTTAAAATTTGTATGTAAAAGGCTAAGTGTATTATGCATGTACATATACCTTAGGGAAAAGGTGTGCGTCGCCGACCAGGATCAGCATGTGATGCATGACGTAGAAGCCATAAAGGTCATCTCTCCCCGGTTGATGACACTATGAACAAAAAAAATCAAATTAAGAGACGAAGAATATATGTCAGAAAACATCCTATGCTAGGCACTTGTACCTTAAAGCGCTTCCACTCCAACTGGTCACCTCGTTTGTCATCGTGTCGCCTTCCTTAAGCAATGTATGATAAGAAATCCCTACATACATAAGAGAGATGCCATTGAGGCAAAAAAAGAATGTAGTTAAATATAGAAAGTGTTATGTTAGAGGAATGCACTTACTTTTGCAAAACAGGCTTGATCGCATAGGCCATCGGTCTCTTTTCGATCGAATTAAAAATGTAGACTTTGTTTTCAATCGGAGCGACCAAGAGTAGAACCCAATGGTTGCTTATTAAATGGTATTCAGTGCAAGAAAATAAGTTCATATACGGTTTAAGTGCGTACAAGTAATTGAAGGATAAAGTAGTACTCACTCCTCGTGGTTTGGGAATAGAATGAAGTCATTTTTCACCACAGCCTGCAATGCTTGCTTGATCTAGTTGGCAACGAACTCTGATTGAAGCCTAGCCATGGTCGCAGACACCATCTCGAGGTCGACGAACCCAGCTAGGTGTTGACCCATCATGACTCGCTGCCACATTTTCCTGCAACTCGTGTCAATTGCTAAAAAACATAATACAAAATCCTATAACAGTCATAGGCACATGCTGTATGGTGCGATACTCACAACGTCCAGGATCGTAAGTAGAAATATTGATGGCTTTCAGGATGTACAAACAGAACAGGTCCTCAAAACTCACTGGGAATGTCCCATGCTCCTCACGGTGGAAATGTCCCCCTCAATACCTCACAATGAAATCGATGTGACGCTTGGCCTCATTCGCCTTGTCAATGTACCATCCATGGAGCAAGTGAGTGCACTTGTCTAGAGCATTCAATTCGTTGCTAGGGACAAGGGGCTTTCCATGTATGTACCCCTTAAAATCTCGAGGGGGCTATGTGGCCTCTGTCAACTTTGTTTTCTGGACAGAAGGAGTCTCTGATGTTATGATAAGGGACTTTCTATGTATTTGAGATGGTGATGTGGCATCTAACAACTTTACCTTCTTGACAGAAGGATTCTCCGATGTCTCATGTGGTTCTTTATTCGACGTGCTAGTCCTTTTGTGCACCAGCTTTGTTGGAAATATGCCCTAGAGGCAATCATAGAGATGATTATATTTTCTTAAATGTTCATGAACTATGAGATTTTTCTTTGAATAACATCATGGATATTGATTAACAAAGTGCGTGACTTATTTGTGAAACTCTGTATCCGTCTTTATGATATTCATTATAAAAGGGGTCCCTATTCGATAATCATATGAGGACACATATGAGTAGACTAGCATATGTATTGGTCGATGACCATGTTTCACAGGTTATAGATATGTAGATAACAAACCAATAATGTGGACACATGTTAGAGAATATGGTGTTGGACAAAGACCCACTATGAGACACTGCGAGAACGTTGTTTTATTTCATGTCATCAGTTCGTCTCATATATGATGTGTATGTTATATCCTTCGACTTGAGATTGTCGCATGTTCTCAAGATGTGTAATGGCTTACTTAGGGGTCGTCAAACGCTACTCCGTAACTGGGTAGTTATAAAGATAGCTTTCAGGTTTGTCATGAAACATGCTGCGAGGCGTGGTCGATGAAGATAGGATTTGCCCCTCCATACAATGGGAGAGATATCTCTAGGCCTCTCGAGTGGTCGGATTCTAGAAACACATGGCCATGCTACTCAAGTAAAGAGTTACTTGAGTCATCGAGTTAAAGAGTTAACTCGATGTATTCGGGGAATTCGAGTCACAACATCGAGAAAGAGTGGTCGAGCCATCTAAACAAGGATGACAACAACTCGCCTTGGGTTTGATCGATATCGTGAGGCAAAATGAAATGCATATAGGACATTGTTGAGGTTTGTCCGATCTTTACATGTACTCGGGAGTTGGTAAGTCCTGCTAGGGGCCGCTATCGACTATTTGTCGATTACTCGATGGTCGAGTAGGAGTACTCAACGATCGATAGGGGTACTCCAGCCATGTTCGAGTGCACGTGAACATATAGGGTTGCATGCTTAAGGGGTTGTAACCAATTCGGATAGGGATCCGAGTTGTAATGGGCTTAGAGTTCCTAATGGGCTTCAAGGGTTGAAACCCATTATGGGACATCTATATAAAGGGAGGAGGTGGTGGCTTTGCGGATACAGAGACACACGAAAAACAAAATAGGAATTCAGAATTCCTAAAACCCTAGTCGCCACTCCTTTACCCAGAACCGCGTAGCCAACGCTAGCACTCCGGCGCATGGTGTTCCTGCGCTGTACATGTGGATACCTTGGAGGCGTTACTGTGAAGCTTCAACGCTAGGACGATCCGCAATTTGCGATAGTCACAAGGAGCTGTTGGAGAGGCACGAGGCTAGTACGACTACATCTGCACCACCGCAGTAAATCGACTCTACTTCCGCTACAGGTGTGCGCGTCTAGCGGTAATTCTATGATCTATAACTTGCAGTGGTTCCTTGGTTACACGGTAGAATTTTTTTTTGCTAGAGTAGCCTACCCGTTCCCCGGCAAGCTCTACACTGTGCATATGAGTTGACTTGGATGGAGGAGTCATCATGGTGGTGGGAGCAGGAGCAGGTGCAGGTATGATAGGAACCTATAAAGCATATGAATATGTAACGTGTTGTAGTACTGGAATGATCGAGAAGAAGCGGAGGATTTCTACCTTGACCAGTACGACACCCGTCATGGGCCACTTGATGAACAACATCCGTGCTTGCCTGAGAGTGGTGGTATCTTCTTTCGAGAGGAACTCTAGCACATGAGATAGGAAGTCTCCGTGCACATAGTCTACTTGCACCCTCATGTAGCCCTTCCCCAAAGGTTTACCATGCATCGTGTCAGTCTCCTTGCATGTAAATGCAACCCTGCGTCCAGCCTCAATGGGAAATCCATCTTCCATCACGATGAGCTGGCATTTGGCAGGCGTCTGCAATAAGTGCACAACTTGATCGGAAACATTGTTTAGCTTACTCCCATACCTTTAAGTTAGAAAAAATAATTACCTTTAGCTGGGGACCGGCCTGATCATTTTTAGAAGTGTAGCTGCTAGGGCAGGGCATAGGCCTTTCTACGATAGGAGAGGCTATTTGACTTTGACTTTGGGAGATCATCGCCATCATCTCGACCCTCAAGCGCTCCTCACGTGCCATCATCTCCTCCTTCAGCTCCTCCCTCAGCTCGTCTCTCAGCGTGTCCTTCAGGCACTCCGCACGTGCTTTCGATGATCTTGATCTGGCATTGGCAGCATCCTTGTCTTGGAAGAAGGACCTCTTTGTATGCCCCGCACCTGCGGCAAGCACCCGCCCCTTATGGCCAGGCTTCCCGATCACCGAAGACAGGATGCCCTTTGATCCTTGGCTCTAAAAGGTCTCCTGCTCTTTCTGCTGGCTTACCTCCTCCTATAAGAAGCAAATATAAATTAGTGATAAAATACAACTGGAAGGGTCAACTACAATGTACTAAGTTAGATGTCTTACGATTGTGGAGATGATCCGCGTGGTTACGGGGTTTAGAACTACAAGCTGACCATTAGAGGTTTTCTTCATCCTCGATAATACCCAGTCGCGTGTCCACTCCTCACATATGTCGGAGTAAGGCATCGCCGTCCCAGAGCGAGCACACTCCTCATCTAGTCGCGCCCACTCTGCCTTCTTCCCTACATAGCTGGCGGAACCGAGGTGGTGTGTGTGTTCTCTACCTCTGGATAGCGATGTTCTTCTCTCTCAGCTCCTTCGCCTTAAGCGTACTCTTCATCTTTGTGAACTCTTCCCAAACATCGAGAGTCACAAACGAATACTTCTCGAAGGGAGTACGGCCTTTTAGCACGTACTCACCATGCTTGATAACCCTGAAGTGCCTCAAAGACACACCCATTCTCTTCAAGGCGTACTGTCTCGCATTGCTTTTATCTTCCTCTTGTATAATCTATTTCCCCTTAACTTCGTCCCACAGCCGAATCTTCTGTTCGACGTTGACTTCCTTCCTCTAGTCCTTAACCGTGATCGACACTCTCTCCCTCACCAATTGGCCGAGAAAAGATCGGTAGCGCTCCTTATACTTGGGAGGACCCCTGCAAATCCCCGTGGCATAAAAATGGAGAGAACCTGCAGCAATCTCCCTGTGGCCCCTTTATTCGATCTTCGAGCCTTTCTCACCTTACTCGGCCCCTCAACATTTGTCACTTTACTTGGCCCCACAGCATCATCTTCTATTCTGTCTGGCGATGAGCCGGTGCTCTCTCTTTGAGACATTTCGAATATATATATCAAACCTAAACTTAATGAGGGAAAGCAATTCATATATTTTACATGGTCACATATTTCACGTGAGAGAAAGTAATTCATAGTTATTATGTCGACTTAACAACGAATCATGTAAAATAATAGATTAATGGATAATTCATGGCATATTATTGTACTAGCATACTGTAGCAAATTAATAGATTAATTGATGATCTTAAAGAAACATTTATCAGTTGACCAACTAAGTACGTACCAACGATGACTTCAAATCTCTAATTAGGTTAGATCGTAATCCATTTGAGGATATATGGTTCGAGTAAGTTCCAAAGCTATTGTACAACTGCAGAGAAAATTTTGGCAGCATCTCCCCGCTGTTCTCCAAATACATGTGTCGACAACAAGTGAAGAAGGTGTGTATCTGGAGAATATTTAACATCCCAATTTTTGCATTTCTTGAATTTAATATGCATTTTATATTTTTATGATTTTTTTGAAATTTATTTGAATTTATTTGTATTTATTAATTTATGGCTCATTTATAAAGTTATCTAGAAAAGGTGAAAAGTTTAAATAAACTTTTGTTAAAAATATTTTATTTGAGTTCTAAATGCCTTAAAATATTTTCTAAATTTTTCCTGATATTTTCTCTATTTTGTTTGGATTTTTCTATTTTCTGGCATTTATTGTATTCAGAAAAGGTTTAATATGCGGATGAATAGTTTTGGGCCGAGCCTAGCAGACTGGCCCATTCTTTTCCACGCTACCGGCCCGTTTCCCCGCCAAACCCTAGCCGCATCTCACCCCCACCGTTGGATCTTGATCCCTTGGCTGCCTGTGCGCCGCGTTGCTTGCGGGTGTGAGCCGTCGGATTGACGTCGTGTGGACACCAGCGATGCCGTCATGTCAGGGAAGTCGTATCTCCATCGGATTCCACCGTCGTATCCTTGCGAACCTCGGTTTTTGCGAGATATGCAGAAGCCGAGGCCGCTATTTAGTGAGCCGCCGCCACCCTTGGATTCCTCACCCCACGCTGCATCTTCTGGTCAAGTCGCGCACATCGAGACACCTTTGTCCACCCAAACGAGCTCGCTGTAGATCCGAAGCAAGCCGCTTTGTCTCTTCATCGTTTGCTCGCCGTCCGTCGAGTCCCTACCGTCGCCAGACCCCCATCAGGTTCGTTGCAGCGAGACGCATCGATTCCTCCAAGAGCCGTCGCCGGAGAAGCTGCAAAATGTCGTCAGCCACGTCTTCATCTCCGTCTCCGGTGAACCAACTTCGTCGCGCCATTGCCGTCGCCGCGAGCTCTATCGGCAGCTGGATCTGGTAAGGAGTGGTGGATCTCCTCCACGTGTCGCGCGCAGGGGTAAACGCGTGGTCATCATCTCCTCGTCGCTTCACTGCTGTTGGATCCACATCGTCCGCCAGGGGTTGAGCCTCATAGCCGCCTCCTACGTTTGCCGCGTGTCCCAAACTGCACCGCTATCCTCGACCGTCTGATCTGAAACGTGTTAGTGTTATGCCCTTGAGGCAATCATTTAGATGATTGTAACATGACTATGTTTATGTATAATAATATGATTATTGGTCCAATGAATGTATATCATTGTATTGATCAACAAGTATGTGACTTGATTATGAAGCTCTTTACTTAATGATGTAATTCGATAAATATCTATGATCGGATATCATCGTATAGGACTACGATGAATAGATCAGCACATGTAGTGATCGATGATCATGCTTCATAGATCATGGGATATGGAGATATCATCTCTACATTGTGGACCATGTTGAAGAACATGGGTTAGATAGACCGCTATGGGACAACTGCGAGAATGTTTCATTCTTATGTGTCATCGATGTATCTCATACCTAGAAGATGTATGATCCTTAGACTGAGATTGTCATATTCCCTACATGTGTAATAGTTTTCCTTGGGGCTATCAAACACTACTTCCTAACGGATAGTCATAAAGGTAGCTTTCATGTTTACTATGAAGCGTGCGAGAGGAAGTGGCGATCAAGATGGAATTTGCCACTCCAATGAAACAGAGATATATGACAAGGCCACTCGTGTGATATGATTAAGAAAGTGCATGGCCATGCCGTGATTGAGAGTCAATCACAACTTATTAATATATCACGGATACGAGAGATGGATTGAATCATCAAAGGATGACATGCTTCTCGCCTTGAGATCAATCTTCATATACTTGGCAAAGGATTATTACATGAGTTCTTTTGATAGGTTACATTGATTTGATCACAAGTATGTTTGGGAGTTGGCATACTTTGCAAGAAGCCGCTACCAACTATTGGATTGAAAAGGAGTTTTCGAATCCATGTCCAAGCGTATGTGAACTGCAGGTCACACACTTAATGGTGGGACGCATTAATTTGGATTGGATCCGTAATTAATGAACCTCGTGGGCTTAGCATCTTTGGTGGGCCTGGTTTGGGTTTCATCTCGTGGCTATATAAGGAGGGAGGAGGAGGCGCGAGTGTGCTTTCCACGGTTTAGGTTTGATTCACTTGAAACCCTAGCCTCCTCCTCTCGCTGCCCTGCCGAGCGACTAGGTGCTTGCACACGCGCCGCGGCGTTCCATCTCTGGGCGTGTGGACTCTGCGGTGACGCTGCTGCGGCTGCGGCGTGGGAGGGCGATCCACGGCGAGGCGAGGGCGATCCACTACATCGGCGCAACGATGCGGCGAGGACGAACCACTACATCGACGCGAAGGATTCGCAGCTGCGCGTCTAGTGGTAATCTTATCTATGATCCCCTTCTTGCGAGTAGCTTTCTGGTTGCGCGGTAGTTTTTTTTTTTTGTGCTAGCGTAGCATACCGCGTTTCCCTACAAAACGGATGGGCGAGATCGCACCAGCGCCGAGACCAATCGCGTCCCACCGCGTGTCAAGCGGAGCTGCCGAGGTGCCATGTGCTGAGTCCACTGTAGAACGAGCCGTGGTGTGGACTAGGTCCATAGACCCGAGACACGTGTCGTCTTGTAGTGCTACCACGTGTTCCGTGACATCAGCATGACGTCATAATTCAGTTTTTCTTCAGAAAAATATTTGATCGAAATCATATTTGGTGCTGACTTCAGCATGTCATCATAAATGCTATTTTCCAGTATAAAAATAATTCGGTTAATTCAGATTTTCTAATTTTTCTTTTATTTCAAACTTTAACTAGCTCGTTCTTGCTCATACGAACTCGGATTGAGGTGATTCTAGTTTATAAAAATTTGTAAAATTGAGCTCTATTTAATGGTGAATTTTATTTAATTTTGGATTTGATTTTTATCTCCTTTTTTGTATTTATTGCTTTCTTATTCGATTCGCGTAGACGTCGAAGTGCCCGGTGAGTTCGTGATCAAGGAGCCAGCACAAGAACCAGGTCCAGAGTAGGATTCAGAGCTCTTTGAAGGCAAGTTGTGCTTTGATCATGTTGAATCCATGTTTTAAACATTATATTGTTTCAAAGTATTGCATACTAATTCAATTATTACTTGTTTCAATTATGTTGGGTATAGTTATTCATCCAATTGTTGTATATCCACCTTGCCATATTGTACGTTGTATTTCATTAGTCACCCTAGAACGGTTTCATATTAGTTGGTAGCTATAATTGCCAATGTGGGTAGCTAGAACACATGTACTGTGCTTAGTCATGCAACGAGTCATCATTTTATGAGAAAATGGTTAATCTTGCTTAATGAATTATGGAATATGTTTATTAACTTGTGTGTCGGGTGTTGTCACACAATGTTGTTGTTGTTGTTGATGGCACGTGGTGCATGGTAAAACAATCGGGGTGGTAAAATGATTTAGACCGAGGCAAGTGGCAAGGATTTGTGGTGAGTCAATGTGGCATTTGGGCGGTCGCATTGCTTTTAATGGTATATGATGGTTTATGATAATGATGGTTTTTGGTTAGTCTTGCCTTGGTCAATTAAGGACTTAACCTTGCAAGAATTTGAACTGAGTTATTCATACAACTACAAGTCTTGTATGGGACAGACCTGGCTAATTATTTTGTTATGTCTAGGCTTTGGTACTACTAGTGGTGGTGTGAGTCTCGGGTTGTGGTAACTAGTCCTCGCATGGGTAGTCTCACATGGCACAAGAGGGGGGCCTTAGATGTGGTAACCAGTCCCACCAGTGTTGAAACTTTGTCGGGTAGTACTGGGTATAGACAAGCATTGGAAATGCTTTGTTATAATCACTTGTCTTTGTGGTGTATGGTTGTATCTTGTGGGAAAAGTGTATAACATCTGCAGAGTACCAAACCTATTCGAATAGCCGTGCTAGAGGTATTGAGCATTGCTCGGTGATAACAGTCAAGGGTTAGACTTTATTAGAACAAATGTGGGAATGGAGGCTGTATGCCTATGGAGGTTGGAATATGATTTAAGGTTATGAGTTGGTTTATTTGAGAAATAACTGAGAAACTTATTATTGTTATTATTTGTTTTACTGTCTTTCAATCTATTTATGCTATTATTGTATAACTGTTGTTTATGCAAAATAACCATGTCAGCCATTCATTTGGAATAAGCCATGCATATAGAATATTAGACTTGCATTCTGTGCACAACTTGTTGAGTGCTTTATGTACTCACCCCTTGCCACAAAACATCACCAGTTGGAGAAGAAGCTACGCCTGCTTTTGAGGAGTTTCAGGAAGGAGCGGACAACTAGGGTGCGAATCTTGTCAGTTGTCTGTGGCAAATTGAAGGGTTACTACGAATAAATTTTTCTCCGTTGTAGTTTATTTTATTTTTAGTCTTAACCCTAGAGGCGTATTCATGTAAGGTGGACCATAAGGTCATCTAACAAGTTATACTCAATTTGATGAAGTCTTTATTATGTTATCAATGAATATGATTGTGATATTTATCTATGTTGAGCCTGTGTGCACTAGCGTGATCCTAGACTAGTGCTGAATACACAGAGGGTCCGAATTTGCATATTTGAGTCCCGACAAAACACCAGGGAGATGTTATCGAATTAATTTTCTCTGGAGTTGTACAACAACTTAATTAGGATCTTGCCCGAATCACATATCCTCGAACTTCTAAAAAAAGTGGACAATTCAAGATTACTTGCTTATAAATATGCCATTTTAACATATTTATAAATAAGCACCATCGAATGGGAGACATAAGTTACGCAACCTAAACTCTAACATTCATCATATTACAGCAACTATAAAGATATGTAAAGTAAAAACCATTGTGAGGACATTGATCATATTACAGGAACAATAAAGACATTGTTTTGCTTGTAAGGATGTAGAGAAATTATATTGTGGGTAAAGTACAAAAATTCTTGTATTATCTACAATTGGTAAACAAATAAAGTATGATCACCATCCTTTCACTTCTACAGTTGGTAAACAAATAAAGTAGCTCTATATTTGGAACTGACAATACCATACCATAATCAAAAGGCAAAACGGCCCAAGTGAGAAATTTGCACGAAATTAATTGGCTATCTCATATAAAGATCATGCATTTTTGTTTGTCTCAAATAAAAATTGTTTAACTGCACTAGATAGAGATAGATAGATAGATAGATAGATAGATAGATAGATAGATAGATAGATAGATAGTACAAGTTCACCTTGTGGTGAACCCTTTACTTAAAATTAAACCATACTAAATAGTATCAAAATAAAATAAATACACACATACCCACCCAGTAGACATAAAGAACTACTTCAACTTGGAGTGAACCCTACAATGAAAATGAAATCAGTGAGCTAGTAGATCGTTGGCATATTTGCAAACTGGCGATCCTTAACAAATTATCTAGATAAAAAAAACTAGGAAGTACGGCTGCACAAGTAACAGAACAAAAGATGGAATGAATCATCTCTATGTCCTATAGAGGTATATATCATTGAGCATAACTGATTCCCTGCTGTCTTCTTTCAAACTAATAGCATAACTGAAGAAAAAATTGATCCCAAAATTACTTTGGAAAGCATTACTCATCTATACAACAGAAGTAGGTGACATAGAGTGAACAAATACCTCACCTAACAAATGCAATAGCTACAGAAACAAGCCAAGGCTCCCAAGTGAGTCTCACTGTTGATGTAAATTTCCCAAGGAACTCAATAAATATCACCTGTGAATCAATTAGATATGCAGGTCATATTCTAGATCATGGAAGACAAATCCTACATTTGCTAATATATTTATTTTCTTCTGTCCTTTCATACCTGCAGCACAACAGTTATGCTCACTATTCCCAAAAAATTATGGTTTCTTGAAACCCCATCAAATATGTTCTGTTTTTCGGGTTTATGAGCATTAAACTCGTTAAACACCTATTGGGAAAAAATGAGAAGTCAAGAGTTTTCTCGAGATGCAAAATGGCACGCACATATGCTTAGTGTTACTAACAAATAATATTTGCTAGTCCAAATGGAGAGAAAAAAGTATATTCGCAATGCAACCATAAGGCTAGCTTGCTTCCAAATAAAGTAAAAGAGGAGGTGATTATCCAAGATGAAGAGATATCTAACACACTTATTGGGGAGGCTGCTGGTGGGGGGCTGCATGGTGGACGGCGACGCCGATGGGGGCGGCGCCGGTGGGGTACTGCGCGGTGGAGGGCGACATGGTGGGAGAGGTTGCCGGTGGGGGAGGCCGCTAGTGGGGGGCTACGCGGTGGGGGAGGGTGCCGGTGGGGGGTTGCACGAGTGAGGGCACAAGCGAAGGGGCGAGGGCACGACGAAGGTTGCGCGAGTGAGGTGAGGGAGCTGCAATGTATATAAAGGTAAGGTATCTGTGTCGATTCCTTAAAAGAACCGATTGCAATAAAGGTGAGGTATCTATGTCGGTTCCTTGAAAAAACCGATAGCAATAAAGGAGAGGTATCTGTGTCGATTCCTTGAAAAAACCAATTGCAATAAAGGTGAGGTATTTGTGTCGGTTCCTTGAAAGAACCGATTGCAATAATGGTCGTATCTGTATCGGTTCCATATAAGAACCGATTGAAATAATGGTTGTATCTGTGTCGGTTCTTTGTAAGAACCGATTGCAATATTATTGCATGCACTTATTTCCTAGAAAGCATGTATACCACTTAAGATCACATTGTTTTAAAAAAATTGCTTACTATTAAAGAAATATAAGCAATTGACTGCTTACATATTTCTACTAGTATACTATTTTATGTACTCTACTATTATAATTTTTTTGTTAAGAACGGAGTTAGGTCTCCTCGACTAGAATATAAGCTTCATTAGTTATGTGTTTCGTGTTCTCAATACAATGTTGTTTTTTTGGCTTTCCAAATCAACCGAACGCCCTAATTTTCCCAAGCCTCTTTCCAGTGCAGTTCTTGCATAGGTCAAACCCCAAACCTTCAAATTTTTATTTACAATACAACTATTTGAAACACACAACATTATCTACGTTGACGTAGTCCCTTTATTTACAATACAACACTTCTTGATGATTTACACGCATGTAATTTGTTCCATGTGTGTTTTCGTCACTGCTAAGACATGCACCATCTGCAAACAGAGGTATTTCATTGACTTCATCTACAATATTTTCAACTCCAACGATCCGCCTCTTGCCATAAAGGACAACGTGCAACCTCGGATTGGCTGGATCACACACATGGAAGACTTGAGTTGGTTGCTTCGCAAGGATGAATGGTTCATCTTTGTAGGCAAGTCTATTGAGATCCACAAGAGTAAAACCTCTCTTGTCGACATTCACTCTATGTGAAAGTCTCACCCACTTATGGAACTTGGTATATTCTGTAGTCAAGCTCCTAAATTTCTTTGATCATCCCGTAATACGAGTTCATTGCGATTGAGGATCCTGTTTTGGAGTGATGATCAGATAAATCATCTATGCTCACACCACTATTTTGAACAGTACTCTTTGCGTCTTGACTTTTAGTGTAAAAGGTGTAGCCATTAATATCATACCCCTGCCATGTTTGTATATTAAATCTTGGTCCATCAGCCAACCATGTGGCATCCTCACTGACGGAGACCTTCGCCTTTTCATTGAACCATGTGAGAAATCGATCGTTGTGTTCTTGCGTGATGGAAAGCACATCCATATATGGATTCTCTTCCCGTAGTATCAACTTGTGCTGCTCGATGTATGGATGAACTTCTGCGCTGTGCTGCAAGACTGTCAAATACGCTTTATAATACATATCAAACAATGGACTCGTTAGTTTTGACCCAATGGTTCCTTTGCCATCAAGTCTGCCCTCATGACGAGATACTAAAACACCAATTGCTTGTCTTTCACATAGATAGTCCATGCAGAACTCAATAACCTCTTCAGTCCCGTAACCATTAACAATACTATCCTCAGGCTTCGACCGATACCTCACGTACGACTTTAATATACCCATGTACCTCTCGAATGGATACATGTAACGTAGAAATACAGGTCCGCATATCTTAATATCTCTAACAAGGTGAACAACAAGGTGGACCATGACATCGAAGAATGATGGGGGAATGCATCTCTAGCTGACATAGAGTCTGCACCACCTCACTCTGTAAGTTGTCTAGTACATCGGGATCAATAACCTTGCAAGAAATCGCATTGAAGAAATAACATAGCTTCGTGATTGCCAACTTGACATCCTCTGGCAGAATATTTCTGATTGCAACAGGGAGCATTTGGGTCATCAAGACATGACAGTCATGAGACTTCATACCAAGCAACTTCAAATCGTCCATGGACACAAGCTTCTTAATGTTTGCAGAGTAACCCGATGGAACTTCAATACATTGGAGACACTATCAGAGGTCTTCTTTCTCCATCTTGGATAAGGTGTAGCATGTAGCGAGGATGTATAGACCTTTTATATCCTTCTCTATCACTACAAGCTTGGGCCTGATTCCCATGTAGGCTATGTTGCAGTGAGTATTCACACCATCCTTGGTCTTCCCAGGTATGTTCAGCAGTATGCCAACCAAATTATCACAAACATTTTTCTCAACGTGCATGACATCAATACAATGCCAGACATCTAACTGTTTCCAGTATGGTAAGTTTCAAAATATCGACCTCTTCTTCTAAATGGTTCTAGGACGAACAAATTTATGGCTCTTTTCATACTGAACATAGATATCCTCCACGTGTGAATATATTTGCCCTCCACTCATAGGCTGTAGGGCTGAACGAACTTCCCTCTTCCCATCAAATTTGTCACTCATCTTACAGTATTGATGATTTCGAGGTAGAAACCTATGGTGACCCATGTACACAGTTTTATTAGAATTCGGTAGCCACAAGCTCTCAGTCTCCTCTTCACAAATATGACATGCTTTGGCTCTATTCATACTGTAACCTGTCAAATTAACAAGGGCCGAAAAATCATTTATGTTGCAAAATATCATAGCCCGCAAGGTGAAGTTCTCTCTTTTGTATGTATCCCACACCACGACCCCCTCGTTCCACAATTTTACCAAATCCTCAATCAGTGTGCTAGGTACACATTAATATCATTTTCTGGTTGTTTGGGTCCCGAGATTAGTAACGACATCATGATATACTTTCACTTCATACACAACCAAGGAGGGAGATTATAAATACACAACAGAACTAACCAAGTGCTGTGACGACTACTCATTACCAAATGGATTCATTCCTTTGGTACTCAATCAAAATCATTTGTTCCTCATTTTGGCACCAAACTCCTCATGTTTCCAATCAATGTTTCGATATTGAGCCGAATCAGCGGGGTGTCTTAGCTTGCCATCTTCCTTTCGAGATTTATAATGCCAACGTAACAATTTTGCCTCTTTAGAATTTGCAAACAACCGCTCCAAACGGGGAATGATGGGCAAGTACCACAATACCTTGGCCGGTTGTAAAGATCGAGGATGACAAGTACAGGGGGTGAATAGGCGGCTTTAAAAATTCTTTTCACTAAATACACGCTCTATTGAGACATATGTCCAAAACCTAAACAATAAATTACAATCCTGAAGACAAGCAAGCAATTTAATTCTAGGAATGTAAATTGCAACAATGTAAATAAGGAATTGCAAGAATACATAAGGAGACACAATACGTTTTACTGTGGTGTTTGGAGACTTGTCGGTCTCCCCTAATCCACATTGGAGGAAGCCCAAAACGCTTTAGACCGGCTCCACGAATTGGGCACCCGCCTCGATTCCACTAGTGGTAGCTCTTTCACCCTCCGGGCAAGTGAGCTCCAACCTTCACACTTACCGGGTCTTCGCACAACCTTATTGAGAAGATCACCGGACCACAATGCCTCCACGCCGTCTAGGTTTCAGCAAACACCAAGAGTAATAGATCAAGCCTCTTGCTTGATCCTCACCAAGTGCAACACATGCACAAGGATGCTCAATCCTTCTCTAAATACAACACATACAACTAGAGGCTTCTCTCCTTGCTCACAAAGTGCAACACATGCACTAAGTAGAGAAGAGGCTCACACTAGCTCAAGAGAATGCAAATCAAAAACAGATTCTATACAAGAAACTCTAAATCAATTTTTTCTCAAATCACTCAAATATAGATCTATGAGCTCTAGGGATTTTGCTCTCACAAGAATACCTCAAATGGGCCCTTTTATAGCCCCTCAAGAAAACTAGCCATTGGGGGAAAAATACCCAAAATCAGCAAAACCCGGTGCTACCGCCTATCTAAGACCGATAGCACCGGCCCCAAGCTCAACGGTCAGTTTCGTGCATTAAAAACACAAAAAAACTAGCTGTTGCTACAGTACCCCTAGTGCTACCGCCCATCTAGGACCGGTAGCACCAGCCATTTCAACAAAAATATACCTCTCTGGTATTTTTACACCGCCTATCGCCCCGAGCAGTGCTACCTCCCATCTAAGGGCGGTGCTACCACTATTTTAGCCACTAAAACGGTCATAATTTTTTATTTCGAACTCCGATTTAGGTGATCTTTGACTCCATGCGAAGCTTATCATGAGGGCTACAATCTCCACCCATGTTCAATATTTAAGCAACCATAGATATTTTTAAATATCATAAAAACAAATACTCCAATGTAATCACTCAAGTCTAAAATCTGATTCCTCGAAATCGCTCACATAGACTTGATCAAGAGTGTGACTACAAGCTAGCAAGAGTCAATAAGATCAAATCTTGAGCCATGTGATGATCAACTCATGATCAAAATAGTTTTGCAAAATACATTTGTAAATTCTAATCACATGCTCCAAAATCAAATGCATGAACACCAATATTTTGCAAAACACATTTGCAAATATAAATCTTGCAAACAAGAGCAATCAAGATCATATCTTTGAGCCATGTGATGATCAACACATGATCAAACCAATTTGCAAAACACATTTGCAAACTCTAGTCACATGCTCCAAGATAAGATTCAATTAAACCATATTTTGCAAAAACTCATATTGCAAACACAAAGCATAGACCTATCTTAGCCTTTGTGATGATCAAGTCACAAGCTAAAACTTCGATGCATGAGCTCTCTATTTGCAACACATGCAAATATCTAGCTCCATACAAACAACCACTTAAACCATCTTGCATAAGCTATCTCCCTTTTGCAACACATGCAAATCCATAGCTCTATGCAAAAACCAAATCAAGATTCAATAAGAAGCAAGCATGAGCTCCCTTATTTGCAACACATGTAAAATCCAAATAAGAGAGCGAGCTAGAGTGAACCGGATTGAGTTCATCAACACATGATGAAGCTCAAGCTAAAAGACTCAACCCCTCTTAATAGTACGGCACCTAACTAGCAACCCGGTCTCCCATCCAAACACCGAGACCGGTAAAAGCCTAGGAACACATCCTTAGTCCTAGCTAGATATACCTTTGCCTCTAGCAATCCCACTTGGAGCTTTTATGATTCCCATCATCTTATCTCCAAGTCGGGATCTTCGTCTTGTTCATCAACACATGATGAACTCCCCTTGTCTTAGCTTCGAGATCCTCTCTTGATGCTCATCAACACATGATGGCGTCCTTATCCCATTTATCTATCTCAACGTTGCACTTAACCTATTTCAAACTCATTGAAAGTGTTAGTCCAAAACACATGGTTGTCTCAATCATCAATGCACTCCATTAACACGTAATGGAAGCTCCCAAGATCTTTTGATGATTGACCACAACCCAAAGATAAATTGATTTAAAGATTAATTGTGTCTTGAGTATACTAATGCAACTAATGCTTCATATACTCAAGAACTTTCGATTGCCCTAAGATCAACAAAGTGAACCATCAACACATTGGATTAATTGATAAAATGCCCTCACTTACATGTGTCATTGATAAAATGTCCCGTGATGTCTCACTGACATGTGGGTCTTGGGGCCACATGTCAGTGAGACAAATGGGGCATTTTATCAATTGCACCAAGTAAAATGGGGCATATGATCAATTCTCCCACATGGGCTAGTTCTTTGTTGATTTAATGGCAACCTAACACAATTTAAATTGAATTTAAATTGTCATGAGTATATATTAACTACACAAGTTTCATATACTCAATGCGATGGAATCTAAAAGTAATGATCCAATTTATATGGAGTGGTAGAAAGGGATCAATTCTCTTAAGACCATTAATTATAGAATAAACTCCATTGCATATATGTGCATATAAATAATTGAACTTGAAATCAATATGCACATGATCAATTTGTGATTGCTTTGTAGTTTGTCCTATATTAACATGAGTATACTACAACTACACAAGTTTTATATATACTCAAATGATTGTTTCAAACTAATGATCCTTGAAATAGAAAGATGAATTAGATCAATACTATTGAAACATCAAGGTAAAGTATGAACTCCCCCTAAATGTGTACATTCATGTATATATAGAATTAAAACGTTAATGTACATCTTGAGATCTAAATAACGGTAGAGTTCATCCTTTAACTTGAATCCAAAATATGCATTAAGATATCACAAAATGAATACGAGTGCATACCTTGGGTTTTCCATTATTCAATGAGATGAGACTAAACAAAAGTATACTCAATAAAAGAGTTAGTCTCATATTTAGATTTATCAATATGATCATGAAAATTATATTCAAGGAATGCAACAAGATATGATAGTATGAACTCGACTGCATACCTTTGATATTTCCATCTTTTTCATCCAAAAAAGATTAATAAGATTTAAGCTCAACAAAAGAGTTAGTCTCATAAAAAGATTTATCATTAATTAACAATTGAGACTACTCAATATTATGATAATCAAAAGAGTTAGTCTTAATATTAGATTTGTCATTAACACCAAAACCAACTTGATGGAGCTTGAACTTTCACTGGTGCCCCTTTGTTGACCTCTTCACCATCGTCGCCTCGGCTCTTACGCTTCTTGTCGTTATGCTTCTCCTTTTGTTTATATCGGGGTACACCACAAACTAAACAAATGCATAATTCTTTATGTGCGTTACGATACAAGATCTCGGACATGCATCCTTTCTATTTCCATTCTCATGGGACATAGTAGCTTCTTCACTTCATAAAATGCTTGTTGGCAACTCGTTTCCCTCTAGAAGCATATCTGATAGAAGAAATAAAAGTGTATTGAAACTTGTATTTGTCTAACAGTATTTTTCCTTCAGTTCGAACAATGAAAGGACCGAACCCAACTTGGTGTATTCCGCTTTGCAACCCGAGAACAACGTTTTAGCATCGACTTTCATCAAGCTTTTAAATTTTTCAAACTCTCTTTCCGTGTAATTTCCCTCTACATCCCGTAACATTTGCTCTAAATTGTACTCCTCAAACATATCATACTACAAATCGTGATCGGGTTCCAGCATATCTTTGTTACATACCGGATGGGTACGACTTGTCTCCCTATGATAGATCCAACATGTGTAATTCCTCACGAAGCTATGTAGAATCAAGTGATCTTCAATTTGAACTGAGTTGTTAAATCTCCTGACACTGGTGCAATAAAAGTAAGGACAATATATGAAGTTTACACCCCTCTTCACCGTGTCTTCTTCTACAATTTTTTTAAACTCCTTAACACCCCTCTAAAATTCAACATTCACGGCTTTTCTGATACATCTATTCTTCATGGTCCATCTGCAATTAAACTACGAACAATAAATTAAGAAAAAACTAGAGCAGTAGCTAGCTATTTCAAATACTGAGATATTATTTAATTACCTTTGCAAAATAGAGAACAAGTTCCAAGATATATAATTTTACCTTTGATACCTTATTCCCTAGTTAAGAGCTTTCAATTCCCTATATAGGAGACATACATTTAAAACATCAACAATGATATCGAATTACCTAATACAGTAAGCTTGCAATTCTTTTGATTTAAATGAAAGAAAATAACGGTGGAAGCATTAACAAAGTTAAGAAATTGAATGATCTTAAAGAAACATTTATCTATTGACCAAGCACTTACCAACAATGACTCCTAATCTCTAATTAGGTTCGGTCCTAATCCCATTCGAGAATATATGGTTCGGGCAAGTTCCTAAGCTGTTGTACAACTCTAGAGAAAATTTCAACAGCATCTCCCTAGTGTTCTCTAAATACACATCTCGACAACAAATCAAGAGGGTGTGTATCTGGAGAACACCAGGGAGATATTGCTAAAATTTTCTCTGCAGATGTACAACAGCTTAAGAACTTGCCTGAGCCACATATCCTCGAACTGTCAAAAAAAGTGGCCAATTCAAGAGTATTTATTTTATAAATATGCTATTTTAGCATATTTATAAACAAGCACCCTCAAACGGGAGACGTAGGTTACGCAACCTAAACTTTAACATTCATCATATTACAACAATAATAACTCCAGATTAACACGAGAGTACTAAAAAGATAAATGTATGTGTGTTTGTCAAATAAAGGGTGTGAAATGTGATATGATACAGACAATTC
This sequence comes from Otatea glauca, assembly GCA_036346275.1. Classification (NCBI taxonomy): domain Eukaryota; kingdom Viridiplantae; phylum Streptophyta; class Magnoliopsida; order Poales; family Poaceae; genus Otatea; species Otatea glauca. The sequence continues at coordinate 27,529,604 of CM070719.1, forward strand.
CAATGCAACATAAACTCTCTTTGCGACATATCGAATTACCTAGTGCAAAATTGAAGGGATTTGAAGGAATGCTCACCTTTTGAAGAAAACCACAAATGAGAGAAAATTGAGGGGAAATCTCCTCAAGCTAGGGCTTTAACTTTACCCTCTTAACACTCATCCTCGAGGATTTCATAATTTCTCACCTAAGTATTGCTTCCAACCAGAGTATGTTTTGTTTTTTAGGGCAGTGACAGTTTTTTTGCCTCTAGAACAACAATAGAAGATAGTTCAGCCCTATAACACATATAACCTAGCGAGGAATATCACAATTGGTTTTAAGATAAGAACCGATTGTGATGTACACGTGTACATCACAATCGGTTCCCACCTAAGAACCGATTGTGATGTGCCTAATGCTACATCACAATCGGTTTTAACCTGATAACTGATTGTGATGATTCCTCACCAATTATTATACCCTCGCCGAATCATCTATCACAATTGATTTTTTTCTAAAAAGTTGGGAACCGACCCCAATGAAGCGATAGTGTTATACTATTCTGTAGTAATGAATACAGATGCCGCTTTTTCGACCATAACCAAGTCCAATATAATTGCACTTAAACAATTTGTTTTTTAGGACTACATCACAAGGGAAATAAATTTAAATTAGTTGGGATGAAATGTCATGCTTAGAAATGCATAGGCAGGACATCCACAAAAGCTGCTGTTGTGGGCCTGTACTTAACAGTGTCCCACCTTGCCAAACAACAACAAATAAGCTTTAGGCTTCTTGTCTTCAGGAGCATTAAGTGGACCAATTAGGCCTAGCCAGCACAGTCGTCCATTTCTTTCATTGGTACCAAAAATAAAAACCGCCTGGTTTGCTCACATTCACCCTGGTTTGCCAGTTTCGCATGAAACAATCCGGTTCAGCCGGTTTTTTGTCCAATTGGATAGATGGTCCTTGAAGGCAACCGAGCCGCCACGAGTTGTACAAAACTTTGCGAATCCGATTCTACACCGATTTTTTGGATGCCCCAACCGAGCGCAAATTGCAATCCGTCTTGGCAAGCCAGCGCTTCTAATGCCAAAGCGTTTGGGGCATGGGATACCATCTTGTTTCGGCAAATCTGAATGCACCACTCTCGTCACGAATACAACATCCGATCAATACCTTGATTGTCGATCACTAGTTTACTACTCCTTCAGCTTTGCCCCGGTGCAAAGTGGCTGTAGTAGTTATCTAAGCATCTTCTTTTGGAGGCCAATTTGTCCGCCATTTCCACAACTTTTCTGGGGCGGTGTACCAAGTATCTTGCCTTAGTTTTCACAGATCACCTGGTTTGGAGTACTGCAAAAGAGTGAAAATTGCTTCTATTGTACATGAGCCAAGCGTCCATGGAAGAGATAGAGGCACGAATAATAATGCTGTTGTATGCACGTATTGATGAGGCTTAATGGAGGTCCGATCTTTCGGTGAGATGGATAGCTATCGATTAGTGGAGATTACCCTCACGATCCAAGTTACGACCGAAATATGACCGACGCCAAACAATCGCTGAACCAAACTCCGAGTTGTTATCAATCGTGCCAAAACCCGGTTGACCTAATCACAAAGATCAATTCCTGCAAGCAATCGAAGAACAAACAAGAACAAAGTAAAAGCAATATAAAATTGCAAATATAATTGAAGTATCGATGTGGGGTTCCGAAGCATGGTATTGTTGTTGATCTCGCCGAACAAGAGAATACCAAATAGTTTTACCAAGGAAAACTACAACTAAACAAAATCCAAGTTTCTATGGCGGCGGCTACTGAGTATATGAGAGGGAGGGACGTGAGAGGGTCATCCTAGGGTTGTGTACAGCCAGGGGGCGCACACAACTTGGGCTTGGGCCCCATCACGCTTACAAGGCCCAAAACAGCCTAAAACAGTGATGTAGCTTATTATTTTGATGATTTCAACTGATCCACGATGAATGTAGGGCTGGGACTAGATCCATTTGAAAGGTCTTGTTATAAGCTTTCAATCAAGTACAAGAACTCTCCAATTGGACTCTGTATGCCAAAATTATGGTCATTTTACTTCAAACTGGTATCTGAAGGACGAATTGGATCAGAGCGTGATGGATTGATAACTCTATCTTCTTGGCCTTTGGATGACGTATTGGAGTTGGTCCAACTAGGTGTGGGACGTATCCATAGTAGTGATATCCTCATCATCCTCCCCTTCTTGAATTTGAGTCGTCCTCGACTCAAACTCACCTTTTAGCTCGTCTTTAGCACAAAACATTATCATATAGGTCCTGCATTTATTTAAATATAATGGTAGCTCCGCCTCTTTATATATTTTAAAGATAAGAAAACATTTAGAGGATTTACTTGATAATTATCCATATAACTCAACACATCTTTCCAGCATATAATGGCTTGATGAAAGCTAGCACTTTTGGATGCTTCCTCCCCTCCTTGAAAGAAAACTATCCCTGGTTTTAGACAAGCTGGAGAAGAAACAAGCAACAAAAAGAACAACGTGTACGCAGCATATATGTATATATCCCATATTTCATTGTTCTTTTGGATTCATGTAATACTATTTGTATAATAGCAAATGAGGAAATCAGATTTAAGCAAAGCACCTTTCCTCGCAATTTTGCAACTCAGTTTGTGGTCATAAGTGAAGCATATAATATAAATATTAGCCAGATTCAGTTCGCAACTTAATTTGCAAATATAAGTAAAGCACATATCTATCCCTGTCCTCAGATAAAGAATACTCATGTTTTGTAAGACTTGTTCAATAACATCGATGAGCAAAACTACAAGTTTTAGAAATAAGCATAGCTCATTCATAAGATCAGATTATAAACAAGCAATATCAAACCATTCCAACAGTGGTGACTCAATTTTAATGGGCTTCCACTTATTAACTACGACATGCTGATTTGCAATACAAGTCAATGTACTAAAATTTGAACAGTGAGGTAGCAAGCTATGGGTATCACACATATCAAGAAATTTTGATGGTTCCACACATGAAACAAGCTCTTGCATACAACTAGGATTGCCCAAAATAGCAAGCTTCAATTCAGCAAGTTTATCACAAGTAATGCATATTCTGTAAACAAGAAACTTGCCATCTATGCCATAATCTCCAAATAAATTGAATTTAAAACAGTAGGCATAGGTGCTAGATAAAGACTTAAGAGATGAAATTTCAGAAATCTTATCCATAGCACAATTCAAGCTAACAGGCTCATTCAACATGATATAGCACAAAACAGTGGCAGGGGATATTCTAGCTATCACTTCCTTATGCGTAATCAACACCACATGGTTAAAATTATAAGCGTACAATTCATCACATAGTTTTACAATAGTGGCACAAGATGGTAAGTCACTAGAATTAAGTACAGTAGGAACATACTCACAAATTTGCTCCCTTTCTTGCTGTAAAATCAGATCTGTACCATGGTCATTAGCATCCTCCTCAGAAGTAGTAGTAGGTACCTCAAAAATTTCACTTGACAACGCAGGCATTTAAGCTTTTAGCTCCCTATCTTCAGAAGTAACCTGCATATCAAATGGAATAGCAACAGAAGTAGATTGGAGTGCGTTAGTAGAATCATCCTCACATGTACTATAATCATCCTCACATGTACTATCCTCTACTTCACTTGAATTTTCTGGTAATCTTTCGCATGCTCGGGATGTATGCTCTCATTAGGGTTTGGTGTAGTGCATGCAACAAGAGTAGCATTTAACTCTGTGGGAACCTGAACTGTGGTTGATTGTCTTTATTTTTCTTTCAGTTTTACGTGAAAGATTAAGCAAACATGATATAGAATTGAATTCTTTACAAGATATCATGATCTAAATATTAAAATCTAGCCCACAATAAAAGTTGTTCATCTGAGTCTTTTCGATTTCTTCTAACCCACAACACAAATATCTGCGCTGAAATTCTTGGTAGTACTCATCAACAGTTTTACTACCTTGTTTTAGATATTGCAATTCCTTCCATAATTGATGAGCAACATATGGAGGAACAAATCTAGCTCTCATAATTTTCTTCAATTTAATCCATGTGCTAGGGATGTCCTAATTTTTACGCATATAATCATTCCACCAAAGAGTAGCATTATCAGTAAATCCACTAGTAACAACCCTAACCTTATCATGCTCAGGAATTCCATATTTATCAAATGATTGTACTACAGCTAATTCCCAAGTAAGATAACCTTCATGATCATATTTACCACTAAAATTAGATACAATGAACTTACTTTTGGTACGCGTGCTATGCCGTCGTACCTCCGGTGATGGTGAAGCTTTGCTCGTACGTTCTTCGTATCTCGGAGTGTGAACTACCTCTTCTCCTAGGATGTTGTTGGCCCAAGCACTACGACGTTGAGAACTTGCCATTGTTAGTGAAGACAAGAAACAAACCACAAGTATATGTTCCTATCAACTAATAGGTGCTGGTGAGTCAAAGTCTCTCACTTTCAAACTTTTACCAAGTTCTTACCATGCGAACAGGTGGTGACTGGTCGCTGGTTCATGATAACCACACTCAAGCGTGGCGATTGCAAGGAGAACGGTACCTATTTGGCTAGTAGAAGGTGGAGCTTCAACAGGCAATATATATTTCCTATGCAATTTGATAATTCTAGTTATTATAATGATAAGTAATGATCCAAACTAGAATTCACAAGCCCTAGTTGCCGATCTCAAAGATATAAGTGAATTTCAAGACAACACACACGCAAATATGATGGAACTTAATGCAACCAATGGAATGAGCTAAATAAGAATAATTTCAGCACCAAAGCTCGTGTTGCATAAGTTATGGAGAGACGCTAGCTAATTGCTTCAAAAAAGGTAAAAGGGCACAAGATTGCTCACTAATTAATACAATTGCACAATCTGAAAATAATGAACACAAATTAGGGTTTTGCTCAATGTAGTGCTGCCGGCCACTATTCTGTTTTCTTTTCTTCTTCTTTTTTGCTCTTTTTTTGGCTCTTTCTTTCTCTTTTCTTTCTTTGAGTGACTTTAGGCCAACGCTAGTATGAACAAAGTTTTGGAATCCCTAACTTGATGTCGCAAGATAGTATGATATGATAAATCAAGATTATGCAATGTATAAAGTAGAGCAGCCCAAAACAATATCAAATAGCTAGTCTCAACTGGGATCAAAGTATTCGCAAAGTATGAATTGGTTCCCAATGGTATGTGTACAGATATTTTTGGGGTTTTATGGATTGTGGATGCTACTGGATTCAACCAACTTCAAGAAACAAAGCAAGAACACGAATTAAAGCAAGATACCCAAATTCAATGTTTCTAGGGCAGCAGAATTATCGCCTAGATTAAAGCATAAAAACAACCGAATTTTGATGGTTTACTATGGAAAGAATTGACGCTCATGTCCTCAGCTTTCAAAAGAGTACAAGAATATGCAATTTGGAGCTCGGGTGTAAAAGTTATAGCTCAAAAACCGAACACCACAGAATAGCCCCAATTTCAGTCTGCGAGACCGATTCTGAATCCAACTTAAATTCGGTTTGAAAGAGTCTAAATCACAAAGGACACCCAAAAACATTTTTTGTAGAGCACTCTTCAAGGATTCAGGAAAGTACAAAAACATCTCAATCGGAGTTTGGTCGTGAGAATTATGATCAAAATACCGAACCGATCTGGATTGGAAGTACAACTTGCTTCACCAATTTGACGTCCGGATTAATCTAACTTAGGTATGGAATTAGAATCCGTGCCCAACTAGGTTTTTGGAGAGCTCATCCCCAGGTTTCAGGAAAGTGCAAGAACACAATAATCCGAGCTCGTACGAGAAAGTTATGAACAAAACAATGTACTGGACAGATTGAAAGAAAAGCTACGCGAAGGAAAAACGATCAGCAACTAAAACAAGGACTCTAATGGATCAAAACCTAACAAAATTCGCTAAAATACCAGATTGAATCTAAAGGTTGAATTTTTGTGGAGTAATTTTCAATTTGGGATAGAGAACAAAAACTAATCTAAGGTACTGAAATTCTCACCAATCAACGATAACTCTGATACCACCAGATGAGGCTTAACGGTGGCCCGATCTTTCGGTGAGATGGATAGCTATCGATTAGTGGAGATGACCCTCACGATCTAGGTTACGATCGAAACATGACCGACGCCAAGTAATCGCTGAACCAAACTCAGAGTTGTTATCAACCGTGCCAAAACAAAGATCAATTCCTGCGAATAATCGAAGAACAAGCAAGAACAAAGCAAAAACAATCTAAAATTGCAAATATAATTGAAGTATGGATGTGGGGTTCTAAAGCATGGTATTGCTGTTGATCTCGCCGAATAAGAGAATACCAAATAGTTTCACCAAGGAAAACTACAACTAAACAAAACCCAAGTTTCTATGGCGGCAGCTAATGAGTATATGAGAGGGAGGGACGTGAGAGGATCATCCTAGGATTGTGTACAGCCAGGGGGGCACACACAACTTGGGCTTGAGCCCCCTCACGCTTACAAGGCCCAAAACAGCCAAAAACAGTGATGTAGTTTATTGTTGTGATGATTTCGGCTGATCCACGATGAATTTAGGGATGGGACCAGATCCATTTGAAAGGTCTTGTTGTAAACTTTTAATCAAGTACAAGAACTCTCTAATTGGACTCCGTATGCCAAAGTTATGCTCATTTTACTTCAGACTGGTATCTGTAGGCCCAATTGGATTCCAGAACGTGATGGATTTGATATCTCTATCTTCTTGGCCTATGGATGACGTGTTGGAGTTAGTACAACTAGGTGTAGACGTATCCATAGTAGTGATGTCCTCATCACGCATGGCGTACATAGGTTTGTGTCTCTGAGCAATTCATAACAAGGGACATCATCAATTCATCACATCTCGATCTTACGAAGCAAAAGTGTCATTTAACAGGGCTTGTTGATCTCCAGGGTTTTTTGAGAACAAAAATAGAGGGAAAGGGGGTCATTTACTTGTCTTAGTTAAATGACTTGTGGAATGAGAACAGAGAGGGGTCTTTGGGATAATTTACTTGCCATAACTAGTGACGGTACCAAAGCCAGTGCAAACAATGCCTTTGTTGAACGGGAATAGGTAGGTTCCTCTAACATAAAATAAAATTTTTCTACCACATAACTAGGGAGCCACTGTAAGTTATAGATCACCGAATTACCACTAGACGTACAGACCCATAGTGGAAGTAGACTCGATGTAGCACTTTGGTGCGGTTGTAGTCGTACTAGCCTCGCGTCTCCTCCAATAGCTCCTCGTGACCATCACAAGTTGTGGATCGTCCTCGTCACCGTTACAGGTTGTGGATTGTTATAGTATTGAAGCTTCACAACAACGGCTCTAAGGTATCCATACGTACAGGGCAAGGACGACACTCTACAGAGTGCTAGTGCCAACTACGCGGTTTTGGGTGAAGGTTGTGTGAGCTAGATTTTGGGGAATTCTGAATTTTTATAGTGTCTCTTCACCCTAAAACTACCACCCTCTCCCTTTATAAAGACGCCCCACAATGAGTCTCTACATTAGAAGTCCGTTAAGAACTCAAAGCCCATTAGAATTCGGATCACGATCCGAATTAAGTTCCAACTTTTTAAGCTGTGATCCTATAAGTTCACATAAACTTGGATATAGCTCGAGTACTCTTACTCGACCATTAATTGTCAGCGGTCCTAGTAGGACGTGATGACTCCCAAGAATATGTAAAGATCACATCGGACGATCCTTAACAATACTTAGTTATATATATTTCCCTTTGCCTCATGATATCAGTCAAACTCAAGACGAGTATGTGTCATCCTTGTTTAGTTAGTTTGACCACTCTTTCTCGATTACATGAAATCCCCAACTATGGTTAATTCTTTAACCGCGAGTAACATGGTCATGCATTTCCGGAATCTGACCATATGAGAGACCTAGAGATATCTCTCCTGTTATATGGAGGGGCAAATCTCATCTTGATCGACCATGACTCGCAGCATGCTTCACGACAAATCCGAAAATTACCTTTATAACTACCCCAGTTACGGGGTAGCATTTGGCAACTCCTAAGTAAGTCATTACACATCTCGAGTACATACGTCAACCTCAAGTCTAATGATATATTATACACTACTGTATATGAGACCAACTGATGACAAGTAAGATTACAACGCTCTCGCAGTGCCTCAAGGTGGGTTGATCTAACTCCATGTTCTCTAACATATGTCTATATTATTGGTTTGATATCTCCATAGCTATGACCCGTAAAACATGGTAATCAACCAATACATATGCTATCATATTCATATGTGTCCTCATATGTTTATCGACTATGCCTCACTTTTAGAATAGTCATCACAAGGTCATATATAGAGTTTCACAAACAAGTCACATACTTGCTAATAAATAATAATGATATTATTCTAGAACAAGATAATAAATCATGAATATAAAAAAATATAATCATCTTTGTGATTGTCTCTAAGACATATGTCCAACATTTATATGCACCAGATTGCTAAACTCTTCATGAGAGTTGGTTGTTGTTCAGTCAAACTGCATTTCGAGGCCATGATCGATCCTCTCGTTTGCTCAAAGTTGGTAGAACTGGCAGCAGGATAACAGACAAGTGCAAGGGCTTGCCATTGGCAACCAAAGCATTGGAAGAATAAGCTACAACGGCATGCTGTGAGCGTGTGTGTGTGTTTTTCTCCTAGACACAACTAGGGGTTAAAATGGGTTGGATATCTCCCGTTTGATCTGGAACTGGATCCGATCGGGACTGGATTTAACTATCCGGTCGGATCCGAGATCGAATCCGGATACTTGAATCTGGATTCAGGATTGGATCTGGAGCATCCAATATCCGGTAAATATGGGACGGGGTCCGAATATTCGGATTTTTCCTATTCGGATCAAATATTCGGATTTTGCCTATTCGGATATCAGCAAGGCCCAACCTATTTCCATCATATTTTTCCATGGCAGCCCATTTATATTAACAATTAGTTGGTTCTATTGATCCTCAAGTAGCATATCCTTTCTATGACGTCTATTGAGTTTGATTGATATATAACTTGTTACTATAGTCATGTACTCATATGGTTTTAATTCAATATATATTACTCTATATGCGTGCATTATCTGTATATCTTTATCCGTTTTTGACCCAAATCCTTCATATATCTGTCCTGTATCGTATCCCAAATAACCCAGATCCGTATCCGGCTAGCCCGTATCCGATTCTGAATCCGGGAAAAAAAATATGGATTAGGATACAGGAAAAGCAATATCCACCCGTATCCGATCCGTTTTCACCTCTAGACGCAACAGCGCGAGCAAGCCCGCTTGAACTCAATATTTTTCTTCAAAATTGACAACACATGTTGTGAAAAATGCAGCATATGCAAATTTGTCATGACATAAATTCCAAGCATATTATATAACCATGAAAAATCATTGTTAGGAAAGCATAAGCAAAAAAATACTAAAACTTGATATTTGACAATATCAAAGCATATATACTTATAATCAAGAATTTAAGCATGTGCATAACAATAAACAGTACAGAGGCAAACAACTAGCAAGTAGAGCTCAAGTTGATATGAGTATTTAGTTCTCGGATGTCGGACTGTCTTAATTAAAAGACCTTATTGCCATTAGGGATAAGATCATAGCCTAATTTGTGACAACGTTACCATAATAATATGTAATTATCAATTTTCAATACTTGACTATTTATATAAACCTAAACAATTGATTATCTTTGAGCAATATGCATGTATAAGTGAATCAAACACTAGGAAGCTTACTGAACTACTCAAGAATAGCTAACAATAGCTAGTAACAGAGCCGGCCAACAGCATGGTAAACTAGAGACAGCCAGCAACAAAGGTAAAGACAAAACAGTAAGCCAATGAATTCACAACATGATCAAGTGTATATATATATATATGTGAAAACTGAGAATTAAACCATGTTGTCACAAATTGTCTCTCTATAGCCTCATTGAACTATTACCTTCCCACATGCAAGGTCTCCAAGACAATAAATTTGTCTAGCCCCTTTGCAATGTAATAAACAATAAAGACAGGAAGTAGGTTATACTCACAATGCACCAACTGAAAGTCAGTGCAGCTGGCTAGGCTCGTCGATGACGATGTCCTAGAAAATGATATCGCCACTGCAATGCCGTAGTAGAACTGGCGAACGTTTCGGAGATACAAAGCCACAACCTCCAAAGTGTGGCAATCCACCAAGAGACCAGAGATGCAGCAGAACCATAGAATCGTCTCCTAGGCAAAGGAGATGACTTCGTTGAGCAGGAAAAATAGGCCACGAGTGACCTGCTCCACACAAGGAAATAGCACAGCCGAGCCAATCCACCACCACAGGACAAAAGGAGACAAAAAGACAAGCAAGGCACACAAGCCCGGCAACAGAGACAACCTCACACACCTTGCCTTCCACCAAACCCTCTAGCGATGGCTAAGGTCTCCTTCTCAAATCACCTCGGGTTGCCCGCGATAGCGGCATCCACAAGGTAAAATAGGAGTAGAATGGGGCCAAGGATCACAAAAGAGCGTCCAGAAAGCTAGCCGAAGCTTAACCAAAATGGCGTGGATTAGAAATCGGTAGAAAAATGGGATAAAAATTGATGCTTCACTGTGTGTCAAAGAGGAACACAAACCACTGCCTTTAAAGGAGCACGGGAGGAGGAAGTAGATGAGCAACGACCGCCAGTTTCGCCGCATCTCACCGCCACATGCGGGAGGCCAGCCGCGCGCAATGCGTCTGTCGCCGCCATTGCCTCACCGAGGACCTGCACGCCACAAGGACCAGGTCTCTGGCCAGGGCACCGGGTGAGGGTGCCTTATCCCTAGGCCCTAGCCTACGGGACGACTGGGCTGGCTTGGCCTTGTGGGACCACAAGGCTGAGCTGGTCCGGTTGACCACCGACAACACATAGCTAGGGTGGCCGTTAGGGATTTACAGCACTCAATGTATTTCATGTCTGTGTGCTCGAAACGGTGTTTTGGTTGCTGTTTGATTGCATCCAAAAAGATCACCGCATTTTTAAATATGACGCGGCGCCAAGGTTTCAAATTTCGGTTTCGGAATGAATTTCGTTCCGGGTCGGATAACGAAATTTCGGCGAAATTTTGAAATTTCGGAATTATTTCGAACGAAATTTGAATTTGAAAATTCAAATCCGGTCCAATCCGGAAAAAAAAACCAAAAATCGTTGAAAAAACCCGAAATTTCAGGTGAAATTTCTGAAATTTCGGGTTTTTTTTACTGACCTAAAAGTGGTCTAAACATTATCGAAAATTTTTAAAATTACTTTTGAAGGTTCCTGACACAATGCTGATGTTCTCACAAAAATTTCAGCTGATTATCACATCTGAGGAATTTGTAAAAATTCGGAGAGTGATACTGTCCTGATAAAACACTGACCGACAAGTTTGATCGGAATGGAAAATGATACAAATCAAGTTATAAACTGTTGATTTTTTTTTTGCATGGTTATGATCTATACATATGTTCTCATAAAAATTTCAGCTGATTATCACATGTGAGCAATTTTAAAAAATTCGGAGAGTGGCATTGTCCTGATAGAACACTGACCGACAAGTTTGATCTGAATGGAAAATGGTACAAATGAAGTTAGAAACTGTTGAAATTTTTTTTGCATGGTTATGATGTATCTATAATTCTCTCATAAAATTTTTAGATGATTATCAAACTTTATGATTTTTTAAAAATTCGAATATTACTACTGCCATGTTAAAAGGCTTACCGGCAAACTTGAACAAAATGAAAAATTATGAAAACCATAAATTTTTTTGAAAATTTTAAATATTGGTGATAAGGAAGTTCTTAATGTCCCATCAAAATTTTGATTCATTATCACACTCCAGTGAATTTATAAAATTCTTACAAGGCACAGTACCATTTATGTTCTTTTGTTTTTGATTTTTCAAATATAATATAACAAACGAAGTTCAATACTTACATAAATTTTATTGACCAAAAAAACAAAGTTAATTTTTTTTGAAAAATTTATATAATGGTACTGAGTCAATTATTAATCTCTCAAAAACAAATTAGATCATAATCACACTCAAGAGAATTTATAAAATTCTGACAATATAACTGTCCCAATTATGTTCATTCTATTTTTGATTTTTTAAAGACAACAAATAAATTTAAATTATTTTGAATTTTTTATGTATGATCCTAATCTACTAAGGATAGTACCATAAAATTTTCATAATATTTTCAAGCTTGTAAAATTTTATAAAAATCTGACAGTGTTTTTGCCAAAATTCTAAAATGTTTAAAAAATTAGGTTTTTCAACAAATTTTCATAGGAGATGACTTTCCTAAGGGTTATTGGACCAAATCCGGCCCTAAAACTTTCAAACCCGGCAAAAAACACGAAATTTCGCCGAAAAAACCGAAATTTCGGATTACTGTAACAATTTTAAATTTTTTTAAATTTTTTTTCCCGGCCGGTACTTGAGATTTCGGGATGGTTCAAAATTTCGCCGAAATTTTGAAAGTTGCGCGGCGCTATACTGCTATTGTACGAGTGGGTCTTCTTCATTGGACCCTAGTACAAAAGACGACAGTGATGTTGGAGACTTGGGCTTCACTGGTTTATTTGTTCAGCAGTCAATGCTTCATGCACCAATGGGAGTGGACCATTCATGATCTAGCCTACCCATGATCGATTTAGCTTGTTTCCTTGCTGGCGAAGAGTTTCGGAGACCTGAAAATGATGGGCCGATTCACATATCATGTGATGTTCGGTTCCGTCGATATATTGGACTTAATTTCCGTCATCCACTATTCGTAAAGTTCCGATGCATGCATGACTGGTTCTAATTCTCTCCGGCCTCTCAAGTACGGTATGCCAATGTTAGCACTGAAATTTCTGAAGAGCTCTTCTTAAATTTACATACCATACAATGCATGGGCGAATCCATGGGATGCTGGGTAGGCCCTGTCACCCTAAAAAATTTAAAAAACGCTACGAGATCATCTATCCAATACGCTAAATTTGTTGATTAAATTGGCTCTGGTTTTTGTGGTTTAGGATTTTTAAGACCCTAAAACTATTTGTTTTGTACTTTTAGCAAATTTGAAATATATGTATTAGATTTATGATGTTATAAAATTATTGTACAAGACTATAGAGTTGTATATGTAAAGTGTGCATCATATAGAAAGTTTTCTAGTTCTGCGACTGATAAAATGGATATAAATGGTGATTTGTACGGTTACACCTTCTGTACCTGATGAAATTGGCTGCGTAATTAAGTTACGCAGTTTGTTGGAATTTGGGATTAAAGGTGATTGGCATTTTAATATTAGTGAGTTGAACAACATCTTAAAGGCATTTATCTAGCCGGTCATTTCCAAATGATATGGCAACCAATTAAGGGTGGGATATGGTCGATCATCTTGCTTCGTTAGGAGTATCAGCCCAATAATCTCAGCTGCTCTCTTGAATCACAGCAAGAACTTTGACCGGCAAAACAGGCCCTGCGACATAAGTATCATATGGAAGAAGAAACCGAAGCTAAACCCTTGGTGAACCAGGTATGCATGTGTGGTAAATCAGGAAAGGGTTTCTGTTCGGTCCATACCGGACTGGAACTTAGCGGTCCATTTGAGGACTACAACTTAAGTAGTTTCTGTAGGCTAGGATCGTCTGATCAAGCCAACAAACGGTTCGGATCATCTAATGATACTTTGCTACGGTATATGCTGCAGTACAAAAATCACCATGGTGTTTTAAATCGTATTACCAGAAGATCTAGAGTGTCACTTTTTATCCAACGATACACCTGCAACTGCTTAAGTTTCAATCCCTTTGAGACTGCATTGGATCTCAACTCGGTAAATTGAGCTGCTACATTCCTAGGGACGGATATCTTGGTTTCCGTTGTTTGGAGATTAATTCACAATTTGTTATTCTACCAGTGATTGGTTTACTTAAAACAATTGTAATCTTTAGCTCAGGATCATTAAACGTTTTATTAACAATTTTGAAATAAATTTGATGTAAGATTGTTCCCGATCTTTCGATGAGAGCGATAACTTCGATTTGGTGGAACTGACTTTGACGATCTGACTACAACGTACGACGACGATACACCTTAGCAATCGCTAAACCAACTCCAGAGGGTTATTGATCTTGCTGTGGGCACGATCAACTTGAAACGAGGTTCAATTCCTGCAAGCAACCGAAAAAACAAGCAAGAACAATAGTAGCAGCAATAAGAAATTGCAAATAGGAATTGAGGTTCACGAATATATAGATCAAAAGAAAGGTGGGGTTCTGCGAAGAAGTCTCAACAGGCAGTCATTTAACATGTCTAGTGCACAATTTAGTATGGCCCTAGGCTAAAACTATGCTCAACAAACACTCAAGTGTCTAAGGCGGCTACTGAGTATATGAGAGGGAGGGACATGAGAGGGGGTTGTCCTAGGGTTGTGTGCAGCCAAGGGGGCGCACACAACTTGGGCTTGGGCCCCCACACGTTTACAAAGCCCGAAACAACATAAAAAGTGTAGCACTACATTATTTTATTAATTCCAGCTGATCCACGATGAATATGGGGCTGGGACCAGACCCATTGGAAAGGTCTTGTTGTAAGCTTTTAATCAAGCATAAGAACTCTCCAATCGGACGTCGTATGCGAAAATTATGCTCGTTTTACTTCAGGTTGGTATGTGGAGACCGAATTGGATTCTAGAACGTGATGGATTTGATATATCTCTCTTCTTGGCCCATGGATGACGTGTTAAAGTTGGTCCAACCAAGTGTGATCGTATCCATAGTAGTGATGTCCTCATCATCTTCCCCCTTGTGAATGTGTAAATTGCAACAATATAAATAGATAATAGCAAGTATACACAAGGAGACACAATACTTTTTACCGTGGAGTTCGGAGATTTGCCGATCTCCCCTAATCCACGTTGAGGTTAGCCCAAACACATTGGACCAGCTCCACGAATTGAGCACCCACCTCGAATCCACTAGTGGTAGCTCCTTTTCCCACCTGAGTAGGCGAGCTCCAACCTTCACGAACTTTGCCGGGGCTTCTCACAGTCTACGTTGAGAGCTCCCGCACATGACGCCACTACGCCGTCTAGGTGTCGGCAAACAACAAGAGTAGCAAGTCAAGCTCTCTACCTTGAATTTCACCTAGTGCAATACATGCACTCCGGTGACCTCCTAAGTGCAACACATGCACTAGGATCATCCTCAAGTGCAACACATGCACAAGAGGACCTCAATCCACTTCTTAATTGTAACACATGAAATTAGAGGCTCACACTAGCTCAAGAAGCAATAGGAGAGAACAACATATGCACAAACTCCCACACACTCACAAATAACTCCAACAACAAGCCAATGCCCCCAAGGCCTCCTTTTATAGCCTCTAAGCCAAAACTAGCCATTAGGGGTAAATTGTCAAAAATGCCCAGGAGGCCCGGTCATACCGCCCTAGGGCCGATATGACCAGCCTCTGGTCCAACGGCTAGAAAAAACTAGCCGTTACACAGAAAATTCGGTCATACTGTAGCCCTTCCGGTATGACCACCCCACGGCCGGTATGACCGGTGAGCACACGGTCATACTGCCTGCCGGTATGACTAGACCGCAGCAGGTATGACCGACCTGCTGCCCCCCGGAAACACCCCTTTTGGAAAAACCACACCAGAGGGGCGCCGGTGCAACCGCTCAGCCGTTATGACCGGCCCTTCTTCGGTATGACTAGCCAAAGGGAGAAAAGCCGATTACTCGCAATCTTTTCTCCGAAACAACAGGGATCACATTATTTGAGTTATGTGAGGTTCACCATTTGAACACAACACTATGCAAAACACATTTGCAAATGTTAATCATATACTCCAATTTATTTGCAAAACACAATCTCAAATAAACCACGAACCTATGCGATCAACCCTTTAGCCATGTAAGGATTAATACATGATCCCGATACTTTGCAAAACACATTTGTTAACCGATCAACAATGACCCATATAGAATCATTTCCTTTCCGAGTCCTAGGTAGACCGGTGATAAAATCCATACTAATGTCTTCCCATTTCCACATGGGGATTTGCAAGGGCTGAAGGAGTCCAACAGGGCGTTGATGTTCGGCTTTAACTCGCTGACATACGTCACACTCGGCGACATAGGCAGCAATTTCCTTTTTCATACCGGGCCACCAATATTCTTGTTTTAGGTCTCGATACATTTTTGTACTCCCAGGGTGGATAGAAAGAGGAGATTCATGAGATTCCTTCAAAATCAGCTTCTTGAGTTCAGGATCACTTGGGACATATATACGATTCCTCGCATAATTACTTCATCCGGACTTTCCGAGAATTGATTCAACACCTTCTTTTAACTGTTTTCTAATTTTGGCAATGGCCTCATCCTTGAGTTGAGCGGCTTTTATATGAGTTACGAGGGTAGGTTGCAATTCAAGAGTAGCAACATAGCCTTCTTCAACCAAATCAAATTGAGCTTTTGGAACTCACTTTGCACCTCAGTTGATCGGAGACGAAAAGACAATGAAGCTTTGATCGAGAGCATCGGCTACAACATTAGCTTTACCGGGATGGTAATGAATGCCAAGGTTATAGTCTTTGATCAATTCTAACCATCTCCTTTGCACGAGATTTAAATCATTTGGGTGAAGAAATATTTGGACTTTTGTGGTGCGTATAGATTTCACATCGATTGCCAATAAGATAGTGTCTCCAAATCTTGAGCATGGACAACGGCCGCTAGTTCTAAATCATGAGTAGGATAATTTTGTTCATGCGGCGAAGTTGACGCTGAAGCATATGCGATAACCTTTCTTTCTTGCATCAAAACACGTCCAAGGCGTATCGTGATGCATCGCAATATACATCGAAACTCTTATGAATATCAGGCACAATAAGAATTGGAGCTGTAGTTAATCTTTTCTTAAGTTCTTGGAAACTTGCTTCACATTCTGGGGTCCATCCAAATTTCTTTTCCTTCTTAAGTAGTTGAGTCATTGGACGAGCAATTTTGGAGAAGTTTTCGATAAAGCGGCGATAGTATCCCGCTAAACCGAGAAAACTTCGGACCTTAGGAACAGACTGAGGTGGCTCCCATTCTGTAATGGCTTGGATCTTTCTTGGGTCCACTGCAATTCTGCCTTCCGAAAGAACATGTCCAAGAAATGCGACTTCCTTTAACCAGAATTCACATTTCTCGAACTTGGCATAGAGTTTATGTTCACGAAGCTTTCCAAGTACCATACTCAAGTGTTGCACATGATCTTCTTGATCTTGGAATAAATGAGAATGTCATCAATGAACACCACTACGAACTTGTCCGGATACTCCATAAAGACCTTATTCATAAGGCACATAAAGCTGGCGGGAGCATTTGTAAGTCCGAATGACATTACGGTGTACTCATACAACCCGTAGCAGTGGTGAAGGCGATCTTTGGAATGTCCTCGGGCTTCATCTTCAATCGATAATACCCATGTCTCAAATCAATCTTTGAGAATACATGAGCACCATTCAATTGATCAAAAGATCATCAATACGAGGAAGTGGATATTTGTTCTTGTGGTGACCTCATTTAAAGCACGATAATCTATGCACATGCGTAGACCACCGTCTTTCTTAGGAACAAATAGTGCAGGATCGCTTACGGAGATGAACTAGGGCGAATAAATCCTTTATCCAATTGCTCATTGAGTTGCTTCTTCAATTCTGCCAACTCATCTAGAGGTAAGCGATAAGGTCGCTTAGAGATAGGTGCTGTTCCAGGAACAAGATTAATGACAAATTCCATGTCTCGGTCTGGAGGCATTCCTGGTAGTTCATCTGGGAACACATCAGGATACTCACATACCACTGGTACTTGACTCAATTCTGTAACCAAAGCAGAACCAAGAAATGGCTGTTGAGCTGGAGTGCTACTGACCGAAGAAAATAGCACTTGGATCCCATCTGGATTGAGAAGGGATATAGATCGGTTAGCACAATCAATATAGCCTTTGTGCTTAGACAACCAATCCATACCGAGGATCACATCTAGTCCCGAGGTCTCAATAGCAATAAGATTAGCATAGAAAGATACTCCGCTAATCTCAATGCATACCTCAGAACAAAGTTTCGAGGTTTTCATCGTTGCTCCTGGCGAATAGATTATCATCTTTGTGGGAAGCAAATCAGCTTGAAGTTCATCTTTGCTTAATGAACTTGTTGGATATGAAGGAATGTGGCCTTAGGAATCAAATAACACCAATGTAGGTACAGAGTGAACAAGGAATGTCCCTAGTACCACATCAGTGCATTATGAGCTTCTTCTCTTTGTCACATGGTGCGACGACCGAAATAGTAACTTGCTTTGAAGTAGAGGGTGACTTAGAGATTTTCAACTTTCCAACCATCGATCTTTACTTGAGGGCTCTGAGTGCGCATAAAGTCATTCGTAATCCTTCTTAGGACAAGGATAGGCTTCGGCACCGAGTGCTAGAAGATAATTTGGCTTGTTGTAGTGAATGAACTGCGGTCGTTGAGGGTGAAAAGTTCGCCCTCGGCATTCTTGGAATTGAGAAACATGTGGTGAACATTGAATGGTGTAATAGACGTTGTTTTGGAGAATGATCATTTATAGGTGACGAGCTATCCATTTGCGCTTTCGGCTTTCCATTCTTGTTCTCATGCGAACTCCACTCGAATAGCTTTATCAACTAAGGTTTGGAAATCATGAATGTCGTAGGCGACTAGCATCCACTTGATTTCATCATTCGGATGTTCTCTGAAATGCTCAATTCTTGAACTTCATCGCCACTCGAATCAAGATAACGAGATAGATGGTTGAAGCGATATAAATATTCCATCAGCGATAAGCTTTCTTGCTTCAACTCCATAAATTCTCGCTTCTTGATCTCAATGACACTTGTAGGAATGTGAGTCCTACGAAATGCTTCTTTAAATGCTGCCCAAGATATAGTTTGACCTTCAGGGAGCATCGCTCGATGATTTTCCCACCAGACTGCTGCAGTTCCATGTAGCTGATGAGAAGCATAAAGAACCTTTTCATAGTCACTACATTGCGTAATGACTAACTTGCTCTCAATGGAACGAAGCCAATCATCGGCATCAAGAGGTTCGTGATGAGGAGAAAGTCGGGGTTGAGTCTTGAAACTCTCCCAACTTGGAGTAATGCGGCGTACCCCATTTCCATCCCTAGCCGCTAAGGTGGGTAGTATTCTGCATTACTTGCTGGAGTAGAAGATTATCAACTCGATGCTCTTGCTCAAGCATTGCCAAGACTCGAGCTACAGCTTGAGGTTCAGGAGATTGTTCTTCAGGAAATACTTCACTTGGGTCTTGAAGAGGCGGAGGTGATTCATGACGAACATTGCGTCGGGATGTTCTAGCAGTTGGATTTTGGGGACCGGATTGGAGTGGAGTTGGAATGTTGGCTCTTGTGGGTCGGGATTTTGGCGACCTCACACTCCAATAATTTCCTTAAGGATCTTGTTTTAGGCATTCTGCGATCAAGAGAAGATTGACATTTAGACTATATTCAGTTCGGTTACTAGGCAACTTTTCGTTCCTTAAAATCTTTTTAATTAAATTTTCTTATTAAATAAGGGTTGGCACATCGTAAATTTCAACCAAATGGTTTAGTATTTGCGAGAGTAACCCGTAAGCAATACAAGAGAGAAGATTTCAACAAAACTCACAAAACAGTCATCGATTAACTTACAAGGGTTCTAAAATATCTTAGCTTATTATATTCCTATTCAACCTATCAACACCAGTCTTCACGGAGCGACATTTCTCTTCCTTAAGATTAGGGATGTAGACACCGGAGTCTCCAATTGTCAAGGTTTAATTTAAGGGAAAGAAGAATTTGTTTACGAAACAAAATGAATGTAAGGATAAGAGGAGAATCTTAAGATAGAGGGAAGAATAGCAAAATCTACATTTTGCAAATATGATAACCTTTAGACATAGGATTTTGAATTTGATTATTCCAATGCTAACGACCATTCTATCTAGGGTTTATCCTCACTGATCAAGCATAGCTCGATACCAATCAGACTGACCCCATTTTTACAAACTTGCAAAAATGGAAATCTAATGTGCATTTCCGTACTAGTCCCATGATCAGTAGCTAGTACGCACATACACCAATTGGAATCACAACCATACAACAAATATTATTAAGCGGAAGCTATTACATAAAGAAAACTCTTACAAATCAGAGATAAAGTAGCAAAAGAAGCAAGGTCTTGTAGTGTGCCCATCCAACACCCGCAGCAACCGACAAGGCATAATCCTAGAAAGATTCGACGAAGAAAAACCCGCAACTCGATTTAAAGAAACCTCAAGCTCGACAACTTAACCACCTAAAAACCACATATAAGCAAGGGTGAGTACAATCGTACTCCGCAAGACTTGAGCAAAGCCTATAATATATGCAGGCCATTTCAAAGGAGGCTACTACAGTTAAATTTGCATAAAGCAGAATTGACATTGTAAAACAAGTTATTTGTAAACGGAATTTATAAAAGCATAATTGACTGATATGAAATAAGTAAAGCGTAAGTAATATATTCACCACCCATCGTGAAAATTCGAATAATCCAGAAATGGAATCCATCAATGTCGATCCTTTGACATGAAAACAAAAGCTGCTAAACAAGTTCCATTCCACAACCCATTTTAGAAAATTAAACATTTAACTAGTGCAAGTTCACCATGTTTCCCATGACCGAGGGGACGGCTAATCGATTAGATTTACACTCTGCAGAGGTGTACAACTTTTCCCACAAGTCATGACCTTTTCTTTTTGCCGCATGTTTCACGCACTTTAAGCGTGTGGCGTAATGTTCATGACGAAAACCTTTACATTATCTAATCTAACTTTGCACCAAAGACCGGACGATAAAACCCACGCTAAATGGAAGAACTCGAGCATAGGAATGTTGGAACTCCCCATAGGCGTGGCGCACACCGTTATATTGGTCGGTGTTGTTCCCAACACCTCGGTGTGGGCACCCGTCGAGCAAACCCGAAAGGAAAGCCCCGTCTTGCTTGACCTACCAATGTGCAAAGTTAAACTAGATAACTTAATTGGTTTAAGGAAGCCCCATAACAACACTTGTGGTTTGCACGAATTATCTTGGATCATACAACACCGAGTTCGGTCCTTAAATTTGACACGGCGATACTCCACCCTAACTACGTGCAAATCCTCTGCACCTCCGGCTATTGCCAATAATCGCCGCATCGAAACCATAGTTTTATTTTGGGTTTTTAATCAAAATACCCATAGCCAACAGCTACAATGACAACATTTTCCATTTCACAAAGAACACATTTTGATCGATCATCATCATCATTATTTGATCTAAAAGCATGGCTAAGCATGGATAAAAGTAATCGCATATACCCATGGCGACATTAAGTAATTGTCTAAGCTTAATCTATGGTTATCAAGGTTCACATATTCATACTTATCAAGGAAGTTTCATGAGACAATAGGTATAACTACGATTACCACAAAATAGCAATTTACAAAAAGTAAGCGTATGCATAAAACATTTTAATAAACAATGCAAATTAAATTCAGGATCAAGATGGTCAAAGGAGGTGCTTGCCTTGCTCATATATCGTTTACGACGAAGACGCGATCGCGAGCAGCGGAGGCAACGGCGGAGGAAGGGACGTCGAATTCTACGTCGATTGATCGGAAAATAGCAAATAATAAACTTCAATAAAGGCGAAAAGAAGACAGAATGAAAATCAAATAAAGATTCATTGCATAAACAGGGATGATTTAGGGTTTGAATTATTTACGACCTCATGATTTAGATACTTACAAATTCATATTCTTAATGGTTTTGAGATAACTAAGCAGGTTTCTTTTATAGATTATCTTCTCTTGATTTACAATTCAAGAGGCTAAAATTATAATTCTAGTATTTAGAACTTGAATTATAGATGCTAAAATTATTTGGATTAAAAGAATTGAAATACCAATTAAAGGAGTTATGCAAAACATACTTAATTCTTTAAGTGATTTGCATAAGAAACGATCTGAGCGAGTTATGGTGATAAGGTAGCTAATTAGATTTATTTATAGTTTTTAAGAAGGTTCTGGTGATACAAATTTATTAACTTCAAATTCCTTATTACAAAGTTCACTTAATCCTTATTGCGGTAGGGTTAGCTAAACATAGAACGAAGGGTTATTTGACTATTACAGTTTATATGTAAAACATGATGAAATAAGGTTATTTCTTGAATTAGATAGCATATACTTTGAACAACATATCTAGACTGATTTTATACATTTTAGCTTTTAGGCGAGACATTATTTTCTTAGTTGAAAACGCTTATATGACATTAAAGGTTACGACAATCATACTTTTTAGGGTATTCAACTAGCAGGATTTAATTGAAATGAAAGTTGTAAATGAAATATTTTTCTAGAATATGGTATACCATATCCTAAATATCATTTCTAAACTGATTTCTAATACATTTGCATTTAGACGAGAGGTTCTACGGATCGATGAAAAGGCTTGATAGTTCAATTTACTACTCGACTACATTTCGACTTTTGATATAAGGTTGCGACTACACCGCCTAGGATAATTTATCCATTTTTCAGGCATTAATAGGGCATGACACTAGAAGTGGTTTAAAGTTGGTTTCGCGACAAATGGCTTTTATCCGCGATGTTTTTCCTATAAGGATTCATTAGGGTTTAACCTTATTTTATTTCAACCTAGTATAAACATAAGGTATTTTTGTATTCACAGCAGGGTACTATTTTTCAAGGCTATTAAATTTGGTTTTGTCAAATTTGAAGTTTATTTGTAATAGTTACAACTATTCCAATTATGCAATTATTAACACTTTAATTATTTATCACTTCTTGTTTTATGTAATAAATTTTTAAATATTATTTTACATCTGAAACCTTATACTACAGAGGTATGATAAATTTAGTTTAGTGATTACTCGAATTCATTTGACCCATATTCTAACATATTTAGCTTTCTATCCATATACATTTACACATTTTATGTTTAAGCTATTTCATTCTTTTCAAGTTAATTCAAATCAAGTTCATTTATTAATTATTTTGGAACAGTAAGGTATTCTACTGCCATGATATTATTTAGAAGTCAATTTTACTTATTCTATATTTCTTTTACTCAAATTATGTATATTTGAATTTCTAATGCATTGATTATAATCTTTAATAGAAAGTAATTCAAACAATAATGAAACTTAAATATTTTTGTATATTTGAACTCCGGGAAGTAGAGTGTTTCACTAAATTTAGTTTCATTCTACCTAAAGTTTGTTTACAACATTTTAATATAAAGTGTGTTTTTAGCCCTTTCTTTCAAATTTGAATTTCAAATTTAACCAGTGGAGGTTTTCAAAATGTTATTGCATATTCTGAAAGAACTAGATTTTAGATGAATTAAGAATTTTATTTCACTTCATTTGGAGCTACAATACAAAAGTTATAAATGTTTGAATTAATTCGGGTATACAAAATAACTGGAAAAAAAATGAGAATTACGTTTTCATAATTTGGAAAGCGTATTTCACCGTAGAACTGGACGTTGCTTGTCTGGCTGACAGTAGGGGCCCGCGGGTCAGTGAGGAAAAACAGAGCGGCGGCTAGGGTCGCTCGCCGCGATGCTCGCGAGATTCCGTATGATGAAGGCCACGGCTAGCACCGATGGACCATGGAGCGCTGGGAGGTGCCGGTCACCGCGGGATGGCGAGGAGGCTGCCACCGCGGCATGCGGCGGAATGAAGAAGAGCTCACGGAGACGAAGAGGAAGCGAACTCGGTGGAATCGGTAGCGATTTAGGTATCCACGCAACTCCGGGTTCCATTTTCCGGCTGGTTCGGGCGGAGGGGCGGCGGTGGGCCGCCACCGTCACGGTCGTGGGGAAGAAACGCAGCAGATGGTGAAGATTGATCGCCAGAGGGAAGTCAAACCGATGAGCGGGATAGGCTCGATGATGCCCAAAGATGCCTCGGGTGCAATGAATTGATTGATACGCATCGGTTTTTGCTCAATCGCGATTCTCCCCTTTTTCGGTTTTCGGCAAAATGGAGAAGCTCCCGAGTTTCGGCTTGATTTCTTGGTTCTAGGAGTGAATGAGGAGAAGGGAAGCCTCAAGGTCTTGCACACGAGCTATTTATAGCCGGAGGACTCGGGTTACCACAGATTTGAGCGGCGAGAGGAGTTGCGCGGTTACGCGCTCTCGTGAAGTGGCGCACGCCTCGCCGGCAGCGATTTGATGCGAGATCGACCGAGGTATGGCGCGCAGAGACCAAGGGCGGCGTGGCTCGGTCGGCGAGAGTGGCGCGAAGATGCATTGGATCGGCGAAAAGCGAGGCTCGGGAGAGTTCTTCGCGTTTGTCTCGGCGAGGGAAAAGGAGGAGGGGCGTGGTGGGGGCTGACAGGTGGGTCCCGGGCCACTGGCATAGAGTGGCGTTTTCCGTCGCCGCCGATCAACCGTTACGGAAAAGTGATGGCCCCACACGTCGGTGAGAGAATTCGAGCCAAAGTGATAAGCTTCAGCTAGACAGCTCCATGTGAGCATTAAAACGGCCAACAGATCACTGCGTAATTTTGTGAAACTTTTTGACTGGTCTCTACTAGTAGTCTTCTTACCTCAGTAAAATTTTTAGGTCAAAATATCTTGTAATTAATTATTTAAAATTTTGACACTGTAGACTTGTACAAGATTTGAATTTCGGTTTTGTATTTATTTAAAGGTTCAAACCTTATTATTAATTTTTGAAACTTTTATGAGGGGTTATACCTAGGTCAAGAATGTCTCTGTAAAATTTTCAACTCAAAATATTGGGTAGTTATTTTATAGAAATTCTGACATGAGAATTTCTAGTTTTTGATGGTCTCTATTTTTGAATTATTAGAGGGCTCTGCGGACATGATCAATTCCTAAGATTTTTACCAGGTGTAAAAACTGCACTGAGGGTTCTTTGGTAATTTTTCCAGATCCAGATAATCTTCGAATATTTTTCATTAATTCTGACTAGCACTGTTTCTAGTCAAAAAGAGGTGACATAAATTTTATTTATCCATTTTTCTGTGCACAAAATTTTACTTCTTGATTTTACTGACTTACCAGAGAGGTTAAGGTTCTATGGTAATTTTTCCAAAATTTATCTTTTACCATTTTATCTTTTCACCATTATCCATTCTTTAATTCTAGTTGTTTCATTTTTCATTCAACACAAAAATCCAAAGAAATCCAAATAAATTCCAATCATGTCAAGAAAAATCAGAAATAATTATATTCAAATTCAAAATATGAATTTTTATATTATTCCATTTTTCAGGATGTTACAGAACAGAGCCAAGAACAGCACGAACTCAAAAGCTAATTCGAGGAATCTTTTGATCGGCTGAACTAAAACTCATGACACTTGGTAGATGTGATCTTAAGGATGTGAGGAACTTATTCCAACCTTCAATCGCAAGGATTAACATCAAAGTTCTGACCTTTTTGTCCTGAAAGGAAAAACACACCAAGTTCAAGCAAAACAAAAGAACTTGATCTTGGACTTGCTCATGGGTTTTGATGATCAAGATGATCTTAGATAACCTCCCACTTGTCACAGCAAGCAATAACTCAAGTCAAATTCTCCGCAAACACGATCTATAAGAATGAATCAATCAAGAACACAAGATCGGTTTCTTGAAAAAAAACGCAACAATCCTTCGAAATAAGAGGCAATAGCAAGTAGAAGGAGGGGAGGCAAATCCAAATTACGTATAAGTACATTGCAAGAATGAAGTGCGGAATTTAAATGCTTGAAAATAAGTTGCTGAATTTAATACGTAATGTAAATTCAAGCATGGTAGAAAGTGTTTTGCATTTCTGGAAGGTAGGTTTACAAAGCCTCACAACAAAGTGGGCAAAAAGCTCAAAGGAGCCAAAACCTCTAAAACTTTCAAGAGGAGGAAGGCCACCCCTCCCCCTCTATTTATACTACTCTCGAGTCACCCTCCACCCTTGGATGAGATCCTTCTGCCCTAAGGATCACCATCAAGGGTTAGGATGATTCCCACATACAGCCTTACATGGGCTAACCCGAAACACAACAAGCACCCCGGGTTTTCAAGGCATGCTAACTAGACTTGCTACTCTATAACTTAGACCGCGATCTGATAGTCCTCCTTGATCCGAGTAGCTCTGTAGCTAGCATCTCATCCATTCGTTGTCTTCTAGGTTTGCAGCGACTCCGTCTCCGATCATCTTCCGACGATCGTCGACCGTCTGGACCTCCGACGAACCCCGCCTAGTCCCGGTCATCCTTCACCTTACCATGACCTAGCACTGTCGTCCTACAATCATAAAAAACAAGGAAACACATCACATATCATTGCCCACTTTGCTCAAAATTGAGTCGATGAGTCGATATCGAGCAGCGAGTAACCCTACTTGATACTTATCATTTCTCACTCTACTCGAGTCACTCGACCACAAGCTGATAGGGCATTAATCGACCTAACCCGCCGCTCGACCTGGCAGCATCCCTACTCGATACTTCTTAATTCTCACTCTACTCGAGTCACTAGACCACTGGTCTTCGACCAGCCAAAGTCCAGACCACTCGAGGTCCGACCACTGGTCTTCGACTAGGATAGACTCAAATCAAACTCAACGTTGAGCACCAAAAGCTCGAATACAGTCAATTACTCATCACACACTTGGACCTCCACATGGTCTTTCAATCTCCCCATTGATAAGTATATAGACAAACACCCAAAAGGCATAAAATTTTGAGTTTGAGAAGAGAGGAGAATGAATCAATTAGGATGAAAAGCCGAACTTGATCCAGAAAGAAAGAAGAAAAGGACTTGACCAAGTTGGCAAGAAGGAATTTACAGCAAACTAATAGAAAGAACAAGTTTTTCATAAAAGCTCTAAAAATTCCAAGAAAAGCTCAAATATACTTATGATCCTAAAAATTTGCAAGACTTTACAAAGATCATAAGAGATAGAATGCAATCACATCTTTATCTTTTTAATGATACCTTTTCTACAATTTCTCCACCTTTTGGCAATATAGGCATCAAGAAGACATTTTCTCCCATGTTAACCACGTATGCATGAAATGCATCCTAAGAGAGCTTTGAAGATTATCCAAGTGACCATATAGAAAAATAATGGCACCAAGTTACTCAGGTTCAGATTATGCTAAACAAAAGACATGTCCAAGTGTGAATATCAATTTTGCTAGCAAGCACAAAGAACACGATGTCATTTTTGCATGATTTAACAGGTGCAACACTAAAAGTATATTTTCTAAATTAGAAGCAAAGCCATTCAAAGGATCAAATGGAGAACCTAGAGTTCAACCTATTCAACACTTTGGGGAATCTGGAAGTGCATACAAGGTCCTTCGAGCTCATTTTTCAGTTAATGCAAATTTTGTCTTTAACACTTTAAACGACACAGCGGGGTGCAAATGTTTGACATAATTTGCATTCTTTACCCACATATGTTTTTTTATTTGCACTTTTTTTAAGTGATTGACTCAAGCCATTTTCGATCATCTCAAGAGGAACTCTTAAGAGAATGATCTTGGTCATACACAATACATTCCAAGTTTAACCCAAGTGCAATGGGAAGTAGTCTCGTGAATATAAAGTGTTGAGATCAATTTTGCACAAAAAGAGTCAATTTTTCTTGTTTTGCATTTTAAGCATATATGAGTGTATAAAGGACTCGGGTATGAATCAACTAGTTTCACCCAAGTTGCTATAGGGACTCTAGAGAACTCCAAAATTTCACAAATTATGGGAAATACTTCTAGAGTAGAAACTTAGCAAGTAAAAACAACAAGTTTCGTCAAGTTTTCATTTAAAGCTTTATTTTTTTTTCAAATTTTAAGAAGCTTAGCAAGTTGAATTAAGATGAACTTGGACCTATCTAAGCTAGCATTTTTCTTCATAAAAGTAGCAGGGTGCATAGCATGAATAATAGCTCATTTGCATAATAGACAAAGCTCATTAAACATAAAATAAAGTCTATATGCAATGCATGAACAGATTTCCAAATTCTCCCTCAACAAGTGAATCAATTTTAAGCATAAATCTGGTTCAAGTTGAGTTATAAGCAGAATTAATCTCAAGAAAGGTCCAACTGAACTCAACAGAAACCAAAAATACAGAATGAGGAGAAGAAGTCGAGAAACTGCAAACTGGGTGGCTATAGAGTATAAGAAAGATAGTAGATAACACTACGGCTCAGAAACACCCAGGAGATGCAAAGCAAAAGAAAGGCTGGAAGAAAATATATAATACATAATATACAAACCAGCTCCCCCTCACAATAAGCCGTAAGGACATACAACTCCAAGCTCTCCTCTCAGGACACAAACCTAGAGCTATCCAAAGGCTTGGTAAAGATATCGGCTATCTGGTGGTCACTCTCTACAAACTGAAGCGCGATATCGCCCTTCTCCACATAGTCTCTAAGGAAGTGATATCTAATATCAATGTGCTTGGTCCTGGAGTGCTGCACTGGGTTTTTCGCAATGCAAATAGCAGAAGTGTTGTCATAGAAAAGTGGAACACTCTCTATTTCTATTCCAAAGTCCCGCAAGGTTTATCTCATCCAGAGAATGTGACTACAGCAACTGGCTGCAGCAACATATTCGGCCTTAGTGGTGGATTGTGCAACTCCAGACTGCTTCCTAGATGACCAAGAAACAAAAGATGTGCCAATGAATTGGCAAGTGCCAGAAGTGATCTTCTTATCTATCCTACAGCCAGCATTGTCTTCATCCGAAAAGGCTCGAAGAGATAGACAAGAAAAAGAAGAGTATCAAATACCATAATCAATGGTAGCTCGAAGGTAACTGAAGATGCGCTTCACCACTGGTGGTGAGAGACGTGAGGAGAAGCCTAA
Source organism: Otatea glauca (assembly GCA_036346275.1). NCBI lineage: Eukaryota > Viridiplantae > Streptophyta > Magnoliopsida > Poales > Poaceae > Otatea > Otatea glauca. Next base: position 27,558,638 of record CM070719.1, read on the forward strand.
ATCAAGCACACAGATACACAGCAAAATGTATGTCTGGCCTCGAGGCAGTGAGGTATAGGAGGGAACCGATCATGCTCCAAAACTCCTTCTGATCAACTGGCTCACCACCCTCATCAGGCTCGAGGACAGCAGTGGTGGCCATAGGAGTCATCATTAGCTTCTCGTCAGACAGGTCGAAGCACCTCAGGAGGTCTCGAGTGTACTTGCCTTGATGCAAGAAGGTAGAGTTTGCTTGATTTGGAAGCCAAAAAGGTAGCTCAACTCGTCCATCATACTCATTTCAAACTCTGTACTCATCACGTCAGAAAAGCTTGTATATATGACTCCGAAACTTGGGGTAAAGAGAATGAAATGAGCCACCGAAAATGATATCATCCACATAAATCTGAACAAGGAGAAAATGAGACTTATGGTGTCTGATGAACAGAGTCTTGTCTACTATGTCCATCTTGAAGCCATGGCTGAGAAGATAAGACTTAAGCCTCTCATACCATGCTCTGGGGGCCTGCTTGAGTCCATACAAAGCTTTGAAAAGCTTGTATATATGACTCCGAAACTTGGGGTTCTCGAATCCTGGAGGCTGCCTAAAATACACTTCTTCCTCAATATATCCATTGAGGAATGCACTCTTGACATCCATTTGATAAAGCTTGAAGATCTTGGATGAAGAGAATGCAAGTAGGATCCTAATAGCCTCTAGTCTAGCTACAGGGGTAAAGGTTTCCTCGAAGTCAAGACCCTCAACCTAAGAAAATCCCTGTGCAACTAGGCTAGCTTTGTTTCTAATGACAACCCCATCCTCACACTGCTTGTTCTTGAACACCCACTTGGTCCCAATGACATTATGACCAGATGAGAGCTCGATAAGCTGTCAAACTTTGTTCCTCTCGAAGTTTTCAAGTTTCTCATGTATAGCATTAATCCATGACTCATCGGATAATGCATGAGAAACATCCTTCAGCTCAAACGAGGCAACAAAGACAGAGTGGAGGCAGAAATTGGACAACCTTGATTTTGAGCGAGTGACCCGCTCAAATAGATCGCCAATGATCTGATCAGGTGGATGAGAACGCTAAATATGACGAGGAAGTCCAGAAGCAGAAATGGCCTCTACCTCATGCACAGAAGAGATAGGATCAGAGCTTCTAGCTGCATGAGAGTCAGAAGGCAAGGGCTGGTCTCCCTGAGATGCAGAAATGGAAATAGGAGGCACCTCAGGTGTAGAGGGGACTAGATCAGGTGGAATACCATCATTCTCATCCTCTACAAAAATAATCTTGGAGAACGAAGAAGATCCTGAAATGTCAGGTCTAACTCTTGGGCTAGCCTCATCAAAGGTCACTTCGCAGGTCTCTATGATCCTATTCGACTCACAACTCCAGACCCTATAGATATGAGAAGAAGTCGAGTAACCCAAAAAAATACCATAAGAAGATCGAGAATCAAACTTATCCAGGTTACCAGACTTCAAAATGAAAAACTTGCAACCAAACATGTGAAAATGAGAAACACCGGGCTTTTGCCCATACCTCAACTCGTAAGAAGTGCGGTGCAAATGTGCTCTCAAGTATACTCGATTAGAAACATGGCATGCAGTAGCTATAGCCTCAACCCAAAACTTCCGAAGAGTGTTGTACTCGTCTAGCATCGTGCTAGCCATCTCTACAAGGGTCCTGTTCTTCCTTTTCACTACGCCATTTTGCTGAGGGACGTAGGGAGAGGAGAATTGATGCTCTAAACCAGACTCCACACAGAAACTCTCAAAATAGGATTTCTTGAACTCCGTACCATTATCACTGCGTATAGCTCGTAGGGCACCTGGGAGTTCAAGAGACAACCTATGAACCAAACCCCTGAAATGGGTAAAAGACTCATCCTTTGAGGCCATGAAAAACACTCAAGAGTACCTCGAAAAATCATCGACAATGACAAGGACATACCACTTCTCACCCGATGATTGCACTCGAGATGGACCAATAGTGTCCATATGTAAAAACTGTCCTAGTGCATCAGTCATCACAACAGTGATTGGTGGTTGGTGGATGAGAAGCAGAAACCATCTTACGATGTCGGCAAGGAGAGCAAACTAAGTCTTTGACCATCCTGAGTTTAGGCAGACCACGAATGAGATCATGATTGCTAACTCGAGTGAAATGGTTGAGGCCAATGTGACCTAATCTCCTTTGCCAGAAAGAGAGATCACAGGACTCCGAAGCAATCAAACCACGAAGAGAGTCTCCAGTCGAAGCAGAAATATCAGCACGAAAGACTCTCCCAAATCTAGAAATCCCGCATACTAACTCCCCTGATAAATCGAAGATCCTACAGGCACTACTCTTGAAGCTTACCTCAAAAGAGTCATCGATAAGCTGAGAAACAAAAAGCAAGTTATACTGCAGTTTACTCACTAAGGCAACCTCTTTAAGAATAAAATTGTCATTAATGCAGATGTTACCTTTAGCAATGACTATATCAGAAAAAGCAACCCCAAAGGTGATCAACTCATCACCGAGGGCTCGGACTAGGGAAGAGAACCATCTTGATTCTCCAGTCATATGACGTGAACAACTGGAGTCAACAATCCAAACCTCTCCCTTCCCAATCCGACGAACTTGATCAAGCCAAAAGAGAGAGAGATGACTCAGTACTTGTATAAAGTGAAGACTTGAGGACCCAATATTGAATCACACGATACCTCAGAGTACCAACCATAGAAGAAGACTGGACTCGAGTGTCTCTCTGACGCTCAACTCTCACAAAATCAGAACTAGGAACAATAGAAGATCGAGGAGCTAACACTGGGTTGGCCCGCCGTGGTGCAAAGATCGAACCATCTCAGTTAGGCTGCCTGAATCTCCTACCAGAAAATATCTCACACCACTGATATCTAACTCGATGGGAAGTACGAGGAATATCAAGAGGACGGCGGGTAGACTGACCATGAGCCACTCCAGGAGTAAACCTCAAAGAAACAGCATGAAAACCGAGTCCTGGACGCTGCCCACAAACAGGCGACTCTCTAACCTATCTAAAAGCAGTGTGTGCCTTAAGAGCCCTCAGAGTCTGGGATGACCCTGAATACCCCTTAGAGCAGCCACAAGCTCACGCCTTGTGATCTTGGCGCACTTAAAACAGAAATCTACTAGGTGACCATCCTTCTGACAGAAGGTGCATGCATACTTCGCCTTGCTAGAGGCAGAAGCAGCAGGAAGAGCAACCTTCTTGTCAGAGATCCCATGGATAACCCCAGTAGACCTAAACACAATGGTACTCACCCTGGGAGCTAACACGATTTCACCACTCTTGGAGCCACACAAAATGGTAGGAGGATGCGCCCGAGCGTGCTCCAAGTAGTAAAATCCTAGACCCTAATTGAATCGACTAATCTTGGATTGGTCTAGAATGAGATTGAGCTTTTTCTTGCCTCCAACAAACTTCTCGGGAGTTCCCATAAGATACTCACACTCCTGGAAGAGAGAAGCACATGAAGAACAGGGAAGAGAAGAGGAGGAAGAACTAGACAGAGAAGAACTACCAACACGTGCATTTTTCTCCCTCAGCACGGCTGCCTCAATCTTGAGGGCCTCACAAGAAACGCAAGGGTAATTTCTAATCCTAAAGGCTTGGTATTCTAGCTTCTTCCTAAGTTCGACTTGGATTTTATCCAAGTCCCTCTCAATCTCAGTATATCACAAGCAACTTCCTTGTGACTTATCTAGTAAGTCCTTAGCAAGTTTAGCACACTTGATATTTAGAGATTCATTGTCAAGTTTTATTTGCTTACAACCCTCACATGAGCTGACTGGGTCCTTAGAAGCATGCAATTCGAGTTCATTGTTTCTAGAAGATAGCTTCCTAAGGTGATTGCTCATGGCATTAATTTCAGCAAGTAATTTAGGGCAATTTTCACACAATGCACTAGTGTGAGCATGAAGAAAACTAGCATCGACAGGAATAACATCAACAGAACTAGTGCTAGCATTCTTTGACCTAAGACTCTCAAGCTCAGAAACCACACTATCATGCATAGTCCTTAGATTCTCAAGCTCCACAAGCAAAGCATCGCAAAGAATACAGTCATCAGTGACTCGAGAGGGAGAAGATCTAAGAGAAGTTGACTCCCGAGTCAAGGTACCTACTTCCTTCTCTAGCTCCATACACCTAGCTCTAGCTCTAGCATGAATTTTTTCTAATTTGCAGAAAGCTTCATTGAGCTGGTCATAGGAGGGTACCTCGTTCGAATCGCTATAGAACTCGGAGTTGCTAATGCCGTTGGCGTCTGCTATGAAGCACATCCCAGTGAATTCGTCCCTGCCTTTCTTCTCTTGCGGATCATCCTCGCCCTCGTCACTCCAGGTCTTCGTGTCAGAGAGGTTGATATCATCGAGTGCGGCGAGGACGCGATGGAAGAGCTTCTTGTTCTTCAAGAAGTTGCGATAATTCTTCTCACGCACCGGGTCACGAGCTGGAGGCTTCTTGTTGCGGTTCTTGTCGATGTAGTCGTTCTTTGCTGAACCACCAGATTCGATCTTGCCCTTCTCCAGCTTAGAGCAGTTCGCTCGAATGTGGTTGGGGCCACCACTCTCAAAGCAGGTGATCGTGCCACCTCTCTTCGTCTCCCTCACCCTCTTGTAGTCATGAGATAAGTTGCGAGCTAAAAGAGCAAGCTCAATTTCTGGAAAAAATTTGAGTTGATCATCGCTTAGCTCGCAAAGGGTGGAGAGGGAAAACCAGCAAAAGAATCCAAAGTGGATTCAGTGGGATCGGTGAATAACTCCATCGACTGAGCTTTCGTCTTGCAAGAGACGACATCGATCTCATGAGTCTTGAGACGGGAATAAAGCCCGTCAAGAGTCAGAGTCGATTGACGACCAAAGCACTCGTCAAGACTCTCACCAGCGTGTTGTTCAAACTTGTTGTAATCACACTTGAATTGGTCCTGTCTCACCGTCCTGATTTGGGTAGTGCCCTCATGATAAGCATCGATAGTCACCCTAATCTGGTGAGCAGAACGGAGGTGAGAAATCCTATCATACTCACTGTGGCTAAGACCCTGTATGAGAATGTTCCTTGCCTTAGCGTTTGCCTCAACGTCACCCATATTGCTGGCCATGACGTTTTCATCAGCAGGAACCTCATACAGGAGTTTCATCTTCTGCCATATCAGGAAGCCCTAGGCAATGATGTATAACTCCATCCGCGATTTCCAAAATACAAAATCAACTCCAAAGAAAATAGAAGGCTTGGTGGAATACTTGTCCATTGCCATGGCTCTTGAGACCGGTCAAGATCTATGGAAGAGCAAAATCGGCTCTGATACCAATTGGAGGACCGAAATGGCGATCAGAGGGGGTGAATGATCCCAAATACAATTTCCCCACTCAAAATAATCCAAACAAGCCACAGATAATTTAATCAAAAGGAGCAAATCAAATGGAGGAAGTTTTCCTACAAGTCTGGTATGACCGTAGGAAGGACGGTATGACCATGCTCAAGAATAGCAGAAGAACAGAGCCAAGAAAAGTACGAACTCAAAAGCTAATTCAAGGAACTTTTGATCGGCTGAACGTAAACTCATGAAACTTAGTAGATGTGATCTTAAGGATGTTAGGAACTTATTCCAACCTTCAATCACAAGGATTGACGTCAAAGTTCTGACCTTTTTGTCCTCGAAGGAAAAACACACCAAGTTCAAGCAAAACACAAGAACTTGATCTTGGACTTGCCCGTGGGGTTTTGATGATCAAGATGATCTTGGATAACCTCCCGCTTGTCACAGCAAGTAAGAACTCAAGTTAAATTCTCTGTAAACACGATCTATAAGAATGAATCACTCAAGAACACAAGATCGGTTTTTTGCAGCAAAAATGCAACAATCCTTCGAAATAAGAGGCAATAGCAAGTAGAAGGAGGGGAGGCAAATCCAAATTGTGTATAAGTAGATTGCAAGAATGAAGTGCGGAATTTAAATGCTTGAAAGTAAATTGCTGAAATTAATGCGTAATGTAAATTCAAGCATGGTAGAAAGTGTTTTGCATTTCTGGAAGGTAGGTTTACAAAGCCTCACAACAAAGTGGGCAAAAAGCTCAAAGGAGCCAAAACCTTTAAAACATTCAAGAGGAGGAAGGCCACCCCTTCCCCTCTATCTATACTACTCTTGAGTCACCCTCCACCCTTGGATGAGATATTTCTGCCCTAACGACCACCATCAAGGGTTAGGATGACTCCCACATATAGCCTTACATGGGCTAAACCGAAACCCAACAAGCACATTGGGTTTTCAAGGCATGCTAACTAGACCTGATACTCTATCACCTAGACCACGATCCGACAGTCCTCCTTGATCCGAGTAGTTCTCTAGCTAGCATCTCATCCATTCCTTGTCTTGTAGGTTTGCAGCGACTTCGTCTCCGATCATCCTTCGCCTCACCATGACCTAGCACTGTCGTCCTGTAACCATCAAAAATAAGGAAACACATCACATAGCATTGCTCACTTTGCTCAAAATCTAGTCGATGAGTCGATATCGAACATCGAGTAACCCTACTCGTTACTTATCTGTAACACCTTAGGACCCACAAACGCCCAGGATGTTACTAAACTACCTTAGAATCATCCCAAAATGTAAAATTTCGGCAGCACCTCCTCTAAAAATAGAGGCAACGCGGAAGCACCAATAAATACAGATATATATATATAAGAAACACACTATCAAGTTTAACACCTTAAGCAGGAATAGGTATATAAAAGTTAACAGCTCTAAGGCTCATTTAAGCATTGTAAACCTGGCAATAGTGATTACATGCTTATTTTTATAGCACAACATTAAAAGACTAGGTGATAACATGAACGTGCAGAAGTGCTGCTACTTCCCATCCCTTCAAGAAAGACATCCACTCAAGCACCTGGAATGATAAAGCAAGAGTGAGATATAAAATCTCAACAAGTAAACTGGCTTTAACAAGCTATTTAAACCACAGTAGATTAGAAAACAATTCAATGATTCACTAAGTATGAAGATAATAGCATAACATCAACCTTCATAGCAGTTTCATTTTTCAATAATTTGAGACATTATTTCCTAATCAACATTAAGGAATTAAAGTGAAACGGCTACAACATACGATTGCATAAGGGTTAACCATCATCATAAAAAATTACTTAAGATCAAACCATGGTACTACAATTTCAATATATCTACTTAACCTCTCATGAGACATAGAGCACTACTCAAGATGTAGGTCATGTTAACGGCAACAAAAACCATTCCAAAGTCATGTGTTTACTTAACTAATTAAGTTAAATCTCCATTAAGCTCTATATACCCCTCAACATCAAGAATAACTTGAAATCCATAAGGAGCAATAGGAAACCACCCACAAAAAAAAACCATCAACACATATATAACCGCATAATAGCTGTATATAAAGATATTGCAGAAGTTCTGCAAATAATTCCTCATAACCATAATTAAAATGGAATACCCTTACTGAAAGACCATGTGGAGGTCTATCCTTGTGTGTGATGAGTAACTGACGAGTTTTGAGCTTAGTTTGATTTGAATTGAATTGGATTTGAAGCAATTTGAGTGTTCGTTGCTCTTCTTAGTGCTACCGGCCTAGGGGTAGTAGCACCGGACCATTGAGAGCAATTATGATCGATTAATGATTTTGGGATAATCATTGAATATCTTTGTGGGCATTGCTATGTGAAAGGTTTTTTCCTTGTCTTTGATGGTTGCAGGGCGACGGTGCTAGGTCATGGTGAGGCGGAGGATGACCGGCACTAGGTGAGGAGCGTCGGAGGTCCAGACGGTTGGGAGATCGCCGGAAGATGATCGGAGACGGAGTCCAGGCAAGTCAATAAGACAAGGAAAGGAGATGATGCTAGCTAGATGCCGCGTGGATCAATGAGGGCCGTCGGATTGAGGTCTAGTTGATAGGTTAGCGGGTCTAGGTAGTATGCTTTGAAAATCGTGCAAGAAAACCCGGTATGTGTGTGGGTTTTGGGTTAACCCTTGCATGGCTGTGTGTGTGGGTTAATCCTAGCCCTTAGATGAGTGCTCTAGGGTTGAGGGACTCATCCAAGGTTGGTAGGTGGCCCAAGAGTAGTATAAATAGGGGTGGAGGGGTAGCCTCCTGAAGAGGAACGCGGTATGCTACGCTAGCACACAAAAAAAAACTACCGCGTAACCAGAAAGCTACTCGCAAGAAGGGGATCATAGATAAGATTACCACTAGACGCGCAGTTGCGGAATCCTTCGCGCGTCGATGTAGTGGATCGTCCTCGCCGCAGTCGTTGCGTCGATGTAGTGGATCGTCCTCGCCTCGCCGTGGATCGTCCTCCCACGCCTTGAGCCGCAGCAGCGTCACCGCAGATAGTCCCACGTCCAGAGATGGAGCGCCGTGCGTCGTGTGTGCAAGCACAGTCGCTCGGCGGGCAGCGAGAGGAGGAGGCTAGGGTTTGAGTGAATCACTCCTAAACCGTGGGAAAGCACACCATTCGCCTCCTCCTCCCCTCCTTATATAGTCACGAGATGAAACCTAAACTAGGGCCCATCGTGCTAAGCTCACGAGGTTCATTAATTACGGATCAATCCAAATTAATGCGTCTCGACCCATTAAGTGTGTGACCTGCGGGTTCACGTGCGTTTGGGCGTGGATTGGAAAACTCCTTTTCAATCCAATAGTTGGTAGTGGCTTCTTGCAAAGTATGCCAACTCCCAAACATACTATGATCAAATCGACAGAACCTATCAAAAGTACTCATGTAATAATCCCTTTGCCAAGTATATGAAGATTGATCTCAAGGCAGAAGCATGTCATCCTTTGATGATTCAATCCATCTCTCGTATCCATGATATATTAATAACTTGTGATTGACTCCTCAATCACGGCATGGCCATGCACTTCCTTAATCATATCACACGAGTGGCCTTGTCATATATCTCCGTTTCATTGGAGTGGCAAATTCCATCTTATTTGCTCACTTCCCTCGCACGTTTCATAGTAAACATGAAAGCTACCTTTATAACTATCCGGTTAGGAAGTAGTGTTTGATAGCCCCAAGGAAAACTATTACACATGTAGGGAATATGACAATCTCGAGTCTAAGGATCATACATCTACTAGGTATGAGATACATCGATGACACATAAGAATGAAACATTCTCGCAGTGTCCCATTGCGGGTCTATCTAACCCATGTTCTTCAACATGCGTCCACAATGTATAGATGATATCTCCATATCCCATGATCTATGAAGCAAGATCATCGATCACTACATGTGTTGATCTATTCATCGTTGTCCTATATGATGATATCCAATTAGAGATATTTATCGAATTACATCATTAAGTGAAGAGCTTCATAAGCAAGTCACATACTTGTTGATCAATACAATGATATACATTCATTGGACCAATAATCATATTATTATTCATAAACATAGTCATGTTACAATCATCTAAATGATTGCCTCAAGGGCATAACACTAACAATCTCCCACTTGCACTTGAGTCAATCAATTAAGTATCTAATACCAATATACCTTGTGTGTGCCTCATGCTTAGGCTGTGGCAGTGGCTTTGTCAACGGATCGGCCACATTGGCTTCCGTATGTACTTTGCATATTCTCACGTCACTTCTATCCACAATCTCGCGAATAAGGTGAAAGCGACGGAGTATGTGTTTAGACTTCTGATGTGATCTAGGCTCTTTTGCTTGTGCAATGGCACCACTATTATCACAATAGATGTCCATTGGACTAGAGGCACTAGCGACCACACCAAGCTCGTGATAAACTTCTTAATCCACACGGCTTCCTTTGCGCCTCCGGCCGCAATGTACTCCGCTTACATCGAGAGTCGGCCACCGTGTTTTGCTTGGAACTCTTCCACTTCTGCTCCTCCATTAAGTGTAAACACAAACCGGATTGCGATCGAAAATCATCTTTGTCAGTTTGGAAGCTTGCATCGGTGTAACCCTTTGCAACCAGATCTTCCTCACCTCCAAAAACAAGGAACATACCCTTAGTTCTTCTCAAGTACTTCAGGATATTTTTTACGGCTATCCAATGACCATCACCAGATCCGCTTGGTATCGCCGTGACACTTAGAGCATATGAGACATCCAGGCGTATACAGATCATGGCATACATAATAGACCCAATAACTGAAGCATATGGAATCTGCTCATCCTGTCTCGCTCATCAGATGTCGAAGGACACTGATTCTTGCAGAGACTGATGCCATGTGACATTGGCATGAAACCTCTCTTGGATTCATGCATATTGAACCTTTTCAATATCTTGTCAATGTACGTTTCCTGACTTAATCCAATTAACCTTTTTGATCTATCTCTATAGATTTTTATGCCCAAGATATAGCATGCTTCTCCCAAGTCCTTCATTGAGAAACTCCTTTTCAATGAAGTCTTAACATCTTCAAGCATAGGAATGTCATTCCCGATCAATAATATGTCATCCACATACAAAATCAGAAATACAAGTGCGCTCCCACTAGCCTTCTTGTAAACACAAGGCTCTTCTTCATTTTTGATAAAGTCGAAACCTTTGACTACTTCATCAAAACGAATGTTCCAACTCCGAGATGCTTGCTTTAACCCATAAATGGATCTTTGAAGCTTGCATACCCTTTTAGCATATTTAGGATCAATAAAACCTTCCCATTAAGGAATGCTGTTTTGACATCCATCTGCCATATTTCATAATCAAAATATGCAGCAATAGCTAAAATGATCCGGACAGACTTGAGCATGGCTACCGGTGAGAAAGTTTCATCATAGTCAACTCCTTGAACTTGTTTGAAACCCTTTGCCACCAACCGTGCCTTATAGATCTGAACATTTCCATCTCGTCTATCTTTTCTTGAAAATCCATTTGCACTCAATGGTTTTACACCATCAGAGAGTCGACCAAGTTCCAAACTTGATTGTCATGCATGGATTGAATTTGGATCTCATGGCTTCAAGCCATTTTTGGAGTTTGGGTCCATCATTGCTTCTTCATAAGTCGTGGGCTCATCATTGTCCAAAAATAATATGTCACTCCCATATCTTATAGGTACATGACGTGGCCTCCCGACCTACGTGGGGTGGAGTCTCTTCCACAAAGTTGTACAACACTTTGTACATCTTGTGAAGGTTCGATGGTAGCTTGAACATATTCATGTGATTCTCGAACTTCATCAAGATACACATCACTCCTCTGATTTCTTTTGAAAGAAACTCTTTCTCCAAAAGACACCATTTGAGCAACAAAAACTTTGTTCTCGTTTCTTTTGTAAAAGTAATATCCTTTTGTTTCTTTAGGATACCCCACAAAAAAGCATTTTTCTGATTTAGGTGCGAGTTTATGTGATTGTAAACGTTTTACATAAGCCTCACATCCCCATATCTTGAGAAATGACAACATGGGTCTTTTCCCAGTCCATATCTCATATGGCGTCTTCTCAACGGATTTTGATGGGACCCTATTCAAAGTGAACGCAGCTGTCTCTAGAGCGAAACCCCAGAAGGATAATGGCAGATCCGTTTGGCTGATCATTGACCGAACCATATCTAATAAAGTTCGGTTACGTCGTTCGGACACGCCATTCCATTGAGGCGTTCCTGGCGGAGTAAGTTGCGGAACGATTCCACATTGCTTAGATGATCACCAAACTCTTGGCTCAAGTATTCGCCACCACGATCGGATCGTAAGTGTTTTATTGTTTTGCCAAGTTGATTTTGTACGTTCGAAACTCTTTGAACCTTTCAAAAGTTTCAGATTTATGCCTCATTAAATAGATATATCCATATCTACTGAAGTCATCGGTAAAAGTTACAAAGTACTGAAACCCACCTCGAGCAGTCGAGCTCATTGGTCCACATACATCTGTATGTACTAGGGCCAATAATTCACTTGCTCTCTCACTAAAACCTGTGAAAGGGACTTTTGTCATCTTGCCAAGTAAACAAGATTCACATGTTTCAAATGATTCAAAATCAAATGAGGTTAGAAGTCCATCACCATGGAGCTTCTTCATGCGCTTCTCATTTATATGACCTAGCGACAATGCCACAAAAGGTAGGGTTCAAATCATTAGGCGATGCCTTTTACATTAATATTATAGACGAGTTTTTCTTGAGTTCAGGGCGTACAACCCATCCACCATGGGGCAACGACCATAATACATATCATTCGAAATATCGAACAAACAAAGTTCTTTATTCGAAATCATAACCTTCATGTTCCAAACAAGAAGATGAAATAATGTTTCTACTCAAAGATGGAACAAAATAACAATTATTAAGTTCTAAAACTAATCTCGAAGGCAAATGCAATGGGTATGTGCCAACGGCAAGACCAGACAACTCTTGCTTTATTCCCCACGCGAAGATCCACTTCTCCTTTTGCCAAGTCTCTACTCTTTATCACCGCAACGAATTGCAAATGTGAGCAACCGAACCGGTATCATATACCCATGAGTGAGTGAAGAAGTAGCAAGGTTAATTTCTATAACATTAATACGAAGTGGAAACCACATTTCCATTCTTTTATCCGCTGTACTTTTGATTCCGTTTCCAATGCCCCGATTTCTTGCAATAGAAGCATTGGGTATCAGGTTGAGGGCCAACTTTAAGCTTCTGAAGCTTAGTTTTGAGGCTTGCGATCTCATCTTGAGCCTTGCCCTTGCCCTTGCTCTTTCCCATTCCCCCAGCCTTTGCCTTCCTCTTTTTGAAAGCAGTTGTTTTCTGAACCATCATCACATGATTGGGTTTTTTCTTAATGCTTTCCTCGGCAGCCTTGAGCATCCCATGTAGCTCGGTTAGGCTCTTCTCCATGCTATTCATATGAAAATTCATAATGAATGGCTCAAAGCTCGAGGCGTAGACGGAGAATAACATCTGTGGCCAAACCGAGGCTAAGGGAAACTCAAGTTTTTCCAATCTCCCAATGTATCCAATCATCTTGATCACATGAGGATCGACCGATTGCCTTGACGACTTACAAGCAAATAAAAGCTTTGAGATACCATACCTCTCAGTTCTTGTTTGATTCCCAAACATGCCCTTCAAGCCCACAATCATATTGTAAGCATCCTGGTCCTCATATTGCTTTTGGAGCTCAGAGTCCATGGTGACTAGCATGAGACGGTGACTCTCTGAAGCATTAACATGCTTTTCATATTCAACCTTCAAATTGCGAAAGCATTTTAATTTGGTTCATCAGAATTGGATTCTCTAGAACGTAGTCCTTCTTTTCATGCTTGAGAACAATTCTCAGGTTGCGATACCAATCAACAAAATTAGTTCCATTCAGTTTTTCCCTTTCCAAAACCGATCTCAAAGCAAAACCACGTGTAGCAGGAGTAGGAGAAGGTGCCATTGAACTACAACAAAAACATGCAAAGATTCTAAGCACTATGTTTATGTAAAACTTTTAATAAACTTTTAATTAAAGACACTTCTATTTTATGTCCCTTTATAGACCCATAGTGAGTATTCAAGATCCATATTCATCAAACACTAGTGAGCTTTGGCATCAACGCTAGAAATTTAATGACATAGGTAAGTAACACCTTTGCTAATTACATCATATGTAACTCTTGTTTGTTGAGTATGAAAAAGTAATGAATGCCTCCATCAACTTGACTCATGGCCAGTCAACGCCCCAATGGCTCACATGAGGGAGGAGCACTTCCGTATTCGGGTGCCAATTAAGAAACCTGCCTCATATGTGTTTTCCTAGACACCACTTGTCTTGTATAGGTTCCTTCATTATCAAATCAAATCCCAACCACTTATGTCCTCAAGCCCAAAACCGTTTTGATAGCTTGATTAAATCTACCATTGTTATGCGTGATGTGTCCAACACATCCCTATCATCTATTGAGATAGCCATTGATATACTACTTTGGCAGTCATATCAATAACGATCTAAATTCTTGATAGGTGCAACAATTGGATGGACAATTTGATTTAAAAATTTTAACTATAGGGATGAACAAAGATTACTATGAACATAGCATCACATGCAATGAGCATAAAGAAAATAGCAAGGATTAAACACACATCCACAGAAAATCAAAATAAGCTGTGAAATACCATGGCCCTTAGCATTAAGATCTCCATCATCATGCTTGTTTGTTCACCTAGCCAACTTGCTTGATTTGTTCACCTAGCCATCTTGCTTGATACCATCGTCTTCATCATTATGGATGCAACTCCTTACAACTTTTGATAATGAAATTTACATGAGGGTTTGAAGCATCACAAGTCGACACGCAGGTCATTATACAATTTAAATAGCCTTATGGCTTGACACGGCACGCAGGCCATGTGGAAATTACATGCATCACATACACATAGGCCATACTATTTCACATAATGCCCTGCAAAAACAAGTTAAACAAAAACAACCCTACGACTCCGGGGTCCGAGGGGCAGCGCCCTTGGAAAATTTTTTTAGAGGCATGTCTTCTGACATGGGAAAACACCCTCAAAATTTCCACGGATCAACCAGATTGACCCAATCCGATCTAATATGATTGGCTTGGTCCCATATGGATCGTTTGAAACCACGATGGCGGTAACCCGACCGGTAAGGGCAACGCGTCGTACCATGAGCGGACTCACCCAAATCAATATTGAATCATTTGCGCTTACCATGGATCAACCAGTTGACCCAATCCAACTCAATCGATTGGCTTGGTCCCATATGGATACGTTTGAAACCACGATGGCGGTAACCCGACCGGTAAGGGCAACGTCGTACCATGAGCGGACTCACCTAAATCAATATTGAATCTGTTTGCGCTTACCATGGATCAAGCAGTTGACCCAATCCAACTCAATCGATTGGCTTGGTCCCATATGGATACGTTTGAAACCACGATGGCGGTAACCCGGCCGGTAAGCAACAGCGTCATACCATGAGCGGACTCACTCAAATCAATATTGAATCTGTTTGCGCTTACCATGGATCAACCAGATTGACCCAATCCAACTCAATCTGATTAGCTTGGTCCCATATGGATACGTTTCAGAAACCCTGATGGCGGTAACCCGACCGGTAAGGGCAAGCGTCGTACCATGAGCGGACTCACCCAAATCAATATTGAATCTTTTTGCTTACCATGGAACAACCCGATTGACCCAATCCAACTCAATCTGATTGGCTTGGTCCCATATGGATACGTTTCAGAAACCCTAATGGCGGTAACCCGACCCGTAAGGGCAACGTCGTACCATGAACGGACTCACCCAAATCAATATTGAATCCATATGGATACATTTTAGAAACCCTGATTGCGGTAACCCGACCGGTAAGGGCAACGTCGTACCATGAACGGACTCACCCAAATCAATATTGAATCTGTTTGCGCTTACCATGGATCAACCAGATTGACCCAATCCAACTCAATCTGATTGGTTTGGTCCCATATGGATACGTTTCAGAAACCCTGATGGCGGTAACCCGACCGGTAAGGGCAAGCGTCGTACCATGAGCGGACTCACCCAAATCAATATTGAATCATTTGCGCTTACCATGGATCAACCAGATTGACCCAATCCAACTCAATCGATTGGCTTGGTCCCATATGGATCGTCTCGAAACCACGATGGCGGTAACCCGACCGTAAGGGCAGCGTCGTACCACTAACGGACTCACCCAAATCAATATTGAATCATTTGCGCTTACCATGGATCAGCAGATTGACCCAAACCAACTCAATCGATTGGCTTGGTCCCATATGGATACGTTTGAAACTCGATGGCGGTAACCCGACCGGTAAGGGCAGCGTAGTACCATGAGCGGACTCACCCAAATCAATATTGAATCATTTGCGCTACCATGGATCAACCAGATTGACCCAATCCAATTCAATCGATTGCCTTGGTCCCGTATGGATACGTTTCAGAAACCCTGATGGCGGTAACCCGACCGGTAATGGCAACTTCGTACCATGAATGGACTCACCCAAATCAATATAGAATCTGTTTGCGCTTACCATGGATCAACTAGATTGACCAAATCCAACTCAATCTGATTGGCTTGGTCCCATATGGATACGTTTCAGAAACCCTAATGGCGGTAACCTGACCGGTAAGGGCAACGTCGTACCATGAACGGACTCACCCAAATCAATATTGAATCTGTTTGCGCATACCATGGATCAGCCAGATTGACCCAATCCAACTCAATCTGATTGGCTTGGTCCCACATGGACACGTTTCAGAAACCCTGATGGCGGTAACCCGATCGGTAAGGGCAACGTCGTACCATGAACGGACTCACCCAAATCAATATTGAATCTATTTGCGCTTACCATGGATCAACCAGATTGACCCAATCCAACTCAATCTGATTGGCTTGGTCCCATATGGATACGTTTCAGAAACCCTGATGGCGGTAACCCGACCGGTAAGGGCTACGTCGTACCATGAACGGACTCACCCAAATCAATATTGAATCTGTTTGCGCTTACCATGGATCAACCAAATTGACCCAATCCAACTCATTCTGATTGGCTTGGTCCCATATGGATACGTTTCAGAAACCCTGATTGCGGTAACCCGACCGGTAAGGGCAACGTCGTACCATGAACGGACTCGCCCAAATCAATATTGAATCTGTTTGCGCTTACCATGGATCAACCAGATTGACCCAATCCAACTCAATCTGATTGGCTTGGTCCATATGGATACGTTTCAGAAACCCCGATGGCGGTAACCCGACCGGTAAGGGCAACGCGTCGTACCATGAGCGGACTCACCCAAATCAATATTGAATCTGTTTGCGCATACCATGGATCAACCAGGTTGACCCAATCCAACTCAATCGATTGGCTTGGTCCGTATGGATACGTTTGAAACCACGATGGCGGTAACCCGACCGGTAAGGGCAACGCGTCGTACCATGAATGGACTCACCCAAATCAATATAGAATTTGTTTGCGCTTACCATGGATCAACTAGATTGACCAAATCCAACTCAATCTGATTGGCTTGGTCCCATATGGATACGTTTCAGAAACCCTGATGGCGGTAACCCAACCGGTAAGGGCAACGTCGTACCATGAACGGACTCACCCAAATCAATATTGAATCTGTTTGCGCATACCATGGATCAACCAGATTGACCCAATCCAACTCAATCTGATTGGCTTGGTCCCACATGGATACGTTTCAGAAACCCTGATGGCGGTAACCCGATCGGTAAGGGCAACGTCGTACCATGAACGGACTCACCCAAATCAATATTGAATATGTTTGCGCTTACCATGGATCAGCAGATTGACCCAATCCAACTCAATCGATTGGCTTTGTCCCATATGGATACGTTTGAAACCACGATGGCGGTAACCCGGCCGTAACGACAACGTCGTACCATGAACGGACTCACCCAAATCAATATTGACTCGTTTGTGCTTACCATGGATCAACCAGATTGACCCAATCCAACTCAATCTGATTGGCTTGGTCCCATATGGATACGTTTCAGAAACCCTGATGGCGGTAACCCGACCGGTAAGGGCAACGTCGTACCATGAACGGACTCACCCAAATCAATATTGAATCTGTTTGCGCTTACCATGGATCAACCAGATTGACCCAATCCAACTCAATCTGATTGGCTTGGTCCCATATGGATACGTTTCAGAAACCCTGATGGCGGTAACCCGACCGGTAAGGGCAACGTCGTACCATGAACGGACTCACCTAAATCAATATTGAATCTGTTTGCGCTTACCATGGATCAACCAGATTGACCCAATCCAACTCAATCTGATTGGCTTGGTCCCATATGGATACGTTTCAGAAACCCTGATGGCGGTAACCCGACCGGTAAGGGCAACGTCGTACCATGAACGGACTCACTCAAATCAATATTGAATCTGTTTGCGCTTACCATGGATCAACCAGATTGACCCAATCCAACTCAATCTGATTAGCTTGGTCCCATATGGATACGTTTCAGAAACCCTGATGGCGGTAACCCGACCGGTAAGGGCAACGTCGTACCATGAACGGACTCACCCAAATCAATATTGAATCTGTTTGCGCTTACCATGGAACAACCCGATTGACCCAATCCAACTCAATCTGATTGGCTTGGTCCCATATGGATACGTTTCAGAAACCCTAATGGCGGTAACCCGACCCGTAAGGGCAACGTCGTACCATGAACGGACTCACCCAAATCAATATTGAATCCATATGGATACATTTTAGAAACCCTGATTGCGGTAACCCGACCGGTAAGGGCAACGTCGTACCATGAACGGACTCACCCAAATCAATATTGAATCTGTTTGCGCTTACCATGGATCAACCAGATTGACCCAATCCAACTCAATCTGATTGGCTTGGTCCCATATGGATACGTTTCAGAAACCCTGATGGCGGTAACCCGACCGGTAAGGGCAACGTCGTACCATGAACGGACTCACCCAAATCAATATTGAATCTGTTTGCGCTTACCATGGATCAACCAGATTGACCCAATCCAACTCAATCTGATTGGCTTGGTCCCATATGGATACGTCTCAGAAACCCTGATGACGGTAACCCGACCGGTAAGGGCAACGTCGTACCACGAACGGACTCACCCAAATCAATATTGAATCTGTTTGCGCTTACCATGGATCAACCAGATTGACCCAAACCAACTCAATCTGATTGGCTTGGTCCCATATGGATACGTTTCAGAAACTTTGATGGCGGTAACCCGACCGGTAAGGGCAACGTAGTACCATGAACGGACTCACCCAAATCAATATTGAATCTGTTTGCGCTTACCATGGATCAACCAGATTGACCCAATCCAATTCAATCTGATTGCCTTGGTCCCGTATGGATACGTTTCAGAAACCCTGATGGCGGTAACCCGACCGGTAATGGCAACTTCGTACCATGAATGGACTCACCCAAATCAATATAGAATCTGTTTGCGCTTACCATGGATCAACTAGATTGACCAAATCCAACTCAATCTGATTGGCTTGGTCCCATATGGATACGTTTCAGAAACCCTAATGGCGGTAACCTGACCGGTAAGGGCAACGTCGTACCATGAACGGACTCACCCAAATCAATATTGAATCTGTTTGCGCATACCATGGATCAGCCAGATTGACCCAATCCAACTCAATCTGATTGGCTTGGTCCCACATGGACACGTTTCAGAAACCCTGATGGCGGTAACCCGATCGGTAAGGGCAACGTCGTACCATGAACGGACTCACCCAAATCAATATTGAATCTATTTGCGCTTACCATGGATCAACCAGATTGACCCAATCCAACTCAATCTGATTGGCTTGGTCCCATATGGATACGTTTCAGAAACCCTGATGGCGGTAACCCGACCGGTAAGGGCTACGTCGTACCATGAACGGACTCACCCAAATCAATATTGAATCTGTTTGCGCTTACCATGGATCAACCAAATTGACCCAATCCAACTCATTCTGATTGGCTTGGTCCCATATGGATACGTTTCAGAAACCCTGATTGCGGTAACCCGACCGGTAAGGGCAACGTCGTACCATGAACGGACTCGCCCAAATCAATATTGAATCTGTTTGCGCTTACCATGGATCAACCAGATTGACCCAATCCAACTCAATCTGATTGGCTTGGTCCATATGGATACGTTTCAGAAACCCTGATGGCGGTAACCCGACCGGTAAGGGCAACGTCGTACCATGAACGGACTCACCCAAATCAATATTGAATCTGTTTGCGCATACCATGGATCAACCAGGTTGACCCAATCCAACTCAATCTGATTGGCTTGGTCCCGTATGGATACGTTTCAGAAACCCTGATGGCGGTAACCCGACCGGTAAGGGCAACGTCGTACCATGAATGGACTCACCCAAATCAATATAGAATTTGTTTGCGCTTACCATGGATCAACTAGATTGACCAAATCCAACTCAATCTGATTGGCTTGGTCCCATATGGATACGTTTCAGAAACCCTGATGGCGGTAACCCAACCGGTAAGGGCAACGTCGTACCATGAACGGACTCACCCAAATCAATATTGAATCTGTTTGCGCATACCATGGATCAACCAGATTGACCCAATCCAACTCAATCTGATTGGCTTGGTCCCACATGGATACGTTTCAGAAACCCTGATGGCGGTAACCCGATCGGTAAGGGCAACGTCGTACCATGAACGGACTCACCCAAATCAATATTGAATATGTTTGCGCTTACCATGGATCAACCAGATTGACCCAATCCAACTCAATCTGATTGGCTTTGTCCCATATGGATACGTTTCAGAAACCCTGATGGCGGTAACCCGACCGTGCAACAGCGTCGTACCATGAACGGACTCACCCAAATCAATATTGAATCTGTTTGTGCTTACCATGGATCAACAGATTGACCCAATCCAACTCAATCGATTGGCTTGGTCCCATATGGATACGTTTGAAACCACGATGGCGGTAACCCGGCCGGTAAGGGCAACGCGTCGTACCATGAGCGGACTCACCCAAATCAATATTGAATGCATTTGCGCTTACCATGGATCAACCAGATTGACCCAATCCAACTCAATCGATTGGCTTGGTCCCATATGGATACGTTTCAGAAACCCTGATGGCGGTAACCCGACCAGTAAAGGCAACGTCGTACCATGAACGGACTCACCAAAATCAATATTGAATCTGTTTGCGCTTACCATGGATCAACCAGATTGACCCAATCCAACTCAATCTGATTGGCTTGGTCCCGTATGGATACGTTTCAGAAACCCTGATGGCGGTAACCCGACCGGTAATGGCAACGTCGTACCATGAATGGACTCACCCAAATCAATATAGAATCTGTTTGCGCTTACCATGGATCAACTAGATTGACCAAATCAAACTCAATCTGATTGGCTTGGTCCCATATGGATACGTTTCAGAAACCCTAATGGCGGTAACCTGACCGGTAAGGGCAATGTCGTACCATGAACGGACTCACCCAAATCAATATTGAATCTGTTTGCGCATACCATGGATCAACCAGATTGACCCAATCCAACTCAATCTGATTGGCTTGGTCCCACATGGATACGTTTCAGAAACCCTGATGGCGGTAACCCGATCGGTAAGGGCAACGTCGTACCATGAACGGACTCACCCAAATCAATATTGAATCTATTTGCGCTACCATGGATCAGCAGTTGACCCAATCCAACTCAATCGATTGGCTTGGTCCCATATGGATACGTTTCAGAAACCCTGATGGCGGTAACCCGACCGGTAAGGGCTACGTCGTACCATGAACGGACTCACCCAAATCAATATTGAATCTGTTTGCGCTTACCATGGATCAACCAAATTGACCCAATCCAACTCAATCTGATTGGCTTGGTCCCATATGGATACGTTTCAGAAACCCTGATGGCGGTAACCCGACCGGTAAGGGCAACGTCGTACCATGAACGGACTCACCCAAATCAATATTGAATCTGTTTGCGCTTACCATGGATCAACCAGATTGACCCAATCCAACTCAATCTGATTGGCTTGGTCCATATGGATCGTTTGAAACCCCGATGGCGGTAACCCGACCGGTAAGGGCAACGTCGTACCAAGAACGGACTCACCCAAATCAATATTGAATCTGTTTGCGCTTACCATGGATCAACCAGATTGACCCAATCCAACTCAATCTGATTGGCTTGGTCCCGTACGGATACGTTTCAGAAACCCTGATGGCGGTAACCCGACCGGTAAGGGCAACGTCGTACCATGAATGGACTCACCCAAATCAATATAGAATCTCTTTGCGCTTACCATGGATCAACTAGATTGACCAAATCCAACTCAATCTGATTGGCTTGGTCCCATATGGATACGTTTCAGAAACCCTGATGGCGGTAACCCAACCGGTAAGGGCAATGTCGTACCATGAACGGACTCACCCAAATCAATATTGAATCTGTTTGCGCATACCATGGATCAACCAGATTGACCCAATCCAACTCAATCTGATTGGCTTGGTCCCACATGGATACGTTTCAGAAACCCTGATGGCGGTAAGCCGATCGGTAAGGGCAACGTCGTACCATGAACGGACTCACCCAAATCAATATTGAATCTGTTTGCGCTTACCATGGATCAAGCAGTTGACCCAATCCAACTCAATCGATTGGCTTTGTCCCATATGGATCGTTTGAAACCACGATGGCGGTAACCCGACCGTGCGCAACGTCGTACCATGAGCGGACTCACCCAAATCAATATTGAATCTGTTTGTGCTTACCATGGATCAGCAGATTGACCCAATCCAACTCAATCGATTGGCTTGGTCCCATATGGATCGTTTGAAACCACGATGGCGGTAACCCGACCGGTAAGGGCAACGTCGTACCATGAACGGACTCACCCAAATCAATATTGAATCTGTTTGCGCTTACCATGGATCAACCAGATTGACCCAATCCAACTCAATCTGATTGGCTTGGTCCATATGGATACGTTTCAGAAACCCTGATGGCGGTAACCCGACCGGTAAGGGCAACGTCGTACCATGAACGGACTCACCCAAATCAATATTGAATCTGTTTGCGCTTACCATGGATCAACCAGATTGACCCAATCCAACTCAATCTGATTGGCTTGGTCCCATATGGATACGTTTCAGAAATCCTGATGGCGGTAACCCGACCAGTAAAGGTAACGTCGTACCATGAACGGACTCACCCAAATAAAGATTGAGTCGGTTTGCACTTTCCTCAAACCCTAAACCGATCGATCTCATCGATGGCTGCCGTCACCAATTCATCACATGAACTGGCTGAACATGTAATAGATCCAATCTACTAACCTCACACATCATATGTGCAACATCAAGATCAGAAAACTATACGAGATGGCTCTGATACCACTGAAGTGGAACACGGTATGCTACGCTAGCACAAAAAAAAAACTACCGCGTAACCAGAAAGCTACTCGCAAGAAGGGAATGATAGATAAGATTACCACTAGACGCGCAGTTGCGGAATCCTTCGCGCGTCGATGTAGTGGATCGTCCTCGCCGCAGTCGTTGCGTCGATGTAGTGGATCGTCCTCGCCTCGCTATGGATCGTCCTTCCACGCCGCAGTCACAGCAGCGTCACCGCGAGAGTCCACACGTCCGAGAGATGGAACGCGTGCGTCGGTGTGCAAGCACCTAGTCGCTCGGCAGGGGCAGCGAGAGGAGGAGGCTAGGGTTTCGAGTGAATCACTCCTAAACCGTGGGAAAGCACACCCTTCGCCCTCCTCCTCCTCCTTATATAGCCACGAGATGAAACCTAAACTAGGGCCCATCAGTGCTAAGCCCACGAGGTTCATTAATTACGGATCCAATCCAAATTAATGCGCCCCACCCATTAAGTGTGTGACCTGCGCAGGTTCACGACGTTTGGGCGTGGATTCGGAAAACTCCTTTTCAATCCAATAGTTGGTAGTGGCTTCTTGCAAAGTATGCCAACTCCCAAACATACTATGATCAAATCGGACGAACCTATCAAAAGTACTCATGTAATAATCCCTTTGCCAAGTATATGAAGATTGATCTCAAGGCGAGAAGCATGTCATCCTTTGATGATTCAATCCATCTCTCGTATCCATGATATATTAATAAGTTGTGATTGACTCCTCAATCACGGCATGGCCATGCACTTCCTTAATCATATCACACGAGTGGCCTTGCATATATCTCCGTTTCATTGGAGTGGCAAATTCCATCTTGACTGCTCACTTCCCTCTGCACGTTTCATAGTAAACATGAAAGCTACCTTTATAACTATCCGGTTAGGAAGTAGTGTTTGATAGCCCCAAGGAAAACTATTACACATGTAAGGAATATGACAATCTCAGGTCTAAGGATCATACATCTACTAGGTATGAGATACATTGATGACACATAAGAATGAAACATTCTCGCAGTGTCCCATTGCGGGTCTATCTAACCCATGTTCTTCAACATGCATCCACAATGTATAGATGATATCTCCATATCCCATGATCTATGAAGCAAGATCATCGATCACTACATGTGCTGATCTATTCATCGTTGTCTTATACGATGATATCCGATCAGAGATATTTATCGAATTACATCATTAAGTAAAGAGCTTCATAAGCAAGTCACATACTTGTTGATTAATACAATGATATACATTCATTGGACCAATAATCATATTATTATTCATAAACATAGTCATGTTACAATCATCTAAATGATTGCCTCAAGGGCATAACACTAACACCTTCTCCCCTTGAAGGTTTTTGAAGTTTTTTAATGCTCCTTTGAGCTTTGCCCACATGAGAGTGAGGCTTTGTAACCTCTCCTTCCAGAAATGAAAGTTTTATCCATCCATCTCTGAATTTATTTTGCGCATTTACATTATGTCTTTACTTTACGCAATTTAAATTCATCATTTACTTTCCCGCAATTACATTCTCGCAATTTACTTTCACGCAATTTGGATTTGCCTCCCCTCCTTCTAAATGCTGTTGATCTTGGATGTTTTGAGTGTGTTCATATGGTTTTACATCTCTTTTGCACTCTTGGATTGAGTAGAGAACATCTTTTCTTTCAAGTTCCAACTTTGTTCAGAACTTGTTCTTTGTGCAGCATTTAGTATTTGATTTTTATAAAAATCTAGAAAAATCATTTTTAAGTTATTCTTGTTGGAGGAGGTGCGGGACTCTGATATCCACCTGCAGAAAATTTGTGGAGTTCACTTGTTGCACCGTTTGGGTGCCATGAGGTGAAAACCGAGCCCTAAACTTCCTGCTCGAAGTTGTTGACTGATTGTGTTCTTCGATTTTTCCTATTTTTTCTGTAAGGCTTTTTGAGGAGAAATTTGGTGGAGTTCTTTATGACACTGCTTCTCATAGGGAGAAACATTCTCAAAATTTGTGAGCTGCATGAACCCACCAACCTCCTGTTCAATTTGAGGACAATTTCTAAAAATTCTGCTTTTGCTTTTCTGAAAGTGACTTTTGTGATTTGAATTGATGTCCTTTCTAAAAGCAAGAGTTGGATTGATTCCTCTTTATCTTTGACACTAGACAACCAGGATTGTGACTAAAAAATCCCCACATATTTTATGGTACTTATCCATGCAAGCTAGGGGTACACATAGTTGTCTAGTTTTTTGGGTTTTTCACGATTTCATTTGAGCGATCTTGTCGAGGTTTTTGTTGGAGTATTTTGGGGAAAATTTATTTTGCGACCATTCACCTCCCCTCTGTTCGCCATTTCGATCTTTCAATTAGTATCAGAGCCGGTTTTGCTCTTCTATAGATCTTGACCGGTCTTAAGAGCCATGGCGATGGACAAGTATTCCACCAAGCCTCCTATTTTTTCTGGAGTTGATTTTCCTTTTTGGAAATCTCGAATGGAGTCATATATCACTGCCAAGGGCTTCCTGATATGGCAGAAGGTGAAACTCCCGTATGAGGTTCCTGCTGATGAAAACGTCATGGCCGGTAATATGAATGACGTTGAGGCAAACGCTAAGGCAAGGAACATTCTCATACAGGGTCTTAGCCGCAGTGAGTATGATAGGATATCTCACCTCCATTCCGCTCACAAGATTTGGGTGACCCTCGATGCTTACCATCAGGGCACTACCCAAATCAAGACGGTTCGACAGGACCAATTCAAGCGTGAGTTCAACAAGTTTGAACAACACGCTGGTGAGAGTCTTGATGAGTGCTTCGGTCGTTTTACCAAGATCTTGGCGATCTTGAGCGCTTGGTTGCATATACCTTGACTCGGATAATGCTCGACATTTCTTGACCGCTTTTCGATTTGCGTGTTTGGGAGATGAAGGTGACCACCATCAAGGACACCAGCGACTTGTCGACTCGACTCTTGGCGGGCTTTATTCCGCCTCAAGACTCATGAGATCGATGTCGTCTCACGGAAGACGAAATCTCGATCGATGGCCTTGGTCACCGATCCCATTGGATCTTCTTCTTGATCCTTCTATTGGTTTCTCTCTTTCCGCCCTTTGTGAGCTAGCGATGACCAAGCTGGAAAAATTTGAGAAAATGAGCTTGCTCTTCTCGCCGCAAGTTTTCTCATGCATACAAGAGGGTGAGAGAGAGAAGAGAGGTGGCATGATCACATGCTTGAGTGTGGTGGCCCCAACCACATTGGGCTAATTGCTCCAAAGCGGAGAAGGCTAAGAACGATGCCGGCGGTTCGGCAAAGAACGACTACATCGACAAGAACCGCAACAAGAAGCCTCCAGTTCGTGAGCCGACGCGTGAGAAGAAGTACCGTAACTTCTCCAAGAACAAGAAGCTCTTCCACCGCATCCTCACCGCGCTTGACGACCTCATCCTCTCCGACACGGAGACATGGAGCGACGAGGGCGAGGATGAACCGCAAGAGAAGAAGGGCGGCGACGACTTCTCCGGCATGTGCTTCATGGCCGACGCCAACGGCATCAGCAACTCCGAGCTCTACAGCTACTCGGACGAGGTACCCTCCTCTGACCAGCTCAATGAAGCCTTCTGTAAACTAGGAAAATTTCATGCTAGAGCTAGAGTTAGGTGTACGGAGCTTGAGAAGGAAGTAGGTACCTTGACTCGGGAGTTAGCTTCTCTTAGATCTTCTCCCTCCCGAGTCACTGATGATTGCTCTTTGTGTGATGCTATTCTTGTGGAGTTGGAGAACTTAAGGACTATGCATGATAGTGTGTTGACTGAATTAGATAGTCTTAAGTTGAAGAATGCTAGCAATAAATCTATTGATACTCCTTCTGTAGATGCTAGTTTTCTTCATGCTCACTCTACTCCCTCTTGTGCTAATTGCCCTAAATTGCTTGCCGAAATTGATGCCATGAGCGAACACCTTAGAAAGCTTTCTGCTAGAAATGATGAACTTGAATTGCATGCTTCTAAGGACCCAGTCAGCTCATGTGAGGGTTGTAGGCAACTAAAACTTGACAATAATGCTTTGAATGTCAAGTGTGATCAACTTGCTAAAGACTTACTAGATAAGTCAAAAACTTGTTGCCTGCTGTGTGTTGGGGTTAAGGATGATGTGGATCAAATCCATGTCGAGCATAGGAAGAAGTTAAAAGACCAAACCCTTAGGATTAGAGATGCTCCTTGCGTTTCTTGTGAGGCCCTCAAGATTGAGGCAGTCGTGCTAAGGGAACAAAAAGCACGTGCTGAGAGATCTTTTCTTTCTGGTTCTTCTTCTTCCTCTCCTTCCCCCTGTTCTTCTTGTCCTTCTTTCTTTCGAGATTGCCAGTATCTTATGAGCACTCTCGAGAAGTTTGTTGGAGGCAAGAAGAAGCTCAATCTTATTCTAGACCAATCCAAGATTAGTAGATTCAATCAAGGTCTAGGATTTGATCCCTTGGAGCACGCTCGGGCGCATCCTCCCACCATTGTGCGCGGCTCCAAGAGTGGTGAGATTGTGGTAGCTCCTAGAGTGAGTACCACCGTGTTTAGGTTTGCTGGGGTTGTCCATAGGACTTCTGACCAGAAGGGTGTTAGTCCTATTGCTTCTGCCTCTAGCAAGGCGAAGTACACATGCACCTTCTGTAAGAAGGATGGTCACCTAGTAGATTTCTGCTTCAGGCGCGCCAAGATCAATCGGCGTGAGTGTGTTGCTGCCCTTAAGGGTATTCAAGGTCATCCCCAGACTTTGAGTGCTCCTAAGGCACACACTGCTTCTAGACAGGTTAGAGAGTCGCCTGTTTTTGGGCAGCGTCCAGGACTCGGTTTTCATGCTAGTTCTTTGAGTTTTAGTCCTAGAGCTGTTCGAGTCGATCTTTCCATTGTCCTCTTGATATTCCTCGTTTTCTCATCGAGGTAGATATCGTGGCGTGATGTGTTTTCGGTAGGAGTTTTAGGCAGCTTCACCGGGTGGTTCGGCTTTTGCACCACGGTATGCCAACCCGATTCAGCTCTAGATCATCTACTAGAGTTACTCGATCTTGTTGGGTTAAGCGTCGGAGAGACATTCGAGTCGGTCTTCTTCGTGATTGGTACTGAGGAGTCGTATGGTTGAGATTGGGTTCCTAAGTCTTCACTCTATCCCGATCTTGAGTCATCTTTCTCTCTTGTGTCTTGATCAAGTTAATCGGATGGGGAAGGAGATGTTTGGATTGTCGACTCGGTTGTTCTCGTCATATGATCGGAGATTC
Source organism: Otatea glauca (assembly GCA_036346275.1). Taxonomy (NCBI): domain Eukaryota; kingdom Viridiplantae; phylum Streptophyta; class Magnoliopsida; order Poales; family Poaceae; genus Otatea; species Otatea glauca. The sequence goes on from CM070719.1 coordinate 27,586,819, forward strand.
TCGATGGTTCTCTTCCTAGTCCGAGCCCCGGTGATGAGTTGATCACTTTCGGGATGCTTCTTCGTAGAGTCATCGCTAAAGGTACCATTTGCATTAATGACAATTTCATTCTTAAAGATGTTGCCTTAGTAAGTAGCGACAATACAATTTGCTTTCGTTTCTCGGCTTATTGATGGCGCTTTCGAGGTGAGTTTTAAGAGTAATGCTGTAGAATCCTCGATTCATCGGGAGGGTTAGTTTTGGATTTCTAGATTTGGGAGAGTCTTCCGTGCTGATTTTTCTGTTTCTTCTGGAGACTCTCTTCGGTGTTTGATTGCTTCAGAGTCCCGTGATCTCTTCTTCTGGCATAGGAGACTTGGTCACATTGGATTTGATCATTTGACCCGAGTTAGTAGCCACTATCTCATTTGTGGTTTGCCCAAACTCAAAATGGTCAAAGACTTAGTTTGCTCTCCCTGCCGACATGGTAAGATGGTTGCTGCTTCTCATCCTCCGATCCATTGTTGTGATGGTGATGCACCGGACAGCTTTTACATATGGACACCGTTGGTCGGCTAGAGTGCGATCGGTGGGTGGGAAGTGGTATGTTCTTGTCATTGTTGATGATTTTTCGAGGTATTCTTGGGTGTTTTTCATGTCCTCGAAGGATGAGACTTTTACCCATTTTAGGGGTTTAGTTCATAGGTTGTCTTTTGAGCTCCCTGGTGTCTTATGAGCTATACGCAGTAACAATGGCACGGAGTTCAAGAACTCCTATTTTGAGAGTTTCTGTGTGGAGTCTGGTTTAGAGCATTAGTTCTCCTCTCCCTACGTCCCTCAGCAAAATGGCGTAGTGAAAAGGAAGAACAGGACCCTGGTAGAAATGGCCAGGACGATGCTAGACGAGTACAATACTCCTAGGAAGTTTTGGGCTGAGGCTATAGCTACTTCTTGCCATGTTTCTAATCGTGTATTCTTGATAGCACATTTGCACCGCACTTCTTACGAGTTGAGGTATGGGCGAAAGCCCAGTGTTTCTCATTTTCGTGTGTTTGGTTGCAAGTGTTTTATTTTGAAGTCTGGTAACTTGGATAAGTTTGAGTCTCGTTCTTCTGATGGTATCTTTCTGGGTTATTCGACTTCTTCTCGTAGATATAGGGTCTGGAGTTGCGATGCGCATAGGATCATAGAGACCTGTGAAGTGACCTTTGATGAGGCTAGCCCAGGAGCTAGACTCAATATTTCAGGCTCTTCTTCTTCCTCCGAGACTATCTTTGTAGAGGATGAGGATGATGGAGATAATGGTGTTCCACCTGATCCAGCCCCTCTACACCTGAGGTGCCTCCTGTTTCCATTTCTGCACCTCAGGATGGCCAGCCCTTGCCTTCTGACTCTCATTCAGCTAGTGGCTCTGCTCCTACCTCTTCTGTGCATGAGGTAGAGGCCACTTCTGCTTCTAGACCTCCCCGTCATATTCAGCGTTCTCATCCACCTGACCAGATCATCGGCGATCTGTTTGAGCGAGTCACTCGCTCAAAATTAGGTTTGTCCAGTTTTTGCCTTCACTCTGCCTTTGTTGCCTCGTTTGAGCCGAAGGATGTGACTCATGCATTATCTGACGAGTCTTGGACTAATGCTATGCATGAGGAACTTGAAAACTTCGAGAGGAACAAAGTCTAGCAGCTTGTAGAACGTCCATCTGGTCATAATGTCATTGGGACCAAGTGGGTGTTCGAAAACAAGCAGAGTGAGGATGGGGTTGTCATTCGCAACAAGGCTAGGCTAGTTGCACAGGGCTTTTCTCAGGTTGAGGGTCTTGACTTTGAGGAGACCTTTGCCCTTGTAGCAAGGCTAGAGGCTATTAGGATCCTGCTTACATTTTCTGCATCCCGAGGCTTCAAGCTCTATCAAATGGATGTCAAGAGTGCATTCCTCAATGGCTATATTGCGGAAGGGGTTTATGTCAAACAACCTCCAGGATTCGAGAACCCCAAGTCGTATTTTCTTCTCGTCCAGATTTATGTGGACGATATCATTTTTGGTGGCTCGTCTCATTCACTTGTGTCTCAGTTTTCTGAGGTGATGAGCACAGAGTTTGAGATGAGTATGATGGGCGAGATGAGCTACTTTCTTGGCTTCCAAATCAAGCAAACTCGGGAGGGTACTTTCTTGCATCAAGGCAAGTATACCCGTGACCTCTTGAGGCGCTTCGCTATGTCTGATGGGAAGCCAGTGATGACTCTTATGGCCACCACTGCTGTCCTCGAGCCCGATGAGGATGGTGAGCCTGCTGATCAAAAGGAGTTTCGGAGCATGATCGACTCCCTCTTGTACCTCACTGCTTCGAGGCCGGACATACATTTCGCAGTGTGTCTGTGCACTCGATTTCAAGCTTCTCCTCGCGCCTCTCACCACCAGGTGGTCAAGCGCATCTTCAGGTACCTTCGTGCTACCACTGATTAGGTATTTGGTACTCTTCTTCTTCTTGTCTATCTCTTAGAGCCTTTTTCGATACCGACTTTGCTGGCTGTAGGATAGATAGGAAGAGCACTTCTGGCACTTGCCAATTCATTGGCACTTCTCTTGTTTCTTGGTCATCTAGGAAGCGATGCAGGGTTGCATGATCCACCGAGGCCGAGTATGTTGTTGCTGACCGATTCTTGAGCTGAGTTCTCTGGATGAGATCGACCTTGCGGGACTTTAGGTTAGAGATAGAGAGTGTGCCACTTTTCTATGACAACACTTCTGCTATTTGCATTGCTAAAAACCCAGTGCAACATTTCCGGACCAAACACATTGATATTAGATATCACTTCCTTAGAGACCATGTGGAGAAGGGAGATATCGCGCTTCAGTTCGTAGAGAGTGACCTTCCGTTAGCTGATATCTTCACCAAGCCTTTGGATAGCTCCAGATTTGTTGCCTTGAGGAGTGAGCTTGGAGTCGTGAGCCCTTACGGCCTTTCGTGAAGGGGAGCTGGGTTGTATATTATGTATTATATGTTTTCTTCCAGCTTTTCTTTTATTTGTGTTTCTTCTGGATGACTTTGGGCTTGTTTTCTTGAGTTGAGTTCACTCACTTAGACTTCTGGCATGCCTTGCATGGACCTCTTATCTTGTGCTTTAGGTTACTATCATGCGTGATTAGCTGTTCTCTCTTCTCTCTAGGTTGAGTTCCCTCACAGTCTTATAAGTCTAGCAGGTATTGGGCCTCCTGGGTAGACAGTGTCTGTGTGCACTCCTTAGTTGGGATCTAGAGTCAGCTTCCCTATGTCAGTCTCTGGGGAAGATAAGAGCGACTCTGAGCCGTAGTGAGTCTCTTCTATCTCATCTATGCTCAATAGCCATCCAGTTTTGTAGTTTCTCGACTTCTTCTCCTCATTCTGTTTTTCTGGTTATTATTGAGTTCATTCGGGTTTTCTTTATGCCTAATCTTGATAACAACTCAACTTTAACTAGATTTGAGCTTAAAATCGATTCATTTGTTGAGGGGGAGTTTGGGAATCTGTTCGTGCATTGCATATAGACTGCATTTCCTGTTTAATGAGCTTTGTCTATTATGCAATTGATTTCTTCTTCATGCTATACACCATGCTACATCATATGGAGGAAATCACTAGCTTAGATATGTCCAAGTTCATTTAACTTGCTAAGCTTAAAAATGATATAAGCCTTAAATGAAAAACTTGATGAAACTTGTTGCTTTTACTTGCTAGGTTTCTTCTCTAGAGGTTTGTGCCATAATTTGAGAAATTTTGGAGTTCTCTAGAGTCCCTATAGCAACTTGGGTGAAACTAGTTTGATCCGTCCTTCAATTGCTCATAAATCCTTGTGCTAAAAATGAAAATTAAACAAAATTGACTCTTCTTGTGCACATACGACTCAACACCTTGCATTCACAAGACTGCTTCCCATTGCACTTGGGATGAATTTGGAATACATCGTGTTTGACCTAGACCATCCTCTTATGAGTTCATCTTGAGATGGTTGCATACGGCTTGAGTCAATTGGTTGTCAAAAGAAAATGCAAATAAATTAAAAACAAAGACATATGTGGGTAAACAATGCAAATAATGTCAAACATTTGCACCCCGCTATGTCTTGTATGATGATAAATCAAAATTTGCATTAAGTGATAAATGAGCCCGAAGGACCTTGTATGCTCTTCTAGATTTCCCAAAGTGTTGAGTAGGTTGAACTCTAGGTTTTCCTTTTGATCCTTAGAGTGGCTATTCTTCTATTTTTGAAACTAAAGCTAAGTGTTGCACTTGTCAAATCTTGCTAAAAATGAAATATTCAAAACTAAGCTCGTATTTGCACTTGGACATGTCTTAGACTAGTCTAATCTAAAAATTGACTAGCTTGGTGTCATATCTTGTTATTATCAATTGGATAATCTTCAAAGCTCCCTTAAGCTGCATTTCTTGCATACATAAAAAGAGGGAGAAAATTCCATTTTGATGCCTATATTGCCAAAAGGGGAAGAAAATGTAGAAAAGGCATCCTCAAAGAAAAAATGTTAATCCACTTTGGTTCTTATGATCTTTGTGACAATTGCAAATTTTTATGATCATAAGCATATTTGAGTGTTCCTTGTGAGTTTTATTGGATCTTTTAGAGCTTTTGTTGAAAACTTGCTCTCTCTAAAGTTTAGCTCTAAAATCCCTTTTCTGCCAACTTGGTCATGATGTTATTTCCTTATTCTGGACCAAGTTTGGCATTGCATTCAAATTGCTTTCTTCTCTCTTATTCAAACTCAAAACTTATGCATTTTCATGTGTTTATCAATATACTCATCAAGGGGGAGATTGAAAGACCATGTGGAGGTCTATCCTTGTGTGTGATGAGTAATTGACGAGTTTTGAGCTTGGTTTGATTTGAATTGAATTGGATTTGAAGCAATTTGAGTGTTGGTTGCTCTTCTTAGTGCTATCGGCCTAGGGGTAGTAGCACCGGACCATTGAGAGCAATTAATGATTTTGGGATAATCATTGAATATCTTTGTGGGCATTGCTATGTGAAAGGTTTTTTCCTTGTCTTTGATGGTTGCAGGGCGACGGTGCTAGGTCATGGTGAGGCGGAGGATGACCGGGACTAGGCGAGGAGCGTCGGAGGTCCAGACGGTTGGGAGATCGCTGAAAGATGATCGGAGACGGAGTCCAGGCAAGTCAAGAAGACAAGGAAAGGAGATGATGCTAGCTAAATGCCGCGTGGATCAATGAGGGCCGTCGGATTGAGGTCTAGTTGATAGGTTAGCGGGTCTAGGTAGTATGCTTTGAAAACCGTGCAAGAAAACCCGGTATGTGTGTGGGTTTTGGGTTAGCCCTTGCATGGCTGTGTTTGTGGGTTAATCCTAGCCCTTAGATGAGTGCTCTAGGGTTGAGGGACTCATCCAAGGGTGGTAGGTGGCCCAAGAGTAGTATAAATAGGGGTCGAGGGGTAGCCTCCTCCCCTTAAAAGTTTTTGAGGTTTTTGAATGCTCCTTTGAGCTTTGCCCATATGAAAGTGAGGCTTTGTAACCTCTCCTTCCAGAAATGAAAGTTTTATCCATCCATCTCTGAATTTATTTTGCGCATTTACATTATGTCTTTACTTTACGCAATTTAAATTCAGCATTTACTTTCTCGCAATTTACTTTCACGTAATTTGGATTTGCCTCCCCTCCTTCTAAATGCTGTTGTTCTTGGATGTTTTGAGTGTGTTCATATGGTTTTACATCTCTTTTGCACTCTTGGATTGAGTAGAGAACATCTTCTTTTTCAAGTTCCAACTTTGTTTAGAACTTGTTCTTTGCGCAGCATTTAGTATTTGATTTGTATAAAAATCTAGAAAAATCATTTTTAAGTTATTCTTATTGGAGGAGGTGAGGGACTCTGATATCCACCTGCAGAAACTTTGTGGAGTTCACTTGTTGCACCGTTTGGGCGCCATGAGGTGAAAACCGAGCCCCAAACTTTCTACTCGAAGTTCTTGACTGACTGTGTTCTTCGATTTTTCCTGTTTTTGTTGTATGGCTTTTTGAGGAGAAATTTGGTGGAGTTCTTCACGACGCTTCTGTTCATAGGGAGAAAAATTCTCAAAATTTTGTGAGCTGCAGAAACCCACCAACCTCCTGTTCAATTTGAGGACAATTTCTAAAAATTCTGCTTTTGCTTTTCTGAAAGTGACTTTTGTGATTTGAATTGATGTCCTTTCTAAAAGCAAGAGTTGAATTGATTCCTCTTTATCTTGGACACTAGACAACCAGGATTGTGACTCAAAAATCCCCACATATTTTATGGTACTTATCCATGCAAGCTAGGGGTACACATAGTTGTCTAGTTTTTCGGGTTTTTCACGATTTCCTTTGAGCGATCTTGTCGAGGTTTTTGTTGGAGTATTTTGGGGAAAATTTATTTGCAACCATTCACCCGCCCCCCTCTGTTCGCCATTTCGATCTTTCACCTACAATGCAATTAAAATGCATGTAGATGCAATGCAAAACCACATATGACTTCAGTATCTTCATAAATCCACAAGTCATATCCCAATGGATATAACAACGGAGAAGCAATGCTTCTCATAATAACTTCCAATGCAACATTAGCAAATACCACATTCAATTCCATACCACAATGCATATGAATGCATATGAACTCCTGCCTGCATACCAGCTGCATCCTTTGATGCTGTACTGGTACGGTCGCAACCATAAAATCACGATATAACTTCCAATGCATGTGCAAATGCAATGTGATGCACTAGAAATGCCATATGACATTCACATTTACCACGAACTTCAGTATGCATAATAGTAATATGATATTCCACAACCGGCAACAAGTAAGCATATGCCACTGACATCAACATATAAGTAATACTTCCAAGAAAAAACAATATAATCCATGATCTTTGTTATATAGCAGCATATATAAAGTACTGAAATTGGACTAAGAGGCTACTCCATAAGATCTCATACGAAAAACAATTCCCACACAAACCATCTAGAAGTTAAGTGCTACACTTAAAGTAACTTCTAATTCACTACTTCATCTAACACATTAGGTGTAGGACAAAAGACCGCGTTAACGAATCTTCCATGGAAAATACAGTAGCCAAGATATGAACTTCCATTAAACAACTACCCTCAAACTACAAAGACATAGGCACAACCTATATCTATATATGAGAGAAAACTACATGTTCAAATTTATCTTTCACTTAGCATGATATAGCAAACCTCACTCCTCTAACCCAACAAAGGCCATAGCCAGACAAAGGCCCATCATCAAAACCATCTCTACTGCCATAGTCAAAATAAAGGCATAAATCTCCATAAACAACATATAGCGAAAGTTTCGACCCACAAGGCATATGGGCATACTTCTGTGGAATATAAGAGCCCGGGTACCCTCATGACAAGCCCAAGAGGGAGGCCCAGAAGATACTCCCCGCGTCAGGCCCCGCTGTCGTGCGCAAGGGGACATATCCTAAAGGAAGTTGAACTTATATTTAGATATGATAGATACGGTTGTAATCCGAGTCATTAATAGGGTAGATAAAGATGTAAACTCTATCCTATTAACTGATTAGAATCTTGTAACCGATCGGAATCTCCAAACCGATCAGGACTCTGTAAGCCGCCCCACCCCCGCTATATAAGGGAGAGGGCGGGCAACAACATAGGGATCCGATCATCCAAGCATAGAGCGATCAAGCCATAGAGCATAGCACACCTCATATCGCCCAGAGCATATTGCGCTTTGAGCAATCTTAGATCCAAGAGATCTGCATAATCCCAGCACACAGGATTAGGGTATTATCTCCTCCGCGAGAGCCTGAACCTGTATAAACCCCTTGTCTTGTGTGACCTTCGAGTTTGAGATCGAGCACCTACCCCATAAATTCATTGCCGACTACAAAAGTCGACAACTTCAACATGAAATATGTCACAACATAAATAAAGCATCATTTAAACTAGTCATATAAGGTTGGTGATTGTACTAAAACTTAAGGATTAGGCAGAATAAATAACAAGTTAAAACCGTAGCAACCACCGCTACGTTTACTTGCCTCCGACGATGTGGACGGCAATCCTCAAGTGTGGTTCGAAGCACCACCATCTGTTTCACAACCACCTCTCAGCACCCACACTTTAAACACATAAACAAAAGGTAAACAACATGATCCTACGCCCTAAAACTCCCACAAAGGAAGAAACGCCACCAAACTATACGCTTCGCAATCAATCGATAGAAGCAGCAGTACTAGTCTTTTTCGTATCTAGTTTTATACCACAACTATGAAAGTAAACATATACATTTATGAAAACTTCAAAACAAGGGCTACAACTTTCATGGAGGACCCATAATTTTAAAATGCTTACAAGATTGCCTAAACGGCCTCTAAAATAGCACTGAGAATCTGTCGGCAATCTCGACCAGCAGACATTCAGACCTGAATATCTCCAAAACTACTCATCATAAATTTCTGAAATTTCACCAGAGAATAAATATTTATATCCTCTACAACATCTTAGGTATGAGTTTTTGGAGAAAAAATCAATAAGATGGCCTAAATAGGGCATGAACCTGGACTACAGAATCTCACAGTAAAACAATACAAACAGCTTCAGAAATCCATGTCTGGAGTTCTACCCAACAAAAAATTCTGCACTTTACCAATCTAAAACGCCTATGAAATTCTCTAAAATTTTGTCTACATCTGAACTATTAAAGGTTTCCTCTAAGTAGCCCAAAACAGAGGATTACCACAGCCTCTGCCAAACGAATCTGATTCTGGACAGCAAGCAAAACAATAGCCATAACTTTTAAACTACCCAACGAAAAATCGAGTTCTTGGTCTCTAATGAAAGTTAAGATGACGATCTACAATAGTTTCAATAGCCAACGCTCCAGGAAATAGTTTTAGGATCCCCGAAAATCAACCCTAATCCAGGGGTCTGTTCTGCCCGAGAACAGATCTCGCCCAACACAAATAATTTCTTTGATCCAACTAATCTAAGCACCAAAACAAAGGATTCCAACCAATAAATCCTACAAAATCAGAGCCCTAAATACACCCAAAAATAACCTAGATTCAGATAATCTTACTGAGAATTCCTTCCTCCCTCGAGACGCGTAGCAGCAGCCCAAAGATCACAAGATGAGGAAGAAATTGGGGCAGCCAAGGGAAATAGGTGCAGCCAGGAATCAAGAGAAAAGGAAAGGGCAGGGGAGAAAAGGGGAAGGGGAAAAATCAGGGTTAAGGTTTCCTTTTTTTAGCTCAATCGTCCAAACAGACTTCTACGATCCGAACTCCAAATAAAACGTTTGAGTAGTCACACAGAATACATTCGATGGGCTCTACGCATCCCGGTGAGTCACACATACAAGCCACCATCAAAACCTGAAACCGAATCTTCCCAAAACAAACCCAAAAAGCGACGGTTTAACTTCACGGGAGTTACATTATCGATTCTCACTCTACTCGAGTCACTCGACCACAAGCCGATGGGGCATTAATCAACCTAAACCGCCGCTTGACCTGGCAGCATCCCTACTCGATACATCTCAATTCTCACTCTACTCGAATCACTCGACCACTGGTCTTCGACCAGCCAAAGTCCAGGACACTCGAGGTCCGACCACCGGTCTTTGACTAGGACAGACTCAAATCAAACTCAACCATGAGCACCAAAAGCTCGAATACAGTTAATTACTCATCACACACTTGGATCTCCACATGGTCTTTCAATATATAACTATACAAGTTTTCATATACTCATTCCGATGGTTTTAAGTAATGATCTAAAGTATTTGAGTGGAATGGAAGGGGATCAATACATATTTAGACCATCAACTATAGAATAAACTCTACATAGATATGTGCATACATATAATTGGATTGGAAACAATATGCACATGTTCCATTTGATTGCATTGGAGTTTATCCTATATTACCATGAGTATACTTACAACTATGCAAATCAAATATACTCAAGGATTGTTTCAAAGTATTGATCCTTGATTTATGTGGCAAGACAAAATAGATCAATACTATTGAAACCTTAAGTTAAATTATGAACTCCCCCTAAATGTGTGCATCCATGTAATGTACGAAATTGAAAACATAATGCACATCTTTAATGTGTCAGCAATGAAAGAGTTCATTCTTTAACTTGAATCCTAAGTATGCAATAGGATAATAACATGAATAAGAGTGCATACCTTAGGTTTTCTATTTTCCATCCAAATTATGAGACTAATAAGAATAAAGCTCAATGGACATGTTAATCTCATAATGATTAGATTTGTCATTAAACAAAAATTAAGCATTAATCTAAAACCAATCACCAAAACCAATAGAGCTTGACGTACAATCTCCCCCTTTATGGTGATTGATGACAAATCCTATATTAATTCTATATTTGGATGAAAAACAATACATGAAGGGGTTTTGAAGATCAAAAATCAAATAACACAATAAAATTTTCAAATTTTACTACTCCCCGTTTGGCACTAAAATAAAACCCCCTCTTTTTGCAAATAGAACAATTAAACCCAAAGAAGGGAATTTAACCAATAGGCTCTCATACCACTTATACAAATTTTCTTTCTTAATCAATAAATCCAAGCTCTTATATCATTTATTAAATTTTCAAATTATTTCACAAATTAATTCTCCCTTTTTAAATCAACTCCAAGGGGAAATAGGCACTAATTTCTCCCCCCTTATTAGCAATTTTCACTCAAAGATCCAAATTAGGGAATTAAGCTCTCAATATTTCTCCCCCTTTTGGTATTAAACACCAAAAATAGAAAACCAATCCAAAAGGAGGTCATTCGGGTTTCAAAGATACCACCTGTAAACATCGAGAGCTAAGAGAAAAAGCAACACTTGGAAGATCGAGTGCCAAATGAAAAAGTACAGAGCTTGGCAAGGCAAGTAGTCAAATTTAGGTCATAAAAGAATTTGAAATAAAATCATATGACCTTTTCAAGGAATTTTGGTTTTAAATCTTTTCTCATTATGACCTAAAAGAGTAAACCACTTGAAAAGAGGACATAATTTGAGTTAAACACAAAAAGGATTATTTGAAACACATTCAAATAATACTCCTCATTTTATTAGGCTTTTCAAAAATGAATCATGACTCATTTGAAGAGTCCATTATTGCCTAATAGGGTTTAAATGAGGAATCCATCCAAAAATGATTCAAATTTTCAATAAAATCATTTGAATGAAATATTTTTCAAGCATTGGAAAATAAAAATGATACCACTTGAGAGAAAGAAAGATACCAAGTAAAAATGATCTCAAGAGGCATTTCTTGAAGAACCATTTGTTTGAAAGAATTTTTAATTGATACCACATGTAAATACCTCTTTTGAAGTGATACTTTGAAAAAGATACCACTTGTAAAGAACATTTTGAATGAGAGTATCACATGAGAGAAATATTTTCATTCAAAATAAACTCAATATGAATTTATCCCCTTTAGATATTTCAATATACAAAAGATCTTACACAGAGAGTCCTTGAGAGATTGAACTTGCAATTAAGCTTCAAATGGGGAACTCACCCATATGAGTTTAGAAGTGGATACCACTTGTAAAAATACATAACAAAGAAAGGAAATGGAAGATACCACTTGTTAGAAATCAATACCCCTTAGGTTGATTTTGGTTTTAAACAAAATGAACTCTCAAAGATTTAGAAAATTCCAAGGTATCAGAGCAAACATTTTAGAGATACCACTTGGAGATTAATGCACAAAACTTGATTAAAATAAGATCCCACAAGATTCAAGAATTTAAACATGGAGCCATTTGCATTTGATTATGCACAAGTTTTGTTTGAACCGCTCTTTGAAAGAAAGTCAAAGTAGATACCACTTTAAAACATTTAAAAAGAATCAAGTTGATACTACTAGAAAAGATATCAGAGCAAACAAGAATAACTTCATTTGAGCTTCGAGTGAGAACTCAACAAATGATTCCTTTTGATCTCCAATAATTGATAATTTGTAATTTAAGGCCACTCAAGGGAGAATCAATTTTCATGATCTCAAGTTCTTCAAAAATAGATCAAAATCATAAAAGTCTGATACCAATTGAGGATACCACTTGAAATAATCCAAATAATTTTCAAATTATTTGAAATTTTGCAAAAAGATACTTTGGGTCATAAGAAGCTTTTCCAAAAAGAATTTTTCAAAAAGGAAACTCCAATCAAAAGATATCCCAAAATTCATTTTGAAAAATCTGAATTTTCAAAACAGACCTGCCCAGGCGTTGTCATGGCCGGTAGTTCCGGCCTCCAATGCTACCGCCATACAGGAGCGGTACTACCGGTTTTGCAGGCTAAAAATGCAAATTTTTGCAAATTATTTTCAAACGAAATCCAAATGATTTGAAATTTTTAGAAATTAAACTTTGGACTATTTATAAGGTTGCCCAAAAATAATTTCCACGAAATAAATTTTCTTTCAAAAGATATGGCAAAATGCGCTTTGAGGCATAAAAGAAACTGATTTTCATAAAAGGGCCTCAGAGTGCAACTCAACTTGGATTTCATAGAAATTAAATACTCATGGCTTGAAGGATTTGAAATACTTTTAGAAACCATGATACTACTTGAAAAGATAATGAAATCCAACTTGAATACCAAATTCAAGAAATATGCTTAATTAGGATATTTTGGGTCAAAACAAGGATTATGGCCAAATTTAATTTCAACATAGAATTTTCATTTTGAAAGCTTGTAAAACATTTGAAATACATGTTAGAATACTTTTACGAAGCATTTCACGAATTTGAATCTTTTAAACACAAGTTTTGATTTTTGATCAAAAGGGTCCTTTTAAAGAACCACTTGTAAAACAAAGCTAAATTTTTCAACACGAAATTCAAATGAAGAAAGATATAAGATATGGAGATTTAAATTTTGTGTATGAGTTTAGAAAGCCATTTGGATTAAAGATATGGCAAGGAATCCGATCCAAGAGGTGAAACTCATAAAGTGCAATATTATGACCAATATAGGTCAAATAAGATTTTTCGGTGAATTTCAAAATCAAATAACTTTTGCTAGGTTGGTCTTTTGAAAATCTTTTGATCACGAAAATTGTTAAGAATGACCAACTCTAGGTTTTCGTTTTGGAATAATTTTCAAAATATTTTTATATTTAATTCTATGAAAATTATAAGTTTAAATCCAAAACAAGATACTAGTAACTAGATTATGGACTTGAAACTCATTTTCTTTGTAAAATAGATTTTTGTAAAGCCAAACCCTTTGGAAAGCATTTCAAAATCATTTGTATACATTTTTCAACTAGTTTTTCAAAATATTACTAATAGATATACAAATTTTGAGTTTTGGCTAAAATGGGTTGATTTTGAAAACATATATTAGCACTTATATAAATATGGGTACACATAGGAATGTAATATACATGATTATGATTTAGCACTCTCCCTTAATGTGCCACTTCCCAACTTGCTCAAGATTACAATAAATTCTCTTAAGAGACATGAGTAAGAACATGAACAAGCAATTTAAATTGATTTTCATGACAATGCAATATAACCTACACAAGGCTAGAAGCTAAAGTTATCAATTTAAAAACTTGTTACCGAGATGGCATTGGTTCATGATTTGAGAGATAGTCTTCATGCTTGGCTCGCTTTTGCACATGATGGAATCATCCTCTTGATTGAGCCAAAACTTCCAATGCATCTCCAAGCACCTAATAATATTTTAGGCATTTATTGGTACCCAATTTTGGTTGGGCCCACCAATGTTAGTCACAATAGATTTAGGAACCCAAATGACCCTAACATTAATAGTCTTAGGTGAACTAACATCTCTAACAAATGATATGCTATTCTTATCCCTTCTAAGCACATGATTTATATTTTTATGAAAAGGCTTAGAGGGTCTAGCATATCTAGCAATTGTTTTGCTAAATTTATTTTTCCTAAGCAAATAATTATTAACATTTTGCATAGTCTTAGGAAATTTAGCATTTCTAGCATTTTTAGCAAACACATCGCTATTCTTATTTCTCCTAAGCAAATGAATATCACTATTTTGCATAGACTTAGGAGATTTGACAAACTTGGCAGCAAATAATGATCATTAGCAATAATAGGCTTAGGAGTGTTACCTAAGGGACAATCCTTACAGAAATGTCCCATTTCCCGGCAATTGAAGCATGTCACGCTATTTGGCCCACTCTTGACCTTCTTGACTTTCTCCTTGCCGGTTTGCCTCAAATTTGAAGATGTGGACTTGATCTCCACTTTGTTAGGGCACACGGAGGCAAGGTGTCCCTTCTTGTTGCAAGCAAAGCACTTGATGGTTTTCGAGTGTCTTGCGTTGTGCCTTGTCTTGCTAGTCTCTCTCTTGGAGATGTAGCCGATCCATCTCTTGTCTTGAAAGCGCCGTTGCTTGCCTAGGATTTCATCGAGGGTGGCCTTCCCTTTGTAGCACTTCTTCAAGTCATTTTCTAATTTGATAACTTAAGTCTTGAGCTCAATATTTTCCTCTACAAGATTAGTCTCTAGACACATAGAGGGACTTGAAGCATTTTCATTAGAGCAATAAGACATATCAATTAAATACTCGCAAGAGGTGGACATATTGACTTTAGATGAAATGCAAGAGTTAATATTTAAGCATGGCAAATCATCAATTAAATCACATTGAATTCCTATGTCCACTCTTGGCTTAATGAGTTCCTTAACGAGGAGAAGAGACTCATGCTCACTTTTGAGCACATTATAATTATTTTGATGTGAGTCATGCTCAAGCCTCAAAATCTTATATTTGGACTTTTCTCTCCAAAAATACTCATTGAGCTCCTCTAACATATTCATCAAATCATCGTAAGAGGGCTTATCATCATCACTTACCTCAATTTTACCTTTTGCCATGAAGCAACGCGATGGAAGAGATGGAATGGTAGGCATCATCATGCAAAAATCAATGCACGAGCTTCACCCATTCGCAACATATACCAAATGGTTAGCTCCATGCAAGAATTCGATCAAGAGAGTGAGCTAGAGTGAACCGGATTGAGTTCATCAACACATGATGAAACTCAAGCAAAAGACTCGACCCCTTTTAATAGTACGGCGATCTAAACTAGACATTCTAGCCTATCTAGTTATACCTTCGCCTCACGGGATCCCCTTTGGAGCTTTTAGATCTTCAATCATTTTTCTCCCGGGATCGCAATCCATCTACTCTTCTTGTTCATCAATACATGATGAACTCTCCTCTAGATTTCTCCTCTCTTCTCTTCATGTCGGGATTCTCTTCTTAAAGCTCATCAACACATGATGACTTTTTCTTTTTTCCGATTCTTTATCACCGTTGGACTCAACCTATTTCAAACTCAATGAAAATATTAGTCCAACAAACACGGTTGTCTCAATCATCAATTCCACTCTATTAACACATAATGGATGCCCCCAAGATCGATTGAGCACAACACAAATCAATTTGAATGATTAAATGAGTCTTGAGTACTTTGATGCAACTAATATTTCATTATACTTAAGAACTTTTCGTTTGTCCTTAATCAACAAAGAACACCATCAACACATAATTGGTTCTTTAAATAATTGAAAGATAATCGAACTCAATTTAAATGACATTTAAATTGATATGAGTATATATAACTATACAAGTTTTCATATACTCATTTCGATGGTTTCAAGTAATGATTCAAAGTATTTGAGTGGAGTGGAAGGGGATCAATACCTATTTAGACCATCAACTATAGAATAAACTCCACATAGATATGTGCATACATATAATTGGATTGGAAACAATATGCACATGTTCCATTTGATTGCGTTGGAGTTTATCCTATATTACCATGAGTATACTTACAACTATGCAAATCAAATATACTCAAGGAATTGTTTCAAAGTATTGATCCTTGATTTATGTGGCAAGACGAAATAGATCAATACTATTGAAACATCAAGTTAAATTATGAACTCTCCCTAAATGTGTGCATCTATGTAATATATGAAATTGAAAACATAATGTACATCTTTAATGTATAAGCAATGAAAGAGTTCATTCTTTAACTTGAATCCTAAGTATGCAATAGGATAATAACATGAATAAGAGTGCATACCTTAAGTTTTCCATTTTCCATACAAATTATGAGACTAATAAAAATAAAGCTCAATAGACATGTTAGTCTCATAATGATTAGATTTGTTATTTTACAAAGATTAAACATTAATGTAAAACTAATCACCAAAACCAATGGAGTTTGAACTTACACCTCTTTATATATTTTGAACACAAGAAAGACATTTGGAGGATTCACCTGATAATCATGCACATAGCTCAACACTTCTTTACAGCATATAAAGGCATGACGAAAACTAGCATTGTTGGATGCTTCCTCCCCTCCTTGAAGGAAAACCATCCTCGGTTTTGGACAAGCTGGAGAAGAAAAAAGCAACAAAAATAACAACATGTACACAGAATATATGTGTATATCCCATATTTTATTGTTCTTTTGGTTTGGCATAATTCTAATTACATAACAGCAAATGAGGAAATCAAATTTAAGCAAAACACCTTTCCTCAAAATTTTGCAACTCAATTTGTGATTATAAGTGAAGCATATAATATAAATATTAACAACATTCAGTTTGCAACTTAATTTGCAAATATAAGTAAAGCACATATCTATCCCTATCCTTGGATAAAGAATACTCTTGTTTTGTAAGGCTCGTTCAATAACTGTAAGGACCCGAATCCACTGATTCGAACCCACTGTGTTTACCGCACTAGTCCCAGGATCAACGCTAGTGCACACAGCTTAACATTGGTACATATCACATCATACTCAACGATAATAGAAATAATAGTTCATTTATTGATATAGCTAAATGTATGATCTTATGACCAACTTACATTATTAAGCCACGTAGGGCAAGACTGAAAATATAAGCTAATAATTAAGCAATGACGTAAGAAAACGTAGATAGCTCATCAGTTCACCACAGGCAACCGACAAGGTTCGGACCCTAATGACTCGTGTCTTCCTGGACCTCCTCTTCCAACACAGGTGTAGATTCTTTAACTGTTGATTATTGTTGTTTGGCAATGGTGAGTACTTAAAGCACTCAACAAGTTGTGCACAGAATGCAATTCTAGGTATCTATATATAAGGCTTATTCCAATGGATAGGCTATCATGGCTATTTTGCAATAAGCAGCATTTATGAACAAATATAATAAATAGATTGTAAAGACTGTAAAACAAATAACAATAATAAATAAGTTCAGTATTTCTCAAGTAAACTAAGTTTCCAATCCTAAGTCAATTTCCACTTTCCATGGCATCCTGCCATCCCAACCAAGTTGTCCAATTAATTAAGCTAACCCTTAACTGTAATTCCCGAGCATTGCTCAATACCGCGAGCACGGCTATCCGAATAGTTTCACACTCTGCAGAGGTTATGCACTTTACCCACGTGATACAACCAAAGACCACCAAGGCAAGTGATTATAACTAAGCCTTTACAATGCGCTGCCTTAACCCGATACTACCCGCTAAGGTTTCAACACTTGTGGGACTGGTTACCACATCCAGGGCCCCCCTCTTGCGCCATGTGAATTACTCCATAACTCGGGAACTCACACCGACCACGATAGTATCAAAGTTAAGATATTGCAAATTACTCAGCTAGGCTGGCCCATACCAGACATGTGGTTGCATGATTGACTCAGGTCAAAGGCTTGCAAGGTTAAGTCCTTAGAGTGATCAAGGCAAGACATCCACATACACTCGGCCCATCGGGCCCACCTTGGCATCCTCGCCCCTTGTCACTTGCCCCAATCTAAATGATTATCACCCAGTTGATTACCAAGCACCACATGCTATCAACAATTCAACATCGTTGTGTGACATGACTCGCCACAACAACTCAATCTCATCGTGTGATCCCACATGACACACAAGTTCATAACATTGTTCCATATTCCATTAATCAAGATTAATTATCAATGATTCCAACACATGTGATGACGTGGCATGGCTAAGCAACTAATACGGACTAACCATCCCATGTTCATTATAATTACTAACCAACTATATTGAACCAATCTAGGGTGACAATAGATCATGGCATACAATGACAAGGTAGGGTATAAATCAATCTGGTATATTAGCTAAGCCCAATTTAATTTGAAACAATTGTATACTTGAAATAATATGCAATAGGGTAAAACAATTATAGCAATTTTATAAACATGGGTTCAACATGATCAAAGCACAACTTGCCTTGGAATAGGTCCTGATCTTGATCTGAAGCTTGCTCTTGAGTTGCTGGATCTTCCTCCGAAGCGTCGCACAATTCAACGTCTACGCGTACCGAAGGATAAAAGCAAATAAATACCAAAACAGAGAGCAAATGAAATCCAAAAATAAAATAAAATTCACCATTAAATAGATCTCAATTTTAAAAAAATTTAGAAATTTGAATCACTCAAATCAGAGTTACGATGCAAAAGATATAGCCTTTTGAAGTTTGAAATAAATACTGAAATTGCAAAAATTAGAAAATCGAATTAATGATTTATTTTTAAGCGAAAACAGGTTTATTGCGTCATCATGACGTCATCTTGGCGTCAGCCCCGACCGAACCAATCGGTGTTGCCACGCGTCTCGGTGCATAGACCGGTCCACGGACCGCCTCGTCTACCGCAGACCCGGTCCACGACGCCTCGGCGCCTGCGCCGACACGCGCACCGCACACGATCGGTTGCGGTGACGGCGCAATCTGGTGCAACCAGATCCCATCGGACGGCTACGGCAAGGAAGCACGTGGCTACGTCTCGGTTCGTCCGATCAGATCCAACGGCGAAGGCACACGGTGGCGGCACGCGACCTTCACGCGCGGCGCCATTGACGGACTCGGAGAAGACGACGAACCCGACGGCGTTCTGACGACGATCCGGCGATGAAACCTTACCGATTCGACGCGAAGCTCCTCGGAGAACCCAGATCTGGAACCAACGCGACGGAGAACAGCTTGACAGCGACGATCCACGGCAAAAACCACGGCGGCTACAAGCTTCGACTCCGACGAGCTTTCTTGCGCTCACCACGACGTTCCTCGCCAAACGGGTCCGACAAAAGTGTGCGGCGGCTGACGAAAAACCTCGGGCGACTACCCCTCCCTTTTATAGCCTCGGCAAACATGCTCAAAAGGGAACCCTAGATCCTACCGGCGGCGGAGGCGTATCGGCGGCGGACTCCGAGTCCTTCGCGAACACGACAACCCCCAGCCACCCGATCTGCTACCAACGGCCAGGATCACTCCCGGGATGATACGATCCGATCCGATCTTTCCAAAACTAACGGCGCGATCTTTCCCTTCCCGAATCGGTACGATGCGAACGGCACCGCCCGATCTTGATCCGACGGCCAAGACGCGAACACTCACGTGGCGATCTCCAGGCCACTGGATTGAAATCAAACGGCTACGGGCTAGGGTTTCCGACGACGACCTTGCGGGCTGACTGGGCCGCCAGAAGCGGGCTTCACGCGCACAGTATTGGTCTTCGGCCCAATACTGTTCAAAAGGATTTTAAAACTTTATTAATTTAAATAATTCTAGAAATTCATTTAATTGATTTTAGGCAAATAAATTATCAGGAAAAATCTCAGAAAATTCCCAAAAATACTTTGAGACATTTTGGACTTAAATAAAATATTTTTGGTAAAACTTTATTTTGACTTTGCACAGATTTAAATAGATTTGAATAAAAGGTTAATATTCTTAATTTGAAATTAAATCAAATAAATCCAGAAAAATCCAAATAAATTCCAGAAAATCATAAATGCACATTTAAGCAATAAAATAATATTTGAGCAAATTTTGGGATGTTACAAACCTCCCCCCTTAATAGAATCTCGACCCCGAGATTCAGGGCTAACTAGAGAATAGGTTCGGAAATTCTGACTTCAAATCTTCTTCGCGCTCCCATGTTGCTTCACTTTCAGAATGATTGCTCCAGTGAACTCTGCAAAAGTGAATAGACTTGTTTCTGGTCTTGCACTCCATAACATCCAAAATACTGACCGGTTGCTCTTTGTAAGTCAAATCTTCCTTCAACTCTATTGCATCCAACGGGGTTTGCTTTGTTGGCACTCTGAGACATTTATTGAGCTGCGACACATGGAATACATCATGCACTCCTGCCAAGGACTGAGGCAACTCTAACTGATAAGCTACTTCTCCTCGACGGCTCGTAATCTTGAACGGACCAATATATCTTGGTGCAAGCTTCCTTTAACGTGAAATCTTTTAACGCCCTTAAGAGGGTAACTCGAGATACACATAATCTTACGCTCAAGCTCAAATCTCGACGACGGTTATCCGCGTAACTTTTCTGTCTTGACTATGCTATCTTCAACCTCTCTCTGATCATTGCAACTTGATTTTCTGCCTCTTCGAGGATATCTGGCCTAAACACCAGACGCTCTCCTGTTTCATTCCAATTCAACGAGTACAACAAGCACGTCCATACAACACCTCAAATGGCGACATCCGCAAGCTAGCTTGATAACTATTATTGTAATCAGATTTCGCATATAGCAAACACTTATCCCAAGATGTAGCATAAGCTAAAGCAGTGCTCTCAACATATCCTCTAAAATCTGATTTACTCTTTCGGTCGACCATCGCATCATGGGTGATATGTTTGTACTAAAATTCAAACGAGTCCCCATTGCTTCATGCAACTTGTTCCAAAACCTTGAGGTGAATTGGGTTCCTCATCGACACAATCTTTTGGGCACTCCATGCAAACATACAATCCTTGACATATCTGACTCTGCTAAACGATCTCCGAGTAAGTGGTCTTTACCGGGATAAAATGAGTGACCTTGGTTAGACGATCCACAATAACCCAAATGGAATCGTAACCTCTCTGAGTCTTAGGTAAACCGGTGATAAAATCCATTCCAATTTCCTCCCACTTCCATTCCGGAATTCTCAACGGCTGCAACAAGCTAGCTGATCTTTGATGCATGGCCTTTACCCTCTGACATACGTCACATAAAGCCACATGCTCAGCTACTTCACGCTTCATATTAGGCCACCAAAATCTCTCCTTCAAATCCTGGTACATCTTAGCACTTCCTGGATGAATTGAGTACTTGGAATCGTGAGCTTCTTCAAGAATCATTTGTTTGACTCCTTTTATCCCAAGACACAAATTCGGCCTTTGCAGAACATGGTTCCTTGCTCGTCTAGAGTGAAATCCACGGCTAGGCCTTCCTCCTTTTTAGCCTTGATCTTAGAAATTTTATCGTCATCTTTCTGGCCTTCTCTAATCTGATCCTCCAGTGTTGGCTTTACTTCCAGTGCGGCTACCATTCCTTGCGGCACAACTTCCAACCTTAGCTTCTGAAATTCCTTACATAGCTCTGGTTGATCTTCCATTGTCAATGTATTCGCGCTATGGCTCTTTCGGCTCAGAGCATCTGCTACCACATTGGCTTTTCCGGGATGATAATGAATTCCCACATTATAATCCTTAATTAGCTCTAGCCACCTTCGCTGTCTCATATTAAGATCTTCTTGGGTGAATATGTATTTCAGGCACTTATGGTCTGTATATATCTCACATCTATTTCCTATGAGATAATGGCGCCATATCTTCAAAGCATGCACTACGGCAGCTAACTCCAAATCATGTGTTGGGTAATTCACTTCATGCGGTCTTAACTGTCTCGACGCATAAGCAACGACTTTGCCTTCTTGCATTAATACACACCCCAGGCCTTGCTTTGAAGCATCGCAATAGATATCAAATCCATTCTGCACATCTGGCAACACTAACACGGGGGCTGTCGTCAAACGCTTCTTCAGTTCCATGAAACTCTTCTCGCACTCTGGCGTCCATGCAAACTTCTTTTCTTTCTTCAACAACTGCGTAAGGGGTTTAGCAATTGTTGAGAATCCTTCTACGAACCGACGGGTGTATCCCGCCATTCCCAGAAAACTACGGATCTGAGTAACAGACTTCGGTTGCTCCCAATGCAACACTGCATCCACTTTGCTTGGGTCGACTGCCACTCCTTTAGTAGTCATTACATGACCAAGGAATTCGACTTTCTCCTTCCAAAACTCACACTTGCTAAACTTAGCATACAGCTGATGCTCTCGCAGCCTCTCTAAAACCTTCCTCAGATGTTCTGCAAGCTCTTCCTCTATCTTTGAGTACACCAAGATATCGTCTATAAAGACTACAACAAACTTATCCAAATATTCCATGAAAACCTTATTCATCATGTTCATGAAATATGCTGGGGCATTTGTCAATCCAAATGACATGACTGTGAACTCATAATGTCCATATCGCGTCGAAAACGCAGTCTTAGGCACATCCTCCGCTCGGATCTTCAACTGATGGTATCCCGAACAAAGATCTATCTTGGAGAAAACTCCAGCTCCTCTTAACTGATCAAATAAATCATCGATCCTGGGCAACGGATACTTGTTCTTGATCGTTACTTCACTAAGTGCACGATAATCAATGCACATCCTAAGACTTCCATCCTTCTTACGAACAAACAAAACCGGTGCTCCCCATGGTGATGAACTAGGTCTAATGAAACCTTTCTCTTGCAGTTCCTCAATCTGCTTTTTCATTTCCACCAACTCATCGGTAGGCATCCGATATGGTCTCTTTGATATCGGTGCTGTACCTGGTGCTAACTCAATAACAAACTCGATATCGCGATGCGCGGCGATCCCGTAAATCTTTGGAAACACGCCCGGTATTCTCGACTCATCGACACATCTTCCATGCTGATGGCTTTCATGCTGTTGACCACTAACTGCCCATCTCGAACTACAGTTGCGTGAAATTCTACTTTCTTGCCACTAGGGTCTTCCAAAGTTACAATCCTTCGGCCACAATCCAAAACGGCCCTATGCCTAGACAGCCAATCCATTCCAAGGATAACGTCTAGGGATTGCGCATCTATCAAGATAAGATTCGCTAGAAATTCTATCCCATCCATAAGCAACTTAGCTCCCAAACACCCAAGGCTAGATCTAAGCTCAGATCCTGGGGCTTGGACTAAGAGCACACACTTAAGATTCACCACTTTAAATCCATTCTTGGTTGCAAAACTTTGAGAAACAAACGAATGTGAAGCTCCAAAATCAAACAAAACTGTAGCGGGTACTGAGTTAACCAGAAACTTACCCAGTACGACGTCTGTAGCCTCCTGAGCTCCATCTGCGGTGATATGGTTGATCCTCCCACGCACTGTTGATTGCGGTGTTGCTCCAGCTTGACCTTGCGCATGATTTCCTCCTGAGGTTGGTGCCTTAGCAGGTGTTGTCCCCAAGTTGAAATGAACTGGCGTGATGCCTCCCTTCTGTGGACACCTATTAGAAAAGTGCCCTAGCTCATTGCATGTATAGCATCTTTTCACTGCAGACTGCTGACTCCCTGCTGGTGCATTGTTGCCATGTGCTGGTGTCTGAAAGTTCTGATTGGCAGGGCGAGGTGCAGGGGTTGATGTCTTATTCACGGCTGGTGGTTGGAATATGGCAAACTGCTGTGGTGACATTCTCAAACGTAGATGGTTTGGACGTCCACCCTGATTAGTCATCAAGCGCTTACGGTTTTCACCCAGCTCTTTGCGCTTATCCTCTAGGATCAAAGCCTTATTAACTAGCTCCTGAAAATCTGGAAAATTGTGGGTGATCAGTCCCACCTGCAGTCCTGAATTTAGTCCCTTCATGAAACGAGACTGTCTAGCTTTATCTGTCGCTACGTCTTCAGGGGCATAGCGAGCTAACTGGGTAAATTTATTCAGATACTCGGCCACTGGTTGGCCTCCTTGTTTCAGAGCCCTGAACTCTTCCTTCTTGAGATCCATCATTCCTTCTGGAACATGGTATTGGCGGAAAGCGGTAGTGAACTCCTCCCAAGTAATCTCTTGCGGGGTCCCTTGTGCGGCACAATAATTTTCCCACCATTCTGCGGCGGTTCCTTCCAGTTGATGAGAAGCGTAGAGCACCTTCTCATTGCCTTCACATTGCACGATGTGCAGCTTCTTCTCAATAGTCATAAGCCAGTCGTCGGCTTCCAAAGGGTTCACATTTCCTGAAAAAGTTGGTGGCCGAGTCCTCATGAAATCTGACAGTTTGGAGTAAGGTCGAGGTCCACCATTGTTGTTCTGAGCTGCATGGTTGTTGTTGGTTGTCGCTGCGTTGGTCATCTGCTGCATCTGCTGCATCATAGTCTGCATCAGTTGAGTCTGCGCGGCAAGAAACGCTCCCAGATTCTGCATGTCGACTGGCGGTGGTTGAGGGCTGCCTCCGTCATTGGGGTTGTCATTCAGCGCGATCCACTTCGGCACCGTTGTTCCTCGAGTATTCACCATCTGATGATTGCCTCTTGGGTTAGGAAAGGTAGATGTAGCATAGATAAGAAGCAAGAATTTCTAAAGTCGGGAGATAGGTTATACCCAAACTGAAATAATTCTTTATTTATTCTTGGTATGGCTGCTTATTTAAGCCTATAAGCTTTGCAACACATACTGCACGCTCAGCACACAAAGAAGCAAACTAAACACGAAACCTTAACGTCAACTAAAGAGGTAAAGACTAACTTAAAGACGCGACTCAACACTCGAGTCTCAACACAGCTCCAAGGCTGACTCTCACTCATCCAGCCACCCTGGCTGAGACTGATCCGGCACATACACCGACGGGTGAGCTGGCATAGGAGCGAACCTATCCTGATGACCTACTGCTGGCTCCTCCGCAACAACAGGGTCTGCACTCTCCTCTGGCTCCCACTCTTGCTCCTTTGGATCCTCCTCGGACTCCCCAGCTAGCTCCTGAACTCCTCGAGTCACGCGCTCCAACTCGTCCTCGACCACCTCTAGGGCCTCTCCCAGCTCAGTGATCATCCCGATGGCTGAAGCACGGGTCACCTCAAGCTCCTGCTCTGCCACTCTGAGTGCCTCGTACACAGTCTCCAGCTCCTGAGTAGTCTCTCTCATATGCTCCTCCTGGGCAAGGGCGAACTCCGCAAGGTGTGTTGCAGTAGCACACTCGTCCTCCACGATCCGTCGGCTTCGGCACGCTTGAACGTCTAGGTGAAGTCGGAACACTGAGTCGTGAAGCTCGTTGGCGTAGTCACGGCAGACACGACGAAGAGCAACTCGGGCAACCTCCTGAATTGCAACCTCGTACGAGAATCTTCCGGCGGAGATGTTGATTGGCCTGCTAGCTTCCTCGTTCTCCCGAGCGTAGATAATCAGCATGCAAATAAATCCTCGGTGTACACCATTAACTGACCAGTGCCTCCTCGGTAAAGCGGACGATAGAAGCCTCAAGCGTCGAAGAACTCTCCACGGCTCCATGGCGTAGCCGCCGGTGACTCCTCGAAGGTTGGAGCGATCGGCATCGCTCCACAAGAACTTTGAATAAGTTCTCCACCAAACGGCAAGTAAAGCGGTAAATTCAGCAAAGGCGAGAAGTAGAGAATGAGATGAGTCAAGAGTGTTTTATTAGTCAAGTTTAAATTTTCTTTAGAAAATAGTTTTGGACACACACAGGACACCTCCATACTATCTAGGGCCAAGACCTACAGTCAGTATGCTCTGATACCACCTCTGTAAGGACCCGAATCCACTGATTCGAACCCACTGTGTTCACCGTACTAGTCCCAGGATCAACGCTAGTGCACACAGCTTAACATTGGTACATATCACATCATACTCAACGATAATAGAAATAATAGTACATTTATTGATATAGCTAAATGTATGATCTTATGACCAACTTACATTATTAAGCCACGCAGGGCAAGACTGAAAATATAAGCTAATAATTAAGCGTGGATGTAAGAAAACGTAGATAGCTCATCGGTTCACCACAGGCAACCGACAAGGTTCGGACCCTAATGACTCGTGTCTTCCTGGACATCCTCTTCCAACACAGGTGTAGATTCTTCAACTGTTGATTATTGTTGTTTGGCAAGGGTGAGTACTTAAAGCACTCAACAAATTGTGCACAGAATGCAATTCTAGGTATCTATATGTAAGGCTTATTCCAATGGATAGACTATCATGGCTATTTTGCAATAAGCAGCATTTATGAACAAATATAATAAATAGATTGTAAAGACTGTAAAACAAATAACAATAATAAATAAGTTCAGTATTTCTCAAGTAAACTAAGTTTCCAATCCTAAGTCAATTTCCACTTTCCATGGCATCCTGCCATCCCAACCAAGTTGTCCAATTAATTAAGCTAACCCTTAACTGTAATTCCCGAGCATTGCTCAATACCGCGAGCACGGCTATCCGAATAGTTTCACACTCTGCAGAGGTTATGCACTTTACCCACGTGATACAACCAAACACCACCAAGGCGAGTGATTATAACAAAGCCTTTACAATGCGCTGCCTTAACCCGATACCACCTGCTAAGGTTTCAACACTGGTGGGACTGGTTACCACATCCAGGGCCCCCCTCTTGCGCCATGTGAATTAATCCATAACTCGGGAGTAAGGTTTCAACATTTGGTCAAAGGCTTGCAAGGTTAAATCATTAGAGTGATCAAGGCAAGACATCCACATACCCTCTGCCCATCGGGCCCACCTTGGCATCCTCGCCCCTTGTCACTTGCCCCAATCTAAATGATTATCACCCAGTTGATTACCAAGCACCACGTGCTATCAACAATTCAACATCGTTGCGTGACATGACTCGCCACAACAACTCAATCTCATCGTGTGATCCCACATTACACACAAGTTCATAACATTGTTCCATATTCCATTAATCAAGATTAATTATCAATGATTCCAACACATGTGATGACGTGGCATGGCTAAGCAACTAATACGGACTAACCATCCCATGTTGATTATAATTACTAACCAACTATATTGAACCAATCTAGGGTGACAATAGATCATGGCATACAATGACAAGGTAGGGTATAAATCAATCTGGTATATTAGCTAAGCCCCATTTAATTTGAAGCAATTGTATACTTGAAATAATATGCAATAGGGTAAAACAATTATAGCAATTTTATAAACATGGGTTCAACATGATCAAAGCACAACTTACCTTGGAATAGGTCCTGATCTTGATCTGAAGCTTGCTCTTGAGTTGCTGGATATTCCTCCGAAGCGTTGCACAATTCAACGTCTACGCGTACCGAAGGATAAAGCAAATAAATACTAAAACAGAGAGAAAATGAACTCCAAAAATAAAATAAAATTCACCATTAAATATATCTCAATTTTACAAATTTTTAGAAATTTGAATCACTCAAATCCGAGTTACGATGCAAAATATATAGCCTTTTGAAGTTTGAAATAAATACTGAAATATCAAAAATTAGAAAATCAGAATTAACATATTTATTTTTAAACTGAAAATAGGTTTATTGCGTCATCATGACGTCATGCTGGCGTCAGCCCAGACCCGAACCAATCGGGTGTTGCCACGCATCTCGGTGCATAGACCCGGTCCACGGGACCGCCTCTGGTCTACCGCAGACCCGGTCCACGACGCCTCGGCGCCTGCGCCCGACACGCGGCTGCACACGACTGGTTGCGGCGACGGCGCAATCTGGTGCAACCAGATCCCATCGGACGGCTACGGCAAGGAAGCACGTGGCTACGTCTCGGTTCGTCCGATCAGATCCAACGGCGAAGGGCACGGCTGGCGACGACGACCTTCACGCAGCGGCGCCATTGACGGACTCGGAGAAGACGACGAACCCGACGGCGTTCTGACGATAATCCGGCGATGAAACCTTAGCGATTCGACGCGAAGCTCCTCGGTGAACCCAGATCTGGAACCAACGCGGTGGAGAACAGCTTGACGGCGACGATCCACGGCAAAAACCACGGCGGCTACAAGCTTCGACTCCAACGAGTTTTCTTGCGCTCACCACGACGTTCCTCGCCAAACGGGTCCGACCAAAGTGCGCGGCGGCTGACGAAGAACCTCGGGCTACTACCCCTCCCTTTTATAGCCTCAGCAAACGTGCTCAAAAGGGAACCCTAGATCCTACCGGCGGCGGAGGCGTATCGGCGGCGGACTCCGAGTCCTTCGCGAACACGACAACCCCCTGCCACCCGATCTGCTACCAACGGCCAGGATCACTCCCGGGATGATACGATCCGAACCGATCTTTCCAAAACTAATGGCGCGATCTTTCCCTTCCCGAATCGGTACGATGTGAACGGCACCGCCCGATCTTGATCTGATGGCCAAGACGTGAACACTCACGTGGCGATCTCCAGGCCACTGGATTCAAATCAAACGGCTACGGGCTAGGGTTTCCGACGACGACCTCGCGGGCTGACTGGGCCGCCAGAAGCGGGCTTCACGCGCACAGTATTGGGCTTCGGCCCAATACTGTTCAAAAGGATTTTAAAAATTTATTAATTTAAATAATTCTAGAAATTCATTTAATTGGTTTTAGGCAAATAAATTATCATGAAAAATCCCAGAAAATTCCCAAAAATACTTTGAGACATTCTGGACTTAAATAAAATATTTTTGGTAAAACTTTATTTTGACTTTGCACAAATTTAAATAGATTTGAATAAAAGGTTAATATTCTTAATTTGAAATTAAATCAAATAAATCCAAATAAATCCAAATAAATTCCAAAAAATCATAAATGCACATTTAAGCAATAAAATAATATTTGAGCAAATTTTGGGGTGTTATAATAACATATATGGGTAAAACTACAAGTTTTGGCAACAAGCATAGCTCATTCATATCATCATATTGTAAACAATCAATATGAAACCATTACAACAATGGTGACAGAATTTTAATGGGCTTCTACTCATCAACTACGACATGATGATTTCTAATACAATTCAATGTACTAAAATTCGAACAATGAGGTAGCAAGCTATGGGTATCACACATATCAGGAAAATTTGATGGTGCTGCAAATGAAACAAGCTGTTGCATACAACTAGGATTGCCCAAAACAGCAAACTACAATTCAGCAAGTTTATCACAAGTTATGCATATTCCGTAAACAAGAAACTTGCCATCTATGCCATAATGTCCAAATAAATTAAATTTAAAACAGTAGGTATATGTGCTAGATAAAGACTTAAGAGATGAAATTTTAGAAATCTTATTCGTAGCACAATTCAAGCTAATAGGCTCATTCAACATGATATAGCACAAAACAGTGGCAGGGGATATTCTAGCTATCACTTCCTTATGCGTAATCAGCACCACATGATCAAAATTATAAGCATGAAATTCATCACATGGTTCTACAATTGTGGCACAAGATGATAACTCACTAGAATTAAGTACAGCGGGAATATACTCACAAATTTGCTCCCTTTCTTGCTGTAAAATCATATTTGTACTATGGTCATTAGCGTCCGCCTCAAAAGAAGTAGGTACCACAAAACTTTCACTTGATAACAAAGGTTTTTCAACTTGTAGCTCCCTTTCTTCAAAAGTAACGTGCATATTACATGGAACAGCAACAACAGAAGTAGATTGGATTATGTTAGTAGAATCATCCTCACATGTGCTATCCTCTACTTCACTTGAATTTCCTGGTATTTCTTTCGTATGCTCGAGGTGTATGCTCTCATTAAGGTTTGATGCAGTGCATGCAATAGAAGTAGCATTTAACTCTATAGGAGCTTGAACTGTGGTTGATTGTCTTCTCTATATTTTTCTTTCAGCTTCACATGAAAGATTAAGCAAACATGACATATAATTGAATTCTTTACAAGATATCATGATCT
The DNA here is from genome assembly GCA_036346275.1 of Otatea glauca. NCBI lineage: Eukaryota > Viridiplantae > Streptophyta > Magnoliopsida > Poales > Poaceae > Otatea > Otatea glauca. The sequence goes on from CM070719.1 coordinate 27,616,620, forward strand.
GAATATCAAAATCTAGTCCACAATAAAAGTTATTCATCCGAGTCTTTCTGGTCTCTTCTAACCCACAACGCAAATATCTACTCTAAAATTCTTGTAGTATTCATCCACAGTTTTACTACCTTGTTCTAGACATTGCAATTCATTCTGTAATTAGCGAGCAACATATGAAGGAACAAATCTAGCTCTCATAATTTTCTTCAATTTAATCCATGTGCTAGGGATGTCCTGATTTTTACGCATATAATCATTCCACTAAAGAGCACCAAAATTAGTAAATCCACTAGTAACAACACTAACCTTATCATGCTCAGGAATTCCATGTTTATCAAATGATTGTACTACAGCTAATTCCCAAGTAAGATAACCTTCAGGATCATATTTACCACGAAAAATCGGTACGGTGAACTTATTTTTGACACGTGTGCTATGCCGTTGTACCTCCTATGGTGGTGAAACTATACTCGTACGTTCTTCATATCTCGGAGTGTGAATTACCTATTCTCCTAGGATGCTGTTGGCCCAAGCACTACGACGTTGAGAACCTGCCATTGTTAGTGAAGATAAGAAATAAATCATAAGTATAATGATCCTATCACTACATAGGATGTGGTGAAAAGTCGCTAACTCTCAAGCTTTAACCAAAGCTCTTACAAGTTTTTACCGTGCAGCAAGTGTTGTCGACCGTTGGCGGTGTCAAAAGTTCTTCGAAGCTTGGATAAAGCGATTGCCAAGGCATCGAACAAACATACGAGGGAGAATATATGGAGCTAGGTAGGCTATACTTATTTCCTATGCAATCTGATAATTCTAGTTATTGTAATGATAAGTAATAACCCAAACTCTAATTCATAAATCCTAGTTACCGATCACAAGGATATAAGCGAATTTCAAGACAACACAAGCGCAAAGATAATAGTACCTATGCAATCAAGGAATGAGTTATAAAATATAAGTGAGGCACCAAAAGTTCTATTGCACAAGTCGTAGAGAGACGCTAACTAATTGCTTCAAAAATGTAAAAAGGGCACAAGATTGCTCAATAATTAATACAATTGCACAATCTGAAAATAATTAATACAAATTAGGGTTTTACTCAATGTAGTGCGACCGGTCACTATATTCTTTCTTTTCTTTCTTCTTGTTATGTTTTGGCCTTTTGGCTCTTTCTTTCTCTTTTCTTTCTTTGGATGACTTTCAGCCAACACTAGTATAAAAAAAGTTTTGGAATCCCTAACTTGATTTTACATATGATAATTCAGGATTATGCAATGTATTAAGTAGAGCAGCCCCAAGCATTATCAAATAGCTAGTCTCAATTGGGATCAAAGTATTCATAAAGTATGAATTGGTTCCCAAAGGTATATGTACTGATATTTTTGGGGTTTTATGGTTTGTGGATGTTACTGGACTCAACCAACTCAAAGGAACAAAGCTAGAACACAAATTGAAGCAAGAAACCTAAATTCGGCCAGAACAGTGCAACAAATTTGTCACCACAATTAAAGTATGAAAATGACCGAATCTGGTTTTCTCACAATGTAATAAATTGAAGGCAATGTTCTATGCTTTAAAACAAGTATACGAACACACAATTTGGAGCTCGTATATAGAAGTTATAGCAAAAACACTGAGGTGCACAGATTTGAACTAAATTCAGCCGATCTGACCAAATCCGAATCCGAATCTGAATCAAATTCGGTTTGAAAGATTGCGAATCACAAAGGGCACCCAAAAATGTTTTTGTAGAGGACTCTTCAAGGATTCAGGAAAGTACAAAAACTTCTCAATCGGAGTTGGGACGTGAGAATTGTGATTAAAATACCGAACCGATCTAGATTAGAAGTACAACTTGCTTCACCAACTTTGACGTCCAAATTAAACTAACTTGGATCCAGAATTAGAGTCTGTGCCCAACTAGGTTTTGTAGAACTCGTTCCAAGGTTTCAAGAAAGTACAAGAACACTAGAATCCGAGCTCGTATGCGAAAGTTATGAATAAAATAATGTACTGGATAGATTGAAATAAAAGCTACGCGAAGGAGAAACGATCAGCAACTAAAACAAGGATTCTAATGGATCAAAACCTAACAAAACTCACTAAAATACCAGATCGAATCTAAAAGTTGAATTTTTGTAGAGTAATGTTTAATTTAGGATAGAAAACAAAAACTAATCTAAGGTACTGAATCCTACACCGAGCAACCTAGCGCTCTGATACCACTTGATGTAAGATTGTTCCTGATCTTTCGATGAGAGCGATAACTTCGATTTGGTGGAACTGACTTTGACGATCCGACTACAACGTACAACGATGATGCGCCTTAGCAATCGCTAAACCAACTCTAGAGGGTTATTGATCTTGCTGTGGGGACGATCAACCTGAACACGAGGTTCAATTCCTGCAAGCAACCGAAGAAATAAACAAGAACAATAGTAGCAGCAATCAGAAATTGCAAATAGGAATTGAGGTTCACAGATATATAGATCAAAAGAAAGGTGGAGTTTTGCGAAGAATTCTCAACAGGTGGCCGTTTGACACGTCTAGTGGACAATGTAGTTTGGCCTTAGGCTAAAACTATACTCAACAAAAATCTAAGTGTCTAAAGCGGCGGCTACTAAGTATATGAGAGGGAGGGATGTGAGAGGGTCGTTCTAGGATTTTGTGCAGCCGGGGGGAGGGCACACGTAACTTGGGTTTGGGCCTCCACACGCTTACAAGGCCTGAAACAGCATAAAACAGTGTTGTAGTATATTATTTCATTGATTTCGGCTGATCCACGATGAATCTGGGGCTAGTATCAGACCCATTGGAAATGTCTCATTGTAAGCTTTCAATCAAATATAAGAACTCTCCAATCGGACGTCGTATGTGAAAATTATGCTCGTTTTACTTCAGGCTGGTATCTAGAGGCCGAATTGGATTCGAGAACGTGATGGATTCGATATCTTTCTCTCCTTAGCCCATGGATGATGTGTTGGAGTTGGTTCAACCTGGTGTGATCGTATCCGTAGTGATGTTCTCATCGAAAACCCTCCTCAATTTTATTTTAAGAAATGAACACTTTATGCCACGCCATCGTTGGTGGGGTACTATGAATTTTGTCATGCCAACCAGGCAAGCTATGCCACGCTGGCATTGGCATGGCATCTTTTGCTATAAGGCGGGCCAAAATTCAATTGCGACGACGCCACTGATGGTGGAGTGGTAAGCATGGTTCATTTTTTTTAATAAGTTATGAAGAGGTTTGTCTTAAGAATAATATTAAAATGGGTTAAATAGTCACATGCTAACAAAAAAGTTTTGTAACATCTGAGCACATCAGCACATCTGCTATGCTCGTCAGATAATAAGATCTATTCTGGAACTCAATTAAGTGCCCGTTAGGAACAATATCAGAACCTCACACAAATTTTGTGGGAACCAACACTATCCTTTCAAATTTATACAAAATTCTGTTTGAATGCATGCAATTATTTCCTAAGATTTGTAGGGATAGTGTTTGATCGTATAGAATTCTAGGAAAACTCCAACATTCCAAACTGAGCCTTAAAGGAGAAATTCACGTAACATATACTAAATCATGAGCGAGTATAATACACTTCTTTGAATACAGGTCGATCCCAATGAACAGTATACATGAATAACTAAACATAAATTATTCTTTAAACGATGAAGGGTGAGATAAATATAACTTGGAACGCAGCAGCATGTCACTCACAGACCCCATGATCAAGGAAGAACCTCATGAATGCATGCAACATGTCGTCAGCCTATTGCAAGCGCACAAAGCAAATTAAAAAGACGTACAAGTGAAGAGAAGGTGTCAATAAGAATGCATGGTTACGTTTCCTACCAAGCAACGAACAAGTTACATCATGTATACCGTCCTCGGCCAGTGGACTTCGTCGTCAATGGCGCCGTCGCCGTCGTCTTCACCGGCGGTGTTCCACACCGCCGCAGCCATTGTTGCTTCTCACAGCTGCGATGGATTGTGGTGGAGATGATGGATTGCCAGCCAGGTGAAACGCCATTTATAAGCCAGACGGACATAGCAAAATTAGCAAGGTTTGATGGCTACAGCTAAGTATTTGTTCTTGGAGAGATACAGCGAAGGATTTGTTTTTGGAGGGATACAGCCAAGCTAAGGAATTTTGTATTCGGAGGGATACAGCTGAGGATTTGGACGCCCATGTATGTGTGAATGTAGTCGATTTTTTTTTTGTGTACATACGAAGATTGAGAGGGCACATATCTTGTATTCGGAGGGATACAGGCTAAGTATTTGTTGTTGTACATGACGTGCAAGTTAGGTATGCATATTAAGGTAGAGATTATCGCTTTTCTGCAGCCCTGTTAGGGTTTTGACTTGAGGCTAATCGGAAAACAGAAAGGCATGGAAACGAGCTGTTTGAAATTCAAGAATATCACGAGATCGATTGGGAAGAAGACACAACTCAAAATAGTTCTTCCTGTTAATGGAAATAATGGCGCTTATAACACTGACAATGCTAAACATAAACTTACCTGGAGTGATGAACTATCTAAACTAACTAGTAGGCACTAGAGTCGGCAGATGGTAGAGACAAGATACAACCTTACAACGCTTAACTAAAAGAAACGGAATGTATAAACATACAATTAAAAAAAAATTAAAGCAGGGACATCAAAACAAACAAGTTTATACCAGTTTTTGTATAATATCATGTGCCAATAATTCTTGTAGGCTTTGATGAATGGTACGCGAATTCTAAACATAACTGAAACAGAAAAGCTGCTATTCTTTACACTGGTTCACTGTACAAAAGTTTTAATCCTATTTTTTCTACAAGGGCTAGGGGTTACGAACTTATTTGACTGAAACTGCTGGCTTTGTACATGGAATATCTACAATCAGCTGAACAAATAGAACCAAGGTATCAAGGAGGAAAAGTTGTTACAAGGCCCGATTTAAGATCTGGACAGCCCAAACAGGTATCTGGTATCTATAGCAATTTTGCATAAGCGAAATGGCCCAGCTTTCTAATCTGATCTTCATGCAAAGATGGTTGAGCGAGCCTGATTACTGCACATATCATGTATACGGAGGCCCTGGCAACATAGAGTTGGCCAGATCTTCATTCAACTTTACAGCAAGGGGTGGCATCTGCTTCATTATTTCAGGAACATCACTTATCCTGCTATAGCAAAAGAATCAAGTTGTTCATTATTGCAGTATCACTGGATAAGTACAAATCTTAAAAAGGACAGCAACTACTTATTAACAAATAACATATGGTATTTCAAGATGATTGAACAGAAAGTGTTTTGTTCTTTAAGATGACTTAACAGAAAATGTACTTGACAATACAAGGATGAAAAAAAACTGCATATTTTATCCTGGAAAAAAAATTCTGATGTTCAAAGTACACCACATAGATTCCTAACCAAGCAGCACACTGATATGCTATGCACCTATAAAAACTGCAGTGTGCATGCATTTGCTTTCGTAATTAAACAATGAGAAGAAATTTAAGAACAGACAACCAAGCAAGGGAAGATTGTATTTGGTGATAAGCACTCCAAGTTTTCCATGCATGCTCGAATGCTTTCGAAGTTTTGGACAGGTATTAAGGAAAATCATTCACATTCATGTTCCTTGAAGCTCTTAGAAGAAGCTGAGTAGAGAGAGAGAGGCTTACTCTTTCAGGACTGCAAGTATATTATCCCTAGTTCGGCATAAAAGAGAGAAGTTCTCCTGTACCTGCAAAATATGCAACATTGAATATTAGTAACATGACAAAAATCAAATGTACATGACAGGTCTAATTTTCTCCTGTATCACTATGAAATTAAAAAAAAAAAACCCTACAACTTTCATATGAGGAAAAAACGGTAGGAGTACATGAAATATATAACATATATTTCAAATAGGAAATGCCAATTTAAGATTATGAGCATCCTGTAATGGATATTACTTTATTGATAAAATAAAACTTCTACACTTCCGATGGAGATGCATAGAGGTTTTGATTAGCCATGTTCTATTAACAAACATGATAGAGACTGTGTGTCCATGTGGATATAATTTATTGACAACTTAAGGCACAGCTGAAACACCATAACTTCGGTGGCCTTGCAATCCACAGCCAATAAATAGATCACAACAGGCATAGTATTATTCAAATGATATGATTATATAGGAGCTGAATACTTGAAATTTAACATAGATGATAGGAAGTACCTGCATGTTTGAAATATTTGCATAGATTTGATTTAAAATCTGTGCATTGTTCTCTAGAAGTTGTCCAGTTGGGCCTCCAATTGCTGCAATGACATAAGAAAAACACAAATCACCAAGTTTCTTAATCCAAAGTTTACAACCTCAAGACAGTGATAACATGTTTTATTAAGGAAGATATTTCTAAAGTTGCAATTTGCTACTTTCTTCCCTATTAAATGTAAACTGCATTCTATCCCAGATCACAAACAATGTAATATTGTAGGACAGAAAGATTTGGCAAGCATCATGACCTATGCTATTTACTGATTGATTTCATACATGCTCTAGAGCAACTTCAGCTCTGGATAAATCAATTAGCATAAAACTATAAAATATAGAATCTTTGCTGCACTGAGAAAAAACCTGAGGCTTGATTTTTTACACAATAAAGGAGCATGAACAAAAGTTTTGAAAAAAAAACTGCATAAACAAAAGGTCTTAAATGGTCGCAGCTACAAACTTCAAAGCAAAAAATTAACCAAAAGAATATTATAAAACATAAACAAGAAAACAATTTCAAGGAAATACTTACCTTTGTATGATACATCATCATCATCCATAGGGAGAACTGGAAGGGAATATGGAGGGACATTAGATCGTGCTACCAGGTGAGCTGGCCCGTTTGTTGAAGAGTCACCAACTCTTTCCTACAATATGGTAAGAACATGAAAAGTTTTAATCATAAAACATAATCTCATTGAGAATGGTCTCTAGCAGTAAGAATTTCTACAATGAAAATCACATATAAACATGAAGACATCCTAATATCAATGTGTTTGCATAAAGTAACTACTGATTTCCTTTGGTATTTAAATATGAAAATTTGGTGGATGCTACTTTTGAAGTTTGGTAAAACACCAAGTGATTTGCTTTTGGACAATTCAATACAAATGAAGGACTCTGGGTAACTTATCTCATGGAATCAACAATCAGAAAAAAAAATACTCAAGAATAAAATAGGGGAATCAGAGAAGTTATGAAGACAGATGATAACCTTCTTTTCTTTGCTTTTCTTAGTTAACTCCTCTTTCCTTTTCTTGATACTCTCCTTTTTCTGCAAGAGACGATAATGTTGATGACTTCATAGAATATAATTTGTTAGGCTTAGAGCAGAAATCCAGTTCATACATTACGAGGAACTGTGAGAGAAAAATTAGAAGAAAAAAACCCGCCAGACAAGATTATTTCTTGAGATAATAGTAGTTATGATTTAGTACAATAAAACATAAAGACATTGGAGATGAATGAAGATATGGTATTAGTACTGGAGATAATGCTAGCATTCTATATTAAATGCACTAAATGAATCTGGTAACTGCGCATGAGACAGGTAACGGGCCACCCTGACACCACTAGTTCAGTATGGAAAAAGGTGAAAATATTTGATGGGCTTAAACAAGCAAGGTGCCAATAAAAAGAGCAAGATGAAAGATCAATATCATTTACCAAAGAATCCCAATTTGATCAATTAACAGGGGATGCTTGGTTCACATAGAAGTATGATGTTAAATACACTAGAAATATTACTTAATTAAATGAAAATATAGCTCTTCTGCCAACCAATCGTAGTAATCACAGCTTTCATAATCGAGGAACTAAAAGGGAAACAAAGAGCAAACAAACACAGAGAGCCTATGCATTTCCTTCAATCATACACATGGAAACTGAAAGTTGCCTCTTCAGTTTTCATGTCCACAAAAAGATTAAATGCCTTAACCAGAAACACAACAGGTGCTCAGTATCCCAACTTACAGCAATCCATCTGCAACGCAGGGCCACATCTCGCACTGTCTTGTCGGGCAGATTCATAGCAATCTTTGCATAGCGAACTATAGCTGCATCAGCTGCATACCTACAACAGTGTACAAACACAAAATAAGATGGATTCATTTAATTTTGCAACAAATAACTACAAGAAATATTATGTCCTTCAACTGCAGGGTTTAAGCAGCTTAAACAAGAATGAAACAAACAGCAAAAAACATAACAATTCAAGTTTACCAATAATAGCATCTTACTGCAAAAACTGTAATGACTTGTGACACATTTAGTTTTAGCTCCAACTGGTACACAAGTTAATATTGAATGCAAGTAGACATTTGAGTAAGCACAGACCGTTGTAACGCCAATCAGGATGTTAACTCTTCCTTTTATTTTCCAGATTACCTAGATCATAAACTGTTGGGACCCGAATATACAAATCTGGACTCTATGTATACTGCAATAGTTCAGGATCACGCTAGTGCACACAGTAGCAACATAAATAGAATATCATCTTCATACACGGCAGAATAAGAATAACGAACTATATTTAATAAGTAAATAGGTGTAATGACCATATGGCCAAGTTTATGCTTATTATGCCATGCAGGGTTTTAGTGCTAAATAAATAACTTGCAGCGGAAAAGATAAAGAAACTCCGAGGTGACCCATCCACCTGCCATAGACAATCGACTGGGGCTTGAATCCTAGTACTTGGCATCTTTGCGATATTCTTCCGAAGCATGTGTAGACTCCTCTTCACTAATTGAATGTTCTTTATTTCAAGAGTGAGCACATGGAGTACTCCACAAGTTGTGCACATAATACAAGTCTAATATAGCTACATGCAAGGCTAATTCCAAAGGATGTCTAAGTTGGTTCTATAGCACAAAGCAACATTTGTGACTTAAATATAGTAAATAGATTTAAAGCATAAGTAAAACAAATAACCATAAACAATAACATTTGAGATTTAACAAAATAATGGCACACAGCCCAGGCCAGTTCTTTAATAGGACTTCCCACCAAATTCTATTTTATAAAATCTAACCCTTGTGTGAAATTCTCGAGCATTGTCCATACCTTAAGACACAGCTATTCAAATAGTTTAATTAACAATCTGAATAGATTATACACTTTACCCACAAGATATTATCAATCTTCTAATGCCGGCCATGAGATGTTTCTTTTGGCGTGCGATTAAGAAGATCATAACAAAACATTTTAGAAACTTTGTCTCAACATTAACCCTCACGATAAGTCTGATCTCGTCATTCCACCCTCACACAGAACATAAGAATGAGAGAGACTCACTACTGGACTAAGAACAATGACTGTTCAAAATTTAGCATCGTTGCAACACACGCCCTCTACCCAAGCATAGAGCTTAGCCTACCACATAAGGTATCATATGTCAAGACTCGATAACTTACTAATTTAGGTCTATCCCATTCTAGACATATGGTTGTATGTTTAGGTCAGTTCAATGGCTTACAATGTTAAACCCTTAATGAACTGGACAAGACTACCCAATCAACTACAGCACTTCACACAGAAGTATATACAGATTTAGAATCATGTCAACCCAATGTCACACAGACCCACCAACACACAACTTTTTGCCACTTGCCCTAGTTTAAATCGTTTACCACCTATGTTGATTATAGTTCTATACATGGCATCAACAACAGATCATCGTGTGACAACATGGCACACCTTTTTCACAAAGATATTCCATAGGCAAGTCATATTTGAATTTGCACTTTCAAAATGATATTGACAACCTGTTGCATGGCTAAGCACACTAATCACGTCTAAAATAACACACATTGATTCCATATTTATGACCAACTAATAATTAACCAACCTAAGATGACAAATGATCATGGCATACAAATGAAAAGGTAAGACCAATTCAAATGGGTTGCATAACTAATCATGAAATAATCAAATAGTTGATAATTTGAATTAGCATGCAATAATTTAAAACAAAATAACTTTTACAAAACTATGTTCAACATGACCAAAGCACAACTTGCCTTGGAATAGGTCCTGGTTTTGAACTTGAATAAATTTTTCTCCTTCAAATGCTCCCGACAATCCAACGTCTACACGAAATGTGCGATGAAAAGCAAATAAATACCAAACAGAGGTAAAACAAACTCCAAAAATAAAAATAAATATACTGAAAGGTGGCCTTGATTTTAAATAAATGTAGGAATTTGAACAGACTCAACCAGAGTTTGTATAAAGGAGAACGGACTCTCGGAAGATTTATAAGATAAGAAAATACTGAAATTGAGAGAGAAAAGAGAATATTCTTCCCTCTGAGACTAACAGGTGTTACTAGGGAATATTCTAGGAATCTTTTTATTTTCCGAAATTTTGGAAAATACCGTGAGATAGACATGTGGGCCCCATCGATGGTGACTCAATCCATGGTAGACTAGGTCCACCGAACCAATCTAGGGTTGGCTTGCTGACGTGGCACACATGTGGTGTGACTTGGCGGCTAGCGTGGCAAGCACACGACTACTGACTCGGCAACACGTGACAGACACATGGCGCTGGTGTGGCAATGACATGGCGATTTTCGGGTGAGCAAAGACACGACAGCAAGATCTCGACACGGAGAAACTGATGACACAGACAATGAGACAAACAGCGACCTCCGGCGAGCGATGGCGCGGCAAAAGCTGCGATGGGCTCGATAGTGAACAATTTCCAATGACCCTCTGGCAAAAAGAAGGTGTGCACTATGTAAAATGTGCGACAACAAAAGCGACGGTGTAGACGATGATGACGAAGACCCAACGACAGCGATGAAATCCGACGAGGAAGCTTGATGGTGGAGCGGCTTTGATCTTCAAATCCTGAGGTGACGGCAACTTGACTCGACGGCTAGGGTTAGGGTATTGGTTGCGGGGCACCAAGCGATACAGATACAAGGCATAGACACGGAATTTATACTCGGATGAGACGATGTGGAAGATGGTGTCTACGACGGATATAACATGGCGCAGGAGTCCGACTCGGTGACGATAAACAGTGCGCTGATAGGTGAGCCCCACAAGTAAGTGGCAGAGCACGGCGCACGGGCTGGGCTACGCACAGGAGATGGTGATGGGTTGGTGGACTAGGCCAAAGGAAGTAGAAATGGGCCGGTGCAAAGGGTTTCGTCCCAAAGCCTTTTTCCAGTATTTTAATTAGTTTTTATTTTTAGAAAATATAGTGAAATCAAAAGATCTCAAATAAAATAGCAAATGCACTAGAAAAATTCCCGAAAAATCTGGAAAGTACATCCAAGCACAAAGAACTCAAATAAAATAATTTTGACGATCATTTACTTGGGATTTAATCATATTAAATTGTTTTTTAGTTATGAAAGTCTGGAATTGAGCTTTAATTACCAAGAAAATTGGTGAGAATTTTCGGAGGGCTAAACTATATATAATCATTTTCAAAGGGCAAAAATTGGGATGTTACATAAACCTAGACAACATAATATTAAATGGAAGCCCACATTTTTTAGCAAGCATGCGACTATTGTAAGACCAACCATGGTGTTAATTTCTTTCTTTCAAATTTCCAAATTACCCGCTATTTATTACATCATATAACAAGTTGAAAACTCCAACAACACGGTAATTAAATGCAATCTCCCATTTTTGAGCAAGTACATGAACATTATATTGCAAATTAAGTCGTTGATTTTTTCCCCTTCCATTTTCCAAATTATCTGCAATTTTCACAAGTCATGCAACACTAGCATTTGAACAAACAAGTAAAAGAATTTAACTCCCGACGATAGCACGATAAACTAGCAGTTGCCCATCCAAACCACCATTCGCACGCTCCAAGAACTCACCAAGACGTCACCACAACGGACCCAAGACGAGACGTCACCCATAGCGCTATTCCAACTTCAAACGACACAACTTATCTAGTACGGACTTATGCAAGAACCACTGAAATCAGCTAACCCCGAGGAACAAAAAAGAAGAAAGAAGCCCAGACGCTTACTTGGCCAATCGTTCGTCGAGGACGGCCTGCTCCTCGGGCGACCACCACACGGCGAGCCCGGGGTCGTGCCGCAGCGCTACCGCGGTGGTCGCGGCCACACCGTGCTGCGGAGCCGCGGCTGCCGGTGAGGGGTGGCGGTGGGGCCCACCCAGGGGCCCCGAGGGGTCGGCGTTCGCCCCCATCGCGCTGCCTGGCGCTGCCAACTCGGCTCGGGGATTCCGTCGAATTCGATGAAATCTCGCGGAGAAGCTGAGGAATTCCGCTGTTTGGAGGGGGAATTGGGATTCTGTACGGGCGGCGGCGGCGAGGGGCGGAGGAGACGGGAGGGTTTGGAGGCGGCTGCCGGCGAGTCGGGGACGGGAGGGATGAAGCAACAGGGAAGAGATGGTATTCCTCTTGTTTATTGGGATTTGGGGCTAAATGGATGGCTGGATGGCGCTCCCAGCCTCTATTATGGAAACTTTTTGAGCAATGCCTAGGTGTTTTTCCTTTTAATATAAGTTTTATAAATTTTAAAGTAAACAAAGTGGTAAGTAATTATCATCTAACTTTTATTCATGTTTTAATATTTATGCAAAGAAAAACATAAAAACACCTCTCTATTATAAGATAAGATATTCTTAATCGTATTCGGTTGGACTCTATCTCTATATGTGGGCGAATCCGAATCTATCTCTTGCTACCTTCTACTATATATTGGGCACCCCCTTGTACAAGAGATCAATATAATAAAGCGAGAGAACTTTGCCCCTACTTTGTGTGTACTCCAGTTTTTGTTCTTGTGATTTCGTTGGTGTGTGGTTGATTGATCGTGGGTGAACGACTACGTTTTAAAACACGTTATCAGCACGACGCTCTACCGAGGCTACCAATGGTGATCGTCTGCCTACGACAATCTACACAGTATCGAATTTCATCGTACTACACGCGATCATCCTACACCAAGCCCTACGTAAGATAATCGCGTTTTTCGGAATCCTTTAATCCTGCAAATTTTTTACCCTATGGCAGATTAATCATTGAATCCAATCGCCAGTAAGGGTAGATATAGTTTCTGTTCATCTTCAAGATTGAAAAAAAAATCGAACACGCCAGCGGCAGACCAGATCGCCTCGTTGGTCGCGGCATGCTTGCTCGCTCCGGCGTATACTGGCGACCACGTCTCGCGACCTACGCGCCGCGCCGTGAGCCCGATCAGCATTTGATGCGGGTATTGCCCGATCTTCTCGACGAGGATTGGGGGACTTGACCGTGCAACCCGACGAACCGATGGCACCAACCGCCGCTCAAGCAACAACTCAGTGATAAATGAATTTCGCCCAACTACACGATTTGGTCTTTGTCTACTTGACCACGTAAAGTAGACGTCATTGCATTGCAAATCCAAAGGAATACACAAGAACAACAACTAGAACATGCAAATCTCTCAATCTCCAAGGGGTGGTCTTTGCACACTCAAACCTTAGATACAAGAAATGGGGTTTCTGGTTCAAATTGTGGGTAACCCTAGAAGGAGGTTACAGTGGGTATATATAGTGAGGCAACCCCGCCCTTAGTTCTACATGTCTTTGGACTTGGCCCAATCAATAAAAACAATAGCCCATGTGCAGTTTGCTTCATAATAGGCTAAAACAAAGGCTCTAATTGTTTTCAAACTTAACATACAAACCAACCAAAATGGTCTAGTCCAAAAGAAGTCTTGCAGGACCAACTCATCTTGCCTTGTCGGTTCTAAAGTTGTATTGCCTTATCGGGTTCCCAAGTAGTCAAAGGTGAAGCCCGACTTGTTGAGGAGATGGTCGGACTGGTCAAGGAGGTGGTCGTGTCCATGGTAGCGATGTCCTCATCAAATGTACAACCAAGCAATTATGGACAGTAGCATCACCACACCTGTCCAGCTCATCCTTTTCTCCCATGTACATGTGATTCAAACCTGAGAACAAGCAATGTGTTCCCATTAGGTAGTAAACAATTCTCACTAATAGTATGATTGCAATCATTAAGGAACAGATTCACCTCTTGTTGCATTTGTTTCAATCGAGCTCTTGTCATAGGACCTTTGTGTGTAGTATTGGCATCAACAATTTGAGAGGGACTTATAGCGTCAACCAAGTCTGCCCCATGACTAAGAGAATGAGTGCTGTTGGGGATATCCTCATCATCCTCCCCCTCTTCAAAAGGAGTCGTCCTCGACTCTGTTTCTTCCAAGCCAAAGAATGGTGATAAATCTGCGACGTTGAAGGTAGTGCTCACTACATAGTCATCGCCAGGGAGCGCAATCTTGTAAGCATTATCATTAATCTTCTCAAGAACTCGGAAAGGGCCATCACCACGAGGCATTAGCTTGGACTTGCGCTTCTGAGGAAATCGTTCCTTTCTCAAATGCACCCATACTAAATCTCCTGGTTGGAAAAGTAACTTCTTGCGATGCCTATTCGCCTTTGAAGCATAGCACTTTACTTTCTTTTCAATCTCTTCGTTGGTCTTCACGTGAATTTTCTTCACATAATCAGCTCTCTTTGAGGCCTCCATGTTAACTCGCTCTTGCAATGGTGGAGGCAGCAGATCAAGTGGGGTGATTGGTTTGAAACCATACACCACCTCAAAAGGACACATTTTGGTGGTGGAATGCACAGCTCTGTTGTAGGCAAACTCCACATGAGGCAAACAATCTTCCCACTCCCTCAAGTTCTTCTTGATCATTGTGCACAACAACATGGACAGGGTGTGATTAACAACCTCTGTTTGTCCATCAGTTTGTGGGTAACAAGTTGTGGAAAATAACAACTTTGTCCCAAGTTTGGCCCATAAGGTCTTCCAAAAACAGCTCATGAACTTCACATCTCGGTCAGAAACAATTATCATCGGCACGCTATGCAATCTCACAACTTCCCTGAAAAACAAATCAGCTACATGCGACGCATCGTCGCTCTTGTGACAGGGAATAAAGTGTGCCATTTTAAAAAACATATCCACCACTACAAAAACTGAATCCCTCCCCTCTTAGTTCTAGGCAATCCTAACACAAAATCCATACTAATATCCTCCCAAGGTGCATTAGGAACAGGAAGTGGGGTATACAAACCGTGGGGGTTCAGTTTTGATTTGGCCTTGTGACATGTTGTACATCGCTGCACAAACTTCTCAACATCGCGTCTCATCTTGGGCCAATAGAAGTGGTCGCTGAGCAGCAAGTACATCTTCTCTCGTCCAAAATGACCCATCAATCCACCCATATGGGATTCCTACAATAAAAGCAAACGAATGGATGAGTCTGGGACACACAACTTGTTAGCACGAAATAAGAATCCATCATGCACATGGAACTTTTCCCAACCCTTCCCATTTTGGCATTTTAGGTATGGTTCAGCAAAAACATGATCAGAAGGGTATAATGCTCGTAAATTTTCTAATCCAGGAACCTTTACATCCAATTGGTTCAGCAAAATAACCTTACGAGATAAAGCATCAGCAACAATATTTTCTTTCCCTTTCTTATATTTCACAAGATATGGAAAAGATTCAATAAATTCTACCCATTTAGCATGCCTACGGTTCAGTTTGGCTTGGCCTTTCAAATACTTTAAAGCTTCATGATCAGAATGAATGATAAACTCTTTAGGCCAAAGATAATGTTGCCAAGTCTCAAGAACACGAACAAGAGCATACAATTCCTTATCATACACAGGGTAATTTAGTTGAGCTCCTCCTAGCTTCTCACTAAAGTAAGCCACTGGTTTTCCTTCTTGCATTAGAACACCTCCAATGCCCAAACCACTGGCATCACATTCGATATCAAATGATTTGTTAAAATCAGGTAGAACAAGCAAAGGTGCTTCAGTTAGACATTTCTTGAGTTCTTGAAAAGCACTTTCTTGCGACTTACCCTAGACAAAGTCAATACCTTTCTTGGTGAGCTCGTTCAAAGGAGCAGCGATGGTGCTGAAATTCTTCACAAAACGCCGATAGAAACCAGCAAGACCATGAAAGTTTCTCACTTGGCTGGCATTGGTAGGCGTAGGCCAATTTTTGATAGCCTCAACTTTAGATTCATCAACTTCTACTCTCTACGCAGAAACAACAAAGCCCAAAAACACAACCTTGTTTGTGCAAAACGTGCACTTCTCCATGTTAGCATACAATCTCTCATATCTAAGTACTTTCAACACTTGTTTAATATGCTCTACATGCTCTTCCATAGTGCGGCTATATATCAGAATGTCATCAAAATAAACCACAACAAATTTCCCAATGAAAGCTCTCAAAATATGATTCATTAAGCGCATGAATGTGCTAGGTGCATTAGTCAAACCAAAGGGCATTACTAACCATTCATATAAACCTGATTTTGTTTTAAAAGCAGTCTTCCATTCATCCCCTTCTTTCATCCTAATCTGATGGTACCCACTACGCAAATCAATTTTAGAGAATATAACAGCACCGCTAAGTTCATCCAGCATATCATCAAGTCTAGGGATGGGATGTCGATACCGAATAGTAGCCCTACAGTCAACGCACATTGTCCATGTACGATCTTTCTTAGGGACAAGGATAACAGGGACAGCACAGGGGCTAAGACTTTCTCGCACATACCCTTTATCTAGAAGCTCCTGCACCTGTCGTTGAATCTCCTTTGTTTGTTCAGGGTCGGTCCGGTATGGTGGTCTGTTAGGAAGGGAAACTGCTAGGATGAGGTCGATCTGATGTTCAATTCCACGAAGTGGAGGTAGACCAGTGGGTATCTCTTCCGGAAACACATCTTCAAAGTCCTGCAACACACTAGAAACAACACTAGGAAGAGGAGTTAAGTTATTAGTAGAAAGCATTGCATCCTTTATGCAAAGAAGACAAAATGCACCATTTTGGGGTTATCTCTCACTTCCTTCATCTCAGATTTAGTGGCTATCATAACTAATTTCTGCTTCTCACTCTTCCTCTTTCCATTCAAGCTTGCTTTGTGGCCCTCACTCACCAATTTGTGGATGGCAGTCATCTTCTTCTTCTCATGCTGATCCGCACTTATCTTCTTTACTTCAATCTTCCTTTGCATGTTTGCTGCTATAATTTGATTTGGTGTCATGGGTAGCAGCTTGATGCCTTTACCTTGCAATTGAAAGCATAGGTGTTGTCACAGCCTTCACGTAGAACACTTCTATCAAATTGCCATGGTCGCCCCAATAGCAAGTGACAAACAATCATGGGCACAACATCGCAATCAACGGTATCAGTGTAATCATGTATACTGAAAGTAACTCTCACCTAGTACTGCACCTTCACATCGTCACAATCGCTAAACCACTGCACATGGTAGGGGTGAGGATGCTTCATCAGGGTCAGCCCAAGCTTCTCACACATTTGCATGCTAGCAAGGTTGTGGCAGCTACCACCATCAATTATCAACTTAATCAGCTTGTCATTCACTTTAGCTTGGGTCTGGAATAGGTTGAATCGTTGCGCATGTTCTTCATTTTTGATCTGAACACTTAGTGTTTTGGTGACCACAATGATGTGACTAGCCTCAAAAGGATATGCCTTGTACTCATCTGCATTCTCCTCTTCGGTGTCATCAAACTTTCCACTCTCGCCTGATGAATCTCATCTTCACTAGCTGATTCATACTCACCCTCCTCGGTGACAAGCATTGCACGATTATTTGGACATTCCTTGACAACATGGCCACGCCCTAAGCACTTGAAACACTGGATAGAGCTACTCTTGGAGGTAGATCCCACAGACGAGGCAGCACATGATTACTGGTTTTGGTGTCTTATTCTCACTAGATGAGGGTGCTGATTTTGCAAAAGATCCAGATCGAGGAAAAAAGTTGCTGCTCGGGTTGGGTGAATAGGTGCCTCGTCCCAAACTGAATTTTGCGCTTTCTGAGGATCCTGGTGGCACCCTTAAACTGAATGTTGATGCCTTTGCTGGTCTAGCATCGTCTTGCAATTGCCTCTCTGCCTTTTGTGCTATGTGCACTAGCTCTACTACATTGTTGTAGGTCTGAAATTCCACAACGCGCCTAATTGTCTTATTAAGACCAAACAGAAAACGGGACATGGATTGCTCTTCATCTTCATGCACACATGCTCTAACATTGCTTGCTCCATCTCCTTATAGTATTCTTCCACCGAACGGTTTCCTTGTCTCAAGTTCTGCAGCTTGTCAAAAAGGTCTCGTTTGTAATGCTTAGGAACAAACCGTGCTCTCATTTCTCTTCTCATTTCTGCCCATGATAACACTGGAAGCTCTCTATTCTCCTCACGTTGATTCTGAACTTGTTCCCACCAGATTAGAGCATATCCATCAAACTCCAATGATGCCATGGCTAACTTCTTCTCCTCTGAATAATTGTGCATGCGAATATCTTGTCAACCTTTAACTCCCTGTGAGATATACATCGTGGTCGAAGTGCCTTCAAACTTGGGAATGCTGAACTTGAGTTTGCCAAATCTCTCCTCATTGGGCTGATTGTCGCCGTTGCGGCCGCGACGAGGATAGTAATCGTTGCGTTGCAACACAAAAGGTTCAGGTTGAGCTACTCCATATGCAGCGGCACCTCCACGTCCACAGCCTCTCCCTTGGACATGAGCAAGACCGTTGCCGCTCCACCACGCCCGCCCGGTGGGCGAGCATGGATGATGAGCTTGGTCACGCTTTTCTTGTGCTTCTGTTGCACAGGCAGACTTCCTCATCGCCTCATCAAGCTCTTCTCCTTGCACACTTGGGTCACCTTGATTGTGGTGGCTCCTTCTACCCTCAATGCCTTGACAACATCTTCAACAATTTCAGCGCGGACTTTGTTCATATTCTCATTGAGTTGATTGTTGAATTCTCCTACCAACTGTTCAAGCTGAGTTTGCGTGACATAACTTGGTGTAACCTCTGGTTGGCCTGCCATGGTTAGTGAAGAAAATATCCAAATTTACAAAATCTTTTCAGGAAAGATGTAAAAAGGCTCCTTGCTCTAGCTTACCAACTGAAGTCTTATGCATCCTTACAGAGTTGCAACTGCACGCTCTCTAGTGGTAGTAAACAAGACATACGTGATAGATCAAGCGAAATTCAACGTCAAGGTGCTGCTAAAACAGAGACTTATTTGTGGAGCTTGGAAAGGTATTCCTGTTCTATGTAATCTGAAACACTAGTTATTGCAAGGCTAAGTAATAATCCAATGAATGCAAAGCTTAGTTGCTGATCCAGATATATGTGAAATTTTGGGAACAACTCAACACGCAATGGTAATGAGACTTGTGCAACCAAGGAAAAGAGCCATTCACAAACTGAAAATTTATAGCAAAGCTCTTGTTGCACAAGTGCAGGGAGGGACGCTAGCTAATTGCTCAAAGTTTCAGTCAGGCTTGATGATGTGCACAAAAGGATTTTAACTCAACTAGAGCAGGTGTGACAAACTGAGATTGCAATACTGATCACATCACTTTTATTTTCTTTCTACTCTTTGTTTTTACTTTTGCTACTGTGACCATCACCCAGATGTAGATATGTAGTTTTGCTGCTCAGAATAACAGATGATGCGGGGGTATTGCCCGATCTTCTCGACGTAGGATTGGGGGGACTTGACCCATGCAACCTGACGAACCGATGGCACCAACCGCTGCTCAAGCAACAACCTGTGACAAATGAATTTCGCCCAACTACACGATTTGGTCTTTGTCTACTTGACCACGGAAAGTAGACGCTGTTGCAGCTGCAAATGCAAAGGAATACACAAGAACAACAGCTAGAACATGCAAATCTCTCAATCTCCAAGGGGTGGCTGCTGCACACTCAAACCTTAGAGACAAGAAATGGGGGCTGCTGGTTCAAATTCGTGGTTAACCCTAGAAGGGAGGTTACAGGTGGGTATATATAGTGAGGGCAAGAATGACAAATTAAAAGGGGAAGAGACAATTCATAGTGGAAAAGTAAAAGTAAGGGCTAGGGGCTTCCAGAAGTAATGCTGCAAACCCTGAATAACCCTGTTTTATGTATGGATGCACTGGTAATTGGTCATGCAACTATCGCATTCCGAAGCATGTGGTAGACCTTTACATGTAATCCACTAGAAAACTAAATAAGACCTGGGGAAATAATATTAAGTCATACTTCACCGTTCAACCTGTTGTTGATACGAATGTTGAGAAATGTGATGATATGATTCTTGATATTATTGAGTTCGAAGAGTCCCAGGAGGGCACCTACATCTCATATGGAGACCTAGATTAGTCTCATTAATATCCCTTCACTTTGCTAAGTCGATGTCACATATTCCTTACAAGTCTCCTTATCAGTTTAGCCCTAGTTCCTGAATGAACATTTGGTCTACGCTCCTGTTGAGCGATTATCATTCAAAAATTGGATAAATTGATATTTCCCAGATTTTTGATTAATTGTGCTATGTTTGTTCTATATTCTACAATTTGTTTCTGATGCAACAATTATTTGATTGTTAAATCATACTTCCAATATAGAACATAGTATAATCTGATGGTGGAGGAGAAAATCTGTCTAGAAGACAGTTGTACCACACTAAGTGAATTGAAAATATTATGACTATCGCTAGAAGCGATACTCTCATAGTTGGCACTGGAAGTATGTGATATTATACCCTAAGTCTAGTCGTACTCCCTTAAGTTTTAAAGACATTGGTCTGAATCGTTTCCATATAGAGACAAAGAATGAGGATGGTACAGAATACCTACTCATGACTAAGTTTAATGGGTGTAATAAACGTGTGGTTAAAAAGCTTCATTCATTCTTCTCCAGATTATACTATGCACATATAAAACCTGAAGTTTGTGTTGCGATGAAAACCCAGAAATTTTTTAAGATCTAGCAGATCGACTGGGTTACCTTGAGTTGAATAGTATAAGAAGAATAATTAATAATTCTGCTGGCCATAGCATAAAGTCTTTCCTAGACCTGAAGTTTTCTTATACCCTGGTTGTGCTAAAGAAAAGCTCATTCTTAGATCTTCTTACCTAAAAAGTTAGGGAAGAATCACTGAATTTCCTGGAGAAAATTCAAAGTGATATCTATGGAACTGTTTAGTCCCTGTCGGCTCCTTTAAGAAATTTTATGGTACTGATAGATGCTTCTACTAGATGGTCCTATGCATATCTCTTATGTATTAGGAACCATGCTTCTGCCCAAATTATTAAGTTAAGAGCCTACTTCCAGAAGAAAGGATCAAGTCTATTCAAATAGACAATGCTAGCGAGTTTACCTCAAAAGCATTTAATGATTGTTGTATGACTCTGGGAGTTAATGTAGAGCATCTCGTACTTAATGTCTATACTTAAAATGGCCTTGCAGAGTCATTATATTAAAAGAATAAAAACTTATTGCTTGACTGCTCTTGCAGAATAGTAGGCTTTTCACCAGTTGTTGGGGCTACGTAGTGCTGCATACTGCTGTATTAATTCAACTCAGACCAACTGCACATCATGAAATTTCTCCATTGCAGATAGTGCGTGGAAAAGAATTAAGTATTTCCCATCTGCGAAAATTTGGTTGTACTGTATACATGCCAATCTCTCCACCATAGCGTACCACCATGGGACCTTACCGAAAGTTGAGGATCTATGTAGGTTATGAATCTCCGTCATGTATTAAAATACCTAGAGCATATGACAGGGGATCTGTATATGGCTCGGTACGCTGATTGTACTAAGGACATTTTTCGGCATTAGGGGGAGATAAGTACCACATTAGAGAATGCCGAGTTCTTAGATCCACGCACTATAAAGACCGAACTTGAAGTTTGGAGGATAATAAATCTGTAATAAATAAGCTTATAATCTGCCAAATGCCTTCACTGTTTATAAGGGAGTGAAAAGATCTCATATACCTACAGTATATGCACCTGAAAGAGTGGAAATACCCTAGAAGGATATTGAACCCACTCTTGACCTTCATGATAAAAAGAGGGGGAGGCCTCTAGGTGCACGGGACTCAATTCCACGGAGACATCTGCAGAAGTAGAGAACCAAACAAACGAGAACACTACCCATGACAGTGGAAGAAGCTCAACCTAATGTTCTAAAATCACGAAGTGGGCTATCACGAGATGGTAACATCCTCAAGTGATCAATCTCGAAGATGATAACCCCAGCGTATATTTGTGCGCACAATCCCACGCTGGGAAATAGGAACACCCAGACTCCATCGTTGTGGGAAATCACG
Organism: Otatea glauca; assembly: GCA_036346275.1. Classification (NCBI taxonomy): domain Eukaryota; kingdom Viridiplantae; phylum Streptophyta; class Magnoliopsida; order Poales; family Poaceae; genus Otatea; species Otatea glauca. The sequence continues at coordinate 27,638,845 of CM070719.1, forward strand.
AGGAGTTGGAAGAAATTTATAAAGAGATATCTCTGAAGTGATGCAGGAGAATTGTATAAAAGAAAGACTACAATTGTCGACATATAATTGCCTCTAAAATTGCTAAAGCTGGATCCAGAACCAAAGTCCATGGCAGAGTGCCAGAAGCACTCAGATAGGGTCAAATGAAAAGAAGCAATTGAGGCAGCGCTCGCTTATTAAAAGGAAAGCTTTGGTCCCGTTGACCAAACATCTCCTAAAGTAATCCCTGTAGGATCAAATGGGTTTTTCATCCGTTAGAGAAATGAAATACCCAGGTGGTGAGATATAAAGCGAGGTTGGTAGCACAAGGGTTCACGCAGAGACCCGACATCGATTACGATGAAATATATTCTCCTGTAAAGAGTGTAATAACGTTCCAAAATCTAAATATTAATGGCAGCAAGCTTAAACTTATCAATGCAGTTGATAAATGAAGTGACCTCATATATATGGGTCACTGGATATGGATATTTACATGAGAATCCCTCAAGGAGTTACAATTCCGAATCTTAATAATCGCAACATGTATAGCATCAAACTAAAGAGATCACTATACGGATTAAAACAGTCGGGGAGAATGTGGTATAACCGACTTAGTGAGTTCCTCCTTAAGAAGGAATATTGTCCTTGTGTGTTCATGAAGAAATCTCAAAATGGATTCTGTATCATCTCAGTATATGTTGATGATCTGAATATCATCGGAACCACAGAGGAGATAGAAGAAGCAAGTGCTTACCTCATGACAGAATTTTGAGATGAAAGATTTGGGTAAAACCAAATTTGCTTAGGCTTGCAACTAGAGCATTTTCCCAGAAGGAATTTTTGTACACCAGTCTTCTATACCAAGAAGGTATTAAAAAGATTTAATATGGATAAATCGCATCCATTAAAACCCCATGGTCATAAGATCTCTTGAAGTGGATAAAGACCCTCTTTCAGACCAAGGATGGAAAATGAGAAAGTCTTAGGACCTGAAGTCCCATACTGATGTATCTTGCAAATTACACAAGGCCAGATATTACATTCGCAGCAAATTTGCTAGCAAGACACAGTGCAGCTCCAACCAGAAGACATTGTGTTAGTATCAAGACTTTACTCATTTTCTCCAAGGTACTCAAGATCTTGGATTGTTTTTCCAGAAGAACCAAGACTTAACAATAGTGGGATATATGGATGTTGGCTATCTGTCAAATCCCCACAGTGCCAAATCTAAGACTGATTTTGTATTTCTCTGCGGTGGTACAGCCGTTTATTGGCAGTCTTTTTAAGTAGACCTTGGTAGCTACTTCTACCAACCACTCAGAGATTATAGCTTTATATTAAGCCTCAAGTGAATGTGTTTGGCTGAGATATGTGATTAACCATATCCAGAAGTCATGTGGTCTTAACACCGTCGATACCCCCACAATTATCATGAAGATAATGCTGCTTGTGTTGCATAAATGCAAATGGGTTATGTGGAAAGCAATATCACGAAGCATATTTTTCCTAAGTTTTCCTATCCTCATGAACTCCAGAAGAACGGTGAGGTAAAGATTTTGCAAACTAAGTCATGTGAAAATCTTGTAGATTTATTCACTAAGTTCTTGCCAAATTCTACATTTCAAAGATGTGTCAATGGCATTGGAATGAGACGACTTAGAGATATGCAAAGTTCAAGGGGAGTAAATCCTTGAACCATGACCCTTTGCATGATCCTGAAGGTCATATTTTAAATCCTGAAGATTATAAGTTCTACTCTTTTTCTCTTAGTGAGTTTTCCTGAAGTTTTCTCACATGGAGGTTTTTAATGAGGCAACTAGTGTAACACGGAGTGCGAGTGAAATGTACTCTTTTCTCCATCCTTTTTTCCCACTGGGTTTTTGGGAGGAGTTTTTAACGAGACATGTGCATTACGCGGTATTTGCCCAAGGGGGAGTGTTACGAGATAAGATATTCTTAACCGTATTCGGTTGGACTCTATCTCTATATGTGGGTGAATCCGAATCTATCTCTTACTACCTTCTACTATATATTGGGCACCTCCTTGTATAAGAGATCAATCTAATAAAGCGAGAGAACTTTGCCCCCTACTTTGTGTGTGCTCCGGTTCTTGTTCTTGTGATTTCGTTGGCGTATGGTTGATTGATCGTGGGTGAACGACTACGTTTTACAACACTCTCAAACTTTTTTAGTCTTTTAGGCTGCTTTCTTTCTTCCAATCTTTTTTTCACATCAGGAAAGGTTGTAAGCAAATCTATATCTGTTTGTTGATTTTTAAGAAAATAATAAAATTTTTAAACAATTTACGAAAATAATACCCTGAAAAAACAAATACAAAAATACACCCATGCCACAAAATGAATGGGTAACAGAATCTAAAAAATACACTGATGTCACAAAGTGAATGGGCGACGAAGGCTCAGTCGCCAAATGAATTGGTGACAGAAGCCTTTAAGTCAAATCAGCCTATCGATCAAATGAATCAATGACAAAATAATCTGTCAGCTAAATAAATCAGCGATAAAACAGACATATGTCGTCAATTCATTTGGCGACAGAAGCGACATTGGTGTATTTTTTTAATTGTTTTTTAAGGTATTATTTTTGTGAAATTATTTAAAATTTTATTATTTAAAAAATCTATGTTTGTTAGTTTGGGTTAGTAATAATACTTCCTTCGTTTCGGAATACATGTCATTCTAGTTTTTAAATTTTGTTTTTAAATACAAGTTAATCTACAATTTTAAAGTGAGTTTTTACTCTTTTCTCCTTGTATATCTCTACTCTTTAGTTATTTTCAATGCTATTTACTGTCATGGGCTAGAGTAAATAGTACTATCTAAAGAACATTAAGTAATCTAATAAAAATGATAATTAAGTCTTTTATACATGTGTCTTAGTAGAAATGTAATATCCTAGAAACGACGTATGTTTTGAAACGAAGGCTAGCATCAGAATGCATGACTGTCCACAATAGATGTGCATACGCCTACGAATAGAATGTATACAACGGTGCATTGAAGAACACATTTGATCATATTATTATGGGTATAGGTGATACCGCTGTAACACCCTTGTTTTTTTTATCACCATGGACCTAATGCCCGCTCTGATACCAACTGTAACACCCTGGAATTTCGACTACCCCGGATGTCACTACCTTAGGCAAGAATTACAACTAATCAGCCAGGTAAACCAAAGTTTCCAGAATGAACACCCTTGCATAACAACTGAACTTCCGCAGCTAGAATCATCTAAATAAAGCATATGCTGCAACTAAACAAGTTTACTTGAGACGATAAATCATGGTAACCATAGCTACTCACATAGGACAGATAAACAGATTGAATAATAGGAACAAAAGCCACAAACCCAGTTACCCAAATATAACCCCCTTGCCAAAACATAGTTCCATTCAACCTTTTAGCATAACATAACCAAGGTAAACCAAAGACTCTTTCCCACAAAGACGAAATTATTACAAATTTAAAAGTAGTGATAGTCTAAAGTTATTGATTTCATGTGAAGTGAAGAAGTGGTGCTACAACCCTTTTTCTCCATGCCGTCACTTGGTACCTAAAAAAAAATTCAAATAAACAAGCGTGAGTCTCAAAACTCAGCAAAGGTACACCATAAAAACCGCAACATATCAAATAAATGCAATGGATTAATTACAACACCACATGCTTTTGGCATATACATAAGAACTCGTATCTACGACAATTGGAAAGGTTAAACCATTCATGCAATGCAGAATGCCATATGCACATTGTCATCTCATAGCTTATACCGGTATAGCTGAGTGCACACCCGTCGGCGTGCACCCTCTCATTCCCTTTCATCCCGTGGAGGGGCCTACCTAAGTAGGTCTTTCATGTCTCACTACTTGTGAGACATAGAGGTCCATACAGGTCACCTCTTCCATCATGAATGCACAAATGCAAGTGATATAATAATTTACAAACTACATTCTAGTTCAACTCTCACATTGTCATAAACAGGTGTATAAACATAAACATGAACATAAATATAAGCATGCACATTGTTATATACTTACATCCCTCACCTTACCATCTGCATCATCATAAACATAATCATCATCATAAACATACTCATACACATAACCATATGCGTTAGCATAATCATATTCCTAATCGCAAGCAAGCAAGCAACATCCAAACATCACTCTAGATGATACACTTGCCTTAACCACGAGGAGCGGAGTGACGCGGGATTGAGGCCACTCCTGAAGATACACCACCTGAGAATAAATCACATACAACTCAACAATACAATTCCAGCATTTTCAATAAAAAATTAACGACATCAAATCTACGCCCTTCCTAACGCCGCATAACTATCTCACTCGACGAACCAAAACTGTCTTTCCGCTGTCCCGATGGTTTTAAGGTTATAAATCCCACCCTTATAACCCAAACTCCAGGGTCCAAGCCCTATATGAAACTCCTAAAAATTACCCACATAATACCTGTGAACCAACTCTCTCAAATAAAACATTTAGCCACTCATGAATAGCCCTGAAACCTGGTCTGCCACCACACTGGACAGCAGACTTCCAAATAGCATTACTAATTTTCTACCATTCCAAATGAAGTAAAGGAGGACATTTCTGAAATCTACAAGAAATTTCCTAAGTTAATCTAATTTTTATAAAAATTAATTCAACATCTAGATAGCCCTACACTGCAGATTTCCGAGACTGCTGCCAGCAGGGACAGATTCTGGACAACAGTTAGAAAAACAGCCATAACTTTTAAACAACCCAACCAAAATTCGTGATCTTGGTCTCTAAATAAACTTAAGACGATTATCTACAACTTGTCCAACAGGCAACCCATATGGAAATGACGGGAACTATTTTTAATCTCATCCCTAACACAGAGGTTTGCGCTGGCCGAATCAGACCACGCCCCAATCCCCGTTTTTCCCCCATCTCCAACATGATCACAGCACAAAAAAAATAGTTACTACTGAGCCCTACCCAACCTCCAGCACCCAAGGTACCCCAAAAACAAACTAGGAACATCATACCTTCCAAAGGATCAATAGATCGATGACAAACACGGAACCCGTCCCTCAAATCGCGCAAACCTCTTCTCACCTCGCAGCCCAATCCTCCCCACTGCACTCAACCAAGGATGCAACCACCAAGGGACCCTAGAGTAGCACCATGGAGGGAGGAAAGGGCAGGGAACCTCCCATGGAGGAGGAGGCGCAAGGAGAAGGAAGGGGAGAAGAGGAAGGGGCAGCTAAAGGGGATGAAAGGGGAGATGTGGCTGCTGCCAAGGGGGAGGGGATGTGCGGGCTGGGGGGAAGGGGAAAGGGTGGCAGCTGGGAGGTGAAAGGAGAGGGAAAAATTAGGGTTAGGGGTTTCCCCCTCCCACTTGGGCCAAAAGCTGACCCAGCACAGCCCCGAATGGCCCAAGACTGAGAATGAGCCCCCCCCCCAAAACAACCCACACCGCCCGCGAACAACCCAGGATGACCCATGACAGACTAAATTAAAAACAAGGCTTATCGGGCAATAACCTTAAAATTTGACGTAGGTGGAATAAATAATTTAAAATTTTGACACACTATGGAGCACAGTAGGCAAGGGAATGGTATATCATTGCATAGCGCTATAAGATTGTATTGAGGTATATTTGTTTATTGTGGATTAAATCTTTATTCTATTGATTTGTTAATGATTGAGCTGATTGTATAATTGTGCTTGTTCTGTAGCTATGCCGAGGGGTAGAGGTCGTGGTCGCCGTGGCCGTGGAGGCCGTGGTCGAGGTGGGAGTTACCCACCTCAAGGGGATGTTGAGTGAGTCGCTGAGGGAAGCGGTTCGCTTAATGCTCCTGAGCCATCTCAGGAGGGTGCCCCGGCTGCTCAGTCTGGGGCAGGGGTAGAGGCCGCAACCGCGGCCTTGTTGCAGGCACTTCAGAGAGAAGTCCAGGACCTACGCCAGCAGGTTCAAGCAGCTCCTGGTGTTGTGCCTCCACCTGCAGAGGCCCCAATTGCGGCTCCCGCTGTGCCGGAGGTTAGGATGAGCCTCCGAGAGTGGATGTCCTTCCGCTTTAACACCTTTGACGGTGCGGGTACACCGGTTCAGGCAGCAGACTGGCTAAGATATATGGAGAGACAGTTTGAGGCCTTGGAGATGTCATCCCAGCAGAAGGCACGTTTTGTGGCCTTTCAGTTGAAGGGTCAAGCGGACATTTGGTGGGAGGGGTGCTTTCTGCTAGGACCCCCGCCCATGGTCTGGTCTCATGGGAGGACTTTGCTGAGAATTTCCGTGAGAAGTTCTATCCTGAGTCTTTCTGAGAGAAGATGGAGCTCGCCTTGTCCACCCTCATCCAGGGCAAGAGATCTGTAGCGGCATATGAAGCGGAGTTCAACAATATTGTCAGCTTCATACCAGCCGTGGCCAGTGATGATAGGGAGAAGGCCAGAAGGTTCCGCCGAGGCCTGAACCAGGAGTTCAGGGTTGTCATGGGGGCAACTGTCCCACGTGACTTCAGCCTTGTGGTTGAGCAGGCTCGTGGCATGGAGGTTGAGTTGGAGCTCACTAGGGATAAACAAAATCCTGGTGGCTCCGGAGTTTCTGCTACTTTTGGAGGTGGCCAGAAGAGGAGCTCCAATGAGGGGGGTGGATCTTTCCAGCGATCTGCCTCTAAGAAGTTCAAGGGTGGGCAGCATTTCTCGTCGTTGGCCAAGGGAAAGCAGTCTCGGTCCTCTTTTCAGTCAGCACCCCGTTCTTCCGCGGCTACTTCAGCTTTTCGCCCTGTTCCTGGACAGGGTATGATTTGTTTTTAGTGCGGTGGTGGACACCGCGCTGTAGAGTGTGCTTGGACTGGGGAGTGTCATCATTGTGGCCGCCCTGGTCATAAGGAGCGAGTGTGTCGAGATAATCCCAATGGCATCCTCAAGTGGGAGCGAGTGCCATCTACTTCGTCTGCCGCTGCTTCGTTCAAAGGATCAGTTCAGATGTTGGCGACTGCCCCTGCACCTCCTCAGCCTTCCTCGTGGGCACCACCTACGGCTTTCTGGTACCCCCAGCCATCGGCTCCCCCTCAGTTCGCTGCCACTCCTCCTGGTGCGGTGCTGCCCCAGCAGAGTGAAAGGACTCTTGTCACCCCGGCGCCACCAGGAGTCTACGCTCTGCCAACTGCTGAGTCAGCCGGGCGTCCAGATGTGGTATCAGGTATTGTTCGTGTGGATTCATTTGATGCTTTCGTTCTCTTTGATTTTGGTGCATCCTATTCTTTTGTGTCATTTGAGTTTGCTAGAAGAGTCAAGTTGGGGATGCAGAGTATTGCTAAGTCCGTGATAGTCAGTTCTCCGGGTGGTCTCATTGTGAGTTCGATGGTTTGCCCGGGTTGTATTATTACTATTGATGAGGAGGACTTCTTTGCTAACCTAATGGTTATTCAATTGGACCCGTTTGATGTCATCTTGGGTATGGACTGGCTGCATCAGTACCATGCCAAGATATGTTGTTATTGGAAGACAGTGACTGTGTAGGCTCCGTCAGGAGCGGAATTGGTCTTTCAGGGCAGTGTACCATCCAGCTCTCTCCTGGTGTTGGCTGGCCTATTTCCTGGCCGCCGTATGCTGAGATCTGGACACTTTTGGCTATTTTAGAAAAGCCCAGTACTACAATAATTATTGAGAAAATTCCTGTGGTGAATGAATTTGCTAATGTTTTCTCTGATGAGCTTCCTGGCTTGCCTCCTAAGCAGAATGTGGAGTTTCGTATTGAGCTGCTTCCGGGTACCCGTCCTATCTCTATATCTCCTTATCGTTTGGCTCAACCCTTCCAAGATGAGTTGAAAAAGCAGTTGGATGATCTGTTATCCAAGGGGCTGATCCAGCGAAGTGTGTCTCCGTGGGCAGCGCCTGTTCTCTTTATTGCTAAGAAAGATGGTGGTTGGTGCATGTGCGTTGATTACCGTGCCCTTAACCAGATAACTATTAAAAACAAGTATCCGTTACCTCGCATTGAAGATTTGTTTGACCGACTGAAGGGAGCAAAGGTGTTCTCTAAAATTGATCTTCAATCGGGGTATAACCAAATTCGTGTGAGGGAACAGGATATTGAGAAGACAGCTTTCTCCACTAGGTATGGGCATTATGAATTTAAAGTTATGTCGTTTGGACTAACCAATGCCCCTGCTGTTTTTATGGAGATGATGAACAGTATGCTACATAGATATCTTGATGAATTTGTGGTAGTGTTCATTGACGATATTCTGATTTATTCCAAGTCAGAGGAAGAGCATAAGCATCATTTGAGGCTTGTGCTTAATTCCCTAAGGGAGAATCAATTCTTTGCAAAGTTAAAGAAGTGCGAATTCTGGATTTCTGAAGTAGGTTTTCTTGGCCATGTGATCAATCAAGAAGGCATATCTGTTGATCCTAGCAAAATCTCTACAGTCGTGGACTGGGAGAGACCTTCCAATGTCAAAGAGGTGCGGAGTTTCCTTGGCTTAGCGGGATATTACCGGCGTTTTGTTCAAGATTTCTCAATTATTGCTAAGCCACTATCGCAATTAACTCAGAAGGGTGTAAAATTCCAGTGGACTGCTGATTGTGAGCGCAGTTTTTGTACTTTGAAGGAGAAGTTAGTGAGTGCTCCGATTCTCACCCTTCCTGAGCCAGGGAAGCGTTTCACAGTATATTCTGATGCATCTCGAGTGGGTCTAGGTTGTGTGCTCATGAAAGAGGGTAAAGTGATCGCTTATGCATCAAGACAGTTGAAAAGGCATGAACAAAACTACCCCACTCATGACCTTGAGTTAGCTGCAGTAGTCTTTGCCTTAAAGATTTGGAGGCATTATTTGTATGGTGAATCTTGTGATATTTTCACCGATCACAAGAGTCTCAAGTATATTTTCACTTAGAAAGATTTGAATTTAAGGCAAAGAAGATGGCTAGAATTAATAAAGGATTATGATCTCACAATCCAGTATCACCCAGGCAAAGCGAATGTTGTGGCTGATGCGCTTAGTCGCAAGGCAACACCCCCTGTGGTTGAGAGTCTCATTGCAGATTTTGAGCGTATGGGAGTCTCTTTCTGCTTTATGGGCACTGTGCAAGCTGAAACACAGTTGATTCTGGAGTCTGCAATTCCAGAACGTGTGCGTGAGGCACAACAGCATGATCGATTGTTGCAGCAAGTGAGGAAGCGCATTAATGAGGGCAAAATTGGGGATTTTAGCATTGATGAAGTTGGTGCTGTGCGGTTCAAGGGCCGCCTTTGTGTACCCCAAAATTCTCAAGTTAAGGATGATATTTTAAAAGAGGCTCATCGTACCTCGTATACGGTTCATCCTGGTGAGACCAAAATGTATCGGGATTTGAAAAAGAGTTTCTGGTGGAAAAGGATGAGGGTTGACATTGCTCATTACGTAGCATCTTGTGGGATTTGTCAAAAGGTGAAGGTTGAACATAAACGACCGGCATGGTTGTTGCAACCTTTGGAGGTACCTATTTGGCCTTGGGATGACATATCCATGGACTTTGTGGTTGGCCTACCCCGTACTAAACGAGGGAAGGATGCTATTTGGGTCATTGTGGACCGTCTCAGCAAGTCTGCTCATTTCATTCCCATCCGCACAACAAACTCAACGAGGGAGTTGGCTCCTATTTATGTGCGAGAAATTGTGACACTGCATGGTGTGCCTAAGACAATTGTTTCTGATCGTGATGCAAAGTTCGTCTCCAAGTTTTGGGAGAGCTTGCAGAGTGCTTTGGGCACACAGCTTCGTCTTAGTACCGCTTTCCATCCTCAAACTGATGGTCAGTCCGAGCGTACCATTCAGACCTTGGAGGATATGCTTAGATCCTGTGTTTTGGCATGGAAGGGTAGTTGGGAAGATCATTTGGCCCTTGCTAAATTTGCTTATAACAACAGTTATCATGTAAACATTCGGGCCGCTCCTTTTGAGGTGCTTTATGGGCGAAAGTGCCGGTCACCCTTATGCTGGGATGCAATAGGGGAAAGAGCAGTTCTTGGCCCTGATTGGGTTCAGCAAACCATTGCTCGAGTGGCTGAAGTGAGGCAGAACCTCCTTGCAGCTCAGAGTAGACAGAAAAGTTATGCTGATGTGAGGAGGTGAGATTTGGAGTTTTCGGTGGGTGATAGCGTGCTTCTGAGAGTGTCTCCCACTAAAGGAGTGGTTCGATTTGGCTCTAAAGGAAAACTTAGCCCGAGGTATGTTGGCCCGTTCCCCATTGTTGCTAGGGTTGGAAATTAGCTTATCGATTGGAGCTTCCCAGTTCTATGCAAGGAGCGCATAATGTGTTCCACGTGTCCATGCTGAGGAAATACTTGCATGACCCAGATTTGGTTGTTCCTCTAGAGCTATCGGTGATTGATCAGAACCTCACCTTTGAGTCCCGACCAGTGCAAATCTTGGGGAATTCTGAGCGAGTGTTAAAAAATAGAACCATTAAATTTGTCAAAGTTATGTGGTCACATCAGTCAGAGAAGGAAGCGACTTGGGAGTTAGAGTCTCAGATGCATGAGAAGTACCCTGAATTGTTCCCTCCAGGTTTGTGATGAGATTTAATTTTCAGTATGGTTTAGTTGTCGCTTTGGGACGTGCTTAGAATTCGGGGTCGAATTCTTTTAAGGGGGGAGACTGTAATGTCCCATTTTAATTTAAGTCTGTCGTGGGTCATCCTGGGTTGTTCACGGGCGGTGTGGGCTGTTTGGGGGGGCTCATTCTCAGTCTTGGGCCGTTCGGGGCTGTGTTGGGTCAGCTTTTGGCCCAAGTGGGAGGGGGAAACCCCTAACCCTAATTTTTCCCTCTCCATTCCCCTCCCAGCCGCCACCCTTTCCCCTTCCCCCCCAGTCGCACATCCCCTCCCCCTTGGCAACAGCCACCTCTCCCCTTTCATCCCCTTTAGCTGCCCCTTCCTCTTCTCCCCTTCCTTCTCCTTGCGCCTCCTCCTCCATGGGAGGTTCCCTGCCCTTTCCTCCCTCCATGGTGCTACTCTAGGGTCCCTTGGTGGTTGCATCCTTGGTTGAGTACAGTGGGGAGGATTGGGCTGCGAGGTGAGAAGAGGTTTGCGCGATTTGAGGGACGGGTTCCGTGTTTGTCATCGATCTATTGATCCTTTGGAAGGTATGATGTTCCTAGTTTGTTTTTGGGATACCTTGGGTGCTGGAGGTTGGGTAGGGCTCAGTAGTAACCATTTTTTTTGTGCTGTGATCATGTTGGAGATGGGGGAAAAACAGGGATTGGGGCGTGGTCTGATTCGGCCAGCACAAACCTCTGTGTTAGGGATGAGATTAAAAATAGTTCCCGTCATTTCCATATGGGTTGCCTGTTGGACAAGTTGTAGATAATCGTCTTAAGTTTATTTAGAGACCAAGATCATGAATTTTAGTTGGGTGGTTTAAAAGTTATGGCTGTTTTTCTAACTGCTGTCCAGAATCTGTCCCTGCTGGCAGCAGTCTCGGAAATCTGCAGTGTAGGTCTAACTAGATGTTGAATTAATTTTTATAAAAATTAGATTAACTTAGGAAATTTCTTGTAGATTTCAGAAATGTCCTCATTTACTTCATTTGGAATGGTAGAAAATTAGTAATGCTATTTGGAAGTCTGCTGTCCAGTGTGGTGGCAGACCGGGTTTCAGGGCTAGTCATGAGTGGCTAAATGTTTTATTTGAGAGAGTTGGTTCACATGTATTATGTGGGTAATTTTCAGGAGTTTCATATAGGGCTTGGACCCTCGAGTTTGGATTATAAGGGTGGGATTTATAACCTTAAAACCATCGGGACAGTGGAAAGACAGTTTTGGTTCGTCGAGTGAGAAAGTTATGGGGCGTTAGGAAGGGCGTAGATTTTATGTCGTTAATTTTTTATTGAAAATGCTGGAATTGTATTGTTGAGTTGTATGTGATTTATTCTCAGGTGGTGTATCTTCAGGAGTGGCCTCAACCCCGCGTCACTCCGCTCCTCGTGGTTAAGGCAAGTGTATCATCTAGAGTGATGTTCGGATGTTGCTTGCTTGCTTGCGATTAGGAATATGATTATGCTAACGCATATGGTTATGTGTATGAGTATGTTTATGATGATGATTATGTTTATGATGATGTAGATGGTAAGGTGAGGGATGTAAGTATATAACAATGTGCATGCTTATATTTATGTTAATGTTTATGTTTATACACCTGTTTATGACAATGTGAGAGTTGAATTAGAATGTAGTTTGTAAATTATTATATCACTTGCATTTGTGCATTCATGATGGAAGAGGTGACCTGTATGGACCTCTATGTCTCACAAGTAGTGAGACATGAAAGACCTACTTAGGTATGCCCCTCCACAGGATGGAAGGGAATGAGAGGGTGCACGCCGACGGGTGTGCACTCAGCTATACCGGTATAAGCTATGAGATGACAATGTGCACTCAGCTATACCTGTTTAACCTTTCCAATTGTTGTAGATACGAGTTCTTATGTATGTGCGAAAAGCATGTGGTGTTGTAATTAATCCATTGCATTTATTTGATATGTTGCGGTTTTTATGGTGTACCTTGCTGAGTTTTGAGACTCACGCTTGTTTATTTGAATGTTTTTTTAGGTACCAAGTGACGGCATGGAGAAAAAGGGTTGTAGCACCACTTCTTCACTTCACATGAAATCAATAACTTTTGACTATCGCTACTTTTAAATTTGTAATAATTTCGTCTTGTGGGAAAGAGTCTTTGGTTTACCTTGGTATTATGCTAAAAGGTTGAATGGAACTATGTTTTGGCGAGGGGGTTATATTTGGGTAACTGGGTTTGTGGCTTTTGTTCCTATTATTCAATCTGTTTATCTGTCCTATGTGAGTAGCTATGGTTACCATGATTTATCGTCTCAAGTAAACTTGTTTAGTTGCAGCATATGCTTTTATTTAGGTGATTCTAGCTGCGGAAGTTCAGTTGTTATGCAAGGGTGTTCATTCTGGAAACTTTGGTTTACCTGGCTGATTAGTTGTAATTCTTGCCTAAGGTAGTGACATCCGGGGTAGTCGAAATGCCAGGGTGTTACAACCGCAACTCAACCAATTTAATGTTACTGACATTTAGCTATTCATGTATTTGAATTAGTTCAAACCGTACGTGGCATATCCTCCAATTCTTACATCCTTGTTCCTAAGAAGGACAGAAACTTGACAATAGACATGAGACGATCCACGTGCAACCTTAGTCACCAAATGGGAGAGACGTCAACGCTCCTGCTCCTTAAAGCAACTTCAGGCCTTACCAGTGTATAAGAATTTAGAAAAAACAGGTGATCCAAAAGTCTGAACAAAGGTTGCTAATTTGCTATTATAAGGCTCCGTTTCAAACACAGATAAAATAATTTGCACTTGACATGGAATTAAGAAATAGAATTGTTCATCATAAATATAAATATTTTTGTCATGGTTTAATTTGTCATGATTTACATCCTGCGAAATCCGGTTAGTTACGAGAATCTTCGCTAACTCCAGTTAGATTTTGTTAGTATGACTAACGAGGATTTTTTATCAGGTCGATATTTTACGGGCAAAGTCTATCTAAGAAGTACCTCATATATTAAGGGTCCACTCCATAATGGTTATATACATACGACCACGATTCAAAAAAAGTCTAACAACTATTATTACTTCCAAATTGGTTGGAAACTAGTTTGAGCCAAGAGACGACCAGCTATGGGCATGTGATGACCAGTTATAGGTTCAAGTTAGCCCCGGCTAGGTAAACTGGTCGAGGAATATGGTAGTTTTTTATGTGATTAACATGAAAGCAGTTATTGGCGTATCTGACAACTTACGGCAGTTAGCTAAGATACACAACGGTTCAAAAGTCAACGAAGACATGTGGGTAAAGACAACATGCCCCTTTAGCAATATTAACTACCACCCTTTAGACATGTATAAATAGGACGGGCATGCGTGCCTCAAAAGACATCTGACTCGCTCAATGTTCTTGTAACACTCTCATCTGTAGGGCACCATCAATTCGAAGATTGTCGCTGTGATGTTCCCACGTCCTTGCAGATGGATGAAGAAAACACCTTCGATCTTGCTAACTAAGCTAACCTTATGGACAAGGACTACCTCCCAGAGGAGGCGTGTAGGTGCAATTTCTTCCTCGAGTATGTTCCTAAGGGAGAATATTCCACAATTTCTTCCTTTTTATTAGCACTTTAAATGAGATGCAAATACCTCACTCTAAAATAAAGACAGTTACAAATCCTTTCTTTTGGATTCTACCTAGTCCTTCAATAACACCTATTGGTCAGGTAGTGTTACTAGGAACATTTGGAGATTCAGACAAATTTTGAACAGTGTTAATTACTTCCAAAATTGTAGATTTTGAGTCATCTTACAATGCCATTCTAGGTAGATCATAACTAACTAAATTTATAGTAGCTACTCATCACACCTACCAAAGTATCACGCACTAAATTGCAATCATAAATCCTCAAAGATTGTTGATCAGTTGCCATTAATAAATCTTAATGATGTAGAAAAGGCAAAGGTTGATAAGCCTACAAAAGCAGAGCACAACTCCTCTGCCAAATTAAGAGGTGAAGCAAGTGCCACTTAACCCTGTGAACCATTCTAGGATGGTGCATATTGGGTCAGGATGGATGAGAAATAGGAAATTGAGCTCAATTCCTTACTCCGGACAAATGCAGATATGTTTGCAAGAAAATCATCTCATATGCCTAGCTTCCCAAGGGAGGTAATCAAGCACAGGCTAGCCATACAAGCTAATAAGCAACCAGTGAAGCAGAAGCTGCGGCGATTCGCTTCTAATTGGCAAGAAGCCATTCATCAAGAGTTGGAAAAGCTCTTAGATGATGGCTTCATTTGTGAAATCAGCCAACCAGATTGGCTCGCAAATCTAGTCATGGTCAAGAAATCCAATTATAGGTGGTGCATATGCGTTGATTTTATTAATTTAAATGTTGCTTGTTCTAAGGATGACTTTTCTTTACCTCATATGGACCAGCTGGTCGACTCAACTAAGGATGCGAATTGATGAGTTTTCTATGTGCTTACTCAGACTACCATCTAATAAGTATGGCAAATGAAGATGAAGAGAAAACTTCCTTCATCACTCCTTTCTACATCTACTGCTATGTGAAGATGCCGTTTGGACTGAAAAATGCTGGAGCCACATTTCGGTGACTTATGCAGAAGACTTTTGTTGATCAGATAGGGCATAATCTAGATGCATATGTAGATAATATTGTTGTAAAGAGTGCAAAAAGTTATTGAATAAAAATGCAATCAAGTTGAATCCGGAAGAGTGTACTTTTGGTGTTTCTTTTGTAAGTTACTTCATTTCTTTGTTTGTTCTTGAGGTATTAAAGTTAATCCTAAAAAATCTGTGCAATTGAATCTTTATGACCACCTTCAACAGTGAAGAAAGTTCAACTTCTCTTACCCTTAATCTCCATGCACAACTCTAATAGGAACTAGAGCATCCTCTGTTGGAATGCCAGAGGAATGAACTCTAAAGAAAACCTTAGAGCTAAGGTTGAAGAAGGAAGTCGTTCGATCGTTTGTCTCCAAGAAACAAAAAAGCAAATCATCCAGCACTCCATCCTTAAATTGTTCATGCCTCGGCACGTTGACAAATTTGCCTTCTCCCCCTCTAATGGAAATTCGGGGGCACATCCTCATAGCCTGGTCCAGCTCCAACTTCAATGGAAGTGTCATCTTTCAATGTTCCTTTGACATTACGGTTAGCTTCACCTCTAATCATGATGGCCGTCCTTGGACTCTCACCAATATTTATGGCCCTTGTCCTTGTGCTAGGCAGGCAAGAGATGAGTTCATTTACTGGTCCTCCCAGCTCAACCTCAAACAAAACCCAAACTGGATTTTCATGGGAGATTTCAATTTCATCCGCTCGATCCAAAACAGAATCAAGCTTGCCAACAACATCCATGATATCATGGTTTTCAACAGTGCCATCAGTTCTTTAGACCTGATTGAGTTACCCCTAAAAGGCCGTAGCTTCACTTGGAGTAATATGCAGGAAGATTTGTTGTTGCAGCAACTAGATTAGTTCTTTACCTCCCTGAATTGGACCTCTACTTTCCCTAACACCACAATTGCCCCAAGGTCTCATCTGTTCAGGTTTGAGAACTACTGGATTGATCACCTAGGATTCCTTGACCTAGTTCAACAATCCTGGAACATTCAGGTCCATGGAATAGATGCGGCCATATCTCAACACAGAGCTAAAGAACCTAAGGAGACACCTCAAAGACCGGAGTAAGCAGTTATCCAATCTCTCAAAACTCATCAAAAATTGTAATGCGGCCATCCTCCTTTTCGATGATTTGGAAGAGAGAAGAACTTTATTCCTCACGGAGCTCAATTTCAGATTCATTTTGAAAAATCATCTGGCTTAGTTGCTCCATTACAAATAGTTGTATTGGAGAAAAAGAAATACCATACGCTAGATGAAACTTGTTGATGAAAACACCAAATTCTTTCACTCAATAGTAACAAAAAATACAGAAAATTAAGGTCACTCATCTTCACACAAAGGATGGCAACATTGTAAGTGATCACCATATTAAAGCAGCTATATTGTGGACTACCTTCAAGAGCAGAATGGGTATTTCAAACCAACCAATCATGCATTTTGATCTCTTGGAGTTAGTCCCTAATGTCAATGGCCTGGACTCTCTGGTTCTTCCATTCACAAAAGAGGAAATTGACAGTGTCGTGCAATCCCCCCTTGACAAAGCCCCGGGTCTAGATGGCTTCAATGGTATTAAAAAATGCTGGCACATCATTGCAGATGATTTTTACTCTCTCTGCAATCAGTTCTACTCACAGGATATTAGTGTCCAAAGCATAAATGGTTCTTCCATAGTGTTTGTGCCAAAGAAAATTAGTCCACAGACAGTTAATGATTACAGGCCTACTCACTGCTCAATTCCAATTTGAAGCTGATCACAAAGCTCCTCGCAAACAGGTTATAGAATATCATCCTGCAACTAGTCCACATAAATCAATATGGATTTCTCAAGACCAGAATTATGCAAGATTCCCTATCCTAGTCATTCGAATACATCCATCAATGTCACTAAAGTCGAAGACAAATTGTTATCATCAAGCTATATTTCGAAAAGGCCTTCGACACAATTGAGCACTCAGCATCATAGTATGATGAGATAAAAAGGTCTTCCCTAGAGATGGATCACTTGGACCCAACAGATCCTCTCACCGGCTTCCACCTCCATTATCCTAAATGGAGTTCCAGGCAAAAAATTCCAGTGCAAAGAGGAGTAAGACAAGGAGATCCATTGTCCCCACTCCTTTTTGTTCTGGCTATTGATCTGCTACAATCCATAGTAAATAAAGCTGCTCAAAGAGGTATCATCTAGCTACCAATCTCGGTACAAGGTGATTCAGACTACCGCATTGTCCATTACGTGGATGACACTCTTTTGATCATGCCATCTTGTGCCAGACAGCTAATATGTATGAAGAGCCTCTTAACTACCTTTACAGCTTCTACTTGCCTGAAAGTCTGAAGGACCGAAATGACGATCAGAGGGGGGGGGGGCGAATGATCCCAAATAAAATTTCACCACTCAAAATAATCCAACCAAGTCTACAAGGAGAATACTCAAAAAGGAGCAAACCAAATGGGCTAGCTGTCCTGAATGGCCGGTGCTACTGCTGGGTGGGCGGTAGCACACGTGGCCAATAGCACCGCACAGGGAATGGTAGCACCGGCCTCAAGAACAGCAGTAAGAATAGTCTAAAAAACAACACGAACTCAAAAGCCAAATTGATGCAACTTTTCATTGGCTAGACACAAACTCATGACTTGGTAGATGTGATCTTAAGGATGTTAGGAACTCATTCCAACCTTCAATCTGGGAAGGAAGAACACACCAAGTTCAAGCAAAATATAAGAACTTGATCTTAGACTTGCTCGTGGGGTTTTAATGATCAAGATGATCTTGGGTAACCTTCTACACGTCATAGCAAGTAAGAACACAAGTCAAAAACTCCGCAAGCACGATCTACAAGAATGGATCACTCAAGAACACAAGATCGATTTCTTGCAACAAAAACACAACGATTCTATGAAATAAGAATCAATAGTATGTAGAAGGAGGGGAGGCAAATCCAAATTGCGTATAAGTAAATTGCAAGAAGGTAAGTGTGGAATTTAAATGCTTGAAGGTAAATTGCTGAATTTAATGCTCAATGTAAATGCGGAGAATAAATTCAGAATTTAGAGAACTAGGTTTTTCATTTTCTGGAAGGGAGGTTTACATAGCCTCACAACAAAGTGGGCAGAGCCCAAAGGAGTACAAAACCTCTAAAACCATCAAGAGGAGGAAGGCCACCCCTCCCCCTCTATTTATACTACTCTTGGGCCACCTACCACTCTTGGATGAGTCCCTCAACCCTAGAGCACTCCATCAAGGGCTAGGATTGACCCACTCACATAGCCATGCAAGGGCTAACCTATAACCCACCAAACAAACCGGGTTTTCTTGCACGGTTTTCAAAGCACACTAACTAGACCCGCTATCCTATCAACAAGACCGTGATCTGACGGCCCTCATTGATCCAAGTAGCTTCTAGCTAGCATCTCAACCGTTCCTTGTCTTCTTGGCTTGCCACGACTCCGTCTCTGATCATCTTCCGATGATTCCCGACCGTTTGGACCTCCGGCACACCTCGCCTAGTCCAGGTCATCCTTCGCCTCACCATGAACTAGCTTTGTCGTCTTGCAACCATCAAAAATAAGGAAACACATCACATAGTAATGTCCAAAAAGATATGCAATGAAATCTATCAAAAACACAAGTTTTAATGCATTCTTGCTCATTAGGGCCGGTGCTACTGCTCCTAGGCCGGTAGCACCACCCTAGAGCCGCACCAGAGAAAAACCACTCTCTGGAATTTTCACACCGGTCATTTGGGCCGGTGATACTGCTATCCCGGTAGCACCGGACTACCATGGGCGGTAGCATCGGACCGCCACAATGCCCAAAAATGCACCTCTTTGGAAATATCACACCGCTCTACGAGGCTGGTGCTACCGCTTGACCGGGAGCACCGGCCTTCCAAATCCCCCAAGAATACCCTCTCGGGTTTTTACACACTGCTCTAGGGATCGGTGCTACCGCTCGGCCGGTAGCACCGGGCTACCATAGCCGGTAGCACCGGAAGTGTAGATAGAGCTCAAGTTGCTTCAAATTGAAAATCCAATTCAAATCAAACTCAAATCGGAGCATATCAAGCTCACATCTAGTCAAATACTCATCACAAACATGGGTAGACCTCCATATGGTCTTTCAAAGTCAACTACCACAAATCATCAATGTACCCAATCAACATGGACACAAAATAGCTTACCATTCTTGCAGACACCTTCAGATGCTCAAAAGGGCAAATGCCTTTCAGTTATCTTGGATTGCCCCTTGGGACCACAAGACCAAAGATGAAGGACTATGCTCCTCTCATTGACAGAATTGAACATCGGCTCACGGGCAGTACATCATTACTTTCTTATGGAGGAAGACTTACAATGGTGAACTCAGTGATGTCTCTCCTACTGACTTACTTCATGTGCACTCTCAAATTACCCACAACGGTAATCAATCAGATTGATAGAGCCTGAAAACATTGCTTATAGAGAAGGTCTGACGATCTTTAAAAAAGAAGCCCACTTTGGTAGCATGGAACAAGGTCTGTGTTCCTAAAAATAAAGGAGGTTTGGGAGTCCTGAACTTAAGCATCCAAAACCGGACCTTGCTACTCAAGCACATGAATATTTTTTACAACAAGGACACTCCATAGGTTCACCTATTGTGGAGTAAGTACTATCAAAATTGCATCCCTCATTCATCCAAGACGCTAGGATCTTTCTGGTGGAGGGATTTCATGAAGATGGCTGATCATTTCGGAGGTATTGCAACTATAACGGTAGGCTCAGGAACAATAATGAGCTTCTAGAAAAATTTATGGAACAATAACCTCTCCTGTATCATGTTTCCAGCCCTCTTTTCCTACGCCAAGAATGCTAATATTTCAGTCCCATCTTTCTTCCATGAAGCAAATTGGGCAAACCACTTCAACTTACCCCTTTCGGAACAGGCCTTCACTGAACTTCAAGAGCTCACAACCCTTTTACAAGATTTCAATTGCTCTCCCGAGACATAGGACCAGTGGAGTTACATCTGGGGTCACTCTATCTACTCGTCCCGAAATTATTATAAGCATATCTTCCAAGCCATCTCTGCCCCGATGCCCCTAAAATGGATTTGGCACACCAAATGTGTCCCCAAACTATGAGTTTTTGCCTGGCTACTCCTCCAAGACCACCTCAACACCAAAACCATGCTAATTAGGAGGAAATAGTGCACAAGGCAGGACACGTACTGCAACCTCTGCCTTCGTATGGAACAGAAACAACTGCACACCTATTCTTTGAATGCCAATTTAGCAACAAATGCTGTCAACTCCTTGGAATTCACTGGGATCCCTCCATCAACATCTTTAAGAGGATTCAGAGAGCCAAGCAAAATTCTGCCCACGTGTTCTTCATGGAGATGTTCATCATTGGCTCATGGCACATTTGGAAACAACGTAATAGAAAGATTTTTAATCAAGTTAATTAGTCCATCGACGACTGGAAAGCTGATTTCATCGCTGACGTTAGGTTGCACTGCCAAGATTCAAAGCTTCTCTTAGGCTCATCATTAATTGCTTCTTGGATTAATCCTTTGTAAGATCCACATTGTAAGGTCCATTCTGTATTACTCTGCTTCCCTCTCTTTCTTCGTCCCCCTCCCTCCATCTCTATATTCTATTTTTGTTTTCCTCCTTTTTCTGTTTTGGATTATGCTTGTATCATTATTTTATTTTATTTATTTACCTTCGCAGTTGGAGCCTCTCCTACTGTTTACCCATCGAAAAAAGGAAGTTCAAAGTTTAATTAGTCGAATAGCAGCACCTAGTCACTTTATTTCTCGATCAGGTGAACGTGTGTTGTTTTTCTTTAAGGTAATTCAAAAACAATAAGTTTCACTGGTCGAATGAAGCAAATAAAGCCTTTGAGAAAACTTATTTAGCAAGCTCACCCATATTGGTCTCACCGTACCTTGGAAAAACTTTGTTGGCATATTTGGTTGCTACACCTAATATGGTTAGTGCAGTACTGGTCGCAATATTAGATAAGGTCCAACGACCTATGTACTATGTAAGTGAAGTATTACATAGACCAAAGGGGCGTTACCCTCAAGTACAAAAATTACTTCATGCCCTATTAATGGCTTCTCCTAAGCTAAGACATTATTTTTAATAACTTAAGATTACAGTACCATCGTCCTTCACCTTAAAAAATATTCTTCTTAATCAAGAGGTAACCGGTCGTATTGCTAAATGGCCAATATAACTTGGGTCATTCGATATCCATTCTGTTGCCCGAACAACAGTTAAGTCTCAATCTTTGCCAGATTTCATATCTGAATGGACTAATTCTTAACCATAGGAATAGATGGAGTCTAGCCTAGACGACCATTGAATATTATATTTTGTTGGTTCTCCATAAATTAAAGGCTAGCTGGTGGTAAAATATTGGTCATGCCACAAGGGGACCAATTACAGTATATAATCCAAATACAATTCCCTACTACGAATAATAAGTAGAGTGTGAAGGTCTTCTAGGTGAGCTCCCAGCAACAAACTCCCATGTTATCCATCGACTTTTAGCAAAACGTGATTCGCTATTGGGTGTACACTAGTTAGTAAGGAATACCATGTTACAATTACACAATGGCTCACTACCTGAATGAAGAGAGGAAATTTGAAAAAAAAAACATTAGTAGTTGAAAGACCATGTGGAGGTCTATCCTAGATGGTGATGAGTAATTGACTGTGTTTTAGCATGAAGTGCTTGAGTTTGAGTTGAATTTGAATTGGATTTTCAAATTTGAAGCAATTTGAGTTAAGTCTGCCACGAGCGGCACTACGAACCTCTGGGAGCGGTAGTGCCGGCAAAAGCAGCACTACCGGCCCAAAGGGGCGGCAGTTATTTACAAGAAAAGTATTTTTGCGGGTTCTGAGTGCGAGCGGCACTACCGGCCTCTAGGGAACGGTAGTGACGGTCTTTAAGCGAATTTTTAGGATTTAAATTTTAAAATTGTGGGCAATGCTATGTGATGTGTTTCCTTGTTTTTAATGCTTGCAGGTCAATGAAGCTAGATCATTGTGAGGCGAAGGATGATCGTGACTAGGTGAGGTGCGCCAGAGGTTCAGACGATCGGGGATTGCCGAAAGATGATCGGAGAAGGAGTCGTGGTAAGACATGAAGACAATGAATAGACGAGATGCTAGCTAGGCGCTGCATAGATTAATGAGGGCCATTGGATCTTGGTCTAGTTGATAGGTTAGCGGGTCTAGTTAGTACGCTTTGAAAACCATGCAATAAAACCCATTTGCATGGCTGTATGAGTGGGTCAATCCTAGTCCTTGATGGTGTGCCTTAGGGTTTAGAACTCATCCAAGGGTGGAGGATGACCCAAGACTAGTGTGAATGGGGTTGGGGTGCCTTCCCCTTCTTGAAGGTTTTAGAGGTTTTGATTCTCCTTTGAGCTTTGCCCACTTTGTTGTGAGGCTTTGTAAATCTCCCTTCGAGAAATGAAAAACCATTCCTCTCAATTCTGGATTTATTTTCCGCACTTAAATTCTGCACTTAAATTCAGTCTTTACATACTTGCAATTTACATTTATACAATTTGGATTTGCCTCCCCTCCTTCTACATGTTTTTGGATCTTTTGCTGAGCATGTAGATTGATGGATGGGTCTTCTTTAGACCATATCCCAATCATCTAGGCAAGTCTTGAATTCTTTCTCGAAAGAAACCGATTTTTGTTCTTGAGAGGATCAATCTTGGAAGAATGAGTTTTGGGTGTTCTTGTGTTGAGTTCTAGCTTGCTATGACATGTAGGAAGCCATCTAGGATCATCTTGATCATCAAGAACCCACGAGCTAGCTGAGAGCTAAGTTTTTATTCTTGAGCCCGTTCTTGTGCACCATTCCCTAAAATTGAAAAAGGTCGGAACTTTGATGTTGATTCTTGCAATCAAGGGTTGGAATAGGTTCTTCACATGCATAGGAAGGTGTGCACAAAGTTTCATTGAGTTTGGATCAGCGGATCAAAAGATTCATCAATTTTCCTTTTTGAACTCGTGCTGAAATCACTGTTCATTCGCCTGTTTTTACTGTACCTACAGTAATTCGGCACTACTGCTACAGTACCCCGATAGTGCTGAGTTTGTGGTAGTGCCGACCTCAGGCTGAAAATTATGAAAACTGATTCTTCTGCTTCTATTTGATTTCTAAGGGTTTTGGCTTGGTTCGTTTGGGGGATAAAATTTATTTTGGGATCATTCACCCCCTCTGATCGCTATCTCGGTTCTTCAATTGGTATTAGAGCCAGTTTTGCTCTTTCATAGATCTTAACCGGTCTCAAGAGCCATGGCAATAGACAAGTATTCCACCAAGCCTCCTAGTTTTTCTGGAGTTGATTTTCTGTTTTAGAAATCGCGACGAAGTCATACATCACTGCCCAAGGCTTCCTGATATGGCAGAAGGTGAAACTCCCGTATGAGGTTCCTACTGATTAAAATGTCACGGCCGGCAATATGGCTGACGTTGAGGTGAACGAGGCAAGGAACATTCTCATACAAGGTCTTAGCCGTAGTAAGTATGATAGGATTTCTCACCTCTGTTCTGCTCACCAGATGTGGGTGACTCTCGATGCTTATAATGAGGGCACTACCCAAATCAAGACCATGAGATAGGACCAATTCAAGCATGACTACAACAAGTTTGAACAATACGCTGGTGAGAGTCTTGATGAGTGTTTTAGTCGCTTTACTAAGATTTTGAGCAATCTCCGAGCAGTTGGTTGCATATACTCTGACTCGGATAATGCTCGCCATTTCTTGACTGCACTCAATCTTAGAGTTTGGGAGATGAAGGTGACCACCATCAAGGACACCACCGACTTGTCAACTTTGACTATTGACGGGCTTTATTCCCGCCTCAAGACTCATGAGATCGATGTCATCACTTGGAAGATGAAATCTCAGTTGATGTCTTCGGTCACCGATCCCATTAGATCTTCTTGTTCTGATTCTTCTATTGGTTTTTATCTCTCCACCCTTTGCAAGCTAAGCGATGATCAACTGGAAAAATTTTCAGAAAATGAGCTTGCTCTTCTTGCTCGCAAGTTTTCTCATGCCT
Source organism: Otatea glauca (assembly GCA_036346275.1). Taxonomy (NCBI): domain Eukaryota; kingdom Viridiplantae; phylum Streptophyta; class Magnoliopsida; order Poales; family Poaceae; genus Otatea; species Otatea glauca. Next base: position 27,663,148 of record CM070719.1, read on the forward strand.
ACAAGAGGGTGAGAGAGAGGAAGAGTGGTGGCATGATCGCCTACTTTGAGTGTGGTGGTCCCAACCGCATTCGAGCGAATTGCCCCAAACAGGAGAATGCAAAGATCGACACCGACGGTTCGGCAAAGAATGATTACATCGACAATAACCGCAACAAGAAGCCTCCAGTTCGCGAGCCGACGCGTGAGAAGAAGTACCACAACTTCTCCAAGAACAAGAAGCTCTTTCAACACGTCCTCGCCGCGCTTGATGACATCAACCTCTCTAACACGGAGACATGGAGCGACGAGGGCGAGGATGAACCACAAGAGAAGAAAGGCGGTGATGACTTCACCGGCATGTGCTTCATGGCAGACGCCAACGGCATCAACGAATCCGAGCTCTAAAGTGACTCGGACGATGTACCCTCCTATGACTAGCTCAATGAAGCTTTCTACAAATTAGGAAAATTTCATGCTAGAGCTAGAGCCAGGTGTATAGAGCTAGAGAAGGAAGTAGGTACCTTGATTCGGAAGTTAGCTTCTCTTAGATCTTCTCCCTCCCGAGTCACTTATAACTATTCTTTGTGTGATGCCTTGCTTGATGGTCAAAAACTTAGTTTGCTCTCCTTGCCGACATGGCAAGACGATTACTGCTTCTCATCCCCTAGTCATAGTTGTGATGACTGATGCACCAGGACAGCTTTTACATATGGACACCATTGGTCCAGCTAGAGTACAGTCAATGGGTGAGAAGTGGTATGTTCTTGTCATTGTTAATGATTTTTTGAGGTACTCTTGGGTTTTTTCATAGCCTCGGAGGATGAGTCTTTTACCCATTTCAGCGGTTTGGTTCACAGGTTGTCTCTTGAGCTCCCAGGTGCCCTATGAGCTATACGCAGTGATAATGGCACGGAGTTCAAGAACTCCTATTTTGAGAGTTTCTATGTGGAGTCTGGTATAGAGCATCAGTTCTCCTCTCCCTACGTCCCTCAGCAAAATAGCATTGTGGAAAGGAAGAACATGACCCTGATAGAGATGGCCAGGATGATGCTAGACGAGTACAGCACTCCTAGAAAGTTTTGGGCTGAGGCTATTGCTACTGCTTGCCATGTTTCTAATTGCGTATTCTTCAGAGCACATTTGCACCGTACTTCTTACGAGTTGAGGTATGGGTGAGAGCCTAGTGTTTCTCATTTTCGTGTGTTTGGTTGCAAGTGTTTCATTTTTAAGTCTGGTAACCTGGACAAATTTGAGTCTCGTTCTTCTGATGGTATATTTCTAGGTTATTCAACTTCTTCTCGTAGCTATAGGGTCTGGAGTTGCGATGTGCATAGGATCATAGAGACTTGCGAGGTGACCTTTGATGAGGCTAGCCCAGGAGCTACACCTGACATTTCAGGCTCTTCTTGCACCTCTGAGACCATCTTTGTAGAGGATGAGGATGATGGAGATGATGGTGTTCCACCTGATCTAGTCCCCTCTACACTTGAGGTGCCTCCTATTTCCATTTTTGCACCTCAGGGAGACCGGCCCTTACCTTCTGACTCTCATGCAGCTAATGACTCTGCTCCTACCTCTTCTGTGCATGAGGTAGATGCCACTTCTGCTTGTGGACCTTCCCGTCATATTCAGCGTTCTTATTCATCTAATCAGATCATTGGCAATCTGTTTGAGCGGATCACTCACTCAAAATTAGGTTTGTCTAGTTTCTGCATTCACTATGCCTTTGTTGCCTCCTTTGAGCCGAAAGATGTTTCTGATGAATTATCGGATGAGTCATGGATTAATGCTATGCATGAGAAACTTGAGAACTTCGAGAGGAAAAAGGTTTGGCAGCTTGTCGAGCCCCCATCTAGTTATAATATCATTGGAACCAAGTGGGTGTTCAAGAAAAAGCAGAGTGAGGATGGGGTTGTCATTAGAAACAAGGCTAGACTAGTTGCACAGGGCTTTTCTCAGGTTGAGGGTCTTGACTTTGAGGAGACTTTTGCCCCTGTAGCTAAACTAGAGTCTATTAGGATCCTACTTGCATTCTCTTTATCCAAGAGCTTCAAGCTATCAAATAGATGTCAAGAGTGCATTCCTCAATGGGTATATTGAGAAAAAGGTGTATGTCAAGCAACCTCCAGGATTCGAGAACCCCAAGTTTCTGAGTCATGTATACAAGCTTTCCAAAGTTTTGTATGGACTCAAGCAGGCCCCTAGAGCATGGTATGAGAGGCTCAAGTCTTATCTTCTCAGTCATGACTTCAAGATGGGCATAATAGATAAGACTCTGTTCATTAGACACCATGAGTCTCACCTTCTTCTCGTCCAGATTTATGTGGATGATATCATTTTTGGTGGCTCATCTCTTTCTCTTGTGTCTCAGTTTTCTGACGTGATGAGCACAGAGTTTGAGATGAGTATGATGGGCGAGTTGAGTTACTACCTTGGCTTCCAAATCAAGCAGACTCGGGAGGGCACCTTCTTGCATCAAGGCAAGTACACCTGAGACCTCCTGAGACGCTTTGACATGTCTGACGGGAAGCCAGTGATAACTTCTATGGCCACCACTGTTGTTCATGAGCCTGATGAGGATGGTAAGCCTACTGATCAAAAGGAGTTTTGGAGCATGATCGGCTCTCTCTTGTACCTCACTGCCTCGAGGTCGGATATACATTTTTCTGTGTGTCTGTGCGCTCGATTTCAGGCTTCTACTCGCGCCTCTCACCGCCAAGTGGTGAAGTGCATCTCAGGTACCTTCGTGCTACCATTGACTATGGTATTTGGTACTCTTCTTCTTTTTATCTATCTCTTCGAGTCTTTTCATATGCAGATTTTGCTAGTTGTAGGATAGATAGGAAGAGCACTTCTGACACTTGCCAATTCATTGGCACTTCTCTTGTTTCTTGGTCATCAGGAAGCATTCCGGAGTTGCCTGATCCATCGCGAGGCCAAATATGTTCTGCAGCCGATTCTTTGAGCTGAGTTCTCTGGATGAGATTGACCTTGCAGGAATTTGGGTTAGAGATAGAGAGTGTGCTACTTTTCTGTGACAACACTTCTGCTATTTGCATTGCTAAGAACCCAGTGCAGCATTCCCGGACCAAGCACATTGATATTAGATATCACTTCCTTAGAGACCATGTGGAGAAGGGTGATATCGCGCTTCAGTTTGTAGAGAGTGACCTCCAGCTAGCCGATATCTTTACCAAGCCTTTGGATAGCTCCAAGTTTGTTGCCCTGAGGAGTGAGCTTGGAGTCGTGTGCCCTTACGGCCTATTGTGAGGGGGAGTTAGTTTGTATACTATGTATTATATGTTTTTTTCCAGCATTTTCCTGAGTTGAGTTCGCTTCACTTAGACTTCTGGTATGCTTTGCATGTACCTCTCATCTTGTGCTTTAGGTTGCTATCATGCGTGATTAGCTATTCTCTCTTCTCTCCAGGTTGAGTTCCCTCACAGTCTTATAAGTATAGCAGGTGTTGGGCCCCCTGGGTAGGCAAGGTCAGTGTTCACTCCCTAGTTTGGGATCTAAAATCAGCTTCCCTATGCCAGTCATTGGGGAAGATGAGAGCGAGTCTGAGCCGTAGTGAGTCTCTTCTATCTTTTCTATGCTCTATAGTCATCCAATTTGCAGTTTTCTAGACTTCTTCTCCTCATTCTGTATTTCTGGTTTCCATTGAGTTTATTTGGTTTCCCTTATACCTAATTCTGCTAATAACTCATTTTAACCAGATTTGTGCTTAAATTGATTCACTTGTTGAGGGGGAGTTTGAGAATCTGTTCATGCATTGCATATAGACTGTATTTTCTGTTTTATGAGCTTTGTCTATTATGTAAATGATTTAATCTTCATGCAATACACCACGCAACATCTTTTGAAGAAAACCACTAGCTTAGATATGTCCAAGTTCACTTATCATGTTAAGCATGTTAAAATTTGAAAATTGAAAGCTTTGAATGAAAACTTGATGAAACATGATGCTTTTAGTTGCTAAGTTTCTTCTCTAGATGTATTTGCCATGATTTGTGAAATTTTGAATATCTCTAGAGTCCCTATAGCAACTTGAGTAAAACTTGTTTGATTCATACTAGAGTCCTTCATTTGCTCATGAATCAATGTGCTAAAAATGAAAATTAAGCAAAAATGACTTTATTTGTGCGTATTAGACTTAACACCTTACATTCACAAGACAACTTCTCATTGCACTTGGGATGAACATGGAATGCATCATGTATGACCAAGATCATCCTCTTAAGAGTTCTTCTTGAGATGGTCGAATGTGGCTTGAGTCAATTGCTTTAAAAAAACAATGCAAATAACAAAAACATAAGTGGGTAAAGAATGCAAATAATGTCAAACATTTGCATTAATTGAAAAATGAGCTCGAAGGACCTTGTATGCACTTCAAGATTCCCCAAAGTGTTGAGTAGGTTGAACTCTAGGTTTTTCTTTTGATCTTATGAGTGGCTTTTCCTCTAGTTTTGAAACTTTTGCTAAGTTTTGCACTTGTCAAATCTTGCTAAAAATGAAATATTATAAACTAAGCTTGCTAAAAAAATGTGTTTGCTCTTGGACATGTCTTAGTTTGGTCATAATCTGAAATTGACAAGCTTGGTGTCATATCTTTTCATTATGATCAATTGGATAATCTTCAAAGCTTATTTAGGATGCATTTAATGCATACATATAAAAAGGGGGAGAACATGCCATCTTGATGCCTATATTACCAAAAGGGGGAGAAAACATAGAAAAGGCATTCTTAAAAGATAAAAATGTGAATGCATCTTGGTTCTTATGATCTTGGTAAAAACTTGCTAAATCACTTGCTAAATCTAAGGATCATAAGCATATTTGAGCTTTTCATGAATTTTATTAGATGTTTAGAGCTTTTGTGGAAAACTTGTTCCTTCCTTGGTTTTGCTCAAAATTTCTTCGTGTTAACTTGGTCATGTCCTTATTTTCTTTCTCTAGACCGTGTGGCTTTGCATTCAAATTGCTTTCTTCTTCTCCTTAAAACTCAAATTTATGCCTTTTTGGGTGTTTGTCAATATACTCATCAAGGGGAGGTTGAAAGACCATGTGGAGGTCTGTCCTTGATGGTGATAAGTAATTGACTGTGTTTTAGAATGAAGTGCTTGAGTTTAATTTTAATTGGATTTTCAAATTTGAAGCAATTTGAGATGAGTCTGCCACGAGCGGCACTACCGGCCTCTAGGAGCAGTAGTTATTTACCAGAGAAACATTTTCGTTGGTTCTGAATGCGAGCGGCACTATCGACCTCTAGGGAGCGGTAGTGCCAGCAAAAGCGGCACCACTGGCCCCAAGGAACGGTAGTGCTGGTCTTTAAGCGAATTTTTTGGGATTTAAATTTTAAAATTGTGGGCAATGCTATGTGATGTGTTTCCTTATTTTTAATGGTTGCAGGTCGACGAAGCTAGATCATGGTGAGGCGAAGGATGATCGGGACTAGACGAGGTGCGCGAGAGGTTCAAACGATCGGGGATCGCCGAAAGATGATCGGAGAAGGAGTCGTGGCAAGCCATGAAGATAAGGAACGGACAACATGCTAGCTAGGCGCTGCATGGATCAATGAGGGCCATTGGATCTTGGTCTATTTGATAGGTTAGCGGGTCTAGTTAGTACGCATTAAAAACCATGCAATAAAACCCATTTGCTTGTTGGGTTTTGGGTTAGCCCTTTCATGGCTGTATGAGTGGGTCAATCCTAGCCCTTGATGGTGTGCCTTAGGGTTTAGGACTCATCCAAGGGTGGAGGATGACCCAAGAGTAGTGTGAATGGGGTAGGGGTGCCTTCCCCTTCTTCAATGTTTTAGAGGTTTTGATGCTCCTTTGAGTTTTGCCCACTTTGTTGTGAGGCTTTGTAAACCTCCCTTCCAGAAATGAAAAACCATTCCTCTCAATTCTGAATTTATTTTTCGCACTTAAATTCAGTCTTTACATACATGCAATTTACATTTATGCAATTTGGATTTACCTCCCCTCATTCTACATGCTTTTGGATCTTTTGTTGAGGATGTATGATTGATGGATGAGTCTTCTTTAGACCATATCCCAATCATCTATGCAAGTCTTGAGTTCTTTCTCGAAAGAAATCGATTTTTGTTCTTGAGAGAATCAATCTTGGAAGAATGATTTTTGGGTGTTCTTGCCTTGATTTCTAGCTTGCTATGACATGTGGGAAGCCATCTTGGATCATCTTGATCATCAAGAACCCACGAGCTAGCTGAGAGCCAAGTTTTTGTTCCTGAGCCCGCTCTTGTGCACCCTTTCTTAAAATTGAAAAAGGTCAGAACTTTGATGTCGATTCTTACAATCGAGGGTTGTAATAGGTTCCTGACATCCATAGGAAGGTGTCCACAATGTTTCATTGAGTTTGGATCAGTGGATCAAAAGATTCATCAATTTTCCTTTTTGAACCCGTGCTGAAATCATAGTTCATTCGCATGATTTTACTGTACCTATAGTAATCTGGCACTACTGCTACAGTACCCCTAGTAGTGCCAAGTTTGTGGTAGTGCCAACCTTAGGCTGAAAATTGTGAAAATTGATTCTTCCGCTTCCATTTGATTTCTAGGGGTTTTGGCTTGGTTCCTTTGGGGGATAAAATTATTTTGGGATCATTAACCCCCCCCTCTGATCGTCATCTCGGTCCTTCAGTAGTTTCAAAGTCCAATAAATTCCCTGAAAAGATAATGCTCTAGCGGACTAATTATCATAATTGGTCTCCTTATGATTGTAACATCCCAATTTTTGATTTAAATTATTTTTATCCAATTTATCCTTTTGGGAATTTTCTAGATTTTATTTGGGATCTAAATAATATTTTGGGATTACCTTTCAAGAAAATAGTATTTAAATTTGGATAAAATTTACGATAACTTTTGTCTAAAGTATTTTATTTGAGTTCTAAATGTCACAAAATATTTTGTAGATTTTTTGGTATTTTCCAAGTATTTTTTATATTTATTTGAAGCCATTTCAATTTTTGTAATTATTTTAAATTGAAAATCATTTGAAAAAATGGATTTTGCATTTGGTATGAAACCCTAGCCATCGGCCCATTTCTTCCTGGACCACACCACCCTAGCAGCTCGGCCTGGCTTACCGCTTGCACCCATGCCGCTGACAGGTGGGGCCCACTTGTTAACTGTCCGTCTAAGTCCGGCGTGGACACGGTGCGCTGGCCATGTCTGCTGCGGACATGGGTGGAATAGCAGCCATGGAATAGATGTCCATGCCTATAAAATGTGCACACCGAGACCGTCGTGACTCAAGGAATCAAAATCCTAGATCAATCGAGGAGATTGCGCCACCGGTTCATCAGAATTTGAAGAATTGTTCATGCGTCATCGTGAGGAGATTCTCGTTTATTCATCGTATCCGATGAACCTTGATGCCTGAGACTGGTATCATTGTCTTTGCCGTCACATGGTCTAGTTGGTGCACACCTTGGTTCGGCCAGAGCATCGCTGGAACACCGTCGCGCTGTGGAGCCCAAGCCACCGCCACTTCGAGCCAGGCCTCTATCGTTCCATATCACCAGAGGGGAATCGAACCATGTGATCAGTTGTGTGTTGCTAAGAGCTCTCTAAGGATGCCCACTGTTGCTGCCATCGATGACCATCAGGCCCAGAGCAGCGTCGGCCGACGTGGCCTAGATGCGGTGCCAACATGTGGCAGGGTGACATCACGGTGCCCACAATCAGCCTTTGTGGTTCTTTTTCTTTCCAAAAATAATTCAGCCATAAATTAATTAGTTGATGATGTTAGAAATGACATCATAATCAGATTTTTTTCTTTAGAAAAAGAATTCAAAATTTTCATAAAAATCTTTTCCTATTCTTCATTTTCAATGTTTCGAGAGCCCATTCTCCTTTATACGAGCTCTGATTGAGGCAATTCAAAATTTTAAAATGTTCTAAATTCAAGACCTTTATTTTGGTGAATTTTATTTGATTTTTGGTGATTTTTTTGTCTATGGTTTCTATATATTTTGGTATTAGCAAATTGTTTCGCGTAGACGTCGAAGTGCCGAAAGCGTACGAGGGTGAAGAGTTAACTCAAGCTCAAGGTCCAAATCAAGATCAAGAATTTTTCTAAGAAAATTTGTGTTTTTGATCATGTTGAACCTAGTTTTCAAATTGAAGGACCGAGATGGCGATCAGAGGGGGTGAATGATCCTAAATTAAAATTTTCCTTCCCTAAAAAAGAATCAACCAAGCCCTCACAAGAAATGATCGAAAGGAGTAATTAACACTGTATGGCCGGTGCTACCACTGTGGGGCCGGTAGCATCGGGTAGGGGGCGGTAGCACTGGGTCTCAAAAATCAACAAAGAACTCAGTACGAACTCAAAAGCAAAAATGATGCAACGTTTGATCGGTTGGTCCAAAACTTATGAAACTTGGTATGCACCTTCGTATGGAGGTCAGGAACCTATTCCAACCTTCAATCCAAGAGATTGACATCAAAGTTCTGACCTTTTTCGAATCGAAGGAAGAATGGACCGAGTGAGAGCAAAAACCAAAACCTTGATCTTGGACTTGCTCGTGGGGTATTGATGATCAAGAGGATCTTGGATAGCCTCCCACATGTCAAAGCAAGCAAGATCACAACTCAAGAACACCAAAAACTCGATCTTCCAAGAATGATCCTCTAAAGAGCAAAAGAACGGTTTATTGCAAGGAAGAACACAAGATTTGCCTAGATGATTGCGATATGGTCTAAAGAAGTCTCATCCATCAATCATACATCATCAGCACAAAATTCACAAGCATTTAGAAGGAGGGGAGGCAAATCCAAATGTGCGGAAAGTAAATTGCAAGAATGTAAATTGCGAAATTTAAAGACAGAATTTAAAGCATAATGTAAATCCATAAAATAAATTCAAATTTAAGGAAATTAAACTTTTATTTCTGGAAGGGAGGTTTACAAAGCCACACAACAAAGTGGGCAAAGCTCAAAGGAGCACAAGAACATCTAAAACCTTCAAAGAGGGGAGAGCTACCCCTACCCCTCTATTTATACTACTCTTGAGCCATCCTCCACCCTTAGATAAGTTCCTTCAACCCTAAGGAACATCTCAAGGGCTATGATTGACTCACTCACCTAGCCATACATGGGCTAACCCGAAACCCAAAAACCATACTGGGTTTTTGCACGCTTTTCAAAGCATACTAACTAGACCCACTACTCTATCACCTATACCGCAATACAACGACCCTCCTTGATCCGAGTAGCTCCAAGTTAGCATCTTATCCATTCCTTGTTTTCTAGGTTTGCAACGACTCCATCTCCGATCATCTTCCGGCGATCCTCGACCGTCTGGACCTCAGGCGCACCTTGCTTGGTCCTGGTCATCCTCCGCCTCACCATGACCTAGCACCATCGTCCTATGACCATCAAAGACAAGAAAAACCAATCACATAGCAATGTCCAAAAAGATATGAAATTATATTCTCAAAATTATAAATTTTAGTTCATTCTCACTCATAAGGGCCGGTGTTATCGCCATCAAGGTCGGTAGCACCGCCCCACATAAGATCCCTAAAACATGCCCTCTGGAAAAATCACACCGCCTTGAGGGCCGGTGCTACCGCCCTTATGGGTGGTAGCACAACAAATTCTTGGCACTTCTTAAATTGCTTCAAATTTCAAAATAGAGTTCAAATCAACCTCAAACCTAAGCAACACATGCATAAATAATGTCAATTACTCATCACCATCACTGGTAGACCTCCACATGGTCTTTCAATCTCCCCCTTGATCAGTATATTGACAAACACCCGAAAGCCATTAAATTTGAGTTTGAAAGATAGAAGAGGAAGCAATCTGAATGCAAAGCCAAACTTGGTCCAGAAGAAGTGAAAATAAAATCATGACCAAGTTGGCAAGAGGAATTTTAGAGCAAAATCAAAGAAAGAGCAAGTTTTTCACATAAGCTCTAAAATCCAACAATAACTCACAAAAAGCTCAAGTATGCTTATGATCCTTAAAAATTAGCAAGACTTCACAAAGCTCATAAGAACCAAGATGCATTCACATTTTTACCTATTGATGATGCATTTTCTACATTTTCTCCCCCTTTTGGCAATATAGGCAATAAAAAGGCATTTTCATCATTTTCCTCCATTTTCGAATATGCATGAATGAAATGCATCGTAAAAGAGCTTTGAGAATTATCCAACTGACCACATATAGAAAGTATAACACCAAGCTACTTAAGTTTAGATTATGCTGAACTAAGACATGTCAAAGTACAAATGTCAATTTTGCTAGCAAGCACAAATAAGACTATGTCATTTTTGCATTATTTAAAAATTTCAACACTTAGCATAGTTTCTAAACTAGAGGCAAAGCCATACAATGGATTAAACGGAAAACCTAGAGTTCAACCTACTCAACACTTTGAGAAAGCTAGATGTGCATACAAGGTCCTTCGGGCTCAATTATCTTTAATGCAAATTTTTCTTTAAGATTTCAAAGCCCACAGTGGGGTGCAAATGTTTGACATTTGTCGGGACCCGGATTTACGAATCCGAAACCCTATATGTATACTGCACTAGTCCAAGATCACGCTAATGCACACAGTGGCAACATAGATGAAATACTATATCATACAATGAATTAGCTAAGAAAGAAGCAAACTATTATTAAATAAAGCATCAGACATTATGATCAAAGTTTACACCACTATGCCTTAAGGGCTTAAGAAACGAATAAACTGTTGCAGTGAAAATAAAATAACTTAGGCCATTCGACATGCCACACCTTCCTAATCCACGTAGTCTTCATAATATTCCTCCTCATAGAACTCAGAAATTACTGGTCCTTCCTCAGTAACTGATCAACAAAGGTGTATAGCCGTGAGTACAAAAAGTACTCAGCAAGCCTTATGGAAATGATGCAATATATTTATGCAAGGCTTGACAAAGGATAGTCATATGGTTCTTTTGTAGAAAGCAATAACTTGAATTGAGGTACAGTAAATATATTAAAAGCATATTTATGAAAAATAATAAATAACTAGTAAATCAATGATAGGTAACAAGAACAGAATGGTGAGGCATCACCCTACACCATCTAAAACAATTATTAAACCACTAAATTAACTTTAGACAACAAAACAACAATGAACTCCCTGTTCACATCCCAACGATTCTACCATTCAAAATTTTATGAAACAACCAATACCTCATGTGAAATTCCCGGGCATGTCCATGACCACGGACACGGCTATTCGAATAGTTTTACACTCTGTAGAGGTTGTACTTCTTTAACTACAATACATGATATTCTCTTATTGCCACGCGATAAACACACTTCCTTTGGTGTGTCGGCAGAGAATCATGACAAAGCCTTTACAATGCCCTATCTAAACTCGGTACAGCCCACTAAGGTGTCGCCCTGTAGGGCCCCCTCTTGAGCCATGTGAATCTACCCATAATCCCAGAACCCACACCACCAATTGGTAGTACTCAAAGTTAGACATTACAAATTATTCAGCTATGTCTATCCCATACCAGACATGTGGTTGCACGATTAGGCCCAGTTTAATGGCGCACAAGATTAAGTCCTTAAATAGTCTCAGGCAAGACATCCATATCCCATATGTGCCAATGGCACCCCCTTTACTACACGATTACTTGTTCGAGGGAAAACAATTTTGTTCAACCAAGACCAATGGCAAACCCTGCCTTGGTACAACAAATTTTACAACAGTGGCTATCGGCAACAATTCAATATCTCATTAAGTCATGATTAACGTTATTCAACATGTGATACGAATACCATCGTACAACTAAGCATGTCTAAGCATAGCTGCGATAACCCAATGTTGGTAATATGATAATGTCCAACTAATAATGTCCCACCTAGGGTTAACAATGGATACATGTCATTCCAATAATCAAGGTGGCATAATGACAACTAGGTAAATAGCTATTCCCGGCAAATAATCATTGTACAGAAATAGTATGCAATTGTATAAAGCAAAGTACTTTTACAAACATAGGATCAACATGATCAAAGGTTATGACTTGCCTTGCTGATCTACTACTGAATCTTGATCTTCAAATTCTCTGTTCGCTCCCTCGGGATTAGTGTCTACCGGAAAAGAAAGAAATGAATCCAAATAAATACCAAATAGAGACACAAACAAACTCAAAATTGAAAATAAATGGCTCTAGAATGTAGAGCTTGATTTTATAAAAATTTAGAAATTTGAATCGTCTCAATCGGAGTTCGTATGAAAGAGCACAGGCCTCCGAAAGATTAAATTCAAAGAAAAAGGCTGAAAAAGAGAAAAACCGTAATTTCTAATTTATTTTTCTAAAGAAAAATGAATTTATTGCGTCATGCTCACATTAGCCGAAATTTGGTGGACTGGGTCTACGGTGATGCTCTCGATTCACTGTGCACCCGGTGCGTGGCCGACGTCATTGCTAACGCAGGCGAACTAGCAGCGCTCACGTCAGCATTGACGGGGTGACACGCAGGCGCTAGGGTTGATGCAGCGATTGAGGTGGCGGCTCGGTTGGATATGACTACAGGAAACCGTGGATGCGGTCGGCAGCGATGTGGCGAGATCCTGAGCTTACGCAAAGAATCGGACGGTCACCAATCCACGACGTAGAATGATGGCGAGAGCGGCGACAAAACCTACCGGCAACAGGGAAGACAACACGGTCCACATGGATCAGAAAGAGAGTGGCGCGGGCAACACAAAAGTGCAACCTATGACGGCAGAGATCCACGCGTTTGAAGGTTTTAGCTACAGCAGTGAACTCCAGCAAGGGCGCGCAAAGCAACAGCGGCAGCTCAGATGAAAGCAGATGGGGCGGGGGGTACAACGGAGGATGGAACGCAACACGAGGTCTACCATGGGCTTTTATAGCCTCGGGACGCATATCCGACTCGAACGCTGAGGACGGCAGTGGACGCGGCTAGGGTTAGGGTTTACGGTGGCGGGCACGTGTGCGGGAGCTGGGATGGGCCGAGGCGACGTGAAACGAGCCGGGCGAACGGAGGAAAAGCGGGCCGGCAGGCGCATGAATAAGAGCTGGCCGAAGCGAAAAACAAATGGGCCGACGGAAGCGGGCCGCAAGGAAAATAGGAATGGGCTGGAGAGAAATCGGCCCGAGGGGGTTTTAGAAAATAAAAAGATTTTCCATTTAAGAAAATTCCAAAAATTCGAATAAAAGCAAATAAATTCAAATAAATATCAAATAAATTCATAAAAATATCAGAAAATACATAAAAATTCCTTGAAACATAATAAACCCAAATAAGCTTTTTTTATATATATAGTTCAATCAAATTAAATCTTTTCATTAATGGAAAATTCAATTAAGCTTGATTTAATCTAGGAAAATTGCAAATGGTTCATTTTCAAATTCAAACATTCCAGAACTCAAATTTTAGGATGTTACAACATTACTTGCATTCTTTACCCACTTATGTTTTTTTTATTTGGATTTTTCAAGTATAATTGACTCAACCATAGCCGACCATCTCAAGAAGAGCTTTTAAGAGGATGGTCTTGGTCATACACGATACATTCCAAGTTCAACCCAAGTGCAATGGGAGGCAGTCTTGTGAATGTAAGGTGTTGAGATCAATTTGCACAAAAAGAGTCAATTTTTTCATTTTGGCACATAGATTTAAGCATGTGAAGGACTAGAGTATGGATCAACCTAGCTTCACCCAAGTTTTGCTATAGGTACTCTAGTAGAAATCCAAAATTTCACAAATAATGGTATATGCACCTAGAGAGGAAGCATAGCAAGTAAAAGCAACATGTTTAATCAAGTTTTCATTTAAAGCATTCATTTTCAAATTTTAACAAACTTAGCAAGATAAATCAAAATGAACTTGGACATATCTAAGCTAGCATTTTTCTTCATAAAAGTAGCAGGGTGCATAGCATGAATAGTAGCCCATTGGCATAATAGGCAAAGCTCATAAAATAGAAAATGAAGTCTATATGCAATGCATGAAGCAGATTCTGAAACTCCCCCTCAACCAATGAATCAATTTTAAGCACAAATCTGGTTCAAGTTGATTTATTAGTAGAATTAAGATCAAGGAAGGTCCAAAAGAACTCAATCGAAACCAAAAACACATAATGAAGAGAGGAAGTCAAGAAACTGCAAACTGGGTTGCCATAGATCATAGAAAAGATAGTAGAGAACACTACGGCTCAAACTCGCTCTCATCTTCCCCAATGATTGATATAGGGAAGCTGGCTCTATATCCCAAGCTAGGGAGTGCGCACAGACCCTATCTACCCTGGGAGCCCAACACCTGCTAGACTTATAAGACTGTGCGGGAACTCAACCTAGAGAGAAGAGAGAACAGCTAATTGTTCATGATAGCAACCTATAGCATAAGATGAGAGGTTCATGCAAAACATGCTAGAAGTCTAAGTGATGTGAACTCAGAACTCTAGAAATAAGCCCAATAACACTCAGAAGATGCAAAAGAAAGGAAATACTAGAAGAAAATATATATAATATATAGTATACAAACCAACTCCCCCTCGAGAGATGTCGTAAGGGCACACAACTCCAAGCTCTCCTCTCAAGGCTACAAACCTAGAGCTATACAATGGCTTGGTAAAGATGTCAACAATCTGGTGATCACTCTCCACAAACTGAAGTACTATTTCACCCTTCTCCGCATGGTCTCCATGGAAGTGATATCTAATTTCTATATGCTTGGTCCTGGAGTGCTGCACTGGGTTTTTAGCAATGCAGATAGCAGAAGTGTTGTCACAGAAAAGTGGAACACTCTCTATCTCTAACCCAAAGTCCCGCAAGGTCGATCTCATCTAAAGCATCTGACTACAACAACTAGCTGTAGCGACATACTCGGCCTCAATGGTGGACTGTGCAACTCCGAACTGCTTCCTAGATAACCAAGAAACAAGAGAAGTACCAACAAATTGGCAAGTGCCAAAAGTGCTCTTCCTATCTATCCTACGGCCAACAAAGTCTGCATCCGAAAAGGCTCTAAGGGACAGATAAGAAGAGGAAGAGTACCAAATACCAGAGTCAATAGTAGCTCGAATGTACCTGAAGATACGCTTCACCGCTTGGCGGTGGGAGGCGCGAGGAGCAGCATGAAATCGAGCTCATAGAAACACAACAAAATGTATGTTCGGCCTTAAAGCAGTGAGATACAAGAGGGAGCCGATCATTCTCCTGAACTCCTGATCAACTGGCTCACCATCCTCATCAGGATTGAGAACAGCAGTGGTGGCTATAGGAGTCATCACTGGCTTCCCGTCAGACATGTCAAAGTGCCTCAGTATGTCACAAGTGTACTTGCCTTGAGGCAAGAAGGAGCCCTCCCGAGTCTGTTTGATTTGGAAGCCAAGGAAGTAGCTCAACTCGCCCATCATGCTCATCTTGAACTCTATGCTTATCACCTCTGAAAACTGAGACACAAGAGAGTGTGAAAAGCCACCAAAGATGATATCGCCCACATAAATCTGAACGAGGAGAAAATGAGAATCCTGGTGTATGATGAACAGAGTCTTGTCTACTATACCATCTTAAAACCATGAATAAGAAGATAGGACTTAAGCCTATCGTACCAAGCTCTAGGGGCCTGCTTAAGTCCATGTAAATCTTTGGAAATCTTGAAGATATGGTTTGGGTATTTGGGGTTCTCAAATCCTAGAGATTGTCTAACATACACCTCTTCCTCAATATATCATTTAAGGAATGCACTCTTGAAATCCATTTGAAAAAGCTTGAAGCCCTTGGATGCCGAAAATGCAAGCAGGATCCTAATAGCCTCTAGTCTAGCTACAGGGGCAAAGGTCTCCTCAAAGTCAAGACCCTTAACTAGAGAAAAGTCCTGTGCAACTAGCGTAGCCTTGTTTCTAATAATAACCCCATCCTCACTCTGCTTGTTCTTGAACACCCACTTGATCCTAATGACATTATGACCAGATGGGGGCTCGACAAGTTGCCATACCTTGTTCCTCTCGAAGTTCTCAAGTTCCTCATGCATAGTATTAATCCATGACTCATCGGATAATACATGAGAAACATCCTTCGGCTCAAAAGAGGCAACAAAGGTTGAGTGGAGATAGAAACTAGACAAACCTGATTGTGTGTGACTCGCTCAAACAGATCGCCAATTATCTAATCAAGTGGATGATGTTTCTAAATGTGGCGGGGAGGTACAAAAGCAGAAGTGGCCTCTACCTCATGAACAAAAGAGGCAGGAATAGAGCCACTCGCTGAAAGAGAGTCTGAAGGTAAGGGCTGGTCTACCTGAGGTGCAGAAATGGAAACATGAGTCACCTCAGATGTAGATGGGACTAGATCAAATGGAATGCCATCATCTCCATCGTTGTCATCCTCTACAAAGATGGTCTTGGAGAGAGAAGAATAGCCTGATATGTCAGGTGTAGCTCCTGGGCTAGCCTCATCAAAGGTCACATCAATGTCTCTATGATCCTATTCGCAACACAACTCTAGACCCTATAACTACGAGAAGAAGTCGAGTAACCTAAAAAAATGCCATCAGAAGAGCGAGACTCAAACTTATCTAGGTTCTCAGACTTCAAAATAAAACATTTGCAACAAAACACATGAAAATGAGAAACACTAGGCTTTCGCCCATATCTCAAGTCATAAAAAGTGTGATGCAAATGTGCTCTCAAGAATACTCGATTAGACACATGACAAGAAGTAGCTATAGCCTCAGCCCAAAACTTCCTAAGAGTACTGTACTCATCTAGCATCATCTGGCCATCTCAACCAAAGTCCTGTTCTTTCTTTCCACTACGCTATTTTGCTGAGAGACGTATGGAGAGGAAAACTGATGGTCTAAGCCTAACTTCTCACATAAGCTCTCAAAGTAGTAGTTCTTGAACTCCGTGCCATTGTAACTGCGTATAGCTGCTAAGGCACCAGGGAGCTCAATAGACAACCTATGGACCAAACCCCTAAAATGGGTAAAAGACTCATCCTTCTAAGCCATGAAAAATACCCAAAAATACCTCAAAAATCATCAACAATAACAAGAACATACCACTTCCCACCTGCTGACTACACTCTAGTTGGACCAACAGTGTCCATATGTAAATGCTGTCCTAATGCATCAATCATCACAATAGTGATTGGAGGATGAGAAGCAGCAACCATCTTGCCATGTCAGCAAGGAGAGCATACTAAGTCTTTGACCATCATGAGTTTAGGCAAACAACGAACGAGATCATGGTTGCCAACTTTGGTCAAGTGGTCGAAGCCGATGTGACCTAATCTCCTATGCCAAAAGGAGAGATCACGGGACTCTAAAGCAATCAAACAACGAAGAGAGTTTCTAGAAGAAGCTGAAAAATCAGCATTGAAGACTCTCCTAAATCTAGAAATCTTGCAAACAAACTCCCTTGGTGAATCAGGGATTCTACAGGTGCTACTCTTGAAGCTTACCTCGAAAGAGTCATTAATAAGCTGGGAAACAGAGAGCAAATTGTATTGCAGCTTACTCACTAAGTCAACGTCCTTAAGAATGAAATTGTCATTAATGCAGACAATACCTTTGGCAATGACTCTACTTGATGAAGTGTCCCAAAAGGTGATCAACTCATCACTAGGAGCTCGAAGTAGGGAAGTGAACCATCTTGAGTCTCTGATCATATGACGAGAACAACCGGAGTCAACGATCTAAACATCTCCCTCACCGATCCTATGGACCTGGTCAACACACAAGAGAGAAGATCTAGTAACCCAATACTGAACCACACGACATCTCGAAGTACCAGCCACAGGAGCAAAAGACTGGACTCTATTGTCTCTCTAATGCTCTACTCTCACAAGATCAGAAGCAGCCCAAGCAGAAGATCTGGGAGCTAGAGCTAGGTTGACCCGCTGTCGTGCAAAGGTCGGACCATCCCAGTGAGGCTGCCCAACTCTACTACCAGGAAACACTTCATGTCACTGATATCTACTTCGAGGAGAAACACAAGGAATATTAGAAGGACGGCGTAAAGACTGACCAAGAGCACATCCAGGACGAAAACTTGAATGAACAGTATGAAATCCAAGTCCTAAACGCTGTCCAAAAATAGGCGACACTCTATCCTATCTAGCGGCAGTGTGTGCCTTAAGAGCATTCAGAGTCTGGGGATGACCCTGAATACCCCTAAGGATACGAACACGCTCGCGCCTAGTGATCTTGGCACGCTTGAAGCAATAATCTACTGGTGACAGAAGGTGCATGAGGACTTCGCCTTGCTAGAGGCAGAAGCAACAAGAGGAGCAACCTTCTGGTCATAGATCCGATGGACAACCCCAGTAGACCTGAACGTAGTGGTTCTCATCCTGGGAGCAACCACAATCTCTCCACTCCTAGAGCCACGCAAAATAGTAGGAGGATGAGCCCTAGCGTGCTCCAAGTAGTCAAATCCTAGACCTTGATTAAATCGACTAATCTTAGACTAGTCTAGGATGAGATTGAGCTTCTTCTTGCCTCCTACAAAATTCTCAAGAGTGCTCAAGAGATACTCACACTCATAGAAGAGAGAGACATAGGAAGAACAAGGGGAAGAGGAAAAAGAAGAGCCAGGAAAAGAAGAACAACCAGCAATGTGGATTTTTCTCCCTCATCACGGCTACCTCAACCTTGAGGGCCTCACAAGAAACGCAAGGGGCATTTCTAGTCCTAAGGGTCTGGACCTCAAGCTTGTTCCTATGGTCGACTTGAATTTCTTCCAAGTCCTTCTAAATCTTAGCACATCGCAAATAACTTTCTTGTGACTTAGCTAGTAAGTCCTTAGCAAGTTCAGCACACTTGACATTTAAGGATTCATTGTCAAGTTATAGTTGCCTATAGCCCTCACATAAGCTAATTGAGTCCTTAGAAGCATGCAATTCATGTTTATTATTTCTAGTAGATAGCTTCCTAAGGTGAGTGCTTAAGGCATCAATTTCAGCAAGCAACTTAGGGCAATTTTCACATGATGCACTAGTGTGAGCATGAATAAAACTAGCATCTACAGGAGTAGCATCAACATAATTAGTGCTAGCATTCTTCAACCTAAGACTATCTAGCTTATACAACACACTATCATGCATAGTCCTTAGGTTCTCAAGCTCCACACAGTAAGGCATCACATAGAGAACAATCAGCAGACTCTTGGGAGGAACAAGATCTAAGAGAAGATAACTCTCAAGTCAAGATACCTACTTCCTTCTCTAACTCTATACACCTAGCTCTAGCTCTAGCATGAAATTTCCCTAATTTGCAGAAAGATTCATTGAGCTGGTCATAGGAGGATACCTCGTCCGAGTCACTGTAGAGCTCGGAGTCGCTGATGCTGTTGGCGTCCGCTATGAAACACATCCTGGTTAAGTCATCTTCGCCATTGTTCTTCTCTTGTGGATTATCCTCGCCCTCGTCACTCCAGGTCTCCGTGTTGGAGAGGTTGATGTCGTAGAGTGCGGTGAGAATGCTGTGAAAGAGCTTGTTGTTCTTCGAGAAGTTGCGATA
The DNA here is from genome assembly GCA_036346275.1 of Otatea glauca. Classification (NCBI taxonomy): domain Eukaryota; kingdom Viridiplantae; phylum Streptophyta; class Magnoliopsida; order Poales; family Poaceae; genus Otatea; species Otatea glauca. The sequence goes on from CM070719.1 coordinate 27,682,645, forward strand.
TTTCTTCTGACGCGTTGGGTCACGAACTGGAGGCTTCTTATTACGGTTCTTGTTAGTGTCATCGTTCTTTCCCAAACTGTCGACATCGTTCTTGTCCTTCTCTAGCTTGGGGCAGTTTGTCTGAATATGGTTGGGGCCACCTATAGGATCGAGATGGCGATCAGAGGGGGTGAATGATCCCAAATAAAAAATTTCCCTCACTCAAGACACTCCAACCAAGCCCACACAAGAACCAATTAAAAACAAAACCGAGGAGGTGATCTGCCCTATATGGCTGGTGCTACCGCAGGGGAACCGGTAGCACCGCACTGAGGGCGGTTGCATTGGGCTCAAGAACAGCATAACAGAATCAGCCCGAGCTCCAAAAGAAAATTTTCATGAATCTTTTGATCGGCTAGACAAAAACTCACGAAACTTAGTAGATGTATTCCTAAGGACGTCAGGAACTTATTCCAACCTTCAATCGTAAGGATTGATGTAAAAGTTCCAACCGTTTTCACTTTGAAGGAAGAACACACCAAGTTTGAGCAAAACTGAAGAACTCGATCTTGGACTTCCTCGTGGGATTATGATGATCAAGACGATCATGGATTACCTCCCACATGTCACAGCAAGCAAGAACACAGGTCCAAAACCCCACAAACGCGATCTATAAGAACGATTTACTCAAGAACACAAAATGGGTTTCGGGCAAGAATACACATGGATTGCCTAGGTGATTGAGGTATAATAGGAGATTCATCCATCAATCAACATCCTTGGCACAAGAAGCAAAAGCATGTAGGAGGGGAGGCAAATCCAAATTACATAAATGTAAATTGCAAGAATGTAAGTGCGGAATTTAAATGCTGAATTGAAGACATAAAGTAAATGTGTAAAGTAAATTCAAGCATAGGAGAAAAATGATTTGCATTTCTAGAAGGGAGGTTTACAAAGCCTCACAACAAAGTGGGCAAAAGTTCAAAGGAGCACAAAACCTCTAAAACCTTCAAGAGTAGGAAGGCTACCCCTACCCCTATATTTATACTATTGAGTCATCCTCCACCCTGGGATGAGTTCCTTCTACCCTAAGGATCATCTCAAGGGCTAGGAATAACTCATCCATACAGCCACACATGGGCTAGCCCGAAACCCAACAACCATACCGGGTTTCGCACGCTTTCAAAGCATACTAACTAGACCTGCTACTCTATCACCTAGACAGCGATCCAACGGCCCTCCTTGATTCTAGTAGCTCCAGTTAGCATCTCATCCATTCCTTGTCTTCTTGGTTTGCATCGACTCCATCTCCGATCATCTTCCAATGTTCCTCGACCGTTTGAACCTCCGGCGCACCTCACCTAGTCCTGGTCATCCTCTGCCTCACCATGATCGAGTACCAACATCCTGCAACCATCAAAAACAAGAAAACACATCACATAGCATTGTCCAAAAAGATATGCAATGAAATCCATCAAAATCACAAGTTTTAATGCATTCTCGCTCATAAGGGCTAGTGCTACCGCCCCCAGGCCAATAGCACCACCCTTCATCAAAACAGCAAAACACTGCTCTCTGGAATTTTCACACCAGCCTGAGGCCGGTGCTACCGCCTCATCATGGCCGGTAGCACAGTCGACCGGTGCTACCGCCCCATGGCCGGTAGCACCTCAAATGCTGGGAACTTCTCCCCAATTTCTTCAAACTTCGATTTAAACCTCAAATCAAACTCAAACCTAAGCACAACTTGCTTAATCAATGCCAATAACTCATCACAAACACGGGTAGACCTCCACATGGTCTTTCACCACCACACTCGAAGCAGGTGATCATACCTCCTCTCTTCCTCTCCCTCACCCTTTTGTAGCCATGAGAAAATTTGTGGGCTAACAAGGCAAGCTCACTTTCTAGAAATTTTTTCAGCTGTTCATCGCTTATCTTGCAAAGGGCAGAAAAAGAGAAACCAACTGAAGTGTCAGAAGAGGATCCAATGGGATCGGTGACCAAGGCCATCGACTACGACTTTGTCTTACGAGAGACAACGTTGATCTCATGAGTCTTGCGCCAGGAGTAAAGCCCGTCAAGAGTCAAGGTCGATAAGTCTGTGGTGTCCTTAATGGTGATCACCTTCATCTCTCAAACCCGAAGATCAAGTGCGGTCAAGAAATGTCAAGCATTCTCCGAGTCATGGTATGTACAACCAACTGCACGGAGATCGCTCAAAATCCTTGTAAAGCGACTAAAGCACTCATCAAGAGTCTCACCAATGTGCTGTTCAAATTTGTTGTAGTCACGCTTGTATTGATCCTGTCTCACCGTCTTGATCTCGGTAGTGCCCTCATGGTAAGCATTGAGGGTCACCCAGATCTAGTGAGCGGATCGTAGGTGAGAGATCCTGTCATACTCACTGCGGCTAAGGTCCTGTATGAGGATGTTCTTTGCCTTGCATTCGCCTCAACGTCAGCCATATTGCTGGCCGTGAAGTTTTCAGCGGCAAAAACCTCACACGGGAGCTTCACCTTCTGCCAAATCAAGAAGCCCTGCGCAATGTTGTACGACTTCATTCTCGACTTAGAGAAAGGAAAATCAACTCCAGAAAAGATAGGAGGCTTGGTAGAATACTTGTCCGTTGCCATGGCTTTAGAGACCGGTCAAGATCTATGGAAGAGCAAAACCTGCCTCTGATACCAATTGAAAGACCGAGATGACGATCAGAGGGCGAGGTAATGATCGTAAATTATAATTTTCCTTTCCTCAAAAAGATTCAACCAATCCCTCACAAGAAACGATTGAAAAGGAGCAATTAACACTATATGGCCGGTGCTACCACTGTGGGGCTAGTAGCACCGGGCCTCAAAAATCAACAAAGAACTCAGCACGAACTCAAAAGCAAAAATGATGCAACTTTTGATCGGCTGGTCCAAAACTCATGAAACTTGGTATGCACCTTCGTATGGAGGTCAGGAACCTATTCAAATCTTCAATCCAAGATATTGACGTCAAAGTTCCGAACTTTTTTGAATCGAAGGAAGAATGCACCAAGTGAGAGCAAAAACCAAAAACTTGATCTTGGACTTGGTCATGGGGTTTCGATGATCAAGATGATTTTGGATAGCCTCCTACATGTCAAAGCAAGCAAGAACACCAAAAACCCGATCTTCCAAGAATGATCTTCTAAAGAGCAAAAGATCTGTTTCTTGCAAGGAAGAACACAAGATTTGCCTAGATGATTGGGATATGGTCTGAAGAAGACTCATCCATCAATCATACGTCCTCGGCACAAAATCCACAAGCATTTAGAAGGAGGGGAGGCAAATCCAAATGTGCGGAAAGTAAATTGCAAGAATGTAAATTGTAGAATTTAAAGACTGAATTTAAAATATTATGTAAATGCGTAAAATAAATACAGACTTGAGGAAATTAAACTTTTATTTCTGGAAGGGAGGTTTACAAAGCCACACAACAAAGTGGGCAAAGCTCAAAGGAGCACAAGAACCTCTAAAACCTTCAAAAAGGGGAGAGTTACCCCTAGCCCTCTATTTATACTACTCTTGAGCTATCTTCCACCCTTAGATAAGTTCCTTCAACCCTAAGGAACATCTAAAGGGCTAGGATTGACTTACTCACAAAGCCATACACGGGCTAACCCAAAACCAACAACCATACTGGGTTTTTGCACACTTTTCAAAGCATACAAGCTAGACCTGCTACTCTATCACCTAGACCGCGATTCAATGGCCCTCCTTGATCTGATTAGCTCCAAATTAGCATCTCATCCATTCCTTTTCTTCTAGGTTTGCAACGACTCTGTCTCCGATCATCTTCCAGCAATCCTCAACCGTCTGGACCTCTGGTGCACCTCGCCTAGTCCCGGTCATCCTCTGCCTCATAATGACCTAGCACCTCATCCTGCGACCATCAAAGACAAGAAAAACCCATCACATAGCAATGTACAGAAAGATATGCAATTATATTCCCAAAATCACAAATTTTAGTTAATTCTTGCCCATAAGGGGCGGTGCTACCGCCCCACATAAGATCCCAAAAACATGCCCTTTGGAAAAATCACACCGCCCTAAGGGCCGATGCTACCGTCCTCAGGGGTGGTAGCACCGCAAATTCTGAGCACTTCTCAAATTGCTTCAAATTTCAAAATGGAGTTCAAATCAACCTCAAACCTAAGCACCGCATGCTTAAATAATGTCAATAACTCATCACCGTCACTGGTAGAACCTCCACATGGTCTTTCACAAATCCTATATTGTTTTAATCTAGTGCATGTTATTTTATGTGTAAAACTGTTTTCAAATAATTTAAAAAATTAGATATTCAACCCAATTGGATTATACCTACCTTGTCATTTGCTATGCCATGATTGTTTTTTAGCCTAGGATGGATAATTATTAGTTGGTTGCTAATAGATGCTAATGTGGGTTGGTTAGATTGTGTATAGTTTTCTAAGCTATGACACATATAACTGAAATTCAATTTGACTAATGAAATATGGAACATGTTTATGAAAAGGTGTGTCATGTGTTTTCACACAATGATGTTGAGTTGTTGATGGCATGTGTTGCACAATAATCAACTAGGGTGGTAAATTATTAGATTGGGTCAAATAGTAAGAGGTTGTGAGCCAAGGTGGGTCTGTGTGATATTAGGATTGATGTTGATGGAAGTCTTGCCTTGGTCAATTAAGGACTTAACCGTGCAAGCCATTGAACTGGGCTAATCATACAACCACATTCTATTATGGGCCAGACCTAACTCAGTAAGTTACTGAGTCTTGACATATGATTTCTCTGGAGGATAACCAAATTGTATGTGCTGCTGGGAAGGGTCTGTGTAGTAGCCTCACATCTTGATCAAGGATTGTTTTTAGTCCAACAATGAGTCTATCTTATTTTTCTACTCTGTGTAAGGGAAGGATAGTGAGACCAGGCCTGTTAGCAGTGACTATGTTTGGATAGAGTTTTTGAAAAGTTTTATTATGATCTTCTTAATCGCACATTAATGGGTAAGTGTAATGGCCGACATTATAAGAATGATCATATGTTGCAGGTAAAGAGTATAACCTCTGTAGAGTGTTAATCTATATAGATAGCCGTGTCCTCAGTTATGGACAATGCTCAAGAATTTCAGTTGCGAGTTAGATTTTATAAATTGAGAATTGGCAAGGGAAGCTATGTGCCAATAGAAGAGATGGAATTTGGTTTGGGATATGTGCTAGTTTACTTCGAGAAATACTTGAAAGCTTTATTATGATTGTTATTTCTTTTACTGTTATTTCAATCTAATTATTGTATTCCATTGAAAATACTGCTTTATTGCAAAATAACCATGATAGCCATTCATTTGGAATAAGCCCTACATATAGTTATATTAGACTTGCATTATGTGCATAACTTCTTGAGTCTTTATGTACTCACCCTTACCACAAAAAAATCATCAGTTGAAGAGGAGTCTATATCTGCTTTAGAGGAGGCAAATTACTAGGGCGAATCTTGTTAGTTGCTTGTGACAAATTGATGGGTTATTTATGAAGTTTTCGTTCCACTGTTGCTTTAATTCTTAGAGTTTAAGCCTGTATAACATAATTATGTAAAGAACCATAAGGTCAATCAACTATCTTTTATTTTATAAATAGAGTTGTTTATTATGTTTCCACTGTATGATTGTGATATTTCATCTATGTTGCCACTGTATGCACTAATATAATCCTTGAATAGTGCAATATACATAGATAGTCCGAATTTGCATATTCGGGTCCTAGTAGAGGTGGTATCAGAGCCATACTGACTGTAGGTCTTGACCCTAGATAGACTGGCTGTCTCTTTAGGATCTTTAAAATTATTTTCTAAAGGAAAACTTGACTTAAAAGAATAATAAGCTCTTCAATTATCTTATTCTTCTATTCCTTTCCCTTTGCTGAAATGTCTTTTTCTTTCCCGTTGGTCTAAGTTGGAATCATACCTAAGTTGTCTGTGATAGATGCCCCAATATTTTGCACCTTTGGAGAGCGAACTGGTGGATATGCTGATGAACTATGGAGAGTTTTGCAAGTGCTCAATGGTTATGAGAGGCCGCTTTACAAGGGAACCCGTTGGACCGTGAATGGAAAAGATCGTAGGTTGATTGTGGAGTTGATCGAAGATTATGACATTATAATTCATTATTATCCCGGAAAAGCCAATGTCGTAGCTGATGCTTTGAGTAGAAAGAGCTACTGTAATACCCTGATAATTAAGGAAATTCAGCCAACACTTTATGATGAATTTCAGAAACTCAATTTGGAAGTGATTCAAGAAGGGTACTTAGCCACCTTGGAGGTACGCCCTACAATAGAGTATCAGATTCGAGAAGCACAAGTTGAGGATGCAGATATCAAAGACATTAAGAGTAATATGAAGAAAGGTAGAGCCCCGGGTTTCGCTGAGGACAAATAAGGTACTATGTGGTATGAGAAGCGTATCTGCATACCAGACCAAAAAGAGCTCAAGGAGTTATTCCTCAAAGAAGCGCATGAGACTTTTACTCTATTCATCCTAGAAGCACCAAAATGTATGAAAGGTATTGGTGGCTTAGCATGAAGCGTGAGATGTAGAATATGTTGCTCTTTGTGATGTTTGCCAATAAGTCAAGGCAGATTATCAAAGACCAGTAGGATTACTATAGCCATTGAAGATTCCAGAGTGGAAGTGGGAAAAATTGGTAAGGATTTTATTACCCAACTTCCTAAAACCCAAGGGGGTTATGATTCGATCTGGGTAGTGGTGGATCGATTAACTAAGGTAGCTCCCTTTATTCCAGTCAAGACTACCTACACAGGAAATAAATTAGCATAATTGTATATGCAAAGATTGTCAGTCTTCACAGAGTACCCAAGAAGATAGTGTTAGATAGAGGAACCTAGTTTACCTATTATTTTTGGCAAAGTTTGTATGAAGCCATGAGAACCCATTTCAGATTTAGTAATGCCTATCACTCTCAAACCGATGAACATCAAATTCTTGAGGATATGCTAAGAACCTGTGCCCTAACTTATGGTGCCAAGTGGAACAAGTGTTTGCCTTATGCTGAGTTTTCCTACAATAACAGTTACCAAGCCAGTCTGCAAATGTCTCCGTATGAAGCTCTATATGGAAGAAAGTGTCGAACCCCTCACAATTGGAAGAAGACTAGAGAAAGGCAATTGTTTGGCCCTGCTATACTTCAAGAAGCCGAGGAATAAGTTCAGCTAGTTCGAGACAGGTTGAAGGTAGCTCAAACCAGACGAAAGAGCTATACTAAAAATCGTCATCGAGATTTGAGTTTTGAACCCAATGATTATGGTTATCTCAGAGTTATCCCTCTCAAAGGAATTAAGAGATTCCAAGTAAAAGGAAAGCTTGCCCCTAGATATATTGGACCATTCAAAATCTTGGAACAAAGAGGAGAGGTTGCTTATAAGCTTGAGTTGCCTCAAACTTTTACTGAAATCCAAGATGTATTCCATGTGTCGCAATTAAAGAAGTTTCTACGAGTATTAAGAGGAGTAGATGCCATTGGAAGCCATTGATTTGCAAGAGGATCTCACTTACAAGGAGCAGCCTGTGAAAATTTTGGATATGGCAGAATGTATCACGAGGAGTAAGACCTTCCATTTTTGCAAAGTCCAGTGTAACCATCATTCATAAGAGGAAGCCACTTGGGAGTGTGAAGAAGATCTTAAGACCAAGCTTCCCCACTTATTCTCTAGCCAGCCTAAATCTCGCGGTCGAGATTCTATTTAAGAGTGGGTTGTAACATTCCAAAATTTTCAAAACAATATTTTACTGCTTATTTATAATTTTCCTGAGATTTTTGTTGAATTTTCTAGAACTTATAAAACTGTTTTTTCTATTTTTCAGATTAACAAAAAGATTTACTGTAGAAAAATTAGAACTCACAAATGTCTGGAATTTTTATAGTAAGTTGAAAATGTCTCAAGGTATTTTTGAGAATGTTTCAAGAATTTTTGAACCATATTTTCTATTGTTTCAAAGCCTTTTTGTTTTCAGTATTAATTAAATTCAAAAAAAATAATAAAGTGACCCACATGTCATATATTGTCTTCAACCTGAGGAAGAACTCTCTTTTCTTCTCCATGGCCAAACTATTGGATCTCCAATCCAACACGTTTTTGCTTTCGAATTCATTTCCAATTTGTGTGCCACCGGTACATGAGTAAGATCACGCAATGGAGGAGGGATGATGACGAGGCAATCCAGAAGGAGGTCTCCATGCCATTTGCCTCGATCTTAGACCCGCGCGCCCGAAACTGGGTAAGAGTCAGGTCACGTCCCATGTCTTCGGGCGGCGTATCCTTTGCTAATCTTGCAAATGAGGAAGTGTCCCAACGCTTGGTAAGATATTGAACTGCATATTTTGTAATTAGTCCATGTTGGAAATATGCCCTAGAGGCAATCATAGAGATGATTATATTTCCATAAATGTTCATAAACTATGAGATTATTTTTTGAATAACATCATGGATATTGATTAACAAGTACGTGAATTGTTTGTGAAACTTTGTGTTCTTTATGATGTTCATTCTAAAAATGGGTCCCTAATCGATAATCATATGAGGACACATATGAGTAGACTAGCATATGTATTGGTCGATGACCATGTTTCATGGGTCATAGATATGGAGATATCAAACCAATAATATGGACACATGTTAGAGAACATAGTGTTGGACATCGACCCACTTGAGATATTGCGAGAACGTTGTATTCTTTCATGTCATCAGTTGGTCTCATATACGATGTGTATGCTATATCCTTCGACTTGAGATTGTCTCATGTTCTCAAGGTGTGTAATGGCTTACTTAGGGGTCGTCAAACGCTACACCGTAACTGGGTAGTTATAAAGATGGCTTTCGGGTTTGTCATGAAATATGCTACGAGGCGTGGTCGATCAAAATAGGATTTGCCCCTTCATACAACAGGAGAGATATATCTAGGCCTCTTGAGTGGACGGATTCTAGAAACGCATGGCCATGCTACTCGAGTAAAGAGTTACTCGAGTCAAAGAGTTAACTCGATGTATTCGGGAATCCGAGTCACGGCATCGAGAAAGAGTGGTCGAGCCATTCAAACAAGGATGACAACAACTCGCCTTGGGTTTGACCGATATCGTGAGGAAAAAGGGAATGTATATAGGACATTGTTGAGGTTCGTCTGATCTTTACATGTTCTCGGGAGTCGATAAGTCCTGCTAGGGGCCGCTATCGACTATTGGTCGAATGCTCGATGGTCGAGTAGGAGTACTCAATGATCGATAGGGGTACTCCAGCCATGTCCGAGTGCATGTGAACCCATAGGGTCACACACTTAAGGGGTTGTAACCAATTCGGATAGGGACTCGAGTTGTAAGGGGCTTAGAGTTCCTAATGGGTTTCAAGGGTTGAAACCCGTTATCGAAAGTCTATATAAAGGGAGGAGGTGCTGGCTTTGCAATTGACGAGATATAGGAATTCGAAATTCCTGAAACCCTAGCCGCCACCCCTCCTCCACCCAGAATCGCTCAGCCGGCGTTAGCACTCCGGTGAGTGGTGTTCCTGCCCCGTACGTGTGGATACCTTGGAGGCGTTGCTGCGAAGCTTCAACGCTGGGACGATCCGCAACCTGACGCTCACAAGAAGCTATTGGAGGAGGAGCGAGGCTAGTACGACTACATCTGCACCACCGCGCTACATCGACTCTCCTTTCGCTACGGGTCTGCGCGTCTAGTGGTAATTCTGTGATCTATAACTTGCAGTGGTTCCTTGGTTACGCGGTAGAAAAATTTTGTTTTTCACTAGAGTAGCCTACCCGTTCCCCAACAGTCTATATATAACTTCATAAGTGAAATAACATGGTGGGATCTTGGATGCAGATAACGTTGAGTACATAATCTTCCCAGAGCTCTTTCGAGGTAGTCAGGGAGAAAGATATACTCTCCATGGCATTGGGAAACAAGGAGCACCCGGGTCGCATGCGAGGCAAAGGTGTTTTCGTTCCCTAGAAAACAGGATTCCCACAAGACTTCGACATGTACCGGAGCAGGAAGAACCAAAGCCGAGTGTAAGGAATGACTAGTTGCAATCATTGAGGAAAGGGTTGAGAAAAGGTTGAGAGAGCAATTCGATGATCAGCTAAGAAGCCTTGAGTAAAGAATAGACCGAAGGGTGGCTACGGAGAGGCACATATGCACCATGCAAGCCCCAGAAGTACCGACGTAATTCAGCCCAACTAACCATTAGAGCAGCTGCGCGCTCATCCCTGAGACAGACGTGGAGGACGCCAAATATCCTATCGATGACATCCAGGTAATATATATGTCTAGAATGCTCCATAAATAGACCTGTTGGACATCTTAGCTAATTGTGTACTCTTATGTAGATAGCCACACAGTGCAATCTCCAAGTGAGGCTTGCCAATGGCTCTGTTCCCCTACAGGCTGCTTGGGAGCGCGTGTATCCATCTGGTATAGGGGCAATTGTGCATGGTAGCACTAGGTTACGCTAAGGTGAATATCGACAATGAGCATGAAATTTGCAAGTTCGTCACAATTGCCCCCAAACGACGAGATCGTGACATTAGAGGATGTCATTGGCACATTCAACCAGTGGTCCAAGGGAGACATCTCCTTCGATGACCGTCCTGCAGCATCGGAGCTACACGCACAACATGAGCCACCTGTTGCGCTGGAGCTACCAGCACTACCGGAGCCACGTGCTGCACCAAAGAAGACCACCAAATTAGCTACTGTGCCCTGTACAGCATAGGCTGGTACTTCACTTCAGACCTAGTCATCTCCCATGAAGACGACCTATGATAGATGGCGAGGCAGCAGCAAGAGCAAATCAAAATGGACAACGAAGGCCCTTGACTTTTTGTTGGCCCTGTTGGCCTAGAAATTCAAGCTAGGAAGTCGTTCGTACCAGAATAGCGCCAACGGATGCTTTCAATAGCTTGTGTTAGATGGCAAAATTGGTGCACGAAACAAGCCAACAAGCCGATGGCACAACGGGTATCGAGTATCTCGGTCAGCTTCAAAGAGGAGCATTTCTTGCACCAGTTATCGCGGGGCTTCTTTATGGTCGACTTCAACGACTTGTTCGATCTCTACAACCTCGATGCCTCACTCATGAGATGGTGGATATTATAAGTATGTGCAATCATGGTCTACATTCATGTCATATCGATAAATGTCATATATATATGATCCATGCTTTTGTATATATAAATACATGATCATTGAAGCAAAAAAAGACAAACAACTGGTGGGTTTCCTCGACCCACACGTGGTGTCCAAGCAAACAATAGACGAAAATTTACAAGTCGTCTATCAGTACGTGAAAAACACATTGCTGGCTCAACGCGAAACAAAATATATACTTTTACCCCACAACCTGGGGTAAGTACTTCACTAGTTGCTATCCTTGTTGATTCATACTTTACACGCAACTCGAAGTTAGGTTGAATGATTATAGCGACATACATGTGTAAGTTTCACTGGGTTCTACTTGTAATTATACAAAGACAGAACCGGGTAATTTACCTTGATTCCAGAAAGGGCGGCACCCACGACTTGATGCCTGTCACAAAATTACTCGAGAAGTCGTTCAATGTCTACAGAGCTCGTGGAGGGCCACACAAGGACTTGTCGCAGCTGAAGCATATTTATAAGTTTCCGGTATCCGCTAGTATACAATAATCCTATATCACACTCCGTAATAATATCTCTGAAACCAACCAATTATATTTTGGCATTGCCACTAGCAGCCAAAGGACACTAACCAATGTGAATTCTACGTTTGTCACAACATACAACTCCTCATGGATAAAAAAACTAACAATGACTTAGAGGTTTGTTAATATTGCAATAATTGTTTCGTACTTATCAATTTATATACATGTAAGACCTTAGTCTTCCCATAGGCGGGCTTGGAAATGTGCTACAACTGCATTGGAACAAGCTGATCTGCTAGAAATTCGATGACAACTCTGTGCCTTGCTGCGTGTGGTCATAAATCCAGAAGGCGAGTGGCACTCAGCCTGACCAGATGAGTTGTGAATTTGTTAGTTACCACTTAGGTTAATTTGTGAACCTTGTGCTGTGAATTTGTGAATTGTAGTTATGGATTTAATTGGTTAATATATCTGAGTTAATTTATGAAATGGATGTGTTGCACGTGGTGTGTAATATGTATCTGAGTTGATTTCTGAAATGTATGTCATAATATGCTTATGATGTAAATTTTGTAATTTTTTTGTTTCGGAGCGCATAGCTAGCAATTTCTGAGGCTAGCTAGTAAATAGATGAGTGTAGATAGTAAAAAATAATATCAGAAGTGGTTATAAATAAGAACCGTTTTGTGATGGTATAGACATTATAGACGGTTCCACTTTAGAACCGTCTGTGATGTAAGAGTGGAACCATCTGTGATGTCTATGCCATCATAGACGGTTCTTGTTTATAATCGTTTGTGATGTATCTTAAATCACAGATGGTTTTCAATAAGAACCGTCTGCGTTGATCTACATATCATATACGGTTCTAGTTTAGAATCGTCTATGATGTCCCTTTTCACAGACAGTTCGAAAACCATCTGTGATGTGCCCTTATATCACGAACACTTTGTTACTGACGGTTCACAAAACCGTTTGAGATAACGATTTTGAACTGTCTGTGATGAGATTTTATGTAGTAGTGTCTTGCAGAAGATAAAAATTGCAATAACATCCTTGGGTCATTACGGAGAGAGAACACTCTCTGATGCAGGTGACTGTGGTCGGCATGTCATCGTCTGGCTACTTCGTGGGAGCTCTACCGCGACATGACATCGATGGTCAACGGCACTCTAGCATGGCTAGCTGATCACCCTTCTGCATGGTCCTCAGCTACTCCAGATTAAGCCAAAGCTGGAGGTTGAAGATGACAATGGGCATGAAAGTTCAGCATCAGCAGAGTGTTATTCGCCATTGAACGTGAATGACGAATATGAAGCAGTAGTCCTGGAGCATAGTCGGGGAATTGCCACAAGGGAAAGGAAGAAGAAAAGAAAAACCCAATGAATATACACTACGAGTCCGATATTTGCCGGCGTTTCACTCTAGGCTGATCTTTAGCCTAAATGCCACCAATATAAGGCCAAGTCAGCATTTAAAGGGATTCGAGACCACTATAAGAGTAGAAGGGCTGGCTTGGGGGAAGATTGAAAGAGGCGTCGAGGCTCGTAGAAGAAGATTAGGACTCTAAAGTCTAAAGCAACGCATGCATTGCCTATGCTGTTTGCTGTATAACGACCCTTGCTCTACATTGTAGCAAGTGGGTACAACTAAGAACATGTCAAGACATGTGCAACTTTTGGAGTTTTCATAAAAAACATTGATTTGGCCCAACAAACTCAAGTATCATAACATGCATATTTGTCGCTGAATATGTCGATTGCGAAATTAATTTGCTAAGCATGGTAATCAGAAGATCCTTAACCTTGACGAGTCCAAGAGGGAAATTATTAGTGGCCAAGTCAAAATTAAGTAGTTTTTGGCACAATATATTAATGAAGCTTTGATTCAGCAACAAGACCAAACTTGAAATCTTGATAAACTATTGAACTAGTCAGAGAGAAGACAACGATTAGTCTAAATTATATGGGACTTGACACAAAGTGTGCATCTGCATCCGGTTTCTGAATTTTTAATGTCAAACGAAAAAGAGTAGTCTGAACTTGACACAGAGAGAGAAGACACAAAGTGTGAATCTCCATATTCTGAATTTTTAATGTCAAACGAAAAAGAATAGTCTGAATTTTCAGTTTCCTTTTTTCAGAACAGTGAATTTTCAACTTACCTTCTCCTGTTTGATTATTTCCTAGTAATCACGCAATCGTTAGAAATTTAAATGCGTGTTGATTTGAGATAGCCAATGGAAACCGCACATGGAAGATGCACCATAGTACAACGACACGGTATATGTGTTCGTCATCACAAGAGAGGCGCAAAAATATTTTACGTTCTTTTTGCATAAAAATAGAAAGCTGGTACCATAGTGTTGTGCATTTCTTCCAAAGGAAATAAGAAGGTATTTCTAAAAATTCACAAGTCGTAGTTTCCAGGAAAGATGCTGAAAGGAGAGAACAAGACAAGGCCTCAAGGTCGTTATCATGCCCTAAAGCTTGGATGGAACTAAGAACCTTGCTCTGAATTAATGATAGATACTGAGGAGATTATACTTGTGGGCAGCTCTGCTATGGGCATCAGAATATGGAGCACATGCTAGGCTTCAATCTTAAATGTGGACATTTTTCAGGGTGTTAGGATTGAATTTATAACTTATTGTATACAATATTTTGTTGATTACTGTCGGATCCGGAATTCCAAATCCGAAACCCTTTGTGTATACTACACTAATCTAGAATTACACTAGTGTACACAGTGATAATATAGATAAAATAACATTCTATTTAACGAATTAGCTAAGAAGGTAGCAAATTCTTTTTTTCCCTCCGCTCAGGAAATGACAAAAAGAGTGGATGTTACATTGTTTACAAAAGAACAATTTTAATTATTTCACTTTTTAAATGTATTTTCATTACTAACCTATCCTAACTTTATTTTTATAAATATAAACTTTTTTTACCGACAAACAACGAATTTTTTTAACATAATATTATTTTAATCAAAATTTACGAAAATAATATGCCGAAAAGAAAAATGACAGGAATAGACACATGTCGCCGTTTCATTTGGCGACAGAGAGTCTGTCGCCATTTGAAATGACGACAGACTCTCTGTCGCCAAATGAAACGGCAACATAGTGTTTGTCGCCATTTGAAATGGCAACAGAAAGCCTATCGTCATTATGACACTCTCTGTCGCCACCAATTGTCGCCTCTGTCGCCAATTAAATTGGCAAAAGAGAGCACTATAAAGCCGCGCGCAGCCATTCGCCCGAGCCGAGCCAGATCCAGAACTCAGCAGCGAGCGAAGGGAGAAGAGAGGGAGGAGAAAAGGAAGAGAGGGGAAGAAGAGAAGGAGGAGGAGAAAGAAGAGAGGGAGGAGGAAGGGGGAAGAAGAGGAGGAGAAAGAAGAGAGGGAGGAGGAGGAGGAAGGGAAAGAAAAGGGGAAAAATCTTCATTTAGCAGGTAATATTTTTTTATTTGTATTTAAATTTTAAATATATATTGTAGTGACTAGATTGAATAGAGTAATAATAGTTGTTTAATTAGATGACTTAGGTACCAATTTATTAGGCATGTAGAGTAATAGTAGTTGTTTGATTAGATAACTTAGGGTCCAATTTAATTAGGCGTGTAGAGTAATAGTAGTTGTTTGTTTAGATGACTTTTAGGGACCAATTTAATTAGACGTGTAGAGTAATAGTAGTTGCTTGATTAGATGACTTAGGTAACAATTTAATTAGATTTGTTAATAAATAGTTCCGTGCAATATCAGTAGGTTTTTAGATGCTCGAACTGTCGATTGTAGTAATTAGGTGTTGTACGTAATTAGTCTTGCAATGTAGCGTTAAATTGTGCACGTGTTAAGAATTTGATGAAATACTTGACAGGTATGGATGAACGAGTGAAATTTAAAATATACTACGGAGAAGGGGTTCCACATATGGGTGTTGATGGGGTAGATCTAAATCATTTCACAAATTTCAAGGCTAGCTTGTCACGTGCAAGGGAGCGTTCATGGGCCACAGTTATGAGATGGTTATACCACATGTTCTCCTTGGACTTTGAATTATATGATCTGAAGTTGCACGGAGTAGGTTGCCGCAGAATGGATTGCACGTACTGGGAGTTAGTGGAACTGAAGGGGCCGAAGTCTTGGAGTTCTTATGTAAAAATTGCTATTGAGAAAGGATGGCCATTAGTGTTGTTGGCACAAGCATTTGAGAAAAGTAATACCGGCCAAGCGACGCAGCAGGAGGTTTTTGGTGAAGAACTAGAGGAAGTTGGGGAGAGCAGCAGAAGTAGAGAAGGCTTAGTAAGGCAGGATGTAGGTTCGGGGCAGCACAGAGTGCAAGGTGAAGGAGCTGATATTGTAATGGGAGAGATTCAGGAAGCAATAGGTGTAGTAGACGAGGGAGAAAACATTGAATCGGTGGTGCAAGCGATGGATAGAGAGAGCTAGGACTACGAGGCTTTAAGTAATGATGAAGACGATGAAGAGCCCTTCCCTGCGGAGTGGGACGAGTGCCAGTTTGACAGGCTGGTGGTCAACGATGGCGAACACTTCGCTTGGGAGTATAATCGGAATGAGGTGAGACAAGGTGCGTTTACAAGAACAAGAGTGAGGTTCAGGAAGAAGTAACAGCATGGGCAGTGTCGCTGCGCAGAACCTTCAAAGTTGTAAAGTCCAATCAGCAGGTGTATGATGTCAGATGCTACATGGAGGGTTGCCCGTGGCGTGTCCATGCGTACCAGCCTAAGTGGGACACAATTTGAAGGTGTTCTATAGTCGTCGTACACACATGCATACTAACAGAGTCCACGCAGTCCCACCGAAACATATCATCAGGCTTTTGTTGCCAATGCAATGTACGGGGAGATTGTGGGCAATCTGGATTTAGAGCCACGTGCCATCATACTCGCAATAGAGCAGAGGTTCTAGTACACCATAAGCTACTCGAAGGCATGGAGAGCAAAGCAGAAGGCATTGGAAGTAGGTTCGGCACGTACGAAGACTCCTATTAGAACTTGCCAGGTTTGCTTTATGTGATAAAGGATAGAAATCCTAGCACTTATGTGGACATTTGTGAGCATCCTTCGCAGCGTTTCCCTGTGAAGATGGTTTTGAAGTGGGCATTCTTTGCTTTCGGTGCATGCATCAACGCGTTTACACATTGTCGCCCGTTGTTATGTGTGGACGAGACATTTTTGACTGGTAAATACAAAGGGCAGATATTGACTTCCATAGGAGTGGACGGCAACAATCAGGTTCTTCCCGTAGCGCTCGTATTCGTGGAGGGGGAGAACACACATAGCTGGCACTGGTTTCTATGGAATGTCAAAGCTGATGTAGTTGATCAGCGGCCTAGAGTGTGTGCCATACACGATCGGTATCCCGGGCTTTTAAGGGCAATCGTTCAGTTGCAGGAAGGTGTGGACGAGACTCATCCATGGCCTGACATGCTTAGTAGGTGGTGCAAGCGCCACATGGGTGTCAACTTCTACAAGCAGTTCAAGAACAAGGAGCTGACAAAGCTTTTCAAGAGTCTGTGCGACCAGAACCACCAGAGGAAGTTTGTTGCACTTTGGAAGAAATTGGACGAGCTGACATCGAGGCACACAGCGGAGGCAGCGAAGAGGGCGGCCTCGGCCATATGGGAGGCCCCAGTTGAAGAGGAACATGGTATGCTACACTAGCACAAAAAAAATCTACCGCATAACCAGAAAGCTACTTGCAAGAAGGGGATCACAGATTAGATTACCACTAGACGCGCAGTTGCGGAATCCTTCGCGCATCGATGTAGTGGATCGTCCTCGCCGCAGTCGTTGCGTCGATGGAGTGGATTGTCCTCACCTCGCCGTGGATCGTCCTCCCACGCCGCAGTCGCAGCAGCGTCACCACGATGAGTCCACACGCCCGAGGATGGAACGCCGCGGCGTCGTGTGCAAGCACGGTCGCCGGCGGGGCAGCGAGAGGAGGCTAGGGTTTCTGGTGAATCACTTCTAAACCGTGGGAAAGCACACCCTGTGCCCACCCTCCTCCCCTCCTTATATAGCCATGAGATGAAACCCTAAACCAGGGCCCGTCAGCGTGCTAAAGCCCACGAGGTCCATTAATTACGGATCCAATCCAAATTAATGCGTCCCACCCATTAAGTGTGTGACCTGCAGTTCACGACGTTTGGACATGGATTCGAAAAACTCCTTTTCAATCCAATAGTTGGTAGCGGCTCCTTGCAAAGTATGCCAACTCCCAAACATACTATGATCAAATCGGACAGAACCTATCAAAAGTACTCATGTAATAATCCCTTTGCCAAGTATATAAAGATTGAACTCAAGGCGAGAAGCATGTCATCCTTTGATGATTCAATCCATCTCTCGTATCTGTGATATATTAATAAGTTGTGATTGACTCCTCAATCACGGCATGGCCATGCACTTCCTAAATCATATCACACGAGTGGCCTTATCATATATCTCCGTTTCATTGGAGTGGCAAATTCCATTTTGACTGCTCACTTCCCTCTGCACGTTTTATAGTAAACATGAAAGCTACCTTTATAACTATCCAGTTAGGAAGTAATGTTTGATAGCCCCAAGGAAAACTATTACACATGTAGGGAATATGACAATCTCAGGTCTAAGGATCATACATCTACTATGTATGAGATACACTGATGACACATAAGAATGAAACATTCTCGCAGTGTCCCATTATGGTCTATCTAACTCATGTTCTTCAACATGCGTCCACAATGTATAGATGATATCTCCATATCCCATGATCTATGAAGCATGATCATCGATCACTACATGTGCTGATCTATTCATCGTTGTCCTATACGATGATATCCGTGAAGAGGAACGCGGTATGCTACGCTAGCACAAAAAAAAATCTACCGCGTAACCAGAAAGCTACTCGCAAGAAGTGATCATAGATAAGATTACCACTAGACGCGCAGTTGCGGAATCCTTCAGCGCCGATGTAGTGGATCGCCCTCGCCGCGATCGTTGCGTCGATGTAGTGGATCGTCCTCGCCTTACCGTGGATCGTCCTCCCACGTCGCAGTCACAGCAGCGTCACCGCAGTAGTCCACACGTCCAGAGATGGAACGTCGTGCGTTGGTGTGCAAGCACCTGGTCGCTCGGCAGGGACAGCGAGAGGAGTAGGCTAGGGTTTCGAGTGAATCACTCCTAAACTGTGGAAAGCACACCGTGTGCCCTCCTCCTCCCTCCTTATATAGCCACGAGATGAAACCCTAAACTAGGGCCCATCGTGCTAAGCCCACGAGGTTCATTAATTACGGATCCAATCCAAATTAATGCGCCCCACCATTAAGTGTGTAACCTCGCAGTTCACGACGCTTGGACGTGGATTCGAAAACTCCTTTTCAATCCAATAGTTGGTATTGGCTTCTTGCAAAGTATGCCAACTCCCAAACATACTATGATCAAATCGGACAGAACCTATCAAAAGTACTCATGTAATAATCCCTTTGCCAAGTATATGAAGATTGATCTCAAGGCGAGAAGCATGTCATCCTTTGATGATTCAATCCATCTCTCGTATCCGTGATATATTAATAAGTTGTGATTGACTCCTCAATCACGGCATGGCCATGCACTTCCTTAATCATATCACACGAGTGGCCTTGTCATATATCTCCGTTTCACCGGAGTGGCAAATCCCATCTTGATCGCTCACTTCCTCTCGCACGTTTCATAGTAAACATGAAAGCTACCTTTATAACTATCCGGTTAGGAAGTAGTGTTTGATAGCCCCAAGGAAAACTATTACACATGTAGGGAATATGACAATCTCAGGTCTAAGGATCATACATCTACTAGGTATGAGATACACTGATGACACATAAGAATGAAACATTCTCGCAGTGTCCCATTGCGGGTCTACCTAACCCATGTTCTTTAACAAGCGTCCACAATGTATAGATGATATCTCCATATCCCATGATCTATGAAGCATGATCATCGATCACTACATGTGCTGATCTATTCATCGTTGTCCTATACGATGATATCCGATCAGAGATATTTATCGAATTACATCATTAAGTAAAGAGCTTCATAAGCAAGTCACATACTTGTTGATCAATACAATAATATACATTCATTGGACCAATAATCATATTATTATTCATAAACATAGTCATGTTACAATCATCTAAATGATTGCCTCAAGGGCATAACACTAACAATCCGATCAGACATATTTACCGAATTACATCAATAAGTAAAGATCTTCATAAGCAAGTCACATACTTGTTAATCAATACAATGATATACATTCATTAGACCAATAATCATATTATTATTCATAAACATAATCATGTTACAATCATCTAAATGATTGCCTCAAGGGCATAACACTAACACCAGTTGCTCTAGAGGAGTTACCCACTGACCCTCCCCACCTGGTTCGGAGGAATGGAAGGGCCATGACATGCTTCTCCGAATGGATAGAGCATGAGCCTAGGGAGAAATGGGCTATGCTTTACGACACCGTTGGTGCGAGGTATGGGGTCATGATAACAAACCTTGCAGAGGTTTACAATTAGGTGATGCGAGGGTTGAGACCCCTTCCCTTGGTTGCTATAGTGGAGGGTGTTCTTCGTGGCATCACGAAGTACTTCGTCGATCTCCATGCAAGGGCGATCGCGCGCATGAATGATCCTGCTCTCAGAGATGATTTCTGCATACATGGAGGACAAAGGCAAGAAGGGGGAGATGCATGCAACAATGAATATGGGCACGAGGGAGATTCGTTTCGAGGTGCTTTGCAAGGAGAAGGCCGGTCGTGGGACGAAGCGACGAAAGGTTGCTCACGAAAGCATCCTACACACGCAAACTTCTTTTTTCATTTTTCACGTGTTCAACTGTCATTCGTCTCTGTTGCTTTTTTTTGCAGCCGACGTTCACCACGGTCACGACGCACGCTTCATACCCTCAGTACGTAGCGCTGTTCGACCAGCTCACAGATGATCGCGTCATATGGCGCCCCTATGTTCATGAGCTCGTCGAGGCTTGCGCACCGCACGCCCTCTCACTGTAGTGCACTGCTGACGTCGCGTACTGGTTGACACGATGTCATCTGGTGTTCGACTTGTTTGTCGAGACGTATGCCGTCCACCGCGTCATGAGGCAGTTCGGGCTGCGGCAGGAGTTCCCAGTACCCACTGGCGACATCTTTCGGCGACCGTGCACTCATTCATACTTCTACATTTTTTGTACTTCCATTAGAATTTGTAATCTCGGTGGCTTCACATGTTACGTTGTGCTTTCGTTTTTGCAGGCAGACACGGAAGGGCTTCATCAGCACGTAGAGCTGGGCAGCACGCATGGCACCTCATGCTCAGTAGTAGGCGCAGGATCTTGAGGATGTGATTGACGAGGCTGCCCCTTACGACCACGGCACATATGACGCGTACATCCAGTGGTACAGCTCGTGTACCCGCATTCAAGTTGTGCGTGTCGTGGAGTCACCTCCAAGGCACCATCCGTCCACTGCAGACACATACCCCATGCAACCAGACTTTGCCTTTCACCGCGCGGTTCGTACTTCTTTCCATTTGTTATGCAATGTGACGTGTTCAAAGTTGTGCCAACTAACTAGCCTCCTAACGTTTGCGTAGAGCGACCTCGCCAAGGAGGCACATGAGGCGACATCCGCCCTGATACAGGCGGTCGGTACCATGCGGAGGATAGGGGTCACAACAGACGACCTCTGAGGGGCGTTGCACCGTATTCGGGACTTGACCTCCTGCGTCATCCATCTTACGTTGTGCAGGCGGCCCAAGGCGGATGATGTACAGGTCCCTCCTCGTTCGTCCGCTGTACGGGGTCGATAGGCGTTTCACAGGTAGATCGTCCCTCCTCCAAGCGTGGCTGGGAGCTCCAGCTGGTACCATTCCCCATCACCTGTCCACATGGCCGCAGGTACATCATTTGGTCTCCTTTCGTATATTATGTTGTTCCTATTACGTGTTGTTCTAACATGAAAAGTTTGTCAACAACGACTGATCTAGTACTTGAGCAGAGCGCAAGTACCTCCACTGACTTTCCGCCGCTCGATGATGCCTACTTGGACTTCCTTGCAGATCCTTACCAGCAGCCCACGGGTGCGGTCCTTAGCCCCTCCCACCTTGCCGATGCGCCCGGTCCGACTCAGCCGATACAGGACGTCTTTGCTACTCCGACAGCACCTGTATGGCCTGCTAGGAGTACTCGTGGACAGGCCCCTGACCAGCTGACGTATCCTTCTAGGCATGTGCCACGCCGTAGGAGGGCTGGAACCACACGAGGAGTAGCACCGCGTAGGGGTGCCAGTTAGTTTTTTCCTTTCATACATGATGTACTAAACATAATATGGTGCTTTACTTTCTTAGATTATGTAACATGCAGCTATGGTATTTTGTTTTCTTCAGTTATCTTCTATTAACATATGATCTTTTCCTTAGAAATGCTTGAAAAATGGTTCAAATATCTTATATGGTGCAGTCGCAAACTTAGAAATAAAACTGGGTCGCAACCGTGTAAACTGCATGGTCACTTAAGCCTTTTCGGCAGCCTATAAAATAACATGATTAAATGACAAATTATGGAGGAAAAGCCCAAAAACACCCTTTGATACATGTACTACCATAATCTGGAAAATGATCATATTTAAAACTTGCTTTGCATCTCAATCCTGCCAAAA
Source organism: Otatea glauca (assembly GCA_036346275.1). Lineage (NCBI taxonomy): Eukaryota > Viridiplantae > Streptophyta > Magnoliopsida > Poales > Poaceae > Otatea > Otatea glauca. The sequence continues at coordinate 27,705,033 of CM070719.1, forward strand.
CAAACACCCCAAACGATCACTACAAGAGTAGATTCTAAAACATTTAAACCTAAGATGGAGATGACGACTGTGCAACATCTTTTTCAAGGCGATTGGCCAACTCACAGGCATGCAGCTTTGTTAGGTCGATTAGACAAGACACAGGTTACAGCTTTTTCAGGATGAGTTGTCAAAAAAGAAAGCATCTATCACCTTTTTGCAATGAATTGACCACAGGTTACCACTCACTGACTACTTTTAACTCTGAATTGATCACTCACTGCACATCACATTTATCAGTGCTAACACCTTGCATGTATGACTACCTTTTCAGACTGACTTGACTACTCACCCCGGCATTTTGCTATCCGTCTACATGTTTGAATCATACCTTCCAACACTTAGTCCATACACCACCCCTTTGAGACTATAAAAGGCCAAACCGCAAGCACACATACATAGCTCCCACTCAAACTTCACCATAGCTGGATCCTCTAGCAGAGCATTCTCGTGGACACCAGATATGAGTACCGTAGTCCTTCATTACACGTTGAAGGTTATGCGTAATGGAAAGGATGATCCGTTCAAGGAGGAGAACCTAAGTACAGTGGTATCCAAATTGCAAGAGTGGTGTTCGACATTATCGAGGCATAACGTGACAACCTCTGGCCTGAATCTTGTGACCTCCGACGACCTCAAAGCGCACTTGCAATGGTGGCGTCAAAGGCATTTAAAGGTGTGCGAACTAGCCGACCACCCTTTTACTACAGGTTTCTCCACGAGATTTTATAGGGTACTGATGCTGCCCGATCAATACGTAGAGCATATTAAGGTTAGTTATTTCCTATTTGTTCACTCTGCTAATGTTTCAAGCATTATCTATAACTTCACTAATTCGTATGCTCATCTTGTGTGTTAGCCATTCCCGAAGGATAAAGATTTACTGAACAAACATATCCCAAAATTCGCGACGATGTACATGCTCTTCGGCGGGGGTGTGATGGCTGGTTCGCGCAGAGGACACAGAAGAGAATCTAACTGGGTTGGTAGAGGTCCACCCAGTACTGTTGCAGCAGCAAGTTCAAGAGGACGTTCAACCAGTACCGAGCGACGGTGTGCTCCTAACTATGAAAATGACGATGACGATGATAATGACGATTTTGTGTCACCTAGACCTCAACGTTCCAGCACTACCACAACAGGTCATTAAGGGACTACCACAACAGGACGTTCAAGAAACAATGCAACAGGACGTTCAACCACCAGTGAAGGAGGGCTAGATCCCAACCATGCAAATGACGATGATGATTACGATTTTGTGTCACCTAGACCTTGACGTTCCAGTACCATCACAACATGCCGTTCAAGCACTACCACAACAGGACGTTCAAGAAACAATGCAACAGGACGTTCAACCAGCGCTGAAGGAGGGTTAGCTCCCAACTATACAAATGACGATGACGACGACGATTTCATGTCGCCTAGGCCACGAACCTTACGTCCTCGCAGTCCTCCGAGATCATAGAATGTATGGTTTTCGGCATGTACCTATGGAATATGTTGTATCCCAGTTTTAGGAATTCTCTAAGACATGTGTGTACATATATTGTATCCCAGTTTTATGAATTCCTTAAGGTATGTACCTATGTTGTATCCCATTTCGTGACTTAGCCGTGCACTTTGTAATATCAATGAGGAGCAACGAAATTTGATTTTTTTGAACAAATAATTTTGTAAAACGCTATATGAATTATCACTGACAAGTATGAATTTTTTAAATTTATCGAATCCTAGTTTGAACTATAAAATTCTAGCAAACGTCAAAATAACACTAACATATATTTTTAAATTTTCTCAGATTGAGGTATATTTTTAGAATTTGAATAAAAGAATATTTCCTCAGTGCTTGTCGCTATTTCAATAGACGACAGGGAGCCATTTTGGCGATAGGCTCTTTGTCACCAAATGAAACGACGACATAGAGTCTGTCGCCAGTTTGAAATGGCGACAGACTCTACGTCGCCGTTTCATTTGGCGACAGAGAAATAGTGACAGGCTCTCTATCGCCGAATGAAACAGTGACAGGTGTCTATTCCTGTTATTTTTATTTTTGGCATATTATTTTCGTAAATTTCGATTAAAATAATATTATTTTAAAAAATTTGACAAATAACACTACCAACTACCAACGCCGGCAACGCGCTACAGGGTAAGTCAAGCACTGTCACGTCATGGACAGACGACTGCAGGCGATCCCTTCCCATCGGCATTGGCGAGCTTCGCTTTCTTGCCTTCTTCCAACTTGGAAAGTTCAACCCTGTACTACCTTTTTATCAATTATTCCGAGAAACATCGGAACCAAAAAAAGGGCCATTCTTTTGCAGTTCTGGCTCAGGCAGGGAGGAGATGATGAAGAGGCGGTTGTTCTTGCTGCTGTTCTTGTGCATCGCTGGATCAAGGATCGCTTCGGCCGACACCAACGCACAAGATGGTAAGCTTGATAGTGTTTTCTTTTGGAGAAGTTGTGCTCTTCTTGCCTTCTTGGTTATTGTTTGAGTTTTTTTTTCTTGTTCTTGCTTGACCTCGATGTCCAATTTCAGTGGTACTACTGGGTCAGGTTTTTGTTTTGTTAGGATTTCCAGCTACTTAATTGGTTTGGGAGTTCATTTTTTTTGAAGCATTTAGTGTTCAGATGAACTAGGGATTGGAAATCTTGAGTTGTGATGTGCTGATTAATTTGTTTGGATGTATTTTTCGTTTTGGGGAGGTAGTTTGTTCGGATGGATGGAGTGGAAATGGCACAAAGGAAACAGGGCAGAGAAGAAGAAGATGCTTTCCCGTGTTGTTGGTGTCATTATTCTGTTTATAGTCTTACTCTTACCTCATCTACGTCTTGTGTTCTTGTTGTTTCCCCAAACTTTTTTGGTCTGATAAAATCAGCATGTCGAACTTTTTAGTACTCTGTATTCTGTTGCATTATGATATATATTTTCTTGCTAACTGATATTTTTCAGAATATATTTTTATGGTACCTGCATTGAAAATTTGGCCTTGTTACTTTGTTAGTGTTAGTGAAGCCTCTATGATATATGAGCAATTTGGCAGAAGATATTACTGCCGAGTTCAGCCTAATTTCTGCATGTCACAATCTCTTAATTAAATAATTATCCAGTAGCTGGTCATAAAGTTGTTTGACAAGTTGTTGTCTCCCTCCCCTTCCAGCGGCTGCTCTCAAATCCTTGATGAAAAAATGGAAAAATGTGCCTGCTAGCTGGGGGAAATCTAACGATCCTTGTGGCACAAAATGGGATGGAATTGGATGCAATGGCAACTCAAGGGTCACATCACTGTGAGTAGAGTTGATTCCAGAAATGTTAGGTGTTGTACAAGATTCTGCTTTCGATTTTCCCTAACTCTCGTCCAACATGGCAGAAATCTATTCGGTATGAACATGGAAGGCACTCTGAGTGATGATATAGGAAGCCTTACAGAGCTGACGGTCTTGTGAGTGCTACCATACTTTGTTTTACGAAAACTATCCTACATTTTTCAGAGTTGTGGTATAGAGCTTCTGAGCATTCCAAATTAGGTTCAGTGTTCAGATAATTCATGCTTTGGATGCCTCAATGCCTTTTTGTAGCATTGGGGAATTATTGTGTGTTCTTGTGTGTCTCATAGGGTCCTCACATCCTTTATTTATAGCATCAGTCAAAACCGAATTACATCCAAACTCTATCTCGAAGTTATGAATAACTTGAATACTAACCTATCTCTAATATCACTCCGAGTCGCGCATGACTCGCACTCTACTCTCCAACACTTTTCCTGTTTTATGTGTAATACCCTAGCCTACTAATGTAAATGCCCGTATGGCCCATGTGGAGCGGTGGTGGGATTAGGTACCACATTGCTTGTCTAAAGTGAGTTGTAGTAGTATATAATGCATATTGGATCCAAACATAGCACTTCCAGATTAACCCTTTTGCACGAAGCGAAAACGAAAGTGTAAGTGTAGTGTTATGCATGTTTGGGCCTGCCCCACAGTGACCTAGGCTTCGAGCGGATTTTCGGCCAGGGTGTTACATTATGATTAGGCAAGAAAGTAATATTTGGGCACTGAATCACTGACTGATGAATGCACTGCAGGGATCTATCCTCAAATAGAGGCCTTGGTGGTCCACTGACAGCTGCTATTGGGAAGTTGGTTCAGCTTGAATGGTTGTAAGTTGCAACAGTTTCCATTACTGAACAAAGGAGGCCGTGCTCTACATATGAACTATTCAATCTTCAGTTTCCACCCTAAACTACTGACTTACTATCTTCGGTGTAACTTAAATTATTTTGTAGAGTATTAGTAGGTTGCAGTTTCAGCGGTACTATTCCAAGCGAATTAGGCAGCCTGTCAAACCTCATATTCTTGTAAGATTATTGCTCTTCCTTTCAACATGTCAAAGTTTGTTTGCAAGATGTCTCCGTCTATTGGATCTCAATGTGATATCTTGATTCCATGTCTATCCACAGTGCTCTGAACTCGAACAAATTCACGGGCAGCATCCCACCCTCGTTGGGCAAGCTCTCCAATGTTATATATCTAGACCTAGCTGATAACCAATTGACTGGACCTCTCCCAAACTCCAGGGACAATGGAACTGGATTGGACCAGCTACTTAAGGCAGAACACTTGTGAGTGCCATTAGTAAAACAGTTTCTTGCTAATCATATTTATTACCTGGCTATCACTCATCCATACGTCTCTTCTTCCCTTTTTAGCCATCTCAACCAAAATATGCTGCAAGGTTCTATCCCAGAATATCTGTTCAACTCCAGTATGCACCTCGTGCACATGTAAGTTCAAAGGTTCAGGTCTTGCCTTCTGTATCATTTGGAATGTAATTTGTCTGACTATGATTTGTTGTGTCTAGACTTCTGGACAGGAACATGTTTAGTGGACAGATTCCGGCATCTATTGGGGTAATTCCAACACTGAAAGTACTGTAAGTGTTCAGAGAACTTGCTCTAGAATTCCTTTGGGCAGTTAGGCTGTTCGTAGCAAGCTGATCTTCTCGACGTGCTTTCTGAAAACAGCCGTCTAAATAACAATAATTTCACGGGCCGAGTTCCTGCTATGAATAACCTGACTAAGCTCCATGTTCTGTAAGTTATGGTGCCAACCATGTCGAAAATCTTATTTAGCTGGGATAAGCACTGTTGTGTCACTTGTAACATTGTTTTTTGAAAATCTCCAGGATGCTGTCAAATAACATGCTAAGTGGACCGATGCCTAATTTGATAGGAATGACCGGGCTCGAAAATGTGTAAGAACTCAGTGCAAGCTCAATCGGCATTTCAATACAAACTTGCTCTTTCACTATGATTAACCAGTGATATGGCACTATCCACAGGGATCTAAGCAACAACAGCTTTGCGCCTTCTCAAGTTCCAAACTGGTTTACAGAATTTCCTGGATTAATGACCCTGTAAGATACAGTGCTATCTGAATTCAGTATAAAGGCGGTTTTAGAACTGTAAATGATAATATACTCTTTCCTTTCACGGTGCAGTACAATGCAGTCAGTCCGGCTTTCCGGGCAACTGCCACAGAAGCTGTTCAGCTTGCCTGAGTTGCAACATTTGTAAGACAACAGAAAAAATAATTAAAAGGATTTCTGTCTCATATGCTATGTTTTGTTTTACAGACTTGTTAAAGCCTGAAACTATTTGCAGAATATTGAGTGATAATCAACTGAATGCCACGCTTGACATGGGCAACAACATCAGCAAGGAACTAGATCGTGTTGATATCCGGAACAACAGAATCACCTCAGTTACAGTGTACAACAGCCTGAAAGGCCAAATTCTCCAGTGCGTATCATGCTCATTTCAAGGCTTGTATTCATGACAAGGCAGTGCTTTCCATTCTCTTGAAATCCTTACTCCCTATGCTTTCTTGCTTCTTTGCTGCTTCAGGCTTGCAGGAAACCCACTCTGCAGTGGAGATTCTCTTCTGTTGGGCACGACGCCTTGCACAGGGCTAACTGAACCTCCACCCAATCCTCCTTCCAGTGATGTCGAGTGTGCAAATCCTTTTGTTGAAACTATCGTCTTCAGAGCTCCTTCCTTTGGCGAGGTCAGCAGGTATCTTCCTGACCTGAACCGCAAACTCTCGAGCAAACTGAGCAGCTGTACCCCGAACCAGCTAGTCTTGGTACCATACTACAACGACGACGCATATCTTAATGTGGATATCAGAGCTTGCCCAGAAAACCAGAAGAGGTTCAACTACTCCCAGGTGCTGAACTGCTTCAACCTGTCACTTGGGACTTACATTCTACCGGAGGATTTTGGGCCTTACTATGTGAAGGCGCATCCTTACCCGTTCCACGACAAAAGTAATTGAATCACTTCTTCTGTGATGTTTTTCATGCTACCAAATGGGCTAGGCTGACCTGTAGCTGTTGGTGTTGCAGCTTCTCGAGCTGTTCTGATTGGCCTTGTGACGGGATCTGTTCTCCTGGTCGTTGGGCTTGTGCTGATCGGAATCTATGCCGTCCGGCAAAAGATACGGGCTCAGAGGCTTGTCTCCCTCAACAATCCTTTTGGTAATGCATGCACCGACTTCATAGTTTCTGTACAGATTGCATCATCTCATGTTGCTTTACCTAGTTTTTGATCTTTCTGTTCATGTTTTCAAAGCATCATGGCGATCAATGGGGGAAGATATTGGTGAAGCACCAAAACTAAAGAGTGCTAGATGCTTCACACTGGAAGAACTCAAGTTGAGCACCAACGACTTCAGAGAAATCAATGCAATTGGAGCAGGAGGCTATGGAACGGTAAGCAAACAATCCTTTGGTGAACTGAATTTACATCATTTCTATCTTCTCATCTTTAGGACAGTTCTATAATCTTTTTGGTTCCTATAAAAACAGGTGTACCGAGGAAAACTTCCGGATGGGCAAGTCATAGCCATCAAGAGGTCCAAGCAAGGGTCCATGCAGGGTGGGCTTGAGTTCAAGACAGAAATCGAGCTCCTTTCAAGGGTTCATCACAAGAACTTGGTTGGGCTAGTCGGTTTCTGCTTCGAGAAGGGGGAAAGGATGCTTGTTTACGAGTTCATACCCAATGGAACTCTAAGTGAGGCGCTATATGGTAATGTTCTTCCTTCTCATTGTCACAACTAACTTTCAATTATACAAGATGTGTGCCTTTTTTTGGCTAACTTCTGAAACCAAGAAGTACACATGTTGCGCCACAATATCTTCAGATCATACGTGATCTTTTCCCTATAATTATCAGCTGGATTGATAACAATTGGTCACTGTAGGTATGAAAGGAGTACAATTGGACTGGAGTAGGAGACTTAAGATAGCTCTGGATTCAGCTAGAGGGCTAGCTTACCTCCATGACCATGCCAATCCTCCAATCATTCACAGAGATGTGAAGTCCACCAACATTCTCCTGGACAAGAAGCTGACCACAAAGGTCGCAGATTTTGGGCTCTCCTTGTTGGTATCAGACAGTGAGGAAGGCCAACTCTGCACAAACGTCAAGGGAACACCGGTAAGCTTCTTGTCACAACCATGCCATGCTTGCCATTTCATTGAAACTTTAGTATATATTCATCATTTCAGTCCAAACTCTTAAAACACTTGACATCCATGCAGGGCTACCTAGACCCAGAGTACTACATGACACAGCAGCTCACAGCGAAGAGCGATGTCTATAGCTTCGGCGTGGTACTGCTAGAGCTCATAGTAGCTAGGCCACCGATATACAAGGAGAAGTATATTGTCCGCGAGGTGAAGATGGCATTAGACATGGAAGACCGCATGTATTGTGGGCTGAAGGATGTGATGGACCCAGTTCTTCAGAAAATGGGGGACCTCCTCGGTTTCCAAAGGTTCTTGAAGCTGGCATTGCAATGTGTAGAAGAGGTAGCAGCTGACCGGCCGTCCATGAACAGCATTGTGAGGGAGATTGAGGTGATAATGCAGGACAATGGGCTCACACTGGGTTCGATGTCAACAAGCTCTTCGTTCAGCATCGACTCGAGAACGATGAAGGTCGCGCCAAAGTATCCGTACTCCAACGCATCGACGTCGTCTACAACGTTTGATATGGATAGCAGGGCCTTTGAATACAGTGGGGTGTTCCCTTCTACTCACGGCAGCTTGAAGAACAGAAGCACATAGGAATACAGAGGGGTCATTGGTCACAATGCATTCACTAATCGGATCAAATCAATTTATTTCCTTCTTTAATATAAATACTAGACCAAAGGTTGAGACAAATAAGACGAGAAAATTGTCCCAAAACTTATGTGTTCTCCCATGTGTGTTTCATTGATTGTTATTTTCATGCAACATAGGGCCGAAACCAACATAGGGGACAATGCTCCAGGATGTACAGGATGGAAGGTTGGTACAGAATACCAGATTGTACAAACTGTGAAGAGTAGAGAGCTACAAGTTTACAGGATTAAGGAGGATTGTACTAAGTAAGCTGTACAGAGTTTATTAACTTACAATTCTTTTTGTCTTGAGAGAAAGAAAAAACCTGTCGATTTTTTTTATAGTATCTAGCTTTATAATATGTAACTTCAATATAAAATTATCAACGCTATCTTTGCACAAACAATGTTGCTACAGCATATTCAGCTAACATATCCGGCTTCTGTACGCATGGCACTGCTCCTACTAATAGGGTGGAAAAAAGAACTCCGTAATGGGCTCTTGGTCTGTTTTGATTACACTCGTTAGTTTAAAATTGAAATGAGTTGATTTTGAATGAAACTGCTGGTTAATTAGTTCAGAATTGAAATGAGTTAATTTTGAATGAAACTCAATTACACTCGGACTCAGCTCAGCTCGATTCTAATATTGCTTCTAAACCATAAATAAGATGATATATGATGGCCTTATTGTACCTATAATATTAAATAAACAAGTGTGAGTACAAGACTCAGCTAAGAACATCATAAAATGATATCATCACATGTAAATAAACTCATCAATTTATTCTCCTGTCCTTTCATTCATGTGATGCATTCTGTCTACATGCTCATATGCACATCACATAGTTTATATCGGTATAGCTGAGTACACACCCGTTAGTGTCGTATCCTCTTATTCCCTTCCATCCTTTGAAAGGGCCTGCCGCAGTAGGTCTTTCATGCCCATACAAAGTAGGTCTTAAAGAGCTACACGGGTCACCTCTTATCCACATGATGCATAAAATGCTAATGCAAGTTATGGTATTTGCTATCCATCTTTCATCGTCATAAACAAGATCATAAGCATAAACAATAATGGTAATTAACAATAATCATATAAAACAACAAGGTATCAATTATCATTTTCAACAATAATTCATCTTAAATAAATCATCATTCTACCATGCACTTGTCTTTTTACCCACGGGGAACGGAATGGTGTGAATTTGAAGCTAAACCTGAAGTCACATCTCCTACAGTAAGTAAATCCATCTCAAACTCTTTCAATAACAGTACAAACATTAAACACAACAACATCGCACCTACGCACAACCCCGAATTTAACTTTTTCCCTCGCCAAACAACTTTCCCTTTGCTGTCCGGATGGTCGAAAGATCATAACTTCTAACTCACAAGCCCCAACATAGAAAACCATATATATTATGAAAACTACAGAAGATTACCTACAATTTTCTAGTTATCCATATTTTTCAATTAATCAATCTAACCCCTCATTTCGAGCCCATAAGACTGATCTGTTGTTTTACTAGAGAGCAAACTTCACAATTTCATAACTATTTTTATACAACTCCAAATATAGAAAACCATAATATTTTTGGTGTATATAGAAAATTATCTAGCTTTTTCTAGTTATGGACATAATTTATTTCAGCCATTAACTATCTCTAATCAATAGATTACCACGACTACACTCAGCAGCGACTGATTTCTGGACAAGAAGCTTCAACCAAATTTTATGTTCGTGTACTCTAATAAAACTTTAGACAATAATCTACATTGTTCACAACTTCCGTAGTCTATGAACAGACTATAGGTACCTCGAAATTCGACCCGAAGATCGAACCCACTATTGACCAAATACTGAACTCACGCAAAAATCAATCTGGTGACCACTAAACTCCACATCTACTAATGAAACAACCATAGCATCACTCTACTACAATGCCAAACACAACCATGACCAATCTACTGGTTATACTTGTGCTCCAAAGTTTCACCGGAACAACGACGTTGGTGGTTCCCCCTTGGTTCCATGCGTTCCTCGCTCCTCGATGCATCCCAAAATCTCACACCAGGTCCTCTAAGATCCTTGTTGTGTCCTTCACATGGTGACATGAATGTATTTTAGATCGGACTCACGGATTGGCGAGGAACGCAAAAAGATGGGAGGGAGGTCGCTCGGGCGTGTCCACGGCGGCCAGTACGCGACAAGGGCACGGCTGGCATCAAGGCTAGCGCGGTGGTGGGTCAACGGTGGACAAGGGCAGTGGAGATGATGGTGGCATGCAAGCGCGGGCGCCTAGGGCATGGGCTACTGACAGCTAGGGCACGGTCGACTGGCACTTGAGGGCGGTGTTGGCGCAGGCGGGCGAGGTAGTGCTCGGCACAGGGTAGCGTGGGAATGGCGTTGGCGGTTGAGGGCATAGGTGGCTAGGGTTGAGCGGCCACCCTCCCTACCCCTCTCCCTAAATAGACGCGACATGGCTTGGAGACCAAGTCTGACTCAACCAAAGCGCGCACGTCAAGGCTGGCTCAGCTTTGTTTGGCCCAACCCACTATTCACCGCTTGGAAAACTTCCGAGGTATCACAGTTTTGCCCCGGATGGACTAGACTTGGCCTGAACACTAATAAGGCATTTATTTGTTTTTCTATTTTAGAAAATACAAAAAATTCAAATAGACTCCAAATAAATAGCAAATAGACTCAACAAAATCCATGAATATTTTGTAAAATACCTTAGAGTGTAGAGAACCAAATAAAATAGTTTTGACAATTGTTCACTTGAGCATTAATTATATTAAATACATTTTGAATTAAATAAATTCTGAATTAAGGTTTAATTAGTAATAAGAATCATGAAATTTTTTGGAAAGGCTAAAATGCTTAAAACAAATTCAAAGATACAAAAAATTCGGATGTTACAAAATGGCACCAAGGAAAAAGGGCAGATAAGAAGAAGATGCTTTCCTGTGTTCTTGGTGTCATTATTCAGTTTATAGTCTTACCTCTTCTACGTCTTGTGTTCTTGTTTCCACAGACATTTTTGTTCTGACAAAATCAGCGTGTTGAACTTTTTCGTACTCTATATTCGGTTGCATTATGATATATATGCGCGAACATGGAATTTGTGAATCCTGCAGTTTCATGGTGCCAAACACTATATTTTCTTGCTAATTGATATTTTTCAGAATACTTGGCCTTGTTACCATGTCAGTGCTAGTGAAGCCTCTATGAGATAAGAGCAATTTTGCAGAAGATATTATTGCTGAGTTCAGCCTAATTTCAATTAATGCATGTCACAATCTCTTAATTAAATCATTATTCAGTAGCTGGTCATAAAGTTGTTCGACAAGTTGTTGTCTCACTCACCTTACAGCGGCTGCTCTCAAATCCTTGATCAAGAAATGGAAAAAATGTGCCTGCAAGCTGGGGGAAATCTAACGATCCTTGTGGCACAAAATGTGATGGAATTGAATGCATTGGCAACTCAAGGGTCAAATCACTGTGAGTAGCTAGAGTTGATCCCAGAAATGTTAGCTGCTGTACAAGATTCTGCTTTCGATTTTCCCTAACTCTCGTTCAACATGGCAGAATTCTATTCGGTTTGAACATGGCAGGCACTCTGAGTGATGATATAGGAAGCCTGACAGAGCTGACGGTCTTGTGAGTGCTACCATAATTTGTTCTATGAATACTATCCTTCATTTTTTCAGAATTGTGGTATAGAGCTTCGGAGTATTCCAAATTAGGTTCAGTGTTGAGATAATTCATGCTATGGATGCCTCAATGCCTTTTCGTGTTTTATGTGTAATACTTCGGCCCTTTAATGTGAATGCCTATATGACCTATATAGAGTAGTGGTGGAATTAGTCTCATATTGCTTGTTTAAAGTGAATTGTAGTAGTATATAATGTCTATTAGATCTAAACATAGTACCTCAGGGTTAACCCTTTTACACAAAGCGATAACGAAAGTATAAGCAGAGTGCTATGCAAGGGTGGGCCTGCCCCACAGTGGGCTAGGCTTGGAGCGGATATTGGGCCAGCGTGTTATATCACGATTAGGCAAGAAGGTAATATTAGGATACTGAATCACTGACTGATGAATGCACTGCTGGAATCTATCCTCAAATAGAGGCCTTGGTGGTCCACAGACAGCTGCTCTTGGGAAGTTGGTTCAGCTTGAAATCTTGTAAGTTGCAATAGTTTCCATTACTGAACGAAGGAGGCTGTGCTCTACCTATGATATCTTTAGTTTCCACCTTTGTTCCGGCCGTGCTCTACCTATGAACACCTTAGGTAGTGTTTGGTTCCCTATATATCCCTGGATGGGATTTGGCCATCCCTGTATTTGAAGTTATCCATTTGTTTGGATGGATGGATGAGATGGATTGGGATATCCAGTTTTGAAGAATATGCCGTAAAGATTCCGGATGGCTTGATCCCGTAGAAAAAGCCGGACGGCTTTGTCCAGACGCGCGACTGCTCATTCTTCTCACCTCCCTCACGCGTCTCCCTAGCCACAGTTCACCTCATCTCCCAGCTGAAGGAAGCAAATCCGGGCGCAACTCAATATGGCAGCACGGCCGGAGGGCCAAGTTGCATAACCGGATGGCGATGCTACCCGACAGGACGTGGCGGAGTGGCAGATCATCAGGGGGACCGCCAGATTCGGAGGGCGGCACGACGGATCCATAGCGTGGAGCGACAGATCGATGTGGCGGAGCGGCAGATCAACGGGGCGGCACGACAAATCGATGGGGCGGCACGCCAGATCTGGAGGGCAACGCAACGAGGGCGGTGCACGAGGGCAGCTCGGGCCGGCTCTGTACTAGGGTGCCTCAGGCCGGCGTCAAGTGGGTCGGAGGTGGGTGACCCGGTGGCACCCGACGCGGCAGGAGGCTGCTCAGCTCGGCGACAGGCAGGTGACGGCAGGAGAGCGGCTGGAGGGGAGTGAGCCCAAGCGACAGGAGTGTGCTATCTTCTGAGTGGTCGGAGGAGAGGCCCAATTTGCCTGCAAAAAACTTTTGCATCAATATGGTATGGCATTTTCTTCCTTTGCATGAATGACAATTACAGGAATTGGGTTATACATTTCATATCTTTGGATGATGTTTGATCCATAGATCTGCATGGAACAAGTTTTGCTCGTCTGGTTGTACTTAAAACTGCACTTTTGTTCGAGGGAGAGGGAGTAGGGGTGGCGTCTTGTGTATGATTGGTTAATGCTTAAATATGATATGACTAGCTAATTGGTAAATCAGATAGTTTCATTGGCTAATTGGTTAGTTGGTATTGGTAGTTGCATCCATGGGCAACCCCCTGTCTGGAAATAGCTATTAGTTCGTTTGATTATACAAGTAATAGTGGTAGGTCTTCCTTACTTGGGATTTTTTTTGATTCGAACATTGAGAATTTAGCTTATTGGAGCATGTGAAAGTCAAATTAAATCTGGTTGGTACATAACTTTGTGGTGGATGACTATAAAAAGCACCGAAGATAATCTTTCTATTTTGTCTTAAGTCAACAGTAGACGTAAGATTCAGATGAACAGAAGTAATCTGCTGGAGGTGTAGTGAAAAGAGTCAATCAGATGACAGACTAATTTGCTTGTGAATGATGGACTTAAAAAAATGCTTCATTTTGCATTGTAGATGGACAAGAGGAGAAAAATAAAGATCTTGATATTGGCTGCTGCTGCATATGTTGCTATTTGTTTGATTGCGTTATGTATCAAGTCTAGAAAAAGAAAGAGAGAAAGAATTAGCTATGGCCCAATGGATGAAAGGGATAAGATAAGAATAGAGTACTTAAACAATAAAATTTAGAAGAATGATGTAACTTGTGTGAACATGCTAAGGCTTGGAAGAGCACCTTTCTTCTGGTTGTGTTCACTTTTGAGAGATCGAGGCCTGCTTCGAGACACTATACATGTATGTGTTTAGGAGCGAGTTGCGATGTTCTTGAACACTATTGGACACAATCTTAGGAATAGGTTAGTTAGCACTAATTATTGCAGATCCAATGAAACTGTTAGCCGTTACTTCAAATACAAGCTCATGAGGATACAAGCTCAACATATGACCTGGCTGTTGGAGCAGCAGTATGCATGTATGGTTGCATATACACATGGTAGGTCCTAACTAGGGTAAGGTTTGAAAAGCAGCCACGATTGACCAAAATATCTTGTTATTTTTTTCCTTTCGCAGGATGAAATGGAATTGAACATGGAGAGAAGAAAACAAACTAACAGAGAGTCTCCAAGTAAGCAGGTAAGAAAACAAACTAACTCTATATGCGATTTTGTAGGACAACAAATTGTCTGACAAGTATCTTTGTGACAATAATTGCAAGAGCTGAGGCTTGAATAGTGCCATAATTTTTCTTCCTGATTTGCATTCTCACTTCTAACTAAGCATACTGATAAGAGCTGCTGCATTGTGAGCTCAGTAGCTTGTTAGTGTGCAGATGTGCACGAAAATTTTCTTTCAATCTCTCACAAGCAGCTAACTTCAACTGAAGCCTTTCTTAGCTAACAAATTTTTGGCTTTCTTCCATTGCAACTATTTTAGGTGTATGTGTGTAATGAATTGGGTTCTATTTACTTGCATATAGATTGACAAAGATTCAAAGAAAGTCAGTGAAGTGCATGTTTAGACAATTAATCGCATAGAGGAAATCGCAAGTGATATTAAGAGCATAGTGTACAAAAAATTTTCTCCTCACTCATGCGAAAGCGCGAATGAACTCAACCAACTTTTACTTCAGATCGAACACACTGCTCACCGTCTTGATGAACATGCCATACAATTGGAAGACTTGGTGCGAACAGACTGTGTCAATCCACCTCAAGAAGAAGACACTTCGTCCAGCGTAGACGAGCAGTTGCACCCATATGACTATGAGACCGACGATTCGTGTAAACGTGATGACCATCAATTTAGAGAGGATGAAAGTATCGAGTCTAGTGACTAGAGTTATTTGTGTTCTTGTATTATGTATACTAAGACAATTTGTGCTTTTAGTGGTTTGCGGCTACTGAACTTAGCAGGAAAAAGTATGTACCTGTCTAGTATTGTTGTTTCTTCTTTCTTTCATGATCGTCTTACTCATAATGTTTTTTTTCTTTCCAGATGCATATTGTTGCTTCCCTCCTTGAACTTCTTGCTTGCTTGATTTTGAAGTAGTTCTCCAAGGTCCCAGCCCATGCATCCCTCTTTGTCAGGAAGTTAGAATGTAGTTAAATAGCTTCTTTACAGTTGCAGGAATGGATGAATGCTCATATTGTGAGATTTCCTAAGGACCATTTGGTTCATGGATCACTGCATAATAAATGAAAAGCAAGATAGTTAATACAAGGTGATATACAAAGAAAGCATAACAAAAGAGTAAACTGTAAAGATTTATATTGTTGCAAATGTACAACTGCTATTCCCTTCCAATGTATAAGCATCATAAAACAACAAGCAACACCACCTCTTGATGACAAAGGCTATCAAAACATGCTACTTACCTGCACATGTTCACACGGATTGCTATTTGCTAAGCATGTAGGACGTTTGCACCTTATCACAAATAACATGAGTAGTTGACATTGTGATCTTTGTCATTCTCATGCAACTTTTTCAAATGCTACTTGTCAGACATATATTGGTATTTTTGGAAGCTGCAAGGGAAGGTGGTAATCTCATACACCTCCTTGGTGGTAATCTCACGACAAGTCAACACAACCAATCTATCCACACTCATCCCTCCAACCAAACAAAAAATTTACTCATCCTGTCCATTCTCATCCATCCAACCAAACAAAAAATCAACTCATCCCTATCCACCCAACCAAACAGCCACTTGGATAAATCTATCCCATCCAGCCTGGATGGCCATATCCCATCCGACCTCATCCAACCATCCAAACGCTACCTTAAACTACTGACTTACTGTTGACACTAAAAACTTGAAGATGGGTCTATCGGTTACAACACACCAGACGAACACTAGGTTATGAGGTTTGAGGCGTACAAACCGATTTGATCCTGCAATCGGTAAGATAAATATAAAATACGCTCAAAGCCGATATAGCGAATCAATCGGCAAAAAGATCCAAACAGCTAAAAAGCCAATCAAATCCTGGGTAGCGATAAGTCTAATTAGCCGATTAGGGCTAATTAGATGATAAGAGTCATATCTCTTCCGAAAAACGTGATGCGCAATAAGATCAGAGAAAATCAAACCTGATTGGCGTAATCGAAGGTGATCAACAATCAGCGATGTGCAACTTTACTGATCAAATCAGATTACAAAAGAGAATCTAAATTACAGAGGCTACTCCTAGTCGACAGAAAAATAGATAAAAGTAATGCAAGTTGATTGATTTGATTGTGTTTTTTTTCTCGCCTGCCCTCGATCTCCTTTTATAGCTATCGGCCAATCGTATCTTCTTTCAACACGCTGCAAAACATGATTCGTATCGACCTCAACTCGGACAGTATTCCTCCTATTTTTAGATAAATATCGGTCACGATCAAACTTAAATCTTTTTACCATATCTGATATCGGCTAAAATAACTCTTAGTCCTTAGTCTAATAGTTTAACCATACTTTATCAAATTTTGGTGCAAACATATGCCCCCCATTTATGGGGAGATAACATGTTATGTTCCTAAAAATTTTAACCATCGGCTTCTGTTGTCATCGGCTTGATGCAATATTCCTATTAGTAACTGCTCCATTTATGGCGTCGGAAAATCTTGAGACGCATATCTTCATTTTAACTGCATGCGCCTCTTCGAAATTTCTTCCCGCCGTTCCACCTTTTTTACCCTCTATAAATATGAGGTCCCCACATTGTCATTTTCACGTGCACGAGCTCTCAAAACTTCTAACATCGGCTTCAAGTTCATCTTCGTTTGGCAAGCTCCTCAGCGCTCCAAACTCATCAGCTCTCAGTCGGCTAATTGACCTGTTCTTCAGATCGACTAAATGGATTCCCAACAAGTACTCATTCCGATCCCCAATAGCAATGATCAGTATTATCTAGGCCTGGTAGGAAATCTAGATTCCGACACAGTCATAAATCAAGAAATTCCACATCTCCCCCTATCAGTTTCTAGATATTACATAGAAGGGTGGAGCAAAAGATTTAGAACTTGGCCAACGGCACTGAAAGGATGAAAAATTGGTATAATCGGGTAGCAGCCCAAAAAAGGGAGATTTGGGAGAGAATGGGAATAGCTGAATACCTCTCTCTTTCATTAGTTGACCCTGAAGCCAATGAGCCCTTGGTGGCTACGACATGTTATTTTTGGTCAGATTCGCTGAATGTGTTCATGTTTAGAACAAGTCCAGTCAGCCCAATTCTCTTAGATGTAGCCCAATTGTGTTGTTTGAGGCTTGATTGGGAGCAAGTGTTGGCTTTCAGTGCAAAGCCGCAATATAAGCTGATCCGATCCAAGGGCAAAGGGTGGAGCAAATATATCAGCAATAACAACAAAGGCTGTGGGCCAGTATCGGATGAAGAGCACGTCGCTTTCCTTAATTTTTGGTTAGACAGATTCCTTTTCTACGGAGCATCCCTTGGGCCGACCCAAGTTTATCAGAGTCTGGCTGAACAGTTAGTGCAAGGCCGTCGGCTAGCCCTAGGGAAGACGTTCTAGGTGCAATGTATCAGATGTTGCATATAGTATGCAGTCGACTTTTTATGGGCCTAGGCAATTACACCATCGGCAATGTAGGAGGTCCGATGTGATTTGTGCAGATCTGGCTTTATTGCGTATTCAGTCGGTCTTTTAATTTGAACCCAGCCGGTGATACCCCCTTCTCACGAGAAGAGACCCCTGAGGATGCAGAAACCAAATAAGAGCAAGCCGATCTTATAGCAAGAGGTTTATACTCTGCTCTGGGAATGAGACAAAGGTTACCCCCGTCAACTCTAGAAAGTACATGGCATTCTTTTTGTAGCTCGACAGTGAAGACTTCAAATAGCAGGACTTCTTCAGTTACAGCAATGCAGCCGATTATCCCTACCCATCCTTTTTGCACCTGGAAGACGACATCAATTTGATGCCTCGTGAGACTTTGGAGCTTTATAAGTTATTCATTTCTCCAAGTATATTATCTGTCAGTCTTCACACAAGAAATCGGACTTTCCAACCTTCATATGAATTCTATCATCCGTCAGTCTACGCCAGGCAGTTGGGATTTGGGCAAATCACCCCGTGCTTTCAACTCCTTGATCGGCTTCAACCAAGAGCACGAGTCCGTAATGCTGCAGCAGCTAACATTATTTTACTTATAGCAAATGATTTTCAAGTTCGAGACTTGCTGCACTTTTTCTTGAACTCTCGCCGGGCAGGGGGTTTCTCATCATGGTGGTTGACCATTGCTGCAGCCTTGTATTCAGAGAAGACTCCATTGGCTATTATCAACGATTTTTTCTAGATCTACTTGAGCCGATGTTAGCTACTAACAATGATTCTAGCGATGAGGCTAGTTTGTCAGGATATACTAACACAAGTCTCATAGATATTACTAGCGAGGTATCAACTCAATGAATTCTTTACTATTTTCAGCTTCCATTATATAAAATTCTCACTAATCGGCTTTTCTTCTTGTTTGTAGACTAAAGCAGCTAGAAAGAAGGTAGCAATTGGCCCGTCGGGTAGTGGCTAGCCTAGCAAGAGGCCACGCCAATCAACTGGCCTCTCAAGGTACACATCTGGTACCCTAGGAATTCAATCCCCATCTCTATCGGATATAGAGAAACAACAATAGCCAAGTAAGCACATAACAATTGGCTATCTACTAGCAAGGTAATATGCCTTCACAAATTTTCCGCAATTATATAAATATATCGGCTTAACTTACTTTTAAATTCTTCTCTAGCCTTCTTTGTCAGTGCAAGTGGCTAATATCTTATCTGATTTGTCGGTCGCCTCCTTCGAGCCTCCACCACCATCATCTCAGTCGACACTGCTGGTCCCCATAGTTGCTCCTGCCCCAACATCGTCTGACCCAACTGACCTGTTGGGCTTCACCTTGGCTGATTTGGATGATACCGAAGTGGTGGCCATGGACAACTACCTAGTGGAGATTCAGAGAATCCTTGAAGTCTCATTGGATGCATCAGCTGCAGTGACATCAGCTCTAGGCATGCAGGAGCGGTGGGACAAGCTGTTCGACCAAGTGATGAGGCCACAAGGCGATTTGCTTAACAATATGCAGCCCCTCCGTGACACCATGGCCACCATCGAAGATGACCTACCTCCGAAAGCAATGAGGCGTTGCTGAACGTCTGCCACTTGGACGATAAGAAGGCGAAAGTTGATGCAGCCAAGGCCAGGATCACCTTGAGGGAGGCCTAAGAAGCCGACCAAAAACTCCTGAACGAGCTGGTGGCCAATGCCAAGGCTAATAAGCACAAATTCAATGTGGATGCCAAGTCACTCAAGACCAGCAAAGAAGCAATTTTGAAGCTTGAGTCGACTAAGAAGCTTCTCGAAGAGGAGTTGGCCAAGCTGACCAAGCAGATATCCAACATCCAATAACTAATAGAGAAGTCTGTGTTGGCTATAAAATACAGGAATCTCATAATTGCCTTGGTTGTGGCTGGAGTCAAGAAGCAGTTAGCCAAAATCACTCATGCGCCTGGAAGCACCAAAGAAGACGACTGATTTCTTGACGAGGTGCAGGAGATTATCGCGAAGGTTGTGGGTGCCCTCTCTATCCTTAGTGCTCGGCTTCCTGGCTCTGGATTGTAATCTGCTTCACTTGAACTACCTTGTAAAAGGGCTGTCAAAACACTTTTCAATTTACGCAATGTTGCTGGCCGAAAAAAAATGTTTTGGAATATTTAAGTGTTTTAAATTTTTATCGGCTCTTTAACCGATTTCATATATGCCTTGATTTCCTGCATATGTTTGTAATCAGCTTTTTATTTTTAATTTAGCCAGAATTAATTGTAACGAGTTAATTTGGCTTTTTCAACTGATAACTCCTCATAGCCTACTAGGAACCGATCCAAATGTTAGGGTAGTATTTCTTTAAGTATTTTCCATTAATCGCCTTAGGAAACGCTATCCCTTCCAACGTCTCTAGTATGTATGAATTTCCATCCACAAGAGATGATCATGTCTTCTGGGTAAAGCTGTGCATCTCTGCAGAGTTAAAACTACTTAAGTAGCCATGCCCAGGATCAAGGGCAGGTGGGTACGCTTGCACATTGTAAATTTTATGGTTTTGTTTTAAATAAAAATGATGGTTTGGGAATCCGTGAGCAGATGGAACTCTCGGGTTATGGTTTGGCAGATAGAGCCAGTCAGGTAGATAGAACCTGTTTAGTTGTCATAAAAAATTTAATTATTACTCTATTACATTTAGGTCAAATGATGCTTTGTGAAATTACTAGTTGTATTTAAAGTTAAATTTTGCTTTATGCTAAAAGAGCCAAATTATGCCTTCAATTGTTTAGCCTTGTATATAGTTATCATGCATTATGTTTCCAAGATTTGCGAAGTACATTTTGTGCTCACCCATGCAACATCCCCAACTTTTCACAGAGGAGTGCACTGAAGCTGAAGGTGACCATGAGTTCTTTGCTTGTGGTTACGACGAAGGTGATCCAGATTGCTAGGACGCGTATCCTAGTTGATTGCCTGTTGGGAAAATGGATGGGCTTACCCTGCTGCTATTATTTCGTTTCCGCTGCTAGTTTATTGAACTCAAGCCATGAGGCTGTTTATTTGTAATAATTAGCCATAAGGCTGTTACCTTTTTGATTAATTAATATTATTTAATTCATGATATGGGTATGTTGTCATCACTGTTTTCACTATGTCTGCTATCTTTTCCTAGACTAGCACAGGTTATACACAGAGGGTTTGGATTTGGAAATCTGGTCCTGATAGAGGTGGTATCAGAGCCATATCGACTGTAGGTTGCGATCTAGTTAGAATGGCAAGCCCTAAGGACTATATTAAAAATAAGTATTTATAAAAATTATAAGTTTCTTTGCAACTACCTTACCCTTCTTAATCTCTTGCTTTTGTTTTCTGCTTCCTTTGTTTAAAAATCATTTTGCTGATTGTCTTTCTCTTACTTCAAAATTTCTAGATGCCATTCATTAACTCTTGCGCTGAGAAGGACGGAGGATTCTGCGAGCAACTATGGTTCATGCTTCAGGAGCTTGGACATGTTCATCGCCTAGAGTACCAAGGAATCACAGTTGAGGAGGATGGTTGTGAGTTTTGGAGGGTCAAAGTCGCAATTTTCTCCAACAGCAACTTGAGAGGCGATAGATCTTATCGCTTTATTGTGAATAGAGAGTCATACAAGCTTGGATGCCAGTGAGGCAATTGCTCGTCTTGGGTACATCTTTCGCCATGAGCTTCAAGATACAGCCTATCGATACTTTCCCGCTCGTGAGGAGAATGAGCCGTTCAGTCGGTTCAGGAGTATCGATGAAGAGGAGGATGCTACTGTGGTTCACATGGCAGCCCTCATCAAGGTGCAGGACAATGCTTACGTTCATGTGGCCATGGAGCTGATGGATACCTACGACAAGCTGCAAGCTGCTCAACAGGAGATTGCTCAGCTCAAGAAGAGTCAAGCTGCTGTTGCAGAGGAGTGCCAGATCAGGAAGTGTCAACACTCTTGTCTTTGCACAACTGCCCGCAAGGTCTCCTGTCCACCAGAGGTCCGCATGTCTGCACCAGAGTACCAGAGTCTCTTCATCCCTGTAGGAGGAGTAGGAACTTCCACTGCTGCTGATCCGCATCTCACCAGTGAAGACATGTCAGAACCTGAGTAGGAAGACCCAGAGCCAGTTGAGGCAGAGGAGGATGCCTACTCCGAGTAATTTCATTTCCAATCTTAGCTTAGTTTTTAGTCTAGTAGTCTCTTGGCTTAGTTTATCGGTAGTCGATTTATATTGGTGTGTTTGGTCAACAACAAGCCCTAGTGCACTTGTGATGTCGCCATAATAAAACTATTTCTCCTTGTTTGGAATAAAGCTATTTCATTTGGAGTTTAATTGCTTGTTTGGTCTTGGAATGGCTACCTCCCCAATGTTCTTATCTTTTGTTCTTTCCCTCTCATCTATTGCTGACCTACCCATGACTGTTGCTTCAGATGGAGAGTCAAGCAAGTGGTCATGGAGCTGGTCGTGTAGAAGGTCGTGGTCGTGGACGTGGCTAGGCAGAGCCACAAGAATAGCAGGATGTCTTAGAGCAGCAAGAGCAGCCAGAGCAGCAAGTGCCACTGCTAGCACCACCATTCCAACCCCCAGTGGCAAACATTCAGCAGATGATGGCAATGCAGCTTCAGTTGTTGCAGACCCTTGCTTAGAATATAGTAAATAATCCACGGCCAGCACCAACTGTAGCACAAGTGATGCCGCCCCAGTCTAAACTAGGGGAGTTTATGAGAACTAGTCCGCCTACCTTCACGGGAGGACGTGAACCCTTGGAGGAAGATGATTGGCTGAAAGACGTGGAGAAGAAGCTCCAGTTGGCTCAATGTGATGATCATGAGAAAGTTCTGTACGCAAGCCATCAACTAAAAGGACTAGCTGCAACTTAGTGGGATAACTTTTGCGCTGCCCATCAGAATGCTGAGGCAATCACTTGGGAGGAATTCTCTGAAGCTTTTCGTACTGCACACATGCTTATAGGTATTATTGAGATGAAGAAAAGAGAGTTTCGCAAGCTGCATAAAGGAAACCAGAGTGTTTTCGAGTACCTTAACCAGTTCACCTAGCTGTCAAGGTATGAACAAGAAGATGTGGCAACTGAAAGTGCCAAGGTCTGGAGGTTCATAGAGGGACTTGATCCTGGTATCAAGGTGCAGCTAGTTGCCTTGGATTTCCCAAACTTTCAACACATGGTGAACAAAGCACTTGTACAAGAGGACGCCCAACGTCAACCGTGAGAGTCCCGCAAGAGAAGGATGGCATTTTAGGCCCAACATGGAGCGAGTTGTTCTCGACAACGCTTCCAATCTCAGTAGGCCAACAGGACACCTTTTCAAGGAGCACACCGTACTCCTAATTTTGGACCGCGCCTAGTTGCTCAAGGATTTCAAAATAATGCCAGTGCTCAACCTCAAAAAGGGAATTCAAATGCTACAGGAATTCAATGTTTTCACTATCATCAGATGGGACATTATGCCAGCAACTGTCCTCAGAAGCATCAGCCAGTGACCCCAATGCCATTCAACTTAGGATCTAATTTCGCCAGAACTCCTATGCAAGGACAAGGATGTGGAGCACCCCAGATGCCAAGAGCTTCGTAATCTTTTGGAAGAGGACGTGTCAACCACATGACATCAGAAGAAGCTTAGGAGGCACCTGATGTGGTTTTGGGTAAGTTCCTTGTAAACTCAACACCTGCCTCAGCATTATTTGATTCTAGAATATCAGATTCTTTTATATCGAATAATTTTGTTGAACAATTTAGTTGGAAAATCTTTACTCTTAAGAGTCCCATGATAGTTCAATTACCTAGAAAAGAGTTGAAAACTAGTTCAGTATGCCCAAGTGCAACCATAAAAATCAATGGTGTATAATTCCTAGTGAATCTTATCATTCTGGATTCAAAAGGAATAGATGTTATCCTAGGGATGGATTGGTTAACCAAGTATAAAGGTCAAGTAAATTGTGCCAGTAGAGCCATCACCCTCACTAATTCAGAAGGTATTCGAGTGGAGTATATGCCTGATGAGTCTTCAAGTGAAAAATGCACTTTGAATAGATTGGAGGAAACAACTTTGGAGAGTATGCCCGTGGTGCAAGAATATTCGGATGTATTTCCTAAAGAATTACCAAGTATGCCACCTAATCGGGATGTAGAGTTCATCATAGAACTAGTCCCTGGTACGGCTCCTATTTCTAGAAGACCCTACCGCATGCCATCCAATGAACTCGCTGAGATGAAGAAGTAGATTGAGGAGTTACAAGAAAAAGGATTCGTTCATCCAAGTTCGTCACCTTGGGAAACACCAGTTCTTTTTGTAAAGAAGAAGGATAATAGTTTGTGTTTGTGCGTGGTTTATAGAGCCCTGAATCAAGTCATAGTCAAGAACAAGTATCCGTTGCCCAGGATTGATGACTTGTTTGATCAGTTAAAAGGAGCCTGTATTTCCTCCAAGATCGATCTCCAATCTGGATACCATCAGTTGAAAATAAGGTCACAAGATATTCTGAAGATAGCTTTTGCTATCTGATATGGATTATATGAGTTCACAGTTATGTCTTTTGATTTGACCAATGCACCAGCTTATTTCATGAACTTGATGAATAAAGTGTTTATGGAATACCTAGACAAGTTTGTGGTTGTATTCATAGACGATATTTTTGTCTATTCCAGAGATGAAGCAGAACATGAAGGGCATTTGAGAATGGTGTTAGAAAAGCTCAGAAATCATCAGGTATATGCTAAATTTAGTAAGTATGAGTTTTGATTAAAGGAAGTTTCTTTCTTGGGGCATATAATTTATGCTGGAGATCTCTCAGTAGACTGTGGAAAAGTGAAAGGTGTACTTGACTGGAGGCAATCCAAGTCAGTGCCTGACATCAGAAGTTTTCTTGGTTTAGCGGAATACTACTGAAGATTCATAGAAGGATTCTCGAAAATTGCAAGAACGCTTACCCAGTTGCTAAAGAAGGAGAAGTTTGAATGGTCTGAAGCCTGTGTGCAAAGTTTTCAAGAATCAAAGAAAAGACTGACTACTGCCCCAGTGCTCATTTTACCAGATATTCGAAAGAACTTTGAGATTTTCTATGATGCTTCAAGACAGAGACTTGGATGTGTCTTGATGCAAGAAGGCAAAGTAGCTGTATACACCACACGGCAATTGTGACCGCATGAGGAAAAGTATCCAACCCATGACTTGGAAATGGCTACAGTTGTGCATGCACTAAAGTTGTGGAGGCATTATCTCATCGGGAATCGATGCAGATTTTCATAGACCATAAGTGTTTGAAGTATATCTTCACTCAAGCAGACCTCAACTAAGGCAAAGAAGATGATTAGAGTTAATCAAGGATTATGATGTGGGAATACATTACCATCCTAGCAATGCTAAGTAGTCAATGCTTTAAGTCGGAAGGGCTACTGCAATAAAGTGATGATTCAAGAAGGACAACTTGCTCTTCACGAGGAGTTTCAGCGTTTGAATTTGGAACTAGTGGAGAAAGGTTCCGTCACTACTATGAAGATTCAACCAACCTTGAAGGAACAGATTAAAAAGATGCAAAATTCAGATAAATAAGCTGCTAAGATCAAGGATAGAATAAAGGAAAGTAAATCCCTAGGATTTTTAGAAGATGAAGAAGGAATAGTTTGGCTTGGAAAAAGTATCTATGTGCCAAATCAAAAAGAAATCAAGCAGTTGATATTAAAGGAGGCACATGAGTTAGCGTACTCAATTCATCTAGGAAATACCAAGATATATCATGACCTTCGAGGTATATATTGGTGGCCAAGGATGAGAAAGGAAATTGCAGAATACATAGCTATGTGTGATATATGCTAGCGAGTTAAGACTGAACATCAACGACCTGTAGGATTACTGCAACCGTTAAAGGTACCCGAATGGAAGTGGGAAGAAATAGGAATGGATTTCATTACAGGACTTCTGAGAACCAGACATGTCATGACTCCATATGGGTTATAGTGGATCGGTTGACAAAAGTTGCTGTAACATCCCAAAATTGGAGTTTTAGAATGTTTGAATTTGAAAATTCACCATTTGCATTTTTCCTGAATTAATTTCAGCTTAATATGAATTTTCTATTTATAAAAGGATTTAATTTGGCTAATCTATCCATCAAACAAAAGATTTTCAGTTTTAGTGGGCATCATTATGCTGCAAGGAATTTTTATGTATCTTTTGAGATTTTTCTGAATTTATTTGCTATTTATTTGAATTTATTTGCTTATATTTGAATTTCTGGGATTTTATTAAATCGGAAAATGTTTTATTTTCTAAAATCTCCGCGGGCCGAATCTTCGCAGGCCCATTTCTTTTTCCCTGTCGGCCCGCTCCGCTCGGTCCGCTTCGCCCGACCCATCTCTGCTTCGCGGCCTAGTTCCGCAGCGCCTCGGCCCAGCCAGCCCGCTCTGCATCCGTCATCCGATGCGCGCCACGCGTGTGGCTGCGATGCAGCCACGTCGCCCCGCGCCGCCCCGCCGAAACCCTAGCCGTATCCACGCCGGACTCCGCCGCCCGTTTCGCCCGCAACCGCCGTTGCATTTTCCGCGCCCGCCGCGCCGTATCCGCGTCGGACTCTCTCGGCATCCGCGCCTATAAAAGCCGCCGCACCCGCTCCTCTCATCTGTTTCGAGGATCGACGCCCGTGCGCTGCCAAAACCCAAACCCTAGCTACCGTGGTTCGCCGCCATGCTCGTTGCTCTTCTCCGCCGCCAATCTTCGCCGACGTGAGGCTCCGCCGCATTCCTTGGTCCCGCCGAACTCACCGCGCCGCCCTCTTTCTTTTGCCCCTAACCCGGCGCCACCTCGTCGCGTTTTTCTCCCTCGACCGCTGCGTCTTCTCCGCCTCCGACGTGCCGCGCCACCGCCAAGCCGCTCCGCCGCTTCGCACCGCCTATGTCCGTGGCGCCTCGTCGGCGCGCGTCGTGCAGCGTGGCGCCACCTCGGCGCCATGTCGCCTCGCTTTTCGCCCGGTCGGCGCCACGCGATGCCTCGTCCTCCGCGCCAGCATCCCCGTCAGCATCGCCTCGGTTCCAGCGCCCGCGCCGCGTCAGTCGCCGCATGGCTGCCGCGTGGCTGCCATGTCTGCCCTAGCCTCTCGCGTGGCACGCCACCTCAGCCGGTCTGCCGCGTCACCTTGAGCCGTCTCGGTGCACCCGGTTCACCGTGGATCGAGTCTCTGACTCGTGGGTCCCGCTTGTCAGCCAAAATTCTTTTTCTTTTTATTCTTGAAGGACCATGTGGAGGTCCATCCATGTTTGTGATGAGTATTTGACTTTATTTGAGCAAGGTGTGCTCAAGTTTGAGTTTGATTTGGATTGATTTTCAAAATGAAGCAATTTGAGTTGTCTTTGCGAGTGGCGATCTGGGTCGTATGGACGCGGTAGTGATGAGTTGGATGGTTTATTGCACATCTTTGTGGGCATTGCTATGTGAGGAGTTTCCTTGTCTTTGATGGTTGCGGGACGACGGTGCTAGGTCATGGTGAGGCGAAGGATGACCGGACTAGGCGAGGCGTCGGAGGTCCAGACGGTTGGGAGATCGCGGAAGATGATCGGAGACGGAGTCGGGCAAGTCAAGAAGACAAGGAAAGGAGATGATGCTAGCTAGATGCGCGTGGATCAATGAGGACCGTCGGATTGAGGTCTAGTTGATAGGTTAGCGGGTCTAGGTAGTATGCTTTGAAACCGTGCAAGAAAACCCGGTATGTGTGTGGGTTTTGGGTTAGCCCTTGCATGGCTGTGTGTGTGGGTTAATCCTAGCCCTTAGATGAGTGCTCTAGGGTTGAGGACTCATCCAAGGGTGGTAGGTGGCCCAAGAGTAGTATAAATAGGGGTGGAGGGTAGCCTCCTTCCCTTGAAGGTGTTGAGGTTTTGATGCTCATTTGAGCTTTGCCCACATGAATGTGAGGCTTTGTAACCTCCCTTCCAGAAATGAAAGTTTTATTCATCCACCTCTGAATTTATTTTATGCATTTACATTATGTCTTTACTTTACGCAATTTAAATTCAGCATTTACTTTCCCGCAATTACATTCCCGCAATTTACTTTCAAGTAATTTGGATTTGCCTCCCCTCCTTCTAAATGCTGCTGTTCTTTGATGTTTTGAGTGTGTTCATATGGTTTTACATCTCTTTTGCACTCTTGGATTGAGTAGAGAACATCTTTTCTTTCAAGTTCCAACTTTGTTCTGAACTTGTTCTTCGCGCAGCAGTCAGTGTTTGATTTTTATAAAACTCTAGAAAAATCTTTTTTGAGTGATTCTTGTTGGAGGAGGTGCGTGACTCTGATATCAGCTTGCAGAACAATTTTGGAGTTCACTTGTTGCACCGTTTGGGCTCCATGAGGTGAAAACCGAGCCCCAAACTTTCTACTCGAAGTCCTTGACCAGACTGTGTTCTTCGATTTTTCCTGTTTTTTTTGTAAGGCTTTTTGAGGATAAATTTGGTGGAGTTATTCACGACTCTAATGCTCACAGGGAGAAAAAGTCTCAAAATTTTGTGAGCTACAGAAACCCACCAACCTCCTGTGCAAATTGAGGACAAGTTCTGGAAATCCTGCTTTTGCTTTTCTGAAAGTGACTTTTGTGATTTGAATTGATGTCCTTTCTAAAAGCAAGAGTTTGAATTGATTCCTCTTTATCTTGGACACTAGACAACCAGGATTGTGACTCAAAAATCCCCACATATTTTATGGCACTTATCCATGCAAGCTTAGGGTACACATAGTTGTCTAGTTTTTCGGGTTTTTCACAATTCTTTTTAAACGATCTTGTCGAGGTTTTTGTTGGAGTATTTTGGGGGAATTTTTATTTTGTGACCATTCACCCCCCCCTCTGTTCGCCATCTCGGTCCTTCAATTCTTTTCCAGAAAACCCGAAAATCCAACCAATCACGTCTCGCCACGTGTTAGCCTCTCTGTTTTTCTGATCTTGAATCTTCCAGGAGCCCGTTCTCCTCCGTTCGAGCTCCGATTCCAGTGATTCAAATTTCTAAATTCATTTAAATTCAAGATCTATCTTCCAGTACCATTCTTTTCAATTTTTGAATTTTATTTGAATTTTTTTTATTTATTTGCTCTCGTTTCGCGTGTAGACGACGCAGTCGAAGCTCAAGCAAATCAACAGTCAGAGGTAGATCCAGCAGGAAGCAACGAAGGCAAGTCTTCCATGAACATGTTGATCTCAAATTTTATGAAAATGTTATGTTGTTTTTAAATTATGCATGCATACTTTCATTCAAAGTACTTTAAATGTAGTCCTATGGTTTAGTTAAATTCCAGTTTGTTATACCCTCATTGGTATTGATCATGTCGAACCTTTGACACTCTAGATGATATATACTAGCTATTTTATTTGGTGATATCCAGTAGATTAGCATGGAACGGTAGAATTGCTTAGTCCAGCTTAAACGCTTCGGTATTGTGCCAGTATGGGAATCATTTCAAATGTTGTTTAAACTTATTTGTGAAATCGTGGCAATTGGTGTTGCTGCTGTGATTTAAGTGAAATAAAGTGGAAATAGTTTAGACCGGGGCGGATGGATGTTTGGCGGGTGCAGAAAGCACGAGACCTTGGTATGTGAATGTTCCGCCCTAGTCAATTAAGGACCGAAGCGTGTGTTACCATGGACCAAGTACTACCGTACAACCACAAGTCTATATGGGTACGACCTGGCTAAATAATTTGTGCGTCTCATTATTAGCTTCGCCGGTTGGTGAGTGCGGATGTTGGCGAGCGCAAGAGGGGCTTCATCTTTGGCGGCTAGAACCCTAACAGCGGTGAAACCTTAGCGGGCGAGGTTAATAGTGGGGTTGTGCATTGTAAAGGCCTTGTGATGATCTCTCTGCCGACACACCAAAGGAAGTGTGTTAATTGTATGGCAACAAGAGTCGATCATGTCTTGTGGGTAAAGTGTACACACTCTGTAGAGTTAAAACTACTTAAGTAGCCGTGCCCACGGTCAAGGGCAGGCGAGGTACGCTTGCACATTGTAGATTTTATGGTTTTGTTTTAAAGGAAAATGTCGGTTTGGGAATCCATGAGCAGATGGAACTCTCGGGTTATGGTTGGGCAGATGGAGCCAGTCAGGTAGATGGAACCTACTTTAATTGTCACATCAAATTCAATTACTATGCTATTACCTTTTGATCAAATGATGCTTAATGAAATTACTATTGGTATTTACAGTTAAACTTTGCTTTATGCTAAAAGAGCCATATTATGCCTTCAATTGTTTAGCCTTGCATATAGTTATCATGCATTATGTTTCCAAGACTTGCGGAGTACATTCTGTGCTCACCCTTGCAACATCCCCAACCTTCCACAGAAGAGTTCGCAGAAGCTGAAGGTGACTACGATTTTTACGTTTGTGGTTATGACGAAGCGATCCGAATGCTAGGGCGTGAACCCGATCGATTGCTGTTGGGCAAATGGATGGGCTTACTTTGCTTACATTATTTCGTTTCCACTTTGTTTCTTATTGAACTCATGCTATGATCTTTGCTTATTTGTAATAATTGGCCATAAGTCTAATACTATTTTGCTTAATTAATATTATTTGATTCGTGATATGGATGTGTTGTCATCACTGTTTCCACTGTGTGTGCTAGCTTTTCCTGGACTAGCACAGGTTATACACAGAGGGTTCGGATTTGGAGATCCGGTCCCGACAGTTGCACATTTCATTCCTGTGAGAACAACCTATCAGGCAGATAAACTTGCAGAGCTGTATATGTCAAGGATCATGTATTTGCATGATGTGCCAAAGAGGATTGTTTCAGATCGAGGCACACAATTCACTTCATGATTTTGGCAAAAGTTGCAAGAAGCATTGGGTACCAACCTGAATTTCAACACAGCTTATCACCCTTAGACTGATGGACAAACTAAGTGAGTAAATCAGATCCTTGAAGATATATTAAGTTCTTGTGCGTTGTCTAATACGACAAGTTGGGATCAAAGTTTATCCAATGCAAAATTCTCATATAACAATAGCTATCAAGCAAGCTTGCAAATGTTACCATTTGAAGCCTTATATGGAAAAAAGTGCAGAACACCTTTCTGTTGGAATGAAATAGGAGATCGCCAAGTCTTTGGTCCTGATATTTTACAAAAGGGTGAAAAACAAGTAAGAATGATACAAGAAAGATTGAGAACATCACAGTCTAGGCAGAAGAGCTACGCTGACAACCGTCGAAGAGAGTTAACCTTTACTCTTGGTGACTATGTGGTCTCACTGCTTAAAGGGATGCGTCGATTACAAGTTTGTGAAAAGTTAGCACCAAGGTTCATTGGACCGTTCCCAATCCTAGCTAGAAGTGGAGAAGTGGCTTGCCAGTTAGAGCTGCCGCCGCAGTTGTCAGATGTGCACAATGTGTTCCATGTGTCACAGCTAAAAAAGTGTCTCAGGATACCAGAAGAATAGATGCAGATTGAGGATATTGAACTACAGGAAGATCTTACCTACCCACAGTATTCGATCAAAATTCTGGATGAAGAAGAGCGTAGAACAAGAAACATGACGATTAAGTTTTGCAAGGTTCAATGGAGCAACCATTCGGAAAAGGAAGAAACCTGGGAGCGTGAAGAAGATCTTAGAGTGGAGTACCCCAACCTTTTTCCCTAGTCCGTCCAAATCTCAAGGTCAAGATTTCTTTTAGGGGGAGGTTTGTAACATTCCATTTTTGAGCCTTTCTAAAATTTTGGTGAATTTAAACTTTTCTTTTAGTGAAAGCAATTATTTGAATCAAAATTTCAAGTTTAAATGAGTTCAAAATAATTTATTTGGGTTCCAAATGCTTAAAAGTATTTTTGAGATTTTCTGGAATTTTTCCTAATTTATTTGCTATTTATTTTGGCATTTTTGCATTTTCTGGAATTTTCTAAAATTTATTCTTTTCCTGCGCGGGCTGTTTCTTCCACCCAGCCTGTTTTCTTTTTCGCCCGGCCCGCCTTCTTTCTTTCCTGCTCGGCCCGCCCCTTCTCCTTGGGCCATCGCCCACCTCTCTAGCCTCCTTCGCTCCTTCTCTCGGCCCAGCAGTGCGACCCCACCTAGCACCCACACCCGCTGATGTGCGGGGCCCGCTTGTCAACCTCCGTCGTTTTGTCTCCTCGTCGCCTCCACCGTAGCCCATTTCGCTGTACCCGCTGTCGCCTTTTTTGAAGTCGTTGCCGCCATATCCGCACTGGACTCATCGGCTTCCGCGCCTATTTAACGCGTCACACCCGCTCCTCTCTCTTGCTCCAAGGACCGCCGCCCTGAGCTCTCCCCTAGAGCCGTAGTCCCTCGAGGCCTTCCCCGTCGTTGATTTCCACCGACAGGAGCCCCCGCCGCCGTTGCTTGCACCGTTGTGCCCCCCGTGTCGCCCGCGTTCTTTTGCCCCTAGCCCGGTTTGGTTTAGTCGTGATTTGGGCTGCGGCAATGCCATCTTCCCCTCCTCCAGCGCCGTTTCGCCGCATCTGTACCGCCGCTGCTCTGCATCGGCCATGCCACTGCGGGCTTTTCGTGCCCATTGCGTGGCGACCAACTGCGTAGCTTTGCCCCATTAGCACCACGTGCTGCTGCATGGTAGCCACGTCGCCTCGCGCCCCACCCAACCAGTGTCGCCTCGGCTCCCACGCCCACACCACATCGCCCACAGTGTGGCAACCACATCAGCCCTAGCCCACTGCTTAGCATCCACGTCAGCCGGTGTGCCACGTCGCCCCTTGGTCGCATCGGTGGACGTAGTCCACCGTGAACCAGTCACCGACATGTGGGCCTCACATGTCAGTGAGATCCTAATTTCTTTTTTCTATTTCAAAAAATCCAAAAAATTCGTGCCATTCACAGCATGCCACGTGTCATCCCTTTTTCTTTTTCTTTGATTTCTTATATGAGGATATTCTGGGAGCCCGTTCTCCTTTGTTCGAGCTCCGATTCCAGTGATTCAAATTTCTAAATTCATCTAAATTCAAGATATACCTTCTAGTACCATTATTTTCAATTTTTGAATTTTATTTGAATTTATTTTATTTATTTATTCTCGTTTCACGTGTAGACGACGCAGCCAAAGCTTAGTCGAATCAGTAGACGGAGGTAGAACCAGCCGGAGGCAATGAAGGCAAGTCTTCCTTGAACATGTTGATCCCAAATTTTATGAAATGCTTATGTTGTTTTAAATTATGCATGCTTGCTTTACGCAATTTACTTTAAACTTTGTCTTTAAGTCTAGTTAAATACCAGAATTTGTTATACCCTCATTGGAATTGATCATATCGAACCTTGTCACCTTAGATGATATTAGCTATTTTATTTGGTGATAACCAGTAGAGTAGCATGGGACGGTAGAAATGTTTAGTACAGCTTAAACGTTTCGGTATTATGCCATTATGGGAATCATTTCAACCATTGTTTAAACTTATTTGTGAAGTTGCGGCAATTGGTGTTGCTGCTGTTATTTAAATGCAATAAAGTGGAAAATATGGTTTAGACTAGGGCAGATGGATCTTTAGCAGGTGCAGAAGCACGAGGCCTTGAAAGTGAATGTTTCTCCTTAGTCAATTAATGACCGAAGCATGTGTTGTCATGGACCAAGCACTACCGTACAACCACAAGTCTATACGACCTGGCTAAATAATTTGTGCGTCTTGTTATTAGCTTCACCAGTTGGTGGGTGCTAGATGATGGCAGACGCAAGAGGAGCTTCCGACTGGGCAGATTGAACCCTTCGGTGGTGAAACCTTAGTGGGAGAGGTTAATAGCAAGGTTGTACATTGTAAAGGCCTTGCCATGATCACTCTGCCGACACACCAAAGGAAGCTGTACACACTTTGCAGAGTTAAAACTACTTAAGTAGCCATGCCCACGGTCAAAGACAGGTGAGGTACACTTGCACATTGTAGATATTATGGTTTTGTTTTAAATGAAAATGATGGTTTGGGAATCTGTGAGCAGATGGAACTCTCGGGTTATGGTTTGGCAGATGGAGCAAGTCAGGCAGATAGAAACTATTTAGTTGTCATAACAAATTCAATTATTACTTTATTACATTTTGGTCAAATGATGCTTTGTGAAATTACTAGTTGTATTAAAATTTAAATTTTGCTTTATGCTAAAAGAGCCATATTATGCTTTCAATTGTTTAGCCTTGCATATAGTTGTCATGCATTATATTTCCAAGACTTGAGGAGTATATTTTGTGCTCACCCTTGCAACATCCCCAACTTTCCACAGAGGAGTGAGCTGAAGTTGAAGGTGACTACAAATTCTTTGTATGTGGTTACGACGAACGTGATCCGGATTGCTAGGATGCGTACCCTAATCGATTGCCTGTTGGGCAAATGGATGGGTTTACCCTGCTGCTATTATTTTGTTTTCGCTACTACTTTATTGACACTACTACAGAAAGGTTTATATTAGACTCCTCTTCACAGACGGTTTTAAAAAATCGTCTGTTATGATAAACATCACAGATGGTTCTCTAGTGCAATCGTCAGTGATTTAATCACAGACGGTTCTCTTTATGAACCGTCAGTCATATCACAAATGGTTTTAGTTAAAACTCGTCTGTGATCATATCACGGACGATTTTAACTAGGAACCGTCTATGATAAGGTAATATCACAGACCATTCTAACTAGAAATTGTCTGTGATATGACCTGAGACCCCTATATAACCATACCGATAGAGGTTTGTAGTGCCAGATCCATGCGTTTCATCTCCTGCAAACCCTAGTCCCCCGGCAATCCTCCTTCTCGGTGACCTCCTCCCCGGTGACTTTCGCGAGCACTTGCTTCTCCCCGTCGGCTACATCCTCCTCCGCGAGCACCTCGTCCTCCGCGAGCACCTTCCCCATCGGCTACCTCCTCCTCCCCGGCCATCGGCTACCCTCGTCCACGAGCACCTCCTCCTCCTCCCCGTCGGCTACCTCCTCGTCCACGAGCACCTCCTCCTCATCTCTGTCGGTGAGTTGTGTATGAAACCGATATGCTTGACTAGGTTATTGTGTTTGTGAATGATGTTTAGAAAGAATGAGGCTGATATTGGTGAATGATATTTGTGAATAATGTTTGTGAATGATATTTGTGAATGATGTTTAGAAAGAATGAGGTTGTAACTAAATAATTTTAGCTCAAATGCTTGACTAGGGAAACCGATATGCTTGACTAGGGAAACCATTTTGAGTTTGTGAATTAATGATGTTTAGAAGGAATAAGGCTGTATATAGGATTCATGATGGTTGAACAAAACCGGATATAGGATTCATGAGAGGTCAAACATAAAATTCTTAGCAACCTGCATATATATATAGCTTAGCAAGCTTTAATACCTCATTAGGTCACCGCAACGCAATTTTATTTTTCTATGTCAATATGTTGGGATCTTTATTTCTTTGTATGGATTAGTTTGCTAGCTAGGCCTGAGGTATATATATAGCAGAACATAAAATTCATATAATCTAGAATTCAACATTAAACTTGTTATATGACATAAGGATTGATGTCTTGGAGCTACTATGTGTTGAATGTTCAATGCTTCTTTTGTGCCTATACTAGGTGATAATGTTTGAAACTTATGTACGTGTCATCCTATCTCTATCTTGCATGCTCATATTGAAGTGAACACCTAATTCATTATAATATATTTATGGTAAAGACATGAAAAAGCTGTTAGAAACTAAACAAAAACTTGAGGTGGAGATCGAACAACTGAAGGGGAAGTCTGAGATAACAGAAAAGATTTGTGAGATCAAACAAGAACTGAAAGATATAGATGATCGCTTCCAAGATATCGAATTCCTTAACACGACACTCATCAGTAAGGACCGCTGGGCGAATGCAGAGCTGGAAGAAGCTAAAGCTAAGCTTATAGAGGTAATATGAAGGTTTCTAGTACTGAATTCAATGTGGTTACTGCCCTTCTTATAACAACACGATCGCTTTTAATTTGTAGGGATTGAGAGATATGACTGAAGATCAACCGGTTCTTGGTGTCAAAAAAATCGGCATTGTACTGGAGTTATGGAACTTTAGAGTGAACCGAGAAGCCTCTATTGCGAAAGCTATAGCACATATGATGGAAGACATAAAAAACTATAAGGTTTTCTTTTCTTGAATTACGAAATAATGTGGTTTCTAGCTGAACACTTATTGATATTTGTGGTATATATCATATTTTGTTATTGTATTGTTACCTGAACTATGAAATATTTTGTTATCATATTTGTGGTAAGGTCTTCTGGCCTTGAACTATGAAATAATGTTTTCCCCTAACTCTCTTAGCAGAACTTCCATGATTAGTATCTGATGTTCAAAATTTTATTCTCCATAGATATTTATGTAATGACATTTACAAGACACAACCAATTATAGATTTTGTAATTCAATATCAAAACATCCTAGATGCATTGAGGCAACAGCTTGTCTGATGAGAGGGTCCTAAAAATCTCTGTGGTACTCTAGATGCAATTGCTTGTTTGTGTCTTGTAAATGCCATTGCATAAATATCTAAGGAGAATAAAATTTCGAACATCAGATACTAATCATGGAAGTTCTGCCAAGAGAGTTAGGAGGAAAAACTATAACACAGACGGTTCTATTTAAAAACCGTCTGTGATAATCATATCACAGACAGTTCTAATTAAAAACCGTCAGGGATTACTTATCATTACAGACGGATCTATCTTAGAATCGTCTAAGATGAAAGATCATCATAGATGGTTCGTAGATAGAATCGTCTCTGATGTTAGTTTTACTGACGATTCGAAAACCGTCTGTGATGTGCCTTCTCATCACTGACACATTTTTGCAGACGGTTCACCCGTCAGTGATGAGGTTTCCGAACCGTCTGTGATGAGCTTTTCTGTAGTAGTGTGAACTCAAGCCGTGAGGTTGTGTATTTTTAATGATTAGCCATAAGGCTGATGCCTTTTTGCTTAATTAATATTATTGAATTCGTGATATGGATATGTTGTCATCATTGTTTCCACTGTGTGTGCTAGCTTTTCCTGGACTAGTACAAGTTATACACAGAGGGTTCGGATTTGGAAATCTGGCCCCGGTAGATAACATACTTTAAAGCTTGTTACCTAATTTTTTGATCTGTCAGCTTTGAACGATCGATCAGGTATTCCATTATGTTTGTCTTCCAGTCATTGGTGGTAACACATAGCATTGTTTTTTCAATCTGTTCACATTCCTCACATCGGCCAAAAACTTTATTGCCCGATGCTTGTTGAGCTAATAAGTTGGCTTTGTCATTCATCTCTCAAGGAATATGACTAATAGAGAATCATGTAAATAAGCCAATTATAGCAAGGTATTGTTCTAAATATTTGATCAAAATTTCATCATAGCAGTTATATTCTCCTTTGACCTGCTGTACAACTAGCAAGGAATCACCATAAGCCTCAACAGAATCGACTCCAATATTTTCGAGCAACTGTAGGCCTCTAAGTAATGCTTCGTACTCGCTTGATTATTAGAGCATTGGCAATTTAGCTAGAACACAAACTAAAAACTACATACCGATCCATCAAA
Source organism: Otatea glauca (assembly GCA_036346275.1). Classification (NCBI taxonomy): domain Eukaryota; kingdom Viridiplantae; phylum Streptophyta; class Magnoliopsida; order Poales; family Poaceae; genus Otatea; species Otatea glauca. The sequence goes on from CM070719.1 coordinate 27,742,470, forward strand.
AAACAATTGCCATGGTGTTACAGATACTAGATCGGCTTTGGTTTCACATCCTATTATGAAATCAGCTATTACCTGTCCTTTAACCACTTTAGCCAATTCATATGTTAGGTCGAACTCGATGAGCGCATAAGCCCATTTACTAAGTCGACCCTGCAGAATTGGATCTGACAGGATATATTTTATAACATCGGTTTTACAAACAACCTTACAAGCCGATGCTAAAATATAATGCGTTAGCTTCGTGCAAGCAAAATATAAGGATAAGCAGAGTTTTTCTACAAAGGGATACCTGGTCTCAGCATCAATTAGTCATCGGCTTAAATAGAAAATAACCCGTTCTTTTCTAGCGACTTCTTGCGCCAGAATAGCTTCAATAGTTTTCTCCTCAGCCGATATGTATAATTTGAACGGTATACCTTTTCGAGGTGCGGCTAGAACTTATCAAAAGCTTTCTGTTGATCGGCTCCCCATACAAACTCTTGATTGTTTTTCAAATTCAGCAGTGGGGTAAATGCACCAATACGGCCAAACAAATTTGAAATAAATCATCGTAAATAATTAATTTTGCCGATTAACTTCAGCAGATCATTTTTACATACTAGCGGCTTTGTTTTGGCTATGGCCTTGACTCTTTATTCATTGACCTCATCCCTCTTTTATGAACCATGAAGCCTAAAAATTGTCTAGCCGACACACCAAAAGCACACTTGTATGGATTCATCTTTAAACCGTGCGCTCTTCTATTCTTGAAGACTGTTTCCAAATCGGCTAGATGATGCAAATCTTCTTTAGACTTCACAACAACATCATCAATGTAAATCTCTACAATATGGAAGATTAGATCATAAAAAATCAAGTTCATAGCGCGCTGATACGTTGCACTAATATTCTTCAAACCGAACGTCATTACAGCCTACTCAAATAATGCTAAGGCACCAGGGCACCTATAGGCTGTCTTTGGTATATCGGCTTCTACCATGAATATCTGATTATACCCATCATTACCATCAGGGAAACTAATAATCTTATTTCCTGATGAAGCATTGATAAACATATTGACTATTGGCATCGGATATTCATCCTTTGGCATAGCTTTGTTTAAGTCTCTGAAATCAACACATACTCTCAACTTACCATTTTTCTTCATAACTGGAACGATGTTAGAAACCCACTCAGCATATCGGTAAGGCCTGATAAACTTGGCCTCTAGCAATCGTTCAATTTATTCTTTTATAACATCACACAAGGCTAGATTAAATCATTTAGGAGTCTATTTAAACGACCGATATCCTAACTTTATAGGTAGCCGATGTTCAATAAACTGTCGGCTTAAACCAGGCATCTTATGGTATTCCCAAACAAAATGAACTTTATAATTTCTAAGAATTTTAACCAACTTTTTCTTATAATCTATATCTAACTTTGAATTAATAAAAGTTGGTCTCTTCCTATCACCTTCACCTATATCGACTTCTTCTAACAAATCCGTCGATGTAAAACTTTGGCCTAATTTATCATTTTCTTGAAAAACTTCAATGGCCTCATAGCTATCCGTCATTTGTCGATAGCTTTGCATTTTGTTTTGTAAGGACTTCATTGCCGATTTGGGCCCCATCGACGTAGGATTTTGTCAGTCCGATCAAGTGTACTTGAGCTCATGTTGATCGGAATAAGCCCTATCTTGTTGATGCAGATGAAATCATAGTCATCCAGAGCTTTGCCCAATATACATTCAGCTTCTTCATGTTGCCAATTACCATCTGAACTGGCCATAGCGATATGAGCCGATGTGTCGGCACGGATCACCTTAACATCATCCCCATTCCATTGAACGAGTAATTGGTGCATAATCGACGGCACGCAACAATTAGCATGAATCCAGTCTCACACAAGCAGAACACTGTAATTGCCCTTGGCATCGACTATGAAGAAGGCTGTCAGCAATGTTTTGCTGCCGACAGTCAACTCAATTACCATGACCCCTTTTGCTTCAGTGGGTTCACCTGTGAAATCATTCAAAACCATATTAGTTTTAACATGGTCTTCATCGGACTTACCCAGCTTTTTATAGGTCGTGTATGGCATTAAGTTAACTGTTGCCTCGCTATCAACAGGCATCATTGATATCAGCTTACCGTTAATATGCCCTTTTAAGTACAACGACTTAAGATGCCGATGAGCATTTTGGGACTTTTCAAAGATTGTATCTTGGGCCCCTAAACACAACTGTGCAAATGTTTCTATAGCCGATTCAGTACTTGTCTTGAACTCAGCTAGTAAAGTGAACACCATGTTGATGTCCATCGATGGAGTGTCATCCCGAATCATAGGTGAATCTAAGTCATCGACTGAATCATATTCTTCTTCAACCGGCTCCTTTTTTCTCCACTCTTTCTTAACAGTTTTGATCGGCTGAAACTCATTGAACGCTTGGTCCCTTTGCTTCTCTTGATCGGCCTCTCTTATTTCTTGAGTCCTTAGCCTTTGAAGTCTCCTACATTGTGATCGACTAAGGCCAGGAGGACATCACCTAGGCATCGGTTCAATCGGTTGTCTTATCTTACCAGCTAGATTCTCCTGAGTCATGGAACTTCCTTTTTTGCTTGCATTTTTGCTTGATCCGGTGCAGAAATCCTTTCATGCATCGGCCTTTTATGATCTCTGACAATATAATCTCGCACTGGTCCGGATAGTGCTCCATCAGATATGTGTACGGTGAAGGCAAAGCCGATACCCTCTCTAGTAGAATTGCCAGAATGAGCATCGTTGGTGAGCTCTCTCCAAGTTCTCAGGCCAGTATAGGTTATCTGACCGACGCGCAGGATAGCGCGGCCTGTTATTTCTCCTTTCATATTGATGCGGAGGGGGTTGCCTGATCTTCATGAAGTAGGAACCACGCAATGAAGATAGCTAATCACGTGCAGCCAAAGTAACAGTGCAACCCGACGATCTTGGGGCCAACCACCGTCGATGCAATGACCTGCAACAAGTATTCGCCTAACCGCACTCTAAGTTTCCAATCCACACAACCACACACAAAGTTGGAAGCACAAAAAGGTTGTCATCGAGCTACCGCCTTTGTAATCTCACAAGGTAAGTTTACAAGAGCAAAGGGGAGAGAACTCTCAAACAAGATCATGGTAGCAACTTGGCTGTCCTATGGGGAAATCAGATTGTCAAAGAGTTCTTTAGAGAGTGTGGGTGGGGGTAATTATGCTAGGAACAACCCTCTTAGCTGGGTGTGAACACACACCAAAAATGGTGCCAAAATTCGAGGCCACACCAGGCTGGAGAGGAGGGATAAACATGGAGCCTCGCGCATCAATGAATGCTCTGGACATCTTGCCTTGAAACTTGCATATCTTTTGACTCAAGCTTTGAATGATGCACCATTTATTGTGCTGGAAAGAAGGCTTGATTTCCCTTCTAATCTTAGTTGGGAAGTGGAAGAACAAAAATCTAGAGTCGTGGATGTCACATTTGATGACTTGGACTATTTGCTAGTCTTCTTGGCATCCAGGTTTGCTTCCATCTTGCACCATTGGTTCCATGGGTCATATGTGGATGTTGTCAAGCAGTGCACACCGATGGCCAAGTCTTGATCCTTGCAATGTGCATCCTTGGCTTGAATTATCTTCATAGGCATAAACCTGAGCACAAGAAGCACACTTGATTTAGGCATATATAATTCTCATTAATAGCAATATTAGACTCAACTAGGAGTGCATTCACCTCTTGCTCTACTTGTTTTGCATGGCTCCTTGTCATAGGTCCCAGATAAGCCTCTTTTGTGGAAGGTTCAACTTGCAACCGTGTAGAATCATCCTTTGAAGGAGATGATGAATAAGGTGAACTAGGTATGTCCTCATCACATATTTTTCAAGTAACAGGGAGAATGTCGGCTTAGGATTGAACACCTACCGTTGTGGTGGCAATTTCTCTCCTTATACCACTTGCTGATTTGCAGATCTCCTTTGGGTTTAATAGTCCTTGAACTTTTTCCCTTAGTGTCGGTCTCTATTTGTAGTGAACCGACCGTAATCTTTAGGGTCTTTGCTGTTAGAAGCCGATTGAATATCAATACGCCGAGAAATCTTGGACTCTTCATCTTGCATCGACTCTTTTCCTTTTCTAGAGTAGTGAACCATGCTTATGGGAAAAGATTGGCATCCACCTGCATTGTCGGCTCCCCTGCAAACTTAAGCCATTCATCTTCTATAACCGATTGTATCTGCTATCGAAAAATATTGCAATCGTTAGTATTATGACAAAAAGAATGGTGCCACTTGTAATACCTTCGCTTTTTGATCTCATCGGCCCATGGTATGACATGCCCCTCAGGCAACCGTATAATCTTCTCTTGCAACAGTAGGTCAAAAATATGATCACACTTAGAAACATCAAATACATATTTTACCTTCGACTTATGTTTAGTCGGCTTAAGCTAAGAACAAATCAAAGACTTTTTAGAACCTTTAACCCATTCGGCTTTGTTTATTTCTACCTCATCATCTTTAGAGGATTCACTTGAACAATATTCAACCAAGTTAACCTTGGCCTTGTCTTTATCCTTATTATTACTAACCTTGAACTTATCCTTAAATCCTCTGTTATCAGTAAATTGGCTTCCCTGAGCTAACACCCTATGAAGCAAATGGCTTATATCAGTTAGCTCTTGCCCGCCAAACTTTTTCCTCAGTGGGGGAATCAATCCTTGGAAGGCCAAATCGGCTAATTGGTTATTGGGCAAAGTGACACTAAAACACCGATTTCTAATTTCTCTAAACCTTTTGATATAGCATGTTACTGATTCCCCAAATTTCTAGCGAATGGAGCTTAAATAAAAAATCTAAGTTCCAGACTTCTAGAGAAAAGTACTCATGGAATCGGCTTTCCAAATCGGTCAAAAAGTGAACCGAATTTGTGGGTAAGCTAGTGAACCATGTAAAAGCAGCTCCTGATAGTGATAATGGGAATAACCTAATTTTTAGGCCGTCAAACTAAGCGGCTTCACCACACTGTGCAATAAAATGTTTGATATGTTCTAATGTGGTAACAGAGTCATCCCCTAAAAATTTAGTTAAATCAGGGACCTTAAAATTGTTAAGGTAAGGTATACGGTGAATATAATCTAGATATGGTTTTCTATAACTGATAACATTCCCTTTGGACTGTATGCCGAATTGATCTCTCAACACGACAGATATCTGGTCAGCCCAATTAATAGTATTAACCGATGTAATGTTAGGGTTCTGCCAATTGTGATTGTAATTGGCATTTTACCCTCTAGCGTAAGCTCGGGTTGACGATTGGTTGAGCCGACGTGTATTGAGGAAATTGCTCATATCCATTGTTCCTCCTAACAGTCGGCTTTGGTACTGGGACAAAGGGCTCCGAGTATGTTATGACTTTATATGGGGCCTAATTCCTTTGTGGAATCGGCTCAGCATATTGCTGATGCCTATTGGGTTCAATCGGTTGTGGAACCGATTGTGGAAAAGCATAAAATAGAGCTGATGGTGGTAAGTTAGCCGATGCATCCAACTTAGCAGTGTCAGTGTATGCTTGGTAATGCGCACCCCACTTGTATGAGGGTCTCGTGGTAGTGTAACAGTGGGTTGAGTCGGTAGCATAGTCAAAGGTGAACTTACAACATATGGTTTAGGATCGGCTACTATTCCTTGGGTGTTCTGTGGCACCGAATAAATAGGATAATTCGGTAAGGCTTGCATTGGGTCAAGCAGGCTCCCAGCTAATGCCAACTCTTGAGCTATGGCTTTTACACTATTAGTTATTGTCGGCTTAAATGTTGTGACTAGAGACGATAACTGATTAACCAAAGCATGATGTATAGATTGATTAATTATATTCGATAATTCGGCTTGTGCGGGCATGTATCGGTTTACTGAGGTATCAGTAACTCCCGCGTCACCAAGGGTATTAACCGTTGGTAATGCGGCCTTTTTGAGTGATGCCACGTCATGTCTTCTGATAGCAGCTCAGCATCATCTCTTCATGTTCAGCTTTTTGATTTTCAATCTCTTTGCATTGCTCTGGCGTTAAATCGGCTAGAGTTGGGATGATTATAGCTTCAGCGTTGAGATCGGATGGCGGAATTGATTTCACTGATGAAGACATCCTTGTCCTACCGGGTGTGCTAAGAGTGTGTTGACGTCAAAAAACTTGAAGATGGGTCTATCGGCTACAACACACCAGACAAATACCGGATTTTGAGGTTCGATGCATGCCAACCGATTTGATCATGCAATCGGTAAGATAAATATAAAATACGCTCAAAGCCGATCTAGCGAATCAATCGGCAAAAAGATCCAAATAGCTAAAAAGCCGATCAAATCCTAGGTAACGATAAGTCTAATTAGCCGATTAGGGCTAATCAGATGATAATAGGTAGATCTCTTTCGAAAAAAGGTGATGCGCAACAAGATCAGAGAAAATCAAACCTGATTGGCATAATTGAAGGTGATCAACAATCAGCGATGCGCAATTATTGATCAAATCATATTACAAAAAAGAATCTAAATTACAGAGGCTACTCCTTGTTGACAACGATTTTGTCCTAAGATTAAATAAAAAATAAATAATTACATAAAAATAATAACATCAAAGAAGTAAAATACACTGATGGCTAAAATCCGTTAGAACATAAAATATGACTAAAGGGTGTGAATTATATTGAAATAACAATTGCTATGATATACGTGAACTACATGACAGGAAATAGTCCATGCGGTCATTATCCTGTTGGCAATAAGAGGCAGATGTACTTCAATATTGAAGTATGTTTAATAAAACGTCATGACCATCAACGCGTACATATATGGATCGATTAAGTGATTTCTAATAAAACAATTGTCAGTGGCAATAAAACATAATATAGGCCCACATCAAGATCAGCCGCTGACTGGCCAGCGTTGCATGCGAAGATTAACAACCTTCTGATTAATTACTAAGCAAGATTAATTAGAAAGAACCATATATTAGCCCAAGCATGTGAAAGCACTTCTCCCATGCCACAGAAAAGGAAAAAAATGGTGCATGAACTGTATTCATGCAAAAAGCTAAATCATGTTAAGAAAGAGGATCGTGCATGGTCCATTAGCCCACGTCAACAAGAGGTTGCATGCATCAATTAGTATTTTGCTTCTTTGATTGGCCGGTTAACAAATAAATAATGAATAAGTCAGCTAACAAAACAAGAGAAAGAAGAAATTTTAGTGCAAACCACCACGCACGCCCACTCTGTGCATGCGGCAACAGAACGAATCAAAACTCTTACAAGTAGTAATTACTTTCTTCACTAATTAATTAGGAAGGAGTAGACTATGGGTCTATGCTTCGGCCAAACCGCCAAAGCATGCAGCATACCATCTCTCCCAGGTAAAAAAATGTGTCATCGCAGAATGCATGCCTCTTAGTCAAAGATGATAATGGCCAACTTGCAGCCAATATATCTATGGAAACCGTCATGCATGCGTGTCCACAGCCAGCACCTGAATCGGGACGTAGCAAAGAAAAGATGCAATCCAAGTAGCGCACGTCGTGCACGACATCCATCAAAGCCGCGTCGATCAGCGCTTAAGCCACCCCATCAACGAAAAGAAAATTTGCGAGAAAAGAAAAGAACGAGGGAGTTGCCGTAACCTCCCTCTCATCCTTGCTCTATTTATAGGAGGTGAAGGGTAGAGAAAAAAACCTTTTGGAAGAAAGGCTGAGAGAAAACAATTGAGAGGAAAGCCATAGAAAAAATAGAGAGGGAGAAAGCTGCCATTGGAGCGAAGGAAAAAGTAAAAGAAGATGAGAATCATGTTCTTCCTTAGCCCTTAGGCTTGATCAAATGATACAAGTCGACGTGCTCTTCTTCCTCTCATCCTGCTCCGCCCAAGTCAAAATGTGCTCTCCTCAAGGCCTCACTTCCTAATTCGGTCCCTAGTGGACATGGATGCAAGAGCGAAGATACAAAATCCTCGTTTTTGAGTATCGGACACTACGCATGAAAACGAATCAAGGGTGAGAAGATTCAAGACCTCATCTCCTAATTCGGTCCCGTAGTGGACATGGATGCAAGAGCGAAGATACAAAATCCTCGTTTCTTAGTATCGGACACTACGCATGGAAACAAATAAGGGTGAGAAGATTCAAGACCTCATCTCCTAATTCGGTCCCGTAGTGGACATGGATGTAAGAGCGAAGATACAAAATCCTCGTTTCTTAGTATCGGACACTAAGCATGGAAACGAATCAATGGTGAGAAGATTCAAGACCTCATCTCCTAATTCGGTCTCGTAGTGGACATGGATGCAAGAGCGAATATACAAAATCTTCGTTTCTTTGTAATGGGCACTACGCTTGGAAATGAATCAAGGGTGAGAAGATTCAAGACCCCGTTTCTTAGATTCTGTCCCTTAAAGTAGATACGAATCATAAGCAGGTATATGCTACAAAAAGAAAATGATACATGGAAAAATCATCAAATAACCAAACTTTGTCGCGGTTACGCTCGTACATGGGTTCCATATTCGCGAATACCATGTCATGAGTAGTAATACGGATTAAATAAATGATAAATTTTACACAACTACATTATGCACATGGGCTCCTTGAAAGTGAGCACTAAGCAGGCATGCGGGAATTAAGAGATTGTCTAATTAACCAATTAAGCAATCGTTATACGCCAGCCAAAAACATGCATGCATAGCATCTCCATGTCGTAAAGGAAATGACATCGTGACTAGTTACATGCCCTAGGGATAATAGCATACTAGCTCACATCCAGGCTGCATTCATGCAAGATTTAACCAATTAAGGTGCTAATTAGTGAAGATAGCATTTGCTGCATGTTGAATTGATAGCCTAGTCGAGTTGCCGCAACCTCCCACTAACCCACGGGCCACGGCCATGCATCATACTGTGGTTATGCTCATGCATGTATGAGCTAAATACTCAATTAGTGGATCATCAAAGCAAAGAAAGAATACAGAAAAGAAAACAAATGAAAAGAAATCCATCATCGCACGTCACTTTGGAGTATATAGTGCATGCTTAGATAAGGCTTGCATGAATACAAATCAATTTCTCTCCATTAGCTAATCTCAACCACATACATATGTATGCAAGCACATACGAGCAGAAGGAGCATGCAATACGGAGGGAAGTTGAGCCACATGCGTGCGTGCATATACGCGCATCGCATGAAGGAATATAAATCACTTCTCTATTAAAAACAATCATGGCTGGCATGTATCCCACGTCTCGCCAGAAGTAATTAATGCATGACAAATGATTTTGAGTCTGACCTTTTCAGGGTCCATCTCCCCTTCGCAAACAACGCTAGCTTACAGAAGAAACAGCAGGATCAGGCGCATGCTGATCTACAAGAAGCAAACAACATTAAATTTACTTCTTTTTTCATATTACTGAGCCCTATGATATTTAAGGTGCTTATATAAAAAATATAAAATAAAACTATATCTCTCCGTTACACTACGTGCATAAAATGTATGACACGCTAGTAGTAAAGCAAATATTAAAGACAACCTTCGCTTCGGTTACACTACATGCAAGCGTTCAATATTTATGAGCACTATGCAATGCTAGTGGTAATAAAAAGCGAAGTAAAAAATAAATAAAGCAAGGCGAAATAAAAATAATGAATTATGCTCAAATTGATTGAACTATTATGCTGCGTGTATAGATTCTCTAAAAAATGAATACTATGCACCAAATGAAAAAAATTGATTAATGTGAAAACAATTAAAATATCCCCGAGCAAGCATTCGTCAATGACGCCAAGATTGAAGACTTTTCGTTTTATATTTTTGTAATGTCACATGTTGCAATTTGGTGTAATCTTTATGTTGGAATTCTTAATCAGGGGTTTTCTCGCAAAGAGATGTAATTAACAGAATTTTTATGTAAATATATGAATTATGAAAGTAATGTACCTGCAATACTTGATATTTGATATTTCTTAGTCTCACATTAAATCAAATTTAAACAAATTGTCTCTAGTGACGTTGGAGACGGGTTCACGCCCATTTCCCTGTCATCAGTCCTAGTCGACAGAAAAATAGATAAAAGTAATACGAGTTGATTGATTTGATTGTGTTTTTTTTTCTTGCTTGCCCTCAATCTCCTTTTATAGCTATTGGCCGATCGTATCCTCTTCCAACACGTTACAAAGCATGATTCGTATTGGCCTTAACTCGGACAGTATTCCTCCTGTTTTTAGATAAATATTGGTCATGATCCAAACTTAAACCTTTTTTCCATGTCCGACATTGGCTAAAATATCTCTTGGTCCTTAGCCTGATAATTTAACCATACTTTACCAAATGTTGGTGCTAACACTTACAATCTTCGGTATAACTTTAATTATTTTGTAGAGGATTAATAGGTTGCAGTTTCAGCGGTACTATTCGAACTAGGCAGCCTGTCAAACCTCAGATTCTTGTATAATTATTGTGCTTCCTTTCAACATTTCAGAGTTTTGTTTGCAAGATGTCTCTATCTGTTGGATATCAATGTGATATCTTGATTCCATGTCCGTCCACAGCGCTCTGAACTCGAACAAATTCAAGGGCAGCATCCCACCCTCGTTGGGCAAGCTCTCCAATGTTACATATCTAGACCTAGCTGATAACCAATTGACTGGACCACTCCCAAACTCCAGGGACAACGGAACTGGATTGGACCAGCTACTTAATGCAGAACACTTGTGAGTGCCATTAGTAAAATCAGTTTCTTGATAATCTTATTTATTACCTGGCTATCACTCATTCAAATGTCTCTTCTTCCCTTTTTAGCCATGTCAACCAAAATATGCTGCAAGGTTCAATACCAGAATATCTGTTCAACTCCAGTATGCTCCTCTCGTGCACATGTAAGTTCAAAGTTTCAGGTCTTGCCTTCTGTATCATTCGGAATGTAATTTGTGTTATGGGATACGATAATGTGTATTATAGGAAGAAATCAAATAGCAAGCAAGGGAAGGATGGGCCGGGTGCAGAACGTTCGGAAGGTCATTAGGCTCCGGCCGGTTTGCCAATCAGGAGACTAGCTATTAGCAGTTTCGGTTATTGCTTTCTATGTACTAGTTATTGCTTTCCAAGTATTAGTTTAGATTCCTTTGTTAGGATTTAGGAAAACTTACATCTATAAGTATGAAGAAAATCAATGAAAAAGGGCAAGAAGTTTTTGCCACAAAATTCCTCTCGGCGGTGCCTTCCGATTAACAGGGCCGGTAGCTCCGTTCGCTAGTTATCCGTCGAGTCGCCGCCACGGCCTCGACGTCCACTTCTACTCGTGCCGGTCAACGGCCGGGTACTCGCCTTTATACTCAAACACAAACATACAACAAATTGGTATCAGATTCAGTCGATCCTCCGGCTATGGCTCAACCATCTATCGAAGATCGTGTCGGCCACCTTGAGCTGTCTTTGGAGGAGATCAAAACATCCCTCGGGGACCTTCTGGCCATGTCGCGGACGGGGCCTGCGGGCGAAACCGGCCAGCGCAGCCAGGCGGAAGAAAATACGGGCCGTCGGCAGGATCCACTGGGTGATCCTCGCATGCGCGGCCAAGGCACCGATCACCAGGGCGTTGGTTTTCACGGGTCCACTCGTGCGGCGGGCCAGCGCCTTTGGAATGAGGGCGGCGAACGCCCGACCACAGGGCGCAGGAGGCTATCTTCGCACGTCAGTGGAACAGCACCATTTTTTGGACGATGCCGACGATCGATTCCCACGCCGCTGGACACCACGCACTCCTCGCCTCGATCTTACGAGTGCGGCCAGTGCGGGTGATCCACTCTTATGGTTGCGGCAGTGCGAACGTTTTTTCCGGTTGCATCAAATTCCTCCACGCGAACATGTCGACCTTGTTGGGTTACATCTCCGCGGTGAAGCTCAGGAAGTGTTGGATAATTGGATGCTTGACGAGGAATGGATTTCCTGGGAAGACTTCTTTGACACCTTCTTGCAGCGTTTCTCGCGGCACGCTGGGGCAGGACCCCTCGGCGACCTGGTGAACCTCAAACAAGGTGCTTGCTGCGTCGACGATTATGCTCGTGACTTTCAGCGGCTACTCGCAAGGGCCCCTCGCATGGCGCGTGCCGACCAAGTGGAGATGTTCACTGCTGGGCTCGCCAAGGCTTTGGCGGCCGATGTCCGTCGGGAGCGCCCACGGGATCTCGCCGAAGCGGTCAGCCTGGCGCGTGGTGAGAAAGAAAAACTTATGGGTCGCCGAAGCATTGCAGGGCCTTACGTCGTCTACGCGGGGCCGCTCGGCTTTCAGCAAGGGCGCACCATTAGCGTACGCATCAGGGGCTATGCAGCCGGGGGTACAGCCTTCCGGACCTTCTTCTTCGGCCAACACCAACATTCGGCCAGTGCCGATCATGTCGTCTGGCTCGGCATCAGTAGCAACCCCACCTTCCAGGCTGCGACTCAGTGCTGATCAGCTAGCAGAGAGGCGCGCCAAGGGCCTCTGCTATCATTGTGATGAATTTTATAGCCGTGGCCATCGCTGCAAGCGTCTCTTCTTGATTGAAATCTGCGAGGAGGACCAGCGATCCTGCGACAGCGGATGAAGCGGACGGTCACGACAACGAGGATGGCGTCCAACGGCTCCATCTCTCTCTGTTGGCCATGCGGGGCCCAAATCCGTGAGCGATGCGGATACGGTGTTGCTTCAAGGGCACAACCTCTTGTGTCTCATTGGCGGTGGAAGCACGCATAATTTCCTCGGTAGCCACACGCGGATACATGGAATTGGATCGGTGTCACACGACCTCCCAGCAGTGCGGTGGCTAATGGGTGTCAATTACCATGCTTGGGGCGTATTCGGCAACAACATTTACCATCGCGAGCATTCCTTCACGGCGCCATTTCTCGTCATTCCTCTGGATAGCTTTGATATCATTTTGAAGTGCGATGGCTCCAAACCTTGGGTGATATCAATGGAATTTCCATAACGACAATTTTCTTTGCGCTCCAGGGCTTCCACATCACGCTAGAAGGATTGTCACGCGCCAAGCACCCACACCTGCTGTCTCTTCAGATGGCTCAGAGTCCAGCGCTTCCACCTCTCTTGGACTCTTTTGCGGACATCTTCGCGGAACCCTGCGGCCTGCCTCCGTCACGTTCCTATGACCATCGCATTTGTCTCAAGGCAGGCACTAATCCGGTGGTCGTCCGGCCGTATCGGTACCCGTATCGCCAAAAAGATGAAATTGAACGCCAATGTGCGGCCATGTTGCGATGAGGTGATTCGTCGATCGTTCTCCATTTTCGTCACCCGTCTTGTTGGTCAAAAGAGGCGTGCTTTGGAGATTTTGCGTCGACTACCGCGAACTCAATATTCACACAATAAAGGACAAGTTTCCGATTCCGGTGGCGGAAGAGTTGTTCGATGAATTGCATGGCGCCACGTTCTTCTCCAAACTTGATCTTCGCTCCGGTTACCATCAGGTACGCATGTGTGAGGAAGACATCGCCAAGACTGCGTTTCGCACTCATCATGGGCACTATGAATTTCTTGTCATGCCTTTTGGCCTCTCAATGCGCCATCGACCTTCCAAGCTCTCATGAATGAAGTTCTCCATGATTTTTGCGGAAATTCGTCCGGTTTTTTTGACGACATACTCATTTATAGCGGTCGGTAAGCGCACATATGGCGCATTGCATCGAGTCTTGGCGGGTTGCGCGCCCATCAGCTATTCCTCAAACAGTCAAAGTGCGTTTTCAACCAACGCCAGGTGCGCTATCTGGGGCACGTTATCTCCGGCTCCGGTGTGGCTGCCGACACCGACAAGCTTCAAGCCGTTTCTGCCTGGCCGCGCCCCACTACTATCACTGCATTACGGGGGTTTCTCGGGCTGACTGGCTACTATCGCCGTTTTATTCGGCTATATGCGGATATTGCGGAACCACTCACCGCAATGCTTCGCCGCGACAATTTTAAATGGTCCTGGCGGTGATTGCGCCTTCCGGCGCCTCAAGGGGCTCGATGTACGCACCGTTCTCACTCTTCGGACTTCTCATCACCTTTTATCGTGGAGTGTGATGCTTCCGGCGCGGCATGGCGCGGTTCTACAATGAGCTAGTCACCCGTGGCTTTCTTGATAGAAAATTAGCGACGAGCACACCAAACTTGCCGCATATGGCGCGAGCTTATCGTGCTTATCTAAAGCGGTCCGTCATGGCGGCCGTACCTTTGGGGTCGCCCATTTATTGTCGAACAGATCATGCGAGTCTCAAGTTTTGCTAGAACAAGCACTCATTACACCTCCTCGGCAACATTGGTTTAGCAAGTTAATGGGCGATTTTGGGGAATATAAGCGGGGCGCTCTAATCAAGCGGCCGATGCATTATCTCGCCGTGATCCGGAGGTTTCGTCCTGTGCGGCTCTGACCCTTTCACGTCCAGCGATAGGCGACCAATGGCGGGCAGCATTACGCGCCGATCCAGAAATACAACGAAGATCGCCCTTCTTGACATCGGGTGATTCTCGGGCTCAACCGACCAGCGAACCATCGGAGCAAGATCGTCGGTCCACTGGGCCACGGCGACAACTTCTCGGGCGTATACGCCTCGCAAGTCACGACCCGTATGGCGCGTTTCTGATGGCCTTTTATTCCGCAACGACTGCCTGGTCGTCCCTACGACATCACCTCTTCTTTCGGAAATAGTGGCTGCCGTTCATGACTTAACGCACGAGGGAGTAAATAAGACATTGTATCGTCTCCGACAGAATTTTTTTTGGCCACACAAATGACGGGCGGTGGAGCGATATATCGCTAAGCGTGCTACTTGCCAGCGACACAAGACAAGCTCCTTATCGCGGTGGCCTACTTCAACCTCTTAGATTCCTCACCAAATATGGGTGATATTTCTATGGACTTCATTGTGGGTCTTCCAAAGTCCCGAGCAAAGCAGCATTGTTGGTGGTCGTGGATCGCTTATCCAAATATGCACATTTTGTGCGATGGTCGGCGATCAACGGCTTGATTGTTGCCACTTTGTTTTCGATACCATTGTTCGTCTCCATGGCATGCGGACTCCATCGTTTGTGACAGATCCCATCTTCATCAGTCATTTTGGCAAGACCTTTTCAAGCGGTGCGGCACCACCTTGCTCCTATCCACGGCATACCACCTCGAGACGGGCGGCGGACGAAGTAGTTAATCGCACCATTGAGATGTATCTTCGTTGTTTTACGGCGACAATCCTCGCACTTAGGTTCGTTGGCTTCCACAGGCTGAATTTTGTTACAACTCCTCTTTTCATACGGCTATCCGCATGACACCTTTTGAGCTTGTCTATGGCGTCGGCCTCACGCTCATTCCATACAATCGTGGGCTTCCCGTTCAAGCGGTCGATTGCCAACTTACGGATGGGATGAAATTCTTCGCCAAGCACAGGACAATCTTACGCAAGCTCAAAATCGCATGAAGTTATATTATGACAAGCATCACCGAGAGGTTTCGCTGCGCTAAGCGATTGGAGTGCAGCTCCGTCTTCAACGCCATCGTCGAATTCTATGAGGACCAGTCTCAACACAAGTTATCACCGCGCTTTTACGGGCCATATCAAATTCTTGAGCGTATTGGGCGGTAGCTTATCGCCTCCAATTGCCACCAGCAGCTCACCTCCACAATGTCTTCCACATATCGTTGTTGAAGCCATTCAAGGACAACCTCGGTAGTAGCTCCTCGCTTCCTCACGAGATGTCGCTACCATCCAAGCCATCCTCACCGACACCGCACAGCATTCTTGCCCACCGCATTCTCCGTGGTCGACAGCGGTTCCTCGTCAATGGGTGATTCATCGATCGTGATGCAACTTGGGAGTACGCCACGATTCTGCGAGATACTTTTCCTACTTTTCGACTTGCGGACAAGCTGCTTCTTGAGGGGAATCTTGTTATGGGATACGATAATGTATTATAGGAAGAAATCAAATAGCAAGCAAGGGAAGGATGGGCCGGGTGCAGAACGTTCGGAAGGTCATTAGGCTCCGGCCGGTTTGCCAATCAGGAGACTAGCTATTAGCAGTTTTGGTTATTGCTTTCTATGTACTAGTTATTGCTTTCCAAGTATTAGTTTAGATTCCTTTGTTAGGATTTAGGAAAACTTACATCTATAAGTGTGAAGAAAATCAATGAAAAAGGGCAAGAAGTATTTTGCCACAAAATTCCTCTCGGCGGTGCCTTCCGATTAACAGGGCCGGTAGCTCCGTTCGCTAGTTATCCGTCGAGTCGCCGCCACGGCCTCGACGTCCACTTCTACTCGTGCCGGTCAACGGCCGGGTACTCGCCTTTATACTCAAACACAAACATACAACAATTTGTCTGACAATGATTTGTTGTGTGCAGACTTCTGGACAGGAACAGGTTTGGTGGACCGATTCCGGAATCAATTGGGGTAATTCCAACACTCGAAGTACTGTAAGTGTTCGGAGAACTTGCTCTAGAATTCCATTGGGCAGTTCGGCTCTTTGTAGCAATCGGATCATCTCGACGTGCTCTCTGAAAACAGCCGTCTAAATAACAACAATTTCATGGGCCAAGTTCCTGCTATGAATAACCTGACTCAGGTCCATGTTCTGTAAGTTACCTTTTCAAAAATCTTATTTAGCTGAGATAAGCACAGTTGTGTCACTTGTAACATTTCTTTCTTGAAAATCTCCAGGATGCTGTCAAATAACATGCTAAGTGGACTGATGCCTAATTTGACCGGAATGATCGGGCTCGAAAATGTGTAATACTCCTACCATAGGACCTCCAGCCAAACCCTTTGTTGCTAGAATAGAAGATATGATCATATAGTAATAAGATGTACTAGTGAAAACTTTTGTTGTAATACAAGGAGATGCATAACTCCTATATATATATAATAAAATAAAAAGTGTGTTCCCTTTTGATTAATTAGAGGTTTTGTGTGTATTATTACGGGATACTCTCGTAATACTTAACCAATAGGTTAAAGAATTACGATGAGATGACCCAAAACAATATGGAACCCATAGTTATGAAGCCATTAAAACATAAAATGTTATTTTAGAAGCATGAGCCTTCCAAAAATATTAGATATTGCACAATTAAGATTATGATAACTCTCTTCCTCCCATTTTAATCTCTTTCTTATCTAAATTATCATACTGACCTCTTTCCTTAAAAAAAAGCCTTGAACATGGAAAGTATGCACCTATTTATGATACTAGGCAAACCTGATTAGGCCATGGAACTAGTTATAAAGTTAGAAGTATGTCATCACTCAATTATGAAATCAAGTTCGATGTCACTACGCAAAGCATCATGACGATACCAAGATTCAACGCTATCCAAGAGACTGGACGCAAGCCTCTATGTCGAGTGTGTAAAGCTTGTGGAATTAACATGAACACTTATGTTCATGCATTCAAAGCTCACACAAGACTTCAAGATCCTTCCTCAGCAACTGGACCAAGACGTCAACAAACAAGTAATCGTCGAAAGTACTTACCACATTTCCAACCAGTTGCCGCAAGGAATTCTCCACCGACCTGTCTGGCATGGGTCGTGTATAGCAATTATTTGCTAGAAGAAATAGAATCCCATACCTCAGAATTGGAATGAAACCTTAAACTAGACTAGAAACCCTTTCCTAATTAAGAACAATATTTAATTAGCCTATAACTTCCTAGAGTATATGAAACTAGATTAAATATATATTAATCAGTGTGGTAATTGGTATTCTTATGAACTTTTGATACTTAAAGTGCTTTATATTGTTGTTCGGATTACCCTCACGAATGTAAAACCTCTCGGTTGAAATTCACGATGAGTTAATCCTTGAAAATGATAATAATAATATAAATTAAACTTTTAAAGAATGAAACAATATCTTATAACCTAGCCGAATCTCATCCCAATAACCTTATAATCATTGTTGCAGGATGCCAGTGACAAGATCCCTCGGCAAAATCCTTGAAAGTGAAGTTAAACAAAGTTTTCGACCTCCAAATGATAATCCTACCCCAGTCCAATCAAATTCCCATCAGCTAGCGCAAAACATATCCAACCTTGGCTCAATCCTCACCAGAAGAGAAAATAGTTCAGATCAAAAACCTGCTCCTACAACTTATTCGATACCAAAACGTTGTTCCTTGAAATGTTGTCAACCCAACCAATCTTAAGATTGTGCTTGCATTCGCTATGGAGAAATAGGACATATTGCTGATGAGCATGCAATCAACTGCTCCAGCTGTGAAGAAAATCATTCTGTCGAAAAATGTCCCCTGAATAATATCACTTGTTACCTTTGCGAAAGTCAAGATCATTGCCCATCCCAATGCCCCCTTGATCCACTAGTCACCGCCGCAGTTCAGCATCAGCAAGAAAAACTCCGAGCCTTAGTTGCTCAAGAATTGGCAAATAGAAGAGAAGCTGCACAAGAAATATCATTAGAAGAATTGGAGAAGCAACATTTCAATCTTGTCAATCACCATCAAGAAAGCAGTAATTGGCCATCGCCAACAACATGCTTCTTGTGTGGTGAAGAAGGTCATTGGGCAAGGGAATGCCCTAATCGTCAGCAAGTTAAGCTTCAGAACAAGAACATCTTGAAACATGCAATTGTTCCCAACAAAGTGTCACGAAAGAAACAAAAGTGCTTCATCTGTAGCAAGCAGGGCCATCTTGCTAAGCAATGCCCACAAAGAGAGCAAATATCTCCTGCAGCTATATCCATACCAAAAGTTACATCAGTTAAGATTATAACTCCAAGAGTAGGAGGAATAAGATTTGAAGCAGGTCGACCGAAGAATCAGTTAAAGAAGAGGCGCTTGAACAACGACACTTGCCCCAAGGAGAATTCTGCTCAACTCCAATCCCAAACTCAATCACCATCTGCTCGTCCCTCCAACAATGCTAATAATCAGCTATCTAGTGTTCAAAATCAAGCAATCAATGTTACTTGTTTTCACTGTTGTGAACGTGGGCATTGTGCCAACAAGTGCCCAAAGAAGAAGCAAAATCAACCTTATGCTCAACCCCCTGAAGCTATTCATCAACCGCACGGACGACCTCAAGAATTCGAAGGCCAACAAGCCCCTGACTCTACATCTACTCCAACTAAAGACATCAATCATAGCATATCTGACGCAATGCTAGGTACATCCCTTATGAATACAGTTTCTACCTGAAATAAGATATATTTGAAATCATCTTGTCTCTTTAGACCTACTCAAAGTTAACCGAAAATTTATTTATAAACTGTAACAACCTGAAAAATAAAGTAATATAAAAATAAATATTTTAAATTTGAAAATATTTATTTATGAGTTTTATTGGCTTCATTGGTTCTTATTTGAATTTCTTTGGATTTTTGTATTGTATGGAAATCCAACAAATAGAATTAGTAAAAGGGAAATGGTAAAAAGGTAAAATGGTAAGAATATAAAAGGTAAAAGAAAAATCTTGAAAAGTCTATATATTTAAAATCATTTCAGCTGGTACATAAGTTTTAATGCATAGCATAGTGATTAAGCAAATGAAATGACATCCCTTTGACCTCCAAATAGTGCAAGGACAGATTTATTATAAAATTTTAGAAACTCATCTGCCCCTTAAAAATTTACCATAATATCCTTAAGTTAATATTTACCTCTGGTAAAAATATCAGGAATTAATAATGAAATTTATTGCCTTTTAAAATTTATAAACAGAGGCATTGGAAATCTGTAAATCAGCATGTCAGAATTTATATAAAATAAATATGCGATATTTTAAGTTGTAATTTTTATGGAAGAATAAATATACTAAATATAACTCTTATAAAAAGTTTGAAAAATAATTAATACGATTTGAACCTTTAATTAAATCAAAAACCGAAATGGAAATTCTGGATAATAATCAGTGTCAGAATTTTTATAAATTAACCATAAGGTATTTTAATCCCAAATTTGTACAGAAGATTACCAACTCCCAGGATACTCTATTAAAAAAGTTTCATAAAAATATGTAGGTGGTTTGTTGGGTGAAGTAATGCCAGGATCGAGCTGTCTGAGCCAAGCTTATCCCTTTGACCGTCTCCTCTCGCCGACAAGTGGGCCCTGGCGTTGTAGTGACCCCATTCGCTGGCAAGACACGGAGAAACCTCA
Organism: Otatea glauca; assembly: GCA_036346275.1. Classification (NCBI taxonomy): domain Eukaryota; kingdom Viridiplantae; phylum Streptophyta; class Magnoliopsida; order Poales; family Poaceae; genus Otatea; species Otatea glauca. The sequence goes on from CM070719.1 coordinate 27,762,629, forward strand.
CTCTCTCTGTCTGGTGGTCCCTGGTCCCGCTTGTTAGGCTCACTCTTCCCTCTACCTCTCTTCCTTTTTCCCCCGCAGAGACGCGACGCTCGGTCAAGAGCTCCAGTTCTTCTGATCTTTCCCCGGTTCACTGAATCGATGCGCGCTCCTGCTCGATCTGCCACGTTCATCTTAAGCTTCTTACGCTCGCCATATCGCGGTCAATCAAGCCCTTGCGCGTTCCTCATCGACCAAGGTCTCGCCACCCGCTGTAAGCGAGAGCCGAGCCGCGTTTCTTCCTCTCGTTCAAATTCGTGAAGTCGATTGCATCGCTTGTAGACACTGGCTTAGCATCGCATTGTGGCTCTCCCTATTCTTCCAAGCTTCACTCGAACCCAGCGCAGCAGCCAGCCCTCTTCTTCCTCGCCATGACCGCAAGGAACCCGACAGGGGAATTTGGTGATTGAGCTAGCCTGGTGAGTAGCTTTCAAATTAATTGAGCCTAAAGCACTCTAGTGAATCCCAGGTCACTCATCGGCCTTCACTTTCGTGTTTTCTTGCCTGAAGCACCACTGCGCCGCACTCCTTCTTCTCCAAGTCCGGTTCACCGGTGGCAAGCCACCACAGCCAGCTTCCATCGCGGGCAAAAGTAAAAATAGAATGCTTTGGACCCCTTAATGCTGATTTCGTTACCCATTCGGCCAGAGCCTAACTCATCTTCTTCTCTGGCGAGCACCCACCATTGCCTCCGCCTCCCTCTCGGTGATAGCTCGCTCCGGTCATCTCCGGTGGCGATTGACCCCACCATCAGGTGTGGGGTGGTCCACTGAAGCTCGTCGTGCCGTCGATTCGGTCAGAGCTTCGCCGGAACGCCGTGGCCGCCGTGCTCTGGCCGCCTGCCCTGCTTCCTCTCCCTGCTCCTGGGTCCCTCCTGTCAGTGGCGTGATTTGGGGCCAGCTCAATTGGTAAAGGCGTTTTCTATTTTGTGAAAGCGTATTTCCAATTTTTAGTAAATTTAGTAGCCGAGCTAAATTGAATTAGCTATAACTTTTGAACCATAGATCCAAATTAAATGAAATAAATTTCTATATTCATATAAAATCATGTTATTTCATAATATGCAAAAACATTTTGAAAAACAGTACTGGGTTAATTTCAAATTCAAATTTGAATGAAAGACTTAAAGATAGGCTACATATTAAAATGTTGTAAACAAATTCAAAATGGAATGAAACTAATTTTATTAGAATCCTTATATGTCCAGGAACTCAAATGTATAAAAATATTTATGTTTTACCTTTGTTTAAATTATTTCCCATTAAAGGTTATTCTCAATGGAATAAATAATCAAAAATGAATAATTGTATAAAAGAAATTCTAAAATAAATAAGATTTATTTCTAAAGCACTTGTATGCCAGTAGCCCACCTTAATGTGCTAAAATGATTAAAGTATGAATTTGATTTAGACTTGTTTATGAATAATAAATGGTTTAATGGAAAAGATGTGTGCATATATGTAAGTGCATATAGTAATCAGTAACGATATATATATATATATATATATATATATATATATATATATATACACATGTGAAAAGTGTCTAATAGCTATACAATATGAATAGCTATCGGAATGAGTAAGTTGTCACTATAGAAATGTTTTTAATGAAGTATCGCATATGCACAAGTTTAAATTACATCAAGAGCATAGGCATTGTATATGTAGAAAAATGTATATAGGTATAGTTAATAAAGAGCATAGTCATGATAAAAAAACTGGATTCTAAAAATCTAAAGTAATCAAGCTATTTGATCTAGCAAGAATCATTACAATAAAGTCATAATCAACGCGTAACCAAATAATTGAATTTCCAATGCTTGTATAGTTTGAGTAGTTACAACTTTCACAAACTAACTTCAAATCTGACAAAACGAAATCCTAATAACTTGAAGTATAATATCTTTGATGTTTATGTAAAAATACATTATGTTTGAGTAAGTCTGAACTAAGCCCATGTTAGGCCCTAATGATCGTTTATATGGAAAACATTTCGGATAAAAGCCAAATATCACAAAACTAACTTTAAAACGCTCTTATAGTCGTCCTAGGTTTATACCTGAAAAATGGAGAGATTATCGTATAAGGTGTAATCGCAAACTTAAATCGGAAATCGAACTTTTATCGTATAAAGATAGAAACACTTAAACATTTTGTTAGCTTATAAAGTATCTCGTCCAAATGAAAAGAATTATGAAAATAGTATAGAAGTACTCTATAAAGTGCATACTACTGTATTTTAAAGAAGGTATTTTGTTATACTATGTTTTACATATAAAATGAACTAGTAACATAGCCCTACGTGTTATGTTTTCTAAGTAATAGACACTTAAGCCTTTTCGACAGCCCGTAGAGTATCTCTTCTAAATGCTAATATTATGAAGATTAGTTCAAAAATGATATTTAGGATATGGACTATCATATTCTGGAAAAATATTTTGTTTATAGCTTAATATTCATTTGAATCCAGCTAGTACTATAACCCTAAGTGATAATTGTTCACTACACTTCTAATCCAATTCCTTATAACATAAACCTTATTATCATATAAGCTTTTTTAGCAATGAATATAATGTCGCGTTTAAACACTAAAATGTATGAAATCAACTTAGAAATGTACTTCAAAGCATATTCTATCCCGTTCTGAAGAAATAATCTTGTTTCGTCATGTTTTGCATATAAATCCTAGTAGCCAAATAACCCTAAGTTTTGTGATTCATGAACTTCATAATTTGAATAAACAACTTGGCAATAATGATGAAGTCCATAGTTAATATATATTTGTATCACCAGAACCTTCTTAGAAACCATAAGTAAATCCAGTAACCTAACTTATCAGATATACCTTATTCTGAATCATTCCTTGTGTATCATTTCAGATTAAGTGCTATTCGCATAACCCCTTTTAGCTAATGTTTTAATTCTATTAATCTAAATAATTTTAGCATCTATAATTCGAAGTTATAAAAGCAAGAATTCATAATTTTAGCCTCTTGAATTCGTAATTCAAGAATAGATAAGCTATAAAAGAAGTTGTTTATTGCTCAATGTTAAAAGCTAATAACTATATGGGTATTTAATCAACTAAACACGATATGAAATCATCTAATTCAACCCTAATATATACCTGTTTTCTTTAGTGAATCTTTATTTGATTTGCTGTCTGTTTTCTTTTTGCCCTTTTTGAAGTTTATTATTTGCTATACTTTCGATTGATCGACGTGTAGAATCCGACGTCCCTTCCTCCATCGTTGCCTCCGTCAGCCGTGACCTCGTCTTCACCGTAAGCAATGATTAAGCAAGGCAAGTGCCCCTTTGACCATATTGATCCCATTATTTTATATTCCTTTTGTTCATCAAATTGTTTCATGCATGCGTTTAGTTTCTGTAAATTCGCTATTTTGTGGTACTGGTAGATATACCTGTTGTCTCATGAAACTCCTTGATAATTATGCACATGTGAACCTTGATAACCATAGAAAAGGGCTAGGCATTACTTAATGCTAAATGGGATATACGCGATCATGTATCCTTGCTTAGCCATGCTTTAGCTTCTTGTAGGGCAGATGATCATGATTAAAATTGTTTCCTGAAATGTTTTTTATGGAACCTAAATGGTCCTTTTTGGGGAAATGGTTGCTGGTAGTTTGATTAAGAACCCAAAATAAAACTATGGTTTTGATGCGGGCGATTATTGGCAATAGCCGGATGTGCAGACGGGTTTGCACGTAGTGTAGGGTGGAGTATCGCCCGTGTCGGGTTAAGGACCGAGCATTGGGACGGTAGATCCATGTTTTCGTACAACCACGAGGGCTTGTATGGGCGGGTCTTAGCCTATTAAGTTGTTTAGATGTGGCTTTGCATCTATGGAAGGCGGGAGATTGCACAGGCATTCCGGACAGGTTTGTCTGTAGGGGTTTCTACATACCAATGCAACAGTGTACGCCTTGCCCTGGACAGAGACGTGGTGTTGTGTGTGATAAATGTGGATCCATGGCTTGGGTGAGTGTCTCTATTTTCAGGGCGAGGGTTAACGTCCCGGGCTAGTGTAAAGCCACGTCTAGATAATGTAACGGCTCTGTATGATCTCCTTGCCGACACACCAATGGAAGTGTGTTAATTGTTCGGGCGAAAAGGTTGATCATTCCTTGTGGGTAAAGTGTACACCTCTGCAGAGTGTAAGATCTAATCGATTAGCCGCGTCCGCGGTCAAGGACACTTGGTGACGTTATTCCATGCTAGAGTCTTTGGTATTTTCTAAAATGGGTCTGTTCTGAACGTGTTTTAGCAACTGTTGCTTTATGTCGAAGGGCTGACATTGATGGATCTTGTGGTTTGGATTATTCGAACTCACGTCATGGAGGACTGTGAGTATTACCTACTGTTGTATATATTTCTTATCAATCAACTTGGTTTTATAAATTCCGTTTGCAAATGATAACTTGTTTTACAATTCAATTTCGCTTTATGCTAATTAATTGTATTAGCCTTTCCTTTGAAATGGCCTGCATATATTATAGGTTTTGCTCAAGTCTTCTTTGAGTCGTAAAGTACTCACCCTTGTAATTATTATTTTTAGGTGGAAGTTAGCGAGGCTTGAGTCTCTTTTAAATCGCGAGTTGCGGGATCTTCTAAATCGTGTTCTATCTGGAGTTTATGCCTTGTCGATTTACTGCGGGTCGGATGGGCAAACTACAAGATATTGCTTCTTTTGCTGCTTTATTCTCGGAGTTGTAGCTTTTCCTTTATGTATTAGTTTCCGCTGTAATTATTTGTGGTGTCGTTGTGATTCCAATTGTTGTAAACATGTGAGTGCTAGCTACTGATCCAGGGAATAGCACAGTAATCACATGGAGGTTCCTGTTCATCAGAACGGGGTCTCACATAAACTATTCACAAAGGTAATGTTTTGATAAGCGGAATGTTGCCTTCTAACTGAACTCTCATCAAAATATATCTTATCTTAATCCTTCCAAAAGGCTGGTAAAAATACAAGTTTTAAACTTTCAATTTTCACCTTTAACTATTACCCGATAAATCCTCCATCTATTCCCTAATCAATGAAAAATCAAACACCTTGACTTTAGCTACCTTCTACTTATGCTTTTGAAAGTCAGCCCGAACCAAATATATTCGCAACTAAAATCATCAACCCTTGTTTAGTTATCCAAATTAGTCTTTACATTTAAATACTCTCCTTGATGTCAACACTCAGTTCTTCTCAAATAATTCTAGTTGCTATTCATCTTTTCATTTCTATCATGTTCCATACCTCTCCATAAAAATAGCTTATCCGTGCTAATAATCTAAAAGTTGGTTATCCAATCAAAAGATGTATATATGAAGTACTAATACCTCTCATCTACATATGCGAAACCCAAATAGAAGTCTTTTCTATTCATGGCACATCACTTTGGAATCACAAGAAGAAGATCCAGTGAAGCAGCTACGCAGGAGATGAAGTGATGAGAACAACAAGATCACCTCCAAGGAATAATTCCCTAAACTCATCTAGTCCTTGCAAATCTCGAGGACGAGATTTCTGTAAGGGGGGTAGATCTGTAAAAACCCAAAAATTCTAAATAATAAAAATAGAAATATAAAAATTAGAATGTTAAGAATAAACTAAAATATTATCTTCTATTTCAACATCTTGAAATCCAACCATAATAAAAGTATGAGTTGCAAAATAAAATTTCAAATCAAACAAAATATCAAAATAAGTTGGAAATAAAAATTTACATTGAAATTACAACTAATCTAAAATTTTATTGAATTTGGTTCTTAAGAGAATCTTTAATTGTACTAATTTCATTTTCTCTACAATACAAGCAAATAAATTTCAACATTAAAATATATTTATTGATGATTTTTATGGATTTTTCAAAATTTTGCCCAACCTGGCCCAAAATGGAAACTAATGAAGCTTCTGAAATCATTAAAATTAACAAAGGAAAAATGATTTGTCATTAAGAGACTTCCATTATGCATAAAGAGAGATTGCACAGGTCATGATACTTTAGAAATCAGAATATTACAGCTTCAGCTTATGGGGCACAAAACTATGGCTGATACAGCAATTCATCAAACAAGTTGAGTGCACTCATTATTAGAAAGCTAAAATGTAATGAACCTTACTAATACAGTAATTCTACCTAGTGAATTAGGAAAACAACTAAACAAGTGTAGATAGTGTCAAGGAAGCAGTAATTCTACATTGTGTTTCATGTTCTCTTGCAAGATCCTGGCCTCCTGGGAGCTCTTTGTGGCTTAAAGGACTAGATTTGCTCTGGGCTCTGGTAATGTTAGATTTTTTTTGATTGCCTGTAGCCAGGTCTCGTATTGTTAAGGTTGGTTACTTGGTTATGGATATGTGAATGTGATCCCTAGATGCACGTTGTGTTATGTCACCTGTTATTGCCGATTACTTAGGATTGGATTCAAGGTTGCAAACCCATGAAACTACTGGAGGCTTGGAGATGCTTTGTTTGATATATACCTTACTATTATTGTCATATAAAATTATTCATAAATTAATTTTCGCAGGTAAGGGTCATATGGAGATATTTTAGGAAGTTACATGTCACATCAAAGCAATTAAGAGTGCAATTAATGAATCCTTGATTAGCAACAGTGAATTTGTCAGATTTAAATAAAAATAATTCTGCATTAATTCGACTTGAATTTTTTATATTATCTTCATTATGGATCCGACTATGAATAGTAAAAATATCAGGAAATAATAATTATATTTGATAATTTTACAAATTCGAAAACTGAAAAGCTGAAAATCTGGTAATTCTAAAATATAAATAATTTGAAGCTAAAAATTTTACAGGAGACTAATACAGCTATAAGGAACCTACAAAAAAAATTTCATAGATATTTCATAAGCTATGGACACCCAGATAAATTAAATACAGAAAACTGAAATATGTGCATAGTGCACTGTCAGAATTATTGTAAAATCCTCATGTGTCTAATAGGTCTAAAATTTTTATGGTAGATCCTAATCTAGCTCATGTACACTCAGTAAATTTATCATTAATTTTACGACAAGAGAGGTAACTGATTCAGTGAACCAAACTGAGCTCTGTTCGCTGAAATTGCTTGAGGTCGCCAATTCTTTCACTGGCTCATGGGACCGACGCACTGTGCGGCCCACACGTCAGTCGAAGGCCTCAGCCTTCGTCTTCCTCGACGCGCTGAAGCCTCGAAGTGAAGAAGAAGAATTCACGCCGCCTTTTACAACCGCCTCTCCTGTACCTCGCGCCACCTATGGTCCTTACGCGATCATTGCCATGCCACGCAGTTGCCCTGCCCGAATTTCCCGCAATTCAGCCCATACTGATTTCTGTCCAGCGCCGCAATTCTTTCGCCGTGTTCATACCAAGCTCCGGGCTTCTCTACAGCAAATCACTAGCTATAAAACCAGTCCCAGGATTGCCCTAGAGTGCCCTTCATTTCCCCTCTCTTTTCTTTCACCCACAACCACGAACAGCCTCCAATTTCATCTGTTCTTCACCTCGGTCGAAGAACCTTTGAAATGGCTTGAATTCGATTGGAGACGTATGCTTGATCTCTGTCCAATTCCTTTACACCTTAGCTTCTATGTCTCCTGAGGATCAAAAGCCCCCACTTAAACTCAAGAATCATTGAGCAGAACTCAGCCGCCGCTGCTACCTTTCTTCCCAACCATGGCGAATGGTGGTAGGGTGATCCGGTAAGCCTCCAACCCCACTAACCGTAAAAATGGAACCTCCAGTACCCCTTGGTGCTTAAATTGCTACCGATTCTAACCGAGCCGCCTTTGTTCATCTTCTCTGGTGATCCGCCATTGTCGCCGCCGTCTCCTCTCGGTGACAGCTCACCTCGGTTCGACTCCGACCAAATCGATACCATCCCTAGATGTGCATCACCTCCCTGAAGCTCCCTGCATTGTTGGCTGGACCTCCCTCGAGCTGTTTCGTCGGCGACAAGCCGCGAAGGTGAGCCCCTGTTATCGGGTGTATGACGCGAGGGCCCCACATGTCAGCCAGCGTGCCTCTTAGCCTCTCTCTCTCACTGACCGCAGGCCCCACCTGTTAGTCAGCTGAGATTTAAATAAAACCGCGAAAATGAGAAACCGCTTTCAAAGTATTGAAAGCGTATTTTCTGATTTTCCTGGATTTTCTAGAACCGACTTAGATTCAAACTTAAATATCTTTCGCATTTGAAATTCAAATGAGATGAAACAAATTTCTAAATTCATCTAAAATCAAGAGCTTCCAAAATATGCAAAAATATTTTGAAAAGCTATTTAGAAAAATATTTTTATACAAAGATGAATAGTAGATATAAAAGTAGATTAAATATAGAAACTTTGCAAACAAAGTTAAATTTATTTGGAACCAATTTTATCATAATCCTTATTCTACTATGCACCTATTTCTGTAAAAATATTTGGGTAACTAGTTGTTTTATGTCTTTTCTATTGAAGTCTAACATTATTAGTAACTATGCAATAATAACTAAATTGATAAGGAAAGAATTTTTGGAAGTTTGTTAAACATATTTCTTTTCAGCATGATGGTAGAATAATGTTAGGCTAGGTAAAAATATTGAACAAATAATGATTTATGCAAATAGGATGTGATTTAGTATGAAGAGCATAATAGGTATATATGTATATATATAAGTATGTGTTCATATGGGACCATGCTTGCATCTAACAATTAGTTCATGGAAATGGGGTAGAGAACTTAATGTGTTATGCTTGATAAAATGGCAGCCAGAAATTTAGTGATAAATGTTTAATTCAAAAGTCTTTAAATTCATTGCTTTGTATCTGAATCCTATTAATAACATACTATTTTACGATATCACCATAAGACAAATCTTTCTACTTTAAATAATTTTAGCTTTTTTATTTCGAAGTTATAAATACAAGAATAAATAATTTTAGCCTCTTGAATTCATAAAACAAGAATAAATAATCTATAAAAAAATATGCGTCTGTTTCTTATAGCATATTTTATTTGATTTACTGTCTGTCTTCTTTTTGCCCTTATTGAAATTGTTGTTTCGCTATATTTCCATTGAACGACGTGTAGAACCTGACATCATTAATTCCGTCGTCGACAACACAAGCTTCGACCGTGACTTCGTCGTAAACAACGATTAAGCAAGGCAAGCACCCCCCCTTTGATCATATTGATCCCAGTATTTAATTTTCATTGTGTTTATCAAAATGTTTCATGCATGCGTTTATTTTCTGTAAATATGCTATTTTATGGTATTGGTAGATATACCTGTTGTCTCATGAAACTTCCTTGATAAGTATGGACATGTGAACCTTGATAACCATATAAATGGATTAGACAATACATAATGTCAACATGGGTATATGCGAATATTAACCATGCTTTGCCATGCTTTAGAACCAACATTGAATATGATCATATCAAAATTGATTCTTAAGAATAGAAAATGGTTGGTTATGACATGATATCAATTGTTGGTATTTTGACTAAAACTCCAAATAAAACTATGGTTTAGATGCGGGCAATTATTGGCAATAGCCGGTTGTGCAAGGGTTAGACTTGTACGTAGTATAGGGGGAGATTATTGCCCATGTCAGATTACGGACCGAGATATGGGTTGTTTTCAAGCCAAGAATTCCGTGCATCCACAAGTGCTGGGATAGGGCAGCCTTAACCTATTATGTTCCTTAGGGCTTTGCACATTGGTAGGCGGGAGATAGTATGAGCAATCCTTTCTAGGTTTGCATATGAGGGGCTTCCACACTTCGTGGTGGGTAAATGCATATCAGTATAACGGTGTACGCCTTGGTATGGGAAGAAACCCTTATCGCAGGGATTTACTGCTTCTATCGCATGGAATTACTGTTTGTATTACAAAGCTAGGTCTATGTAATGTAATGGTTATGTTATGATCTCTCTGCGGCACACAAAAGGAAGTGTGCTAATAGCTTGCACAAAGAGCTGATCATTTCTTATGGTTAAAGCTGTACACCTCTGCAAAGTGTAAATCTAATTAATTAGCCGCGCCTACGGTCAAAGGCACTTGGTAACGTCATCACATGGTTAGCAGTTTTACTATTTTCAAAATGGGATGATTTTCACTTGATGTGCCTTGTTTTGGCAAAGATTATGGTTACGCCACGTGTTGGCAATGAATGGACATGTCAGAATTGGATTATTGGATTATTGAATTATCCAATGCTCGCGAAGGGCTGTGAGTATTACTTATGCTTTACTTATTCCTTATCAGTCAAACTTGCTTTATTAAATTCTGTTTGCAAATGACAACTTGATTTATAAATTCAATTTTGCTTTATGCAAATTAACCGCATAAGCCTTTTCTTTAAAATGGCCTGCATATATTGTAGGATTTGCTAAAGTCTTGCAGAGTACATGAAGTACTCACCCTTGCTTAATTATGTTGTTTTAGGTGGAAAAAGACAGCGAAGCTTCGAAAGATCTCTTTTCGTCGCAGGATGCAGGATCTTCAATAAAGTGACCTTTTTGGGGATTATGCCTTGTCAGTTGCCTGAGGGATTGGATGGGCACACTACAAGACTTTTCTTCTTCTATTGCTATATTTATATACTCTGAGTTGTAAGAATATATTGTACAAATAGCTTCCGCTTGAATAAAATGATGTATGGATGTGATTCCAATTGTGGAAAATGTGCGTACTAGCCACTGATCATGGGACTAGTACTGTATGCGCATTAGATTTCCATTTTTGCATTTATGTGAAAATAGGGGACGTTACACCACATGATACAACCATACACCACAAAGACGAGTGATTATAACAAAGCCTTTACAATGCACTACCTTAACCTAATACTACCCGCTAAGGTTTCAACATTGGTGGGTCTGAAAACCACATCCAGGGCCCCCTCTTGCGCCATGTTAGTTACTCCATAACTCGAGAACTCACACCGCCCTTGATAGTACCAAGCTAAGACATTACAAATTAATCAGCTAGGCTGTCCCATACCAGGCATGTGGTTGCATGATTGACTCAGGTCAAAGGCTTGCAAGATTAAGTCCTTAGGATTATCGAAGCAAGACTTCCACATACCATCTGCCCATCGGGCCCACCTTGGCATACTCGCCCCTTGTCACTTGCCCCAATCTAAGTAATTACCACCCAAGTTGATTACCATGTACCACGTGCCATCAACAATTAAACATCGTTGCGTGACATCCCTCGCCACTACAACTCAATCTCATCGTGAGACCACACATGACACAAAAGTTCATAACATTGTTCCATATTCCATTAGTCAAGATTAAAAATTGATGATTCAGGTACATGTGATGACGTAGCATGGCTAAGCAACTAACATGGCTAACCATCCCATATTGATTTTAGTATTAACCAACTATAGTGAACCAATCTAAGGTGACAATGGACCATGGCATACAAATGACAAGGTAGGGTATAGATCAAATTGGTATAATAGCTAAGTCCCAATTTAAATTGAAACAATTGTATACTTGAAATATTATGCAATAGGGTAAAACAATATAGCAGTTTTACAAACATAGGTTCAACATGATCGAAGCACAACTTGCCTTGGCAAAGGTCCTGTTCTTGCTCTGGAATTTGATCTTGGGTCGACGGATCCTCCTCCGAAGCGTCGTACAGCTCAACGTCTACACGAACCAAAGGAGAAAACCAAATAAATACCAAAACAGAGAGCAAATAAACTCCAAAAAAAATTAAATAAAAATCACCATTAAATAGATCTCAATTTTAATTTTTTTTAGAAATTTGAATCACCTCAATTGGAGCTCGTATGAGGGAGATCGGGCTTAGAGAAGATTCAAAAATCCAAAAATCAGAAAATTGGAACTCAAATATTTAAACGGTATTATTTTTATAAAGGAAATTCACATTATTGCGTCATGCTGACGTCAGCCCTGACCCGAGTGAGCCAGGATGTGACACGTGTCCCTCGCTCCATGGACTCAGTCCATGAACCTCCTCGGGTTCACGGTAGACCTGGTCCACACGAATCTGGTTCGCTAACATGCAGGTCCTGCGCTTATTGACTTGACGCCACGGTGACGTCCACACAACATGCCAAGTGACAGCCACGCAGTAGCCACATCTGCCAGGCCGCACACGTGGCTGCCACGCGTCAGTGAACCATCACGCCACGTCACCCGGCTACGCGCATGGCCCTAGTGTCACCGGCGGCGAGAACGGAGGGCACCTACGGGCAAATCTCGACGTCGCGGATCTGGTGACGCGGTTAGATCTCTTGCGTGGGAACTGGTTCAACACTGGCGCGATCTTCTTCTTTGGCGACGATGACCTTCCCACGGATCCTCCTCTCCGGCGAGCTTCTGGCGAAACAACGGTGTGCACAAGGTGCTCTGGACGACGGTGAAGCAGATGTGACTAGTCTCAGGCTTCGCGGTGGCTTGACAACAGCGAGTCGGCAACTTCTTCTTTCGGCGGCGTTCGGCGAACTTCTTAGGATTCTGGCGAAATGGCGCCCAATGTACACAATTTACCTTGGAGCTTTGGTTTGAGACCTCAAGGCGACCCTGGTGTGCCCCTTTTATAGCGTAGCACCCCTCTCCGCTGCACGACTCGGACAAGGAGTCCATGGCAGCCACAGCTCCGAGTTCTTCGCAAGGACGATGATGCGGCTCCGTATGATGACGATCGGATGGTCACAAAATACTCCCAACGCCACATGATCCTAACTGCAGACGCGTCTCCTTCAACGGCACAGATTCGGAAGAGACCCAAACTTGTATGCTTCAATCACAATCGCACAATCCAGATCCGACGGCCACTATCATTGGTCTTAAACAGGAAACCCCATCTTCTAATCTCAGCCGCATGATTGAAGATCAACGGTCAACGTCGCTACAAATAAAATATTTTTAACAAAACTTTATATTAACTTTGTATGTATTTAGTTAGTTTTCTTGAAAGGACAATATTCTTAATTTAAAATAAATGCAAATAAATCCAGGAAAAATCCAATAAATTCAAAAAATAAAAAATGCACAAATAGCAATAAAATAATATTAAAGGCAAATTTTGGGATATTACAGGCCAACACGCTGCCTACTGGCCCAACTTAAGCACTGAGTTCTTTTAATTACACTACTAACCTCATACCAATTGTACTACCAATATTGCCATAGGTAGTATAAGTACATTCTAACTAATCTGATCCGTTAGATCAAATAGAATGGATAGCTAATATTCAGTATTTTCCACCATAAAAGAGCTCAATTTTGGACCTTACTATGTGAAGGCACATCGTTTTTTTATTTTTTTATAATAAGTGAAGGCACATCACTGTCTAACGACTTTGTATCGCCACCAAAACTGACTATAATGATGAAAAAGAACCGATTGGAATGTACATTCCTGTAGTAGTGAGACGAGGCACAGGTGGTGAAGAAAACACTAGAGGAGGAGCCGACGATGAAGGAGACAATAACCGTGGAAAGGGAATAGTGGCAACTAGAGTATCGGAAAATTCAGGGAAGAAAGCGGCTCGACAAGATATGCTAGAGTGGAAAAAGGACGTGGGTAGAAGGGACGGGACTCGCTAAAAGTAACATCCCGAGAGATCTGCATGTGGCGGCCAACAGGATTCAAACAATGATATCCCTTATGCTCACCACTATATCACAGAAAAATGCACTCAAAAGACTAAGCAGTCAGCTTGGAGTATTCAGGGGTGCAAGAAGCGTCAACTGTAGAAGGGTTAGAAATCGACAATAAACTTATAATTCGGGGACCTTCGAGAAAACAGAGTCAAGAACAAAATTAATGGCACTAGATATAGACAGGTTTGGGCCCCTTGATAGGGTAACACCCTATGTCCTGTGTGAGATTTCAATATGTGGCCGATGGAGTACAAGAATAGAGCTGAATAGCCCTGGCTACAATGAAGATTTCCCTAAGCTAAGGCTAAGCTAGATGAACGCAACTATTGGCTTCTGAGCTCTATGCGCTACAAAGTTTCTGGTTTGATGGCTAATTGCTCCTCCTCTTTTTTTTCTCTTCCCCTCTCTTCTTCCCTGAGGTCCTGCCCCAGGCCTTATATAGTCATGACGATCCTTCCTCAGGTCGAGTCGTAGCTGCCTTGGACACCTGCTCGTAGCCGATGTGGAGTCTATCGCCGAGAGATTCTGCATGATGTTTCGAAACTGCCACATTTATCAAGCGTACTCGAGTTGGTCTCCTCATAATAGGAAAGCAATTGAGTCCTTGATATGGAGTTTTATCCTTTCCGCGTATACCATATCCCACAGAATCAGGCCCCGTGATATCCGGAACTACAATATGTATTGGAACATATCCCTTTCTGTTTTGTATGCATATGTACCCCATATTTAGATATTCGACAAACATAGCACACACAAAACCAAAGAGGCAAAGACTGGAATAGTCGGGAATCATGCCACAAAGACACTTTACTGGAATCCCACCTTGAAGAGCAGAAGAAGGCTGAATATTGATCAAGTGGTAGTGAAAACAGCCTCAGCCTAGAAGTGTAATGACCCCCATATTCACATAAATGCGAAAATGGAAATCTCATGTGCAAACAGAACTAGTCCCATGATCAGTAGCTAGTACGCACACTTACAACAATTGGAATCAAAACCATACATCATATTATTAAATCGGAAGCTAATTTACACAATAATCTAACTATTCAGAGTTTATAGCAGCAAATGAGCAAAGTCTTGTAGTGTGCCCATCCAATCCCTCAGGCAACTGACAAGGCATAATCCCTAGAAATTCATCGTCAATATCCTGAATCCTGCGTTAAATATGTTGCATCGGACTAATCTGATTCTTCACCTAAAAAACAATTAAGCAAGGGTGAGTACTTTCGTACTCCGCAAGACTTTTGCAAAGCCTATCATATATGCAAGCCAATTTGAAGGAAAGGCTGATGGTTGCTTTGCATAAAGCTAATTTGAAATATAAATATAAAATAGTAGATTGCAAAACGGGATTTAAATAAAAGCAATTTAATACAGAAATAACAATATGTAAAATACGAGTAAGTGAAATCACGAACTTGGGTATCCTGACCATAACCACAAACCATTCCCACTCACACACAGTAGGAATTACCGACACATGGTAGAAACCAAATTTTATGAAAATAAGAAACAGTTAACTATGTGATGACTTTACCAAGTTCCCATAACCGCGGGTATGGCTAATCGATTAGTTTTATTCTCTACAGAGATGTACAGCTTTACCCACAAGAAATGATCAACCCCTTTTGCCTGGCTAGTAACACACTTCCTTTGGTGTGTCGGCAAGGAGATCATAGCATAACCATTACATTCCTTAAACCCAACTTTACACCAGCCCGGTGACAGACCCATATTATAGCAGTAGAAGGTGTGTGACTAGTTCGACAAGTGATGACACACATCAGATGGTCCCACTTTTACCTACGACGGCAGAAAATAGGCGACTAGTACGACAAATGATGACACACATCAAGTTGTCCCACTTCTACTCATAGCATTGCGTACACACCGTTTCGGCCTACTAATGTGTAAAGCTAGTTTTAAGTAACTTAATAGGTTAAGACTGTCCCATACCAGTACTTGTGGTTGTACGGTAATTCTTGGCCTGAAAACAACCCATAGTTCGGTCCTTAATCTGATACGGGCAATAGTCTCCACCCTACACTACATGCAAAACATGCACGCCCGGCTATTGCCAATAATTTCCCGCATCTAAACCATAATTTTATTTCCATTTTTCCAACCAAAATACCAACCACAAAAATGGTCATACCCATTAAATGTCATGTCCAAAGTCTTTAATCATGTCATAGTTTTATGTTCATTTAAGCTTTGGCTAAGCATGTCACTAAACGTAACCCAGACTGACATCAATATGTCTAAGCTATTCTAGGGTTATCAAGGTTCCCAATTTCATACTTATCAAGGAAGTTCTATAATACTACAGGTACAACTACCAGTAACTACAAAATAGCAGACTTTAATAAAAATAAAGTATGCAGTAAAACATTTAATGAAAACATTTATAAAACTGGGATCGATATGATCAATGGGGGTGCTTGCCTTTCTTATTTATTGCTTACGACGAAGATGAAGCCACGGCTGACGGAGGCAACGACGGAAGTAGCGACGTAGGATTCTACACGTCGTTCGATCGAAAATATAACAAATATTCAACTTTAATAAGGGTAAAAAGAAAACAGACAGAAAACCAAATAAAGATTCATTAAAGAAAACATGAATATTTTAGGGTTAGGATTATGATTTCAAGTCCCCATGATTTAGTGAATTATACATTATAATGTTAATGACTTTTTATGATGAACAAACATGGTTTCTTTTATAGATTATATATTCCTGAATTACGAATTCAAGAGGCTAAAATTATGAATTCTTGCATTTATAACTTCGAATTATAGATGCTAAAATTATTTGGATTAATAAGATTAAGATATTAGGCAACATGTTACATGCTATGCATGAATAGTTCTTGACTACAAACGATTTGCATTAGAAGGCTTCATATAAGTTAGATCTGTTGAGTTAGGCTACTAATTATGTACTCAAGGTTTTAAAGAAGGTTCTGGTGATTCAAATTATATATTTGTTTATTATTTCAAAGTTTTCTTACTCATATAATCGAGTCCATAAAACATAATACTTAAGTTTATTTGGCTATTAGGATTTATATGCAAAACATGATGAAATAATATTATTTCTTCAGAATATCCTAGTCTATACTTTGAAGATCATTCTTAAGCTGATTTCACACATTCTAATGTTTAGATGAGACATTATATTCATTGTTGAAAAAGCTTATATGATATTAAGGGTTATGACAACCATATTACTTAAGGGTATTGGATTAGCCGGATTCAGATGCAAAGCAAGTTGAAAATAAAATATTTTTCTAGATTATGGTAGTACATATCTTAAATATTCTTTCTAAACTGATCTTCATAAAATTTGCATTTAGACGAGATATTCTACGGGCTGTTGAAAATGCTTAAGTAGTTTTATAGTTTACAAGATAAAGGTTCTGTTTTAGTTCTTAGTTTGCGATTGATCCTTACATGATTATTTATTCATTTTTCTGGCATTAGCATGGAATATCATTAAGAGTGTTTTAAAGTTGGTTTCACAGTATTTTGCTTTTATTCAAGATATTCTTCATATAAGTAAACATTAATGTTTAATGTATACTTAATCCAAATCTGCACCAACATGGAATATTCTTGTATAATAGGGGCATTATGATTTTATTAAAGGCCTGGGAATCATTTTACCATTAATTGAATTTGTATGCTTTAAGTTATATTCATTTTGATTTCTATGCATTGGAAAGTAATCTATTCTTAAATTAATTCAAACTAGATTCAATTCTAAATATTTTTGTATATCTAAGTATATTACTAACTTTTAAACATACAGAAACTGATTTGACATGGATTAAATCATTTTTGCAAAAGATATCCATATTTGAATATTTAACACATTGGAAACAATTTACTTTAGAAAATGATGTAAATCAAGTCAAAATCTAAATAATTTTGCATATTTAGGTTCCTGAGGATTTAAGGTTTCTAAAATTGGTTTCATTCAAATTGGAGTTCATTTATAGAAATTCTTTACATGATATTCTTTTGATTCTTTTCTTTAAATTGAGTTTAAAATTTAAACATAGTTCATTTTCAAATATTTTTCTATATTCTGAGTATACATGATTTATCATGAAGTTAGGAATTTATTTCATTTCATTTGGATTGATAGTTCAAAAGTTATAAGCATTTGAATGTATTCGGTTTAGGAAAATACAGAAAATAGAATATTACCATAAATGGAAAATACGCCTTCGGGCTCCGAATACGCTTTTCGATTTTGGGCTCGACTGAGTTAAGGTGTTGATGGCTAGGCCCGGTTTGGCAGCGAGACTGCGATGCGAGCGGCTGACGCGAGGGCCCACGAGATCAGCGACTGTGCGCAGTGAGAGACTGACCAAGGGTCCCACCCGGCAGCGAGACAAAACTGAGTAACTTCGATTTTGAGCTCGCCGGCGGTGAGGCTTCGCCGGAAAAGGCGAATCGGCTCTGCCATGAGCATCAGCATGTCCATGCGCATATGGGGGTAGAGTCGATTCGGCCGGAGGTGGACAGAGACGGTCTGCCACCGTGAAGGGGGCGGCGGCGGACATGGCCGGTGGTGAAACGGCGAAACCAAGGTCTCTCGGGCTAGAAGATCACCACGATAAGCACAAGTGAGTCACAAGGATCCCATTTTCTGTTTCAGACAAGAAGATGAGTATCGGAGAGAGGCTCTCACCGAGCGCAGGCGGTGGCGGACGGAGGAGCTGGGCACGGCGGCTCGTCGGGGAAGAAGGCTCCCAATTGGGGCCGAGGGCAGGTTCTGGGGGTGATGAGGAAGATTCGGATTTGTTGGTTCGGGGTGTGGTTCGACGAGGTGCAAGTTTCAGGTTGTTTCCCCCTTTTCCTGGTTGATCGCCGGAATTGAGGAAGAAAGGGGCTCAAGCAAATTGTTTTTGGGTATGGGTGATTTGGTTGACTACTAAGGTTACTAGAGATGTCTGATTCTAGTTTTTATAGCCGATGAGGTGGTTTGGCGCAGACTCAAGTTGCGGCCGGTCAAGGCGACGTGCGAATGCTCCTGGCCGCTCTTTGGCGCGCAAGAGCACACCGTCCGAGGTAGGCTGGCGTGTCCAGGGGAGATGCAGACAACCTTGGGTGTCGCGAATTGCGGCGCCGACTTAGAGAAAAGACAAGGGGGAAAGGCGGCGCTGGCTCGGGCGAAACGCGGAGAGGGGCGAGACAGGGAAGAAAAGAGAAGGCTCTGGAGGGGGGACTGGCAAGTGGGGCCTGACTGGAAGCGACTGAGGGAAAAGGCGGTTCATTTCTGGCTTGTGGGGCCAAGTTAAGGATTAGGCCCACATGTCAATGAAAGGTGAAGTTAAGTTGCAAGAGAATTCTAGTCACGCTGAGGGAAATCCACTGGATTGGGATAACAGACTGGCTCGAAATTTTATGATGATTTTTATGTAGGTCGGAAGGGCAAAGATAAGGATCCATTGAAATTTTTAGATAACAATTATTGATGAAAATATTTATAAAAATCTGACAATATGTTGTTGTCATTTTCTGTTGATTCTGAATTCTATTTAATTTAAGATTAAAATCAGTTTATTATTTTATGAAAGTTTTTGTGAAGATCCAGGATGGAATTATTGACATGATATAAAAGTTTCATATTTTTATATTTTATATTTTAATTTTAATAATTCTGACATTACCATTTTTAGTTTTTCAATCTCTCTATTTCTGAATTTTTAAAATTAATAAATTTTGAGATAAACTCTTGATATTTTTTACCAGACATAGATAAGACAAGCATGTCGGCATGGTTAAAATTTTAACTCTGGTTAAGTTAAGATAACTTCTGAAGAAATCTTATGGATTCAGATTTTGATTATCTTCTTATGATTACAACATCTTTTCTTTATTTCATGTGTTCAGATTACTTTTGGACAGCATGACAAGGTCTATGAAGGTTTATAATATTTTAATACTATTTTTGCAGATTTTTATTGCTATTTTGTTTTTATCTTTTTACTTTTACCATTTTACCATTTCAATTTATGAGACTTTTCTTTTAAAGCAAAAACTCAAGAAAAATCAATAATTAAGAAAAATAGGGAAGATAAAATCCAAATTAAAGATTACATCCCAAACTCATTTTTATGTTTTGCTTGTTTTGGAAGAAATATTTTTAATAAAGGAAGTCTTTCTTTTCTTAAGATTAGAATGCAAGAAAAGAAGAAAATATATTGTTTAAAATCAAAATCTTGATTCCTATTGAATTTTTTTATTTAATTCCATTTTTAATTTCCAAACTTTTTATTCTTCATATTTTTGAATTTTATGGGATGTTACAAGAAGTTAGGTGGAACAATGGAAGCAAGTAAAAGAGCACAAGCTATCTCAAGAAGATGACGACGCTTGTGCTTAGCTACACCATTCTGAGCATGAGTACTAGGATAGGAAAACTGATGAAGAGTGCATTGCTTAGCAAGAAAAGTATGAAGGGTTCCTGATAGATACTCCCGTGCCAAGTCAGCACGAAGAATGTTACTAGGGGAATCAAACTGAGTACAGATCATGGTGGCAAAATTTTTATAGATGGATAAAACACTGCTACAAGAAGATATAAAATATATCTAGGTGTGACGAGAGAAATTATCTATAAAAAGAATATAATATCTATGACCCCCTTATTAGTGATATGCCCTTAAGGCAATCATAGAGATGATTGTATCACATCTTATATTTGTGGAACAGTATAATTGTTTGTCCTTTGAATAAATATTGACTGGATTGATCAACAAGTATGTGACTTGTTCGTGCAACTCTTTTCATATATCGATGTTATTCAAGTTATCCCTGATTGGTTATCATAATATAGAATGATTATGTTTCGTAGATCAGCATTTGTATTGATTGATGACCATATTTCATAGGTCATAGAGATACGGAGATATCTAACCAATAATGTGGGCACGTGTTGGAGAACATACGTTGGATAGACCCATATGAGACACTGCGAGAATTGTTATATATTCTTATGTGTCATCAGTTGGTCTTATACGTAGTGTGTATATGATCCTTAGACCTGAGATCTTCACTGGTTTCCTATATGTGTAATAGTTTACTTAGAGCCTGCCAAACGCTACTCTTTAACCAGCTAGTTATAAAGGTAGCTTTCGGGTTTACCACAACATGATGAGATACATGAATGATCAAGATGTAATTTGCCCCTCCTATATAACGGAGAGATATATCTGAGCCCCTCGAGGTAGATGGATTAAGGAAGTGCATCGTTATACTGAATGTGATTGAGAGTCAATCTAGATACATTAATCTACTACGGTATAAGTGAAGGGATCGAGCTATCATAGAATGATGCGATTCGCGTTGAGTTTTATCTAATATTGTGAGGCGAAGGGAACATGACATTATCACACTATAGTAGGTTCGTCTGATACTTTATGAATATTTGGGAATCGATATGTACTGCTAGGAATCGCTATCGATTATTGGTCGGAAAGGTGTTTCCGAGTCATGTCCAAATATACATGAACCTATAGAGTGGGTTTGGAATGGTTACAATTGGTTATTAAAGTTCGGATTGGATCCGTTCTAATGGGCTGAATTGAATATGGACTCAGATTGGGCCCAAGAGATAGGCACCACTGAGGGCTATAAAAAGGAGATGTAGACTTAGGGTTTCAAACAGAAGTTATATGCAAGAGTTGTACCACCACCGAAACCCTAGCCGTCCTCCACCATCTCTGTCATGCGTACGCTGCAAGCACCCCGGCACTCGGCGTTCTAACCGCGGACATGTGGATACCGATAGAGGCGTTGTTCTAGTGCGATGCTGCTCGACGGCGACTGTTTGACAGATCAAGGAGTCGATTGGACCAATCCAAAAGCCAAAGGATCAACTTGCTGCTAGGCTACCGCTTGGATCGATCGCACTGTTTGACGACTATACCAGGACATGCAATATCGATCTGTTTCGATATCTTCTTCCACTGTATTGCGCGTGATGCGGCCCAACTAGTATACACTGGTTGGAACGTGAAATTGGCCCCATCTTTCACGGTACAGTGAACCACGTCAATCTTCCTTGTACGTGTGCAGCACCCAATTCTTAGCAAGGAGCCGACTGTTCAGGAAATCAGCAACGCCTGCACTTGTTCTTCTCTCGTAGCAAGCAGCATAGAATAGTTTCTCCACCCGTACACACGTCAGCGCAAGAACGAAGAATATGATCAACAACGATCAGCACGTGAGATTGATCACAACGAGCACAACCCACAAAGCAATCTGAAATTCCCTAGTGAGAATTACAAGAACACACACACACGCGAGGTGGTCGCCATAATAGGCGATTTTCTGTTTAATCAACTCAATAAAATAACTGACCCCCCTACGATGGCCATTGGCCTTGGCTTTTTATTTGAGATATTTTATAGTGGATAACATGGGTAGTAAATATTGGTAGTAGAAATCAAAATTAACCTTCATTTCTTAAGGGTATTATGAACTTTTGCTTGTTTCCTTGCCTAACTCGTGTTGTCCTTGTCCTACTTTTTTTTCCCTCCGCCACCACACGCGTTAACTCGTGTTGTCGCTGCCCTAAGTTTTTCCTCCCCCGCCGCACGCATTATCGCTGCTCTCCATTGATCAATACGATATCATAAATCGCACATGCAACGTCTGCATGACCGTCAGGAGTCGTTTCAAGACACTAATGATGAGGAAGAAACAACGGCAATCAGAGTGAGAGGAAAGTAACCTCTCAAGATCCCCCCGGACACTAGACACCACTCGAGATGGTGATGTGACCATGTTCAACAAGGTTGACATGAAAAAGGGGCACATAGACCTGAACTTCCACCCTACCGTTCATGACGAACCAGAGAAGCACGGCGGGCAGCCTCGGGTGAGCATGATCGGCCTCCTCGATGTCGCAAACCGGCCCTTGGAGAACTACATAAAGCAGAACGGCCTGACGATCCTGGCGGGGGAGCAAGGGAGCTCCAGTACTAGTCACAGTTCCCCAAGCTGCTCTCCTGCGTTCAAGATAAACTAAATGGATAATTACAGTACTACCCTTTATATGATTTTTACTAACAATATTACCATAGGAAGTATAACTAAATCCTAACTAATCTGATCTGTTAGGTTAAATAGAATGAACAGCTCATATTCAATATTATGTACTGTAAAACAGCTCATCCTAACAGAAACACACACTACTACAGAAAAGCTTATCACAGACGGTTCGGAACCGTCATCACAGACGGTTTCCCGGACCGTCTGTAACTGAAGGACCATGTGGAGGTCCATTCATGTTTGTGATGAGTATTTGACTTTATTTGAGCAAGGTGTGCTCAAGTTTGAGTTTGATTTGGATTAATTTTCAAAATGAAGCAATTTGAGTTATCTCTGCCAGGAGTGGCAGTACCGGTCGTATGGACGCGGTAGTGATGAGTTGGATGGTATATTGCACATCTTTGTGGGCATTGCTATGTGAGGAGTTTCCTTGTCTTTGATGGTTGCAGGGCGACGGTGCTAGGTCTTGGTGAGGCGAAGGATGACCGGGACTAGGCGAGGAGCGTCGGAGGTCCAGACGGTTGGGAGATCGCCGGAAGATGATCGGAGACGGAGTCCGGGCAAGTCAAGAAGACAAGGAAAAGAGATGATGCTAGCTAGATGCCGCGTAGATCAATGAGGGCCGTCGGATTGAGGTCTAGTTGATAGGTTAGCAGGTCTAGGTAGTATGCTTTGAAAACCGTGCAAGAAAACCCAGTATGTGTGTGGGTTTT
This sequence comes from Otatea glauca, assembly GCA_036346275.1. NCBI lineage: Eukaryota > Viridiplantae > Streptophyta > Magnoliopsida > Poales > Poaceae > Otatea > Otatea glauca. Next base: position 27,786,115 of record CM070719.1, read on the forward strand.
GGGATAGCCCTTGCATGACTGTGTGTATGGGTTAATCCTAGCCCTTAGATGAGTGCTCTAGGGTTGAGGGACTCATCCAAGGGTGGTAGGTGGCCCAAGAGTAGTATAAATAGGGGTGGAGAGGTAGCCTCCTTCCCTTGAAGGTGTTGAGGTGTTTGATGCTTATTTGAGCTTTGCCCACATGAATGTGAGGCTTTGTAACCTCCCCTTCCAGAAAAGAAAGTTTTATCCATCCACCTCTGAATTTATTTTGCGCATTTACATTATGTCTTTACTTTACGCAATTTAAATTCAGCATTTACTTTCCCGCAATTACATTCCCGCAATTTACTTTCAAGTAATTTGGATTTGCCTCCCCTCCTTCTAAATGCTGCTGATCTTGGATGTTTTGAGTGTGTTCATTTGGTTTTACATCTCTTTTGCACTCTTGGATTGAGTTTAGAACATCTTTTCTTTCAAGTTCCAACTTTGTTCAGAACTTGTTCTTCACGCAGCAGTCAGTGTTTGATTTTTGTAAAAATCTAGAAAAGAATTTTTGAGTGATTCTTGCTGGAGGAGGTGCGGGACTCTGATATACACCTACAGAAAAATTTTGGTGTTCACTTGTTGCACCGTTTGGGCGCCATGAGGTGAAAACCGAGCCCCAAACTTGCTGCTCGAAGTTCTTGAGCATACTGTGTTCTTATATTTTTCCTGTTTTTTATGTAAGGCTTTTTGAGGTGAAATTTGGTGTAGTTCTTCGCGACTCGGATGCTCATAGGGATAACAATTCTCAGAATTTTTTGAGCTGCAGAATCCAACCAACCTCCTGTGCAAATTGAGGACAAGTTCTGGAAATTCTGCTTTTGCTTTTCTGAAAGTGACTTTTGTGATTTGAATTGATGTCCTTTCTAAAAGCAAGAGTTTGAATTGATTCCTCTTTATCTTAGACACTAGACAACTAGGATTGTGACTCAAAAATCCCCACATATTTTATGGTACTTATCCATGCATGCTTGGGGTACACATAGTTGTCTAGTTTTTCGGGTTTTTCACAATTTCTTTTGAGCGATCTTGTCGAGGTTTTTGTTGGAGTATTTTGGGGGAATTTTTATTTGCGACCATTCACCCCCCCCTCTGTTCGCCATCTCGGTCCTTCAATTGGCATCAGAGCCGGTTCTGCTCTTTTTAGATCTTGACCGGTCTCAAGAGCCATGGCGACGGACAAATATTCCACTAAGCCTCCCATCTTTAATGGAGTTGATTTTCCTTTTTGGAAGTTCCGTATGGAGTCATACATCACTGCCCAAGGCTACCTGATATGGCAGAAGGTGAAACTCCCGTATGAGGTTCCTGCTGATGAAAATGTCACGGCCATCAATATGGTTGACGTTGAGGCGAATGCTAAGGCAAGGAACATTCTCATACAGTGTCTTAGCCGCGGTGAGTATGATAGGATTTTTCACCTTCGCTCCGCTCACGAGATTTGGGTAACCTTCGATGCTTACCATGAGGGCTCTACTCAAATCAAGACTGTGAGGCAGGACCAGTTCAAGCGCGAGTACAACAAGTTTGATCAGCGCTGGTGAGAGTCTCGGCGAGTGTTTTGGTCGGTTTACAAAGATTTTGGCGACCTCCGGCGGTTGGTTGCATATACCCGACTCGGACAATGCTCGGTATTTCTTGACCGCACTCGACCTTCGGGTTTGGGAGATGAAGGTGACCACCATCAAGGACACCACCAACTTATCGACTCGACTCTTGGCGGGCTTTATTCCGCCTCAAGACTCATGAGATCGATGTCGTCTCTCGGAAGATGAAATCTCGATCGATGGCTTTGGTCACCGATCCCATTGGATCTTCTTCTTGATCCTTCTATTGGTTTCTCTCTTTCCGCCCTTTGCGAGCTAGCGATGACCAAGCTGGAAAAATTTCGGAAAATGAGCTTGCTCTTCTCGCTGCAAGTTTTCTCATGCATACAAGAGGGTGAGAGAGAGGAAGAGAGGTGGCTTGATCACTGCTTGAGTGTGGTGGCCCCAACCACATTCGGACCAACCATCCCAAGCTAGAGAAGGGCAAGAACGGCGTTGGCGGTTCGGGCAAGAACGACTACACCGACAAGAACCACAACAAGAAGCCTCGGTTCGTGAATGGCGCACGAGAAGAAATACCGCAACTTCTCCAAGAACAAGAAGCTCTTCCACCGTGTCTCGCGCGCTTGCGACATCAACCTCTCGACACGGAGACATGGAGCGGCGAGGCGAGGATGATCCGCAAGAGAAGAAGGGCGACGATGACTTCTCGGTATGTGCTTCATGGCGACACCAACGACATCAGCGACTCAGAGCTCTACAAATGACTCGGATGAGGTACCCTCCTATGACCACTCAACGAAGCTTTACGCAAATTAGGAAAATTTCATGCTAGAGCTAGAGCTAGGTGTGCGGAGCTCGAGAAGGAAGTAGGTACCTTGACTCGGGAGTTAGCTTCACTTAGATCTTCTCCTCCCGAGTCACCGATGATTGCTCTTTGTGTGATGCTATTCTTGTGGAGTTGGAGAACCTAAGGACCATACATGATAGTGTGCTTGCTGAACTTGATGGTCTTAGGTTGAAGAATGCTAGCACTAGTTCTATTGATGCTATTCCTATTGAGGCTAGTTTTCTTCATGCTCACTCCACTCCATCATGTGCTAATTGCCCTAAATTGCTTGCCGAAATTGATGCCATGAGCGAACACCTTAGAAAGCTTTCTGTTAGGAATGATGAACTTGAATTGCATGCTTCTAAGGACCCAGTCAGCTCATGTGAGGGCTGTAAGCAACTAAAACTTGACAATGATGCTTTCAATGTCAAGTGTGATCAACTTGCTAAGGATTTACTAGTTAAGTCATAAACTGGTTGCTTGCTGTGTGTTGGGGTTAAGGATGATGTGGATCAAATCCATGTCGAGCTTAAGAAGAAGTTAAAAGACCAAACCCTTAGGATTAGAGATGCCCCTTGCGTTTCTTGTGAGGCCCTCAAGATTGAGGTAGCCGTGCTAAGGGAACAAAAAGCACGTGTTGAGAGATCTTCTCTTTCTGGTTCTTCTTCTTCCTCTCCTTCCCCCTGTTCTTCTTGTGCTTCTTTCTTTCGAGATTGCCAGTATCTTATGAGCACTCTCGAGAAGTTTGTTGGAGGCAAGAAGAAGCTCAATCTTATTCTAGACCAATCCAAGATTAGTAGATTCAATCAAGGTCTAGGATTTGATCCCTTGGAGCACGCTCGGGCGCATCCTCCCACCATTGTGCGCGGCTCCAAGAGTGGCGAGATTGTGGTAGCTCCCAGAGTGAGCACCACCAAGTTTAGGTCTGCTGGGGTTGTCCATAAGACTTCTGACCAGAGGGTGTTACTCCTATTGCTTCTGCCTCTAGCAAGGCGAAGTACACACGCACCTTCTGTAAGAAGGATGGTCACCTACTAGATTTCTGTTTCAGGCACGCCAAGATCACTCGCCGTGAGCGTGTTGCTGCTCGTAGGGGTATTCAGGGTCATCCCCAGACTTTGAGTGCTCCTAAGACACACACTGCTTCTAGACAGGTTAGAGAGTCGCTTGTGTTTGGGCAGCGTCCAGGACTCGGTTTTCATGCTAGTTCTTTGAGTTTTAGCCCTAGAGCTGTTCGTAGTCCGTCTTTCCGTCGTCTTCTTGATATTCCTCATTTTTACCATCGAGGTAGATATCAGCGGCGTGAGGTGTTTTCCGGTAGGAGATCCAGGCAGCCTTACTGGGATGGTCCGGCTTTTGCACCACGGCGTGCCAACCCGCTTTGACTCTAGATTATCTACGAGTTGCTCGATCGTGTGAGAGTTGAGCGTCAGAGAGACACTCGAGTCCAGTCTTCTTCTGTGGCTGGTACTCTGTGGTGTCGTATGGTTCAGTATTGGGTTCCTAAATCTTCACTCTATCCCGATCTTGAGTCATCTTTCTCTCTTGTGTCTTGATCGGAGTTAAATCGGATGGGAAGGGCGATGTTTGGATTGTTGACTCGGTTGTTCTCGTCATATGGCGGAGATTCTCGTTGGTTCTCTTCCTAGTCCGAGCCCCGGTGATGAGTTAATCACTTTTGGGATGCATCTTGGTAGAGTCATTGCTAAAGGTACCATCTTCATTAACAAAAATTTCATTCTTAAAGATGTTGCCTTAGTAAGTAAGTGCAATACAATCGCTCTCTGTTTCTCGACTTATCGATGACTCTTTCGAGGTAAGTTTCAAGAGTAATGCTGTAGAATCCTTGATTCATCGGGAGGGTTAGTTTTGGGATTTCTAGATTTGGGAGAGTCTTTCGTGCTGATTTTTACGCTTCTTACGGAGACTCTCTTCGATGTTTGATTGCATCGAGTCCGTGATCTCTCCTTCGGCATAGGAGACTTGGTCACATTGGTTTTGATCATTTAACCGAGTTAGCGACCACGATCTCATTCGGGTTTGCCCAAACTCAAGATGGTCAAAGACTTAGTTTGCTCTCCTTGCCGACATGGCAAGATGGTTCTTGCTTCTCATCCTTGATCCCGTAGTGATGGTGATGCACCGGGACAGCTTTTACATATGGACACTTTGTTGGTCCGGCTAGAGTGCGATCGCGGGAGGGAAGTGGTATGTTCTTGTCATCGTTGATGATTTTCTAGATACTCTTGGGTATTCTTCACGGCCACGAAGGATGAGACCTTTTCTCACTTGAGGGTTTGATCGAGAGGTTGTCTATTGAGCTCCCGGTGCATTACGAGCTATCTGTGAGTGATAATGGCACGGAGTTCAAGAATTCCTACTTTGAGAGTTTTTGTGTGGAGTGCGGTTTAGAGCATCAGTTCTCTTCTCCCTCGCCCCTCAGCAGAATGGCGTAGTGGAAAGGAAGAACAGACCCTAGTTGAGATGGCCGGGCGATGCTAGGCAGTCTGATACTCCTAGGAAGTTTTGGCACGAGGCTATAGCTACCGCCGCCATGTTTCTAATCGCGTGTTTTGAGAGCACATTTGCATCGCACTTCTTATGAGTTGAGGTATGGGCGAAAGCCCGGTGTGTCTCATTTTCGCGTTTTCGGTTGCAAGTGTTTTATCTTGAAGTCCTGTAACCTAGATAAGTTTGAGTCTCGCTCTTCGATGGTATCTTTCTAGGTTACTCGACTTCTTCTCGTAGCTATAAGTGCAGGCGTTGATGCGCATAGGATCATAGAGACCTGTGATGTGACCTTTGATGAGGCTAGCCCAGAGCTAGACACGATGTTTGAGCTCTTCTTATCCCTCGAGACCATCTTTGTAGAATTTGAGGATGATGGAGATGATGGTGTTCCACGGATCTAGTCCCCTCTACACCGAGGTGCCTCCTGTTTCCATTTCGCACCTCGGGGAGACCCCTTGCCTTCCGACTCTCCTTCGTGAGTGGCTCTGCTCCTACCTCTTACGTGCATGAGGTAGAGGCCACTCGCTACGGTCCTCCCGTCATATCCGAGCTCATCCACCGATCGGATCATTGGTGATCTGTTTGAGTAGTCACTCGCTCAAAATCAGGTTTGTCTAGTTTTGCCTCCACTCTGCCTTTGTTGCCTCCTTTGAGCCGAAGGATGTTTCTCATGCATTATCCGATGAATCGTGGATTAATGCTATGCATGAGAACTTGAGAACTTTGAGAGGAACAAGGTATGGCGCTTGTCGAGCCCCATCTGGTCATAATGTCATTGGGACCAAGTGGGTGTTCAAAAACAAGCAGAGTGAGGATGGGGTTGTCATTCACAACAAGGCTAGGCTAGTTGCAGGGCTTTTCTCGGGTTGAGGGTCTTGACTTTGAGGAGACCTTTGCCCTCGTAGCTAGACTAGAGGCTATTAGGATCTGCTTGCATTCTCTGCATCCCGGGCTTCAAGCTCTATCAAATGGATGTCAAGAGTGCATTCCTCAATGGCTATATTGAGGAAGAGGTTTATGTCAAACAACCTCCGAGTTCGAGAACCCCAAGTTTCGAGTCATGTATACAAGCTCTCCAAAGCTTTGTATGGACTCAAGCAGCCCCAGAGCATGGTATGAGAGGCTCAAGTCTTATCTTCTCACCATAACTTCAAAATGGGCATAGTAGACAAAACTCATTCATCGGACACCATGAGTCTAATTTTCTTCTTGTCGATTTATGTGGGCGATATCATTTTGGTGGCTCGTCTCATTCGCTTGTGTCTCAGTTTTACGAGGTGATGAGCCTGAGTTTGAGATGAGTATGATGGGCGAGTTGAGCTACTTTCTTGGCTTCCAAATCAAGCGGACTCGGGAGGTACTTTCTTGCATCGAGGCAAATATACCCGTGACCTCTGAGGCGCTTCGACATGTCGATGGGAAGCCGGTGATGACTCCTATGGCCACCACTTCGTCCTCGAGCCCGATGAGGATGGTGAGCCTCTTGATCAAAAGGAGTTTGAACATGATCGGCTCCCTCTTGTACCTCACCGCTTCGAGGCCGGACATACATTTTTTGTGTGTGCGTGCGCTCGATTTCAAGCTTCTCCTCGCGTCTCTCACCGCCCGAGCGGTCAAGCGCATCTTGAGTACCTTCATGCTACCATCGATTATGGTATTTGGTACTCTTCGTCTTCTTGTCTATCTCTTAGAGCCTTTTTCGATTCCAACTTTGTCGGGTGTGAGGATAGATAGGAAGAGCACTTCTAACACTTGCCAATTCATTGGCACTTCTCTTGTTTCTTGGTCATCTAGGAAGCGATGCAGGGTTGCCTGATCCCACCGAGGCCGAGTATGTTCTTTGCACCGATTCTTTGTAGCAGTGCTCTGGATGAGATCGACCTTACGGGACTATGGGTTAGAGATAGAGAGTGTGCCACTTTTACGTGACAACACTTCAGCTATTTGCATTGCTAAAAACCAGTGCAACATTCCGGACCAAGCACATTGATATTAGATATCACTTCCTTAGAGACCATGTGGAGAAGGAGATATCGCGCTTGATTCGAGAGAGTGACCTTGATTAGCCGATATCTTCACCAAGCCTTTGGATAGCTCAAATTTGTTGCCTTGAGAGTGAGCTTGGAGTCGTGAGCCCTTACAACCTTTCGTGAGGGGAGTGGTTTGTATATTATGTATTATATGTTTTCTTCGACTTAGCTTTTCTTTTCTTTGTGTTTTTGGGTGACTTTGGGCTTGTTTTCTTGAGTTGAGTTCACTCACTTAGACTTCAGCATGCCTTCCATGGACCTCTTATCTTGTGCTTTAGGTTGCTATCATGCGTGATTAGCTGTTCTCTCTTCTCTCTAGGTTGAGTTCCCTCACAGTCTTATAAGTCTAGCGGTATTAGGCCTCCAGGTAGGCAGAGTGCAGTGTGCACTCCTTAGTTGGGATCTAGAGTCAGCTTCCCTTTGTCAGTCACTGGGGAAGATAAGAGCGAGTCTAAGCCGTAGTGAGTCTCTTCTATCTTATCTATGCTCAATAGCCATCCAGTTTTGCAGTTTCTCGGCTTCTTCTCCTCATTCTGTTTTTCTGGTTGTTATTGAGTTCATTCGGGTTTTCTTTATGCCTAATCTTGATAATAACTCAACTTTAACCAGATTTGAGCTTAAAATTGATTCATTTGTTGAGGGGGAGTTTGGGAATCTGTTCATGCATTGCATTTAGACTGCATTTTCTGTTTTATGAGCTTTGTCTATTATGCAATTGATTTCTTCTTCATGCTATACACCATGCTACATCATTTGAAGAAAATCACTAGCTTAGGTATGTCCAAGTTCATTTAACTTGCTAAGCTTAAAAATGAAATAAGCCTTAAATGAAAAACTTGATGAAACTTGTTGCTTTTACTTGCTAGGTTTCTTCTCTAGAGGTTTGTGCCATAATTTGAGAAATTTAGGAGTTCTCTAGAGTCCCTATAGCAACTTGGGTGAAACTAGTTTGATCCATGCTAGAGTCCTTCAATTTCTCATGAATCATTGTGCAAAAAAAAATGAAAATTAAACAAAATTGACTCTTCTTGTGCACATATGACTCAACACCTTGCATTCACAAGACCGCTTCCCATTGCACTTGGGATGAACTTGGAATACATCGTGTTTGACCTAGACCATCCTCTTAAGAGTTCATCTTGAAATGGTCGCATACGGCTTGAGTCAATTGGTTGTCAAAAGAAAATGCAAATAAATTAAAAACAAAGACATATGTGGGTAAAGAATGCAAATAATGTCAAACATTTGCACCCCGCTATGTCTTGTATGATGATAAATCAAAATTTGCATTAAGTGATAAATGAGCCCGAAGGACCTTGTATGCTCTTCTAGATTCCCCAAAGTGTTGAGTAGGTTGAACTCTAGGTTTTCCTTTTGATCCTTAGAGTGGCTATTCTTCTATTTTTGAAACTAAAGCTAAGTGTTGCACTTGTCTAATCATGCTAAAAATGAATATTCAAAACTAAGCTCGTATTTGCACTTGGACATGTCTTAGTTTAGTCATCTTCTGAAATTGATAAGCTTGGTGTAATGTCCTTCCATTTTGATCAATTGGATAATCTTCAAAGCTCTTTCGATTGCATTTCATGCATAAATAAAAAAAATTGATGCCTATATTGCCAAAAGGGGGAGAAAATGTAGAAAAGGCATCACTAAAATGATAAAAATGTGAATGCTTATTTGGTTATTATGATCTTTGTAAAACTATGCTACTACTTCTGTTGGATCATAATCTCATAATCACATTTGACATGTTTAGTTGGATTTTAGAGTTTTTGTTGAAAACTTCTAAAATCTGAATTCCTCTTCGTCAACTTGGTCATGGTTCTAATTTCTATCTTTAGACCAAGTTTGACTTTGCAACTAAAAATTGCTTTCTTCTTCATTTTCTTCAAACTCAAATTTATGCCTTTTGTGTGGTTTGTCAATATACTCATCAAGGGGAGATTGAAGGACCATGTGGAGGTCCATCCATGTTTGTGATGAGTATTTGACTTTATTTGAGCAAGGTGTGCTCAAGTTTGAGTTTGATTTGGATTGATTTTCAAAATGAAGCAATTTGAGTTGTCTCTGCCAAGAGTGGCGATCGGTCGTATGGGCCTTGTAGTGATGAGTTGGATGGTTTATTGCACATCTTTGTGGGCATTGCTATGTGAGGAGTTTCCTTGTCTTTGATGGTTGCAGGCGACGGTGCTAGGTCATGGTGAGGCGAAGGATGACCGGGACTAGGCGAGGCGTCGGAGGTCCAGACGGTTGGGAGATCGCGGAAGATGATCGGAGACAGAGTCGGGCAAGTCAAGAAGACATGGAAAGGAGATGATGCTAGCTAGATGCGCGTGGATCAATGAGGGCCGTCGGATTGAGGTCTAGTTGATAGGTTAGCGGGTCTAGGTAGTATGCTTTGAAAACCGTGCAAGGAAACCCGGTATGTGTGTGGGTTTTGGGTTAGCCCTTGCATGGCTGTGTGTATGGGTTAATCCTAGCCCTTAGATGAGTGCTCTATGGTTGAGGGACTCATCCAAGGGTGGTATGTGGCCCAAGAGTAGTATAAATAGGGGTGGAGGGGTAGCCTCCTTCCCTTGAAGGTGTTGAGGTTTTTGATGTTCATTTGAGATTTGCCCACATGAATGTGAGGCTTTGTAACCTCCCCTTCCAGAAATTAAAGTTTTATCCATCCACCTCTGAATTTATTTTGCGTATTTACATTATGTCTTTACTTTACGCAATTTAAATTCATCATTTACTTTCCCGCAATTACATTCCCGCAATTTACTTTCAAGTAATTTGGATTTGCCTCCCCTCCTTTATAAATGCTGCTGATCTTGGATGTTTTGAGTGTATTCATATGGTTTTACCTCTCTTTTGCACTCTTGGATTGAGTTTAGAACATCTTTTCTTTCAAGTTCCAACTTTGTTCAGAACTTGTTCTTCGCGCAGCAGTCAGTGTTTGATTTTTGTAAAAATCTAGAAACATCATTTTTAAGTGATTCTTGTTGGAGGCGATGCGCGACTCTGATATACACCTACAGAAAAATTGTGGAGTTCACTTGTTGCACCGTTTGGGTGCCATGAGGTGAAAACCGAGCCCCAAACTTTCTACTCGAAGTTCTTGAGCATACTGTGTTCTTAGATTTTTCCTGTTTTTTCTCTAAGGTTTTTGAGGAGAAATTTGGTGGAGTTCTTGACGACTATGATTCTCATAGGGAGAAAAATTCTCAGAATTTTGTGAGCTGCAGAAGCCCACCAACCTCCTGTGCAAATTGAGGACAAGTTCTGGAAATTCTGCTTTTGCTTTTCTAAAAGTGACTTTTGTGATTTGAATTGATGTCCTTTCTAAAAGCAAGAGTTTGAATTGATTCCTCTTTATCTTAGACACTAGACAACCAGGATTGTGACTCAAAAATCCCCACATATTTTATGGTAGTTATCCATGCAAGCTTGGGGTACACATAGTTGTCTAGTTTTTCGGGTTTTTCACAATTTCCTTTGAGCGATCTTGTCGAGGTTTTTGTTGGAGTATTTTGGGGGAATTTTTATTTGCGACCATTCACCCCCCCCCTCTGTTCGCCATCTCGGTCCTTCAGTAACCATGTGTCAGTGATGTTACGGCATATCACAGACGGTTTCTAAACCGTCTGTGATAGAATATATCACAGAAGGTTTTAAACTAAAACCGTCTGTGATATTATCATATCACAAACTGTTTTATTTAAAAACCGTCTGTGATGTTATGATATCACAGACGGTTTTTGTTTGAAACCGTCTGTTACATCATTACATCACAGACGGTTTTAGTTGAAAACCGTCTATGATGTGATGATATCACGACGGTTTTTGTTTGAAACCGTCGTTACATCTTTATATCACGCATGGTTTTAATTAAAACCGTCTGTGATAAGACTTCCAACAGGCAACCATTAATCTATTTATTGGCTAGCCTCAGGAAATGCTAGCCACGCCCTCTGGAAAAAGCAGATTACAGAATAACTAAACTCATATTACTAAAACATTACAACCATTTCAGAAATGAACTCAGATATATTAACCAAATGTAACTCAATAGCATTAACCAATTAATCGAATACACAACTACAATTTAGAAATCCACAACACAAGTTTGACAATTAACCCAAATGGTAATTTAGAAAAAAATACGACTCCTCAAGTTATAGGCAGCGTGGAACTCGCCTTTTTTGTGTAAAACTTGACTGAGCAAGAAGGCACAAAGCTGGCCTCGAATTCGCTCCAGATCGGCCTTTTCCAACGCAGTTGTTACCCGATTGGTCGTTTTCTTAGTGACAAGGAGTTCCATGTTGTGGCAAACGTAAAATCCACAATGGTTATTTCCCTTTCCCTGCTGGTGGCACTGCAAATATAGATTTGGTTAGTTCCAGAATCATTATGACATAGTTTACATAGGATTATTGTGTACTGTGATTTACAGGAAACTTAAAATCGTGATTCACCGCCTGTCCTTGCGAAGGCCCTCCATAATATTTGTACACTTTGAGCGCTACGTGATTGCAATAGGTTAGGCTCGGCTATTCCGGAGAAACATACACGTTTGAACAACCTACATGACCATGTTAACTTTGGAGGAAACGTGATTAATTACCTGTGATTAATTTTGCGATAGGTTGTAAGTCGTGGCTGCCACTCTGTAAGGAATCAAGGTAAATAACCCGATTAAATCGATGGATGAATTACAATGAGAACCCAATGAAACCTACGGGTATGTCGGCATGGTCAATTAACGAGCGAGTTGCAAGCATAGTGCAAATCAAACTAGCACTTACCACAGGTTGTGGGGTTAAAGTATGAACTCTTTATCTTTTTGAGCCGCCAAGGCCTCTCGAGCGTATTTTTCGACAAATCCGTAATCTTTGTCCATTGTTTGCTTGGAGACTATGTGTGGGTCCAGAAAACCCACCGGTTGTTCGTTCTTCCTTGCTTCCTGGATCATGTATCTAAATATACGAAAGCATTGAGTCATATATATATATGAGTTTTATCAATATTATACGAATGTAGAATGTGAATGCACACACTTACAATGTCCAGCATCTCAAGAGCGCGGCATTGAGGGCGTCGAGGTTGAAGACGTCAAAAAGGTCATTGAAGTCGGCTGTGAAGAATCCCCCCGATGACTCATTGAATAGATGCTCATACTTGAAACTGACTGATATACTCGTTATCCGGTCTTGCACTGGCTTTTTAGCCTGTTGCATGCACCAATTCTGCAATCTGATGCAAGCAATAGAAAGGTTCTTCATACGCTCTCCTGTTACAAAAGGCTCTCCTAGCTGGTATACTCGGGCCAAGGGGGCAATTGGATAGTCCAATTTCTTCGTGATCGCCGCTTTGCCCTTGACTTTTTTTACGCCATAAGGAGTGCGTGACGGCGACAGTGGGCACCATCAAGCGAATGTCCTTTGATGCAGGGGGCACGGAGCTGATTTGGTGCTCTGTGAGGTGCATCATCCGCTCGAGCGGTTGGGAAGCTCCGTGATGGAGGGCGAGCATCGAGGAGATGTCATTCTTTGGGCCTTTGGATAAAGCGTGAATGGCGCCCCAGTGTCACAATCTCGTCATTTGGGGCATCGGAGTGGGACGGTCTTGAAATTATCGTTTACACCGCCCACACTAACCTTCATGAATCCTGTGCCACAAGGGTGCCGTGCACAGCGCCCTTCAATAAATGGATCGCGACCCCAAGCGGTAGGAATAACAGTGGCACCATGGACAAGTCTCACTTGGAGAGTGCACCGCTTGGCCACCTACATAACGGTACCACGATTAGCTCTGCGTCCAATGACTATTTGTATGGAGCATTCAAGACATATATATAAGTACCTTGATGTCACAGATGTGAGATTTCCCATGTTAATTTGTGGGAGTGGCGGACGACAATTGCTCTTTTTGGTAGTGGGGTGATTTGCCCACATACATCTGGGACTTGCGCAGGCTGATTATTGAGCCTTTCCTCGAGGCTTTTTATCTTATTGTTGAATTCTTCTCTTAGTCTTTCCTCAATCCTTTGTACCAGTCATTCCTCTCGCTCTGCTTTGGTTCTCTTCCTACTGCGGTACTTATGCGAGTGCACTGAAATCGACTTCCAGGAACAAAACCTCAACGCCTCGCGTGCGACCAGGGTGTTCCTTGTTTCCCAAGGCTGTGGAGAGTACATCTTTCACCCTGTCTGGCAAAAAAGTGTCCTCGAAAGATTGTGTACTCAACGCTACCTACAAGATCTCGAAAAGTTAATTCACTTACGAAATTACGGACTAATTACGTACAAAATTGGAAGTCCAATATCTTACCAGTCGTTGGTAGACTTCCTCGTCCATGGGTTTGTAAAGGAGGCGGTGCGGAAGGCGTTGCACTTGACCTTGCTCTCGAGCGGTCTCGCGCGTCGGTCAACGATACATGCAAATGGCACACAGGCCTCCTCGTCCTCCCTCTCCCATTGTTCCCTCTTCCCCGCGTACCCAACGGTGCCAAGTGGGTGGGTGCTCCTTGCCTGCAGGGCCTTGTGGGCTTCACTTTGGCCGACGATTCATCCGTCGTCTTCGCCTCAACAAATTTTTGCCATATATCCTCGAATGAACCCGTACTTAGAGAAGGGAGTCTGTCCTTATTGACATATTCCTTGACAAGGGTGCTCTTGAAATTCTTCCACGCCTTCCCGCCACTAGCAAAGGCATCTTTGTCGCACTAAGATCACAAAGTCTTCGGGATATCGAACGAAGACATAATTTCTATCACCAAGTCGTTGCGGCTCTCATCGATCGATGACTTCCGGGATGGACATGTGATGGGGACCGTTCGTGCAACTATCCCGCACAATGTCCTAAATGCATTCACCGCCTTTCTTGGTTGGTGGGGCCCCATCCTTCGATCAACCGCTGTGATGGTATATCATTAGTGGGCCTTTTATTTGCTCCTCTTGGACCTCGAGGAGTTTTTCTTTTCGGTGACTCATCACATCCTTGAGACGGCGAATGAGGGGACACCATCTTGCAATCTAGGCTGGTTGTCGTGGCACAACAGAAAGAAAAGTAAACAAACATGGAAGGCTACCAATTGATAGCGCTTTTATTTAATGGGTATAAAGGTAGTTGAGAGAAGGTAAGTTGAGAGAAGCAATTCATGATATTTTAGTTATAAGTTCTCATAAGTAATGTCTAACTTGGTCTCTGACACTAGTCTGGATCACACCATGCACAATTGGCTTGAGTAATCTTGTTGTAGTTGCTTTCTTACCAACCTCAGAACTACTTAGAAATTTATACCCTTAATCTATAGATCTCCAAGGTTAATGTTAAGCTTAATTAGCTTCAAAGCCAAATAAGGATTTATAATAGTCACAAGCAATATCAAGCATCTTATTGGTATCATAAACAGGACCATCAGGGCCCTCAAGAAGTAATAAAGTTCTTTCTCCTTCTTTGATTAGCCACGACATGGAAACATTTAGTATTTTTATCTTCTTCTTTAATATTCTTTTCTCTAGCTCGTTGTCTAGCTTTGGTTTCTTCAATAACCCAAATATTTTATATCCCTTGTTTAATAGACAATAATCTGTTTTCCTCTTTAGAAGTAATATGTAAAGCAAACTCCTCTTTATTTTTAGAAAACAAAAGGGTATCATCAGCATATTGCAAACTGATGATACCACCAGGATAAACATCTTCACGAGACCCTTAATTATCCTGCATTAATACTTTAAGTAAGATTCTCGTAAAAACATCATAACTGCATTGAAAAGAATTGGGGATAAAGGGTCCCTCGCCTTAAACCTTTACGGTTTGGAAAAATTACTTTCAACATTATTAATTTTCACCCCTCTGAATCTTTATCTAAAATAGAATGAATCCACATCGCCATTTGCTCCCAAACCCTCTCTTAGCCAAAATGTCCAACAAGAAGCTCCAATTAACCATATCATAAGCTTTCTCATAATCAAGTTTGAGAACAAGGCCCTTATCTTTATCGCGATGGATTTTATGAATAACCTCATGAGCGGTGACCACACTCTCTAAAATGTATCTATTTTTAATAAAAGCGCTTTGATTTTGCATAATGATTCTATCACAAATGTGACTAATCCTATTTGTTAACACCTTTGTAACAATTTTATAACTACAATTCAACAAGCTAATTGGTTTGAACTGCTTCATATTTTAGCGTTATTCTCTTTAGGAATTAAAGAAATCATAGCAAAGTTAAGTCTGAACAAATCAAGCTCTCCTCTTTCCAAAGATCTAAATAGAGCCATCAGATCATCTTTATTAATATTCTAGAATTTTTGATAAAAAATAAAAGGAATGCCATCTGGACCAGGAGCTCCATCCGAGTAGGAATCAAAAACTGATTCATTCATTCATTCATGATCTACTTTGCCATTTATGATCTACTTTGCCATTATTCTTATAATTTTGAAATCTAACCAAGTTAAAATCTCCCCCTAATAATCCATCCCTTATCGGCACTTACCGAGCGAAAATCGATGGGGAGGCGTCGGCGAGGGTGCGGCGTCGGCGATGGGGAGGGGTCGGCGAGGGGGCAGCATCGGTGATGGGGAGGCGTCGGCGAGGGGGTGGCGTCGTCGATGGGGAGGGGTCGACGAGGGGCGCGTCAACAAGAGGAGGCGTCGGCGAGTGAGCGGAGACGAATATACTTAGGGTTTTGAGCGCGTGAGTGGAAGAGTAGAGAATGAATGATGCGCCAAAGTGGCCTTTTTATAGGTCTCCCATATCACAGACGGTTCTATACTAGAACCGTCTGTGATAGAAATATCACAGACGGTTCTAGACTAGAACCGTCTATGATATTATTTTATCACAGACGGTTGGGATAGTTTTATCACAGACGGTTCTATTATAGAACCGGCTGGGATATAAACTATACCAGACGATTCTATTATAGAACCGTTTGTGATGAAGATTGACACAGACCTTCATTGCTAAGGTAAATCCAAAGTTTGGCCTTCTTGACATAATGTATATACTTCAGTTTGTGCGGGCAATATCAGTAAAGGAAAGGAAACTATATTAAATAAATCAGATACATATATACACAAAGTTGTTTTTAATTTCGAGCATTTCATTACAAACAACTCTATTATCTTCTAGAGTACACTTAAAATCATAACTCCACTTGCTTATTCTTTTGTATAAAAATTAGCCCTTCATGATGATCGACGCGTGTGTAGCTAGCTTCTTCGGGTTGTTCTTCCTGGACTGTGATGCTCTTTCCGATAGGAGGTAACTCTTGAATTGATTGTATTCTTCCTCATCTACTACATTCTCTACTCCGACAATCCTCCTTTTCCTGAAGAACTACATGTCTCTTCTTGTTGGGACGGTCGATTACATAGAATACTTGAACAGCTTGGTTAGCGAGTACGAATGATTCATCTTGGTATCCGACGCGTGCGAGGTTGTGAGAGTGACACCGCATTTGTCAACCTTCACATGCCGGAGGTGGACCCAACGACACGAAATAAGGGGATCTTGAATAGTATATAGTCGAGCTCCCAAATCTCCTCTATGAACCCATAGTAGGAGCTCTCGTTGACCCAACGGTGTTGAACGCATCTATGCATACACCGCTGTTACGTTCGTGCTCTTCATATCCCGATCTCTCGTGTAAAATATGTACCCATTTAAGTCGTATCCTTTCCATGTTACAACTGTAAATGTTGGCCCTTTGCCAACCATGTGGCGTATCACTGACGAGGTCCTAGTGATGGGTCGCTCCTTGACCATCTGTTAAGCTGAAGGTTATCTGTCTCGTGATCCAAGACTCTTGCGCGTCGATTCTCTTGCCGTAGAGCTGCTTATGCTCATTAATGTACGGGACACTACATCCATGTGTTGCAAAACCGTGAAATGAGCTTGAGCATAGGAAGTCTGGATCAGCGTGATTGCTTTCCTTCCGATGGTCCCGATGCCTCGAGTCTCCCCTCATGGCGAGATCGAGGCACACCTATTGGTTCGACTGAGCCATATAATCGACGCGAGAACTCTACGACTTCTTCGGTTGCATAACCTTCGACAATGCTACCCTCCGCCGAGATCGATTCCGACGTAGGACTTGAGAATTCCATATACCTCTCGAATGGGTACATGCTACGAGGAACACGGGCCCGCATATCTTTATCTCTATCACAAGGTGAACAACGAGATGGACCATGATATCGAAAAGCAGCGGAGGGAAATACATCTCAAGATTACATAGAGTCATCACCACCTCAGCCTGCAGTGCATCTAGTGCTTCGGGATCGATGACCTTCTGAGCAATTGTGTTAAAGAAATAACACAGCCTCGTGATTGTCTCCCGGACCTTGACTGGCAAAATACTTCTAATTGCCACAGGGAGCATTTGTGTCATCAGCACATGACAATCATGAGACTTCATGCCAACTAATTTCAAATCTTGCATCGAAACAAGTCTCTTGATGTTAGAGGAGTAACCGGACGGAACTTTCACACCATGCAAGCACTGGCACAGTTCAGTTCTCTCGGCCTTAGACAAAGTGTAACAAGCAGGTTCGCAGTATGTTCGGCCTGTATCTGTCTCTTTCGGTGCTAACTCAGGTCTTATGCCCATATTGACCAAGTCAAGGCGAGCATTGATACTGTCCTTTGATTTGCCTTTAATATTCAATAAGAGACCAATCAAGCTATCACAGACATTCTTCTCCACGTGCATCACGTCGATGCAGTGTCGAACTTCTAGGTGCTCCCAATAAGGTAGGTCCCAAAATATTGATCTCTTCTTCCACGTGCTCTTCTCACGGGACCTCGATATACGCCCCTTTCCAAACGCAACATCCAAGTTCTTAACCATATCATATATATATCTATCCCACTTAAAGGCTTTGGAGCTAAACCGTCTTCGTTCGTTCCATCGAATTGTTTTTTCATTTTGCGGTATGGGTGATTCCTCCGAAGGAACCTACGGTGATGCATGTAAACAGTTTTGCGCGAGTGATTCAGCCACACACTCTCGGTATTGTCTAGCGGTGAGTGCGAGCTTTGATTCCTTTTGTACTACGGCACGATAGGTTACCAAGGGCGGGGTAATCATTTATGGTGCGAACAAAAGCGATTGCAAAGTGAAGTTCTCTCGTTTATACGCATCCCATACCTGCACCGGGAACCCATAGTGTTTTCAGATCTTCCACCAATGGTGCTAGGTACACATCAATATCGTTCCCTGTGTTGTTTGATCCTTGGATAAGTCTGCACAACAAAATGTACTTGCGCTTCGTACACAACCAAGGAGGAAGGTTGTAGATACAGAGATTCACGGGCCAAGTGCTATGCCGGCTACTCATGTTATTGAAAGGATTCATTCCATCTGTACTCAATCCAAACCTTATATTCCTCAGATCCTCACCGAATTCTTGAAACCTCCTATCGATGTTTCTCCATTGGATGGAATCAGGAGGGTGCCTTAGCATTCCATCGTTCTTACGCTCCTCCGAGTGCCAACGCAACAGTTTTGCCTCATTTGGATTCGCAAACAAACGCTTCAAACGAGGAATTATAGGCAGATACCATGCCACCTTAGCAGGAGGTCCTTTCATCACCTGGATGCCCTCACTTTCATCATTCGAATGACTCTTACGCTTGTACCGGGATGCGTTGCACACAGGACATATGTTCAAGTTCGCGTACTCTTGGCGGTACAGGATACAGTCGTTCGGACATGAATGTATTCTTTCTACATCCATTCCCAAGGGACAAAGAACCTTCTTAGCTTTGTAGGTGGTTGTCGGCAACTCGTTTCCCTCGGGAAGCATGTCTGCCAATAAACGTAACAACACTGTGAAACTCTTATCGGACCAACTGTTGCTTGCTTTCAATTTTAGCAGTTCAAGCACGGATGACAACCTTGTGTATTTCGACTTGCAGCCTTGGAACAAAGGTTTCTCCGAGTCCTCCATCAAGCCCCGGAATTTACCATATTCTCTATCATCACGGTTCCCTTCTACATCACGCAGCATCTGATTCAGATTATCTTCCTGCAACCTATCCTCATCGGAACCACAATCGATATGACCATCCGACATATCATTGACTTCGTCGACCATGTTAGTACCTGCTTCCTGTATCTCCTGCTCTTCACCGTGACTGGTCCAACATGTATACCCCTTTTTGAAACCCCTCATAATCAAGTGTGCTTCGATCTGCGCAAAGTTTCGAAACATCTTCAGATTCTCACAGTCAATGCACTGACAAGACATAAACTGCCCCCCTTATTAAACATATCCTCTTCTACAGCTCTTCTAAAAGCGGAGACGCCATTAATGTACTCGGCACTCACACGGTTCTTAGTGTACATCCATCTTCGGTCCATCTACACCAAGCATATAGCATTAATTAGTGTTAATGCAAGTAAAACCGATTACTACCCTTACATAGAAAGAACACATGAATCTACAAGCTAAATCTAAAAAATCATAAAATTCTATCCTTACTAAGCAAGATCTTGAATATACTACAATTAGACACCGTTACTAACCTTAGATCACCAAAATCAAATGGATCCTCAATCACCCTTCAAAATCAACGGTCTTCTTTTACCAAATCGCCTCACACCCGCAGCCAAATGAAAATAGATCCCGAAACCCTAAAATGCACAAAGTGGCTCGGGCCTCTGTATTTTATATTGCTGATAGAAATTTCAAACGGTTTTATAAAAAAACCGTCAATGATAAACATAACATAACCATCCGTGATATATCATAGACGGTTTTATTACAAAACCGTCTGGGATAATACGTGATTTCAATATAAAACCGTCAGTGATATTATTCGTTACAGACGGTTTTGAGAAACCGTCTGTAATGAGTCGTCTAATATAAACT
Source organism: Otatea glauca (assembly GCA_036346275.1). Classification (NCBI taxonomy): domain Eukaryota; kingdom Viridiplantae; phylum Streptophyta; class Magnoliopsida; order Poales; family Poaceae; genus Otatea; species Otatea glauca. Next base: position 27,805,939 of record CM070719.1, read on the forward strand.
TTTCTGTAGTAGTGACACATACACACCGCAAGCCACCAGAACTCTTACTCAGTTAACCAAAAAAAAAGGAAACAACTGATTTGAAATTTAATAAATAAAAAAATCTACGAATCGGACTAGAATCAGATTGGAACCCAAATAGCACCCACATAGATTGATTTTTCCATGTTGTATGTGCTTTATGTCCCCTTTCCTGGCTTCGCGCGCACAAGGACCTTATGGTTCATGTGAACACCGAGTCCTCGAACTCCTTCCTGGCTCGCCTCCTCTTCTAGCTTTTTGCCATGCACACGGCGCTGACCTGGACTCCGAACGGCGCACCGTACCAGCACAGGCTCCACGCGCTTTTTGTTAGGCTCCATGCATCGCAAGCCTCCACACGGTCCAGCTACCTCAAGCGTTGGAGGTGCAGCCGTATACACTCCCCTTTGGTTCAGCGGCAGCCCACATGTAGCACGCCAAACACCATCGGCGCCTCAGTTCCATCTTTCTTTCTTTTCCTCATGCAAAACAGCACCCACTTGAGTTATAACTCCAGATTATGAATTGAGAACACAAACCGAAGTCATAGTAGTACTTGAAGCCGTATCATTGTGTCTAGTGGTAACGATCTGTAATCTATAATCATCTACTTGCGTGGCTTCTTGGGATCGGTAGAATTTTTAATTTACGCCAGTGTAGCCTACTGTAACCCTTCACCTATTTTGAGATAAATGGAGCTGGACCCCAAACATTAAAATGAACAAGAGTCAGATGCTATGACATAGACTCACTAGAAGGATATGAGAGTTGTAGCTGCTTATTAAGCTTACAACCCATATAATCTAAAGAGGCATGACTACTAGACATAGATCTTAAAAGACCACAACAAACTAAAGAAGACAGATGTGAACCACAAAGATGTCCCAAACAGTGATTCCACTGAGCAAACGACACGATGGAAGATGCAACGGAGGTGGAAGTAATGGAGGAGACGGAGAGACAAGACAGGCAGGGGCAGCAGAAGGAAGACAAAGCCAGTCAAGATCCTAGAGATGCTGAGTCACGATGATAAGGGCCAGTACCAACCAGAAACCCTATATAGCGATCTTGTACACAATAAGAGTCAGAATTGAGGATAACACGACAGCCATGATCAGTGAGTTGGCTATGGATATAAGCTGCATTATTAGTTTTTGAACATAAGAAACAACAGTAATATGAAAAGGGGAAGACAAAAGAGTGTCTCGTCCTATAACAGAAAGAGAGGTACCATCTGTGGTCTGAACAGTGATAGGAGTAGCGAGAGGAAAATGGATTTAAGACTGGTAGAATCAGATGTCATATGAAAAGAAGCACTAGAGTTAAGAATCCATGATGAGATATTTGAAGGAGATGTGAAAGGTGGTTTCCCACTAGAAGACTGAATAGCAGTACCAGTAGAACCAATCGTGCAAAAGCAGCTATGCGACATAACAGCGTGAGAATATGCTAAGTGGGATCAAAACTAGCGGAAGTCTTCTAAGAAGAGGTGCGTTTGGGTGGGCGGCCACCTCGACAAGCAATATCTTTCTTCTTTTGGTAACAGAACTACTCCACGTGTCCATTCTTGTCGCAGTAAGTACAATGAAGTCCTCCACCCCAATGGCCACCACTAGAGTAGGCGCCACTAGTGGAGGGGAAGCACGAGGCACAACAGATGTAGAAACTAGTGCACACACAACCAAGACAGACGGAGACACTAGTAGACCAGCACCGCGAAGGTGAGTCTCCTTAGTATGAATAGCTGCAAAGGCCTCCAACAGGGTCACACGAGGGTGGCAAGCAAGCAGCTGGGCACAAATATGCTCAAATTTAGCCTAGAAACGTGTCAATAAGTTGTAGATGTGGTGAAGCTCCAGATGAGAGAGCTGACGCTAACAACACTAGTAAGTGCGGCAAACCTCCAATCCAAGAGAATCAAACTGACGCTACACCGAGGACAGCTACACGTATAACTCATACACAGTAGAATCACTCTGCTGCAACGACTGCTCCTATCGTATAACAGCAAGGTACAAGGAATCGCTAGCAGGCTCAAAGTGGTCACAAAGATGTACCCACATCAACTGTACTAAAGACAAAGAAATCACATCTCTAGTGAGATGTGAAGAGGAACGCGGTATGCTACGCTAGCACAAAAAAAAACTACCGTGTAACAAGAAAGCTACTCGCAAGAAGGGGATCATAGATAAGATTACCACTAGACGCCGCATTCGCGAATCCTTCGCGCCGATGTAGTGGATCGTCCTCGCCGCGATCGTTACGCCGATGTAGTGGATCGTCCTCACCTCGCCGTGGATCGCCCTCCCACGCCGTAGTCGCAGCAAAGATCACCGCAGAGTCCACACGCCCGAGATGGAACGCCGCGCGTCGGTGTGCAAGCACTGGTCGCTAGCAGGGCGGCGAGAGGAGTAGGCTAGGTTTCGAGTGAATCACTCCTAACACGTGGAAAGCACACCTGCGCCTCCTCCTCCTCTCCTTATATAGCCACAAGATGAAACCTAAACTAGGGCCCATCGTGCTAAGCCCACGAGGTTCATTAATTACGGATCCAATCCAAATTAATGCGCCCCACCCATTAAGTGTGTGACCTGCAGGTTCACATACGTTTGGACATGGATTCGGAAAACTCCTTTTCAATCCAATAGTTGGTAGCGGCTTCTTGCAAAGTATGCCAACTCCCAAACATACTATGATCAAATCGGACAGAACCTATCAAAAGTACTCATGCAATAATCCCTTTGCCAAGTATATGAAGATTGATCTCAAGGCGAGAAGCATGTCATCCTTTGATGATTCAATCCATCTCTCGTATCCATGATATATTAATAAGTTGTGATTGACTCCTCAATCACGGCATGGCCATGCACTTCCTTAATCATGTCACACGAGTGGCCTTGTCATATATCTCTGTTTCATTGGAGTGGCAAATTCCATCTTGACTGCTCACTTCCCTCTGCAGGTTTCATAGTAAACATGGAAGCTACCTTTATAACTATCCGGTTAGGAAGTAGTGTTTGATAGCCCCAAGGAAAACTATTACACATGTAGGGAATATGACAATCTCAAGTCTAAGGATCATACATCTACTAGGTATGAGATACATCGATGACACATAAGAATGAAACATTCTCGCGATGTCCCATTATGGTCTATCTAACCCATGTTCTTCAACATGCGTCCACAATGTATAGATGTTATCTCCATATCCCATGATCTATGAAGCATGATCATCGATCACTACATGTGCTGATCTATTCATCGTTGTCCTATACGATGAAATCCGATCAGAGATATTTATCGAATTACATCATTAAGTAAAGAGCTTCATAAGCAAGTCACATACTTGTTGATCAATACAATGATATATATTCATTGGACCAATAATCATAATATTATTCATAAACATAGTCATGTTACAATCATCTAAATGATTGCCTCAAGGGCATAACACTAACAATCTCCCACTTGCACTTGAGTCAATCAATTAAGTATCTAATACCAATAGACCTTGTGTGCGCCTCATGCTTAGGCTGTGGCAGTGGCTTTGTCAACGGATCGGCCACATTGGCTTCCATATGTACTTTGCATATTCTCACGTCACCTCTATCCACAATCTCACAAATTAGGTAAAAGCGACGGAGTATGTGTTTAGACTTCTGATGTGATCTAGGCTCTTTTGCTTGTGCAATGGCACCAATATTATCACAATAGATGTCCATTGGACTAGAGGCACTAGCGACCACACCAAGCTCTGTGATAAACTTCTTAATCCACACAGCTTCCTTTGCGGCCTCCGAAGCCGCAATGTACTCCGCTTCTGTCGTAGAGTCGGCCACCGTGTTTTGCTTGGAACTCTTCCAGCTTACTGCTCCTCCATTAAGTGTAAACACAAACCCGGATTGCGATCGAAAATCATCTTTGTTAGTTTGGAAGCTTGCATCGGTGTAACCCTTTGCAACCAGATCTTCCTCACCTCCAAAAACAAGGAACATACCCTTAGTTCTTCTCAAGTACTTTAGGATATTTTTTACGGCTATCCATTGACCATCACCAGGATCCGCTTGGTATCTGCTCGTGACACTTAGAGCATATGAGACATCTGGGCGTGTACAGATCATGGCATACATAATAGATCCAATAGCTGAAGCATATGGAATCATGCTCATCCTGTCTCGCTCATCAGATGTCGAAGGACACTGATTCTTGCAGAGACTGATGCCATGTGACATTGGCATGAAACCTCTCTTGGATTCATGCGTATTGAACCTTTTCAATATCTTGTCAATGTACGTTTCCTGACTTAATCCAATTAACCTTTTTGATCTATCTCTATAGATTTTTATGCCCAAGATATAGCATGCTTCTCCCAAGTCCTTCATTGAGAAACTCCTTTTCAATGAAGTCTTAACATCTTCAAGCATAGGAATGTCATTCCCGATCAATAATATGTCATCCACATACAAAATCGTAAATACAAGTGCGCTCCCACTAGCCTTCTTGTAAACACAAGGCTCTTCTTCATTTTGATAAAATCAAAACCTTTGACTACTTCATCAAAACGAATGTTTCAACTCCGAGATGCTTGCTTTAACCCATAAATGGATCTTTGAAGCTTGCATACCCTTTTAGCATATTTAGGATCAACAAAACCTTCAGGTTGTATCATGTATACATCCTCAGAAAGATTCCCATTAAGGAAGGCTGTTTTGACATCCATCCGCCATATTTCATAATCAAAATATGCAAGAATAGCTAAAATGATCCGGACAGACTTGAGCATGGCTACTAGTGAGAAAGTTTCATCATAGTCAACTCCTTAAACTTGTTTGAAACCCTTTGCCACCAACCGTGCCTTATAGATCTGAACATTTCCATCTACGTCTATCTTTTTCTTGAAAATCCATTTGCACTCAATGGTTTTTACACCATTAGGAGAGTCGACCAAGTTCCAAACTTGATTGTCATGCATGGATTGAATTTCGGATCTCATGGCTTCAAGCCATTTTTTGGAGTTTGGGTCCATCATTGCTTCTTCATAAGTCGTGGGCTCATCATTGTCCAACAATAATATGTCATTCCCATATCTCATAGGTACATGACGTGGCCTCCCCGATCTACGTGGGGCTGGAGTCTCTTCCACAGGTTATACAACACTTTGTACATCTTGTGAAGGTTCAGTGGTAGCTTGAACATATTCATGTGATTCTCGAACTTCATCAAGATACACATCACTCCTACTGATTTCTTTTGAAAGAAACTCTTTCTCCAAAAAGACACTATTTCGAGCAACAAAAACTTTGTTCTCGTTTCTTTTGTAAAAGTAATATTCTTTTGTTTCTTTAGGATACCCCACAAAAAAGCATTTTTCTGATTTAGGTGCGAGTTTATCTGATTGTAAACGTTTTACATAAGCCTCACATCCCCATATCTTGAGAAATGACAACATGGGTCTTCTCCCAGTCCATATCTCATATGGCATCTTCTCAACGGACTTTGATGGGACCCTATTCAAAGTGAACGCAGCTGTCTCTAGAGTGAAACCCCAGAAGGATAGTGGCATATCTGTTTGGCTGATCATTGACCGAACCATATCTAATAAAGTTCGGTTACGTCATTCGGACACGCCATTCCATTGAGGCATTCCTGGCGGAGTAAGTTGCGGAACGATTCCACATTGCTTTAGATGATCACCAAACTCTTGGCTCAAGTATTCGCCACCACGATCGGATCGTAAGTGTTTTATTGTTTTGCCAAGTTGATTTTGTACTTGTTCAAACTCTTTGAACCTTTCAAAAGTTTCAGATTTATGCCTCATTAAATAGATATATCCATATCTACTGAGTCATCGGTAAAAGTTACAAAGGAACTGAAACCCACCCCTAGCAGTCGAGCTCATTGGTCCACATACATCTGTATGTACTAGGGCCAATAATTCACTTGCTCTCTCACTAAAACCTGTGAAAGGGCTTTTGTCATCTTGCCAAGTAAACAAGATTCACATGTTTCAAATGATTCAAAATCAAATGAGGTTAGAATTCCATCACCATAGAGCTTCTTCATGCGCTTCTCATTTATATGACCTAGCGACAATGCCACAAAAGGTAGGGTTCAAATCATTAGGCCGATGCCTTTTACATTAATATTATAGACAGGTTTTCTTTGAGTTCAAGGACGTACAACCCATCCACCATGGGGCAATGACCATAATACATATCATTCAAAATATCGAACAAACAAAGTTCTTTATTCTCAAATCATAACCTTCATGTTCCAAACAAGAAGATGAAATAATGTTTCTACTCAAAGATGGAACAAAATAACAATTATTGAGTTCTAAAACTAATCCTCAAGGCAAATGCAATGGGTATGTGCCAACAGCAAGACCAAAGAACTCTTGCTTTATTCCCCGCGAAGATCCACTTCTCCTTTTGCCAAGTCTCTACTCTTTATCACCCACAACGAATTGCAAATGTGAGCAACCGAACCGGTATCATATACCCATGAGTGAGTGAAGAAGTAGCAAGATTAATTTCTATAACATTAATACGAAGTGGAAACCACATTTCCATTCTTCTTATCGCTGTACTTTTCGCGAGCCCGTTTCCAATGCCCCGATTTCTTGCAATAGAAGCATTGGGTATCGAGGTTGAGGGCCAACTTTAAGCTTCTGAAGCTTAGTTTTGAGGCTTGCGATCTCATCTTGAGCCTTGCCCTTGCCCTTGCCCTTGCCCTTGCTCTTTCCCGTTCCCCCAGCCTTAGCCTTCCACTTTTTGAAAGCAGTTGTTTTCTGAACCATCATCACATGATTGGGTTTTTTCTTAATGCTTTCTCGCAGCCTTGAGCATCCCATGTAGCTCGGTTAGGCTTTTCTCCATGCTATTCATATGAAAATTCATAATGAATGGCTCAAAGCTCGAGGCGTAGGCGGAGAATAACATCTGTAGCCAAACCGAGGCTAAGGGGAAACTCAAGTTTTCCAATCTCCCAATGTAACCAATCATCTTGATCACATGAGGATCGACCGGATGCCTTCACCGACTTACAAGCAAATAAAAGCTTTGAGATACCATACCTCTCAGCTCTTGCTTGATTCCCAAACATGCCCTTCAAGCCCACAATCATATTGTAAGCATCCTAGTCCTCATATTGCTTTTGGAGCTCGAGTCCATGGTGACTAGCATGAGACAGTGACCTCTGAAGCATTAACATGCTTTTCATATTCAACCTTCAAATTCCGAGCAAGCATTTTGGTATTTGGTTCATCAGAATTGGATTCTCTAGAACATAGTCCTTCTTTTCATGCTTGAGAACAATTCTCAGGTTGCGATACCAATCAACAAAATTAGTTCCATTCAGTTTTTCCCTTTCCAAAACCGATCTCAAAGCAAAACCAGGTGTAGTAGGAGTAGGAGAAGGTGCCATTGAACTACAACAAAAACATGCAAAGATTCTAAGCACTATGTTTATGTTAAACTTTTATTAAACCTTTTAATTAAAGACACTCCTATTTTATGTCCCTATTATAGACACATAGTGAGTATTCAAGATCCATATTCATCAAACACTAGTGAGCTTTGGCATCACTGCTAGAAATTTAATGACATAGGTAAGCAACACCTTTGCTAATTACATCATATGTAACTCTTGTTTGTTGAGTATGAAAACAAGTAATGAATGCCTCCATCAACTTGACTCATGGCCAGTCAACTGCCCCAAGGGCTCACATGAGGAGGAGCACTTCCGTATTCGGGTGCCAATTAAGAAACCCGCCTCACATGTGTTTTCCTAGACACCACTTGTCTTGTATAGGTTCCTTCATTACTGAAATCAAATCCCAACCACTTATGTCCTCAAGCCCAAAACCGTTTTGATAGCTTGATTAAATCTACCATTGTTATGCGTGATGTGTCCAACACATCCCTATCATCTATTGAGATAGCCATTGATATACTACTTTGGTAGTCATATTAATAGCGATCTAAATTCTTGATAGGTGCAACAATTGGATGGACAATTTGATTTAAAATTTTTAACTATAGGGAAGAACAAAGATTACTAAGAACATGGCATCACATGCAATGAGCATAAAGAAAATAGCAAGGATTAAACACACATCCACGTAAAATCAAAATAAGTCGTGAAATAGCATGGCCCTTAGCATTAAGATCTCCATCATCATGCTTGTTTGTTCACCTAGCCACCTTGCTTGATTTGTTCACCTAGCCATCTTGCTTGATACCATCGTCTTCATCATTATGGATGCAACTCCTTACAACTTTTGATAATGAATTTTACATGAGGGTTTGAAGCATCACAAGTCGACACGCAGTGTCGTTATACAATTTAAATAGCCTTATGGCTTGACACGACGTGAGCCATGTGGAAATTACATGCATCACATACACATAGGCCATACTATTTCACATAATTCCTGCAAAAACGAGTTAAACAAAAGCAACCATACGACTCCGGGGTCCGAGGGGCGCTGGGCGGTAATCCGTGGCGGTCGGTCGTGGCGGGTCCGAGGGCAGCGCCTAGCAGGTCCAAGGCGAGTTCGCGCGTGGTTTCCACTAGAAGACTGAATAGCAGTACCAGTAGAACCAATCGTGCAAAAGCAGCTATGCGACATAACAGCGTGAGAATATGCTAAGTGGGATCAAAACTAGTGGAAGTCTTCTAAGAAGAGGTGCGTTTGGGTGGGCGGCCACCTCGACAAGCAATATCTTTCTTCTTTTGGTAACAGAACTACTCCACGTGTCCATTCTTGTCGCAGTAAGTACAATGAAGCCCTCCACCCCAATGGCCACCACTAGAGTAGGCGCCACGAGTGGAGGGGAAGCACGAGGCACAACAGATGTAGAAACTAGTGCACACACAACCAAGACCGACGGAGACACTAGTAGACCAGCACCGCAAAGGTGAGTCTCCTTAGTATGAATAGCTGCAAAGGCCTCCAACAGGGTCACACGAGGGTGGCAAGCAAGCAGCTGGGCACAAATATGCTCAAATTTAGCCTAGAAACGAGTCAATAAGTTGTAGATGTGGTGAAGCTCCAGATGAGAGAGCTGACGCTATCAACACTAGCAAGTGCGGCAAACCTCCAGTCCAAGAGAATCAAACTGACGCTACACCGAGGACAGCTACACGTAGAACTCATACACAGTAGAATCACTCTGCTGCAACGACTGCTCCTATCGTATAACAGCAAGGTACAAGGAATCGCTAGCAGGCTCATAGTGGTCACAAAGATGTACCCACATCAACTGTACTAAAGACAAAGCAATCACATCTCTAGTGAGATGTGAAGAGGAACGCGGTATGCTACGCTAGCACAAATAAAAACTACCGCGTAACAAGAAAGCTACTCGCAAGAAGGGGATCATAGATAAGATTACCACTAGACGCGCAGTTGCGGAATCCTTCGCGCTTCGATGTAGTGGATCGTCCTCACCGCAGTCGTTACGTCGATGTAGTGGATCGTCCTCACCTCGACGTGGATCGTCCTCCCACGCCGCAGTCGCAGCAGCGTCACCGCAGTAGTCCACACGTCCAGAGATGGAACGCCGTGCGTCGGTGTGCAAGCACCTGGTCGCTCGGCAGGGGCAGCGAGAGGAGTAGGCTAGGGTTTCGAGTGAATCACTCCTAAACCGTGGGAAAGCACACCCTGCGCGCTCCCTCCTCCCCTCCTTATATAGCCACAAGATGAAATCCTAAACTAGGGCCCATCAGTGTGCTAAGCCCACGAGGTTCATTAATTACGGATCCAATCCAAATTAATGCGTCCCAGCCCATTAAGTGTGTGACCCTGCAGGTTCACGTACGTTTGGACATGGATTCGGAAAACTCCTTTTCAATCCAATAGTTGGTAGCGGCTTCTTGCAAAGTATGCCTACTCCCAAACATACTATGATCAAATCGGACAGAACCTATCAAAAGTACTTATGCAATAATCCCTTTGAAGTATATGAAGATTGATCTCAAGGCGAGAAGCATGTCATCCTTTGATGATTCAATCCATCTCTCGTATCTGTTATATATTAATAAGTTGTGATTGACTCCTCAATCACGGCATGGCCATGCACTTCCTTAATCATATCACACGAGTGGCCTTGTCATATATCTCTGTTTCATTGGAGTGGCAAATTCCATCTTGACTGCTCACTTCCCTCTTCAGGTTTCATAGTAAACATGAAAGCTACCTTTATAACTATCCGGTTAGGAAGTAGTATTTGATAGCCCCAAGGAAAACTATTACACATGTAGGGAATATGACAATCTCAAGTCTAAGGATCATACATCTACTAGGTATGAGATACACTGATGACACATAAGAATGAAACATTCTCGCAGTGTCCCATTGCGGGTCTATCTAACCCATGTTCTTCAACATGCGTCCACAATGTATAGATGATATCTCCATATCCCATGATTTATGAAGCATGATCATCGATCACTACATGTGCTTGATCTATTCATCGTTGTCCCTATAATGATGAAATCCGATCAGAGATATTTATCGAATTACATCATTAAGTAAAGAGCTTCATAAGCAAGTCACATACTTGTTGATCAATACAATGATATACATTCATTGGACCAATAATCATAATATTATTCATAAACATAGTCATGTTACAATCATCTAAATGATTGCCTCAAGGGCATAACACTAACAAGATGCACCTCTATGCTAGCAACCAAAATAGCGGAGGCACAAGCATCCTCATCAATCCACATCTTGTAGGCATCAAACTGAGTCTGAAAAGACTCCACAACATCATCATAATCATCAGATGCCTTCTATCGAGCAACATCATCATCTTCCTTGGAAATATCGGGCATAGCAGGGGAGTAGGATGAGGCGGACAAAATAGCTTGCCAATGAGAAACTCCCAATCTTGATAATTCGGACCATCAAAAATAACTAGGCAGTGAGAGAAACAATACCCGAGGAAGAAACAAAAGACGATGACCTTTTATATATATATTTTTTATTTTTTTATCGATCCAACCAATCGATTCTTCCTCATATGCAAATGAAGAAATAGAGGAAGAAGCAGAGGCGGCTGGCCATGTGAAGGCTAACATGGAGCAGAGATGGAACATCGAGGAGGTCAGTCGACGGTGACAAGAGGTCGAGGCCGACCGGAGGCAGAGGGAGGTGGCCGGACGAAAACCCAGCGGCTGAGGCGGAGGTCGATTGGGGAGGCAGGAGGCCGAGGCAGTCCAGAGGCAGCCAGACAAAGACCCGATGACCTTGGATTCACCAAAATCTGATCCTTTATAAGCAGATGGGGCTAAGGATGGTGGGAGGTAGTGGGGTGCGACTGGCCGAGGCAACGACACACACGGTTAAGGACGAAGACCCAAGTGACGCAAATGAGGACGAGAGGGGTCAGCGCCATGCGCAGTGGGAGGTAGTGGCTCCTTGGCGGCAGAGCAGCCAAGAGATGCCAAAGATCGGGAACAGAGGAGGCGGCGTGAAAGGGCGACTAGGAACAGAGGAAGCAGTTTGGAAGGGTGGTCAAGAAGGAAGTGGCCTAGAGGGTGGTAAGGAGGGCGGCGCGAAGAGCTGAAGAGAGAAAAAAGGGTGCAAGTGCAACGCCGATGAAAACTCTAACCCTAGAAACATGGCTCTAATACCATGTTATGAATAGCACTTGTATTTATCATGAGCCCAATAGGCCAGAATATATACATGTACACGAGGGTACAAAAGGAAAGCCTATACAAGGCAATATCTATACAAGGCAATACAGGATATTAACAATCTCTATACAAGTAATACATGATGCTACCTAATAGATAGCACATATGAAGAATAACAGGGGAGGGGAATCTTCCTCTGGCTTCAAGGGGCACAGTGGTAATGGTAGCGATAGCTATGGCCATGGAAAAGGACACGGTCATCACCATGGGCCTGTCAAGGGTGGCTGTGATGACACCTCGCTGTCGGGTGATGCCAACTGTGGCTCTGGAGGTGGAAAGGATAAAAGAAAGATCAAGTTCTTTAATTGTGATATTTATGGCCACTATGCATCTAAGTGTCATAAACCTCACCGTAATCATGATTGGGATGAGGAAGCTAATCTCATCTAAGTATAAGATGACAACCCTACCCTGCTACTTTCTGTAAATGCACAGGAGGCACATGACGTGACGCCAAGGCTGCTCATCGATGGCGAGGCGCATCCCGTGTCCAATGAGTGCTATCTGTACAACGGTGCCAACAACCACACGACAGAGCAGCGGTCTGTGTTCAACTAGCTAGATGAAAGTGTCTATGGATAAGTCCAATTTGATGAAGGATCCACAGTGGAGATTAAGGGGAAGGGGTCAATCCTTCTCTAGTGTGAAAATGGAGAACAGTGTGTACTCTCCGAGTAATACTTCATACCGAGCCTTTGCAATAACATTATAAGCCTTGGGCAACTTGTAGAAGATGGTTAAAGGGGGGTTATATAAAATTGGGTTTGCTAATTCTCAGTTGCCTAAATTTTTTTTATCTCTCTGTCACCTAAAATTGTAGAATACTAAACCTAAATATATAGTGCTAAGTAATGTGCAATTGTAGTACTACTCTACTCTACTTTTTAGTTCTTTTTACTTTTATATTTGTAGGGTTCACCTAGGTTTATTTTATTTTTGTCTAGGTTAGAATTTTTTTGTTTTTGTATTTTGTAGTGGTACACATAGGCTTACTTTATTTTTGTCTAGGTTAGAAATTTTTTATTTGTGTTTTTGTATTTTTTTTGTATTTTGTAGAGGTGAGTGGTAGGTAAAACATAGTAGCCATCAGATGCAAATCCTATGGCTCAAAAAAGTGACTAAGATTGAAAAAAAATCAGGCAATTTCTTAATAGACAGTTAAAATTCAGTTGTAAGATAGGAAACCCAGTGTATCAATAGCCAATTTGGAGGACCCTACATGGTGGTGGCATGCACAATTATGGCATGTGGACTTCTATGCCCTAAAGCAGATAGCAAAGAAGGAGATGGTGCTAGGGTTACCGAAGAGCAACAACCTGATGCAACTGTGTGAATGTTGTTTGCTGGGCAAGTAAACCAGAAACATGTTCCCTTTGCAGGCGCATCAGCAAGTGGAGAAGCCACTAGAACATGTATATGTGGATTTATATGAACCCATAACTCCACATATACCTACTGGTAACAAGTACTTCGTAGTCTTTGTTGATGATTTCAGTAGATATATGTGGGTACACATGTTGAAATCCAAGGATAAGGCTTTCGGTGCAGTCAAGAAGTACAAAGCACTCGTTGAGAATGAGCGTGAGGTCAAGGTGAAGGTTCTTATCAAACCGTGGTGGAGAGTTTCTGTCACGTGAGCTCAGCGTGTTTTGTGACACCAAAGGGATAATGTGGCACTTCACGGCATCATAATCACCACAACAAAATGGTGTTATGGAACACCATAACTGTAGTGTGTTGTCTATGGCAAGGTGCTGACTCAAGAACAAGCATGTATTTGCAGTAATGTGGGAGGAAGTAGTATGACATTTGGTGTACCTCCTTAACTGTGTGCCAACCAAGGCCCTTCATGCCATCACACCATATGAAGCCTGGATCAGAAAGAAGCCACACGTCGAGCACTTGCGAGTGTTTGGGTGTGTCATGCATACCAAGGTGGTAAAGCTGCACTCGAAGAAGCTCGACAATCACAACACTGCCTTAGTGTATTTCAGTGTGGAGCCTGGTAGCAAGGCTCACCAACTTTACGTTCCTCGTCAAGCGAAACTCCACATTAGGTGTGATATGGTGTTCGAGGAAGGAAATGCGTGGCCATAGAACGATGACATCGCCAATGATGTAACAAATGTTCCTTGGACAACATTTATTATCTTTGACAATACAGGTGTTGGTGAGACATGCCTAAATGAGGAGCAGTAGGAGGCCGCCCAATATGACCCAGTAGCACCGGGGTCATGTTGAGGGGAAGTTACCTCATAACCCCACAGGCATGCCCCGTGGGTGTACCTCATAGGAGGTCTCCTCAAGCCCCGCGAGAATACCTCCAGAGCGTACCCCATGGGAGGTCTCCTCACGCCCTGCGGGAGGTCTCCTCATGCCCCGGGGGCATACCTCCAGGGCATACCCCTGTGAGCTCCGATGGCCCAGAAGGGAGGCCTCATTCACCCCGTGCCTCGTGGGAATGTGGACATGGGTTCGCGGGATGTTGAGAGGGACTCCCTCGCAAGCATGAGGGGAGGTCCCCTTGTGCCCCACGCAAGCGTGCTACAGGAGACTCCATCCTACTACGCTGGTGTCTACGGGAGATTCCCTCCTACTCTGTGGGAGTCTACAGGAGGCACCCCGTACTCCACGGACGTCTATGGAAGGCACCCTCCTACTCCGCAGGTGTCTACAGGAGACTACCTCCTACTCCGCGGACGTCTACGGAAGGCACCCTCCTACCCCACGGGCTTTTACGGGGAGCACTCTCCTACCCCGCGGGCATCTACGAGTGACTCCCTCTTACCCCGCGGGAGCCTATGGGAGGCACCCCCTACTCCGCTGGTGTCTACGAGAGGCACCCTCCTACTCCGTGTGCGTCTATGGGAGACTCTCTCCTACTCCGCGGGAGTCTACGGGAGGCACCCCCTACTCCGCGGGCATCTATGGGAGGCACCCTCCTACTCCGTAGGCGTCAACGGGACACTACCTCTTACTTTGCGGACGTCTACGGGAGACACCCTCCTATCCCGCGGGCATCTACAAGTGACTCCCTTCTACCTCGCGAGAGTCTACGGGAGGCACCCCCTACGGACGTCTATAGGAGGCACCCTCCTACCCCGCGGGCATCTATGAGTGACTCCCTCCTACCCCGCGGGCACTATGGGAGGCTCCCTCCTACCCCACGGGCGTCTACTGGAGGCACCCTCCTACTCCGCGTGCTTCTACGGGAGACTCCCTCCTACTCCACGAGCGTGCTCTAGGAGGCTTCCTCATGCCCCCGCGGGTGTGCTGTGGGTGGCTCCCTCATACCCTCGAGGGCTCTCTAGAGGAGGTGTCCGGGGGGGTCTCCGGTCCCCCATGGGGTCTCACCAAGCCCCCTGGCCACAGGGCGCTTGGCAAGGTAAGGGCCCTGGCCACAAGGCACTTAGCAAGCCCCCTGGCCACAGGGCGCTTGACAAGGCAAGGGCCTCTGGCCATAGGGCGCTTGACAAGGCAAGGGCCTCTGGCCATAGGGCCCTTGGCAAGGGCCCTGGTCCCAGAGCACCTGGCAAGGGCCCTAACCACAAGGCACTTGGCAAGCCCACTCGCCATAGGGCACTTGGCAAGGCTCCTGGATCAAGAGGCCCCCCCAGATGCTCATGGAGACAGGTGGGCACCCTTGAGCCGCTCGGGACCAACCACCTAGTGGGGTCCCAAAGTCCCCTGTGGGGCCCCGGAGTTAGAGGCCTACCCCTACGAGACATTTACGTGGGTTCCACTACCTCCACGCGGGAATGACCAGGATGCCCCGGTTGAGCTACTGTAGTTGGGGTAGGATGGTACTTTGTGTAACAGGCTGGGCGCCTATAAAACCCTACTTTAACCCACGCTTGTAACCAGAGCTCTCATCGAATACAAAAATTACACAACTGGTGTGTCCCTCGGGAGCCCGGATTAGGAGACCCCTCCCTACTCCCTGGGAAAACACCGACAGGAGTAGGGCGCTTGCTTAGGCGCCCGAACCTGTATAAACCCTTATGTCTACTCTCTCTCTCTTGGACGTAGGCCCATAAGACAGCTAGTGTCCGCACTCATTCTCGTGTCACATTTTTGAACATACGATAGGTCACTGGGCTCAACACAATTTGGCTCACTAGGCAGAGTGATGATGAACACTATCCCTAGCATGGGGGAGCCAGAGAGCACGGGTATGGTGACACTTGTGGGTACATTAGGGGCCATAGGAAGGGAAACATGCATGGGACCTATCTCATCTGCATCAGAAATTTTCAAGAGTGGGCCTCACAGTATCGAAATCTTGACAACACCTACACTGCGATCGAGGAGATCAAGGGCATAGATGAGTTGTACCTCCTAGCTCTAGAAGTGCCAGCATGTTATCATGAGGCTTGAAGAGAGCAACAGTGGCAGGAGGCAATGAAGAGCGAGCTTGATGCCATCGAGAAGAACAAGACTCGGAATCTCACCGAGTTGCTACCTGGTCACAAACCCATTGGGCTCAAGTGGGTGTAAAAACTAAAGGATTTGGATGGCAACATCACTGGTTGCCATTGGGTATGTGCAACGACACAGGATCTATTTCGACAAGGCGTTCACTCCTATGACACAACTCAAGACATTGAGATTTCTGCTTGCCTTTGCAGCGCAAAGTGGATGGGAAGTTTACCACCTAGATGTCAAGTCAGCATTCTTGAACGGTGACCTTCAGGAAGAGGTGTACGTCGCTCGGCCAGCAGGATTCATCAAAGAGGGCAAGGGGCACAATGTGTACAAGCTCTCAAAGGCACTTTACAAGCTGTGACAAGCCTCGAGGGCATGGAACATCTAGTTGGACAAGAGTCTCAAGATGCTATGGTTTGTGAAGTGTCCGTAAGAGCATCCTGTCTACAAGAGGTGTAATGAAGGAGAGGTACTTGTTGTTGGTGTATATGTAGATGACCTTCTTGTCACTAGCAACAAGTGCATGTGAAATTAAGCAATTGAAACACCAGATGAAGAGGGAGTTCGAGATGAGTGATGTCAGACTATTTGCATACTACTTTGGGATTGAGGTAGAGTAGAAGGCGAGCTCCATCACCCTCAAGCAGACGGCGTATGCAAAGAAGATCATGTTACAAGCTAGGATGAGCGAGTGCAACCAAGCAAGGTATCCCATAGAGCCAAAGCTTAAGCTTGCGAAGGATGAATACGACGGAGTCTGAGTTGATGTGACCAAGTACACGAGGATCATCGAAAGTTTGTGGTATCTGACTCATACCCGGCCAAATATCATGTATGTAGTTGAGATGGTGGGCCGGTACATAGAGTGGCCTACTCAGCCACACATGCAAGCTATGAAACAGATCATCAAATATACGAAGGGGACAACTGACTTTGGTTTGGTGTATTCTATAGGAGGAGGTGCAGAGAAGATTGCAAGCTATAACGATAGCAACTTGGCAGGCGATGTTGATGATAGAAAAAGCCTAGGCGGCATGGTGTTCTACTGCAAAGAGAACATAGTCGCTTGGGTATCTCAAAAATAAAAAAGTATCACCCTGTCGACATGTGAAGCCGAGTTCATGGCTGCCATAGCAGTAACATGTCAAGGCATATGGTTGCGAAGGGTGCTAAATGAGATAACGGGAAAAGCCCCAAGTCGAGTCATCTTTTACATTAACAACAAATCAGCAACTGCATGGATGAAGAATCTGGTGTTTCATGGGAGAAGTGAACAAATTGATACCTAGTTTCACTTTATTAGAGAGCGTAACATCCCCAAATTTTCTTATAATATTATTTTATTGCTATTTGTGCATTTTGTGATTTCTATAAATTTATTGGATTTTATTTGGAATTGTTTCAAATTAATTATTTTGGCCTTTTGAGAAAACTAGTTATATATAGACATAATTAATATAAATATTTACCAAAAATATTTTATTTGAGTTTAAAATGTCTCAAAGTATTTTTGAGAAATTTCTTGGATTTTTCCTGTATTTATATTGCCTAAAACTAAGTAAAATAATTTCTGTAATTATTTTAAAAGAAAAATCCGAGAAAACCCATTTGAACAGAGTTGGGCCGAAGCCCAATACTGTGTGAGTGCGGCTCGGTTTAGTGCGGCGCGTTAGGCCTGTTTCCCTTAAGCCTAATCGTCAGCTGTAGGTTCAAAAATGGATGGTTGTGATTTGAAGTTGAGATCGGAAACCCTCATGTTCATGGGACGTTGGATCAAGATCTAGCGGTGTGGATTGCGTTGTGTTGAATTATGATAGATTAGATTGTGGTCATTGGTTTTGGAAAGGGTGGATGTGATCGTATCGCGTCGGGAGTAATCTCGGTCGTTGATCGTCGATCGAGCGGCTGTCCTGTCGTCTCCGATCGGGACTCAGAGTACGCCGCCAATGCGTTCCCACCGCTGTGTAGACCTAGGGTTCTGTGTATAGCTCGAACACCGAGGGTATTTAAGGGGAGGCTAGGTCTCCGAGGATCATTGTGAGCTTGCGCATTCGTAGCCCTAGCTTCTGCCGTCCGTGCCACCGTAGTTCGTGCTCTAGAGCTCGCCGTAGTTGTCACAAGCACCGCCGCTCGTGTTTCTGCCGTTGTGCCGCCGTCAAGCCGCCTTTCGTCGTTTTGGATCCAGATTTGAGGTCTTCGTGTTGCTTCGTGCCGAAACCGCCATTTTTCGTCGCCATGCTGTCGCCAAGGTCGTCTTTGTCGCCGGTGGAGAAACTCGGCCATGTCACCATCATCGTCGGGAGAAGCTTTTAACCGTCGAATCGATATCCAACAAATGAGATCACACCACGTCGTCGCGTTAATAGTAAACCCCATCATCTAGCGAGGGTCGTTGGATCTTAATCAACGGTTGAGATGCTGCCGCGTTGCGCGTGATCTATGGCATCCGATCTGTCATCAATGGATCAGATCTAGCCACGCATCGCAGCCAATTAGGCGAAGCCGTGTTGCGTGCACAGTCGCAGAACAGACATGGACTGGGTCCACGGTGGACTAGATCTAAACCGTGAATCGGGTCTATGAACCGAACGCACGTGTCAGCCTCTGAATGGTCCGACTCGTTGCTGACATCAGCATGACCCAATAAAGCGATTTTTTGATTTAAAAATAATTTGGTTTATTATTTGATTTTCAATTTTCTAATTTTTAGAATTTTTGAATCTTCTCTCAGCCCGTTCTCCTTCATACGAGCTTTTATTGAGGTGATTCAAAGTTATAAAAAAATTTAAAATTGAGATCTATTTAATGGTGAATTTCATTTTTGGAGTTCATTTACTCTCTATTTAGTATTTATTTGCTTTTCTCTTTAGATTCGCGTAGACATTGAGTTGTGCAATGCTTCGGAGGAGGATCCGTCAAATCAAGAGCAAGTTCCAAAGCAAGATCAGGACCTTTGCCCAGGCAAGTTGTGCTTTGATCTTGTTGAACATATGTTTACAAAATCGCTATATTGTTTTACTCTATTGCATGTTATTTCACATATATAATTGTTTCAAATTAAATTGAGACTTAGTTAATATACCTAGTTGATTTATACCCTGCCTTGTTATTTGTATGCCATGATCTATTTGTCACCATAGATTGATTCAATATAGTTGGTTAATACTAAAATCAACATGGGTTGGTTAGACCATGTTAATTGCTTAGCCATGCCACATCATCACATATACTAGAATCATCAATGTTTAGTCAACAGGGGTGGTAATCACTTAGATTGGGGCAAGTGTGCCAAGGTGGGCCCAATGGGCAGAGGGTATGTGGAAGTCTTGCTACGATCGTCCTAAGGACTTTACCTTGCAAGCCTTTGACCTGAGTCAATCATGCAACCACATGTCTGGTATGGGACTGCCTACCTGATTAATTTGCAATGTCTTAGCTTTGGTACTATCAATGGCGGTGTGAGTCCCGAGTTAACTCACATGGCGCAATTAAGAGGGGGGCCTTGGATGTGGTAACTAGTCCCACCAGTGTTGAATCCTTAGTGGGTAGTATCAGGATAAGATAGTGCATTGTAAAGGCTTTGTTATAATCACTCGCCTTTGTGGTGTATGGTTGTATCATGTGGGTAAAGTGCATAACCTCTGCGGAGTGTAAATCTATTCGGATAGCCGTGCTCGTGGTATTGAGCATAGCTCAGGAATTACAGTCAATGGTTAGTTTAATTAAATGGAAACTAGGTTGGGATGGCAGGTTGCCATATGGAAGGTTGAAACTTGACTTAGGATTGGAAACTTGGTTTATTTGGTAAATGCTGGAATTACTACTTATTATTATTTTCTTTATTGTCTTTATAATCTATTTATCATACTTGTTCATAAATGCTGCTTTATTGCAAAATAGCCATGATAGTGATTTCTTTGGAATAAGCCTTGCATATAGCTATATAGAATTGCATTATGTGCACAATTTATTGAGTGCTTTATGTACTCACCCTTGACAACAACCAAAATCAACAATTGTGTAGTTTACGCCTTTGTTGGAGGAGTTCCAGGAGGACAGGAGTCGTTAGGGTCCGAGCCTTGTCAGTTGGCTATGGTGAACTGATGAGTCATCTACGTCTTCTATTTTTCACTTCATATGTCTTAATTTATATTTCAAGTCTAGCCCTGCATGGCTTAATAATGTAAGTTGGCCATTAGATCATACACTTAGTTATATCAATAAATAGAGTCTTATTTTATCTATCTTTGTGTATGATATGATATTTACCAATGGTAAGCTGTGTGCACTAGTGTTGATCCAGGGACTAGTACGGTAAACACAGTGGGTCCGAATTAGTGAATTCGGGTCCCGACAGAAGTGGTATCAGAGAATACTGACTGTAGGTCTTGACTCTAAATAGCTTGGTGGTGTCCTAGGTGTGTCCAAAAAGTATTTTCTAAAGAAAAATCTAAATTTGACTGACAAGACACTCTTAACTTTTATTATTCTCTACTTCTCACCTTTGCTGAATTGTTTTTGTTTTCCCGTTGCCATTTGGAGTTGAGGACTCATCTATTTCTCTTTTGAATAGATGAGGATGGCGCAGAACTACAGGGAGCGTAAGGGAGGTTTTGTTGCGAAGCTTTGGAGAGTGCTTCAGGTTTTGGGAGGTGAAGGACCATGTGGAGGTCCACCCATGTTTGTGATGAGTATTTGACTTTATTTGAGCAAGGTGTGCTCAAGTTTGAGTTTGATTTGGATTGATTTTCAAAATGAAGCAATTTGAGTTGTCTCTGCCAGAGTGGCGATCTGGTCGTATGGGACGCGGTAGTGATGAGTTGGATGGTTTATTGCACATCTTTGTGGGCATTGCTATGTGAGGAGTTTCCTTGTCTTTGATGGTTGCGGGACGACGGTGCTAGGTCATGGTGAGGCGAAGGATGGCCGGGACTAGGCGAGGCGTCGGAGGTCAGACGGTTGGGAGATCGCGGAAGATGATTAGAGGCGGAGTCGGGCAAGTCAAGAAGACAAGGAAAGGATTTGATGCTAGCTAGATGCGCGTGGATCAATGAGGGCCGTCGGATTGTGGTCTAGTTGATAGGTTAGCGGGTCTAGGTAGTATGCTTTGAAAACCGTGCAAGAAAACCCGGTATGTGTGTGGGTTTTGGGTTAGCCCTTGCATGGCTGTGTGTGTGGGTTAATCCTAGCCCTTAGATGAGTGCTCTAGGGTTGAGGACTCATCCAAGGGTGGTAGGTGGCCCAAGAGTAGTATAAATAGGGGTGGAGGGTAGCCTCCTTCCCTTGAAGGTGTTGAGGTTTTGATGCTCATTTGAGCTTTGCCCACATGAATGTGAGGCTTTGTAACCTCCTTCTAGAAATGAAAGTTTTATTCATCCACCTCTGAATTTATTTTGCGCATTTACATTATGTCTTTACTTTACATAATTTAAATTCAGCATTTACTTTCCATAATTACATTCCATAATTTACTTTCAAGTAATTTGGATTTGCCTCCCCTCCTTCTAAATGCTGCTGTTCTTGGATGTTTTGAGTGTGTTCATATGGTTTTACATCTCTTTTGCACTCTTGGATTGAGTAGAGAACATCTTTTCTTTCAAGTTCCAACTTTGTTCTGAACATGTTCTTCGCGCAGCAGTCAGTGTTTAATTTTTGTAAAAATATAGAAAAATCCTTTTTGAGTGATTCTTGTTGGAGGAGGTGCGGGACTCTGATATCCGCTTGCAGAAAAATTTTGGAGTTCACTTGTTGTACCGTTTGGGCGCCATGTGGTGAAAACCGAGCCCCAAACGTTCTGCTCGAAATTCTTGACCAGACTGTGTTCTTCGATTTTTCGTATTTTTTCTGTAAGGATTTTTGAGGAGAAATTTGGTGGAGTTCTTCAAGACTCTGGTGCTCACAGGGAGAAAAAGTCTCAAAATTTTGTGAGCTACAGAAACCCACCAACCTCCTGTGCAAATTGAGGACAAGTTTTGGGAATTCTGCTTTTGCTTTTCTGAAAGTGACTTTTGTGATTTGAATTGATGTCCTTTCTAAAAGCAAGAGTTTGAATTGATTCCTCTTTATCTTGGACACTAGACAACCAGGATTGTGACTCAAAAATCCCCACATATTTTATGGTACTTATCCATGCAAGCTTGGGGTACACATAGTTGTCTAGTTTTTCGGGTTTTTCACAATTCCTTTTGAGCGATCATGTCGAGGTTTTTGTTGGAGTATTTTGGGGGAATTTTTATTTTGCGACCATTCACCCCCCCTCTGTTCGCCATCTCGGTCCTTAAATTGGTATCAGAGCCGGTTTTGCTCTTTCTACATCTTGACCGGTCTCAAGAGCCATGGCGACGGACAAATATTCCACCAAGCCTCCCATCTTTAATGGAGTTGATTTTCCTTTTTGGAAATCCGGATGGAGTCATACATCACTGCCTGGGCTACGATATGGCGAAGGTGAAACTCCGTATGAGGTTCCTGGCGATGAAAATGTCACGGCCATCAATATGGTTGGCGTTGAGGCGAATGCTAAGGCAAGGAACATTCTCATACTGAGGTCTTAGCCGCGGTGAGTATGATAGGATTTCTCACCTTCGCTCCGCTCACGAGATTTGGGTAACCCTCGATGCTTACCATGAGGCTCTACTCAAATCAAGGCGTGAGCGAGGACAGTTCAAGCGAGTACAACAAGTTTGATCAACGCTACCGGTGAGAGTCTCGGCGAGTGTTTTGGTCGGTTTACAAAGATTTTGGCGACCTCCGGCGATTGGTTGCATATACGACTCGGACAATGCTCGGCATTTCTTGACCGCACTCGACCTTGGG
Organism: Otatea glauca; assembly: GCA_036346275.1. Taxonomy (NCBI): domain Eukaryota; kingdom Viridiplantae; phylum Streptophyta; class Magnoliopsida; order Poales; family Poaceae; genus Otatea; species Otatea glauca. The sequence goes on from CM070719.1 coordinate 27,828,913, forward strand.
TTTGGGAGATGAAGGTGACCACCATCAAGGACACCACCGACTTATCGACTCGACTCTTGGCGGGCTTTATTCCGCCTCAAGACTCATGAGATCGATGTCGTCTCTCGGAAGACGAAATCTCGATCGATGGCTTTGGTCACCGATCCCATTGGATCTTCTTCTTGATCCTTCTATTGGTTTCTCTCTTTCCGCCCTTTGCGAGCTAGCGATGACCAAGCTGGAAAAATTTCGGAAAATGAGCTTGCTCTTCTCGCTCATAAGTTTTCTCATGCATACAAGAGGGTGAGAGAGAGGAAGAGAGGTGGCATGATCACTGCTTGAGTGTGGTGGCCCCAACCACATTGCGAACTATCCCAAGGCGGAGAAGGGCAAAACGGCGTTGGCGGTTCGGGCAAAACGACTACACCGACAAGAACCGCAACAAGAAGCCTCGGTTCGTGAATCGGCGCGAGAAGAAGTACCGCAACTTCTCCAAGAACAAGAAGCTCTTCCACGCGTCCTCGCCGCGGCAGCGACATCAACCTCTCCGACACGGAGACATGGGCGGACGAGGGCGAGGATGATCGCAAGAGAAGAAAGGTGGCGGCGACTTCTCGGCATGTGCTTCATGGCGACACCAACGACATCGGCGACTCAGAGCTCTACAAATGACTCGGACGAGGTACCCTCCTATGACCACTCAGCGAAGCTTTACGCAAATTAGGAAAATTTCATGCTAGAGCTAGAGCTAGGTGTACTGAGCTTGAGAAGGAAGTAGGTACCTTGACTCGGTAGTTAGCATCACTTAGATCTTCTCCTCCCGAGTCACCGATGATTGCTCTTTGTGTGATGCTATTCTTGTGGAGTTGGAGAACCTAAGGACCATACATGATAGTGTGCTTGTTGAACTTGATGGTCTTAGGTTGAAGAATGCTAGCACTAGTTACTGTTGATGCTATTCTGTTGAGGCTAGTTTTCTTCATGCTCACTCCACTCCATCATGCTCTAATTGCCCTAAATTGCTTGCCAAAATTGATGCCATGGCGAACACCTTAGGAAGCTTTACGCTAGAAACAATGAACTCGAATCACATGCTTCTAAGGACCCGGTCGGCTCATGTGAGGCTGTAAGCAATTAAAACTTGACAATGAAACCACGAATGTCAAGTGTGCTAAACTTGCTAAGGACTTCCTAGATAAGTCACAAAAATATTGCTTGCGATGTACTGAGATTGTGGGGGACTTGGATAAAATCCATGTCGAGCTTAGGAAGAAATTAGAAGACCAAGCCCATAGAATTAGAGATGCTCCTTGCGTTTCTTGTGAGGCCCTCAAGATTGAGGCAGCCGTCTTTGAGGAGAAAAATGCACGTCTTGAGAGAGCTCATCTTTACGGTTCTTCTTCCTCTCCTTCCCTTGTTCTTCTTGTGCTTCTTTCTTCCGAGATTGCCAGTATCTTATGAGCACTCTCGAGAAGTTTGTTGGAGGCAAGAAGAAGCTCAATCTTATTCTAGACCAATCCAAGATTAGTAGATTCAATCAAGGTCTAGGATTTGATCCCTTGGAGCACGCTCGGCGCATCCTCCCACCATAGTGCGGCTCCAAGAGTGGTGAGATTGTGGTAGCTCCGCAGTGAGTACCACCGTGTTTAGGTCTCTTTGGGGTTGTCCATAGGACTTGACCGGAAGGGTGTTACTCCTATTATACGCCTCTAGCAAGGAAGTACACATGCACCTTACAGAAGAAGGATGGTCACCTAGTAGATTTACGCTTGGTAGCGCCAAGATCACTCGGTGTGGCGTGTTGCTGCTCTTAGGGGTATTCGTGGTCATCCCGGACTTTGAGTGCTCTTGAGACACACTTGCTTCTAGGCAAAGTTAGAGAGTCGCTTTGTTTTGGGCAGCGTCCAGGACTTGGTTTTCATGCTAGTTCTTGAGTTTTAGTCACGGAGCTGTTCGTAGTCGATCTTTCCGCCGTCCTCTTGATATTCCTCATTTTTCCCATCGAGGTAGATATCGGCGCGTGGTGTTTTCTGGTAGGAGATCGAGCAGCCTTCTTGGGATGGTCGGCTTTTTCACCACGGCGTGCCAACCCGCTTTGACTCCTAGATTATCTACGAGTTGCTCTGATCGTGTGAGAGTTGGCGTCAGAGAGACACTCGAGTCGATCTTCTTACGTATTTGGTACTCTAAGGTGTCGTATGGTTGAGATTGGGTTCCTAAGTCTTCACTCTATCCCGATCTTGAGTCATCTTTCTCTCTTGTGTCTTGATCGGGTTAAATCCGGATGGGGAAGGGCGATGTTTGGATTGTTGACTCGGTTGTTCTCGTCATATGACCGGAGATTCTCGTTGGTTCTCTTCCTAGTCCGAGCCCCGGTGATGAGTTAATCACTTTTGGGGATGCATCTTGAGTAGAGTCATTGCTAAAGGTATCATCTGCATTAACCAAAATTTCTTTCTTAAAGATGTTGCCTTAGTAAGTAAGTCGCAATACAATCGCTCTCTGTTTCTCGACTTATCGATGACTCTTTCGAGGTAAGCTTCAAGAGTAATGCTGTAGAATCCTTGATTCATCGGGAGGGTTAGTTCTTGGATTTCTAGATTTGGGAGAGTCTTTCGTGCTGATTTTTCGCTTCTTCGGAGACTCTCTTCGATGTTTGATTGCTTCGAGTCCGTGATCTCTCCTTACGGCATAGGAGACTTGGTCACATTGGTTTTGATCATTTGACTCGAGTTAGCGACCATGATCTCATTCGGGTTTGCCCAAACTCAAGATGGTCAAAGACTTAGTTTGCTCTCCTTGCCGACATGGCAAGATGGTTCTTGCTTCTCATCCTCCGATCCGTAGTGATGGTGATGCACCAGACAGCTTTTACATATGGACCTTTGTTGGTCGGCTAGAGTGCGATCGGCGGAGGGAAGTGGTATGTTCTTGTCATCGTTGATGATTTTCTAGATACTCTTGGGTATTCTTCATGGCCTCGAAGGATGAGACTTTTCTCACTTGAGGGTTTGATCGATGGGTTGTCTATTGAGCTCCTGGGTGCATTACTGAGCTATCTGTGATGATAATGGCACGGAGTTCAAGAATTCCTACTTTGAGAGTTTTGTGTGGAGTCGGTTTAGAGCATCAGTTCTCTTCTCCTCGCTCCTCGAGAATGGCGTAGTGGAAAGGAAGAACAGGACCACAGTTGAGATGGCGGGACGATGCTAGGCAGTCTGATACTCCTAGGAAGTTTTGGGTGAGGCTATAGCTCTTGCTTGCCATGTTTCTAATCGCGTGTTTTTGAGAGCACATTTGCATCGCACTTCTTATGAGTTGAGGTATGGCGAAAGCCCGGTGTGTCTCATTTTCGCGTTTTTGGTTGCAAGTGTTTTATCTTGAAGTCAGTAACCTAGATAAGTTTGAGTCTCGCTCTTACGATGGTATCTTTCTAGGTTACTCGACTTCTTCTCGTAGCTATAAGTGCAGAGTATTGATGCGCATAGGATCATAGAGACTGTGATGTGACCTTCGATGAGGCTAGCCCAGAGCTAGACACGATGTTTGAGCTCTTCTTATCCCTCGAAACCATCTTTGTAGTAGATGAGGATGATGGAGATGATGGTGTTCCACGGATCCAGTTCCCTCTAACTTTGAGGTGCCTCCTGTTTCCATTTACGCACCTCGGGTGACCAGCCCTTGCCTTGACTCTCCTTCAACGAGTGGCTCTGCTCCTACCTCTTACGTGCATGAGGTAGAGGCCACTCGCTTCGGTCCTCCCGTCATATCGAAGCTCATCCACTGATCGGATCATTGGTGATCTGTTTGAGCGCGTCACTCGCTCAAAATCAGGTTTGTCGATTCTGCCTCCACTCTGCCTTCGTTGCCTCCTTTGGCCGAAAGATGTTTCTCATGCATTATCCGATGAATCGTGGATTAATGCTATGCATGAGAACTTGAGAACTTTGAGAGGAACAAGGTGCGGCGACTTGTCGAGCCCCATCGGTCATAATGTCATTGGGACCAAGTGGGTGTTCAAAAACAAGCAGAGTGAGGATGGGGTTGTCATTCGCAACAAGGCTAGGCTAGTTGCAGGGGCTTTCTCAGGTTGAGGGTCTTGACTTTGAGGAGACCTTTGCCCTGTAGCTAGACTAGAGGCTATTAGGATCTGCTTGCATTCTCTGCATGCCGGGCTTCAAGCTCTATCAAATGGATGTCAAGAGTGCATTCCTCAATGGCTATATTGAGGAAGAGGTTTATGTCAAACAACCTCCAGGATTCGAGAACCCCAAGTTTCCGAGTCATGTATAAAAGCTCTCCAAAGCTTTGTATGGACTCAAGCAGGCCCCCAGAGCATGGTATGAGAGGCTCAAGTCTTATCTTCTCAGCCATGACTTCAAAATGGGCATAGTAGACAAAACTCTATTCATCAGACACCATGAGTCTCATTTTCTTCTTGTCCAGATTTATGTGGACGATATAATTTTTGGTGGCTCATCTCATTCGCTTGTGTCTCAGTTTTCTGAGGTGATGAGCATAGAGCTTGTGTCTCACATTTGACATGTTTAGTTGGATTTTAGAGTTTTTGTTGAAAACTTGCCCTTTCTTAAATTTAACTCTAAAATCTGAATTCCTCTTCGTCAACTTGGTCATGGTTCTAATTTCTATCTTTGGACCAAGTTTGACTTTGCAACTGAAAATTGCTTTCTTCTTCATTTTCTTCAAACTCAAATTTATTCCTTTTGTATGGTTTGTCAATATACTCATCAAGGGGGAGATTGAAGGACCATGTGGAGGTCCACCCATGTTTGTGATGAGTATTTGACTTTATTTGAGCAAGGTGTGCTCAAGTTTGAGTTTGATTTGGATTGATTTTCAAAATGAATCAATTTGATTTGTCTCTGCCAGGAGTGGCAGTACCGGTCGTATGGACGCGGTAGTGATGAGTTGGATGGTTTATTGCACATCTTTGTGGGCATTGCTATGTGAGGAGTTTCCTTGTCTTTGATGGTTGCAGGACGACGGTGCTAGGTCATGGTGAGGCGAAGGATGGCCGGGACTAGGCGAGGCGTCGGAGGTCCAGACGGTTGGGAGATCGCGGAAGATGATCGGAGGCGGAGTCGGGCAAGTCAAGAAGACAAGGAAAGGATTTGATGCTAGCTAGATGCCGCGTGGATCAATGAGGGCCGTCGGATTGTGGTCTAGTTGATAGGTTAGCGGGTCTAGGTAGTATGCTTTGAAAACCGTGCAAGAAAACCCGGTATGTGTGTGGGTTTTGGGTTAGCCCTTGCATGGCTGTGTGTGTGGGTTAATCCTAGCCCTTAGATGAGTGCTCTAGGGTTGAGGGACTCATCCAAGGGTGGTAGGTGGCCCAAGAGTAGTATAAATAGGGGTGGAGAGGTAGCCTCCTTCCCTTGAAGGTGTTGAGGTTTTTGATGCTCATTTGAGCTTTGCCCACATGAATGTGAGGCTTTGTAACCTCCCCTTCCAGAAATGAAAGTTTTATTCATCCACCTCTGAATTTATTTTGCGCATTTACATTATGTCTTTACTTTACGCAATTTAAATTCAGCATTTACTTTCCATAATTACATTCCATAATTTACTTTCAAGTAATTTGGATTTGCCTCCCCTCCTTCTAAATGCTGCTGTTCTTGGATGTTTTGAGTGTGTTCATATGGTTTTACATCTCTTTTGCACTCTTGGATTGAGTAGAGAACATCTTTTCTTTCAAGTTCCAACTTTGTTCTGAACATGTTCTTTGCGCAGCAGTCAGTTTTTGATTTTTGTAAAAATATAGAAAAATCCGTTTTGAGTGATTCCTGTTGGAGGAGGTGCGGGACTCTAATATCCACTTGCATAAAAATTTTGGAGTTCACTTGTTGTACCGTTTGGGCGCCATGAGGTGAAAACCGAGCCCCAAACGTTCTGCTCGATGTTCTTGACCAGACTGTGTTCTTCGATTTTTCGTGTTTTTTCTGTAAGGCTTTTTGAGGAGAAATTTGGTGGAGTTCTTCAAGACTCTGATTCTCACAGGGAGAAAAAGTCTCAAAATTTTGTGAGCTACAGAAACCCACCAACCTCCTGTGCAAATTGAGGACATGTTTTGGGAATTCTGCTTTTGCTTTTCTGAAAGTGACTTTTGTGATTTGAATTGATGTCCTTTCTAAAAGCAAGAGTTTGAATTGATTCCTCTTTATCTTGGACACTAGACAACCAGGATTGTGACTCAAAAATCCCCACATATTTTATGGTACTTATCCATGCAAGCTTGGGGTACACATAGTTGTCTAGTTTTTCGGGTTTTTCACAATTCCTTTTGAGCGATCTTGTCGAGGTTTTTGTTGGAGTATTTTGGGGGAATTTTTATTTTGCGACCATTCACCCCCCCCCTCTGTTCGCCATCTCGGTCCTTCAGGAGGCTTCGTGAGACTGATGTACCGAGGCCGTTGTTGGGTCTTGAATGGAGTTGCATGAGGAATTATCTACAAGATCCTTATATATGCAAGAGAACTTGAAAAAGCAAGCAAACCAATTAACATCACCGTGAGGAGAGCTACCTTCGAGATTGGCATTTAGGAGGCTTCACAGCTAGCTTTGAAGAGGATCTGCCGCGACTACTCATGAGAGCTTGACGACACCGTGTTCTGACTTCACCCTTCAGGACACACATTGCAGCAGCAAAGGATCGAGGAGGAGGAGGACGCTACTATGGTACACTTGGCATAGTTGGCAGCCGCCTAGGATGCGCACATGAGAGACATAGTGCAGGAGCTGAAGATGATATACGAGGCCCTAAGAGTCTCCGAAGAGGAGATATAGGACACTCGCGTCGCCTATACAGAGAAGATCATGGAGTTGGAGGACGCACTACAGGAGGTTGGCCATGCTACACTAGCTCAACAGGACGTCGAGAATGAGGAGAACCCGAAGGAGGTCGAGTACGAGCCAAAGGAGCACGACGTGCACGTGCATGTGGAGGTTCCAGCCGTGGGTCACTAGGATAGGTTCGCACCCATGCTAGCCCACCCACCGGTGTATGCACCGAGTCAGCCTCATCCCGGGTGGTTGGATGAGTGACAGGCTTAGTTGTGAGTTGAGACTCAAGTGTTGAGTCGCGTCTTCAAGTTAGTCTTTACCTTTGTAGTAGTCATTAAGGTTGTGTGCTTAGTTTGGTTCTTTAGTTGCTGGGTGTGCAGTATGTGTTGCGTGAGCCCTTAGGTTTTGTAAGCAACCATACGAAGTATTAATAAAGTTGTTAAAGTTTGGGTTTAAACTGTTTCTCCCGTCTTAGAAATTCTTGCATCTTATCTATGCTGCATCTATCTTCCCTAACGCAAGAAGCAATCAGTAGATGGTGAACACTCGTAGCAACAACGGTGCTTCAGGAAGTGGTCATCGCCATAGTGACAACCCCAATGATGGAGTACCATTGCAACCATCGCCGCCAGTTGATATGCAGAATCTGGGAGCTTTTCTTGTAGCACAGACTCAGCTTTTGCAGAAGATGATGCAACAGGTTCAGAGTGTGACAACCCAAGCTGTCAACAGCAACAACATTCAACATGGCAACAATGGATCGCATCGTTATTAGAAACTATCTAATTTTATGCGGACTCGCCCGCCGACATTCTCAGGCAATGTCAATCCTTTGGAAGCCGATGATTGGCTTAGGACCATTGAAAGGAAGCTGCACATCACCCAGTGTGAGGGAAATGAGAAGGTACTTTATGCCTCTCATCAGCTAGAAGGAACTGCTGCAGAATGGTGGGAGAACTATTGTGCCACGCATGAAGCCCCACTAGAGATCACATGGGATGAATTTACTACTCCTTTTCGTCAGTACCATGTACCTGAAGGCATGATGGATCTCAAGGAGGAATTTAGAGCTTTAAAGCAAGGAGGTCAATCAGTGGCCGATTATTTAAACAAATTCACTCAGTTAGCTTATTATGCTCCTGAATATGTGGCTACAGACAAGGCTATGCAGTCTCGTTTTATGAAAGGATTAAACTCTGGACTGTAGGTGGGATTGATCACTTATAACTTCCCTGATTTTCAGGAGTTGGTCAACAAAGCATTGATCTTGGGACAAGCGCAAGGAGCTTGGTGAGGATCGCAAGCGCAAAATTGCTAATCAAGGAGGGCGACCAAACCAGTTTAGATTGAGAATGTCTCCGCAACAGTTTTCTAGGTTTCAACTGGAAGTGATGAATAAGACATCAACCCGCGCACCTCGCCCCGCTAATCAGAATTTCTAGACACCAGCTCAAGGGAGCAATTCACTAGGAGGGAATCAACAATCTGCTGTCAGGCGTTGCTATACTTGTAATGAACCAAGACATTTTGCTAACAAGTGTCCACAGAGAGAAGAATCATGCCAGTTCGCTTCAACTTGGGAACAACACTTGCCAAGGCACCTACATCAGGAGGGAATCGTGCGACAGGTCAACCTGGAGCTACACCTCAAGCAACAGTACGTGGTAGAGTCAACCATATCTCCACGGATGGAGCTCAGGATGCATCGAATGTTGTGCTGGGTAAGTTTTTGGTTAACTCAGTACTCGCTACAGTTTTATTTGATTTTGAAGCTTCTTCTTCGTTCGTTTCTCAGAATTTTGTGATTAAGAATGGGTTTGATGTTAAGAATCTTAAGTGTGTGCTTTTAGTCCAAGCCCTAGGATCTGAACTTAGATCTAACCTTGGGTGTTTGGGAGTTATGTTGCTCATGGATTGGATAGAATTCCTAGCGAATCTTATCTTGTTGGATACTCAAACCTTAGATGCTATCCTTGTAATGGATTTGCTATCCAAGCATAAAGCTATTTTGGATTTTGGCCAAAGAGTTGTATCAATGGAAAGCCCTAGTGGCAAGAAAGTGGAAGTTCATGCGATCGCAGTTCGTGATGGTCAGTTGATGGTTAATAATGTGAAAATTGCTAGCATGGAGGATGTGCCAGTTGTTAAAGAATATCCAGATGTTTTTCCAGAGAATTTGCCGGGTATGCTGCTAGATTGAGATATTGAGTTTATTATTGAATTAGTGCCTAGTACAACACCAATAGCAAAGAGACCATATCAAATGCCAACAGATGAGCTAGTCGAGATGAAGAAGCAGATCGAAGAGTTGCTCGAAAAAGGTTTTATAAGACCTAGTTCTTCACCGTGGGGAGCACGGTTTTGTTCGTCAAAAAGAAGGACGGAAGTTTAAGAATGTGTATCGATTAGCGTGCACTTATTGAAGTGACGATCAAGAATAAGTATCCATTGCCGAGGATCAACGATTTGTTTGATCAGTTGAGAGGAGCTGGAGTTTTCTCCAAGTTAGATCTTCGATCAGAATACCATCAATTGAAGATTCATTCTGAGGATGTTCCTAAGACTGCATTTTCTACGCGGTATGGACATTATGAGTTTACGATCATGCCTTTTGGATTGACCAATGCTCCGGCATATTTCATGAACATGATGACCAAGGTTTTCATGGATTATTTGGATAAATTTGTCGTTGTCTTTATAGACTATATTATCGTTTACTCCACGACGAAAGAAGAGAATGAATAACATTTGAGGTTGGTTTTGGAAAGGCTACGTGAGTAACAATTGTATGCAAAGTTCAGCAAGTGTGACTTTTGGAAGGAGAAGGTTGAATTTCTTGGCCATGTAATGATTGTTAAAGGAGTTATCGTTGATCCAAGCAAGGTAGAAGCAGTGTTACATTGGGAGCAATCGAAGTCTGTTACACAGATGCATAGTTTTCTGGGAATGGCGGGATATTACCATCGATTTATAGAAGGATTTTCGATGATTGCTAGACCCCTTACACAATTGTTGAAGAAGGAGAAGAAGTTTGCATGGACGTCAGAGTGTGAAAAGAGTTTCCTATAGTTAAAGAAGCGTCTGGCGACAGCACCTGTGTTAGTGTTGCCTGATGTGCAGAACAACTTTGATATATATTGTGATGCTTCATGGCAAGGTCTTGGATGTGTGTTAATGCAGAATGGCAAGGTTGTTACCTATACATCAAGGCAATTGAGACCGCATGAGGAGAATTATCCTACTCATGATTTGGAATTAGCTGTCATAGTGCATGTGTTGAAAATATGGCATCATTATCTCATTTGAAATAGATGTGAGATATATACGGACCATAAGAGCCTAAAGTACATATTTACTCAGTCTGATCTTAATATGAGGCAAAGAAGATGGCTAGAGTTGATCAAGGATTATAATGTTAGAATCCATTATCATACCGGTAAGGCTAATGTGTTAGCTAATGCTTTGAGTCATAAAAGCCACAGTGCAAATATGATGGTATCAAGGGATCAGCCAGAGTTGTGCAAAGAGTTTCAGAAGCTGAAATTGGAAGTTGTTTGACAAGGTGTTGTAGCTGCTCTAGAAGTGAAGCCAATGCTTGAAGATCAAATTAGAGAAGGTCAAAAGGATGATGAGAAAATTAGCAGAATCAAGTCCAAGAAGGATGAAGGTTTAGCGGAGGATTTTGCCGTGGATGAGCAAGGTACCATGTGGTTTAAAGGTAGAATTTGTGTACCGAACAAGAAGGATCTTAAGCAATTGATTCTTGAGGAAGCACATGATTCCAAGTATTCAATTCATCCGGGAAGTGCTAAGATGTATCAAGATCTTAAAGATTTTGGTGGCCTGCCTAATATGAAGCGTGAAGTAGATGAGCACGTTGCTCTATATAATGTGTGCCAAAGGGTAAAAGCTATGCATCAAAGGCCTACTAGTTTGTTATAGCCATTGAAGGTTCCAGAATGGAAGTAGAAGGAAATCAGAATGGATTTTATTACTGGTTTGCCTAAGACTCAGAGAGGTTATGATTCCATTTGGGTCATTGTGGATCGTTTGACAAAAGTCACTCACTTCATTCTAGTAAAGATGACTTATTCAGGAGATCGTTTGGCAGAGCTATATATGTCAAGGATTGTGTGTTTGCATGGTGTGCCTAAGAAGATTGTGTCAGATTGAGTTATCCAATTCACCTCGAGAGTTTGGAACAAGTTGCATGAAGCAATGGGAACTCACCTGAATTTTAGTACAGCGTGTCATCTGCAGAAAGATGGACAGACTGAAAGGGTTAATCAGATTTTGAAGGAAATGTTAAGAGCTTGTGCATTAGCTTATGCTACGTCATGTGATAAGTGTTTGTCGTATGCAGAATTCAGCTATAACAACAGTTACCAGGCTAATTTGCAAATGTCACCATGTGAGGCTTTATATGGTCGTTCCTGTTGTACTCTATTGAATTGGAATGAAACGGGAGAGCGTTTGGTGTTTGGGCCTGATATTCTCAAGGAAGCCGAAGAGCAAGTAGCTATGATTAGGGAAAGGTTGAAAATAGCGCAATCAAGGCAAAAGAGCTACATTGATAATCATTGTCGTGATTTGAGCTTTGAACGAGATGATTTTGTGTACCTCAGAGTTATCCCTCTTAAAGGTGTTAAAAGGTTTCACGCTAAAGGGAAGCTTGCGCCAAGGTATGTTGGTCCGTTCAAGATTTTGAGCCGTCGAGGAGAGGTTGCTTATTAGATGGAATTGCCACAATCGTTGGCAGGGGTGCATGATGTTTTCATGTGTCACAGCTTAAGAAATATCTAAGAGTGCCAATGAAGCAGACGTCATTAGAAGCAATTGAACTGCAGGAGGATTTGACCTACAAGGAGCAACCGATCAAGATTTTGGATGTGATGGAGTACAAGACTAGGAACAAGTCTTTTTGCTTTTGTAGAGTTTAGTGGAGCAATCATTCAGAGAATGAAGCAACCTCAGAGCATAAAAAAGATCTGAAGTCAAAATTCCCAAACCTATTCTCTAGTTAGCATTGAATCTCGAGGTCGAGATTCTATTAAGGGAGGAGGTTTGTATCATCAATATTATTTTATTGCTATTTGTGCATTTTGTGATTTTTCTGAATTTATTGGATTTTTTTGGATTTTATTTGGAATTATTTGAAATTAATTATTTTGGCCTTTTGAGAAAACTAATTATGTATAGATAAAATTAATATAAATCTTTGCCAAAAATATTTTATTTGAGTTCAAAATATCTCAAAGTATTTTTGAGAATTTTCTTGGATTTTTCCTGGTATATCTATTGCCTAAAACTAAATAAACTAAAATTTTTAATTATTTTAAAAGAAAAATCCGACAAGACTCATTTCAATAGTGTCGGGCCGAAGCCCAATACTGTGCGAGTGTGGTCCGGTTCAGTGCGGCCTGTTAGGCCTTTTTCCCATAAGCCTAATCGTCAGCCATCGGTTCAAAAATGGATGGTTGTGATTTGAAGTTGAGATCGGAAAACCTAGTGTTCATGGGAAGTTGGATCAAGATCTAGCGGTGCGGATTGCGTTGCGTTGAATTATGATAGATTAGATTGTGCTCATTGGTTTTGGAAAGGGTGGATCTGATCGTATCATGTCGGGAGTAATATCGGCCGTTGATCATCGATCAGACGAATGTCCGTTGTCGTCTTCGATCGGGACTCGGAGTTCGCCACCGTGTAGACCTAGGGTTTCGTGTAGAGCTCGAACGCCAAGGGTATTTAAGGGGAGGCTGGGTTTCCAAAAATCGCCATGAGCTTGCGCATCCGTGAGATGCTGTCAGATCTTAATCAATGGTTGAGATGCTGTCGCATTGCACGTGACCTGTGGCTTCCGATCTGTCTTCTATAGATTACATCCAGCCGCACATTGCAGCTAATCAGGCGAAGCCGCGTGGTGGGCACAATCGTCGAAGAGACATGGACTAGGTCCACAGTGGACCGGGTCTATGAACCGAGCGCACGTGTTAGCCTCTGATTGGTCTGGCTCCGTGCTGACATCAGCATGACGCAATAAATCAATTTTCTGATTTAAAAATAATTTGGTTTTTTATTTGATTTTTAATTTTCTAATTTTTAGAATTTTTGAATATTCTCTAAGCCTGTTCTCCCTTATACGAGCTCTGATTGAGGAGATTCAAATTTCTAAAAATTTGTAAAACTGAGATCTATTTAATGGTGAATTTTATTTGATTTTTGGAGTTCAGTTTCTCTTTGTTTTGGTATTTATTTACTTTTCTCTATCGATTCGCAAAGACGTTGAGTTGTGCAATGCTTCGAAGGAGGATCCGTCAAATCAAGAGCATATTCCAAAACAAGATTAGGACCTTTGCCAAAGCAAGTTGTGCTTTGATCATGTTGAACCCATGTTTACAAAATCGCTATATTGTTTTACTCTATTGCATGTTATTTCACATATACAATTGTTTCAAATTAAATTGGGACATAGTTAATCTACCTATGTGATTTATATCCTATCTTGTCATTTGTATGCCATGATCTATTTATCACCCTAGATTGGTTCGCTACAGTTGGTTAATACTAAAATCAACGTAGGTTGGTTACACCGTGTCAATTGCTTAACCATGCCACGTCATCACATGTACTTGAATCATCAATGATTAATCTTGACTAATTGAAGGACCACGTGGAGGTCTACCCAGATTTGTGATGAGTATTTGACTAAATTTGAGCTTAGTTTGCTCTTGTTTGAGTTTGATTTGAAATGGATTTTCAAATGGAAGCAATTCGAGGTCTTCTCTGTTTTCCCAGTGATACCGGCCATGGTAGCCCAGTGCTACCGGTGAGCGGTAGCATCGGAGAAAATGGCCGGTGCAATATTTCCAGAGAGGGTGGTTTTTCGGGTGTTTGGCCGGGTGGTGCTACCGGCCATGGTAGCCCGGTGCTACCGGGTGAGCGGTAGCATTGGCCTCTGGAGCGGTGTGAAAATTCCAGAGAGGGGTGTTCTCTGGTATTTGTGCAGTGCGGTGTTGCCGGCCTGAATGCGGTAGCACCGGTCCACCATGGGCGGTGCTATCGGCCTGAGGGCGGTAGCACCGGCCAGAATGAACAAATATGAATTTCAAAGTGTGGACTTTGATGAATTTCTTGCATATCTTTGTGGGCATTGCTATGTGAGGAGTTTCCTTGTTTTTAATGGTTGCAGGTCGACGATGCTAGATCACGGTGAGGCGAAGGATGACCGGAACTAGACGAGGAGCGTCGGAGGTCCAGACGGTTGGTGATCAATGGAAGATGATCGGAGACAGAGTCGTGGCAAGCCTTGAAGACAAGTAACGGATGAGATGCTAGCTAAGCCCTACGTGGATCAATGAGGACCATTGGATCTTGGTCTAGTTGATAGGTTAGCGGGTCTAGTTAGTGTGCTTTGAGAACCGTGCAAGAAAACCCGTTATGTGTGTGGGTTTTGGGTTAGCCCTTGCATGGCTGGTTGAGTGGGTTAATCCTAGCCCTTGATGGATACTCTAGGGTTTAGAGGCTCATCCAAAGGTGGTAGGTGGCCCAAGAGTTGTATAAATAGGGGTGGAGGGGTAGCCTTCCTCCTTGAAGGTTTTGAGGTTTTTGATGCTCCTTTGAGTTTTGCCCACATGAATGTGAGGCTTTGTAACCTCTCTCCAGAAATGAAAAGTTTTTCATTTATGTTCTTACTCAATTTCCTTTACGCATTTAAATTACGCAATTTAAATTCTGTATTTACATTACTAGGGCTTCCTAATATGGTAGAAGGTGAAACTCCCGTATGAGGTTCCTGCTGATGAAAACGTTACGGCCGACAATATGACTGACGTTGAGGCAAACGCTAAGAGAAGGAATATCCTCATACAGGGTCTTAGTTGTAGTGAGTATGATAGGATCTCTCACCTTCGTTCTGCTCATCAGATTTGGGTGACCCTCGATGCTTACCATAAGGGCACTACCTAAATCAAGACGGTTCGACAGGACCAATTCAAGCATGAGTTCAACAAGTTTCAATAACACTCTAGTGAGAGTCTTGACGAGTGCTTTGGTCGGTTTACAAAGATTTTGAGCGACCTCCTAGCAGTCGGTTGCATATACCCTAACTCGGATAATGCTCGACATTTCTTGACGTTTGGGAAATGAAAGTGACCACCATCAAGGACACTACCGACTTGTCGACCATGACTCTTGATGGGCTTTACTCCCGTCTCAAGACTCATGAGATCGACATCGTCTCTCACAAGACGAAATCTCAGTCGATGGCCTTAGTCACTGATCCCACTGGATCTTCCCTTGATCTTTCTGATGGTTTCTCTCTTTCCGCCCTTTGCGAGCTAAGCAATGACCAACTGAATTTTTTTTCAAAAAATGAGTTTGCTCCTCTTGCTCACAAATTTTCACATGCATACAAGAGGGTGAGAGAGAGGAAGAGAGGTGGCATGATCACATGCTTCGAGTGTGGTGGCCCTAACAAACTGGAGAAGGCAAAGAATGACACCGACGGTTCGGCAAAGAATCACTACACCGACAAGAATCGCAACAAGAAGCCTCCAGTTCGTGAGCCAGCGTGTGAGAAGAAGTACCGCAACTTCTCCAAGAACAAGAAGCTCTTCCACCGCATCCTCGCCGCGCTTGACGACATCAACCTCTCTGACACGAAGACTTGGAGCGACGAGGGTGAGGATGAACCGCAAGAGAAGAAAGGCGGCGATGACTTCTCCGGCATGTGCTTCATCGCAGACGCCAACGGCATCAGCGACTCCAAGCTTTATAGCGACTCGGATGAGGTACCTTCCTATGACCAGCTCAATGAAGCTTTCTGCAAACTAGGAAAATTTCATGCTAGAGCTAGAGCTAGGTGTATGGAGCTAGAGAAGAAAGTAGGTACCTTGACTTGGGAGTTAGCTTCTCTTAGATCTTCTCCCGCTCGAGTCATTGATGACTGTTCTTTGTGTGATGCTCTTCTTGTGGAGTTGGAGAACCTAAGGACTTTGCATGATAGTGTGTTGTCTGAATTAGATAGTCTTAGGTTGAAGAATGCTAGCGATGATTCTATTGATGTTATTCCACTAGATGCTAGTTTTCTTCATGCTCACTCTACTACATCATGCTCTAATTGCCCTAAATTGCTTGCCGAAATTGATGCCATGAGCGATCACCTTAGGAAGTTTTCTTCTAGAAATGATGAACTTGAAATACATGCTTCTAAGGACCAAGTCAGCTCATGTGAGGGTTGTAGGCAAAACTTGACAATGAATCTCTAAATGTCAAGTGTGCTAATCTTGCTAAGGACTTACTAGCTAAGTCACAAGAAAGTTGCTTGTGATGTAATGTGATTGAGGGGGACTTGGATAAAATCTATGTCAAACTTTGGAAGAAGTTAGAAGACCAAGTCCATAGGATTAGAAATGCGTCTTGCGTTTCTTGTGAGGCCCTCAAGATTGAGGCAGCCGTGCTGAGGGAGAAAAATGCACGTGCTGAGAGAGCTTCTCTTTCTGGTTCTTCTTCTTCCTCTCTTCCCTGTTCTTCATATGCCTCTTTCTTTTGAGATTGTGAGTATCTCATGAGTACTCACGAGAAGTTGGTAGGAGGCAAGAAGGACCTCAATCTCATTCTAAACCAATCCAAAATTAACATATTTAATCAAGGTCTAGGATTTAACTACTTGGAGCACGCTCGGGCACATCCTCGACCATTGTGCACGCCTCCAAGAGTGGTGAGATTGTGGTAGCTCCCAGAGTGAGTACCAGTGTGTTTAGGTCTACTGGGGTTGTCCATGGGACTTCTGATCAAAAGGGCGTTACTCCTGTTGCTTCTACCTCTAGCAAGGCGAAGTACACATGCACCTTCTGTAAGAAAGATGGTCACCTAGTAGATTTCTATTTCAGGCATGCTAAGAACACTCAGTGTGAGCGTGTTGCTGCTCTTAATGGTATTCAGGGTCATCCCCAGACTCTTAGTGCTCCTAAGGTACACACTGCTTCTAGACAGGTTAGAGAGTCGCCTACTTTTGGGCAGTGTTCAGGACTTGGTTTTCATACTGTTTCTTCGAGTTTTAGTCCTGGAGCTGCTCGTGGTCAGTCTTTCCGCCGTCCTCTTGATAATCCTCATTTTTCTCATCGAGGTAGATATCAGCGGCGTGAGGTGTTTTCTAGTAGGAGTTTTAGGCAGTCTCACTGTGGTGGTCCAGCCTTTGCATCACAACGGGCCAACCCAGTTCTAGCTCCTAGATCATCTACTAGAGTTGCTACTGATCTTGTTAGCGTTAAACGTTAGAGAGACACTCGAGTCCAGTCTTCTTCTATGGCTGGTACTCTGAGGCATCGTGTGGTTCAGTATTGGGTTCTCAAGTCTTCACTCTATCTCAGTACTGAGTCATCTTTCTCTCTTGTGTCTTGATCAGGTTCGTCGGATGGGGAAGGGAGAAGTATGGATTGTCGACTCTGGTTGTTCTCGTCATATGACCGAAGATTCTCGTTGGTTCTCTTCCCTAGTCCGTGCCCCCGCTGATGAGTTGATCACTTTCGAGGATGCCTCTTCAGGTAGAGTCATTGCTAAAGGTACCATCTGCATTAATGACAATTTCATTCTTAAAGATGCTGCCTTAGTAAATAAGCTACAATAAGTATTGGGTTCTCAAGTCTTCACTCTATCCCAGTACTGAGTCATCTTTCTCTCTTGTGTCTTGATCAGGTTCGTCGGATGGGGAAGGGAGAAGTATGGATTGTCGACTCTGGTTGTTCTCGTCATATGACCGAAGATTCTCGTTGGTTCTCTTCCCTAGTCCGAGCCCCCGCTGATGAGTTGATCACTTTCGAGGATGCCTCTTCAGGTAGAGTCATTGCTAAAGGTACCATCTGCATTAATGATAATTTCATTCTTAAAGATGCTGCCTTAGTAAATAAGCTACAATACAATTTGCTTTCTGTTTCTTAGCTTATCGATGACTCTTTCGAGGTTAGTTTTAATAGTAATGCCTGTAGATCACTTTCGAGGATGCCTCTTCAGGTAGAGTCATTGCTAAAGGTACCATATGCATTAATGACAATTTCATTCTTAAAGATGTTGCCTTAGTAAGTAAGCTGCAATACAATTTGCTTTCTGTTTCTCAGCTTATTGATGACTCTTTTGAGGTGAGTTTTAAGAGTAATGCCTGTATAATCCTCGATTCATCAGGAGGGTTAGTTTGCGGAATTTCTAGATTTGGGAGAGTCTTCCGTGCTGATTTTTCTGTTTCTTCTGGAGACTCTCTTCGGTGTTTGATTACTTCAAAGTCCCATGATCTCTCCATCTGGCATAGGAGACTTGGTCACATTGGATTTGATCATTTGACCCGAGTTAACAGTCACGACTTCATTCGTGGTTTGCCCAAACTCAAAATGGTCAAAGACTTAGTTTGCTCTCCCTGCCGACATGGCAAGATGGTTGCTGCTTCACATCCCCTAGTCACTGTTGTGATGACTGATGCACGAGGACAGCTTTTACATATGGACATTGTTGGTCTAGCTAGAGTGCAGTCAATGGGTGGGAAGTGGTATGTTCTTATCATTGTTGATGATTTTTCGAGGTACTCTTGGGTGTTTTTCATGGCCTCGAATGATGAGACTTTTACCCATTTTAGGGGTTTGGTTCACAGGTTGTCTTTTGAGCACCCCTAGTGCCCTATGAGCTATACGCAGTGACAATGGCACGGAGTTCAGGAACTCCTATTTCGAGAGTTTCTGTGCGGATCTGGTTTAGGGCATAATGGCGTAGTGGAAAGGAAGAACAAAACCCTAGTAGAGATGGCCAGGACGATGCTAGACGAGTACAGTACTCCTAGAAAGTTTTGGGCTGAGGCTATAGCTACTGCTTGCCATGTTTCAAATCGCATATTCTTGAGAGCACATTTGCACCGCACTTCTTACGAGTTGAGGTATGGATGAAAGCCTAGTGTTTCTCATTTTCGTGTGTTTGGTTACAAGTGTTTCATTTTGAAGTCTGGTAACCTGGATAAGTTTGAGTCTCGTTCTTCTGATGGTATCTTTTTGGGTTACTCGACTTATTCTCGTAGCTATAGGGTCTGGAGTTGCGATGTGTATAGGATCATAGAGACTTGTGAGGTGACCTTTGATGAGGTTAGCCCAGGAGCTAGACCTGACATTTCAGGCTCTTCTTCCACCTCCGAGACCATCTTTGTAGAGGGTGAGGATGATAGACACGATGGTGTTACACCTGATCTAGTCCCCTCTACACCTGAGGTACCACCTGTTTCTATTTCTGCAACTCAGGAAGGCCAGCCCTTGCCTTCTGACACTCATGCAGCTAGTGACTCTGCTCCTACCTCTTCTGTACATGAGGTAGAGGCCACTTCTGCTTCTAGACCTCGCCGTCATATTCAGCATTCTCATCTGCCTGATCAAATCATCGATGATCTGTTTGAGCAGGTCACTCGCTCAAAATCAGGTTTGTCAAGTTTCTGGCTTCACTCTGCTTTTGTTGCCTCGTTTTAGCCGAAGGATGTGACTCATGCATTATCTGACGAATCTTGGATTAATGCAATGCATGAGGAACTTGAAAACTTCGAGAGGAACAAAGTCTGGTAGCTTGTAGAACGTCCATTTGGTCATAATGTCATTGGGACTAAGTGGGTATTCAAAAACAAGCAGAGTGAGGATGGGGTTGTCATTCGCAACAAGGTTAGGCTAGTTGCATAGGGCTTTTCTTCGATTGAGGTTCTTGACTTTGAGGAGACTTTTGCCCCTGTAGCTAGACTAGAGGCTATTAGGATCCTGCTTGCATTCTCTGCATCCCAGGGCTTCAAGCTCTATCAAATGGATGTCAAGAGTCCATTCTTCAATGGCTATATTGAGAAAGAGGTTTATGTTAAACAATCTCCAGGATTTGTGAACTCTAAATTTCCGAGTCATGTATACAAGCTTTCCAAAGCTTTGTATGGACTCAAACAGACCCCCAGAGCATGGTATGAGAGGCTCAAGTCTTATCTTCTCAGCCATGACTTCAAGATGGGCATAGTAGATAAGACTTTGTTCATTAGGCACCATGAGTCGTATTTTATTCTCTTCCAGATTTATATGGACGATATCATTTTTGGTGGCTCGTCTTATTCGCTTGTGTCTTATAGTTTTTTGAGGTGATGAGCACAGAGTTTGAGATGAGTATGATGGGTGAGTTGAACTACTTTCTTGGCTTCCAAATCAAGCAGACTCCAGAGGGTACTTTCTTGCATCAAGGCAAGTATACCTGTGACCTCCTGAGGTGTTTTGATATGTCTGACGGGAAGCCTATGATGACTCCTATAGCCACCACTGCTGTCCTCGAGCCGGATGAGGATGGTGAGCCTGCTGATCAAAAGGAGTTTCGGAGCATGATCGGCTCCCTCTTGTACCTCACTGCTTCGAGGCCAAACATACATTTCGCTGTATGTATGTGCACTCGATTTGAGGCCTCTCCTCGCGCCTCTCACCGCCAGGCGGTGAAGCGCATCTTTAGGTACCTTCGTGCTACCACTAATTATGGTATTTGGTACTCTTCCTCTTCTTGTCTATCTCTTAGAGCTTTTTTCGATGCTGACTTTGCTGACTGTAGGATAGATAGGAAGAGCACTTCTGGCACTTGCCAATTCATTAGCACTTCTCTTGTTTCTTGGTCGTCTAGGAAGCAGTCCGGAGTTGCACAGTCCACGCTGAGGCCGAGTATGTTGCTGCAGCCAGTTGCTGTAGCCAGGTTTTCTAGATGAGAACGACCTTGCGGGACTTTGGGTTAGCGATAGCAAGTGTTCCACTTTTCTGTAACAACACTTCTGCTATTTGTATTGCTAAGAACCCAATGCAGCATTCCAGGACCAAACATATTGATATTAGATATCACTTCCTTAGAGACCATGTGGAGAAGGGGGATATCGCGCTTCAGTTTTTAGAGAGTGACCTCTAGTTAGCCGATATCTTCACCAAGCTTTTGGATAGCTCCAGATTTGTTTCCTTGAGGAGTGAACTTGGAGTCATGAGCCCTTATGACCTATCATGAGGGGAGCTGGTTTGTATATTATGTTCTCTTACAGCTTTTCTTTTCTCTTCATTTCTTCTGGGTGTTTATGGGCTTATTTTCCTGAGTTGAGTTCACTCACTTAGACTTCTGGCATGCTTTGCATGGACCTCTTATCTTGTGTTTTAGGTTGCTATCATGCGTGATTACCTGTTCTCTCTTCTCTCTAGGTTGAGTTCCTTCACAGTCTTATAAGTCTAGCAGGTGTTGGGCCTCCTGGGTTGACAAGGTCTGTGTGCACTCTTTAGTTGGGATCTAGAGTCAGTTTCCCTATGTCAGTCACTGGGGAAGATGAGAATGAGTCTGAGCCGTAGTGAGTCTTTTCTATCTTATCTATGCTCAATAGCTATCCAGTTTGCAGTTTCTCGACTTCTTCTCATCATTCTATCGTTTTGGTTGTTATTGAGTTCATTTGGGTTTTCCTTATACCTAATCTTGATAATAACTCAACTTTAACCAGATTTGAGCTTAAAACTGATTCACTTGTTGAGGGGGAGTTTGGGAATTTGTTCATGCATTGCATATAGACTGCATTTTATGTTTTATGAGCTTTGTCTATTATGCAAATGACTTAATCTTCATACAATACACCATGTTACATCTTTTGAAGAAAATCACTAGCTTAGATATGTCCAAGTTCATTTATCATGCTAGGGTTGTTAAAATTTGAGAATTTGAAAGCTTTAAATGAAAATTTGATGAAACATGTTGCTTTTACTTACTAAGTTTCATTTATCATACGACATTTTCCAAGAGAATGATTTCCTTCACAGCTTGAGCAATTGGTTACATGTTCATCAGCAGTATGCCCTATTTCCCCACAGTGAATGCATGCACGATCTTCGGATTTGTTAGGCCGACAACCACTTCAAAGAACAATGTCTAGATATTAAATAAGGTGTAGGAGTAGCTTTTTGATCTGAACTTCTAGCGAGAACTGCGCCAAGGTTGGCAGTGTTTTGCACCATTTGCTGGAGAGGAAGGGTGTGCGTCTGGAGATTTTGCTCAACCGTGTTGGTTTCTTGCAGGTCGTGGGGAGGTGGAGAATTATGATGATTGCCACGTCGTGAGGAGGTTGTTCTAGCTTGATGCTGGGGATGTGGTTGGGCTGAGGTAGCGTTGTCTTTCATTGGAGATTGAGAGCCTTGCACGTCTTTACTTTCCATGATTTCGCCGAGAGACTTTGTCACATGTATCCTGTAACGATATAGGGTCACTTAGATATTGTGTTATAAGGCAACGTTTCGTTACTTAAAATTTTCGTAACTAAAATTTTCTTATTTAGTAGGGTTGGCACATCGTAATTTTTTAACCTAGCAGGTTAGCATTTATGAGAGTAACCCTAGAAGCAGTACAAAAAGATCTTACGACAAGACTCCAAAGTACAAAAGATCACATATTCAAAACCAATATACTCGGGTCTATAGTTACTTTTTAGCTACAAACCTAGCGTATTTAATCTAATGATGCTACCTCTAGTGCGGACACATGTTGGGGATCCTCTCCTTATCCTTAAGGTGTCACTTGCAGCTAATTCATGCAAAGTCGAGACAACTATGGTCCTCTTGTCATCGCCGTGCAACTACTATTAGTCAATACCATCATTGCCGCTCTCCTTTCCCTTATTCCCCTACAACTAATGTGCAGTGATTTTTTTTTCAATAAGACTACAAAGGAACATAGAAAATAGAAAAGGTTAGTTTTTAATGCATAGATACACCTTGAGAAGTATATAGGACATCAAGGATTACGAATGACCCGAAAAGGAGATAAGAACCATGTAGGCTTATGAATTATATTTCCAAGGTTTGTTAGAGTGAAAAGGCCTGAAAAAGATTTTCGAAGTAATTTGAAGGAACTTGGTTGTAGTTATTATAGATCATGTTTATCTCGAGATAATGATGGCATCAATGATAAGTTGGCATGCCTGTAGAGAGATGGAGAGATATCACATGTTTTCACGGACATTGTTAGAAAGTACCCGAGTTACTATGTGATAGATAATTCTCAAGATCGGGATTAAGATCGATACCGAGTAGATTTTGGATAAGGAATAACCATTGAGATCTTGATTTAGAAAGTTATCAGATACATGAGTTAGTTAGATCTCGCACAGATAAATTGGATGATAGATCGATACTTTTCCATCTGGTGATTCGTAGGCATAATGATCGATTTGATGATTCATGGACATAGATACAGACTTGAGGATTCATAGACATAAAGATCTATTTAATGATTGATAGTAGATCGATGATATAACGATAAACAGGAGCTCACACTTGCATAGCTTCGAAAAGATAGATCAAGATTAAAGATCATAGTTAATTTTATATGAGAAGAATGAAGAGCATTATTCATGATACAAGGATGATATTCATCTTGTAATGAGATACACTTGAAAATTAGAGTACACTAGTGAGATTCACATTCTTTTATGAGAGTAGATGTAAATAGGAGGATAACACTGATCCATAATGATTTACGTGATGAGAATGATTTAACTTGGGGAAATGTATGCGATACGTCGGAGTGATTGAGATGGAAGTTAGGATGCATAATAACTGGAATGATCTGGAGAAAAGCAAAAAATTCACCTCAGGGAGAGTATACAAGTACGACGATAAATTTGGACAACTATACGATTGTTGATGAGATCACTTTGGAGATATATTACAGATGCAACATTGAGAATGAAGGTGTTTGATTCAAATTGGTCATTCGTGGTATGAGCAAATTCTGAAAAGGTTACAAAATTTGGAACCACAGGTGGAAAGAATAGTAGAGATAGCGAATCAAAATACAAGAGAAAGTATAAATTTGAAACAAAAGTAGGGAAGAGTTAACTTACACTCTATACACTTCCTTTTTAAACATGTTATAGGAAACTCAGAATATTTTTGTTAAAATACATGAGCACAAGCTACACACCCACTATCTTAATGGGATAGTGTTTGTTACAACTTGGGCACGGCAACACAATAATCACAGATCGCCTGGGAGAGGTGCTAAAACAGAAAAACTGTGATGCTAAAGGTTCTGTCCAGCTGGTTCCTAGAATTGTTAGGTACTCCTACATGGATGATAAAATTGTGAAAAATTTTGCGTAGCTTGCTGGAAGATATATGTACTGATGGTAAAATTTTCAAAAATTTTGCACAGCCAGGTTTACCTACAAAATTGAAGAAGCGGGATTCTGTCCAGAATGGTTGTTCTGCGCGCACTACCCCCTTTTAAGGTTCTAACTCTCGTTCCTTAGTCTGGAATTTCACGAAATCCGACGAGCTTAGTCTTGACCCAGTATTGACCCATTCCAGAATTTTAGTGAAATTTTCTATGTCTCTAAGTTGAATAATTAATAGTCTAGATTCCCTTAACCTTTTATTGACTTGCGGCCTATCTAGCTTTCGATACAAGGTGAGGTTTTGAAATTTTTCATCTCCAAGGAGATGGTTCAGAACAAGGTAAGGTTAGAGAGCCTCATGATGTTCCTAGCAAACTTTAGAGTTCAAAAATTATCATTCATAACTTTAAAACTTGGTTTTGATCAATTTGAAGAGCGTAAGGAGTAGAGCAAGGTTTCATGATGTTGTTTTCCAGAAAACCAATTATTGAAGTTTGAGAGGAGCTCAAGATCCTTTTGAAAGGTAGATGAGAAGGAAAATCTATGGAAGGGGTAAGAATAGAATTCTACTTTTTAACAAATAAGCTTTTATAACCAAAAATAATCTTTTGAGAGAAAACTTTGTCCTTAACTAACGACCATGCTAACTAAGGCTTTTCCTACAGTCGTATGGGCTCTGATACCAACTCTTGTGGGCACCCGAAAACACGAATCGATCCTCGCTCATGCGTTGGACTCAGAGGTGACACCCATACTCCACTGAAGTGTATGATCACTGTCACCCAAAAGTCCTGTGCACGGAGTATTAACCAGATGGCCCTCACTCAAGCAAATATGAGCCACCTAGTTGCACCGTACACACTTACGCAACCAAGGGAGTTTCGATTCCATTCCGAACAACCATACCAGGATTGAAAGCAACTCATCCAAGCATAGCACTCGCCGTCCGTCTTAGAACCTTGGTATCGCCCACAATCACCAAGGGGAGCGCGAGCAATAGTCAAAGAACGACGACCGCTCGAGTTTACGCATTAGATAGTTGAAAACAATTCCAGGTATCCGGAGATGTGTCTAGTGCTAGTTCCCAAGATCAACGCTTAGCACCCACATATCCCGCATTCAAGATGTATCGCAACACATACACACAAGACTAAGTAGTTGGCATAGCATAAACATAAACTAGAAACTAATACAACTACTTAATATTACAAGTAGTGGCCGACCGGCCAAATATTACATGCCGAAAGTAAATTGCAGTGGAATATAATCATAAAACAAAATGTGGATAGCGGTATGCACATCCGATAACCCATAGGAAACAGACTTGGAAAAGCCCAAGTTCATCCATCAATATAAGGTAAATGCCGTCATCTATATTGTTTAGATTAAGAAACCGCGAGTACACGTATGTACTCGCAAGACTTTAGTGTATGGAAATAAGGTAAATGCAGGCTAGAACAAGGATTACAAGTTTCTACACTAGTCTCATTTCAGCATAAAGCAGATTTTGTTTAACAAGTGAATGTTGCATAAAACGGTAACGGAATTGTAAAGAGCATTTAATAAGAAGCTAATAATAGTAAGTACAGTTCATATCCACCATTCCACAGCCCTCCTTGGCTACGAATAGCGAATAAAAACAGCCATCCTTGGCTCCCAAAGTTTTCCATACCAACCCAACACTGTTCCCAAATGTTTTGGCAAAAGCAAAGACTATACTTTACATTATTTTTCCAAGTTGCTCATGACCGCGAGCACAGCTAATTAATTAGATTTTAATCTCTGCAGAGAGTGTACACTTTACCCACAAGATATGACTGACTCTTTATGCAATCGATATTAGCACACTTCCTTTGGTGTGCCGCAGAGAGTCATGACATAACCGTTACATTACATAGTCCTAGCTTTGCACCAGCGACGGGATGTTAAATCCTTGCCAAAGTTCCGGAGACCTGGACCAACACGTGCTGTGCTAGACGATGGTGCCCCATCGGGACCACTCCCCATGGCAAGGCATACACCGTTGTATTGGAATGCTTGGGCCCCAACACCTCGGTGAAAGGAGCACCTAGAACGACACCAGTCCATCGGATCATCCATACTACTTCGGCCTACCAATGTGCAAAGCTAAATTTACATAACTTAATAGGTTAAAGCTTTCCTATACCAACACTTGTGGTTGCACAAAAACACTTAGGTTATAGCATCAAGTTCGGTCCTTAACTGACCCGGGCGAGAATCTCCCCCTAACTACGCGTGAGGTCCTTTTCATGCCTCAAGTTTAACCATAACTTGCCCGCATCTAAATCATAAGTTTTGAGTTGGAATTTTACCAAATTACATGAAAACCATACCTCGGTTCCGCACATTTAAACAAAGTTGTTCCAGTTAGTTTGAAATGTGTCCCATCATTTAAAAGTCGTTCTAGTGAGCTAGTCTAAGCAAGTACATAAGTTATGTCGCAAGTATTACACAAGTGACATTAAGTAATGTCTACACCAATACTAGGTTACAATGGCAGGTAATCAATTGACAAGGTAAAGGAAATGCATACAATTGGAATTAGCTACCATCACCCACAATATAGCAAGTTTAAAACATACATGCATGCATATAGTTTGGTAAAACAACATAACTTTGCAAATATAGGATCAAAATGATCAAAGGAGGGTGCTTCCCTGGTTGCTCTTCTTCTGGAATATAATCCGGATCATAGTCGATGTCGTTATCAATCGAATATGAAACACCGTCGTCTACACATCGAATAATAAGAACCGAGACAAAAGCAAATAACACCATATCAAATGGGGCAAAAAGAAATCAGATGTAAATACCAAATTAAAACTTACCAAGAATAACATGGTGATTTCGAGTTCCCAAGTTGTCACTTACATAACATTTTCATTAGGATTTAATGCATGAGATGTTCTTTGTTTGAAATAGTTATTTTCACTTGTTGGTTATATATATACTATAGCTATGAACTTACATGATGTGGTTTATGATTTCAAGGACCTTCATTATGTCTCTTTTTATCTACTTATTCAGATTCTAGATGCTAAAATTATTTGGATTGATGAAAGTAAAACATTAGTTGAAAGGTTTCTCTTAATTAGTACATAGCTTTAAGTGTTCATGCATGGAAGTGATTTATACATGGTGGATCTGGAATTTTAAAGCTATTGGTTGATACTACTTGGTTAGGTTACGATTCTTGCTTAACAGATGTTTTGGTTTAAGACTTCCAATCTCATTCGCCCATACAAGTGACTTTAACAACGTTATCATTTAGGGTTTTTGCTCTAGCAAGTTTTATATGATAAGTAAGTTGAAATTAAAATATTTTTCCATATTTTGGTTTTCCATATACTGGTTTATGATTCTGGATTAATTCCCCCAAAATTTAGGTTTAGCCGAGTTGTTTTTCAAGCTGCTGAAAGTGCTTAAGTGTTATAGTCTTAGTGCAGTTTGTAGTTTTTGAAGGGTTTTGCTTAAGTAGGATTCAGATGCAAAGCAAGTTATAATTAAGATATTTTTGCAGAATATGGTAGTATATATACTAATCTCTGATTTTGAACTATTTTTCTTTAAATTTGCATTTGGACGAGATACTTTACTGATTGTCGAAAAGGCTAATACGACTATGTTGTTCACGCGGTTATGGTCTAGTTTTCATTCTTCGATTGCGGCTGCACCTTATGGGATAATCTAACCATTTCTTAGGAATAAGTAGGGGATATCCCTAAAATTATTTTAAAGTTTGTCCCGCGATATTTCACATTTATTTGAGATGTTTTTCATGTATATGGTCATTAAGGCTTAATATGGCTTAACTTAAAATTGTTCAAAATGATGTCATTTATGCACAGCACGCAATTACATGTCATTTTAAGATCATAGCATTTCACAGCCAGCAATTACATGTCATTTTAAGATCATAGCAATTGATTTTGTCGAATATGAGGTTCGTTTGTGAGAGTTATGGCCATTTGGTCATTTTACTGATTGCATGTTTGGACAACGAGCAAATAGTGCATACTTAAGTGAAATATAAATAGTTTTTTATACTTATGATCTATGTAACCTCAGGGATGCAACTAAACTTGTTTCATCAATGTTTGAGCTCATTTGACCAATATTTTAGCCATTTGAATCTTGCATGCTGATAATGATTTAAACCAACAATTTTTGATTCAAAATACATTCAAATATAAATGTTTTTGTAGAAATGGAGTGTATAGGGTTGCAGTAGCTCATTTTATTCATTTCATGATTTATGGAACAAGAGACTATATATTTCCTTCATAACACCTATTTAGAGCCTAACATTCAAACTCTAATTAAAACATTTTTCTGCAGGCAACATATAAATTTTTATTGCAGATTCTAATTCATCATTTCAAATCTTAAATTTAGGAACAAATTTTGTTTCATTTAGACACTCTTAGCAAAAGATATAAAAGTTTGAATCACATGAGGCAAAAAGAAAAATTTATTTGCAAAAGCTGGGTTCGAACACGAGATCTCCTGTCTACACGCGAGCTGTAACCACTGGGCCAACTTGTTACTTGAAACAAGTGGGCATGCGAAAACACTTGAGGTTTACCTCTTCTAACCCTAGAGCTTGGCTTGGCTGGCAATGGCGAAGGCGAGGCTGGCTGAGGAAGACGTTGGAGAAGGAGTCACGGACGAGAGGAAGGCTCGGTTGGGGGCAGCGGCTCCGGCTCTAGCAGCCTTGGCGGCGGCGGCGACCGGAGCTATGACGGTGCTAGCGACCAAGCTTCCTCCGTGCGCAACTACTGGGGATGAAGATGAAGGCCGCGGAAATGGCGAAGACACGATCTCTTTGCGCCCGGCATGCGCCTCCAAGCCGACCGTGCCGCCTCCAGCAGCTAGCAAAGCACCAACACGAGTGCTTCTACTCTTCCTCTCTCACTTTTCCAAATGGGCCAGATGATGGTGCATGCACAAATGAATCTAAAAAAAATGGATTTCTCCAGTGGTGGGGATCGCAATGGTACAACATCCATGAGCTAAATCCAAAGTTTTGCGAGTGATTTCGAGGAGAGACAGTGGAGGAAGTTCTAGAGGAGAGGGAGATGTTCTTGTTGTATTGAATAGAATGGAGGGAGTTTGTTTGTAGCTGCCATGGGAAAGAAGAAAGGAAGGGGCAGGGAAGATGGGTTATGCAGGATTGGTTGGAGGAGAGAAAGAGGAATGGGGCTGAAAGAGACAAGACAGAAAGGGGGAGGTCTGTGGACAGCTCAGTTTTGGTATTAATTTGGCCACCAAATTGCAATGAAAACCATAGAAACTTGTTTACTGAGGTCCTGGGGTAATTATTGACATCTAGTAAAATTTTTGGATCAAATACTATTATAGAAAAATTATGAAAATTCTAACAAAACTGCTGTACCAACTTTAGTAGACTGGATAGGATAAGGAAATTAATGAGCAGTCATTCATAACTTAAAATTTCTGAACATTTTTATGCGAAATATGGATGTAGTTTTTACCATAATTGTTGAGGGGAAGTTCCCTCATGACCCCACAGGCATGTCCCTCCGACAAAGGCAAAGGCCCCTGGCCATAAGGCACTTGGCGAACCTCCTGGCCGCAGGGCGTTAGGCAAAGGCCCCAGCCACAGGGCACTAGGAAAGGGTCCCTGGCCACAGGGCATATGGCAAGCCCCCCGCCAGTGTTGGAGAAAAAGGAGGGCGTCCACGGGAGGCACTCACCTACTCCGCAGGAGCCTACGGGAGGCGCCCTCCTACTCCGTGGGCGTCTACGGAAGGCGCCCTTCTACTCCGCGGACATCGGGAGGCACACTCCTACTCCGCTGGAGCCTACGAGAGGCGCCATCCTACTCCGCGGGCGTCTACGGGAGGCTCCTTTCTACTATGCGGATGTCGGGAAGCACCCTCCTCCTTTGTGGGCGTCTCCGGGAGGCGCCCTCCTACTCCGCGGGCGTCTCCGGGAGGTGCCCTCCTACTCCGCGGACGTCGGGAGGCACCCTCCTACTCCGCGGGAGCTTACGGGAGGCTCCCTCCTACTCCGCGGACGTCGGGAGGCACCCTCCTACTCCGCGGATGTCGGGAGGCACCCTTCTACTCTGCGGGTGTCTACGAGAGGCTCCCTTCTACTCCGCGGACGTCGGGAGGCACCCTCCTACTCCGCGGGAGCCTACGGGAGGCGACCTCCTACCGCGCGGGCATCTACGGGAGGCGCCCTCCTACTCCGCGGGCGTCTACGGGAGGCACCCCGTGGGGTCCCGAGTCAGAGGCTTGCCCCCCGAAGAGATGACGTGGGATCCAC
Organism: Otatea glauca; assembly: GCA_036346275.1. Classification (NCBI taxonomy): domain Eukaryota; kingdom Viridiplantae; phylum Streptophyta; class Magnoliopsida; order Poales; family Poaceae; genus Otatea; species Otatea glauca. Next base: position 27,859,178 of record CM070719.1, read on the forward strand.
TCTCTCCGCCCGGGAATGACCAAGATGTCCTCGCTTCAGCCGTTGTAGTAGGGGTAGGATGGTATTTTCGCGTGACAGGCTGGGCGCCTATAAAAGCCCACTGTAACTCATGCTTGTAACCTAGACTCTCATTGAATACAGAACTAACAACTGGTGCGTCCCTCGGGATCCTGGACCGGGAGGCCCCTCCCGACTCCCCCTGGGGAACACACCGACCGGAGTATGGCGCTTTCCTAAGCGCCCGAACCTGTATAAACCCTTGTGTCCATTTTCTTCTCTTTCGGACGTTGGCTCGTGAGTCCCTCGGGAGCCTGGACCAGGAGGCCCCTCTCTACTCCCCCCGGGGAATGCACCGACAAGAGTAGGGCACTTTCCTAAGCGCCCGAACCTGTATAAACCCTTGTGTCCATTTCTTCTCTCTCGGACGTTGGCCCGTGAAACGGCCGACGTCCGCCCACATTCTTGTGTCTTGTTTTCGAACATAAAACATTTGGCGCCGTCCGTGGGGACCGTAGCTAACATCAAAGGCTATGGCTCCTACAAAGAAGCACACCAAGCCTCCTCAATCCCTGAAGCACCAGGAGCAAGTTGACAACCCTCCTCCCCGGTGGATCTCCAGGCGCGTGCCTTCCTTGGAGATCGGAGCCCACAACGTCCTTCAAGCCCCAGGACTTGAGAACACTTCTTCACCCCATGCTTTTTCTGCCGTGAGCCAAGGGCAGCAGCCTCAAGATGTCACCGTCACCACAAGGTTGCGACCCCTCGAGCCAGCCATCATCCCCGAGGTGTTGGACTTGTCCCGATGGCGGGTTCTAGTGGAGGCGGCCAAGAGGCAGATCGTGGACTACATGATGGGCTCTTATCGTCCTCAGGGGATCCCTCCACATCTCTCGCCGCTCCTGCCACCACCCTCGGTCCAGATCGCCACCGATACGGGGGCGCATGGGGGCCTCGCCTTTGTCCATGAAGGCGGGCAAAGGGGTAACCTCTACAATCCTCCCCTTACCCATGCGGCGGCCATGAGCGGGGCCCCGTTCTGGTCGCTGCATCCGTCGAGCCCTGGGTTCGGAGTGGCTCCCCACATGCTGTTGTAATTCGTACCTTCACTGCAACACCCGAGACCCGAGCTCAGCCATCCCCGGTGGGAGCCCCGGGGCCTCCCCCACAGGCTCCTCCTGGGCAAATGCGCCTGCACCCGGAGATGGTGAATCAACTCCCACCAGCGGGGTTGGCTCTCACCCTCGAGACGCGACATAGCCCAGGGTGGAAGGGAAACCTCCAAGACCGAAGGCGCCCACTCCTCTAATGGCGCTACCTGGGGAACAGGAGAATTGGGTCGTGGCCGCCCCCGGGCACCCACAAGGCTTAAGGGATCATTATCTAGCCCAGCGAAGTCAAGTGGAGGGGAGAAGTTTCCGCTCTATCAGCTCATGGCGAGCTCTCACCCCTCCCGGTCACCATGACCACTACCACCCTAGGGGAGGGGAGGTTGAGTCCAGGGTCTTGCGGACTCCCAGAGCTACGCGTCAGTGGGAGCCCTCCGACTCTCCCGAGCGTGGGCGCCGTCGCCGCCCCCAAGCCTCCAGCTCTTCAAGTTCTGAAGTCTCACACCGTCGCCGTCGCACGAGGTCGCCTTCCCCCCATTAGCATGGTGATGGAGGCAGTCCCAGAACCGGAAACCCTCTCGCCCGGGGCATCTCGGAAACTCCATTTCGACCCAAGTTTCGCCAGCCTAACATTGGACAATATGATGGGGACTCTGATCCCATGCAATTCATGGAAGTCTGCGTCACGGCTATCTAGGCGGGGGAGGTTGGGAGGTGGAGATGTGCAATTGCCTCCTGCTCTTTCTCTCGGGAACCGCTTGGTAATGGTTCTACAATCAGAAGAGGGGCTCCATCCACTCTTGGGCCCAACTACGTGAGGAGTTCAGCGCAAACTTTCAAGGGAGTTACAAGCAACCCATGCTTCCCAATCAACTCTTCACGGTGAAGCAACAGAAGGACGAGTCCACACAAGACTTCCTCAAGTGCTTCTCTTGGGTGCGGAGCCAAGTGGCGGACGCCCCAGACTCCACAGTCATTAACGCGTGTAAGGAAGGTCTTCTTCCTGGCGAACTGAACCGGGCACTAGGAAGGGATCCCCCGAAAACAACTCAACAACTCTTCGAGATTGTTGAGAAATACGCCCGCGGGGAGGTGGACGACCTGGCGAAAAGGGGGCTCATCCCACAAGCTGGGGGAGACTCCCCAGGAGAAGGCTAAAAGGATCCTCCGGGAAAAAGAGCAAGGACTGGAGGGACCGTTCCAAAGGAGGTCGTGACTCCAAGGTCCTGGTCGTGGCCGATGCCCCGCCCCAGGGGAACGGTGCTTTCAAAGGACCAAAGAATGGTTAAAAGCCTAAGGCTCCTCAGGCTCGCGATGAAGGTCCCAACGAAAGGAGAGGTAACCAAGACCAAGGAGATGGCCATTGGTGCACCTATCACAAAATGGTTGGGCACGACACAAGCGAGTGTCGCCAATATGCCGCTGAAGGGGCCAAACCACCCGGGCATCTTGCTCCCATCCGACTGCCCTCTCACGGGCTTCGTCCCAAGGAAATCTATCCAACCCTTGGGGAGGATTGAGCTCCTCATGACCTTCGGCTCGCGGGAGAACCATCGCACGGAAGTGGTCATATTCGACGTTGTTGACATCAAGTCACCATTCAATGCTATCATGGGAAGAGTAACTCTCAACCGCTTCAATGCAGCAATTCACCAAAACTACTTATGCCTCAAGATACCGGGGCCTCACGGGTCATCTCCGTGAGGCGATCAAGACAGTTCATCACCTCTATCATAAGCGTCAATCGGCTCGATGAAGTCAACATCCTCGAGTGGGGGGCTCGAAGGGGTCCGTCCCTACCGCCCCCGAAGGGGATCGTTAAGGACAAGTTCGTGCTAGAGAGGTACCCCCTGAAGCCTCACCCCAAAGGAGAGCTAAAAGAGGTACGGCTCATCGGCCCGGGTGATGAACGCTTCATCCGGGTCGAGGCTGAGCTCCCAAAGAGGGTGGAAGAGGAACTCCTTAAGTTCTTAAGGACCAATGCGAACGTCTTCACTTAGGTCCCGTCGAACATGAAAGGTGTCCCTCGCGAGGTGACTCAATATCGCCTCGAGGTGAGGCCCGAGCACCCTCCGATGAGACAAAAGCTCCGCAAGCTCTCCCTCCAGCGATGTCAAGCCATCAAGGAGGACCAAAGGTCTTCCTCAAGGTGCTTCATACACCCTTCGTCAAAGAAGATCCTGACAAGAAGAGAGATTTCGAACTACTTCTGATGGTCAGCAAGATCTCAGCGCCGCCCACAGCGTGGATGACCCCAATCATACAGTGCATCCAAGGAAAAACAGAAATGGATGGTAGCGTTGAGGACCAGAGGCTCTTCGCGAAGGCCAAGTCCTATGTACTCCTCGAGGGGATGCTCTACAAAAAAGGGACTTCCGCGCTACTCAAGTGCCTCCCAAGAAAGGAGGGGTCTCACTCCTCCGAGAGGTTCATGAAGGTCTCTATGGCTCGCACCTTTCAAGATGCCATTGAAACCCTCAAAATATGTGAAGATTGTCAAAGGATGGCACTGGCTACCAATCCCCCGCTGCACCTCTACACCAGATACCTATCATTTGGCCTTTTGCCCAGTGGGGTATGAACCTGCTAGGGTCATTCCCGTCGGCCAAGGGGGGCTACAAGCATGCGGTGGTGGCGGTGGACTACTTCACCAAGTGGGTGGAAGCGGAGCCGTTCCTGACAATCACATCCCGGGTGGTGCAAAAGTTCTTCTGGAAGAATATTGTGTGCCGCTTCGGAGTCCCGAAGGAGCTCACTATGGACAATGGGACTCAGTTTGATGTTTCCTCCTTCGGGGACTTTTGTGATTCAATTGGGACAGCCCTATGTTTCGCTTCGGTGGCTCATCCTAAGTCCAACGGGGCGGTCGAAAGGGCCAATGGCCTAATCCTCCAAGGCATCAGCTGTCGACTCGAGAAGAGTACACTTAAGCACGGGCTATGGGCGGAGGAACTCCTCAATGTCCTGTGGGGGATGCGCACCATTCCTAGCCACTCTACGGGGCGAACACCTTTCTCGCTTGTGTACGGAGTGGAAGCGGTCCTCTCCACAGAGGTCCGCCACCGCTCCCTTCGTGTGGAGATGCTCTCAGAGGCCCTACCCATCAACTTCATGGCAAACGAAGAAAATCACAAGATGGAAGTGGATTTCATGGAGGTTCATGATGCACCCTCATCAAACATGTCGCGTACGAACGAGAAGTTGCTCGTTTCTACAACAACTGGGTGTAGGGGCCCAAGGGAAAGTCTCATACCTCGCAGGCGTAACACCGCGGACGCGCGTCGGGAGATCCCCTTATACCCCTACGGGCGTGCTACGAGAGGCTCCCTCATACTCCCGTGGGCATATACGGGAGGCTCCCTCATGCCTCTACAGGCATGCTACGGGAGGCTCCCTCCTACCCCCGCGGGCGTATACGGGAGGCTCCCTCCTACCCCCGCGGGCGTATATGGGAGGCTCCCTCATGCCTCCGCGGGCGTGCTACGAGGGACTCCCTCATACCCCCGCGGGCATATACGGGAGGCTCCCTTATGCCTCTGCGGACGTGCTAAGGGAGACTCCCTCCTGCCTCTGTGCGAGGCTCCCTCCTACCCCGCGGGCGTATACGGGAGGCTCCCTCATGCCTCCACGGGTGTGCTACGAGGGACTCCCTCCTACCCCCATGGGCGTATACAGGAGGTTCCCTCATGCCTCCACGGGCGTTCTACGGGGGACTCCCTCCTACCCCCGCGGGCATCTACGGGAGGCTCACTCCTACCCCCGCGGGCGTGCTACGAGAGGTTCCCTCATGCCTCTGTGGGCACATTTTGGGAGGCTCCCTCATATCCCCCGTGGGCGTGCTACGAGAGGTTTCCTCATGCCTCAGCGTGCATGCTATAGGAGGCTCTTTCGTACCCCTGCGGGCATCACGGGAGGCTCCCTCCTACCCCCGTGGGCATATACGGGAGGCTCCCTCATGCCTCTGCGGGCATGCTACGGGCTACGGGGGGCTCCCTCCTACATCTGTGGGTGTCTACGGGAGGCTCCCTCCTACCCCCACGGGCGTGCTAGGAGAGCTTTCCTCATGACTCTCCAGGCGCGTTTCGGGAGGCTCCCTCATAGCCCCCGCGGGCGTGCTACAGGAGGTTCCCTCATGCCTCCGCAGGTGTGCTATGGGAGGCTCCCTCGTACCTCCGTAGGCTCTCTAGAGGAAGTACTCGGGGTCTCTGATCCTCCAAAGGGTCTCACCTTACCCTATAACCACAGGGCACTTGGCAAGTGCCCTGACCACAGGGCACTTGGAAAGACCCTTGGCCGCATGGCACTTTACACTATTGAAGATGAGCAGCTCAAGCACGCCTGGAATGCGGACAAGCTCAAGTGGTTTTATATTTATGTTTTCTTGTACGCCGCAACGGCACCTATCACATATTGATGTAAACCCTTTTAAGGTCATCAATGCAGTATCAAATTAAGTCACGCATGTCTCCTATCACTTGTGTGGTTGTCTTGAAAGCCCATCCCCCACACGTAGCTATGGGGAATGGGTTAAAACCTCGCATCCTCCGTGGGACATATCTACAGGGCGCATGGCCTCCGGGGCCTACCCCTAAAAAAGCCCCAAGCGGCCTGGACATTTCGCATCCCCCTTTGGCGGCCCCCTCCCTGCTGGACCCAGGGAGCGGGTGACGACTTAAGGCATCTCGCCCAAGTCTTAGGGTGCTTCATGGCTTAGTCCCCTATGGACCCCAGGTGCTAAGCCGAAATGACCCCCGGGTCAACATTTCATCCCCTCCGCGGGAAGCAATAGGAACCTTCTTATTGCAAGAAGCGTAGCCCGGGAGACATCCCCTCCCCGGTGGGTTCCTTCTCCTTCTTAGGGCCCTTGGTGCCCCTAGCGACGGGAGGTGGCAGGGGACCTCGGGAGCCTCCTGGGGAGAACGCCTTTTGCCCGTAGTACGGGTCAGAGTGGTAGCGCCCTGCTGAGAGGCACCCCTCGCTGCCCCTGAGGGCCCTCTTGGCGTGTGCCTTGGTAGGCGAGGCCTGGGTGTCCTCCCTCACGGCTGCAGCCCGAGCCCTCTTCCGTTTAGCCTGGTCAGGAGCGGGGTCGCCCTGCGGGAGGAGGCGTAGGCCGAACGCCTCGGCCACGATGTTCCTTACCTCCATAGGGATGCCTTCGGCCTCGTAGCCCCATGCCTCAGACATACACCACCTCCCTAGGATCATCTCAGCTTCTTCCCTCATCGCCTCCATAGAGCGAACTGCACATGAAAAGGGAACCATGAGAGGTAAAGAGATAACGTGCCAAAGAAAGACAAGGACCACACGAGGGCTCTTACCCTCCCAATGCCGGGGTGAAGGCTACCGTGGAACCCCAACCTAGCACGTTGAACAAGGGTATTGAGGTTGAGGAGGGTCGTCTCCTCCATCAGGTCACGGGCACCCTTCCTCGCGCGCACCTCCCGAATGGCGTTACGTAGCTTCTAGTCATCGTCGGTGAGACGACCCATCTTGGGGTACGTCCGCATCGTTAAGGCCGGGTGCGACCCAGTGTAGACAAAGTGTTCAGCCTTCAGGTAGGACCACTTCTTCATGGCGGAGGGCCAACACTCCTTTAGGACTTGCACGGGGAACTCATTCTCATGCCGTGGAGTAGTGAAGATGGACCCCAGGGCTCTCTCCTGGAGTCCCCTCGCTGAGAGCGAAAGAAGTAGTCGAACAATGCAACAAACGGCTCCTAGCTCGGGCATTGGCCCGAGCGCCCTAGAGATGAGTTTCCTTGGTGACACCTATGAGGGCACCAGTACAAGAGCCCGAGCCGCCCCGTGCATGACGCCACGCGTGAAGACCCTATGCTTTTCTACTTGGCAAGCCCCGTCCATGGGAAGCGCCCACCTACTCCGCGGGCGTTTATGGGAGGCTCCCTTCTACTCCGCAGACATCGGGAGGCACCTTCCTACTCCACGGGAGCTTACAGGAGGCACCCTCCTACTCCGCGGGAGCCTATGGGAGGCGCTCTCCTACTCCGCAGACGTCTCCGGGAGGCACCCTCCTACTCCGCGGGAGCCTATGGGAGGCGCCCTTCTATTCTGTGGATGTCGGGAGGTACCCTCCTACTCCACGGGAGCTTACAGGAGATGCCCTCCTACTACGCAGGAGCCTACGAGAGGCGCCCTCCTACTCCGCGGGCATCTCCGGGAGGCGCCCTTCTACTCCGTGGATGTCAGCAGGCACCCTCCTACTCCGCGGGAGCTTACGGGAGACGCCCTCCTACTCCGCGGACGTCGGGAGGCACCCTCCTACTCCGCGGGCATCTACGGGAGGCACCCTCCTACTCCGCAGACGTCGGCAGCCCCCTTAGCCTCACAGAGGGAAGAAAAGATCTGTATTCAAGGACCCGGCCGGTTATGCTGCCTCCTCTCCCTTCGGCAACAGCGGGACAAGTCGTGACGCAGAGCAATACCCTGAGCCGTGCACCCTCTGTTGAGGGCACAGCCAGCAGCACTGATCCCCTTCGGCTCAAGGGCGCTATTCCTCACCACAACGGCTGTCGTTCAGCAAAATCCAAAGGAGGCAGAGGCTCCAGACGTGAGGAGCAAAAGCTCTGCAAAGTCCTCACCATTTTTCTCTGAGAAAGAGCGAGCGGAGAGGAAGGGCCAATGGAGCTGGGCATAGAAATCAAGGCACGAGTTTTTCTGGTAGACACCCATCCCAGGATGACTTCCCAAGCTCTGCTTCGGGCACTAGCCATACTGCCTACAGCAAGGGGCAATGCCCCTACTGCAGCCTGTACAAAAGGGCATTGGCCCTTGTGCCTCTATGAAGGGCGTCGGCCCCCATGCCTTGGCCATATCACTACCACCTTCCTATTTACATGTCATTCACCCGAACTTACAGGGCCACGCTTCTAACAGGAGGAGCAATTCGGGTGCTAGCATAAGTGCCCGGGGGATCTAATGTTGCGACTAGCTGGGATGGGAGCTGCAATGAATGCCCAATGAAGCATAGGCTTGGGCGAGGGCGGTAGCGCCCGTGTGGTCCCTTTACATGTCATGCTCGTGACATGAGAACCGCCAGCCAGCACCCCAAAAATGTCCCGAACAGTATGAAGTTGAGCGGGGCACGAGCATGAAAGGCAATATGTGTGTAAGCCAACAGGGAGGCTCCTGTAATCCCAGTTCGAGTGTAAACCTTTGCCAAGTCGGGCGAAAACCAAGAACCCGCGGTGGTTCCCCACCCAGAAGAAAATCCAGCATTCTTCCAGTGCCCATCTTCCATGATTCGTCTATTGACCGGACGGTGACTAGGGGTCCCTGTGCCCCCACAGGGACCAACGCATGGGCAAAGGAACACCAAGGGAGCTGGAGCACCTTAAAAGGGGGTGTAGCCAGTAAAGTACCCACACGTGGGAGCCCTATGGACCATGCCCTGTGCAAAGCCTTCCTGTGTCGACTATACCAGCCCAAGGAGGGCCTGTTGAACTTGTTTGGGGCTTCTCCCTACTACCCGGGGCCTCACACAGGGGTGGAAAGTGGTGCCCTGGCAGAGGCGTCCGACCCCGAGGGGCTCGCACAGTGGGTCCTCATGCCCCAATCTCGGTGGAGATGTGAGGGGGGCAATCACGCCCCACGGTTTGCGCCTAGCGTACACCCGGCACTAACTCATCTGGGCTATGAGCCACGCGCGTGCACCTGCGTTGGGGCTAATCCTACTACCTGCCCAAAGTGACGATCACCATACACAACAGCATTATTGCCCCTCGGGCACCACTCGATATGCCCAAGGGTCAGTGGGGCTAGTGTTGAGGGGAAGTTCCCTCATGACCCCACAGGCATGTCCCTCCGACAAAGGCAAAGGACCCTGGCCATAGGGCACTTGGCAAACCTCCTGGCCGCAGGGCGATAGGCAAAGGCCCTAGCCACAGGGCACTAGGAAAGGGTCTCTGGCCACAGGGCACTTGGCAAGCCCCCCGCCAGTGTTGGAGAAAAAGGAGGGCGTCCACGGGAGGCACTCACCTACTCCGCAGGAGCCTACGTGAGGTGCCCTCCTACTCCGCGGGCGTCTACGGAAGGCGCCCTTCTACTCCACGGACATCGGGAGGCACACTCCTACTCCGCGGAAGCCTACGGGAGGCGCCCTCCTACTCCGCGGGCGTCTACGGGAGGCTCTTTTCTACTCCGCGGATGTCGGGAAGCACCCTCCTACTCCGCGGACGTCTCCAGGACGCGCCCTCCTACTCCGCGGATGTCGGGAGGCACCCTCCTACTCCGCGGGAGCTTACGAGAGGCGCCCTCCTACTCCGCAGACGTCGGGAGGCACCCTCCTATTCCGCGGGTATTTTCGGGAGGCACCCTTCTACTCCGCGGGTGTCTATGAGAGGCTCCCTTCTACTCCGCGGACGTCGGGAGGCACCCTCCTACTCCGCGGGAGCCTACTGGAGGCGACCTCCTACCCCGCGGGCATCTACGGGAGGCGCCCTCCTACCCCGCGGGCGTCTACGGGAGGCACCCCGTGGGGTCCCGAGTCAGAGGCTTGCCCCACGAAGAGATGACGTGGGATCCACTCTCTCCGCCCGGGAATGACCAAGATGCCCTCTCTTTAGCCGTTGTAGTAGCGGTAGGATGGTATTTTCGCGTGACAGGCTGGGCGCCTATAAAAGCCCACTGTAACTCATGCTTGTAACCTAGACTCTCATTGAATACAGAACTAACAACTGGTGCGTCCCTCGGGATCCTGGACCGGGAGGCCCCTCCCGACTCCCCCTGGGGAACACACCGACCGGAGTATGGCGCTTTCCTAAGCGCCCGAACCTGTATAAACCCTTGTGTCCATTTTCTTCTCTTTCGGACGTTGGCTCGTGAAACGGCCGACGTCCGCCCACATTCTTGTGTCTAGTTTTCGAACATACGACAATAATGAAAAATTATCAGATTAAATTATTTTTCATAACAATTATGGTAATTATGACAATGCTTACTGCCCAATTTCCATCTTTCTGTTTTTATTTTATTTGAGTATGAAAATTGATTCAAAAAATTTTGAAACTTTTTGAGTGAGTTTTATATGGTCTATTATTTCTTGTATAAAATGTTTAGATGAAAATATTACATATTTATTTCCTATTAATACCGACTTGCAGATTTCTAATTTCCTTATTTTATGTTTTCCAAATTTAAAAGGCATTAAATTTATTTATTAATTTTTAATATTTTTAGCAAAGGTTAATAATGTCATGTAGAAGACATGGTAAAATTTTCAACTAGATATCAGTTTCAATTATTTTTATAAAATTCTAGCAATCCACTGTTTGCAGTCAAAACATGTCAATTCATGTGTCATGTCATATCTCACATCATTATCTTTTGCATTAATACACCCATGACAGCTGAGAAGAAGTGATGCAGACTTTTCAATATTTAATTATATTTTTACTGGCTTTTTACTTTCATCTTTTGACCTTTTTTACTTTTACTCTTTTACTAATTCATTAATTAATTTTTCTTTTAGAGCCAAAAATCCAAGAATAATTAATAAGGTTGGAAAAGTTTAATAAAAGATGGGAATACAAAATAATTTTACATTTCCATCTCATTTTCAAATTTTGTTTATTTTGGACAAAATTTTAATGTAGCAACTTGCTCTTTTCTTTTAGGTTGAAATACTAGAAAGTGATAAGGAAAAAGATAGCGTTTAGAATGAAAATATTGGTTGCATTTGAAATCTTTATTCAATTCCATTTTCAAATTTCAAATTTTTATTTCTTTCTATTTCTGAAATTTTTTGGGATGTTACAGTCCACCATGGGCGGTGCTACTGGCCTGAGGGCGGTATCACCGGTCAGAACGAACAAATATGAATTTCAAAGTGTGGACTTTGATGAATTTCTTGCATATCTTTGTGGGCATTACTATGTGAGGAGTTTCCTTAATTTTGATGGTTGCAGGTCGATGATGCTAGATCATGGTGAGGCGAAGGATGACCGGGACTAGGCAAGGAGCGTCGGAGGTCCAGACGGTTGGTGATCGCTGGAAGATGATCGGAGACTGAGCTGTGGCAAGCCGTGAAGGTAAGGAATAGATGAGATGCTAGCTAGGCGCTGTGTGTATCAATGAGGACCATTGGATCTTGGTGTAGTTGATAGGTTAGCAGGTCTAGTTAGTGTGCTTTGAAAACTGTGCAAGAAAACCCGTTATGTGTGTGGGTTTTGGGTTAGCCCTTGCATGGCTGGTTGAGTGGGTTAATCCTAGCCCTTGATGGATGCTCTAGGGTTTAGAGGCTCATCCAAGGGTGGTAGGTGGCCCAAGAGTTGTATAAATAGGGGTGGAGGGGTAGCCTTCCCCCCTTGAAGGTTTTGAGGTTTTTGATGCTCCTTTGAGTTTTGCCCACATGAATGTGAGGCTTTTTAACCTCTCCTTCCAGAAATGAAAAGTTTTTCATTTATGTTCTAACTCAATTTCCTTTACGCATTTACATTACGCATTTAAATTACGCAATTTAAATTCCGCATTTATTTTCTTACAATTTACATTTATGCAATTTGGATTTGCCTGCTGTTGGCGTCAAAAACTTGATGTAGGGTTTCGACAAAGAAGACACCGCATTTAACACTGTTCAAAGCGTGCGGTCGATTTGACTCAGAAACAAGGTAAAAATATAAATTCAATTAAAAGCCGATCGTCAAAATCAATCGGCTTGGACTCAATCACTTGAAGCCGATTAAGATCAAGGTAACAAGATAAATCTAATTAGCCGATTAAGGCTAATCGGAGGATAAAGGCGGTCGATTACGAAGAAGGCGATGCGCAACAAAATCGAACAAATCGAACACAGGGTGTAATTGGCGAAGATCAACAATCGGCGATGCGCAACTTTATTGATCAAGATCAATTACAAAGGCTAAATTACGAAGCTACTCTAGTTGACGGAAAAGTAGAAAAAGTAAAGGCGGTTGATTGTATTGTGTTGATGATCTCTTTGCAGTTCGCTTTGGTCCTTCTTTTATACCCTCGGCCGATCGTGTCCTGTTACAATACGCTTCAAGTCCGTTTCGTATCGGCCTTATCTCGGACGGTTGTTTTAAAATCTTGCAGTTACCAAAATATCTCCAAATCTTTCCATCCTGTCCGTTAATTCCGTATCTTTGACTTTATTGCCAATTTTGACCAAGTTTGCCAAATTTTGGTGCAAACACCTCCCCTCTTTCTAATTGCTTACAAATCTTTTGTTGAGGTTGATGATTGATTCTCTCTTTGAAATTATGTTCCAATCATCTAGGCCATCCATGCATTTTTCTTGCAAGTAGGTGTTCATGACGTTCTTGAATGCTTGATCTTGTAGATTGCGTTTCCTTGAGTTTCTTCATGGTCTTTTGCTTGCTGGGATATGTGGGGAGTCATTCAAGATCATCTTGATCATTATAGCCCCACGACAAGCCTCGATCGAAGTTCTTTCAATTTTTGTTGAAACTTGGTGCGTTCTTCCTTCCCGGGCAAAAAGGTCAGAACTTTGACGTCAATCCCTGTGATTGAAGGTTGAAATAAGTTCCTGACATCCTTAGAATCTCATCTACCAAGTTTCATTGAGTTTGGATCAACGGATCAAAAGATTCACCAATTTCCCTTTTGAACCTGTGTTGAAAACACTGTTCATATGCCTATTTTTACTCTAGCTACAGTACTCTGGTAGTACCGCCCCACATAAGCCGTAGCACCGGCCGAAGGCTAAAAACTGGGAAAAATGATTCTTCCATTTCCATTTGATTGCTAAGGGTGTTGGCTTGGTTTCTTTGGATCATTCACCCCCTCTCTAATCGCCATCTCGATCTTTCACTAATGAAATATGGAATAATGATATGAACTTGTGTGTCATGTGTGGTCACACAATGAGTTGAGTTGTAGTGGCGAGAAATGTCATGCAACGATGTTGAATTGTTGATTGCACTTGCTGCTTGGTAATCAACTAGGGTGGTAATCACTTAGATTGGGGCAAGGGGCAAGTGTGCCAAGGTGGGCCCGATGGGCAGAAGGTATGTGGTAGTCTTGCTTCGATCGTCCTAAGGACTTAACCTTGCAAGCCTTTGACTGGAGTCAATCATGGAACCACATGTCTGGTATAGGACAGCCTAGCTGATTAATTTGCAATGTCTTAGCTTTGGTACTATCAATGGCGGTGTGAATCACGAGTTATGGTTAACTCACATGGTGCAAGAGGGGGACCCTGGATGTGGTAACCAGTCCCACCATTGTTGACTCCTTAGCGGGTAGTATCGGGTTAAGATAGTGCACTGTAAAGGCTTTGTTATAATCACTCACCTTTGTGGTGTATGATTGTATCATGTGGGTAAAGTGCATAACCTCTGTAGGGTGTAAATCTATTCGGATAGCCGTGCTCGCGGTATTGAGCATAGCTCGGGAATTACAGTAAAGTGTTAGTTTAATTAAATGGAAACTGGGTTGGGATGGCAAGTTGCCATATGGAAGGTTGAAACTTGACTTAGGATTGAAAACTTAGTTTATTTGGTAAATGCTGGAATTACTACTTATTGTTATTTGCTTTACTGTCTTTACAATCTATTTATCGTACTTGTTCATAAATGCTGCTTTATTGCAAAATAGCAATGATAGCCATTTCTTTACAATAAGCTTTGCATATAGCTATATAGAATTGCATTCTGTGCACAACTTGTTGAATGCTTTATGTACTCACCCTTGCCAACAATCACAATCAATAGTTGAGGAGTCTACGCCATTGCTAGAGGAGTTACAGGAGAACACGAGTCATTAGGGTCCGAGCCTTGTCAGTTGCCTGTGGTGAACTGATGAGTCATCTACGTCTTCTATTTTTTGCTCCATATGTTTTAGTTTATATTTCAAGTCTAGCCCTACGTGGCTTAATAATGTAAGTTGGTCATAAGTGTAAAGCCCCCATTTTTGATATTGAATACCAACAATGGGTTCCCTGTGCAAACTGTACTAGTCCCATGATCAATGGCTAGTACGCACATAATACAAACTGAAATCACATCCTGTGGGCACTCGAAAATACGAATCGATCCTCGCTCGTGCGTTGGACTCAGAGGTGACACCCATACTCCACTTAAGTGTATGATCACTGTCACCCAAAAGTTCCGTGCACAGAGTATTAACCAGATGGCCCTCACCCAAGCAACCACCTAGTTGCACCGTACACACTTATGCAACCAAGGGAGTTTCAATTTCATTCCGAACAACCATACCGGGATTGAAAGCAACTCATCCAAGCATAGTACTCGCCGTCCGTCTCAGAACCTTGGTATCGCCCACACTCACCAAGGGGAGCGCGAGCAATAGTCAAAGAACGACGACCGCTCGAGTTTATGCATCAGATGGTTGAGAACAATTCCAGGTACCCGGATATGTGTCTAGTGCTAGTTCCCAAGATCAACGCCTAGCACCCACATATCCTGCATTCGAGATGTATCGCAACACATACACATGAAACTAAGCAGTTGTTATAGCATAAACATAAACTAGAACTAGTACAACTACTTACTATTATAAGTAGTGGCCGACCGGCCAAATATTACAAGTCCAAAAGTAAAACACTGCAGAAATATCTAGTTTAGCAAAAGTGGGACAGCGGTATGCCCATCCCTACCCAAAGGCAACCGACTTGGGAAAAACCCAAGTTCATCCGTCAACATGATCGTCGGTCCCCGGAGTATAATAAGTGCCGTCGGTGCATTCTTCCAATTTGTCTTCTATATTAAATTGATTAAGCAACCATGAGTACACGTATGTACTCGCTAGACTTTAGTGTATAGAAATATTGTAAATGCAAGCTAGAACAAGGATTACAAGTTTCTACACTAGTCTCATTTCAGCATAAAGCAGATTTTGTTTAGCAAGTGAATGTTGCATAAAACAGTAGCGAAATTGTAAAGAGCATTTAATAAGAAGCTAATAATAGTAAGTACAATCATATCCATCATTCCACAGCCCTCCTTGGCTGCGAATAGCGAATAAAAATAGCCATCCTTGGCTCCATAGTTTTCCATACCGACCCAACACCGTTCCCAAATGTTTTGGCAAAAACAAAGGCTATACTTGACATTCACTACTACAGAAAGGCTTATATTAGACGTCTCATCACAGACGGTTTCTCAAAACCGTCTGTGACGATGAATATCACTGACGGTTCTATATTGCAACCGTCAGTGATATTATCACATACGGTACTTTTCAAAAACCGCCAGAGATATACATTAATATCACAGACGGTTTTAGTTAAGAACCGTCTGTGATAATATCACCGACGGTTTTTAACTAAAACCGTCTGTGATATCATATATTATCTCAGACGGTTTTATAACAAAATTGTCAGCGACTTATCACAGACGGTTCGTTATAATAACCGTCTGTGATAAACCACATCACAGACGGTTTATCCAGACAGAACCGTCTGTGATAAACCACATCACAAACGGTTTATCCAGACAAAACCGTCTGTGATAATATTTTAACTTTCGCGCTCTCACCAAATTTGAACTTCCCGCTCGTCTCGTTCTCGACTTCCTTTAAAATACCAGCTCACGGCTCTTCTCCTGCTGCTTTCTTCTCACTTCTCCTCCTCTCCTCTTCTCTTCTCTTCTCTCTTCTCACTTCCTTTTCCTCTCCTCTTCTCTTCTCTTCTCTCTTCTCACTTCCTTTTCCTCTCCTCTTCGAATGTTTGGTAAGTATGGTATTCGAACCGTTCAACTAAAATGTTATAGCTCATCCTCTCCTCTTCCTCTTCCTTTCCCTCTTCTCTTCTCTTTTGCACTCTTGATGTTGCGGCGTTTTCGTTTTCGATCCGTGCACCTTTCGGTAAAACGGCCATAACTTTGGCATACGAGCTCCGATCGCGACGTTCTTGTGCTCATTTTAAAGCTAACGAAAAGTTAGAGGGCTATATTAGAAGTTCACGTGAGGCTCCGAAAAAACGTCGATCTCGAAAAAACGTCGTTTAGGGCCTCAAAATGGCCTCTGAAGTTTTTTTCGTCGATTTTGCGTTTTCAAGTTCTTTAGAGCAGTGACATGGGATATCTCACATCCAATAGCTTTTATATTATGCCTGATCTAGCACAGAGCAGCTAGAACACAGAAATATCATCTATACGTGACGATATTTTTTTTGTTTCCAAAAGTAACATCACAGGCGGTTCATAGTAAAAACCATCTGTCATATTTGTTATCACAGACGGTTCTTAGTAAAAACCATCTATGATAGTTTGTTATCACAGACGGTTCTTAGTAAAAACCGTCTGTGATGTTTGCATATCACAGACGGTTTTAGTTTGAAACCGTCTGTGATATGTTCTATTATAGACGGTTCATAAACCGTCTGTGATGTTCCATAACATCACTGACCCATGGTTATAGACGGTTCAAAAAACCGTCTGTGATGAAGGTTCCGAACCGTCTGTGATGACCTTTTCTGTAGTAGTGATTACTTCCCCAAGTTGCTCATAACCGCGAGCACGGCTAATTAATTAGATTTGAAATCTCTGCAGAGAGCGTACACTATACCCACAAGCCATGACTGACTCTTTATGCAATCGATATTAGCATACTTCCTTTGGTGTGCCGCAGAGAGTCATGACATAACCGTTACATTACATAGACCTAACTTTGCACCAGCGACAGTGATGTTAAACCCTTGCCATAGTTCAGGAGATCCTGAACCGATGGTGCCCTATCGTGAACTCTCCCCATGGCAAGGCATGCACAGTTGTATTGGAATAATTGGGCCCCAACACCTCGGTGAAGGGAGCACCTAGAACGACACCAGTCCATTGGATCGTCCATACTACTTCGGCCTACCAATGTGCAAAGCTAAATCTACATAACTTAATAGGTTAAGGCTGTCCCATACCAGCACTTGTGGTTACACAAAAACACTTAAGTGATAGCATCAAGTTCGGTCCTTAAGAGACCTGGGAGAGAATCTCCCCCTAACTATGTGTGAGGTCCTTTTCATGCCTCAAGTTTAACCATAACTTTCCCGCGTCTAAATCATAAGTTTTGAGTTGGAATTTTACCAAATTACATGGAAACCATACCTCGGTTCCGTACATTTAAACAAAGTTGCTCCAGCTAGTTTGAAATGTGTTCCATCATTTAAAAGTCGTTCTAGTGAGCAAGTCTAAGCAAGTACATAAGTTATTTTGCAAGTATTACCCAAGTGACAATAAATAATTTCTACACCAATACTAGGTTACAATGGCAGGTAATCAATTGACAAGGTAAAGGAAATGCATACAATTGGAATTAGCTACCATCACCCACGACATAGCAATTTTAAAACATACACGCATGCATATAGTTCGATAAAACAACATAACTTTGCAAATATGGGATCAAAATTATCAAAGGAGGGTGCTTGCCTGGTTGCTCTTCTTCGAGAATATAATTCGGATCGTAGTCGACGTCGTTAAAGACTGAATCTGAATTATCGTCGTCTGTGCGTTGAATAATAAAAATCGAGACAAAAGCAAATAACACCATATCAAATGGGGCAAAAAGAAATCAAATGTAAATACCAAATAAAGACTTCCATAATGATTTCATTATCATTTTGCTTATGTGAGGCCTTTACTTGAATGAGTTACTTTCATCCTCTATTATAAGAAGATAAAGTTACAATCATAGCTATGGCTATTTACGAATTCAAGAGGCTAAAATTATGTATCTTTGCATGTATAACTTCAAATTATAGATGCTAAAATTATTTGGATTAATAAAAGTAACATTAGTTAAAAAGGTTTTGCTTGATTAGTATTTAGCTTCAAGTGTTCATTCATGGGAATGATTTCTATGTGTTGGATCTGAAATTTTAGGTTATTTGCTGATATTACTTGGTTATGCGATGATTTCTTGCATTGCCGATGATTTGGTTTAAGTCTTCCGATTTCATTCACCCATACAAATGACTTTAACAACGTTATCATTTAGGGGTTTTGCTCTAGCAAGTTTTATATGATAAGCAAGTTGAAATTAAAATGTTTTTACATATTTTGGTGGTCCGCATATTGTCTTACGATTCTGGATTGATTCCCCCAAAATTAAAGTTTAGCCGAGTTGTTTTTCAAGCTGCTGAAAGTGATTAAGTGCTATAGTCTTAGTGCAGTTTGTAGTTTTTGAAAGGTTTTGCTTAAGTAGTATTCAGATGCAAATCAAGTTATAATTAAGATATTTTTGTAGAATATGGTAGTATATATACTAAAATCTGATTCTGAACTATTTTCCTTTAAATTTGCATTTGGACGAGATACTTTACGGATTGCCGAAAAGGATAATACGACTACGCTGTTCACGCGGTTATGGTCCAATTTTCATTCTTCGATCGCGGCTGCACCTTATAGGATAATCTAACCATTTCTCAGGCATAAGTAGGGTATATCCCTAAAAGTGTTTTAAATTTACTTCCGCGATATTTCACATTTATTTGAGATGTTTTACATATAAATGATAACTAAGGCTTAATATGGCCTAACTCAAAATTATTCAAAATGATGTTATTTTTGAATAGAAAGCTAGTATATGTCATTTTCAGGTTATAGCATTTGATTTTAGTAAATTTGAGGTTCGTTTGCGAGAGTTATAGCCGTTTGAATATTTTGCCGATTGAATGTTTGAGCAACTATCAAATAGATTAAGCTAAAGCAAAGTCTAAATATTTTTGACCATTTATGACCTATGCAATCCCAGGAATGCATCTAAACTGGTTTCATAAGTTTTTGAGCTCATTTGGTCAATGTTTTAGCCATTTGAAACTGGCATGCTAGTAAGAGTTTAAACTTACAATCTTTCATTCAGAATACATTCTAATTTAAATATTTTTGCAGAAATGGAGTGCGTAGTGTTGAAGTAAGTTATGGTATTTATTTAATGATTTATGGATCAAGAGAAAATATACTTCCTTCATAACACCTACTTAGAGACTAACATTCAAACTCTAATAAAAATATTTTTCTACAAGAAACATATAACTTTTAATTTCAGATTCTAATTCCTCATTTTAAAACTTAAATTTAGAAACTGATATCACTTCATTTGGACAAACCTAGCAAAAGATATGATCAGTTGAATGCAAAGGGCAAAAAAACTAAAAAATTCGGTTTGAGGGGACTCGAACTCGGGTCACTCGGCTGAACTCAGAGGACAAGAACCACTGAGCTGCGATGTTGACAGTGAATAAAGGGAGTGGACTAATACTTGAGCTATACCTCTTCTCTTCTAACCCTATAACTCTAAGCTCTTCTCTGGCAGCAATGGCGAGCTCGGTTCAGCAGAGGTATGCCTAGGGGGAAAGTGGACCGCAGGGAGGTGGGCTCTTCTGGGGCGGTCCATGGCGGCGGTGGAGGTCACCGGAGCTGGCGACGGCGACCGGAGCAGCGGCGCAGCAGCAGCTCAGCTGGTTGGAGTCTTGCGCAGCAACGACCGGATGAAGCACTGGGGCACGGCTTGGCTGCAGACCAGATGGAGGAGAGGAGTTAGCAAACCGAGAGGATGCAACGGCAGGAGGGTTTTGCAGCCGAGCTCACCGGCGACTTGCCGACGCGGAGGAGTGGCTCGCTCTCAGCCGAACGTGAAGAAGACCGGGCGAGGGCGAGCAAAAGGAGAGGAGGAAGGCTCGGGCAGCTTTATGGCAGCACAGGGCAGGTAGATGGGCTGCGGTATGGGCGTGGAGGCGGAGGAGGCGAGGTCTAGCGCCTGCAGCCGTGTGGAGGAGTTTTTCTGCGCAAGCCTCGCCGTGGAAGAGACAGAGGAGGGAGAGAGAAGGAAGAGGGAGTGGGAGGAGAGGATGGCCGGTGGGTCCAGGGTGGCTTGGGGCCCACTGCCAGAGACTGAGGAGCTGCATTCATCGATTGCATCGGTGGTTTTTGGCAGTTGCAAAAATTAATTCTCCAATTCGGGTATAGTAGTTGGGAAAGCTGTTCGAGAGTGCTATGTTGATTCAAAAATTCCGAAACTTTTTGTGTTGGTAGAGAAAAGAGTCTAGTTTCTATTTTCTTGGGTTTCAGTTGATTATCTCTTATAGTTTAAAAACAGTAATTCTCCAAAATTGACTGATTTGCATACATTTTTTGAATTTTTTAGCTATTTAAATGGTACGGAGAAATTCTGAAAAAATATATTTATTCATCATTTGGGCTCTAGTATTTTAGAAAATTATTTTCTATAGCATGTTGTTTAAAGTTTTCATGAGTTTGTTTGATGTGTTTGATTTAGGCATTAAATAATCATTAAATTCCAAATGTCAAGTCTTGAATCAAATGAATAAATCCAAATATAAATTCAAAAGAAAGTTCAAATATTCAATCATGATTCATGAAATGTCACTTTATTCACTTTCTGAAATTCGGGATGTTACACATCCATACACAATAATATTACATACGCTAAGCGTCTGAGATTACATAATAGTATTACAAGCCAAAAACTTGAAAAGCAGCAGCGGAAACTTTATTTCAATTGTAGTATGCCCATACACCCACTGGCAATAGACAAGGTAAAGCCCTAGAAAAGATCGTCATCATAACCCCTGACTCCTGTATGGTCGTATTGATCATTGGAGTATTCGATATCATCACCTAAAAACGACATTGATAGCAAGATTGAGTACATTGTGTACTCAGCAAGTCTTGTAGTGTATCACAGATGCAATTATAAGTAAATGCAGGTCAAAGTAATGAAAAAGGTTTCTACAGTTGTTTTGCATTGGCAAATTAGAGCATAATCATATACTAGATTGCAATCGAAAATTGTAAAAAAACATCTTTTGTAATAACCAAGTATTAATACAGTGATAAGATTATATCGCAGTCTGTCCAACTGATTCAATCCATTCCCATGTCATCCCCTAACATGAAGTATATTTCAAACACAATTTCCCCATCAAATCATTTTGGAAATATTAAAACTCTAACCATGTGATAACGTTACCAAGTGCCTTTAACCGTAGGCGCGGCTAATTAATTAGATTTACACTCTACAGAGGTGTACAGCTTTACCCACATGAAATGATCTACTATTTTTTGCCAGGCCAGTTGACACTCTTCCTTTGGGGTGTCGGCATGGTGGTCATGACATAACCGTTACATTGTCTAGACCTAACTTTGCACCAGCCCGATGCCGTTGAATCCTTGTTATGGAGAAGAAACATAATTAGGTAAAACATAACAGTCCATCTCTGTATGTAGAGCATTAACATTGGCAGTCCATCTCTACCAGAAACGGTATCTTCCCATAACAAGGCGTACATCGTTGTACCAATATGCGTTTACCCACCACACCTTGGTGTGGAAGCCCCTCATAAGCAAGCTTCGAAGGGATTGCTCATACTATCTCCCACCTACCAATGTGCAAAGCCAGATCTAAGCAACTTAATAGATTAGGGTTGTCTCATACCAGCACTTGTGGTTTACGGTTTTATTAGCTTGAAACAACCCATAGCTCGGTCCTTAATCTGATATGGGTAATACTCCTCCCTATACTACATACAAGTCCATCTCTTGCACAATTGGCTATTGCCAATAATTGCTCGCGTCTAAACCATAGTTTTATTTTAAGTTTTAATTTTAGAATATCCACAATCGATAACATAGCCAATCCATCATTATCAAATTCACATGAAGCAGTTTGTTTTGATCATCTACTTTGTTGCTAAATGAGCATGGCTAAGCATGATTATTAATCGTGTAAATTTGACATTATGTTATGTCTACCCTTTTTCTAGGTTATCAAGGTTCACATGTCCATACTTATCAAGTAAGTTCCATGAAATATCAGGTATATCTACCAATATTCCAACATAGATTTTTTATGACAAGTACACACATGCATAACAGTTTTGCAAGCATTAAAAGTAAATATTTGAAGTAATAGGATCAAAGTGGTCAAGGAGGTGCTTGCCTTGCTGGTCGTTGTCAGGTATAAAGTTCGGGTCGTCGGCGAGGTCGTTGTCTACTAATTCAGGCTCGTTGGAGTCTACTCGCCGAGCATCAAGAATAACATACAATAAATAGCAAACTAAAATAACGGCATTCATTGTATTTTAACTAAAAACTATCTCATAAAAACTTACTCATAAAAACAGGAGTGGTTATTAGTAAGATTATGATTCGTGTTTATGTGGTTATACTGTCTCTTTTTGTTTATGTTTACCTTTACTATTTTTGGACTAAATGATATCAGGTATTTCTTGCTTCATATGAGTTATTCATTGTATTTCAATGAATTATAGATGCTAAAATTATTTAAAGAAGAAAGATCTATCTTATAGAGGTAGCACAAAGTAGTGTGTTGTTAAAAAGATTCAGATGCAAAGCAATGTATTTGAAGACTTTTGAATTAAACGTTTATCACCAAACTTCTTTCTGCCATTCTAGTATGTATGCATGACACATTAAGTTATTTACTACATCTTCATGTACTTATTTTTAGATGCAGGTATGATCTTGCATGAACACATACATATATACGTGTGTGTGTGTGTATATATATATTCTAGTATGTATGCATGACACATTAAGTTATTTACTACATCTTCATGTATTAATTTTTAGATGCAGGTATGATCTTGCATGAACACATACATATATATACACACACACGTTTATCACCAAACTTCTTTCTGCCATTCTAGTATGTATGCATGACACATTAAGTTATTTACTACATCTTCATGTACTAATTTTTAGATGCAGGTATGATCTTGCATGAACACACACACACACACACACATATATATACATGCATATGCTTTTTTATGCCCTTGAACTAGAATACAACCAATTTGCATAACCCATTATCTATCCAATGTTTTTATCTAGCCTAACCCCATATTACTATCATGTTGAAAAAGAAATATGCTTAGCAACCTCCTGAAATTCTTTTTATTAGTTTATTTATTATTGCATAATCAATCTATAATGTCAGACTTTGAGACTAAAGACCTAAGCAAACTAGATAACCAAATATTTGTATATGAATGGGTTCCTAGAAGAAGAGGATCATAAGAAAATTGGTTCGATACAAATTCAACTTTATTTGCAAAGTTTCTACATTTAGTCTATTTTCATATCTACTATACACCTCTTGTATTAAAATAGTTTTCCAGAGTACCTTTTCAAAATATTTTTGCATATTCTAGAAGCTCTTGATTTTAGATGAATTTAGAAATTGGTTTCATCTCATTTGGATTTCAAATGTGAAAGATATTCAAGTTTGAATTTTTAACCGATTCAAAAATATAATGAAAATAGCAAAATACGCTTTCGCTTTACCGAAAGCGCCTTTTGCTTCGCGCCACAGTGCTGTTCAAATCCGACCGAACCGCTCACATCTCGGGCCCGCCTGTTAACGAGACCGAACAGGGCACGAGCTAGGGCTCACTGCCGGCAAGGATCCGGTGATGCTCTGATCCGGCCGAGGGCATGGTTAGCATCAACACCCTTTTGCGTACCTAAGGACGAAACCCATTCCTACTGACGACTAGCCAAACCACCTCGCCACCGTGGACATGCAACAGCGGAGGAGGTGGCGAGCCGTGCCGACGTCAGAGAACTTCTCCGACGGAATCGGTTCCACCTAAAGCATCTACGGGACCTAGAGATTCCATTTTTATCGATTAGGAAGTGAGATAAGTGACGGGTTAGCTCACCACCGATCGCCAGTTTTGGAGAAGAAGGAGGCTTGGTGGCGGCGAGGCTCCGGTCGGAATTTCCTGAAAATGATAGAGCGTTTTTGATGCTTGTGAGCTGGGAATGTTATAACAGAAAGCAATTGAAGAATGGTTGCTTGTACCACCTTCAATCGATCACAAACCAAAAGCTATGGTTCTTTGGCTGATTCAGGAAAACGCGAAATTGGCAGTGATCAGTGGAGTATGATGGACGAGACTAGAGGGGTTTTGAAGCACGGTCTTTGGCGAACTCAATCCGGTATTTATAGGCCAGGGGCGTCACTGCAGAGAAGCTCACAACAGGTGTGAACTCAGTTGAGTTTTGCGGTGCGAGAACAGGAGAATGCATGAGCCAAATTGCGGATTTTCAGGGCGAGGACAAAGCGTGGCAAGCTAGTAATGAGGCGGTTTCCTCGGGTGAAGCGCAACTGCCGCAGTGGCGATGCTACAGCCGGCGAAGCGGCTCTGGTCATGCGCGTGCTCAGCTACGAGAGGAGGGGAAGAAGGCGGTGGCAGTCACTGACAAGTGGGACCGCACAGCAGATTGGGCCCGGGCGGCAGCGAGAGAGGAGAACTCCGGTTTTGACTGCACGAATGCTAACTTGGGTTCGCTGAATCCATCTCCTGTCTAATCGGTATATTAATGAGGAATTTACTGAGTATACTAGAGCTAGATTAGAATCTACCCTAAAAATTTCATACCTATTGGACGCATGTAGAATTTACAAAAATTTGGACAAGTTTATGCATTCTGTTTTATATTTATTTACGTACATATATCTTATTTGAAAATTTGGAAAAGTTTTTTACAGGTTCCTTATGGATACCTTAACCTCCTGTAAAATTTTTATCTTCGTATTATTGATATTTTATTTAATAAAATTCTGACATTGATGTTTCCAAATTTTTCAGCTTTTCAGTTTTTGAATTTTTATAAATATCAAACCTAAAGATTATCTCCTGATATTTTTACTGCAGATGACTCTATCCAGGGAGAAGATAATAAAAAATTTTCACACCAAAATTATGAAAATTTAATTTCTGACATTTTTACTATTGCTAGTCATGATTCATTAAATTACCTTTCTTTTCATCTTTTAATACTTTGACATCACTTTAAAATTATATTTTTGTGTTTTGGATAGCTCCATGAATTTTACAGGGATTGTTTATTTTACAAATCTTTTCTTATTACTTATGTAATGTTTGGTTGTTTATAAAAAGGGTTTTCCTTTTAAGCAATAATCAAAGCAAATCAAGAAAACTCAAAGAAAATTCAGGAAAAATCAGAAAAGGCAAAAATGAAATTTGGTTTAAATATTTACTTTATTTCTTATTTGTATTGGATTGGTAGGATGTTACAATAAGATCATACACTTAGTTATATCAATAAATGGAGTCTTATTTTATCTATCGTTGTGTATGATGTGATATTTACCAATGTTAAGTTGTTACACTAGCGTTGATCCAGGGATTAGTGCGGTAATCACAATTGGTCCGAATTGGTGAATTCGGGTCCCGACAGAGAGTGTGTGGAGAAGGGACTGATTGTTATCAAGCACGTGTGTTGTCAAGCACATATGCACAAGGGTGCAACGTGTGGATATTCTCACAAAGGCACTTTCTTGAGTCAAGTTCGCATAGATTCGTGATCTACTGGTCGTCAAAGATCTCATGCAACCAGGTCTAGATTTGGGGGAGATTGTTGGAAAATAATCAAGAGTTTCTATTGTTGACTTGCCATGTTGTGTAAGGCAAGTAAAAATCACGATGCATTCAGTAATTAGATCAAATCAATTTTTTTCTTTCTTTTAGTTATTACATAAAGGGGTCTAGGTATGTACTATAAATACTAGCCTCGAGGTTAAGACAAATAACCAGGCAAAATTGTCCCAAAACGAGCTACAGGGGCTAGATAAGTACAGTGTTCACTAACGGTGCTAGTTCCTGCATGTATCTAGTAAAAAAGCAATCTAAATTCTTCCGAATAGAAGTTCACTCACATTTTCCTCTATTCATATCATCCCAAACAGAGATGTAGATACAACCAAATTGGAAGCACCAGTTTTGTAAGGGTGTACAGTGCTGGCCCATATCATTCTCCATAGGTCTGAAGAGATTCAAATTGAAAGAAAGGGAAATTGTATCATCAATTTTATTTATGTCCTCAATATATCACATAGTCAATACGCATGACACTACTATATACTAATGGCTGTTTTGATAAAAAAAATATATACATACCCATTATCATCATTTATTTATCGAATAAAGTACAATAAAACCTGAAATATTCAGTACAAGTGATTGGATGTCAAATTATGTCTTCATTTAACATAGCATGCTAAAAGGAGTAATCAGTACTTAAGGGAACAATCTACATTTTGATAATGATATATCAATATCTGATGGGATCTTGAAGAAGTTGCAGTAATCCAATGTAATCACATGTCATGAACCTTAGTTCATAACGGGGTGAACAGCGCAAAACGAAGGAGGGCACTAATTGGGGGAGAGGCACGGATCTAGAGTAGCTGGCCTAGGGAGAGGCCAGAGCTAGAAATTGAGGATTTGGGAATACTTCTTCATTATTGATAACTTTTGATAATGGACTAGTATAGTGCCCAAGCTAACGCTACAACGGCAGTACACCCGCTTATCAATTAAATGAGAAGATAAGTATGAATATACAACTTAATAATAAATAATCACAGTGCCGTATGCGAGTACAAAAATAAAGATATAACACAATAATATTTTTCGCTAAACGTTTTCCGTATGCTCTTAAGACTTGTTCTTATGTCTTGAGGGATGTTTTCTGCGCACTCATTCCGCTTGTATTTTAGTATTTCAATTAAGAAACACTTCCTGAGGATAGGTGAACCCTGTAAGTACATTGTAGAGCATCATCAGTATAGACCTACTTTACAACCTTATAAAAAGTGATTAATAAAATATAGAGTACCGACCATGCAGATCCGTGCATTAAACTATTGACCATTCCAGATGTGCATGAAGTTCATGACCAAATAACCTGTCAAGTTCCTACACAACATTGGCACATATCGATCATCAGTTCATGAGATATCAAGCACTTAAGGCCAAGTTGGACTTAGGCAGTTCTGTATGTACCTTTGCCCAGGCATGAAAAAGCCAACGTCGCCGGTCGTCATCGCTGCACGCGTGCGTATGTATGTACGCTGACGATCGATTGCCGTCGCCGTTGCCGTCGCCGCACGCCTGCGTATGTATGTACGTCGACGTCGCCGGCCACTGTCGCCGCACGTAAAAGCCTCGCGGCCTCGCCGAACGGCTGGAAGTATGACACCTCCGTCTCGGCGTTTGGGCGTTCTTTAGTTAGGAATTCCCGG
Source organism: Otatea glauca (assembly GCA_036346275.1). Taxonomy (NCBI): domain Eukaryota; kingdom Viridiplantae; phylum Streptophyta; class Magnoliopsida; order Poales; family Poaceae; genus Otatea; species Otatea glauca. The sequence goes on from CM070719.1 coordinate 27,886,338, forward strand.
GATCTGCCCAAGGAACACGGGAAAGGAAGGCATGGATTCGGTTTGTGTTTTCTTAGAGGATTCTGTTGCATATGAGATCACGCAAGGAAGAAAGGATGTGAAAATACGAGTGCCTTTTTAAGCGTCTGCAGCAACTTTATCTTGTGATCATATTGTACGTACTACATATTTGGAAGGAGAGCGAATCAAACAAGAAAATAAACAGGGAGGATCTGCATGCAAGAAAACCAGACTTGATTTTTTTACTGTCCTGGCCAAAACTATATGTACTACATATTTGGAAGGAGAGCGAATTAAACAAGGAAATAAACAGAGAGGATCCGTACGCAAGGAAACCAGACTTGAATTTTTTACTGTCCTGGCCTCGTGGTCGTATTTTTTTCTGAATATGACCCTTCTCGAGATTTTTTTCTGAATATGACCCTTCGGTTTGTGTTTTCTTAGAGGATTCTGTTGCATATGAGATCACGCAAGGAAGAAAGGATGTGAAAATACGAGTGCCTTTTTAAGCATCTGCAGCAACTTTATCTTGTGATCATATTGTATGTACTACATATTTGGAAGGAGAGCGAATCAAACAAGGAAATAAACAGGGAGGATCTGCATGCAGGAAAACCAGACTTGAATTTTTTACTGTCCTGGCCAAAACTATACGTACTACATATTTGGAAGGAGAGCGAATCAAACAAGGAAATAAACAAAGAGGATCCGTATGCAAGGAAACCAGACTTGAATTTTTTACTGTCCTGGCCTCGTGATCGTATTTTTCTGAATATGACCCTTCTCGAGACTTTTTTACGGATCTAGCCCCATGGAGCCTAATTTCAACGCACGGAGAGCGCTGAATTTTTTTTTCATTTTTTATCCACGGAACCAGCGGTCTGTGAGTGCTGCTTAATTTTTTTTTAATTTTTTCTCGCGGAACCAGCGACCGGCGAGCGTTGTTTAATTTTTATCTTTCCTTCACTGCGGATCCAACGGTTGGCGATCATAGTTTATTTTTCTATATTTTCCAAAAATTATTCAGTGGACGGGCATCGCTTGAATTTTTTTCATTTTTTCTCCCACGCTTGAATTTTTCAGTGGTCACCGAGCATTTCTTTTTTTTTGCCAAAATTATCAAGCGAACGGGCATCGCTTGATTGTTTTTTTATTATTTTTTGAGAATTTTTTTACTGTATTGGCATCATCGTTATGATTTTTTTTCGAATCAGACTCTCGCGGTGATGAATTTACAGTTGTAGCCTCGAGTCGAAAAAATTCAGTGGAGCGGTGACGCGGTATTATTTACCAACACCCAGACTCGAATTTTTTACTATATTAGTATCGTCGTTATAATTTTTTCTGAATCAGACTCTCACGGAGATAAATTTGAGATTGTAGCCTCGAGACAGAAAAAATCAGCGAAGTGATGCTAGAATTATTTTTTCCGCGGTCGAGAAGCACTGTAATTTTTTTTCCACACCCGAAATTATCCAGCGGCCGGGCAAGGCTTGGGTTTTTTTTCGTGCCTAAAATTACCCACCGTCCGCTGGATAATTTCGGACGTGTGAAAAAATTCCAGCACCTCTCCATTGAATTTTTTCGGCTCGAGGCTACAATTGCAAATTTATCGCCGTGAGAGCCTAATTCGGAAAAAATTATAATGACGATGCTAATACAGTAAAAAAATCGAGTCCGAGCACTGGTAAATAATACTGTCTCCCGTTTTCCTTTTCCCAGCACGTAATGTATGCTCCTTTCCTTTTCCAAGACGTTTGTTTCCTTTTCCTTGATGATGCTGGAGGTGGGAGGAGGTCTGTTGTGGGCCACAGGGGTGATTAGACACACTAAACAATGGCCATCAGATGTGGGTGAGTAAAGCTGAGGAAAGATCTGAGAGGTTAATTTTGATGAAGGCAAGTTTCTGGGACGTTTCGCTGGGTGCACGAATGCTGGACGATATCTAGTGGGATACACTATTTGAGGTGGACGTTGAAAAGAATGCTTACGTGCATTATAAAGGGGTATAGATACATGCTATCCCTTTTATATGGATGACTAACTTGGCACGTAAGAAAGCAATTTTTTATTTAAAGGAACTATTATTATCTAAAGGAAAGTAATCTTACCTCAATCCCAACTAATCTAACCCTACTCTTGCACGGTAGCTATAGCACCACGGTACTGTGGCATGTATGTGTGAACAGTAATTCCACACATGGTATCACAACACTAATTTTCTTGTGAAAAAGAACAATGGCATCATGAAGATGGTGAATATGACTCCAAAAATTAGGCTAACCTGTTGAACACCAACCAAGTACCTAAAGCGTCTTATATACACTTGTTGTAGAACCAAGCTGTGCTAATTGCACCCACCTACAGAACATAATGGAAACGATTATGGATTTATTGGTAATGAATATGTACAGACCAATAACTGAAAGGAGAACAACCTCTCCATTTGCTGTTTCCATAGCAATGCATATCGATCACGAATGCTTCCACCAGCACTAACTAAACCATCAACCTTGGCCTGCTTATTCCTCTCTTAAGTGTTCTTGCTATTGCCTGAATAGTGTAACAAGGAAATCTTGTGGCATGTATGTCATAACTGCAGATATTATAATGCAGGTCAAATACCAATAATGCACATGAGATGTACTTGCATCCCCGAAAAGGCAAATATGGAACCAAAGTATGGTGTAATCAAGGTGAAGGAAAAACTTTTGTTATACTGTACAATTTTCGGTTGTGGATATCGATTCGCCAAAAAAGGTCAGGAAAGTCACATGGTAGGGATTCATTTCATGATATAAGACTCATAAATTGTTATTTGCATCATGTTCTCTATTTATGTAATGCATCAGGAAATATAATACCAAAGGAAAGAACATCAACCTGTATTGAAAACATTATCGGCCTTTTTTGTTGAAACTATTCTAACTTCTTCAACATGTCCTTCAATTTATTTTCAATATCAAGAACTATAGAAACATCTTCTGGTGTGGACTTCTGTTGAAGATGGTCACATGCACATGCCAAATGTTAACTTCAAACAAAATAAAGGTAGAATTCCTCCTTGCAGACAGATGAAAAGCTAAACTTACTGCAATGGGACGACGAGATTTGGTAAGCAAAAACAGAATTTCTTCCATTTGTTCTATGTTCTTCCACAAGTTCTCATCGATTTTATGGGCAGGTGTGCCACCTGCTTCTTGTTCCAAGAGCTCCTCATCTTGGACATGCAAAATGGAGGGAATTATGTAGTAATTTGCAGAATAATCATGCTCGTCTGTGTCTCGTAGGATCCCTACACCCTTTATTTATAGTATCAATCTCAACCGTATTACAACCAAACTCTACCTCTAATTTATCTTTAACTCTGAATAATAGCCTAATATGACTCCGAGTCATATATGATTCGGACTCTATCTTCAACACTCCCCCTCAAGATGACCATGAGATACAACCATGTCCATCTTTTTACATAATGCAACACTTCCTCTCAAGACAACTGCCATGATGTCCACAGCTACCTCTGATTCCATGATTAACACTACCTCGAAAACCGTCATCCTTGCCGTTCGCAACCTCCACGATCGTCATCCTTGTTAGTTGCACCACCAACTCTGTGTCCAACACCATCATACGGATGCAACCTCCAAGTGCCTTTACCTGCACAACCATTGACCATAGTAACCACCATGATCATTACCTCAACCATGCCTTAACCAACATCAAAGTTATTCTCCTTCTTTGTCACACTTGTAGTCTTGATTTCCTCCATCTCTACCCACCCGCTTCAAGCTTTGATCTCCACCGTCTCCTCCTCTAGCTTCTGGCCACCCTGCCTCCCACCATCTCTCCCAACACGCCCCCGACCACTTTGGCTTCCATCTTCTACCAACATAGCTCCTTACCACTCTGCTAACACGCCTTTCAAACCACCACCAACACCTCAGTAGCTACCACCTTGGCTGCCTCTTGAAGCGTCACCAACATGTCGATAACCACCACCACCATAACCATCGATAACTGATAACCACCACCAACACAATAGACATAGCCTCCATCGGAGCTACCACCAGCTCCTACTCTTCATCGTTGAACTCACCACCCATCGAGTCTTTGAAGCATCACCCATACTTTATCATCTTTCATGTGGCCTTAATGTCTTACTGCCAAGCCTCTCATGTGTCCAGATCCCACTAAACCGTCCTTACATGCAAACAATCCCAAGTTACTTGGCACACCATATGTCATACCATGCACAATGACTGCACCCGACTTGCTTGACTGTTCTGGACCTCAGCTCCTCTCGAGCTTAGTTCCGATCCACCTTGCCATTGCCTGTCATGTCCATCACTCCGCAAGCCTATCCAGTACATATACCAACATCAATTCCAATGAGCACCTTTACTACAAACTCCAACATCAACACCACCAAAGCCACATACTGAACAATCTCCCCCCTCTTTTCAAGGCCTCTCTACCTTGCCCTAAAACCTCCACCAACAGCATCAGCCAAAAACAGTTCTCAATCTCTGTCCTCTTGCAAACCACATGAAGCCTTTCAACAAACAGCAATCAACCCAAAACTTTTACCATTCTTCTTTCTACATGCTATCCACTTTCTCCAAGCATGTAAGAGGAAAACAACAGCCACACAATCACAAACTAAAGCAACACCAGATCATCTTCCTTCTTCTCCTAACTTCTTCCCTTCTCTTCTTACAGTAGACAGTAGCAACTCCAAAACTCCTTCCGTATCTCTTTCCAACAGATCTTCCATCCATCTAACAGTAGCAAACATCACATTCTCCTTCAGTCTCTCTCTTCCTTCGTGACCTAAGCATGCACAAAGACCAATGCCTCCTCAACCATCACCTCCTTAGCAAACAAACACAACCTCTTTCTTCACGACCTAAGCATGTACAAAGACCATTTCCTCCTCAACATCACCTCCTCTGCAACAAACACAACACCAATTGGAATCCACACCAAACACAAAAAAATCTCTAACATTCTCTTCTCAGCATCGCTCTCTCTCTCTCTATGTGTGAGTCACCAGCACCCGCACACCAACTCCTTTTCCTCTCTAACACAACACTTAAGTAGCCACCTCCTTCTAGTCTTCCTTCCTTGAATCGCTCGCGAACAGCAAGAGATCAATAGAGCATCGGCTTTGTCCCTCCCTTCATTGCCCTCCGATCCATACCAATCTACATGAAACCAGCACAACAGAGGTAGAAAGCTGTCCATCGGCTAGATCCAATTTCTTTCAAGCAGCAACCTCTCCCTCTTTAGATCAGATCGAACTCTCCAAGTACAAATCGCAGCAACGACGCAACACCCACATGACTTTTTTCCTACCTCCCTACCTGCATGAACATCATGCATGCACATCCTTCCTTCGACCTACTCAAGCCGCACCAAATCAGTCACACCAAAACACACAACTCTAGCAATAACATCAAACCCTCTAGCAATGACACCAAACTCAATAGTCACACAACTAATCACTCTTTTCTTTTTTTCTTTTTCTCCTCCTTTTCTTCTTTTCTCTCTTTCCCCTCTATTTTCCTCCACCAGCCTACCCTTTTTTTCTCCTTTTCTTTCTCAAATGGTCGGCCAACTTTCTTCTCTTCCTCTCCTCTCAACCTCGCGCCTGAGTGAGCTAGTCTTCGCCTTCGTCGGAGTCTCACAACTTCTCTCTCTTCTCCACCGACCACTTCCACCTTCTTCCTCCTTTCTTCTTACCGGCATCCTGTCTCACCACTCTAGTCCAAGAGATGCCACTTCGCTCACTAGTGTTTGTCACAGTCCCCGGCCAAGCCCAACCAAATACCGCTTCTCCATTGCGGCAACGATGGGTTGCACTCTTCCAGCCAAGCAAATCTGAGCACCGATGGCTACGGTGGCCCTAGTGCCAGTGGATCCAAGTGAATCTGGGTGGTGATAGTGGCCCAAGTAGTAGTCCTGGTGGCGGCGGCTCGGCCCGTGTTGCAACAACGATGCCCCAAGTGAATCTTGAGCACCCTCGCGAGCGGATCCAAAGTAGTAGCAACCCAACCTGGCGACCCTGAGTGGCAGCAGCCCGAGCATCTTTATGCAATGATGACCTAGCAACAGCCCCACAAAACCCGGCCGGTAGTGGCCCCCTCCCATGCAACACGGCCGCGGCAAACCATGCGCAATTGGATGGCAGCCAGTAGATCAAGGTGAGTTTTCCTTTTTTGGGGGGTTAGGGTTTATGACCAATTGACTCTTATATCATGTAGTAATTTGTGAAATAATCATGTTTGTGTGAGTCCTATAGGATCCCCACACCCTTTATTCATAGCATCAATCTCAACCTTATTACCACCAAACCCTACCTCTAATGTATCTTTAACTTTGAACCCTATCCTAATAGGACTTCGAGTCACATATAACTCGAACTCTATCTCCAACAAATTATCATGTCAAAACAATGTTTTCTTCAAAACAATTATCTAATATTTAATGCTCTACAATTTGACAAGCAAAAAAGTGTTAGTTGATGTTTAGTGTCAAGTGAAAAGCTCAATTCTTAGCCCTTATGGTATGGATCAACTACTGGAAATCACTAATTGTGTGTAAGATGCCCGATCTTTCTCGATACCACACATGATAAATTGGAAACCAATCTAAAAATATAGAATTGCTAAGGCTTTCTTCGGCACAATCTGAAAACAACGAGTCTTCAACTTGTGCAATCAACTCTCTCTCACAACTCACAACAATCAACTCAACTAAAACACACACCTCAATCATGGCCACCAAACACCGTGGTGATTTCCTAGAATTTTATTCAATGCACCAACTCTAATCTATACAATGGGGTATACCCCTAGGCCTTATATTGGTGTACAATGCACGGCCAAATCAAATCTAGACCAACTCAAATTTACCCTCTAAATGTATACAACTTACACTCTAAGAGATAGAAAGAGATTACAACTTTAGAAACTCAAATTCGCCAACTAGTAGGCTGAAACTTATCCTCCAGATTAAAAATAGAAGGAAACAAAATTAGAAGGTCTCACTATGGAAAGATATGAAGATAATCTCGTAAGCTTTCAGCAAAGTGCAAGAAAGTCAAAATCTGAGCTCGGACGTAAAAATTATGGACTTTTCAATTTGGCAAGTGCTGTCAATCCGGGTTGATTTCTTTCCTTCTTTTCAAACCGAGTTGGACTCTTGGTTTCATTCTCTCCCACGAACTGGACTCTCTTTTTCTCTAGCCAAATCATGTGGCAACCCACATACCCTCCATCCATATGGCCTCAGCCTATGTGGCCATGCGCACATGGCCCATGCGGTCTTGGCCCATGTGGCCATGCCCTATGCTGGCCCATGCGACCATAGCATCTTGGCCCATGTGGCCATGACCTTGGTTGGTCCATGTGGCCAAAGCTAGCACATGTGTTGCCCATATATGATTTACGCATTGTTGGCACAATATATTTCTCATATTTTAGTGTTCCAACCATCCACCCTTGGCCTTCCTCCCTCACCTCCCCCTCGGCCACATGCTTGAACTTCGTTTCTTTGCCCAAAACAACACCACTTTGATAGTTTATCTTGATTTGCACCTTCGAAACACGATCTAAAATAGTGTTGTTAATTGGGGCTGTATCACCTTAGGCGCAAAAAATTATGGAAGCCTAACAATATTAACCATTACATAGATGAACAAGCACAAATCGTAGGAAACTAAAGCATGAGACCTTCCACTGCTAACTTATGCTGTCATGCATCTTTGTCTTACTTAAAAATAGATAATTTCATTTTCGCTACTAAGTTCATCTTGCTTTGCCACTGGCTGTCTCACTGAGAAGTGGGGTTTGTGCCCATATGTCAGTAAGAGAACTAAGTGGCAAAAATGAAATTCACTCCAAATTATGTGATCCAAACCAAGGTTCTTCTAACTGTTTTGAGCTTAGTCTCGACAAGTCATAGGTCCCAGTTTTCAGCAGTTTTAGCAGCTCCAAAACAGATAGGTTTTATCAGATCTACTGGACCGGTGAGGAACGGTAGGGGCTAACAAAATGCTCCAAATCATCTACTTGTGTGAACTTGTAAACTCCACTGTGAGCAGTCCTACAATGTGTGAAGGTACTACCATCCATCCAATCAAGGGAGGCTGGCAAATACTTTTGCCCATTATAAAATGTTCAAATTGATAAACATGATCCATTCTCATATTAATTGGACAGCTCACAGCAAGATTTGCATGTTGACACTAAGAATGGGGTTTGCACCAGATAAAACCCCAGCTATACAGCCTAAGGAGGTGCTGCAACCCAACGGATAACACAAGTTCATATGCATTACTACCTCCAAGAGACGATTGCAACCCTAAGGATACCACAAGTTCATATGCATTATTGCCTCCAAATGACGATGGCACAAACAACATCAGTAGTGTGATCGATCAACAGACTTACAGACAACATCATAGTTGTGACAACTTGTAAATTTCTAGCAACAGGCAGACTGCATACAGTTCTATTAAAAAGAGGATATCCACGTGCTAATGGTCAAATCATGCAGGGCATGAAGACAAGAGTTTTTTTATAGACTCAAAGTCCGCTCGGGGGCTTAGGTAGACGAGCTCTACTCGGTACTCTAGGCTTGACGTATTACAACCAGTAGAACTACCAATAAAATACCTTTTCAACTGGTCGACGGAGCAGAAGCTATATTACCTAATGGAATTTATTAGGGTTCTACAGGAGTCAACCTCTGTAATGATGTCAATAAAGACAAACATCATGAAGATGATATCAAACTTCTTAAAGAAAAACGCGAGCAAGCACTTACCAGGTCGGCAAGCTATTTAGAAGGGTTACATCGCTAATACAATCGAAGAGGTCAACAACGAAAATTTAATGTGGGTGACTTGGTTCTCAAACGAATTCAGAACTAGTCTAACTTGAACAAATTATCTCCCAAGTGAGAATGTCTTTTTACTGTAGTTTCAATAACCTGATCTGATTCTATTTGACTTGCTATGGAAGATGGAAGAGTACTATCAAATGCTTGGAATATATAACATCTTCGCAAATATCATGTGTAAAACATTCTATCTTATTAATAAAGTTTATGCATCCAATCATTCTTTGGTGTTTTTCTTTCTTATTTTATACTATGGTTCTTTATTGCTTTATATTATGTGATCAAGGCTGATATACATGGTTTACAACCACAGTTTCCTAACATACACAATGTCGCTGGTTGGATTATTAGATAACTTCTAATAGAGACTTTTCCTATGAGCTGATCCTTATTGCTTGGAAACTCATTAAATTGACTTTATTTAAGAGCTTGTTTCTAGTTAGCACTATATATATTGCGAAGGTTATACTCATTGTCAGCCTTATATTTACAAAATTCTATGTCCCTATGATCAGTTTACCATTTCTACTGGTCAAACACATCACAGTTGATGGCTAGTAATATACTAAAAATAACATATTCAAACAAAGGAATCACAAGACAAAAATATTTACATTGCATCATGTTCATTACAATATCATTAGAGAAATCATCAATTTTCCTTGAAGAGGAAATTTACATTTTTCAAATAAGCAACTACTGTGGTACCAACTTCTTCCCTTTTCCTCCTAATCTCTTTAGCATAATCCAAGTGCAGGTCAGGGTTTAGTCTCTCCAAGTCCACTGCATCCTTGTAAAAATGCTTTAGCTTGACGAACAAAAAGTCAATATGGGTGTCTATGATACACTAAAGAGAGGTCCTCATGGTATTGCTCATATTAGAAATGTGGTTGACAATATGCTTCAGTTAAGATTTGATACTATCAACCAGTTCTCCAACAGATTGATTGTCTTTCCAAAAAAATCTTCTTGAAGTATGCTTCGAGGCAAAAAAGCCTTAAGTAAATATTTTTTATTTCTCTAAGCCTTCGGGGCTAGCTAACGAGGATTATTAACAAGATCAACATTTTATGGTCAAAGTCTCTCTAAAGAATAGGCCCATATATTAAGGGCTCACTCCATAACAGTTATATACATATGATCATGATTCAAAAGAAGTCTAATTTCGTTCATTACAGCCAAACCGGTTGGACACTAGTTTGATCCAAGAGACGACCAGCTATGGCAAGTGATGACCAGTTTTATGGTTCAAGTTAGCTCTAACCAGGTAAATTGGTCGGGGAACATAATAGTTTCCCATGTAATTAACATGAGAGCAGTTATGGTACAACTGGCAACTTATAACGGCTGGCTAAAAGACACAACAGTTCAAGATTCAATGAAGACACGTGTGTGAAGACAACAAGCGATTGTAGTGGCACTAACTTCCACCCTTTATATATATATACACATATATATATACATATATATATATATGGATGGAGGGCCTGCGTGCCCCAAAAGACATCTAACTCACTCAACATTCTTGTACCACTTTCATTCGGTCTACGACAACAAAGGTCTATGTTTGATTGTGCTTTAGTTTCCCGTAAGCTTGAAAAAAGAATAAAGGGGTGTCTAGGGAGAATCTAAGTATTTTCTTGCTAAATAATACTCAAATTTTGAGCCTTTAGATCTAGATCCAATGGATGAATCAATTTGCCTCCTCTCCGTCCGTTTGAGTGCTATTTTATCAAGAAGTACTCAATTTTTTAGGTATTTGATGATGATCATTATTCTTTTATGCATGGACTTTTTACATCAATTATATACCAGTCTTACACAAATTAAATTATGTAAAAGTGATGTGACAATTTGTAAAAAAAAGAACATTATTCTTTTCTACATGTAAAAGTGATGGTATTTTTACATCAATTATTTTCTTGTTTTACACAAATTATATTATATAAAAAATAATGTGACAATTTGTAAACAAAAATATGAACAAAACAATCCATAAGGAACAAACAAACAAAAACTCTACTTGTTCATTTATGTTACTGCTCCCCGACGACCGTAAACAAATTGATTATTCCCTTATCATATTATTCACCCTGAGAAAACTTATAAAGTCAAAATGATAAAGCACAATGTGGATCACAAAGCAACATCTGGTTGTGCCTTGTAAATGTCATTGTGGAAATATCTAAGGAGAAAAAAATTTCCAACAACAAATACTAATCATGGAAGTTCTTCCAATATGGAAGAAAAATATTCCTATGCCAGCATTTTGGTTCAAACAAGCAAGGCACTATTCAGTAATTGGATTAATTCAAGATGAGCAAATATTAAGGATAATTTCATGCGACAATACATTGAGAAGATATGATACTACAAATATCAACAAGCATACATTGAGAAACAACATTATTTGATGGGATAATTCATACTATACCACTCCATTCGTTGGCACTTCAGAAAAATACCACTCGTTGTCTCAATGACAAGTGGGTCTAGAGCCCACATGTTATTGAGACAATGAGTGGTATTTTCTGAAATGCCAATCTTTGGAGTGGTATAATATGAATTATCCCTTATTTGATAGATCAAGACAAGGAGACCTTAGAGCATTTTCATGTTTGCCTTCATATATGCCATAGCTTTCGCAACAGAGGCTTTTCTGTTCTCCCTAAAGTTCCATATCTCTGGCATAGTGCCCATATGTTTGACACCAATAACTGATTGACTTTCAGTCATATCCCTTAATCCTTATAAAAGCGATCATTTTGTTGTGAAAATAGGCTATCATGGTATATTATCAGTAACCACGTCGAATTAAATACTAGAAACATTTACATTACCTCTATAAGCTCACCTTGGCTTCTTCCAACTCCACATTTGCCCTGCGATCCTTAATGATGTGTACCTTATTAAGAGATTCAATATGTTGCAATTTGTCATTTATATCTTTCAGTTTTTGTTTCATCTCATAAATCTTTCTGTTAACTCAGACTTCCCTTCAATTGTTCTTTCTCCATCTCAAGTATTTGTTTAGCATCCAACAGCTTTTCCATGTCATCTATCTTGTTTATGGCTCTATTTTATATATGTGTGTAGTTTGCAGTCGTTGGGACATAAATAAATATATGATGAATCACCACAGATGAGTATCCAAATTACTCTATCTCTCTCTCAATAAGAAGTTAAACATTTAGATGTTTTTGGAATATAATGTGCACAATTCAAAGAAAAACAACATAATCAAAAGGAGAAAACAATTCATAATTATTATGTCAACCTGACATTGAATCATATCTACTTAACAATTAATGAATAATTGTATGATAGAGTTCTCTCAAGTGTCAGGCTACCGAAGGTTAGACCTTTAGCCTCCTTGACATAAGGTGTAGGGCTGCTAGAGACTAATCTCTTACATTCACTACACCAGGGTCATATAATCAAAATTGAACTAGACAATTAACTAAGTAAATAAGGCCTTGAACTTTTACCTTCCTAAATTATGCACCATAATGTATTTAAAGTCAATTTCACTATTCAAATGATCAAAATCAGATTATGAATAGTTTGGCCAAGCAGGTATATCAATAACTGACTAAACAGAGACTATGAACAGAGCAAGCAAAGAAATCATAATCAGCATATTTAGCAATAATCAAATGAGTATCAAACTAGATATTAAATATGATGATCAAACTCAAAGACAGTGAAATAAAAACAATACTTTTAGCATTAATAGGAAACAACTCTATAGTTCAAGTCCACATTCGCTACTTTAATTGTTTTAGTTTATCAATAGACCATAGCATCACTGAGCATACAACCGGCAACAATATTTAGATCTAGGGAGAAAACATCCATGTTCTAAATGGGTTATTGCCAGAAAATAAATGTGGTTCTTGCCAGCGACGATAATGGCGGAGGGCAGTCGGTGGGTAGGGGTGGTGTGGTGGACGGATGTGATGATAGAGACGTTGATAGCGGGATCTAGTGCTCCACCATCGTGTCGACACCTTCCTAGTCACTGGGATGGGACACTCCACGAGAGCCAGGGAGGCCGAGGGGCGACGCAGACAAGGGGAGGTGGAGCAAGAGCGACATAGGGGAGGTGAAGGGGTGATGCGGACATCGAATAGGCAGATGGACGACACGAGAGAGGGGAGGCGGAGGGGCGGGCCGCGAGGGTGGGGAGAAGGTGCATCAAATAGGCAGAGGGGCTGGGCGTGAGGGGTGGAGAGGAGTAAACTTCTTTTATAGTTAAGAGTTTCATATCACAAATGGTTCGTGGCAACGAACCGTCTGTGAGTCTATGATATCATCTAATCATATATGGTTCTTACCATATCATGTAATTTTAACAGTCGTACTAGCAAAACCATATGTGATTAGCTTTAACACAAACGGTTTTTGAAAATCATCTGTGATGAGGCATCTAATATAGGCCTTTCTGTAGTAGTGCTAAAGTTTGGATGTAACTAAGAACCTTCCTATAAATTAATCACACATAGTGAGGAGAATATACTTGTGGGTAGCTTGGCTATGGGCACCATGATATGGAGCACATGCTAGGCTTCAATCTTAAATATGGACATTTTACAAGGTGTTAGGATTGAATTTATAACTTAACGTATACAATATTTTGTCGATTACTCAAATATAAGTTAATCTAGAATAGGTCCTCATTTAATAATTTTTGTGTTTGACTATTAATGTATAAAAATATGTAGTTTGCTTGTGTGAAATTTGTATTACTAGATGTATACTTACATAACATAATTAATACCTCCGATCACAAATAATTGTCGTTTTGGACATAGGTATAATCAAACTTTCAAAAATTTGACTGTCAATATCTTTTCTAAATATTTAAATTGGATTCATGAAAATCATATGCATAGATTTGTCTCAAAAAGTACTTTTATAATATTATAATTTTATTGGGTTTTATAAATATATTATAATAGAAAATAGTGGTCAAAGCAAATGTTGGAGACCGTGTCGATATCTAAAATGACAACTATTTGTGACCGGAGGGAGTATCAATTAAAGTGATACCTTGTAGACCACAAGAATATACAAAACATGCTAGATTTGCAATCAGGGAAGTATATACATGCTTTCACAATTTTCATGGATTATCATCCCAGTTATGTCTGGTTGTTGGTGTGAAAATTCCACCTCTAGAAAAATTAGCCAATATTTGTTTGAAAATATTAAACCCTATGATCAACTAATATTGTTCGGGTCTTGACAAGGGAAGATGTAGACTGTGTATGGTCTAATCCATTAAGTTAGTTTGAGGATATGTTTGGTCTACAACCTGCCCCAACATTGCTAAGATTTGGCTCATGTTAAAATGGTGTTATATGAAATAGCATTCATTTGTTTGTACTTGAATACCTTTGGCAATTTTGTCGAGTCTAATGTTTAATTACAGCTTCTCTCTCACACACACACACACCCCAAGACGATGTTGCTTGTGTTGCTGGAATTTGATTTTTCATCATTTTTAATTCATTTTTCAACCCTAACGTGGCCAAAACTGGAAAGCCAAAATTGACCGCTCTAGTTTGATTACCACATAATTCCTGAAGAGAAAATAGAGTTTCAACCAAACACATTCTGTTATGTACATTACCAAAGGTGCATTCATTGAGACCAAACATTAGTTGAACATTTATATTACCAATATTTATCATTGAATATGTCAATAAATACATCACAAGTTGAGATGGTATGATTTCTCAGGCTCAGGCGGTAGCACCCTCTGCGCAATCAAGTTTCTGATCATTGTGCGACAACGATATTTGGCTCTTGCTGATTCCTTTTCTTTAGTTCTTCAGGAGCTTCTGCGTTCGTCAATCCTGGACTGTTCTCTGTCCCGTACTTATGCTAGCAACTAACATAAGCATCTAGGAGAAGTTTCATCATCAATTTGATGCCGACACTGACACAGCCATCTGCGCCTTATTGGGTGAAATACTTTTGTGCCAACCCTGGATTTTCAGATTAGCTATCTGTGGCCTACACTAAAACTTGGATCGGAAGCTCTATTCACCTATCGACCATTTGTAATGTCTAAGAATCATATCTTTGAACCTTCCAGTGTACAATCTCGGAGTGGATCATGTTTTCAGGTGTTATCCCCTGATGATGATTCTAATGCTAACTCTGTAGTTGATTCAGTGATGCCATCGAAACTGATTCAAGATGAGTTAGATGTTGGTTATTCAGTGACTGAATTGGCACGTGCAATTCACAAGTTGGCTTCCTGTCAACCAAAATCTGCCTGGGTGGCTGGACGTCATGCTTCTTCTTCCTCCATGCGGCCATGGAAGGGTCCTATACCGACGCCAGGGATATCACCACCAATGGTGTTCAGCGATTTTCTAACACAAGCGAACCGGCGCAAACGCAGTAACAGCAAACAGCCTATCATGCGAAAATCTCAAGAGATTTCAAAATGCTCTTCTATAATTAAAGATCCTGATTTAATGGGATTACGTTCTATGTGTCAACAAGGGCCCACGGCCAGGATATCTTTGGTTAAGGAATCCAAGTCCAAGGATGGTTTGAAGATTCTTTTTTCACCTACTTGGAAAGGAACTCCCGTGTGGCCTGGAACAACCTCAGGAGACTAACGATCCTTTGCATCTATCCTTTGTCAAAAACACAAGATGGATGGTGGAGGCCGACATTGGGTTGGACATGGTGCTGGCAGCTGGTCATGGCGGTGGAGTAAACTCTGGTAATGTCAACTAGGGTGGTTCGGCCAGTGGTAATGGATTCATGGTCGGGGTGGTGCTATGGGTACTAGAGGCGGTGGCAATGGATCTCAATGTCAGAGGATGCATAACCGTGGTCGATCTCGATGGCAACCGCATTTCTTCGGCCGTGGTCGTGGGCATTTCGGTGGAAGATATAATCATATGGCTAGTGGCGCAGCTGTGGTTCTTCTGATGGCGTCATACTGCCTCCCATGATGACTAACAGCAATCTGAAGTGGAACTTGGTGCGGTGGAGACATCATTAACTAGATCAGTGGCTCCATCTTCTTCGAATGCCCATATTCCAAATTCCGAAGCCTTCAGAAGCTATGGATAATACCATCTCTATTTGCTCTCATTGTTAGAAAAAGGACATTCACACATAGATTGTTAAGCTATGGTGCTTTGTGATATTTGCGAGAGTGATCAGCACATTGCTAGCAAGTGTCCTTTGTTAAAATTACCAAACCCTGCTGCAAGCTTGTGTGGATATGCTGCGGATGGTCTCAGTTCTACCAAATTCCTATTTCTGGTACTAAGAAGCCTCGCAGTGACAATAACAAGATGGCTTTGGTCCACATAGTGGGGGTCATTGGACTACTAACAGGATGCGCGAGAAGCTCCAATAGGTGATTCTCATTAAGTGGCAATGGGAGGTCAAAGATCATGGGTAGAATAATTTTTTGGTACCTTTTCTGTCAAAAATTGAATTGTTGAGATTGACGAGTATTGGTGAGGTTAAGGTGAAAAATCAGGATGGGGTGATCATGTTCTTTGAGGAATGGACTCTGAAGGCAGATACCAAATTGCTACTTCAGAAAGTTTGGGGGCAGGTTTATGGTGTTCCTTATGATGTTCGGGATTACTTATCCTTGTGTGTAGTGGGCTCCATCATTAGTGCAACACAATTTGTGTAGTGGGCTCCATCATTAGTGCAACACAATTTGTCGACATGGTGAGTATGAGAAAAAGGGAATTGTGCACTTGCACGTTGCTAAACAGATGCAAGATGGGTCCCTGACAGTACAGACGTTTGTGTTGGTGAAATACCATGTGGTGGTCTATTCTTGATGGTGATGGTTTATTGACGGTATTTAAGTATGAGGTGCTTAGGTTTAAGTTTAATTTTAGAAGCTATAATTTGGAGCTAATTGAGCTATGCCTAGAAAATGCGGTGCTACCGGCCCTGTGGGCTGTAGCACCGGACGTGGGGGTCAGTAGCACCGGTCCTAGGGCCGGTGTGATTTTTCCAGAGAGCTCCCTTGCTGAGGTGCGGTACTACTGGCCATATGGGAGCGGTAGCACCGGATGTGCGATGCTACCGGCCCTAGATGGTGGTAATACCGACCTTTATGGGCGAGGATGAACTTAAGTGTTGATTTTGTGAGTATAATTGCATATCTTTTTGGACATTGCTATATGATGGATTTTTGTTATCTTTGATGGTCGCAGGATGACGGTGCTAAGCCCATGGTGAGGCAGAGGATGACCGGGACTAGGCGAGGTGCGCCCGAGGTCCAAACAGTCGAGGATCGCCGGAAGATGATCGAAGACAGAGTCGCTACAAACTTAGAAAACAAGGAATGGATGAGATGCTAACTTAGAGCTACTCAGATCAAGGAGGGCCATTGGATCGTGGTCTAGAGGATAGAGTAACAGGTCAAGTTAGTGTGCTTTGAAAAGTGTGCATAATCCAGTATGTTAGTGGGTTTCGGGTTAGCCCATGTATGAGTGAGTGAGTCAATCCTAGCCCTTGATTAGGGATGGCAGTTTTACCCATGGGTTTGGACACTAGCGGATACCTGACCCAATAAGGGTGGGCACGAGTAACACTTTAGACCCATGGGTTTTCGGGTTTGGCTACCCAATAAGGACACGGGATGGGTGTGGGTATTAATTTGTACCCATGGGTATCCAATGGGTATCTAATGACAAGTGGGCCCCACTTTTTATAAGATATATATTAGAAAATTGAAACCCTAACTCACTTAGTCTACTCGGATCCTCTGCCGCCACAATCTCCTCGCCTTCTCTGGAATCCCCTGAGCACCTGTCGCAATCCCTCGTGTGCCCCTCCTTCTCGACTCTCCCTCCCGCTGCCCTCCACCTCTCACCACCGCCTCCGCCTCCCCCTCAGGCCCCATCCACTTCAGCGTCGAGCTGCCTGATGTGCTCAAGCGTTGCGTCGATCCAGGCAAGTTCGTGATGGACATCATCTCCAAGGTGTTCTCTGTGGACAAGTGAGCGATGAGTTCACCCACCGACCTAGCATAGGTGTGCGTCTGATACTAGAGGCGGTGGTGCCAGTGCTTGTCGATCTAGACCTAGAGATCGAGGCAGCATGCCCAATGGTGCTGCAGGCAGTGCTCGAAAGGGCACGTTGGATGGTGGCGGAGTGGAAGGAGGTGACCGAGCAGAAGGGTGGAGTGGAGGGCGCCAAGCCGTCAGATGCGCACGAGTTACTACACCATGTCACGACCTTCGTGGTGGCAAAGAAGGAGGACAGGGAGCTATACAGGAGGATTGTCGTGAGCTTCTCTTGGCACAGGCAGATGCCACGCCTTGCTCTCCTTCGATTGGAGAAAGGTCAGAACTTTGATGTTAATTCCTTGGATTGAAGGTTGGAATAAGTCCTGACCACCATACGAAGGTGCATGCCAAGTTTCATGAGTTTCGGACCAGCCGATCAAAAGTTTGATCAATTTTGCTTTTGAGTTCGTGGCTGTTCCTACTCTAATCATCCAGGCCCGGTACTACCGCCCATTGGAGCTATAGCACCACCCCTCCGGTGCTACCGATCCTGCAGCGGTAGCACCGGCCAGTCTAGTTACCTCTTGTTTGCTTTGGGCTAATTCGTGTGAGTTCTTGGTTGGAGTGTTTTGAATGGGGAAATTTTATTTTGGGATCATTCACCCCCATCTGATCGCCATTTTGGTCCTTCAGTTGGGGATGCTCTTTACGAGATTTTTTTCGTAGTGGAAAATAAGGATTAAATGGGTCAGGAAAATCTAGATCAGCCTGATGGGGACAATCAAGGAAAAGGTAAGTAATAGGTGGAAGAAGCTGTGGATATGCAGGATAGAGACAACAAAAGACCTAAAACTACTCAGGACGGATCATCTAGTGTGCAACAAGCTGTTCCTATGCACTCGACAAAGGATGTGGGAATGCATGATTCTGTAGCCGATCACTCCTTTGGTACTGCTGATTTTGGTAAGGAGGTGCTTGATGAACAGTTCCTTGTTAATGATGTGGCTGAACGACAACCCTGGTACTTTTGCTATTGTTGGTGAGGATGTGCTGGCTGAATAGCTTCTTTTAAATGATGTTGTTGTCACTGATCT
This sequence comes from Otatea glauca, assembly GCA_036346275.1. Classification (NCBI taxonomy): domain Eukaryota; kingdom Viridiplantae; phylum Streptophyta; class Magnoliopsida; order Poales; family Poaceae; genus Otatea; species Otatea glauca. The sequence goes on from CM070719.1 coordinate 27,905,353, forward strand.
TGTTCAGCTGAACAGCCTATTAATGATTATGTTGTCAATTTTGCTACTACAGCTGGATATCTAATTCGTGGTGCTATTGTTGTTACATCCGAACAGCTACCAAATGGACATATTGTTGGAGATGATGCTTCAGTTGAAAATCATCGAGATGCTGTCGGTAATGATGTTCACAATGTTACTGTTGGTATTGTGGGCAGCGTTGCTATTGCTGATTACCTTAGTGCTGATACTATGGCTGATGCTAAAACATTTTCAGTGGGAAAATTTTCAGATCAATCTGCTACAGTTCGACAAATGCAGTCTGTTATTGATCCGGTTATTAGTCAACTCCCTAGTGATTCTCTTGTTGGAGATGCTACTGCGGCTAAAATTCCCCAAACTACTAGCTATGTTATAGCTGATTATCTAACTGCTGATGTTTTGGTTGATGCTAAGCAAACCATTCAGGTTCGACGGCTACCAGAATTGACCCTGATGCAGCTGATAAGTTTTCTCGTAATGGTAATTCTGATGCAGCTTCTGAACAACATGTCATTGATCAATATACTATAATTCAACAGTTCGATGAAAAGAAGGCTGCTGCAACGGTCGAACATGAATGCCTGATTGATCATAATGTCAGTGAGGTCACAGTTGTGCTTGTGGAGAATGCTAAGTATCCCTTGGCGTGTGAGGTCAGGAGAGCTCTTACTGTGCTTACCCCTTGGTCCTCTCCCCATGGGACCTCACAAGAGTGGGAGACTGAACACCACTGTCATGCCAACTGAGGTGGTATTGGCTAATTGGGACACTTTGGAGAAGGCCAAATACAGGGCTTCTATTCGCAATTTGGAAGCTCCCGAAGGTACTCTTACCACTTCTTTCCTTTCTTTTTCCGATAATCATTTATCTTCGGTTTTGCATAATGTTGGCATTTCTTTGGGAAAAACTAAAGATGATGTTCCGAAGTCAATTAAGGTGATTAAAAATATAGAAGTGGATCATCTCATGTTATCAATGAAAAAATCAAATAAATTTTGGCCTATTCATCATGTTACAGAGGATGTGGATCAAGAATCTCTTGATACCGATACCCTCAATCACTTATGTAGTGATTTAATTGATGAAGTGTTGGACATGGAGAATGATCTCTTATGTAGTGATCAATATGCAATATGTCGCAAAAAAATTCCAACACTCTTAAGGCAAAGGCTCAGATAGGTCGCCCACGAAGAAAAGTAAAGAAATAAAAGGTGCCTTTTCGAATAGCAGATGTCTTGGTGACTTAGCTAAATATAGATACATTTCAGAATTAGTCAAGGAGCAACACATTGATTTTTTTGCTCTTCTTGAAACAGGTAAGAGTGAGTTTTCTACATCTTGTTTAAAACACCTTTGTGGTGGACATGAATTTATATGGCATTGTATGCCTCCTTGTAGGCGATCTGGGGGGACACTTCTAGGGGTCAATTTGTCATCTTTCGACATTGGCTCCATTGATGAAGGAGATTTTTATGTGATGTTTCACGTGAGAAATAAGGATGATCGCTTTCAATGCATTTTGATGGGTGTTTATGGCGCAGCACAAAATCAGTTCAAAGCAAAATTCTTGTCAGAATTAGTTCATGTTTACAACAAGGAATCATTACCTATTTTGCTAGGGGGTGATTTCAACATGATCAGGAGACAAGATGAGAAAAAATAATGATAATTTTGAGCCCCAATGGCCTTTTTTATTTAATGTTGTCATTGACAGCTTAGATTTGAGAGAGATTGAATTATCTGGCCATAGGTTTACTTGGACAAATTCTTTGCAAAACCATACTTTGGAGAATCTTGACCGTGTGCTAATGAGCACATATTAGGAACAGAAGTTCCCTCTGGTCACTGTTAATGCCCTTGATAGGTCCCTTTTGGACCATACTCCACTTTTGCTCAGCGCTAGAGCAGCCTTCCACTCGGGGAACCAGCCATTGTTTAAATTTGAACTTGGATGGTTCAATATGGAAGGCTTCTTTGACATGGTGTCTAAATGTTGGCACAATGAGCATAGGGGGAGTACATCCATTGCTAGATGGCAATTCAAAATTAGAAATCTCAGACAACAATTATGGGGCTGGGCTAAGAACAATAGTGGAACTTACAAGAAAGAAAAGAAAGAGTTACTTCGCATTATTGATGAGCTTGATAAACAATCAGAGCACAATGGCCTATCTTATGAGGAAATTAATCTTAAGCAACGTTCTTCAGAAAGGCTAGCCAAGTTGTTACGTGAGAAGGAAATTAAATAGTACCAAAGAGTGAAAGTGAAACATATTCTTAAAGGGGATAACAACACTAAATATTTCCATTTGGTAGCAAATGGTAAATATATGAAACAACGAATATTTCAACTCGAGCAAGATGAAGGAATAATAGATGGGGACGTATAGCTTAAGCAATATATAACCAAATACTATAAATGTCTTTTTGGGCCATCGGATAACAACCATTTTTCAATGATTAAATCTCGTCGGGGTGATATTCCTCAATTCTTAGCAATATAGAATGATCTCCTCACATAGGCATTCGCTGAAAAAGATGTGAGGGAGGTAGTTTTCCAAATGGAATATAATAAGGCTCCAGACTGGATGGATTCCCAGCGGAATTTTATCAGGTATTCTGAGAGGTCATTAAGAATGATTTAATGGCATTGTTCCAAGATTTACACAATGGTGTCTTGCCTCTGTTTAGCCTGAATTTTTGAATTATCAAGCTTTTGTCAAAGACTAAAGATGCAAAGCAAATACAATATTACGGACCGATTTATCTCCTGAAGTTAGCTTTAAAATATTCACTAAAGTTGGCACAAATAGGGTTACAAGTGTGGATAAAAATGTTGTACGTCCTATGTAGACAACTTTCATGCTAGGTAGGAATATAATGGATGGTGTGATTATTCTTCATGAAACAATTCACGAGATGCATAAGAAAAAACTGGATGGGATGATCTTTAATGTAGATTTTAAAAAGGCTTATGACAAGGTCAAATGAACCTTTCTTCAACAAACTTTAATGTTGAAAGGCTTTTTACCACAGTGGTGTACATGAGTTGAGAATTTCATTACCGGAGAAGTGTTGGCATCAAAGTCAACGATGACATTGACCTGTACTTTCATACCCGAAAAGGGCTCTGCCAGGGTGATCCTTTATCCCTCTATTGTTTAACATTGTAGTAGATATGTTGGCTGTCATTTTAGAGCATGCCAAAAAGAATGGGTAAATAAGTGGAGTGGTACCTCATTTGGTGGATGATGGGTTATCTATTTTACAGTATGCAAATGACACGATTTTATTTATGGAACAATTTTGAACAGGGCAAAAACATGAAATCATTGTTATGTGCATTTGAACAACTTTCTGGTCTCAAAATCAATTTCCATAAAAGTGAAATCTTTTGTTTTGGTGCTGTTAAGGAATTTGAGGCTCAATACACACAGCTATTTGGTTGTGGGTTGGACAATTTGACTTTTCGATACCTTGGTATATCAATTCATTATAGAAGACTAAGAATGAGTGAATGGAAGGGTGTAGAAGAAAGATTTGAGAAACAATTGAGAAGTTGGAAGGGCAAGCATTAGTGTGTTGGTGGTTGTTTAGTCCTTTTACATTATGTGCTTACCAGCTTACCCATGTTTATGTTATCCCTTTTTAAGATACTATGTGGGATTCTTAAACATTTGGATTATTACAGATCCAAATTTTTAGGCAAAGTGATAACCATAAAAAAAGTATAGACTAGCTAAGTGGAATAAATTATGCCGACCTACGGATCAAGGAGACATAGGTATTCAAGATCTTGATGTAAAAAATATCTACTTGATCAGTAAATAGCTCTTTAAGCTGCTAAATAGGAAGAAAGGATCTTAGGAAATCTCCTCCGAAGAAAGTATCTGAGGAATATGACTCTTTCTTATGTAGAAGGGAAGCCAGGGACTCTTAGTTTTGGTTTGGCATAATGAGGGTCAAACATTACTTCTTTAGATTTGGGTCCTTCCAACTTTGCAACGGATCTCAAACTCGTTTTTGGCAAGATACATGGCTTCGAAACAACCCCCTTAATGTACACGACCCTCGACTCTTTCAAATTTCCTGGAAAGATCATGCCACAGTGGCTAATGTAATGAGTTCTGGCCCTCTTAATTTAACTTTTCGTCGAGCCATTACGGGACATAATTTACTGGCCTTGTATGAGCTTACTATAAAGGTTAATGGTGCGCTAGTTAACACCAGAACGATATACTTTCCAATGGAATCTCCATTAGAATGGACAGTTTTCAGTCTAGTCGATGTATAAAGCCTTAATGCATCAAATGTCCCAGTTACAAACCTTCAATTATAGAAACTTAAGGTGCCATTAAAAATAAAAAAATTCTATAGTACCTACGTCGTGGGGTGATATTGACAAAAGTTAACCTTAGTAAAAGAAATTGGAATGGTAGCAAAAAAATATATTTTTTGTAATAATGAGGAAACTATAAAACATCTATTTTTTGAATGTCATTTTGTTCATTTCGCATGGTGTGTCATTTAAGTGGCTTTTAATTTATCACCTCCTATTAGCATGACCAATATGTTTGGAAGCTGGTTAGTGGGATTGGGAAAGGATTTAAGAGCTCACATTTTGGTTAGAGCTCCCGCTTTGTGTTGGTCAATTTGGCTATGTTGAAATGATGTAGTTTTTTATAATAAAAATTTCTAACCTACTACAGGTTATCTATACTTGCACCAATTGGATGCATTCATGGTCCGTGCTGTAAATTCAGGAGGCTCGGGATGTGGTGTCAGCAGCATACAAATTGCTGGAGATCATGGTTAAGGATCTCTTCTTCAGGTATGAGTGGAGATTTAGGAACAGGCTATTTGCGGTTTGAGATTTTCTGTTTCATGTTTTTTATGGCTTGTTGCAACTTTCTTTCAGTACCTACTTGAATCTTTTTTAACACATTTTGGTTGTAACTCTTTAATAATAGGTTGGCTATGTGTATATCACGATGCAGAGATGGGTGATATAATCTTTCATTATCTAAACAAACTAAAAGACCTGTTATTTTCAAACACTCCCATGCAGGGTTTGAAAAATTGACGAAAACCGCTTAAAAACTGCGGTTTTCGATCGTACCGCTATGGTTCGAGATTTCAAACCGATCTAGTTAAAAAAATTCAAAGAGATTGAAAAATTTTATGCGATGTAAACCGGTCGAAAATCGGTGAAAACCGCTCGATTTTTGAAGAAACTGAGCGAAAATCGCTCAAAAACCGATCTAAGGAATATTCAATTGGTCGCATTGGTTTTTGTGAAAACCGAGCGGTTTTTAATTTTTTTGAATTTTTTTTCAAATTTTTTGATCACATAACCCTACGGTTTCTAATGATTTTCGAGCGATTTTCGACTCGATATTTCCAATTTTCGAATTTCGAACTTCGTACGGTTTTTTCAAAAACGATTTTGTGAACCCCGCTCCCATGGACATAAATGCACACAAGGTTCAAAATTTCGGATTTCGGACCACCCCGAGATCTCAAGTACCGGCCGGAAAAAAAAATTAAAAAAAATTTGAAATTGCTATAGTAAAATCCGAAATTTCGTTTTTTTGGGCGAAATTTCGTGTTTTTTGGCCGGTTTTGAAAGTTTTAGGGCCGGATTTGGTCCAATAACCCTTAGGAAAGTCATCTCCTATGAAAATTTGTTGAAAAACCTAATTTTTTAAACATTTTAAAATTTTGGCAGAAGCACTCTCTAATTTTTATAAAATTGTACAAGCATGATAATAATCTGAAAATTTTATGATACTATAATTAGTAGATTAGGATCATAAAAAAAATTTCAAAATAATTTAACTTCATTTTGGTATCTTTAAAAAACCAAAAACTGAATGAACATAATTGGGACAGTTATATTGTCAGAATTTTATAAATTTTCTTGAGTGTGATTATGATCTAAATTTTTTTTGAGAGATTAATAATTGACTCAGTAAAATTATATAAATTTTTCAAAAAATTTAAACTTTGTTTGTTTGGTCAATCAAATCTATGTAAGCATTGAACTTCGTTTGTTATATTATATTTCAAAAATCAAAAAGAAAAGAACATAAATGGTACAGTGCCTTGTAAGAATTTTATAAATTCACTGGAGTGTGATCGTGAATCACAATGTTTATGGGATATTAAGAAATTCCTTATCACCATTATTTAAAATTTTCAAAAAAAATTATGGTTTACATAATTTTTCATTTTGTTTCAGTTTGCCGCTAAGCCTTTTAACATGGCAGTAGTACTGTTCGAATTTTTAAAAATTCATACAGTTTGATCATCATCTGAAAATTTTATGAGAGAATTATAGATACATCATAACCATGCACAAAAAATTTCAACAGTTTCTAACTTCATTTGTATCATTTTCCATTCGGATCAAACTTGTCGGTCAGTGTTCTATCAGGACAGCGCCACTCTCCGAATTTGTAAAAATTCCTCACATGTGATAATCAGCAGAATTTTTTATGAGAACATTAGTTATGGATCATAACCATTCACAAAAAATTTTAACAGTTTATAACTTGATTTGTACCATTTTCCATTCCGATCAAACTTGTCGGTCAGTGTTTTATCAGGACAGTACCACTCTCCGAATTTTTGAAAATCCCTCATGTGTGATAATCAGCTGAAATTTTTGTGAGAACATCAACATTGTGTCAGAAACCTCCAAAACAATTTTCAGAATTTTTCGATAAGGTTTAGACCACTTTTCAGCCAGTGCAAAAAAACCCAAAATTTCGGATATTTCGCCCGAAATTTCGGGTTTCTTCGCCGAAATACGGTTTTTTTTTCGGATTGGACGGGATTTGAATTTTCAAATTCAAATTTTGTCCGAAATAATTCCAAAATTTTGAAATTTCGCCGAAATTTCATTATCCGGCCCGGGGCGAAATTTATTCCGAAACCGAAATTTGAAACCTTGAATGCACAAAATATAGCGTTGCGGATCCATGGTACATGAATGGGTTCTCCAAGTGATGCTTTTTATTTAATAGAGACTTGTTTGACCATTATGCATCACTAGAACCGAAAGTGATAGCACTATCACTGCCGGTTCATAAGCTTGCTCGGCACAAATGCTAGACCGAAGAAGAATCGGCAGTGATAGTAACTTATCACCACCGGTTCTAAAAAACCCGACAGTGATACTATTACTGTCGGTTTTTCATAAGAACCAGTAGTGATAAGTTATTATCACTGTCGGTTCTTAAAAAGAACCGGTAGTGATAATGGAGGAAGTATCACTGCCGGTTCGGCTTACGAACCGGCAGTAATAATAGTATCATTGTGGATTCGAAATCGGAACCGGCAGTGATAATATTTTTCAAAAATCATAACTTTTTCATACGTAGTCGGATGGAGACAAAATCTATATGAAAATTGTAGCTCTCGATGAGATCTACAACTTTGTAGTTAACAACTTTTTTATTTGAAGTCATTTAGATGTTCAAATAATCGTTGGAACTTTCGGATACGAAGGGATAAAAGGAAAATGTATCTTATCGTAGTTGAAAAGTGCATGTTTGGTGAGATGGTAAGGAAGCATCTCGAGGTGAGAGGTCCCAGGTTCGAGTGCCACGAACCGCACGCCCGCGTATTTGTGCCGATTTTTTTACACGTGGACCTCTCACCCTGTATTTACTAGGCAGTGATATTAAAATAAAAAAAATTGTGCGTAGTAAATACAGACTGGTCGGTCTAGGTGCAAATAATTCTTTTTATTTTACCGAGTGATTTACGAACCATGCTAGCATTGTCGGTTCTAGAAACGGCAGCCGATCAATCACTGCCGGTTCCAATATCCGGTAGTGATGCTAGTTTGGAACCGGCAGTGATCTGTTGTTTTGTAGTAGTGGTAACGACGTAGGTGGCATAGTGGGGTTTGAGTTTTGTGATTAATTACTTAGTTATTTACAAATACACAATAAATAATCTATGAATATTCTTTTTCCATGCATTAACAATTTTCTTCCTCCAAGCTCATTTTTTCGTCATATAGTTGATGATAATATATATTAAGGAAAAGAATGGCATTTATATAATATATGTACTGTTTAGCTAGCTGTTCGATTGAGCTTATCCATAAGCTGCACTTCGCTAATGATTTGGTAATAAAATAACAAGGCGACCTTTGCTCTTTATGCAAGTATATTCTGGTGCACATTGCTCTATGTCTTGCTTCTCCCTGTTTGAGACTAAATTACTTCCACACTAAGCTCATTCCTGATGTGGGTTTTGGTTGGCCTTGGCTATTCATCGTCCGCGTTTCCGTACCATTAGCAAAATATTATCCGGATTTAATAGTATATCATGCGTGCGCATACACTTAAGAATAGATTTTTTTTTTTTTAATACGATTGTAACACCGGGTATAAAATCCACTCGATACCCAATGAGATACGATTGTAAGACCCTGATATAAAATTCACTCAAAGCCCAATCCACTTATTAGGCAGATCTATGGATACATAGCATCCAACTTATACTTTCGTCCTTGTTTTGGGTAAAAAAAAGGTTAACTCAGAGGTGTATGTTTGGACCCAACAGGTTTTATATACTACTACAACTCACTTTTAAAAAATAATTTGTGCTAATCCCACCACCGGTCTATATAATCCTTCGTACTAACAAGTCAAGGTATTGCATTCACCCCCGTAAGGGCTGATGCCCTTGACAGCACATGGTATACTCGTGCAAATGTCTAGAATCACCTATGGGTACACATTCTGCATACTATGCCAACACATCTACTATGCATGTGACCACTTTAGGCCCACATGTACCATGCATGATTTGCTCGTGCTCCTTTCCCACATATACTCTTACAGTAAAAGTTAATGCTCCGATACTATTTGTACCACCTTGGTCTAAAATCTTCTCTATACCCAATCCACCATTGGGCAAACCTATGCATACATAGCACCACACTTACACTTTCGTCCTTGTCTCGTGTAAAAAGGATGAATCCAAAAGGACCTAGCAAGCATTATATGCTATTACAATCCACTTTAGATAAGCATTGTAAGACTAATCCGACCACTACTCTAGGTGAGTCATTTGAACCACACTAATGGACAAGAGCATTACAACGATGATACACCTAATAAAAAAATTAAATCTACGTAGATTCAGTAAGGCCACACACGAACTACTCAAGTTTTGGGGTATTAATTGTTCGTTGCTCTCACCGTCTCAATTCTCTTAAGTACTTTGACAGAGGCCGGATCTCATGCATTGTGCTCTCTCCACTAGTAAAAAGAGGAAGAAAAAGGCTGCCATCTTTAATTCATATATGTAGAAATCCTTTTCTAGCTCTCTAGTTTCTTCTTTCCTGGAAAAAGAGGGGGACAAAGATTTATGAATATACCAAGCTAGTTACCTATTTTGCTAGGGGGTGATTTCAACATGATCAAGAGACAAGATGAGAAAAAATAATGATAATTTTGAGCCCCAATGTCCTTTTTTATTTAATGTTGTCATTGACAGCTTAGATTTGAGAGAGATTGAATTATCTGGCCATAGGTTTACTTGAACAAATTCTTTGCAAAACCGTACTTTGGAGAATCTTGACAGTGTGCTAATGAGCACATATTATGAACAGAAGTTCCCTCTGGTCACTGTTAATACCCTTGATAGGTCCCTTTTGGAATATACTCCACTTTTGCTCAGCGCTAGAGTAGCCTTCCACTCGGGGAACCAGCCATTGTTTAAATTTGAACTTGGATGGTTCAATATGGACGGCTTCTTTGACATGGTGTCTAAATGTTGGCACAATGAGCATAGGGGGCGTACATCCATTGCTAGATGGCAATTCAAAATTAGAAATCTCAGACAACAATTATGGGGCTGGGCAAAGAACAATAGTGGAACTTACAAGAAAGAAAAGAAAGAGTTACTTCGCATTTTTGATGAGCTTGATAAACAATCAGAGCACACTGGCCTATCTTATGAGGAAATTAATCTTAAGCAACGTTCTTCAGAAAGGCTAGCCCAGTTGTTACGTGAGAAGGAAATTAAATGGTACCAAAGAGTGAAACTGAAACATATTCTTAAAAGGGATAACAACACTAAATATTTCCATTTGGTAGCAAATGGTAAATATATGAAACAACGAATATTTCAACTCGAGCAAGATGAAGGAATAATAGTTGGGGATGTATAGCTTAAGCAATATATAACCAAATACTATAAATGTCTTTTTGGGCCATCGGATAACAACCATTTTTCAATGATTGAATCTCGTCGGGGTGATATTCCTCAATTCTTAGAAATATAGAATGATCTCCTCACATAGGCATTCGCTGAAAAAGATGTGAGGGAGGTAGTTTTCCAAATGGAATATAATAAGGCTCCAAGACTGAATGGATTCCTAGCCGAATTTTATCAGGTATTCTGAGAGGTCATTAAGAATGATTTAATGGCATTGTTCCAAGATTTACACAATGGTGTCTTGCCTCTGTTTAGCCTGAATTTTGGAATTATCAAGCTTTTGTCAAAGACTAAAGATGCAAAGCAAATACAATATTACGGACCGATTTGTCTCCTGAAGGTAGCTTTAAAATATTCACTAAAGTTGGCACAAATAGGGTTACAAGTGTGGCTAAAAATGTTGTACGTCCTATGTAGACAACTTCCATGCCAGGTAGGAACATAATGGATGGTGTGATTATTCTTCATGAAACAATTCACAGGATGCATAAGAAAAAACTGGATGGGATGATCTTTAAGGTAGATTTTCAAAAGGCTTATGACAAGGTCAAATGGACCTTTCTGCAACACACTTTAATGTTGAAAGGCTTTTTACCACAATGGTGTACGTGAGTTGAGAATTTCATTACCGGAGAAGTGTTGGCATCAAAGTCAACGATGACATTGACCTGTACTTTCAGACCCGAAAAGGGCTCTGCCAGGGTGATCCTTTATCCCCCTATTGTTTAACATTGTAGTAGATATGTTGGCTGTCATTTTAGAGCATGCCAAAAAGAATGGGTAAATAAGTGGAGTGGTACCTCATTTGGTGGATGATGGGTTATCTATTTTACAGTATGCAAATGACACGATTTTATTTATGGAACAATTTTGAACAGGGCAAAAACATGAAATCATTGTTATGTGCATTTTAACAACTTTCTGGTCTCAAAATAAATTTCCATAAAAGTGAAATCTTTTGTTTTGGTGCTGTTAAGGAATTTGAGGCTCAATACACACAGCTATTTGGTTGTGGGTTGGACAATTTGACTTTTCGATACCTTGGTGTATCAATTCATTATAGAAGACTAAGAATCGGTGAATGGAAGGGGGTAGAAGAAATATTTGAGAAACAATTGAGAAGTTGGAAGGGCAAGCATTAGTGTGTTGGTGGTTGTTTAGTCCTTTTACATTATGTGCTTACCAGCTTACCCATGTTTATGTTATCCCGTTTTAAGATACTATGTGGGATTCTTAAACATTTGGATTATTACAGATCCAAATTTTTAGGCAAAGTGATAACCTTAGAAAAAGTATAGACTAGCTAAGTGGAATAAATTATGCCGACCTACGGATCAAGGAGGCATAGGTATTCAAGATCTTGATGTAAAAAATATCTGCTTGATCAGTAAATAGCTCTTTAAGCTGCTAAATAGGAAGAAAGTATCTTAGGAAATCTCCTCCGAAGAAAGTATCTGAGGAATATGACTCTTTCTTATGTAGAAGGGAAGCCAGGGACTCTCAGTTTTGGTTTGGCATAATGAGGGTCAAACATTACTTCTTTAGATTTGGGTCCTTCCAACTTTGCAACGGATCTCAAACTCGTTTTTGGCAAGATACATGGCTTGGAAACAACCCCCTTAATGTACACGACCCTCGACTCTTTCAAATTGTCCGGAAAGAACATGCCACAGTGGCAAATGTAATGAGTTCTGGCCCTCTTAATTTAACTTTTCGTCGAGCCATTACGGGACATAATTTATTGGTCTTGTATGAGCTTACTATAAAGGTTAATGGTGCGCTAGTTAACACCAGAACGAGATACTTTCCGTTGGAATCTCCATCAGAACGGACAGTTTTCAGTCTAGTCGATGTATAAAGCCTTAATGCATCAAATGTCCCAGTTACAAACCTTCAATTGTAGAAACTTAATGTGCCATTAAAAATAAAAAATTCTATAGTACCTACGTCGTGGGGTGATATTGACAAAAGATAACCTTAGTAAAAGAAATTGGGATGGTAGCAAAAAAATATATTTTTTGTAATAATGAGGAAACTATAAAACATCTATTTTTTGAATGTCATTTTGTTCATTTCGCATGGCGTGTCATTTAAGCGGCTTTTTATTTATCACCTCCTATTAGCATGACCAATATGTTTGGAAGCTGGTTAGTGGGATTGGGAAAGGATTTAAGAGCTCTCATTTTGGTTAGAGCTCCCGCTTTGTGTTGGTCAATTTGGCTATGTTAAATGATGTAGTTTTTTATAATAAAAATTTTTAACCTACTATAGGTTATCTATACTTGCACCAATTGGATGCATTCATGGTCCGTGCTGTAAATTCAGGAGGCTCGGGATGTGGTGTCAGCAGCATACAAATTGCTGGAGATCATGGTTAAGGATCTCTTCTTCAGGTATGAGTGGAGATTTAGTAACAGGCTATTTGCGGTTTGAGATTTTCTGTTTCATGTTTTTTATGGCTTGTTGTAACTTTCTTTCAGTACCTACTTGAATCTTTTTGAACACGTTTTGGTTGTAACTCTTTAATAATACGTTGGCTATGTGTATATCACGATGGAGAGACGGGTGATATAATATTTCATTATCTAAACAAACTAAAAGACCTGTTATTTTCAAACACTCCCATGCAGGGTTTGAAAAATCGACGAAAACCGCTTAAAAACCACGGTTTTCGATCGTACCGCTATGGTTCAAGATTCAAAACCGATTTAGTTAAAAAAATTCAAAGAGATTGAAAAATTTTATGCGATGTAAACCGGTCGAAAATCGGTGTAAACCGCTCGATTTTCGAAGAAACTGAGTGAAAATCGCTCAAAAACCGATCTAAGGAATATTCATTTGGTCGCATCGGTTTTTGTGAAAACCGAGCGGTTTTTGTGAAAACCGAGCGGTTTTTGTGAAAACCGAGCGGTTTTTAATTTTTTTGAATTTTTTCAAATTTTTTTATCACGTAACCCTACGGTTTCTAATGATTTTCGAGCGATTTTCGACTCGATATTTCCAATTTTCGAATTTGGAACTTCGTACGGTTTTTTCAAAAACGATTTTGTGAACCCCGCTCCCATGGACATAAATGCACAAAATATAGCGTTGCGGATCCATGGTACATGAATTGGTTCTCCAAGCGATGCTTTTTATTTAATAGAGACTTGTTTGACCATTATGCATCACTAGAACCGAAAGTGATAGCACTATCACTGCCGGTTCATAAGCTTGCTCGGCACAAATGCTAGACCGAAGAAGAATCGGCAGTGATAGTAACTTATCACCACCGGTTCTAAAAAAACCCGACAGTGATACTATTACTGTCGGTTATTCTTAAGAACCAGTACTGATAAGTTATTATCACTGTCGGTTCTTAAAAAGAACCGGTAGTGATAATGGAGGAAGTATCACTGCCGGTTCGGCTAACGAACTGGCAGTAATAATAGTATCATTGTGGATTCAGAATCCGAACCGGCAGTGATAATATTTTTCAAAAATCATAAATTTTTCATACGTAGTCGACTGGAGACAAAACTTATATGAAAATTGTAGCTCTCGATGAGATCTACAACTTTGTAGTTAACAACTTTTTTATTTGAAGTCATTTAGATGTTCAAATAATCGTTGAAACTTTCGGATACGAAGGGAGAAAAGGAAAATGTATCTTATCGTAGTTGAGAAGTGCATGTTAGGTGAGATGGTAAGGAAGTATCGCAAGGTGAGAGGTCCCAGGTTCGAGTGCCACGAATCGCACGCGCGCGTATTTGTGCCGGTATTTTTACACGTGGACCTCTCACCCTTTATTTACTACGCAGTGATACTAAAATAAAAAAAACTGTGCGTAGTAAATACAGAGTGGTCGGTCTAGGTGCAAATAATTCTTTTTATTTTACCGAGTGATTTACGAACCATACTAGCATTATCGGTTCTAGAAACGGCAGTGATAGTCGGACTATCACTGCCGATCAATCACTGCCGGTTCCAATATCCGGCAGTGATGCTAGTTTGGAACCGGCAGTGATCTGTTATTTTGTAGTAGTGGTAACGACGTAGGTGGCATAGTGGGGTTTGAGTTTTGTGATTAATTACTTAGTTATTTACAAATACACAATAAATAATCTATGAATATTCTTTTTCCATGCATTAACAATTTTCTTCCTCAAGCTCATTTTTTCGTCATATAGTTGATGATAATATATATTAAGGAAAAGAATGGCATTTATATAATATATGTACTGTTTAGCTAGCTGTTCGATTGAGCTTATCCATAAGCTGCACTTCGCTAATGATTTGGTAATAAAATAACAAGGCGACCTTTGCTCTTTATGCAAGTATATTCTGGTGCACATTGCTCTATGTCTTGCTTCTCCCTGTTTGAGACTAAATTACTTCCACACAAAGCTCATTCCTGATGTGGGTTTTGGTTGGCCTTGGCTATTCATCGTCCGCGTTTCCGTACCATTAGCAAAATATTATCCGGATTTAATAGTATATCATGCGTGCGCATACACTTAAGAATAGATTTTTTTTTTAATACGATTGTAACACCGGGTATAAAATCCACTCGATACCCAATGAGATACGATTGTAAGACCCTGATATAAAATTCACTCAAAGCCCAATCCACTTATTAGGCAGATCTATGGATACATAGCATCCCACTTATACTTTCGTCCTTGTTTTGGGTAAAAAAAAAGGTTAACTCAGAGGTGTATGTTTGGACCCAACAGGTTTTATATACTACTACAACTCACTTTTAAAAAATAATTTGTGCTAATCCCACCACCGGTCTATATAATCCTTCGTACTAACAAGTCAAGGTATTGCATTCACCCCCTTAAGGGCTGATGCCCTTGACAGCACATGGTATACTCGTGCAAATGTCTAGAATCACCTATGGGTACACATTCTGCATACTATGCCAACACATCTACTATGCATGTGACCCCTTTAGGCCCACATGTACAATGCATGATTTGCTCGTGCTCCTTTCCCACATATACTCTTACAGTAAAAGTTAATGCTCTGATACTATTTGTACAACCTTATCTAAAATCTTCTCTATACCCAATCCACCATTGGGCAAACCTATGCATACATAGCAACACGCTTACACTTTCGTCCTTATCTCATGTAAAAAGGATGAATCCAAAGGGACCTAGCAAGCATTATATGCTATTACAACCCACTTTAAATAAGCATTGTAAGACTAATCCGACCACTACTCTAGGTGAGTCATTTGAACCACACTAATGGATAAGAGCATTACAACGATGTTACACCTAATAAAAAAAAATTAAATCTACGTAGATTCAGTAAGGCCACACACGAACTACTCAAGTTTTGGGGGTATTAATTGTTAGTTGCTCTCACCGTCTCAATTCTCTTAAGTACTTTGACAGAGGCCGGATCTCATTGTGCTCTCTCCACTAGTAAAAAGAGGAAGAAAAAGGCTGCCATCTTTAATTCATATATGTAGATATCCTTTTCTAGCTCTCTAGTTTCTTCTTTCCTGGAAAAAGAGGGGGACATAGATTTATGAATATACCTAGCTAGTTACAATATAGGAGTAGTAGGTTAGTAATTGTCAACACATATAGATAGCAGTATAGCACATTGCGCAGAAACTACAAATGAAACCAACGTTGTCTTGATAGTTGCAGCAATACACACTTCCCTGCCTTTGAACTGTCCTATCAAAAAATCAATGGTGATCGTCATTGCAGATCAATGATACACCAACCGAGAACAAAAAAAAAGAAAAAAGAAAAACACACCCTATATTGTTATTTGCACCATCGATAATCGTTCACTGAATAAAAGAAAAGAGAAAGTAGGCATTTTGCACCATCATACGGACGTACGAGATTTGGTCCACAAACCTTGTCTTCTTTTGGCTAATGGTTTGCAGCCCTGGAGACTTAAAGGCACTATACTGAAAAAGGTCATCAGTGGCTAACTAGTATAATCTAGCTAACTATACTGAAAAAGGCATGTGATCTGTTTGGGATAATCTAGCTAACTAGTATAGGTGTATACGCGTGCGCTTGTATGCCAATGTGTTTGTCCACGTACGCGTGCATATATGCGTGTAACTAGGCAGTTTTTGCGCTATGCTGCGCACGGATTGAAATATAAGTAGATATGGCGACTTGAAGGAAAACTGTTAAGGCACTGGTCCAGAATTGTTGTGAGGATCCAGGATCAGTATTTGCTGTTTTAGTAAAACAGAACGTATGATTTAGAAAAATCGTCATTGCTCATTGTCCCAGAATGCATTGTCTGAGAATGAAATGTCAAGTTTTGTCTAGCTTGAGCGTTAGCATCTGCCGACACAGAAGAACAGAACAAAAGACATGGATTAAACAATGCTAATTATTGTTCCAGAATCAATAGACTGAGAAAGAAATTAGGAGTTTCCTGTAATTCTTGGCACAGGTTAAGGAAAATCAAGAGAAGCAGATTTTCAAAGGCATGTTGAATAAAAGTTTCTTTGTCAGAAATTCGTCGCATAACGTAATGGCTATGAACGATTATCAATTTAGAATGTCTCAGATTTTATATAAGAATTTGAGAAACAAATATACTTCATTCTGGAAAGATTAGTTTCGAACATGGAACATAATATGATATATAATACAATTTCTTGATACATGTAGGTCATGAGGTTATCAATAAGTGTAATTAAACACATGGATAAGTAAGAGGACTTCTAAATATTCAGCAGGTAGCGTATTGCAGGAATATGTAATGGCAAAAGTAAATAGGCAGTAAATGGATGATAACTATTAATTACCACATCAGGCAAAAAGGATCAGGAACATAGTAAAAAGGGACTGATATTAGAAAGCGTGAAATACGACAAAAGATGATAGTTATAAGAGTCGTATCATCCAAGCTCTCTGCGGCTGGCTATGTAATTATACAACCTTAACGGGAAATACATAGAGTATAGTCGCTGTCGGACGGCCCGGAATCATCGAGACGACGTGGCCCGTGTGGGCTCGCGCGGATTCCTTCCGCTTTAATAGAGTAGTTATTATTATTATTGGTGCCACCGTGTTGGTCGACCAGATTGAGATCCGTACACGTTCATCAACCATATATATAAAGTGAAAAAAAAGCGCTCCTTCTTGTTTTTTTTCTCCGCTCAGGAAATGGCAAAAGGAGTGTGTGTTACATCGTTTTCAAAAGCATAATTTTTAATATTTCACTTTTGAAATTTATTTTTATTATTAACCTATCCTAACTTTATTTTTATAAATATAACCTATTTAACTGTGTGACAAACAACATGCCACGTCCCATGTAAGTGATGTCACGCCACGGATGGAGCGTGCAGTCGCTTTGCAGTAACTGCAGTAGTGACTGCAGGCGATCGCTTTCCATTTCAGCATCGGCGAGCTTTCTCTCTTTTGCCTTCTTCAAACTTGGAAGTTCTACCCTGTACTCCCTTTTTGCAAGGAGAGCTGCAGAAGAACCCAGAGAAACATTGGAACCAAAAAAAGGGTCAGTCTTTTGCAGTACTGGCTCAGTCAGGGAGGAGATGATGAAGAGGCG
This sequence comes from Otatea glauca, assembly GCA_036346275.1. Classification (NCBI taxonomy): domain Eukaryota; kingdom Viridiplantae; phylum Streptophyta; class Magnoliopsida; order Poales; family Poaceae; genus Otatea; species Otatea glauca. The sequence goes on from CM070719.1 coordinate 27,923,161, forward strand.
GCTGTTCTTGCTGCTATTCTTGTGCGTCGCTGGATCAAGAATCGCTTCTGCCGACACCAACGCACAAGATGGTAAGCTTGATAGCCTTTTTCTTTTGGAGAAGTTCTGCCCTTCTTGCATTTTTGGTTCTTGTTTTTTTTTTTACTTGTTCTTGCTTGATGTTGATGTCCAATTTCAGTGCCACTACGGGGTCAGGTTTTATTTTGTTAGGTTTTCCAGCTACTTAATTGGCTTGGTAGTTCAATTTTTTGTAGCATTTAGTGTTCAGATAACCTAGGGATTGAAAATCTTGAGTTGTGATGTGCTAATTGTTATGGTTAGAAGCACGGTAAAATAACTGGAGACAAGATTTAACGTGAAAAAACCTTTATGGAAAAAAACCACGGACAACAATCAACTATAATCGTTCAAGGATTATATGTACAAGGGTGTGACTTATATAGCTAAAAAAGTCCAAGTTGTTGAAGTCTTGATTAACAACCTATTTATATAAAACCAAAAGATACGCAAATAGAGATATTTGAGTTATCTCTAACAAACCTCCCTTTAACTCAAAACCCATAATGAAATTGTTTCTAGAAAACCTCGAAGGATAATAAAGACCATGAATCAAGGATTCAAATTTCGTTTTCGGATAAAATATCGTCCGGGACCGGAATCCGAAATTTCGGTAAAATTCGGGGTGTTTCGGACAAATCTCGTTCGAAATTCAAAAACAAGAATTCAAATTCGGTTTGTTTTCTACCGAAAAAAACAAAATTTCGTCGAAATATCCCGAAATTTTGGCGAATTTCAACTGAACGAAAAATAGTTCAAACGATGTCAGAATATTTTAAAGTTTTTTTGGACGTTTCTGACACATCAATGATGTTATCATAAAAATTTCAGAAGATTATCACATCTGAGGAATTTTTAAAAATTCAAACATTGCTACTATCCTGATAAAACACTAACCGATAAGTCTGATCCGAATGAAAAATGGTACAAACCACGTTAGAAACTTTTGAAATTTTTTGAGCATGGTTATGATACATAATTAATGTTCTCATAAAATTTTCAGATGATGACAAAGCTTCATGAACTTTTAAAAATTCGGACAGTGCAACTGAAGGGTGACCAACAAATTTCAACCGAATTAAAAATAGTCCAAAACATTCTAGAAAGTTTTGAAAATTTTTATACATGGTCTTGATGCATCACTAATATTACCATAAAATGTTCAAATGATGATCAAACATGAAAAAAGTTACAAAATTCTGAAACTGTTACTACCTCGTTTATGCTAATTCTGTTTTTTATTTTTAAAAGATAACAAATGAAGTTAAAATATTTTATAAAATTTCATGTTTGATCCTAGACTTCTTAAGATAGTACCATAAATTTTTTATAGGATTAAAAAGCATATTCAATTTTATAAAATTGTAAAAGTGTTTCTACCAAAATTTTAAAATGTCTCAAAAAATAATTTTTTGGACAAATTATCATCAAAGATCACTTTCTTATGGGTTATTGATGTAATTGATGTAAATCTGGACATAAAAAACCAAAATCCGGAATTTGTTCATGAAATTTCGCCCGGTTTAACCGAAATTTCGTCCGGTTTGACCGAAACCTCGCCGAAAAAAATCAAATTACTGTAGCATTTCAAAAAAAAATTCCCGACCGGTAGTTTAGGTCTCGGGGGGGCCCAAAATCCGAAATTTGGATCCCTGTCATGAATACCAAGTGCGTTAAAAGTTCAAAGGACTAATGAACAAGAAAGACTGGAACAGTCAATCCAAACACTTAAAGTGCACAAAACCACGAAAGCTATGAAAGACTGGAATAGTCTTATATAAATACTTTTCATGAAGCAAGATTGAGCAAACCGTTAGAAGGCAGTGAAAAAGACTGGAATGGTCAATCCAAACACACAGTTATTAATAAAGCAGACGAAGAAATCTGGATCTTCAAGAATTCATAACCCTAGTAAAGTCTGAGTCTACGCAACTGACCTTCTGAAACAAGCACTCAATCATCAAATAGCATAAGCCAAGACATCATCTGTGGTGCTGGATAGATAGTGAACAACACATAACATGGATTTTTGACATGCTTCATTTAGAACATAAAATTTGGCAAATTGCCTACTGAAAATATGTAACGTGGTTGAAATTGCTCCTGCAAAATGCCAAGATGAAAAGAACTATCGTGCTGTCAATGGAGTACAAATTGCAGTAGACCCCTTGTATCGAGCAAAGACAATAAAACAACGTTATAGTACCAACGCAGAAACAAACTCCTTTTTGTACTTCAAACCTTCATCTCAAACTGATATTGGAGCAAAACTTTTACTAAAAACTCCGAAGAGTGTAATGCTACCATCAGGGTGTCGTCAAATTCTAAATTAACATTGCCAAAACCTCCATAATGGTCAACGTATCCAAACGCTGAATAAAACACCAAATTCAGTTGTCTCAACTTACATTTTTCTCTCTCTCCAAAGTAGATGATGAAACGCCAAAGAAACCGACGATGAAACGTTTTGACTAACAACCTATTTGGATAAAACCAAAAGATATGCAAATAGAGATATTTGAGTTATCTCTAACACTGATTAATTTGTTTGGATGGATTTTTCGTTTTGGGGAGGTAATTTGTTCGGATGGATGGAGTGGAAATGGCACCAAGGAAACAGGGTAGAGAAGAAGAAGATGCTTTCCTGTGTTCTTTGTGTCATTATTTAGTTTATAGTCTTGCCTCTTCTACGCCTTGTGTCCTTATTTCCCAATACTTTTTTGTTCTGATAAAATCAGCATGTGGAACTATTTTGTACTCTGTATTCGGTTGCATTATGATATATGCGCGAACATGGAATTTGTGAATCCTGCAGTTTCATGATGCCAAACGTTGTTTTCTTGCTAACTGATATTTTTTATAATTTATTTTTATGGTACTTGCATTGAAAATTTGGCCATGTTACTTTGTTAGTGTTAGTGAAGCCTCTACAAGATATGAGCAATTTTGCAGAAGATATTACTGCCAAGTTTAGCCTAATTTCTTCATGTCATAATCTCTTAATTAAATCATTATCCAGTAGCTGGTCATAAAGTTGTTTGACAAGTTGTTGTTTACCTCCTCCCCTTGCAGCGGCTGCTCTCAAATCCTTGATGAAGAAATGGAAAAACGTGCCTGCAAGCTGGGGGAAATCTGACGATCCTTGTGGCACAAAATGGGATGGAATTGAATGCAATGGCAACTCAAGGGTCACATCACTGTGAGTAGAGTTGATCCCAGAAATGTTAGGTGTTGTACAAGATTCTGCTTTCGATTTTTTCTAACTCTCGTTCAACATGGCAGAAATCTATTCGGTACGAACATGGAAGGCACTCTGAGTGATGATATAGGAAGCCTTACAGAGCTGACGGTCCTGTGAGTGCTACCATACTTTGTTTTATGAAAACTATCCTACATTTTTTAGAGTTGTGGTATAGAGCTTCTGATCATTCCAAGTTAGGTTAAGTGTTCAGATAATTCATGCTCTAGATGCCTCAATGCCTTTTTATAGCATTGGGGAATTATTACGTGTTCTTGTGTATCTTATAGGGTCCCCACACCTTTTATTTATAGCATCAATCAAAACCGAATTACATCCAAACTCTATCTCAAGTTTATGAATAACTTAAATACTAACCTATCCCTAATATGACTCGAGTCGTACATGACTCGGACTTACTCTCCAACACTCCCCCTCAAGATGGGCATAAGATACAACCATGGCTATCTTGTTACATAATGCAATACTCCCTCTCAAGACAACTACTTTTACCGAACTGCCAACACGATAACGAATACCACCACCATTACGTCCAAAGCTACCTCTGATGCCATGATCAGCACCACCTCCAAAACCGTCATCCTTGTCTTATCGTTTCCTTCTCCAACACTATCACATGAATGTAACCTCCGAGTGCCTTCCCTGCCTTCACCTACACCACACAGCACCTGCTATGTTCATCGCCTCAACCACGCTTTAACCAACATCAAGTCCTTCGCCTTCTTCATTACACTCACATTCTTGGTCTCCTCCACTACTTAAACACTTTAAGCATTGGCCTTCACCGTCTCCACCTCTAGCCCCTGGCCTCCCAAGCCTCCACTACCTCTCCCAATGTACCTCCAACCACCTTGGCTTCCATCACATCTTCTCACATACTCCTGACTACCTTGACCTTCGCCTTCTACCAACACATATCCACATCTCTCCACCAATGCTGCTTCTAGCACCAAGCACCAATATAAACATCTCGACAGAGACCACCAACACCATTGCCATAGTCTCCACTGAAGCTACCACCAGCTCCTACTACCGTTACCAATACCATCATCACCACATGTCCAACATCACCTATATAGCAACTTCGACCACACAAATTAGCAGTTAACATCTCTGGCACACCTCCTTATGTACCTAACCAAGTAGCCAAAAAACACTGCCCAATCTCTCTCTCCTTACAGATCTCTCCCCCACTACAGAGCACATGTAGCACACCTCTCTCTCCTTGTAGCAGCACAGCACATGAGCACCCTTTTTTCTTTTCCTCTTTCTCTTTTTTCGTTTTTTCCCTTCCCTTTAATTTTTTTCCTTTCTGTTCCTCTCTCTTCTCTTTTTTCCTTCTTAGATGGCTCCCTTATCTCTTATCTCCGCTTTCTTTCTTTCCTTTTTCTCATCTCTTTCTTATCCTCTCCACATCACTCCCCACCAACAACTCCCAGTAGCCACACTTCTCTTCTCATCCCTTGCCTCCCTAACGCCTCAGTCTTCTCTACCTCTCCAATGACAATGACTTACTCTCCTCCCTGGCCTCCACTTCCTCCACCATGCGCGTGTCAAGTAAGATGAGGGCGGTGGCCTAGTCCCATGCTGAGGCAGCGGCTGTTCAGCCCGCGGTGCAATGATGGCACCCTTGAGCCGTAGCAGCGTCCCACTTGGTGAGATCCCGAGCGGGCGGCGATGCAGTCTGCTCGCCTAGTGCTAGGCTGCATCGGTGGCCTGCTTGCCCGAGCGGGGTGATGCTGGCGACATGTTGCCCACGAGATGAATTGCGGTGGACGATAGCAATAGATTGGAGTGGATCAGGATTGAAAGCGACTATGGCTCAGAGGTATGATTTAGGGTTTGGCTCTCGTAACATGTAGCAATTTGAAGAATTATTGTGTGTTCGTGTGTGTGTCCCATAGGATCCCACACCTTTTATTTATAGCGTCATAACCAAATTACATTCAAACTCTATCTTGAATTTATCTCTTAACTCTCGAATTTATCTCAAACTTGAGTACTAACCTACCGTAATATGACTTTGAGTCGCACATGACTTATACTCTATTAACACTTTTCCAGTTTTATGTGTAATACCCTAGAGTACTAATGTAAAGGCCCATGTGGAGCGGTGGTGGGATTAGGTACCGCATTGCTTGTCTAAAGTGAGTTGTAGTAGTATATAATGCCTGTTGGATCCAAACATAGCACTTCCGGGTTAACCCTTTAGCACGAAGCGAAAACAAAAGTGTAAGCATGGTGTTATGCATGTTTGGGCGTGCCCACGGTGAGCTAGGCTTCAAACGGATTTTGAGTCAGGGTGTTACATTATAATTAGGCAAGAAAGTAAAATTAGGACACTGAATCACTGACTAATGAATGCACTGCAGGGATCTATCCTCAAATAGTGGTCTTGGTGGTCCACTGACAGCTGCTATTGGGAAGTTGGTTCAGCTTGAATGGTTGTAAGTTGCAACAGTTTCCATTACTGAACAAAGGAGGCCGTGCTCTACATCTGAATTATTCAATATTCAGTTTCCACTCTAAACTACTGACTTACTATCTTTGGTGTAACTTAAATTATTTTGTAGAGTATTAATAGGTTGCAGTTTCAGCGGTACTATTCCAAGCGAATTAGGCAGCCTGTCAAACCTCATATTCTTGTAAGATTATTGCTCTTCCTTTCAACATTTCAAAGTTTTGTTTGCAAGATGTCTCCGTCTGTTGGATCTCAATGTGATATCTTGATTCCATGTCCATCCACAGAGCTCTGAACTCGAACAAATTCACGGGCAGCATTCCACCCTCGTTGGGCAAGCTCTCCAATGTTACATATCTAGACCTAGCTGATAACCAATTGACTGGACCTCTCCCAAACTCCAGGGATAACGGAACTGGATTGGACCAGCTACATAACGCACAACACTTGTGAGTGCCATTGGTAAAATCAGTTTCTTCCTAATCATATTTATTACCTGGTTATCAGTCATTCAGACGTCTCTTCCCTTTTTAGCCATCTCAACCAAAATATGCTGCAAGGTTCTATCCCAGAATATCAGTTCAACTCCAGTATGAAACTCGTGCACATGTAAGTTCAAAGGTTCAGGTCTTGCCTTCTGTATTATTTGGAATGTAATTTGTCTGACTATGATTTGTTGTGTCCAGACTTCTGGACAGGAACAGGTTTAGTGGACTGATTCCGGCATCTATTGGGGTAATTCCCACACTCGAAGTACTGTAAGTGTTCAGAGAACTTGCTCTAGAATTCCATTGGGCAGTTAGGCTGTTTGTAGCAAGCTGATCATCTCGACGTGTTCTCTGAAAACAGCCGTCTAAATAACAACAATTTCACGGGCCACGTTCCTGCTATGAATAACCTGACTAAGCTCCATGTTCTGTAAGTTATGATGCCAACCATGTCCAAAATCTTATTTACCTGGGATAAGCACTGTTGTGTCACTTGTAACATTGTTTCTTGAAAATGTCCAGGATGCTGTCAAGTAACATGCTAACTGGACCGATGCCTAATTTGACCGGAATGATCGGGCTTGAAAATGTGTAAGAACTCAGTGCAAGCTCAATCGGCATTTCAATACGAACTTGCTCTCTCACTATGATTAACCAGTGATATGGCACTATCCACAGGGATCTAAGCAACAACAGCTTTGCGCCTTCTCAGGTTCCAAGCTGGTTTACAGAATTTCCCGGATTAATGACCCTGTAAGATACAGTGCTATCTGAATTCAGTATAAAGGCGGTTTTAGAACTGTAAATGATAATATACTCTTCCTTTCACGGTGCAGTACAATGCAGTCAGTCCGGCTTTCCGGGCAACTGCCACAGAAGCTGTTCAGTTTGCCTGAGTTGCAACATTTGTAAGACAACAGAAAAAATAATTAAAAGGATCTCTGTCTCATATGCTATGTTTTATTTTACAGACTTGTTAAAGCCTGAAACTATTTGCAGAATATTGAGTGATAATCAACTGAATGCCACGCTTGACATGGGCAACAACATCAGCAAGGAACTAGATCGCGTTGATATCCGGAACAACAGGATCACCTCAGTTACAGTGTACAACAGCCTGAAAGGCCAAATCCTGACACTTGGGACTTACATTCTACCGGATTCTACCGGATTCTACCGGATTCACCTCAGTTACAGTTACAGTGTACTACTCCCAGGTGCTAAACTGCTTCAACCTGACACTTGGGACTTACATTCTACCGGATTATTTTGGGCCTTACTATGTGAAGGCGCATCCTTACCTGTTCCACGACAAAAGTAATTGAATCACTTCTTCAGTGATGTTTTTCATGCTACCAAATGGGCGAGGCTGACATGTAGCTGTTGGTGTCGCAGCTTCTCGAGCTGTTTTGATTGGCGTTGTGACTGGATCTGTTCTCCTGGTCGTCGGCCTTGCGCTGATCGGAATTTACGCCATCCAGCAGAAGAAACTGGCTCAGAGGCTTGTCTCCCTTAACAATCCTTTTGGTAATGCATGCACCGACCTCATAGTTTCAGTACATATTGCATCATCTCATGTTGCTTTACCTCATTTTTTATCTTTCTGTTCATGTTTTCACAGCATCATGGGGATCAAGGGGGGAAGATATTGGTGAAGCACCAAAACTCAAGAGTGCTAGATGCTTTACACTGGAAGAACTCAAGTTGAGCACCAACAACTTCCAAGAAATCAATGCAATTGGAGCAGGAGGCTATGGAACGGTAAGCAAACAATCCTTTGGTGAACTGAAAGTACAGCATTTCTTTCTTCTCATCTTTAGGACAGTTCTATGATCTTTTTGGTTCCTATAAAAACAGGTGTACCGAGGAAAAGTTGAGGATGGGCAGCTCATAGCCATCAAGAGGTCCAAGCAAGGGTCCATGCAGGGTGGGCTTGAGTTCAAGACAGAAATCGAGCTCCTTTCAAGGGTTCATCACAAGAACTTGGTTGGGCTAGTCGGTTTCTGCTTCGAGAAGGGCGAAAGGATGCTTGTTTACGAGTTCATACCCAATGGAACTCTAACTGAGGCGCTATATGGTATGTTCTTCCATCACATTGTCGCAAGGAACTTTCAATTATACAAGACGTGTGGCTTTTTTTCTCGCCAACTTCTCAAACCATGTACACATGTTGCCCCACAATACCGTCAGATCATACATGATCTTTTCCCTATAATTATCGGCTGGATTGCTCACTGTAGGTATGAAAGGAGTACAATTGGACTGGAGTAGGAGACTTAAGATAGCTCTGGATTCAGCTAGAGGGCTAGCTTACCTCCATGACCATGCCAATCCTCCAATCATTCACAGAGATGTGAAGTCCACCAACATTCTCCTGGACGAGAAGCTGACCGCAAAGGTCGCAGATTTTGGGCTCTCCTTGTTGGTATCAGACAGTGAGGAAGGCCTACTCTGCACAAACGTCAAGGGAACACCGGTAAGCTTCTTGTCACAACCATGCCATGCTTGCTATTTCATTGAAACTTTAGTATATATTCATCATTTCAGTCCAAACTCTTAAAACACTTGACATCCATGCAGGGCTACCTAGACCCAGAGTACTACATGACACAGCAGCTCACAACGAAGAGCGATGTCTATAGCTTCGGCGTGGTACTGCTAGAGCTCATAGTAGCTAGGCCACCGATATACAAGGAGAAGTATATTGTCCGCGTGGTGAAGATGGCATTAGACATGGAAGACCGCATGTATTGTGGGCTGAAGGATGTGATGGACCCAGTTCTTCAGAAAATGGGGGACCTCCTCGGTTTCCAAAGGTTCCTGAAGCTGGCATTGCAATGTGTAGAAGAGGTAGCTGCTGACCGGCCGTCCATGAACAGCATTGTGAAGGAGATTGAGGTGATAATGCAGGACGATGGGCTCACACCGGGCTCGATGTCAACAAGCTCTTCGTTCAGCATCGACTCGAGAATGATGAAGGTTGCGCCAAAGTATCCATACTCCAACGCATCGACGTCATCTGCGACGTTTGATATGGATAGCGGGGCCTTTGAATACAGTGGGGTGTTCCCTTATACTCACGGCAGCTTGAAGAACAACAGAAGCACATAGGAATGCAGAGGGGCCAATGGTCCAAGATGTACAGGATGGAAGGTTGGTTACAGGACACCAGATTGTACAAACCGTGAAGAGTAGAGAGCTACATGTTTAGAGGATTAAGGAGGATTTGTTGAAAATCCTCTCTTCAAGTTGTCATATTACTATTCTGTAATAACCTGAACAAGCTTCGGTACAGTCAGACAACTATGCTGCGTTGCCAGATTACAACACAGGAGAAGTCGGACTACTTCCTTGCTTTGCCGGAATACTCCACAGAAGTAGTTGATCCACCTCTCCAACATTGCCGGTATGCTATTTGTAGATCGATATATACTAAACTAGCAATCAGAGGGGGTAAATGATATACATGTCTCATCTAAACAGGAGACATCTCTCTCCTATTTATAATGAGCAACAGTTCGTATGCATGTTCACCTGGCCCAACATGGCCCAATACATGCAAACTGCCACAAACGATTACAACTACACGCGTACGGCCCACTTGGCGAACTCACGTGACTAACCAGCCTTCATGTGCACCGTTCTTTAGCCCGAATGTCCCGCATGACATCCTTAACTACTAGGACCTCAGTTCCTCCCTGAACCTAATCCCGAACCTCAGTTCCTCCATGAACCTAGTTCCGGTCCCGTCATCGACCACGTTCGCCTTCAAGCAACACCTGCACATAAACAAACACAAAACTGTGTACGAGCACAAGTCCACGACTTGTCTCAAGATCAATCCATGTAACCACTCACAAGAGCGCATTGCATCAAGCAAAACTATTACCATGCTATCACAAGCATATAAATAATCATCTGAAACAACACGTGCAAAAGCACAGCACATGCCATGAACACAACCACTTCGCAATGCCAATTTCATTACTAAGCCAATTTTTCAGCACATGATTTTACAATCTCCCTCTTGATAAAAATATTGGCAACACCACTTAGAATTGAACATTGGCATTCACCTCACAAGAAAAGGTTTTGAAATCAAAAGGTTTTAAAAACAGAAGTCAAAGTGAAAAACACAAAATCTCCCCCTTTGCAAAGTGAAAAACTCCGCCTAGGTTAAAATAAGAAAATTCTTCCCCTAAGAAGAAAAATGTGAGTGAATGAATGAATACCACTTGTACAAGAACATGTGCATGTTTCTCCAAAATTCTCCAAAGTGGCGAAATTCTCCCCCTTTGACAATGGATTCATCAAGAATACAAAAGAGAGAAACAAAATCTTTTTGTTTTTTTTAAGTTTGACGGTTTTTTGTATGTAATAAGTATTCTAAGTCATCCACAAATGTTGCAAATTCATCACCAAGCCATACTATCAAAAATACTTGCACCCTCAAATCTACACATAAACAATGTAGAGTAAGCATAACTAGAAATCAAGTACTATTAACAATTTATTGAATGGCATGATCTCCCTTTCTCAACAATCTCAAAACCTGAAAACATTGAATTTTTGTACTTATTGATGCTTGAAAAACTGATTCATTAATCGATTGCAGTAGAATGTAAAAATTTCAAGGAATTAAATATACTATCAGCCTTACTTTTCAACCATGCCAAGCAATCACAAGCTTTAGGTTTTATGGTTTCGGTCATACACAACCTCTTCCAAGTTCATATCAATGTGCAATGATAAGCAGTCTCGTAAAGAAGAAGTGCAATAGTATATAACCTTGATCTTGCATTTATCAGCAATCACTCTTTGAGTTTTAACACTTAACTTTGATAAATTTCATATTTAGCACTTTTTGAGCAGGATTAAGATAGTCAAGAAAGTTCAACCATGACAAGATTTAATTCAAGTTGTCATTCCAATTAAATAGTCATGACATAAACTACACCATATATGCATAAATATGAAGTTGCAAAGACCTTGAAGAATAAACATGGCTTCAAATGACATATGTGTATCAAATACAATGCTCATTATTTTTTCATTGTTTTTCTCTTTTTTTTTGTTTTTCATTTAAGAAACACACAAAATAAAAATTATGTTACAAAATATTACAAAGTTTTCACAAACTCCCCCTCAAAACAAACCATCTTAAAAACTTTCTTTAAAATTGTCACCTAATAGGATTAATTTTATAAAGAAAAGTCTAAAAGAACAATCCTCCCAATAGGCAAACGAAAGAAATTTTCACCAAAAGTCCATTAACTCCCCCTCAAACGAATAACCAATGAAATCAAAAGAGAGGTGATGATATACATGTGTTTGAGTTATCATGGTATGTTCAGTTAAGCATATGTATGAATCATGATAAATAAATACCGAGCATGAAAAGGCATGATATAAGATATAACATAATTGAATATGCCAGGGTATACATATGAGCATATAAGCAAACATTTCATCTCATACCACAATTAGATATCTGCGAATGTAAAAGATATGAGTGTATAAAATAGCTCACAAAGTAGGTGAAGAATTATCGCACATGCCTCTTGAAGGCCATCTCAAGGCTGAGAACCATCCAAGTCTTGATCACATCTTGCAAACGACCAAGATCTACTAAGCTTATGTTCTCCAACCCGCATCTGAAAAACCTACATAGCACTAGAAGATGTCAAGGCCTCAGCACTGGGGTTAGAAATAAAGCATTTAGGAATCCAGTACTGAGACACACGACGAGTAGGCACAACACGAGTATGCTTATACACAAAAGCAGTTTTAACATGTCTCATGTTTCTAGCAATAAAAGATGTTTGCATCACCCTAGGCACATAAATGAGGAGTAAAGTGTGCCTGCCTGAAATTAGACCTAGCCTTAGCCTTTTCTTTCTTTTGTTGTTTAGCTAGTCTAAAGCAAAAATCTACTAAATGTCTATCTCTACCACAATGAGTGCAAGTGTACTTAACACGATGTTTAGCTTTAACAGTAGAAGCAACATTTGCATTCATCAAAGTAAAAAGTAAAACACCAGCAGACTTAAAAGCAATCTTCTTAGACTCATTAAGAATCTCACATTTACCATTGCAATGAACATTAACAAGAGTGGGAGGTTTAGTTTCGTATGAAGCATAAGGATCAAAACCTAAACCTCTCTTGTTTGAGCTAACCTTAGATTGGTCCAAAATCATGTTCAAATTTTTCTTACCATTAGTGAAACGTTCTAAAGATTTTTGCAAGTAATCAACCTTCTTAGCAAGAATTAAACAATTATCGACTGATGAAACAACCAGACATCACTCAACTACAATGCCAAACACAACCATGACCAATCTACACGCTCGCATGGCGGCAGCGAAGGCGAGAACATAAAGGTGGAGCCTTCGCACTCAGGAACCACATCCGAGTCCAGGCTTGCCGAACGTGACATGCTATCGTCGAAGCTGAAGGCGCTGGCGACACTGAAGCAATGGACTCTGAACGAGTGAAACTCGGGCCCCACGGTGGGCGCCAACTGTCGACGATCGGAACTGCCGACCGCAGAGGGGGATATGAGTAGAACGTGTGAGGGCGAGGCCCAAAGTTGTGCTCGTCCGGGAATGGCACGCGTCGCGGGGATGTATGTCGGAGAGGAGGCGATGAACAAGAGGTTTATACTGGTTCAGACCCCCGAGGTCAGGTAACAGCCCTACTCTAGTCTTGCCTTGAGGCGAAAGATGTATATGAATCTTGGTGGGAGAATACAAGCGGGGCCCGAGCTCGGGGTCGCTCAGTGTAACATCCCAAAATTTGGTTTAATTAAGTTTTTAATGCTTAAATGTGCATTTGTGATTTTCTGGAATTTATTTGGATTTTTCTGGATTTATTTGAATTAATTCTTATTTCAAGTTTATTGCTTTTTATTCAAATCTATTTAAATCTGTGCAAAGTTAAAATAAAGTTTTGCCAAAAATATTTTATTTAAGTTTAAAATGTTTCAAAGTATTTCTGAGATTTTTCTTGGATTTTTCCTGATTATTTTATTTGCCTAAAACCAATTAAATGAATTTCTAGAATTATTTTAATTATTAAAGTTTTAAAAATCTTTTTGAACAGTATTGGGCCGAAGCCCAATACTGTGCGCCTGAGGTCCGCTTCGGGCGGCCCAAGTCGACTCGTGCCGCTGAAACCCTAGGATCCATCGCGGACAACCGTTGGATCGAGATCCAACGTGCCGTTTTTTGCGTCGTCGATCGTCCGGAGCCGTTCGATGAGCGCCGCGTGGGCGCGTCGGATGCAGCCTCGTCACCTCTCCGTGTCGCCGCTGAGTCCGCCGCCTCCTCGAGCCGTCCTCGAGTCCGGCTTTGCACGCCTCGTGCCGCTATTTAAGGCGCCGACGCGGTGTTGAATTCCTCACCTCGCGCGCGCGTCTGCCGCAATCCCGAAGCCCCGAGCCGTCGCCGTTCTCGCGTAGAAGCTCGCGAGTCGCTGAAGCCTTCGCCGCGATCTTCGCTCTGCTTTTCCGCCGCCGTTGCCCGAAGCCGTCGCGGCCCGGATCGGAATCCCCATACCTCGACGCGTCGGACCCGTGAAGCCGTGTCATTGTTTCGTCGCCGAACACCGTCATCGAGGTCATCGTCTCAAGCCCGCGAAGAAACACCGCCGTGCCACCATCGGCGCCAGGAAGCTTTCGACCGTCCGTCCGTAGCGGAGAGGTGAGATCGTGCCGTGTGTCTTTGTCGCGTGGGAAGCGTTGCGGACCGCCGATCTAGATCGGTCGGTTGATGCGTTGTCGCGTCGTGCGAGATCGCAAGCCATCCGATCGTGTTTCGCGGACCGATTGAACGCGCGAGTGACTAAACAGTTGCGCGCGTGTCGGTAGCGCAGGCCCGGCGCCGTGAGCCGAGTCCACCATGGGCTGGCGCGGGTCGTGGACTCAGTCCATACACCGAAGACACGCGTCGACTTCTGATTGGTCCGGTTCAGCGCTGGCGTCATGCTGACGTCATGATGACGCAATAAATCAGTTTTCGTTTTAAAATAAATCTGTTAATTCCGAATTTCGATTTTCGATTTGAGATTTATTTCAAACTTCAAAAGGCTATATCTTTTGCAATTTAACTCGGATTTGAGTGATTCTAATTTCTACAAATTTGTAAAATTGAGATCTATTTGATGGTGAATTTTATTTGATTTTTGGAGTTCAATTGCTCTCTGTTTTGGTATTTATTTGCTTTTCTCCTTCGGTACGCGTAGACGTTGAATTGTGCGACGCTTCTGAGGAAGATCAAGCAACTCAAGAGCAAGTTCCAGAACCAGATCAGGACCTATTCCAAGGCAAGTTGTGCTTTGATCATGTTGAACCCATGTTTATAAAATTGCTATGTTTGTTTTACCCTATTGCATATATTTCAAATATACAATTGTTTCAAGTTAGATTGGGCTTAGCTAATATACCAGATTGATCTATACCCTACCTTGTCATTGTATGCCATGATCCATTGTCACCCTAGATTGGTTAAATATAGTTGGTTAATAATTATAACCAACATTGGAGGTTTAGACCGTATTAGTTGCTTAGCCTTGCCACGTCATCACATGTGTCAGAATCAGTGATAATTAATCTTGATTAATGGAATATGGAACAATGTTATGAACTTGTGTGTCATGTGGGATCACACGATGAGATTGAGTTGTTGTGGCGAGTCATGTCACGCAACGATGTTGAATTGTTGATGGCACGTGGTGCTTGGTAATCAACTGGGTGATAATAATTTAGATTGGGGCAAGTGGCAAGGGGCGAGGAGGCCAAGGTGGGCCCGATGGGCAGAGGGTATGTGGATGTCTTGCCTTGATCACACTAAGGACTTAACCTTGCAAGCCTTTGACCTGAGTCTATCTTGCAACCACATGTCTGGTATGGGCCAGCCTAGCTGAGTAATTTGCAATGTCTTAATTTTGGTATTATCGTGGTCGGTGTGAGTTCCGAGTTATGGTGTAATTCACATGGCGCAAGAGGGGGCCACGGATGTGGTAACCAGTCCCACCGGTGTTGAAACCTTAGCGTATAGTATCGGGTTAAGCCAGAGCATTGTAAAGGCTTTGTTATAATCACTCTCCTTGGTGGTGTTTGGTTGTATCACGTGGGTAAAGTGCATAACCTCTGCAGAGTGTGAAACTATTCGGATAGCCGTGCTCATGCATTGAGCAATGCTCGGGATTTACTGATTAAGGGTTAGCTTAATTAATTGGACAACATGGTTGGGATGGCGGAATGCCATATGGAAGATGAAATTTGACTTAGGATTGGAAACTTGGTTTACTTGAGAAATATCAAGTTTTTATTATTGCTATTTGTTTTACATTCTTTACAATTTATTTATCAGTATTTGTTCACAAATGTCGCTTATTGCAAAATAGCCATGATAGCCTATCCATTGGAATAAGCCTTACATATAGATACATAGAATTGCATTCATGCACAACTTGTTGAGTGCTTTAAGTATTCACCCTTGCCAAACAACAATAATCAACAGTTGAGGAATCTACACTGTGTTGGAAGATGAAGTCCAGGAAGACACGATTCATTAGGGTCCGAGCCTTGTCGGTTGCCTGTGGTGAACTGATGAGCTATCTACGTTTTCTATTTTCCGCTGCTTAATCATTAGTTATATTTTCAGTTTGCCTGCGTGGCTTAATAATGTAAGTTGGTCATAAGATCATACCTTTAGTTATATCAATGAATGAACTATTATTCTATTATCGTTGAGTATGATGTGATATGTACCAATGTTAAGCTGTGTGCACTAGCGTTGATCCTGGGAATAGTGCGGTAAACATAGTGGGTTCGAATCAGTGGATTCGGGTCCTTACAGAGGTGGTATCAGAGCATACTGATTGTAGGTCTTGGCCCTAGATAGTGTGGAGGTGTCTTGTGTGTGTCCAAACTATTTTCTAAAAGAAAATCTAAACTTGACTAATAAAACACTCTCGACTCATCTCATTCTCTACTTCTCGCCTTTGCTAAATTTACCGTTTTACTTGCCGTTTTGGGTGGAGCTCTTATTCAAAGTTCTTGTGGAGCAGATGCCGGTTGTTCCGACCTTCGAGGAGTCAGCTGGCGGCTACGCAATGGAGCTGTGGAGAGTTCTTCAGACGCTTGGGGGCTTTTATCGTCCGCTTTACCGAGGAGGCAGCTGGTCAGTTAATGGTGTACACCAAGGATTTATTTGCAAGCTGATTATCTACGCTCGGGAGAACGAGGAAGCTAGCAGGCCAATCAACATCTCCGCCAGAAGATTCTCGTACGAGGTTGCAATTCAGGAGGTCGCTCGACTTGCTCTTCGCCGTGTCTGCCGCGACTACGCCGACGAGCTTCACGACTCAGTGTTCCGCCTTCACCCAGACGTTCAAGCATGCCGACGCCGACGGATCGTGGAGAACGAGTGTGCCACTGCGGTACACCTTGCGGAGTTCGCCCTTGCCCAGGAGGATCATATGAGAGAGACTACTCAGGAGCTAGAGACTGTGTACGAGGCACTCAGAGTGGCAGAGCAGGAGCTTGAGGTGATCCGTGCTTCAACCATCGGGATGATCACTGAGCTGGGAGAGGCCCTAGAGGCGGTCGAGGACGAGCTGGAGCGCGTGACTCGAGAAGTTCAGGAGCCAGCAGAGGAGTCCGAGGAGGATCCAGAGGAGCGAGAGTGGGAGCCAGAGGGGAGTGCAGACCCCGTTGTTGCAAAGGACCCAGTAGTAGGTCACCAGGATAGGTTCGCTCCTATGCCCGCTCATCCGCCGGTGTATGCGCCGGATCAGCCTCAGCTAGGGTGGCTGGATGAGTGAGTGTCAGCCTTGGAGCTGTGTTGAGACTCTAGTGTGAGTCGCGTCTTTAAGTTAGTCTTTACCTTTTTAGTTGACGTTAAGGTTTCATGTTAGTTTGCTTCTTTGTAATGCTGAGTGTGCAGTATGTGTTGCAAAGCTTGTAGGCTTAAATAAGCAGCCATACCAAGAATAATAAAGAATTATTTCAGTTGGGTATAACCTATCTCCCCGCTTTAGAAAGTCTTACTTCTTATCTATGCTACATCTACCGTCCCTAACCTAAAAGGCAATCATCAGATGGTGAATACTCGAGGGAACAACGGAGCTTTGAAGTGGATCGCGCGTAACGACAACACCAACGACAGAGGCAGCCCTCAACCACCGCCAGTGGACATGCAGAACCTGGGAGCGTTTCTTGCCGCGCAGACTCAACTAATGCAGACTATGATGCAGCAGATGCAGCAAATGACCAACGCAGCAGCCAGCAACAACAACCCTGTAGCTCAGAACAACTATGGTGGACCCCGACCTCACTCAAAGCTATCAGATTTTATGACGACTAGGCCACCAACTTTTTCAGGAAATGTGAACCCTTTGGAAGCCGATGACTGGCTTAGGACTATTGAGAAGAAGCTGCACATCACGCAATGTGAAGGAAATGAGAAGGTACTCTACGCCTCTCATCAGTTGGAAGGAACCGCCGCAGAATGGTGGGAGAATTACTGTGCCGCTCATGGAGCCCCACAAGAGATCACCTGGGAGGAGTTTACTAATGCTTTCCGCCAGTATCATGTCCCGGAGGGAATGATGGACCTTAAGAAGGAAGAGTTCAGGGCTTTGAAACAAGGAGGCCAACCAGTGGCCGAGTACCTGAACAAGTTTACTCAGTTAGCTCGCTATGCCCCTGAAGACGTAGCGACAGATAAAGCTTGGCAGTCTCGTTTCATGAAGGGACTAAATTCAGGACTGCAGGTGGGACTGATCACCCACAACTTTCCAGACTTTCAGGAGCTAGTAAATAAGGCTTTGATCCTAGAGGACAAGCGCAAAGAGCTGGGTGAAAACCGTAAGCGCTTAATGACTAATCAGGGTGGACGTCCAAACCATCTACGTTTGAGGATGTCACCACAGCAATTTGCTAGATTCCAACCACCGCCGTGAACAAGACATCAACCCTCGTACTCGCCTCGCCAATCAAAATTTTCAAACCCCAGCACAGGGCAACAATGCGCCAGGAGGGAATCAACAGTCTGCCGTGAAAAGATGATATACCTGCAATGAGCCAGGGCACTTTTCTAATAGGTGTCCACAGAAGGGAGGCATCACGCCAGTTCGTTTCAACTTGGGAACCACACCTGCCAAAGCACCAGCCTCAGGAGGAAATCGTGCGCCAGGTCAAGCTGGAGTAACCCCGCAATCAACGGTGCGTGGAAGGATCAACCACATCACCGCAGATGGAGCTCAGGAAGCTACAGACGTCGTACTGGGTAAGTTTCTGGTCAACTCAGTACCTGCTACAGTTTTGTTTGATTCTGGAGCTTCGCATTCGTTTGTTTCTCAAAGTTTTGCAACCAAGAATGGATTTAAAGTGGTGAATCTTAAGTGTGTGCTCTTAGTCCAAGCCCCAGGATCTGAACTTAGATCTAGCCTTGGGTGCTTGGGAGCTATGTTGCTTATGGATGGGATAGAATTCCTAGCGAATCTTATCTTGATAGATGCGCAATCCCTAGACGTCATCCTTGGAATGGATTGGCTGTCTAAGCATAAGGCCGTTTTGGATTGTGGCCGAAGGATCGTGACTTTGGAAGGCCCTAGTGGCAAGAAAGTAGAGTTTCAAGCGACCGCAGTTCGCGATGGGCAGTTAATGGTCAACAACGTGAAAGCCATCAGCATGGAAGATGTGCTAGTAGCCAGGGAATACCCGGATGTGTTTCCAGAAGATTTGCCAGGATTGCCGCCGGACCGTGATATCGAGTTTGTGATCGAGTTAGCGCCAGGGACAGCACCGATATCAAAGAGACCATATCGGATGCCTACCGACGAGTTAGTGGAAATGAAGAAGCAGATTGAGGAACTGCAAGAGAAAGGTTTCATTAGACCAAGTTCATCGCCGTGGGGAGCCCCGGTTTTGTTTGTTCGTAAAAAGGACGGAAGTCTTAGAATGTGCATCGATTATCGTGCACTGAATGAAGTAACGATCAAGAATAAGTATCCGTTGCCCGGGATCGATGACTTATTTGATCGATTAAGAGGACACTGGAGTTTTCTCCAAGATAGATCTTCGTTCGGGATACCATCGATTGAAGATCCGAGCGGAGGATGTGCCTAAGCTGCGTTTTCTACGCGATATGGACATTATGAGTTCACAGTCATGTCATTTGATTGACTAATGCCCGGCATATTTCATGAACATGATGAATAAGGTTTTCATGGAATATTTGGATAAGTTTGTTGTAGTCTTCATAGGCGATATCTTGGTTTACTCGAAGACGGAGGAAGAGCATGCGAACATCTCGAGAATGGTTTTAGAGAGGTCGAGAGCATGTTGTATGCTAAGTTTAGCAAGTGTGAATTTTGGAAGGAGAAAGTAGAATTTCTTGGTCATGTAATGACTACTAAAGGAGTAGCAGTTGACCCAAGCAAAGTGGACGCAGTGTTGCATTGGGAGCAACCGAAGTCTGTTACCCAGATCCGTAGTTTTCTGGGAATGGCGGGATATTACCGTCGGTTCATAGAAGGATTCTCGACAATTGCTAAACCTCTTACACAGTTGTTGAAGAAAGAAAAGAAGTTTGCATGAACGCCAGAGTGCGAGACAAGTTTCATGGAATTAAAGAAGCGTTTAACAACAGCCCCCGTATTAGTGTTGCCAGATGTGCGGAATGGATTTGATATCTATTGCGATGCTTCAAAGCAAGGCTTAGGGTGCGTGTTAATGCAGGAAGGCAAAGTTGTTGCTTATGCGTCGAGACAGTTAAGACCGCATGAAGTGAATTACCCAACGCATGATTTGGAATTAGCTGCCGTAGTGCATGCTTTAAAGATATGGCGTCATTATCTCATAGGAAATAGATGTGAGATATATACGGATCATAAGAGCCTGAAATACATATTCACTCAAGCAGATCTGAATATGAGACAGCGAAGATGGCTTGAGCTAATTAAGGATTATAATGGGAATCCATTATCATCTGGAAAAGCCAATGTGGTAGCAGATGCTCGAGTCGAAGAGCCATAGCGCAAAAACATTGACAATGGAGGATCAACGTAATTATGCAAGGAATTTGAAACTAAGGTTGGAAGTCGTTCAAGGAATGGTAGCTGCACTTGAAGTAAAGCCACGTTGGAAGGTCGATTAGAGAAGGCCGGAAGGATGACGATAAAATTTCTAAGATCAAGGTTAAAAGGAAGAAGGCTTAGTGTAGATTTCACTCTGGACGAGCAAGGAACCATGTTCTTCAAAGGCCGAATTTGTGTGCTTGGATAAAAGGAACTAAAGCAATTGATTCTTGAGGAGGCTCATGATTCTAAGTACTCGATTCATCCAGAAGTGCCAAGATGTACCAAGATTTGAAAGAGAGATTTTGGTGGCCTAACATGAAGCGTGAAGTGGTGAGCATGTTGCTTTATGCGACGTATGTCGAGGGTAAAGCCATGCACCAAAGACCACCGGTTTGTTGCGGTAGTTGAAAATTCGGAATGGAAGTGGGAGGAAATCGGAATGGACTTTATCACGGTTTACCTAAAACTCGAGAGGTTACGATTCCATTTGGGTAATTGTGGATCGCCTAACCAAGGTCGCCCATTTTATCAAGAAAGACCACTTACTCGGAGATCGTTTAGTAGAGTTATACATGTCAAAGATTGTATGTTTGCATGGAGTGCCCAAGAAGATTGTGTCGACATGAGGTACCCAATTTACCTCAAGATTCGGAATAAGTTGCACGGCCATGGGAACTCGTCCAATTTTAGTCTGAGATATCACCCGCAGATGGATGGTCGATCGAAAGAGTAAATCGATTTTAGAGGATATGTTGAGAGCTTGTGCTTTAGCTTATCTTTGCGACATGGGATAAGTGTTTGCCATATGCGAATTTAGTTACAATAATAGTTATCAAGCTAGCTGCAGATGTCACCGGTTGAGGCGTTGTATGGGCGTGCTTGTCGTACTCCATTGAATTGGGCAAACAGAGAACGTTTGGTTTTGGGCGGACATTCTCGAGGAAGCCGAAAGTCAAGTCGCAATGATCGAGAGAGGTTGAAGATAGCACACCAAGGCGAGAAAAGCTACGCAGACAACCGTCGTCGAGATTTGAGTTTGAACCGTAAGATCATGTGTATCTCGTGGTTACCCCTCTTAAGGGCGTTAAAAGATTTCATGTTAAAGGGAAGCTTGCACCAAGATATGTTGGTCCGTTCAAGATTCTGAGCCGTCGAGGAGAGGTGGCTTATCAGTTAGAGTTGCCTCAGTCCTTGGCAGGAGTGCATGATGTATTCCATGTGTCGCAGCTTAAGAAGTGTCTCAGAGTGCCAACCGAGCAAACCCCGCTGGATACAATAGAGCTGCAAGAAGATTTGACTTACAAAGAGCAACCAGTCAGAATTTTGGATGTTATGGAGCATAAGACCGAAACAAGTCTATTCGCTTTGCGAGTTCAATGGAGCAATCATTAGAAAGTGAAGCCACTTGGGAGCGAGAAGAAGATTTGAAGTCGAATTCCGAACCTATTCTCTAGTTAGCCCCGAATCTCGGGGTCGAGATTCATTAAGAGGAGGTTTGTAACATCCCAAAATTTGGTTTAATTAAGTTTTTATTGCTTAAATGTGCATTTGTGATTTTCTGGAATTTATTTGGATTTTTCTGGATTTATTTGAATTAATTCTTATTTCAAGTTTATTGCTTTTTATTCAAATCTATTTAAATCTGTGCAAAGTTAAAATAAAGTTTTGCCAAAAATATTTTATTTGAGTTTAAAATGCCTCAAAGTATTTCTGAGATTTTTCTTGGATTTTTCCTGATTATTTTATTTGCCTAAATCCAATTAAATGAATTTCTAGAATTATTTTAATTATTAAAGTTTTAAAAATCTTTTTGAACAGTATTGGGCCGAAGCCCAATACTGTGCGCCTGAGGTCCGCTTCGGGCGGCCCAAGTCGGCCCGTGCCGCTGAAACCCTAGGATCCATCGCGGACAACCGTTGGATCGAGATCCAACGGCTGTGCCTTTGCCGCGTCGTCGATCGTCCGGAGCCGTTCGATGAGCGCCGCGTGGACGCGTCGGATGCAGCCTCGTCACCTCTCCGTGTCGCCGCTGGAGTCCGCCGCCTCCTCGGAGCCGTCCTCGGAGTCCGGGCTTTGCACGCCTCCCCGTGCCGCTATTTAAGGCGCCGACGCGGGTGTTGAATTCCTCACCTCGCGCCGCGCGTCTGCCGCAATCCCGAAGCCCCGAGCCGTCGCCGTTCTCGCGTAGAAGCTCGCCGGAGTCGCTGAAGCCTTCGCCGCGATCTTCGTCTGTTTTCCGCCGCCGTTTCGCCGTTCCGCCGCCGCGCGGTTCGGATCGGAAATCCCCATACCTCGACGCGTCGGACCCATGAAGCCGTGTCGCTGTTTCGTCGCCGGAACGCCGTCATCGAGGTCAACGTCTCCAAGCCCGGCGAAGAAACACCGCCGTGCCACCATCGGCGCCAGGGAAGCTTTCGACCGTCCGATCCGTAGCGGAGAGGTGAGATCGTGCCTCGTGTGCTGTGCGTGGGAAGCGTTGCGGACCGTCAGATCTAGATCGGTCGGTTGATGCGTTGCCGCGTCGTGCGAGATCGCAAGCCATCCGATCGTGTTTCTGCGGACCAGATTGAACCGCTCGAGTGACTAACCAGATTGCGCCGCGTGTCAGGCGTAGGGCCCGAAGCGCCGTGAGCCGAGTCCACCGTGGGCTGGCGCGGGTCGTGGACTCAGTCCATACACCGAAGACACGCGTCGACTTCTGATTGGTCCGGTTCAGCGCTGGCGTCATGCTGACGTCATGATGACGCAATAAATCAGTTTTCGTTTTAAAAATAAATCTGTTAATTCCGAAATTCGATTTTACGATTTGATATTTATTTCAAACTTCAAAAGGCTATATCTTTTGCAATTTAACTCGGATTTGAGTGATTCAAATTTCTAAAAATTTGTAAAATTGAGATCTATTTGATGGTGAATTTTATTTGATTTTTGGAGTTCAATTGCTCTCTGTTTTGGTATTTATTTGCTTTTCTCCTTCGGTACGCGTAGACGTTGAATTGTGCGACGCTTCTGAGGAAGATCAAGCAACTCAAGAGCAAGTTCCAGAACCAGATCAGGACCTATTCCAAGGCAAGTTGTGCTTTGATCATGTTGAACCCATGTTTATAAAATTGCTATGTATGTTTTACCCTATTGCATATATTTCAAATATACAATTGTTTCAAGTTAGATTGGGCTTAGCTAATATACCAGATTGATCGTTACCCTACCTTGTGATTGTATGCCATGATCCATTGTCACCCTAGATTGGTTAAATATCGTTGGTTAATAATTATAACCAACATTGGAGGTTTAGACCGTATTAGTTGCTTAGCCTTGCCACGTCATCACATGTGTCAGAATCAGTGATAATTAATCTTGATTAATGGAATATGGAACAATGTTATGAACTTGTGTGTCATGTGGGATCACACGATGAGATTGAGTTGTTGTGGCGAGTCATGTCACGCAACGATGTTGAATTGTTGATGGCACGTGGTGCTTGGTAATCAACTGGGTGATAATAATTTAGATTGGGGCAAGTGGCAAGGGGCGAGGAGGCCAAGGTGGGCCCGATGGGCAGAGGGTATGTGGATGTCTTGCCTTGATCACACTAAGGACTTAACCTTGCATGCCTTTGACCTGAGTCTATCTTGCAACCACATGTCTGGTATGGGCCAGCCTAGCTGAGTAATTTGCAATGTCTTAATTTTGGTACTATCGTGGTCGGTGTGAGTTCCCGAGTTATGGTGTAATTCACATGGCGCAAGAGGGGGCCCCGGATGTGGTAACCATCCCACCGGTGTTGAAACCTTAGCGGATAGTATCGGGTTAAGCCAGAGCATTGTAAAGGCTTTGTTATAATCACTCGCCTTGGTGGTGTTTGGTTGTATCACGTGGGTAAAGTGCATAACCTCTGCAGAGTGTGAAACTATTCGAATAGCCGTGCTCGCGGTATTGAGTAATGCTCGGGAATTACAGTTAAGGGTTAGCTTAATTAATTGGACAACATGGTTGGGATGGCGGAATGCCATATGGAAGATGAAATTTGACTTAGGATTGGAAACTTGGTTTACTTGAGAAATCTTGAAGTTATTCATTATTGCTATTTGTTTTACATTCTTTACAATCTATTTTCTTGTATTTATTCATAAATGCTTGCTTATTGCAAAATAGCCATGATAGCCTATCCATTGGAATAAGCCTTACATATAGATACATAGAATTGCATTACATGCACAACTTGTTGAGTGCTTTAAGTACTCACCCTTGCCAAACAACAATAATCAACAGTTGAGGAATCTACACTGTGTTGGAAGATGAAGTCCGAGAAGACACGATTCATTAGGGTCCGAGCCTTGTCGGTTGCTGTGGTGAACCGATGAGCTATCTACGTTTTCTATTTTCCATTTGCTTAATCATTAGTTATATTTTCGGTTTGCCTGCGTGGCTTAATAATGTAAGTTGGTCATAAGATCATACCTTTAGTTATATCAATGAATGAACTATTATTCTATTATCGTTGAGTATGATGTGATATGTACCAATGTTAAGCTGTGTGCACTAGCGTTGATCCTGGGAATAGTGCGGTAAACACAGTGGGTTCGAATCAGTGGATTCGGGTCCTTACACTCAGGAGCGAAGCCGCGGGTACGACGAGGCCAGGTCGACCACGCTTCGCCTTGTGCGAGTCCGTTTCTGTGTGTGTGTCCGTTTTCCTCCTCTTCCTTCTCTTCTTTTTCTTTCCTCCTTTTTTCTCTCTTCTTTCTCTCTTTTTTCTTTCCTCTCCTTTTTTCTCCTAGTTGGGGTGATCCATCATCTTTTTATAGTCCGTTGGGAGTTGACGGGAGTTGCTAGGACCTAGTTCCCGCGCAGGGGCAGGTTTGGCATTGATTCTCACGTAGGGGAGAGTTTTTACATGAGATAAATAAATTATTACAAATGCCTTTTACCCCGGGAGGTGCAGAGGTATTGGCGTCGAGGTCAAGCAGGGTCTTTGTCCTTGCGTTCGAGCCCGAGCTCGCTGGACCCGAGCCTGAGCTTGAGGAGTGCACTTTACTAGGTCAGAGACGAGCCCCCGAGCTCGTGAAAAGCCACCACGGGGCCCGGGGGATGCTTACACGTGGCGAGAGTACCGATCCCCGATATGCTACTTTTGGATTCAATATATATTATATACTAGTACATTTTACTTTAGACAAGCAATATAGGACTAATCCCACTACTGCTCTACATGGGTCACATAGATATTCACATTAACGTGCCGGAGTATTACACATAAAACAGGAAAAGGCATTGAGGCATCCATAGCATGAATTATCTCAACACTGAACCTAATTTGGAATGCTCCGAAGCTCTATACCACAATTCTGAAAAAAAATGAAGGATAGTATTCGTAGAACAAAGTATGGTAGCACTCACAAGACCGTCAGCTCTGTCAAGCTTCCTATATCATCACTCAGAGTGCCTGCCATGTTCATACCGAATAGATTTCTGCCATGTTGAATGAGAGTTAGGGAAAATCGAAAGCAGAATCTTGTACAGCAGCTAACATTTCTGGGATCAACTCTACTCACAGTGATGTGAGCCTTGAGTTGCCAATGCATTCAATTCCGTCCCATTTTTTGCACAAGGATCGTCAGATTTCCCCCAGCTTGCAGGCACATTTTTCCATTTCTTCATCAAGGATTTGAGAGCAGCCGCTGTAAGGGGAGTAAGACAATAACTTGTCAAACAACTTTATGACCAGCTACTGAATAATGATTTAATTAAGAGATTGTGACATGCTTTAATTGAAATTAGGCTGAACTCAGAATAATATCTTCTGCAAAATTGCTCTTATCTCATAGAGGCTTCACTAACACCAACATGGTAACAAGGCTCTTTCGGAGGTCCCTCGCTGAGGAGCTTGGTAGGGCGGTCGACGAGGTCACACCCTCGCAGCGAGAGCGGCACCAACGCTCTCAGCCCGCTCCCCAGAAAGCGATGGCAATTCATCGCGCGGGCGTCGCCGCACTCGCCTGCCAACTCTGTACCCGCGGGTCCAGAGTCCACCACGACTGTCACTGCCTCGTCGGGACCCGGGCTTGATACACGGGCGTCCCCACGATCAGCAGAGTGGCGACAACGCTCGCTCGAGTAGCGGCGCTTCCGGAGGCCTTTCTCCGGACATTCTGCCCAGGCGTCAAATGGTTCGTGATCGCCTGTCGGCTCGAGTTCGATTACCCCGCTGATTGCGACTCCGACCCCAGCAGCGGCACCGTGCTGCTCTGGCCTACGACTGCCCGGCGTACTCCGTCGGCCTCCGTCGGGTACGCTGGCCAGCCCGGTTCAAGCTGGCCATGATGGAGTGGTTTGACGGGACCAAGAACCCGACAAATTTCTCTCAATCTACTCCACCGTGATTCTGGCGGCCAACAGGAGTGAGGACGTGATGGCCAACTATCTCCCTACTGTCCTGAACGGCACCGCTCGCACCTAGCTCTTCAACCAGGCGCCTGGCATTTTCCGGTCATGGCGTCAGGTGCGAAGCGCCCTCCGTTCGTACTTCTAGAGCTGCTACGAGCGCCCTGGACGGGAAAGGGACCTAGACCGCATCATCCAGGGCAAGGGCGATCCCCTTCGCGACTTCGTCTGCCGGTTCACCCGTGTGAGGAATTCGATCCTGAACATCTCCGATGAGGCCGTTATCAAGGCCTTCAAGTTCGGCGTCCAGGACAGGTGCCTTACTAAGGACCTGGAGATCACCGCGAACCACAGTGTCAACAAGCTATTCCAGATGGCGGAACGATACACGGACGCGGACGACACCGTCCGTTGGAAGCGTGATTACGACCAGGGCAAGCTCGGTCGCATCCCTGGCGAGGCCGAACCGTCTAACGCCAAGAGTGCTGGCACGGACCCTCGCAACAAGAAGCGGAGGAGAGACCTCTATGCTGGCAACAGCCAGCTACGCGTGGTCGGCTCGACGGACAACGGGTGCGAGGTGATGGAGGCGCGGCAACCCGACCGCATTGAGCTTCGACCTCAACACAATCAGCCACGACCTCAACAAGCGTGACGCCAACCCCAATATGGGCAGCACCGCTTCGGGCCACAATAGGGACAGCGTCGGGCTAGACCCCAGCAGGGCGACGCCCGACCTCAGATCGATGAGGTTCGGCCCGGGTACGACCCGGACAAGTTCTGCCCATTCCATAAGGTCTGTGGCCACGACCTGCAGAACTACAGGATGTGGCAATACAAGCTGGACGCCTTCTACGACGGGCATAGAGAGATGCCCACGCTTTTGAAGGAAGACGAGCTGCCTGGTCGGGGCGATGCCGGCGAGGGCGTGGAAGGCCTCGACCTATAATTCCAGCAGGGCAACCGCCACGTCGACATGATCTTCGGCGGTTCGTCCGCATGCCGATCACGGCGCAAGCTCAAGGACGCCGTGCGTACTGTGTACCAGGCTTCTGCCAGGAAGCCCTCCGACCAGCCTTGCAGATGGGCCGGCACTCCGATCACCTTCTCCCGGGATGATGCTCCCCTGAGAATATCCAAGGACCTTAAGACCGCCTTAGTCATGGCCCCGACCATAAGCAATACCGTGGTCAGGCGTGTCATGGTTGACAGAGGGAGCTCCCTCAACCTGCTCTTGGCTAGCACGCTGGACCGGATGCAGATTCCCTGGTCAAAGATCAGGAGTATAGCAGTCCCCTTCTTCGGCATCGTGCCAGGGAGCTCGACCACTCTGCTCGGGCAAGTGGTTTTGCCCGTCACCTTTGGCGATTTGGCGAATTTCCGCACCGAGCTAATCACTTTTGAGGTGGTTGATGGGGATCTCCCCTACAACGCCATCCTCGGGCGACCGGCCTTAATCAAGTTCATGGCGGCGAACCACTACGGTCACCGCTGCATGAAGCTCGCGGGGCCCAACAGCGTCATAACCATCCGCGGCGACCTCAAGGTGGTGCACTACTGTGAGGAGAAAGCCCTGACGATCGCTGGCGTACTGCCCCAGCGGGGTCCCGAGGTGACTCTGAAGAACGCCCGCAGGAAGGCGGTGATCCAGCCCAACGACCTGACCAAAGCCGTGCGGCTTGAGGAGGGCAACACGGGCAAGTGCAACCACATCGCTGCCCAGCTCGATCCAAAATAGGAAATCGAGCTCGTCATCTTCCTCCGCAGCAATAAGAGCATATTCGCGTGGGAGCCGGCAGACATGCCCGGAGTCCCTAGGGAGGTGATCGAGCAC
Organism: Otatea glauca; assembly: GCA_036346275.1. NCBI lineage: Eukaryota > Viridiplantae > Streptophyta > Magnoliopsida > Poales > Poaceae > Otatea > Otatea glauca. The sequence continues at coordinate 27,951,733 of CM070719.1, forward strand.
AAATTGCAAATAAGGCCTGGCTGCAGGCCCATGCGCCAGAAGTTACGGCGCTTCTCCCCCAAAAAGATGGCCATAATTAGGGAGCATCTCAACAAGCTCTTGAAGGCCGGCTTTATTCGTGAGATTGACTACTCTGGATGGCTGGCCAACCCGGTGATTGTATAGAAAAAGGGTGGAAAATGGAGAATGTGCGTCGACCACACGGGTTTGAATTCGGCATGCCCGAAGGATAACTTCCCTCTTTCGCGCATAGATCAGATCGTGGACTCCACCGCCAACGCTAAGATGTTGAGCTTCCTCAATGCCTACTCCGGCTACCATCAGATCAAACTCGCGGCAGGCGACGAAGATAAAACGGCCTTCATCACGCCGTTCAGGATGTTTTGCTTCACCACCATGTCGTTTGGTCTCCGCAATGTGGGGGCGACTTTTCAACGGCTGATGTCCAGGACCTTTGACCCCCAGATCGATCGGAACCTCGAGGTCTGCGTCGACGACATCATCGTCAAGAGCTCTTCCGAAGCCAACCATGTTAATGATCTCGCAGAGACCTTCGCCAACTTAAACAGGCATGGGATCAAGCTCAACCCTGAGAAATGCGTCTTCGGCGCAACCTCGGGCAAGGTGCTTGGCTACATGATCGGGGGATCGGGGGTAGGTCCGAACCCAGAAAAGATCGAGGTGATCTAGAAGATGACCGCTCCGACGTCGACAAAACAAGTCCAATGCCTCGTCGGCCGTGTGGCCGCTCTCAGCCGATTCATCTCGAGGCTCGAAGAGTGCGGGCTGCCGTTTTTCAAGACCCTGTGTAAACCCGGGGGCTTCGAGTGGACCCCTGAAGCTCAGTGATCCTTCGACGAGCTGAAGGCGTACCTCTCGACCCGTCCACTGCTCACAACCCTGCAGCCGGGCGAGGTGCTGCTGCTCTACCTCGCGGTCGCAACCCAGGCCGTCAGTGCCATCCTGGTGGCCGAGCAAGATGGCCGATAGCAACCGATTTACTACGTCAGTGAAGTACTTCATGGACCAAAGGAGCGTTACCCTCAGGTCCAAAAGCTACTCTACGCCCTTTTCATGGCTTCACGCAACCTTCAGCATTACTTCCAAGCGCACGCGGTGGTCGTACCGAGCTGGTTCCCATTCGGTGAAATCCTGAAGAATCCAGAAGCAGGGGGTCGTATCGCCAAGTGGACCATAGAGCTGGCCGAGTTCGACATCCGGTTCATAGCACGCCCCACCATCAAGTCGCAGGCGCTCACCGACTTCGTAGTCGAGCAGACAGAGGAGCCTGCCTCTGAGCCCAAGACCGAGGGAGAAGGCCCCTGGACTATGTTCTTTGACGGGTCGAGGTCGTTCAAACGCTTGGAGGCTGGTGTTCTCATCATCACCCCCCAGAGAGATCACCTGAAGTATGTGATTCGCTTCAGCTTCCCTGCGACCAACAACGTCGCAGAGTACGAAGCCCTCTTGGCCGACCTTCGAGCATGCAAGTCATTAGGCGTACACCGGCTAGTCGTAAGGGGAGATTCCCAGCTCATTGTCAACCAGTACAACAAGGACTACCATGGAGAAGTGGTTTTAGGACCTGGAGGTTGGGTATGTGCCCAGGAAGGACAACTCCGGTGCCGATCTGATGAGGACATCACTACTACTGATATGAACTTATTTGGATGTGCCAACTCCAACACGTCATCCACGGGCCAAGAAGAGAGAGATATCAAATCTATCATGTTCTGGAATCCAATTCGGCCTCCTAGGACAGCACCGACTTCAAATATGAATAACTTTTGCATACGGACTCCGATTTGGGTGAACTTGGACTTGATTGAAAGCTTACAATGAGATCTTTCCAATGGATCTAATATCAGTCCCAGATTCGCCGTAGATCAGCCGAAATCATTAAAACAATGTATTACAATACTGTTTTGGGTTGTTTCGGGCCTTGTAAGTGTGTTGGGGCCTTGCCCAAGTTGTGTGCTCCCCCCTTGGCTGCACACAACCCTAGGACGTCCCTCTCACATCCATCCCTCATATAAACTTAGTAGCCCCTGCTTTAGACACTTGGGTTTTGTTTGATTAGTTTAGCCAAATGCAAACTTTGTGTCTTCAAGTTGTGCTGGATAGCCACCTTGTCAAGATCTTCAATGGAACCCCACCTTGATTTTGCATTCAATTGTTATTTGCAATTTCAGATTGTTTTTTCTATTGTTCTTACTTGTTCTTCGGTTGCTTGCAGGAATTGAACCTCGTGTTCAGGTTGATCGTGCCCACGGCAAGATCAAAAACACTCCGGAGTTGGTTTAGCGATTCCTAAGACGCATCATCGTCGTACGTTGTAGTCAGATCGTCAAAGTCGGTTCCACCAAATCGATAGTTATCGCTCTCATCGAAAGATCGGGACACAACCTCACATCAAGTGGTATCAGAGCGCCAAGTTTCTCGGTGAGAGATTATGTACCGTAGATTAGTTTTTGTTTTCTGTCCTAAATTGAAAATTACTCCACAAAAATCCAACCTTTAGATTCAATCTGGTATTTTAGTGAGTTTTGTTAGGTTTCGATCCATTAGAGTCCTTGTTTTAGTTGCTGATCGTTTTTCCTTCGCGTAGTTTTTTTTCAATCTGTCCAGTACATTGTTTTGTTCATAACTTTCGCATATGAGCTCGAATTCTAGTGTTTTTGCACTTTCCTAAAACCTGGGTACGATCTCTACAAAAACCTAGTTGGGCATGGACTCTAATTCTAGAGCCAAATCTGTTTAATCTGGATGTCAAAGTTGGTGAAACAAGTTTTACTTCCAATCCAGATCGGTTCGGTATTTTGATCATAATTCTCACATACGAACTCCGATTGGGGAGTTTTTATACTTTCCTCAATCCTTGAAGGACTCTCTACAAAAACATTTTTGGGTGTCCTTTGTGGTTCGGATTCGAAATCGGAATCGGTCTCGCAGGCTGAAATTGGGGGTATTCTGTGGTGTTCGGTTTTTGAGCCATAACTTTCACACCCGAGCTCCAAATTGCATGTTCTTGTACTCTTTTGAAAGCTGAGGACATAAGCTTCAATTCTTTCCATAGTGAACCTTCTAAATTCGATCATTTTGAAGCTTTAATCTAGGCGACAAATCTGCTGCCCTAGAAACATTAAATTTTGGTTTCTTGCTTCAATTCATGTTCTAGCTTTGTTCCTTTGAGTTGGTTGAGTCCAGTAGCATCCACAATCCATAAAACCCAAAAAAAATCAGTACACATACCTTTAGGAACCAATTCATCCTTTGCGAACACTTTGATCCCAATTGAGACTAGCTATTTCATATTGATTGGGGTTGCTATATTTGATACATTGCATAATCTTGATTTATCATACCATACTATCTTGTGACAACATGTTAGGGATTCCAAAACTTTGCTCATACTAGTGTTGGCTGAAAGTCACCAAAAGAAAGAAAAGAGAAAGAAAGAGCCAAAAGGCCAAAAAAAAGAAGAAGAAAGAAAAGAAAACAGAATAGTGGCCGGCAGCACTACATTGAGCGAAACCCTAATTTGTGTTCATTATTTTTCAGATTATGCAATTGTATTAATTAGTGAGCAATCTCGTGCCCTTTTACCTTTTCTGAAGCAATTATCTAGTGTCTCTCCATAACTTATGCAACACGAGCTTTGGTGTTGAAATTTTTTCTTATTTAGCTCATTCCATTAGTTGCATTAAGTTACATCATCTTTGTGCGTGAGTTGCCTTGAAATTCGCTTATATCTTTAAGATCGGTAATTAGGACTTGTGAATTCTAGTTTAGGTCCTTACTTATCATTACAATAACTAGAATTATCAGATTGTATAGGAAAAAGTATAGCCTACCCAGCTCCACATATTCTACGCTCGTACGTTTGTTCGGTCCCTTGGCAATCGCTTTATCCAAGCTTGGGAGAACTTTTGACCCCGCCAACGGCCGACAGCTCCTGCAGCACGGTAAGAACTTGTAAGAGCTTTGGTTAAGGCTTGAGAGTTGAGCGACTTTTCTCCACTTCCTAGTAGTTGATAGGGAATTACATAAACTTTTGTCTTTCCCTTCTTGCTACTAACCATGTCAGGTGACAAGAGTTCGCTGTATCATTCTCCACGCACGAAGGGCAATGTACGACTCACTAATGAGCGAATGTTGCTGCAAGAAGACCGTCTCCGGTCCATCGAGACTGCTTAGGGAGTTGCTAACACTACCCTTACTACTATTTTATCTAGACTTGATGATATGCTTGCAGCTGCTGCCCCTGGAACTTCCAGTCCTCCACCTCGTCTCCTAAGCAACAACAATGGTGTACTACGTGCACAACGGGTTCCCATTGCTGCCCCGGCTTCCCAGCATGGACCCGCTGTCTCAGTTGCCCCACCACACATCGCCACAGGTTCATCAACTGATGGCGAACAAGGTAAAATCAAGTGTGAATTGCCTACTTTTGGTGGAAAGTTCGATCCTAATGCATATATTAATTGGGAGATAGCGGTAGACAAAGAATTTGCAAACTATGACTTATCTGAAAACCAAAAGATTAGTGCCGTAGTTCAAGTGTTAACGTTAGGTGCAATATATTGGTGGAAGCATATATGTAGACATGATAAAAAACCTAAAACTTGGAATGCCATGAAAAGACTTATGAGAAATGATTATGTCCCCGAATATGATGCTGAATATTTGCTTACTAAACTTCAACGCTTAAAACAAGGTTCTAAAACTGTTATAGAATACTTTCATGATTTGCAAAATTGTTTGTTGCGTTGTGGTTTACAAGAATGTGAAGAAACTACAGAGCTTAGGTTCATACGTGGACTTAATCATAAAATTCAGGATGTTCTTGTTGATCAAACATATAGTTGTCTTCCAGAATTGATTAAATGTGCTTGTAGAGCTGAAAACATACTTGCTGAATCTTTAAAAGAGCCTTTAGCTTCATTTGAGGTGCATATTGTTGCACATTCTATTGTAGCTAACATTTTGCAGAAAAGTCAGCACCATCGTGAGAAAGATGAAGAAGAAAATGTGCAGAAAGAGGAGATATTTCCTGCTCCATACGTATGTGAAAAGTTCGAAATTGAAGTTGCACCTACAACCACTGAGAATGATTTAGAAGATAATGTCAAATGTATGGACTGTATACATGGTGAAAATCGTTTTGAAGAGACAAAACTGTCCATAAATCATGCTATCGTAGAGCAACTATTAATGGAACCCATTGTTGATTTGGTTGCTATTCCTAGTGATAAAGAAGAGTTGTGTCTAATGCTTCACTTATATCCACGCCACAACTAGTGAATGAACATGAAACATTTATATTTGAACTAAACACTTGCGCTGAACACAAACATGTTATTCACATTGCCAATGAAGAAGATGAGTTTAAATTGATGTCTTCTTCAAATACTTTAGGTTACATTAAATTTGATGTTCTGTGTAATCTAGATAGTTTCAAGGAGAAGATTTTTGTACATTCTGATTTTCCATGGTTATCGCGAAATATTTTTCATGTTGTTGGCAAACATAATGATAAAAGAGAGTATAAAGTGCATAGAGTATACATTTGTTCAGATCTGAAACCTCTACATCCTATGCAACATTGTGATCAATTTGATAAATATAATATCATATCAAGTACCCCTACTTTCGTTTATAGTCTATATAACAGTTTTCAAGAAACGGAATGTTTGGGTGATTGTGATTCACGAGCCATTGATTTGATCACAAAAGACATGCATGTTGCTTTGCTCTTTGTCGCTACTAACATTTTGCAGGAGAATGTGATGGAGTCGAGGACGACTCCAATTCAAGAAAGGGAGAATGATGAGACCCTGCTCATCCTAGATATGAACAACGCTATATCAGTTTGGCGACACTTCACGGCATCCTCTGCATCGTCTACATCTACTAGGATGGCTTTCCTTCACAGAGGGGAGGAAGCATCCAAGAGTGCTAGCTTTGAACATGCCTTTATATGCTGGAAAGAAATATTAAGCTATGTGGATGATTTTCAGATGAGAATATTTTTTGTTGAGGACAAGCTAAAAGCTGAGCATAAGTCAAGGACGACTCAAATTCAAGAAAGGGAGAATGATGAGGACATCACTACTACTAATATGATCATATTTGGTTGTGCCAACTCCAACACGTCATCCACGGGCCAAGAAGAGAGAGATATCAAATCCATCACGGTCTGGAATCTAATTCGGCCTCCTGGGACAGCACCGACTTCAAATATGAATAACTTTTGCATACGGACTCCGATTTGGGTGAACTTGGACTTGATTGAAACCTTACAATGAGATCTTTCTAATGGATCTAATATCATGCCCAGATTCATCGTAGATCAGCCGGAATCATTAAAACAATGTATTACAATACTATTTTAGGCTGTTTCGGGCCTTGTAAGTGTGTTGGGGCCCAAGCCCAAGTTGTGTGCATTCCCCTTGGCTGCACACAACCCTAGGACGTCCCTCTCACGTCCATCCCTCTTATAAACTCAGTAGCCGCCGCTTTAGACACTTGGGTTTTGTTTGATCAGTTTAGCCAAGTACAGACTTTGTATCTTCAAGTTGTGCTGGACAGCCACCTTGTCAAGATCTTCAATAGAACCCCACCTTGATTTTGCATTCAATTCTTATTTGCAATTTTAGATTGCTTTTTCTATTGTTCTTACTTGTTCTTCGGTTGCTTGCAGGAATTGAACCTCGTGTTCAGGTTGATCGTGCCCACGGTAAGATCAATAACACTCCGGAGTTGGTTTAGCAATTGCTAAGGCACATCGTCGTCGTACGTTGTAGTCGGATCGTCAAAGTCGGTTCCACCAAATCGATAGTTATCGCTCTCATCGAAAGATCGAGACACAACCTCACATCAGGATCTTCTGTCCAAGGTCGGGTCGTGCGATGATGAGGTTCCGTCGAACGTCATCCTCGAGATCTTAGCGGCACCATCCGTCGCTGACTAGGAAGACTCGGTAGCCCTCTTCGAGGGTGTTCTCTCATGGATGGACCCTATCGTCAAGTTCCTTAACCTCGGCGAGCTCCCGCCTGATCCAGTGAGAGCAGCAGAATCAAGCGCCGTGCGGGCTCGTACGGGCTTGTCAACGGACAATTGTATCAGCAGGGCACCTTGGGTGTCCTGGCTAAGTGCATCACCCCAGAGGAAGGTAAGTACTTGCTCAACGACATCCATTCGGGCCTCTGCGGCGCTCATTCCTCTTTCAAGACTATGGTCGGGAAAGCATTCCGGATGGACTTCTATTGGCCGACAGCGCTCCAGGACGCTTGGGACATCGTCCGCGCATGTCGTGCCTGCCAGTTCCACGCCTGAAAGATGCACCAGCCGCCTATGCCCTCCAGACGATTCCCCTCGCCCGACCGTTCTCGACCTGGGGCCTCAACAACCTCGACCCTTTCCCTCGGGCGGTCGAGGGGAAGAAGTTCCTGTTCATCGCCATCGACACCTTCACAAAGTGGGTCGAGGCCGAGCCAGTCTCGGCTATCACGACTCAAGCAGCGGTAAGGTTTTTTCGCTCATTTGTGGTCACAAGGTATGGGGTCCCTTGCAGAATCATCACCGACAACGGGATGCAGTTCACCAACGAACTGTTCCAATAATACTGCGAAGACATGGGAACCAAGGTCTGTTATGCCTCGGTAAGTCATCCCCAGAGCAACGGAGCGGTCGAATACGCCAACGGACAAATCGTCCAGGGCGTTAAGAAGCGAGTCTTAGACGAGCTCGAGCGGCGGGGTCGGACCAGGGTTGATGAGCTTCACACCATTCTCTGGTCCATCCACACCACACCAAGCCGAGCGACGGGGGCACCCCCCTTTCAGCTCGTTATCAGTGTTGAGGCTGTCCTGCCTTCTGAGGTCACGTTGGGCCCCGCCAGGGTTAGCTCGATCGACCAGGCCGACCTCGAGAAAGAACGGTCTCTTGACCTCGCCCTCGCGAAAGAAGTAAGGTTCCGTGCGCTGCTACGATCGGTGCATTACCTGCAAGCACTTCGCAGGCATGCCTCTCGATCGATACAACCCAGGGAGCTCCTTGTTGGGGATCTGGTCCTAAGGCGGATTCAGGACCGATCCAGCACCAACAAGCTATCCCCGCAGTGGGAGGGCCCCTACAGTGTCATTTCAGCAGATCGCACGGGTGCTTACACGACTGGCAAGGCCCGATGGCAGAGAGCTCGCAAACTTGTGGAACATTGACCAGCTCTAGAAATTTTATGTCTGATGCTCTGCCTCTGTATTTTTACGATAAATAGTTTCGCTCTATCGTCTGTGCTCATGCCATCCTTTATGCCTCTTTGTATCTCGAGCAATGTGGCTCTGGGTCGTGGTCCCAGGATTCGCCTCCGGAGGGTCAAGCCAGCAGCAAGCCGATTCTTATCGCATTACGGCTTCCCTCCATGGCACGGCTAGTTCTGGCGACCACGCCCATGAGTTCCCTGACCTCGAGATACTCGGGCTTCGGTCTGGCCACCCCTTGCTCGGACAAATGTCACGGTCTCGAGGTACACCTCCAGGGGCCACGTCTGCAGTAAGCCGACTCTCATCGCGGTAAGTTGACTATCCCCCTGTAGCAGGACTCGTACCCGGGACCGCCCTCGGTAAGCGCTTCGAGCTGAGGAGCCAACCTAGCTTTGATTTACCATAAGCGGGTCTGTTTTATCATCCGTGCCTATAACGCTCTGTTGGTCTCCTTGCATCCAGAGGATTGCAACCTCGAGCAGCGGTCTTCGCTTTCGCGCCACAGGACTCAAGCTCGACATGAGTATTAACCCGCAATAAAAGTTCTTCTTCATTGCCTATACTGACGCCTCTTTTGCATCTCAAGGGGCACGACAACAGGTCGTGGTCTCAAGATCTGCCTCCAAGGGGTCGAATCAGTAGTAAGCCGGCTCTCGTCGCTGTCGAGGACGTCGGCTAGACCTGTGCGTTATCAGCAGGTCCACTGTAAGCCGACTATTCCCCTGCGGCAGGGCTCAGGCCGGAGGCTATGCTCGGTAAGCGCCTCGCGCCTCAGGCCTGACCTAGTATTTTATCGCAATAAAAGTTCTTCTTTATTTCCTGCGCTCACGTCTCCTCGCATCTCAGGTGATGCGACCTCGAGGCATGACCATAAGGACCACCTCCAGGGGGTCGAGTCAGTTGTAAGCCGATTCTCATCGCGTTACGACTCCCCCCTATAGCAGGGCTTGGACCAGAGGTCACGACGAGAGCTCCTTGACCTCGAGATGCTTAGATGCTTTCCTTCATTATCCATATCCATGTATGTTTTTCCTGCACCCCGAGTGCCTTGGCCTCGGGTCGCGGTCTCTAGGTTCGCCTCGGGGAGTCGAGATCGCTGTAAATCGATCTTTAGCGTGGTAAGCCGACCATTCCCCCGCAGACAGCCATCCAGAGGTCGTCCTCAGAGGGCTTCCCGAGCCTGAAGCATTCCTGGGCTCGGAGGACATGGTCTCTAGATTCACCTCCGGGGAAGCTTCGGCCGCAGTAAGCTGATCCTTATCGCAGTAAGCCGACTATTCCCCCGTAGCAGGTTTCGAATTAGAGATCGCCCTCAGAGGGAGCCCTGGACTCAAAGCATTTCCGAGTTCGGCTGCCTCGATCGGACGCCAAACTTGGCCCAAGCCCGAGTGTTTTCCGGTTTGGCCATCTTGACCTAACACGGAGCCTGAAGCGTTCCCGGGCTCGGAGGTCATGATTTCTAAATTCTCCTCCGGGGAAGCTCTGACCGCAGTAAGCCGATCCTTATCGCAGTAAGCCGACTATTCCCCATCGCAGGAGTCGAATTGGAGGCCGCCCGCTGAGGGGGCCCCGAGCTTGAGTGTTTCCGAGCTCGGCTGGCTCGATCGGTCATCTTGACCTAATGCCACAGTCAGGGCTTGTCCTCGATCAAAGGCATGTCCAATGGCACTGACTCCACCTTGAGCCCTTTTTTCAGGTCAAGGATGTTCGCTAGCCCTCGGGCTCCAGCGACTAACTCCTGCGCCTCGGATCGGCGACAAGAACATGGCGATAAGGCAAAGGCCAAGTCCTCAGCTAAGATTTCTGGCTAGGTCCTAAAAAGACGCATTCAATTTCGAATATGAGAGGAATTTTATTTCTTATAATCGAAATATTACATAACTAACATTTACAAGAGGGGTCGAGTTATCCTCGCCCCTTTTCCTACTTACTGACCTATCTACAGGTCGGCCATCTCACGAGCAAGCTTCTCCTGCTCGAGTGCAGCGACTCTTGCCCTCAAGGCCAGCGTCTCGGCTTCGGCGTTGGCGACGCGGCTCCGCTCCTCTTGAAGCTGGGCTAGATCGCTCCTCCCTGTTCGGGTCGCCCGCCCTAGCTTCATCTCACATCTATGTTGAGCCTGTATGCACTTGCGTGATCCTAGACTAGTGCGGTATACACAGAGGGTCCGAATATGCATATTCGGACCCCGACACTTCTACTCATATGGAGCTTCTTCTAGTCTGCATGTGCTCCTTGATGAGTAGATCGTTGTCCATGCAAGGGCGTCTCTGGTCGCGAACGTCAGCACGTCCGCGCAGGGGATGCCGTCGAAGCAGGCCTGCTCTGATCGCATCTTGGCGCTGTCGTTGACCTCGAAGCCGCAACACTCGTGATCGGGGACGCCTTCTCTGCCTGGTTGATCGGCGTTGAGATCCTTAGGAGGCCGAAGATGATGGAGTGCGGAAGCTGGTACGTTCAACGGTCGCGACAATGCGGAAGACGGTGGACGGCACGATGGGTGGTGGCGCGATGGCGACGAATAGGCCGGCCGATCAGGAAGATGAACAATCCGATCTGATCAGAAAACCATTTTTTTCTCGTACTGGTCTGGCTCTAATACCACTTGTTGTAAAATCAAGCACAAATCAAACGAATACGAGACACGGATTTTTACGTGGAAAACCCTTGCGAAAAAAAACCACGGGTGCCAATCAACGATCTCACTATTTTGGGAATTGAGTACAAATGCAGGGGATTACAATGAGTCGTCCACTCTCCCCGTGCGGCTTAAAAAAGATATTTATAAGGAGCACAAAGTGACTCGAGTTTAATACGGGCTACACCGAAATACGGGCCAAAGACGTCCCTAAAACCCAAAATGAATTCGGATCAACACCCAACAAAACACACTCTGCAGTGGAGATTCTCTTCTGTTGGGCACGAAGCCTTGCACGGGGCTAACTGAACCTCCACCCAAGACTCCTTCCATTGATGTCCAGTGTGCAAATCCTTTCGTTGAAACTATAGTCTTCAGAGCTCCTTCCTTTAGCAAGGTCATCAAGTATCTTCCTCACCTGAACAGCAGCCTCTCGAGCAAACTGAGCAGCTGTACCCCGAACCGGCTAGTCTTGGTACCGTACGTACTCCAAGGACGACGCGTATCTTAATGTGGATATGAGAGCTTGCCCAGAAAACAAGAAGTGGTTTGTTGAGGATAACTCAATATCTTAACTTATCATATCCTTTAATTATATCCAAATAGTTTGTTAGTCCAAGTCGTCTACAATTCGAACTCTTTAGCTATATAAGTTAACCCCCTGTACTTGTCATTTTTTAAGCATTATAGTGGATTGTTTCCCGTAAGGGTTTTTCCACGTTAAATCTATCTCCAGTTATTATGCCATACTACTAACCCAAAAAGTGGTATCAGAATCAAGAGATCTTGAGATCAATACTAGGTTGGTGCAATTAAAGAAAAATAATTGCAGCCCACTTCTATTCCATGTCTTAGTCCTGAGGGAGACTACACGTGAGATAAGTGTTGAATTATAAGTGAATTACCTACCCTTCCTTATCAGCTTAAGCTTTTAAGTGAGCTAGTTGGTGTATGCACCTCAATAGAGCTGGCCAGATGGGCGGCCCGGCCCGGCACGACACGGCCCATCTAGGCACGAAGGCCCGGCCGTGCCGTGCCCGCCCATGGGCCGAGGTCGAGGCCCGTGCACGGCACGCCGGACGACGGGCCGTCTTTGTGCCGGCCGGCACGACTCGACACAGTGGGCCTCGGGCGCCCACCGGCCGTGTGCAAAAAAAAGGGAAAAATAGGGAGGAAATAGGAAAAAATAGGGAAAAAATTATAAAAAATGAGGAAAAATATGTAGAGACGTAGAGTTAGAAAATAGCATAAAAATGACGTACAATAAATTGAGACAAAAAAATTGTAGAACATGTAACAAAGAGCTTTATTAATGTTTGGATGGTTGCCTCGTTAAAAACTTTGCCAAGTAAAAACTCATCTAGAGAAAACCTTGACAAAGAAAAGAGTACAACTAAAGCTCTGTGGGCACCCGGAAATATGAATCGATCCTCACTTGTGCGTTGGACTCAGAGGTGACACCCATACTCCACTTAAGTGTATGATCACTGTCACCCAAAAGTCCCGTGCACGGAGTATTAACCAGATGGCCCTCACCCAAGCAAATATGAGCCACCTAGTTGCGCCGTACACACTTACGCGACCAAGGGAGTTTCGATTCCATTCCGAACAACCATACCGAGATTGAGAGCAACTCATCCAAGCATAGCACCCGCCGTTCGTCTCAGAAATTTGGTATCGCCCACGCTCACCAAAGGGAGCGCGAGCAATAGTCAAAGAACGACGACCGCTCGAGTTTATGCATTGGAGGGTTGAAGACAATTCCAGGTACCCGGATATGTGTCTAGTGCTAGTTCCCAAGATCAACGCCTAGCACCCACATATCCCGCATTCGAGATGTATCGCAACACATACACATGAAACTAAGACGTTGTTATAGCATAATCATAACTAGAACTAGTACAACTACTTACTATTACAAGTAGTGACCGACTGGCCAAATATTACAAGTCCAAGAGTGAAACGCAGCGGAAATAACAAGTTTAGCAAAAGCGGGACAGCGGTATGCCCATCCCTACCGAAAGGCAACCGACTTGGGAAAAACCCAAGTTCACCCGTCAACATGATCGTCGGTCCCCGAAGTATAATATGTGTCGTCGGGGTATTCTTCCATGTCTTCTTCTATATTATTTTAATTAAGCAACCATGAGTACACGTATGTACTCGTAAGACTTTAGTGTATGGAAATAAAGTAAATGCAAGCTAGATCAAGGATTACAAGCTTCTACACTAGTCTCATTTCAGCATAAGGCAGATTTTGGTTAGCAAGTAAATGTTGCATAAAACGGTAACGAAATTGTAAAGAGCATTTAATATAAAGCTAAATAACAGTAAGTACAGTTCATATCCATCATTCTACAGCCCTCTTTAGCTGCGAATAGCGAGTAAAAACAGCCACCATTGGCTTCCAAAGTTTTCCATACCAACCCAACATCATTTCCAAAAGTTTTGGCAAAAACAAGACTATACTTGACATTATTTTTCCAAGTTGCTCATGACCACGAGCACGGCTAATTAATTAGATTTTAATCTCTGCAGAGAGTGTACACTTTACCCACATGACACATTCTAGCAATCATGTTAACCATGTCACGCGGTACTTCCCGTACCCGTTTTGCTAGACTGTGACGAAACCGTTCAACTAGTTAAAAGTTAGCCTTGCACCAGCGACAGTGATGTTAAACCCTTGCCATAGTTCCAGAGATCCTGAACCGATGGTGCCCCATCGCGAACTCTCCCCATGGCAAGACATGCACCGTTGTATTGGAATGCTTTGGCTCCAACACCTCGGTGAAGGGAGCACCTAGAACGATACCAGTCCGTCGGATCGTCCATACTACTTCGGCCTACCAAAATGCAAGGTTAAACTTCAACTAATCTAGTGAGTTTAGGCTATCCCATACTAGCACATGTGGTCGCACCCAAAACACTTGGGTGGTAGCATCAAGTTCGGTCCTTAATTGACCCGGGCGAGAATCTCCCCCTAACTACGCGTGAGGTCCTTTTCACGCCTCATGTTAAGTAATAACTCGCCCGCGTCTAAATCATAAGTTTGAGTTGGATTTTTATCAAATTAAGTGGAAACCATACCGTGGTTCCATCCATTTAAACAAAGTTTGCTCAAAGTAGTTGAAATGTGTCCCATCATTTAAAAGTCGTTCTAGTGAGCAAGTCTAAGCAAGTACATAAGTTATTTCGCAAGTATTACCCAAGTGACATTAAGTAATGTCTACACCAATACTAGGTTACAATGTCAAGTAATCAATTGACAAGGTAAAGGAAATGCATACAATTGGGATTAGCTACCATCACCCACAACATAGCAAGTTTAAAACATACACGCATGCATATAGTTTGATAAATCAACATAACTTTGCAAATATGGAATCAAAATGGTCAAAGGAGGGTGCTTGCCTGGTTGCTCTTCTTCTGGAATATAATCCGGATCGTAGTTGACGTCGTTAATAACCGAATCCGAATTATCGTCTTCTATGCGTTGAATAATAAAACCGAGATAAAAGCAAATAACACCGTATCAAATGGGGCAAAAAGAAATCAGATGAAAATATCAAATTAAAACTTACCAAGAAGAACAAGATGATTGTGAGTTCTTGATTTATCACTTTCATAAGGATTTCATTAGCATTTTGCTTATGTGAGGCCTCTTCTTGAATGAGTTACTTTTATCCTCCATCATAAGAAGCTAAGGTTATAATTATGGCTAAGGTTATTTATGAATTCAAGAGGCTAAAATTACGTATCTTTGCATGTATAACTTCGAATTCTAGATGCTAAAATTATTTGAATTAATAAAAGTAACATTTGTTAAAAGGTTTTGCTTAATTAGTATTTAGCCTTAAGTGTTCATACATGGGAGTGATTTCTTCATGATGGATCATAAATTTTAGGGTATTCGCTGACACTACTTGGTTACGCGATGATTTCTTGCTTTCCTGATGATTTGGTTTAGGTCTTCCTATTTCATCCATCCATACAAGTGACTTAAACAACATTATTACTTAGGATTTTTGCTCTAGCAAGTTTTATATGATAAGTAAGTTGAAATTAAAATGTTTTTCCATATTTTGGTTGTCCATATACTGGTTTATGAATCTGGGTTGATTCCCCCAAAATTTAGGTTTGGCCGAGTTGTTTTACAAGCCGCTGAAAGTGCTTAAGTGCTAAAGTCTCAATGCAGTTGTAATTTTTGAAGGATTTTGCTTAAGTAGGATTCAGATGCGAAGCAAGATATAATTAAGATATTTTTGCAGAATATGGTAGTATAGATACTAAACTTTGATTCTGAACTATTTTCCTTTAAGTTTGCATTTCGATGAGGTACTTTACTGGTTGCCGAAAAGGCTTGAGTGACTAGCAAATAGAACTAACTAAAGCAAAGTTTAAATATCTTTGACTATTTATAATCTATGCAATCCCAGGAACACATCCAAATTGGTTTCATCTAATTTTGAGTTCATAGGAGCATTATTCTAACCACTTGAAATTTGAATGTTGTTAAGGTTTTAAACCAACGATATTTGATTCAAAATACATTCAAATTTAAATGTTTTTACAGAAATGAAATGCATAAGGTTGCAGTAACTTATGGTATTTATTTCACAATTTATGGATCAAGATAAAACATACTTCCTTCACAACACACCCATTTAGAGCCTAATATTCAAACTCTAATAAAAACATTTTCCTACAAACAACATATAACTTTTTATTCCAGATTATAGTTCCTTATTTCAAAATTTAAATTTAGAAACTAATTCAACTTTATTTGGACACACATAGCAAAAGATATGGAAGTTTGAATGCAAGGGCAAAAAAAAAAATTAAACAATTTGTTTTTGAGGGGACTCGAACTCAGAGACCTCTCGGCTGAAACTTAGAGAGCTGACTGAACCAGTGAGCAGCGGTGTTTCTTGTGAATGGGGGGAGAGGATACTTACTTGAGCTTACCTTTTACAACCCTAGAGCTCGAAGACAGCAACAATGGCGATGCTGGGCTTCTTTGCTTGGCTGCGCGATGGCTGCAAGAGAAGGAGTAGCAGGGCTGGGGAGGCTTCGGAAGGGGCAGAGCTTGGCGACGGCGGCGTCCACCGGAGCGGCGACGGCGCCGGCGAAGCAGGCTTTTCCCACCGCGCGGCTACTAGAAATGGAGATGCATGAGAACCGTGGCGATGGCTCGGCGAGCTGCATGCATGCGCAAGAAGGTCTTCAGGAGAGTGCAAGGCAGCCGTGGGCGCAAAAGAAGGTAGGCGAGCTCACCTGGTGTCCTTCCGCGACAGGGGACTCATTGCCAGCCTCTGTCGGCGAGGCTTCGGCAGAGGGACAGGCAACGAGCAGCGAGCAAAGCGATGAGAGGAGGAATCTGCCGGTCTTTATGGCCGTGCAGGGAGCAGGTGGGTACGGTATGGGCGTACGGGCGGAGGAGGCGAGGCTAGGTAGGCGTTGGCCGCGTGGAGGAGAACTCCTGCCGAGACAGCGCACTGGCGAGCTGGGAGAAGGAGAGAGGAGGGAGAGAGGGTGAGGGAAAGAGGCTGACCGGTGGGCCCTGGCAGACGTGGGGCCCACTGCCAGGTAGAGAAACCAGGTTTCGTCGATTGCATCGGAAGACTTTTGGCAGTTGGAAGCAATTAAGGGTTCAATTCAGACATCACTTTTGGGTAGGCTAGCCGAAGGCTCTAACTTGATTCAAAAATTGTGAAATTTTTTGTGTTGGTAGAGAAAAGAGTCTAATTTCCATTTTATTTGGTTTCACTTGATTATCCCTTGTGGTTTAAGAACAGTAATTCTCCAAATTTTGCTGATTTCCTTACAGTTTTTGAATTTTTGAGCTATTTATATTATGTGTAAAAATTCTTGAAAAATTATATTTATTCATCATATGTGCTCTAGTATTTTAAGAAATTATTTTGTATAGCATATTATTTGAAATTTTCATGAATTTATTGATGCGTTCGTTTTAGGTATATAAAAGTCATTAAGTTTTGAATGTCAGAACCAAATGATTAAATCCAAATATAGTTTCAAATAAACATTCAAATGTGCAATATGATTCATGAAATGCCACTTTATTTATTTTCTTGGATTTGGGATGTTACAAGCTCTAAGCCTCTAATACGTACTAAGAGGTAGATGGAGGGTCTTCGTCATTGTCGAGGTAGAGATTTTCGAAGGCTTCCTTTAGTTCTCGGTTTCCAGCGGAATGTTGAGTTCTTGCATCAGCGTGTTCCCAGTCTTTGATAGTCATGAGCATCTCCACCATATCACTCGATAGGCTTGTTCTTCTCTCCTCCAATATTCTGCCGGATAGACTGAAGGCAGACTCGGAGGAAACCGTCGAGACTGGAACAGTTAACACATCTCGAGCTAATATGGATAGCACGGGATATGTTAGCTTGTGCTCATGCCACCATTGAACAATATTGAAGACATCGTCTCCTTCTTGTTGGTAATCCAACGCGTCCGCTGTCCATATAGGCGATAGTTCCCAGAGGAGACTTGTTGGTGCGCTTGTATCACCACCGTTGTAGAACCTGCATCAAGAAGAAGAAGAAGAAGAACCCAGATTTTGCCCCGCGGTCTTTTTCTTACCAAATGATAGGTGCAGGAGGTCGCTGCAAACGAACTCCTTGATGCTTTGTTCGTACTTGTTGTAAACTTGGTTAGTTTAGTACGAGCAGTAGTAAAATAAATTGAATAATCTTCCCCTAGAACATCACGTAAAATGGAGAGGACGTTACCAAATCCTCTAAGTTTTGCTCTAGGATCTAAAATAAAGCGAAGGCATATAGAAGTGGAATTTCTTTCCAATATTTCAAATATTTTGTTTTCATTATGTGTGAGAATCTGTTAAAATCATGTCATTTTCGTTGTTCTTAAAATGGGTAGCCATATCTAAGATATGATGCACAATTAGAGAAGATGTGGGTTCATAAACTGCGGATAAAGCAACTGTGGAGTCATAAAAAACTTCAAGAAACTGAAGTTTCTTTGATGCAACATACCAATGTTCTTCAGATAATAAATCACGTTTAGGGTGATGTGTTTGAATGAAAACCTCAAATGTGCTCTTATATGGTAGAAGGTTCTTAAGCATTAAGTAAGTAGAATTACATCTTACTGGCATATCTAAACCAAATATTATTGGACGTACGCCCATTGCAATGCAAAAGTTCTTATAAGATGCAATTCTAGCATTAGAATGATTCATAAAAGAAATTGCCAAACGGAAAGGTGCAATGTAACGTTCTAACGGGGTAAGTCCACTTTTAACTATAAGGTTAATAATATGACAGGCATAACGTTGATGAAGAAAAAATGATTCAGCATAAGTACCAAATATTGGAGTGAGAATATTCATTGCGGAGGTGTTTGCGGAGGCATTATCTAAAGTTATAGCAAAAATCTTATCACTGAGACCAAAGTCCTCCACCACCCTAATAATACTCTCAGCAATATTCTCTCCCGTATGTGCAACATCAATTAGTTTGAAACCTATAATTCTTTTTTCTAGTTGCCAGTTTTGGTTGACATAATGAGCAACTACGCTAATATAATCTTGCTTAGCCCTACCACTCCATATGTCTGAAGTCAAAGATACGGAAAATGTGCAAGTACTGAACATGTTTTTTAAATTTTCACAACAACTATTGTAATACTTAACTACATCTCTACTAGTTGTCTGTCTAGATACTTTATTAAATTTTGAATTATGTGCACGCTTAATGTAATTTTCAAAATCAACACTCTCGCCAAAGTTTAAAGGTAAATCCTGTGATGCAATTAAGCGTACAAGAGATTGCCTAGCTACTTCGCCACTATATTCCCAGTTACGGACCGAACCGTCCGGGTTGTATATTAGTTGTGTTTGTCTCATAGCTGCTCCTATTTTCGCATTGCAACTTTCAATATGCCTATGCAAGTGTCCCGTACCCCCAGTAGATTTTGCAGATAAAACTTGATGACATTGTTTACAAACAGCAACTCTTACCTCTTTTCCTTTCGCATCTGTCCTCGTTTGCTTGTCGAAAATATCCCAAACTCTCGATGTCTGCCTCGCTCTCTTTGCTCTAGTGGATGTCGAGCCAGAAGCACTCATGGTCATGGACATGGAGCCTGATGGTTCTTCTTCTACATGATGTTCTTCAGGTGCTTGTGTTTCGGGTACGACAGACAAATCTTGGAAGGATTCAAGGTCCTCTGGAGCGATCCCGAAATCGGAGATAGGGAAATGATCCATGCAAAAAAACTACAAATTGAATATTCCGAACATTAGTAAAAATAATAAAAACAATACAATTAGCAAAATTCAGTATGACAAACCTCTTGTGTTACCGAAAGCTCGAGTTTGAATTTCTCCGAAATTTTAGCAAAATTTCTCCGAATTTTGCTAAATAACTACAAACAATATCACAATTTTCACAAGATGACCAATAGAGAAGATGATGAGTGAATGGGTGCAAAATGAGGACAGGGGTCCTTCCTATTTATTGGAAAAAATTCGGGATTTTTTGTCCGTTTTTTCAATTTTTTTATCAATTTTTAACCCCTAACGGCTATAAAACGGTCAAAATTTCAAAAAAAACTGGGCCGTGCCGTGCCGGCCGCCGCACGCCCACGCCTAACGGTCAAGACGGGCGCGGCGGCAACGGTCGGCGCGCCGCCCACCGTGCCGATGTTCGTGCCGCCCGCGGGCGGTGCCTCCGCCCAAGCACGCCCACCGCTCTCGTGCGTGCTTGCCCGCCCGCCCGCCGTCGTGCCGTGCCGTGCCGTGCCGTGGGCCGGGCCAACAGTACCGGGCCGTGGGCGGCACGGCCGGGTCCGGCCCATATGGCCAGCTCTACACCTCAATATGGTATCAGACCTTATGTCGTTGAAGTATACGTTATATCTGATCTTATGCCGTTTGAATGCGATGTAGTGTAGATTGATAAAGGAGAAATTCCCGCCTAGCCTCCGGTGCGCCAGCTAGAACCGTGGTTGGCGATTCGGTTATATGGCTATCTTAATCAATGCAAGCCAATCCATGCATAGATTCATACATGCATGCATGTGCCTTGATGAGCTCTCGGTGGATGAAAGGGAGTATGGTCCCGGCTGGCTATAAAAGTGAACTCCACAACTCCCGAATAGATTTGTGTACGCATGTCCAAGCATCCTCGGTGCTCCGTGGCGATAGTGCTTCTTCTGATGCTTTGCATTGCGCCGACGCTGGATGAGATGGCGGGCAGCTGGGCAGTAGGCTGCTTCTTGCTGGGCATTGATCCAGTCGCTCGTTCCTCGATCGGCATATTGTAGGATGCGGCCAGGTAGATCGATTCCACGACGAAGCGAGATGGGCGCCGCGAAGCGATGTGGAAACGAGTCGCCGCGTGCATGCTCGGCGCGGGAGCTGCGGCAACGGCTGCGGCTGTCGCGCGGATGGACCTAGTGCAGAAGGGCGGCCGAGCATAGATAACGGGGCCGACTGGATGATGGCGACGGCAGTAGAGGTAATCGTGCGGGTGTTTCCTTTAGGAGACTTGATCTAAAACCCTAAGCTTTGATACTATATTGAGGTGTATGCACTAGTCAGTTCATCCAGAAACTTAAATCGATGAGAAAAGGTAAGCAATTCACTTATACTTTAAGGTTCAACTACTACAGATTGAAGGAGAATGGGTACCCTACTCTAGCATAAATTCAAAAAAATTTATCGCGTAACCAAGGAACCACTGTAAGTTATAGATCACGGAATTACCACTAGACGCGTAGCCCCGTAGCAAAAGTAGAGTCGATGTAGCGTGTTGGTGCGGTTGTAATCGTACTAGCCTCGCGCCTCCTTCAACAGCTCCTCGTGGCCGTCATAGGTTACGGATTGTCCTAGGGTTAAAACCTCGTAGCAATGCCTCTAAGGTATCTACACGTACAGGTCAGAAATGCCACACACCGAAGTGCTAACGCCGGCTACACGGTTTTAGGTGAAGGAGGTGTGACGACTAGAGTTTCAGGAATTCTGAATTCGTAAGATGTCACTTAACGCTAAAGCCTCCACACCTCCCTTTATATAGACACCTCATAAGGGGTCTCTACATTAGGGGTTCATTAGGAACTTGAAGCTTATTAGAATTTGGAACACCATCTGAATTACGTCCCAACCGTTTAAGCATGCGACCATATAGGTTCATGTATATTTGGACATGATCAGATTACTCTTACTCGACCATTAATCGGTAGCGGTTCTTAGCAGGACGTGCTGACTCTGAGTATATGTAAAGATCATATCAGACGAATCTTAACAATGCTTAGTTATTTGCATTTCCCTTTGCCTCATGATATCGGTCAAACTCAAGGCGAGTATGTGACATCCTTGTTTAGTTAGCTCGATCACTCTTTCTCGATTCCATGACTCGAAATCCCTGACTACGGTTAGCTCTTTAACCGCGAGTAGCATGGCCATACATTTCCGTATCTGACCACACAAGAGGCCTAGAGATATCTCTCACATTTGATGAGGACATCCCTTCTACTGATACAACCATACCTACTGCTCCTCAACTAGATATACAAGGACCAATTACCAAAGCACGTGCTCGTCAACTCAATTATCAGGTAAAGTCGTTCTTAAGTGTATCTAATTACACTTTTGAGAATAATCCACTACCTGATGCGTGTGATGTGCTTATACTTAGGAACCATGGTTTGGATCAGCAAAGATGCACATCTACATTAAGCAAAGTCGGAGGTCAAGTGTGCCACATTTTGAAGACCAATTCAGCCTCTAGATATCAGCTTGAAGTAAAACGAGCATAACATTTGCATACGATGTCCGATTGGTGAGTTCTTGCACTTGATGTAGACTTACTTCGAGATTTTTTCAATGGATTTGACCCGACCTAAAAATTCCTTCAGAGCATTCTGCAATCACCAAAATAAGTAGGGTCAACTTTCCAGTCCGAGTCAAACTTGGGCCTTGGGCTTTGTACAAGTCCTATTTGGCCACTCCTTTGTGCTGGCCAAATCCCCCTTCTCTTTTACCTATATATAGCTAGGAAGTCCCCTAAAATTACTTGGGTTTTGTTTAGTCGTAGTTTTTCTTGGTGAAACTATTATGTATTCTCTTATTCATCTAGATCAACAGCAATACCATGCTTTGAAACCCCACATCAATACTTCAATTATATAGGAAATTTCATATTCCTTTTGCTTGTTCTTCGATTGCTTCCAAGAATTGATCTTTGTAATCAGGTCAATCGGGTTTTGGCACGGTTGATAACAATTCAGAGTTTGGTTCAGCGATTGCTTGGCATCGGTCGTGTTTTGGTCGGTAGCCTAGATCATGGGGGTCGTCTATACTAATCGAGTGTTATCCATCTCTCCGAAAGATCGGTGCTCCATTAGCCTCATCTAGTGGTATCAGAGTTTTCGTTGGTCGGTGAGAATTTCAGTACCTTAGATTAGTTTTTGTTTTCTTTCCTAAATTGAAAATTACTCCTATAAAAATTCATCCTTTAGATTCAATCTGGTTTTTTAGTGTGTTTTGTTACGTTTTGATCCATTAGATTCCTTGTTTTAGTTGCTGATCGTTTTTCCTTCACGTAGCTTTTACTTCAATATGTCAAGTACTTTGTTTTGTTCATAACTTTCACATACAAACTCGAATTCTAATGTTCTTACACTTTCTTGAAACCTTGGAATGAGCTCTATAGAAACGTAGTTGGGCACGGACTCTAATTCTGCATCCAAGTCAGTTTAATCTGGACGACAAAGTTGGTGAGGCAAGTTATACTTCCAATCCAAATTGGTTTGGTATTTTGATCATAATTCTCATGTTCGAACTCCGATTGGGAAAATTTTGTACTTTTCTGAATCCTTGAAGAGTCCTCTACAAAAACGTTTTTGGGTGTCCTTTGTGATTCGGACTGTTTCATACCAAATTTGATTTGGATTCGGATTTGGTTAGATCGGCTGAATTTAGGTCAAATCTGTGCACCTCAGTGTTTTGGCTATAACTTCTATATAAGAGCTCCAAATTGTTCGTTCATATACTTGTTTTAAAGCATAGAATATTACCTTCAATTTATTACATTGTGAGCAAACTAGATTCAGTCATTTTAATACTTTAATTGTGGTAACAAGTTTACTGCACTGTTTTGGCCTGTTCTAGCTTGTTCCTTTGAGTTGGTTGAGTCCAGTAGCATCCAAAAACCATAAAACCCCAAAATTATCAGTACACATACCTTTGGGAACCAATTCATGTTTTGCGAATATTATGATACCAATTGAGATTAGCTATTTGATATTGCTTAAGACTGCTCTACTTGATACATTGCATAATTTTGAATTATCATATCATACTATCTTGTTACATCGAGTTAGGGATTCCAAAAATTTGTTCATACTAGTGTTGGCTGAAAGTCACCTAAAGAAAGAAAAAAGAAAGAAAGAGCCAAAAGGACAAAAAAAGAAAAAAAAATAGTGGTCGGACGCACTACATTGAGCAAAACCCTAATTTGTGTTCGTTATTTTCAGATTGTGCAATTGTGTTAATTAGTGAGTAATCTTGTGCCTTTTTTACAGTCTTGAAGCAATAAGTTAGCGTCTCTCTACGATTTGTGCAATAGAGTTTTTGGTGCCTCACTTATAGTTTATAACTCATTCTTTGATTGCATAAGTACCATTATCTTTGCGCGTGTGTTGTCTTGAAATTCGCTTATATCCTTGTGATCGGCAACTAAGGCTTGTGAATTCTAGTTTGAGTCATTACTTATCATTACAATAACTAGAATTATCAGATTGCATAGGAAATAAATATTTGCCTCTCCAAGCTCCACCTTCTACTAGCCAAATAGGTATCATTCTCCTTGCAATCGCTTTGCCAAGCTTGAGTGCGTTTATCACGAACCAATCGCCGGTCACCACCTATTTGCTTGGTAAGAATTAGTAAGAACTTGGTAAAAGCTTGAGTGTGAGAGACTTTGAACCACTAGCATCTAGTAGTTGATAGGAACATATACTTGTGATTTATTTCTTGTCTTCTACTAACAATGGTAGGTTCCACTGATCATAGCGAAGATGATTCACCTTTTACACCGCATATGAAGGGAATGGTAAAACACTTTTCACGCCTATTGAATCAACATTCAGAGCGCCTTGACAGGGTTCTACATCGCACCAATGGAGAGCTTGTTGAGCTTGCTACATGCGTAGAACAGCTAGAGAACTCCACCACCTGCTACCCCTGCTGCTGCCGACATACCATGACAACGCCGTATGCCTTCCATTGCTCACTCATGGGCAGACGAAGTAGATGTCGTTGATGAAGGAAATAAATATGTTGCTGATACGGAGTTCGTTGGAGGATTCAATCCTAACAATGATCGTGATCATCGGCAACGTCGTTTCAATCGCCAAGGTATGAGAAGTATCCACCACCAAGAGAGGTACTTGACCATGATGATCCACTTGATAAAATTAAATTCACTATGCCTCCTTTTACTAGAAAGTATGATCCTAATGCATATCTCACATGGGAGCTAGCTGTAAAATAAAATTTTTCTTGCTATGCTTTTCCTGAAGATAAGAAAGTTAGGGCTGCTACTAGTGAGTTCACTGATTTTGCATCTATTTGGTGGAGTGAGTATTATCGAAATATTTAAAACATACCTAGAATTTAGAATGCTTTGAAGAGATTGTCGAAATTATTATCATGATTTGCTAAACAAATTGCAATGTTTAAGACAAGTTAGTAGTTCTGTAGAGGATTACTATCAAGAATTGCAAACTGGGTTATTACGTTGTGGTTTAAAAGAAATTGAAGATGCTAAAATGGCTAGATTTCTGGGTGGTTTAAACCATGAAATTCAAGATGTACTTGATTATAAGGAGTACAATTCTATCACTCGCTTGTTTCATCTTACTTGTAAGGCTGAAAGAGAAGTACAGGGGCAACAATCTAAGACAAGAGGAAATTTTGGAGGATCGTTTGCAAGTTGTTCCAATCAAGTGCAATCAAAGGCTCCATACAACACAACACTTCCAATCGAGCCTCTGTACCAAGTTCCTCCCACAAGAGTCAGCACCCCACTACTTCCACTACTCCTTCACATGCACCAAAAACAAGCAAAACCACGGTACCAACTCCACACAAAGTTCATCCTTGGTTGCTTCGACAGGAAGAACACAAGAAATATAGTGCTATCGCTGCAAGGGCTACGGTCATATGATGAGGGACTGCCCTAGCAAGAGAGCTCTCCTCATGAAAGATAATGGTGATTATACTTCAGCTAGTGATATTGAGGAGGAATATGCTATATTTGTAACTAACCCTGCAGGTGTTGAACAAGGATCTGAACATAAAGGAAGAATGTTTTGGTGATCAAGCTTCTGACAAGTACATAAGCATCATTGTGAAGAGTGTGCTAAGTGCTCAAATGCAGCATACTGAACAAAATAAACGCCACAATCTGTTCCAAATAAAGTTTGTAATCAAGGATCGTTCATGTTGTGTGATCATTTATGGAGGGAGTTGCAACAATCTTGCAAGCATGGACATGGTCGAGAAGCTTGGCTCGACAACAAATCAGCATCCCCGTCCTTACTACATTCAATAGTTTAATTCTTGTGGTAAGTTGAAGGTAACTTGCATTGTGAGAGTACACTTTTCTATTGGTTCATATAATGATTATGCTGATTGTGATGTCGTACATATGCAAGCATATTCTTTGTTGTTAGGTAGACCATGGCAATATGATCGAGATACTGTGCATCATGGTAGAACTAATCAATATACTCTCATATCTAAAGGAAAGAAAATCACTTTGCTACCCATGTCTCTTGAGGCAATTTTAAAAGATGAATTAGAGAGAGCTAATAGAGAAAAGGAGAGTAGCAAAAGTGAAAATCAGATTGTAGCTAAAGAACTTGTGCAACAAAAGAAGAAAGAACCTAGTGCTAGTAAAGGTGAAATTAAATTGAAAGGTGCTGTTTTGCTTGCTACAAAATCTGATATTGTTGAGATGGAAGCTAGTAATTATGTTTGTTATACTTTAGTGTGTAAAGAAGCATTATTTTTATTTGAGGATATGCCTCCTTCTTTGCCTCCTGCTGTTGCTAAAGTTTTATAGGAGTTTGCTGATGTATTTCCAAGTGAAGTACCACCGGGGCTGCCACCAATTCTAGGAATTGAGCATCAAATCGATTTGATCCCAGGAGCTTCATTGCCAAACCGTGCACCCTATAGGACCAATTCGGAGGAGACTTAGGAAATTCAACGTCAAGTGTAAGATTTACTTGGAAAAGAGTACGTACGCGAAAGCCTTAGTCTATGTGCTATCCGTATTATTTTGGTTCTTAAGAAAGATGGACTATGGCGTATGTGTGTTGATTGTAGAGCTATCAATAATATTACCATTAGATATTGTCATCGTATTCCTAGGTTAGATGACATGCTTGATGAATTAAGTGGCTCTACCATATTTTCTAACGTGGACTTGCGTAGTGGTTACCACCAAATTAGAATAAAACTTGGAGAAGAATGGAAAACTGCATTTAAAACTATGTTCAGGTTATATGAGTGGTTAGTGATGCCTTTTAGTTTAATTAATGCACCTAGTACTTTCATAAGATTAATGAACAGAGTTTTACGTGTTTTCATTGGTAAATTTGTGGTGGTTTACTTTGATGATATATTAATTTACATCAAGTCACTTGATAAACATCTTGAACACTTACGTGATGTTTTTAGTACTCTAAGTGATGCACGTTTATTTGGTAACCTTGAGAAGTGCACCTTTTGCACCGATCAAGTATCGTTTCTTGACTATATTGTTACTCCACAGGGAATTGAAGTTGATCAAGCCATGATCGAAGCTATACAGAGTTAGTCGACTCCTAACACGATCACCAAAGTGCGAAGTTTTCTTGGACTTGTTGGATTCTAACGATGTTTTGTCAAAGATTTCAGTACCATTGCTACACCCATGAATTAACTTACAAAGAAAGGAGTTTCATTTATTTGGGGTCTTACCCAAGAACAATAATTTAACCTTCTGAAAAAGAAGCTCACAAATGCACCATTGTTCCCACTTTCTGATTTCGATAAGACTTTTGAACTTGAGTGCGATGCTAGTGGAGTTGGAATTGGTGGTGTGTTGATACAAGAATTATTCTACTTGTGACAAAGAATTATATGCTTTAGTTCGGACTTTAGAAACATGGCAACATTATTTAAGGCCAAAAGAATTTGTTATACATTCTGATAATGAATCATTAAAACATATTAGAAATCAAAGTAAATTGAACCGTAGACATGCAAAATGGGTTGAATTTATTCAATCTTTTCCTTATGTCATTAAACACAAGAAAGGGAAGGAAAATGTTATTGCTATGCATTGCCTAGGCGATATACTATGCTATCTTAGCTTGACTTCAAGATCTTTGGACTAGAGGCTATTAAAGAGCAATATGTGCATGATGCTAAATTTAAAGAAATATTGTTGAATTGTAAAGAGGGAAAGAGCTGGAATAAAATTGTGATTAATGATGGATTTGTGTTTCGTGCTAACAAGCTATGTATTCCAGCTATCTCCGTTCATCTTTTATTGTTACAAGAGGCGCATGGAGGTCTCATGGGACATTTTGATATCAAGAAGATGGAGGACGTACTGGCCGAGCATTTCTATTGGCCAAAAATGAGGCGTGACATCGAGCGCTACATTGCACGCTGCATCACTTGTCAAAAAGCTAAGTCACTACTTAACCCACATGGTTTATATATCCCTCTTCCTGTTCCTAGCGTACCTTGGGCGTATATTTCTATGGACTTTATTTTAGGATTGCCTAGAACAAAGAAGGGGAGGGATAGCATTTTTGTTATCGTGGATAGATTTTCTAAGATGGTACATTTTATACCTTGTCATAAGAGCGATGATGCAAATGTTGCTGATTTATTTTTTAGAAAAATCGTTCGCCAAAATGGAGTGCCAAATACAATTGTTTTTTATCGTGATACAAAGTTTTTGAGTCACTTTTGGTGGTCACTATCGGCTAAATTGGGCATAAAGTTGCTGGTTTCTACCACATGGCATTCCCAAATTGACAAACAAACTGAAGTTGTCAACCACACATTATCTACTATGTTGAGGGCTATTTTGAAAAAAAACATGAAGATGTGGGAAGTTTGTTTGCCTCATGTGTAGTTTGCTTACAACTGTATGCTGCATTCAACCATAAAGATGTGCCCTTCTCCGGTAGTATATGGATTTATTCCTCGCGCTCCTATTGATTTATTACCTCTACCATCTTCAAAAAAGGTAAATATTAATGCTAAACAACGTGCTGAATTGATACTTAAGATGTATGAAACCACTAAGGAGAACATAGAGCGTATGAATGCTAAATATAAATTTGATGGTAGTGAGGGTAGAAAAGAAATTAAATTTGAACCTAGTGATCTTGTTTAGTTACACTTGAGAAAAGAAAGGTTACTAGACTTGGAAAAAAAAATCAAAATTGATGCATAGAGCTGATGGCCCATTTAAAGTGCTAGAAAAGATTAATAATAAAGCATATAAGCTTGATTTGGCTACAGATTTTAGGGTTAGTCCCACATTTAACATTGTAGATTTGAAGCCGTACAAGTGAGAAGAAGATGAGCTTGAGTCAAAGATGACTCTAATTTAAGAAGGGGATGATGATGAGGATATCCCTTCCACTGATACAACCATACCTATTGTACCTCAACTAGATATACAAGGACCAATTAGCAGAGCACGTGATTGTTAACTCAATTATCAGGTAAAGTCGTTCTTAAGCGTATCTAATTACACTTTTGAGAATAATCAACCACCTGATGCGTGTGATGTGCTTATACTTAGGAACCATAGTTTGGATCAGCAAGGATGCACATCTACGTCAAGCAAAGTCAGAGATCAAGTGTGCCACGTTTTGAAGCCCAATTTGGCCTCCGGATACCAGCCTGAAGTAAAACGAGCATAACTTTTGCATACAGTGTCCAATTGGTGAGTTCTTGCACTTGATGAAAGTCTTACTTCGAGATCATTTCAATGGATTTGACCCCACCTAAAAATTCCTTCGGAGTACTCCGAAATCACCAAAACAAGTCGGGTCAACTTTCTAGTCCGAGTCAAATTTGGGCCTTGGGTTTTGTACAAGTCCTATTCGGCCACTCCTTTGTGCTGGCCAAATCCCCTTCTGTTCTACCTATATATAGTTTGGGAGTCCCCCAAAATTACTTGGGTTTTATTTAGTCCTAGTTTTCCTTGGCGAAACTATTAGGTATTCTCTTGTTCGGCTAGATCAACAACAATACAGTGCTTCGGAACCCCACATCAATACTTCAATTATATTTGCAATTTCAGATTACTTTTGCTCGTTCTTCGATTGCTTGCAAGAATTGATCTTCATGATCAGGTCAATCGGGTTTTGGCACGGTTGATAAAAATTCAGTGTTTGGTTCAGCGATTGCTTGGCGTTGGTCGTGTTTCAGTCGGTAGCCTAGATCGTGAGGGCCGTCTCCACTTATCGAAAATTATTCATCTCACCGAAGGATCGGGCCTCCATTAGCCTCATCACCGTTGTATGGTAGGGCAAATCCCATCTTGATCGACCATTCCTCACAACATGCTTCATGATAAACCCGAAAGACACCTTTATAGCTACCCAATTATGTAGTAACATTTGGCAACCCCTAAGTAAGTCATTACACATCTCGAGTACATGTGTCAACCTCAAGTCCAAGGATATAACATACACGTTCACTACTATAAAAAGACTTATATTAGACCCCTCATCACTGACGATTTTGAAAAACTGTCTGTGATAGTTGATCATCACTGACGGTTTTAGGCTAAAACCATCAGTGATGAGTACCATTCACATCACTGACGGTTTTTGGCAAAAACCGCTAGTGATGAGACACACATCACAGACAGTTTTTGCCAAGAACTGTCAAGTGATGACTACCATTCACATCACTGACGGCTCGTGGCTAAAATCTTCTGTGATGAGAATTTTCTGGAAATAAGTACAGAGAGCCCTGACCCACATAGCGTTTTTAGGGTTTTCCGAGCTATTTTTGAGGTAGCTGCAATTGAAAGGCGATCTAGTGAAAGGAGACCATGGATTTGGAAGAGTGATGGTAGATCCTTTTGTTCTAGGTGATCTAAGGTTATTAATTGGTTCTAATTGCATTATATTCAAGATCTAGCTTGGTGAGGAGGGAATTGAAGATGGTTTAGATCTAGCTTGGTGTAGATCCATTTGTTCTTTGTGATCTAAAGCAGTAATTGGTTCTAATTGCATTATATTCAAGATGTAGCTCGCTAGGCAAAGAGAGAATTGAAGATGCTAAGTTTAAATGTAGCTTACATATAGATCTATTTGTTCTTTGTGATCTAAGAAGCTAGGCTGGTAAGTTTAAATGTAGCTTATATGTAGATTGTAGATCCGTTTGTTCTTTAGATCTAGCTTGGTTTATGATTTAGGTTTAGGTTTAGCTACTTAATTTGTGCTCCAATTTAAGAATGTGTGCATGTGCACTTCTAGTGTACTTCATTATTTAACACTTATTGTTATATACGTAGTGTAGATGGATTGAAGCTGGACGTACACTGAGAACCATGCTAGTGCCGAGTACAATAATGGTGTCTCTGCTTTTACAAGAGCTACAAAGGAGTATATGTTTAACAAGGGGGTGCAATTTATGTCTTGTCTATACATTGATTGCGAGAATCTAAGGATGTTTCGAAACTCAGTGCAGATCGAAGCACACTTGATTCTTAGTGGTTTCAAAAGGGGGTATACATGTTGGACCAGTCACGGTGAAGAGCAGATTATACAGGAAGCAAGTAGTATTAACATCGTCGATGAAGTCAACAATATGCCGGATGATATCGATGGTGCTTTCGATGAGGATAGGTTTCACGATGACAATCTAGATCAGAAGCTGCACAATATAGATGGGAACCGTGATGAGCGAGAGTGAAAAATTCTGGGGCTTGATGGATGACTCAAAGAAACTTTTGTTCATGGGTTGCAAGTCCAAATACACATGGTTGTCATCCGTGATTGAACTGCTGAAATTGAAGGTAAGCAAAGGTTGGTCCGACAAGAGTTTCACGGTGTTGTTAGGTCTATTAGGAGACAAGCTTCTGGAGGGAAACGAGTTGCCGACAACTACCTACAAAGCCAAAAAGGTTACAACCACCTACAAAGCCAAGAAGTTTCTTTGTCCCTTGGGAATGGAAATAGAAAGAATACATGTATATCCGAACGACTGTATCCTCTACCGCAAGGAGTACGCAAACTTACATTTATGTCCGGTGCGCAACGCATCCCAGTACAAGCGTAAAATTCAATCATATGATGATGACAAGTAAAGGACCATGTGGAGGTCTATCCAGATTTGTGATGAGTATTTGACTAAATTTGAGCTTGGGTTGCTCTTGTTTGAGTTTGATTTGAAATAGATATTCAATTGGAAGCAATTTGAGGTCTTCTCTGTTTTCTCGGTGCTAGCGGTCAGATCGATTAAAAATGAATTTTAATGAGTGTACTTTGATGGATTTATTCATATCTTTGTGGGCATTGCTATGTGAGGAGTTTCCTTGTTTTTGATGGTTGCGGGTCGACGATGCTAGATCATGGTGAGGCGAAGGATGACCAGGACTAGGCGAGGAGCGTCAGAGGTCTAGATGGTCGGTGATCGTCGGAAGAAGATCGAAGACGGAGTCGTGGCAATCCGTGAAGACAAGGAACGGTTTAGATGTTAGCTAGACGCTGCATGGATCAATCAGGGCTATTGGATGTTAGTCTAGTTGATAGGTTAGCGGGTCTAGTTAGTGTGCTTTGAGAACCGTGCAAAAACCCATTATGTGTTGTGGGTTTTGGGTGAACCCTTGTATGGCTGGTTGAGTGGGGCTTTGTAACATCTAATTCTAGAAATGAAATGTTCTTCATTCATGTTCATGTTTCATTTCCTTTACGCATTTACATTACGCATTTAAATTCAGTATTTACTTTCCCGCATTTACATTCTCGCAATTTACTTTATCGCAATTTGCATTTGCCTCCCCTCCTTATAAATGATGCTCTTCTAGGATGTCTTGAGGGTGTTCATATGGTTTTACATCTTTCTTGTACCCTAGGATAGACTAGAGATCAAGTTTTTATCAAATTGCAACTCTGTCTAGAACTTGTTCTTCGCACAGCAGTCAGTCTTTGATTTTTATAAAAATCTACAAAAATAGTTTTTAAGTGATTATTGTTGGAGAAGGTGGAAAACTCATATATCCATTTCTGTAAAAAGTTTTGAGTCCACTGGTTGCGTAGTTTGAGCGCTATGAAGTGAAAACTGAGCCTCAAACATTCTGGTTGAATCTCCTGACTGTTTGTAATGCTTGATTTTTCATGTTTATTATACAAAGCTTTTTGAGGTTATTTTTGGTGGAGTGTTTCATGACTCAACTTCTCACAGGAGGAAAAATTCCCAAAAATTTTAGAGCAACAAAAACTCACCAACCACCTGCTCCAATTGAGGACAATTCCTAGAAAATCTGCTTTTACTTTTCTGGAAAGAGACTTTGTTGTTTTAGCTTTATCTCTTTTAGAAAAGTAGTCTTTGAGTTGATTCCTCTTTGTTTGGATACTTGACAACCAGGATTGTGATTAAAAAATCCCTCACATGATTAATGGTTCTCATCCATGCAAAATAGGGGTACACATAGTTGTCTAATTCTTCGTGTTTTGGAGGGTGTGCGAATCTGAGAAACACCAGTTTGAAGGAAAATCTTTGGGTGTTTCAGATTTTTATTGCGATATTGTTTGGAGTACTTTGAGTAGGGAAAATTTTTATTTGGGATCATTCACCCTCCCTCTGATCGCCATTTCGATCTTTCAATTGGTATCAGAACCGGCTTTACTCTTCCATAGATCTTGACCGGTCTCAAGAGCCATGGCGATGGACAAGTATTCCACCAAGCCTCCTATTTTTGCTAGAGTTGATTTTCCGTTTTGGAAATCGCGTATGGATTCATACATCACTGCCTAGGGCTTCTTGATAGGGCAGAAGGTAAAACTCCCGTATGAGGTTCCTGCTGATGAAAACGTCACGGCCGGTAATATGGCTGACGTTGAGGCGAACGCTAAGGCAAGGAACACTCTCATACAAGGTCTTAGCCACAGTGAGTACGATAGGATTTCTCACCTCCGTTCCGCTCACGAGATTTGGGTGACCCTCGATGCTTACCATGAGGGCACTACTCAAATCAAGACCGTGAGGCAGGATCAGTACAAGCGTGAGTACAACAAGTTTGAACAACACGCTGGTGAGAGTCTTGATGAGTGTTTCGGTCGTTTTACAAAGATTTTGAGCGATCTTCGAGCAGTTGGTTGTATATACCCTGACTCGGATAATGCTCGACATTTCTTGACCGCACTCGATCTTCGAGTTTGGGAAATGAAAGTGACCACCATCAAGGACAC
Organism: Otatea glauca; assembly: GCA_036346275.1. Lineage (NCBI taxonomy): Eukaryota > Viridiplantae > Streptophyta > Magnoliopsida > Poales > Poaceae > Otatea > Otatea glauca. The sequence goes on from CM070719.1 coordinate 27,985,132, forward strand.
TACCGACTTGTCGACCTTGACTCTTGATGGGCTTTACTCCCATCTCAAGATTCATGAGATCGACGTCGTCTCTCACAATACGAAATCACAGTCGATGGCCTTGGTCACTGATCCCACTGGATCTTCCCTTGATCTTTCTGTTAGTTTCTCTCTTTCCGCCCTTTGCGAGCTAAGCGATGACCAACTAGAAAAATTTCGAGAAAATGAGCTTGCTCTTCTTGTGCGCAAGTTTTCTCATGCATACAAGAGGGTGAGAGAGAAAGAGAGGTGGCATGATCACATGTTTCTCAGCTTATTGATGACTCTTTTGAGATGAGTTTTAAGAGTAATGCCTGTAGAATCCTCGATTCATCAGGAGGGTTAGTTTGCGAGATTTCTAGATTTGGGAGAGTCTTCCGTGCTGATTTTTCTGTTTCTTCTGGAGACTCTCTTCGGTGTTTGATTGCTTCAGAGTCCCGTGATCTCTCCTTCTGGCATAGGAGACTTGGTCACATTGGATTTGATCATTTGACTCGAGTTAGCAGCCACGATCTCATTCGTGGTTTGCCCAAACTCAAAATAGTCAAAGACTTAGTTTGCTCTCCTTGTCGACATGGCAAGATGGTTGCTGCTTCTCATCCCCCAGTCACTGTTGTGATGACTGATGCACCAGGACAGCTTTTATATATTGACACTATTGGTCCAGCTAGAGTGCAGTCAATGGGTGGGAAGTGGTATGTTCTTGTTATTGTTGATGATTTTTCGAGGTATTCTTGGGTGTTTTTCATGTCCTTGAAGGATGAGACTTTTACCCATTTTAGGGGTTTGGCTCATAGGTTGTCTTTTGAGCTCCCTGGTGCTTTACGAGCTATACGCAGTGACAATGGCACGGAGTTCAAGAACTCCTATTTTGAGAGTTTCTGTATGGAGTCTGGTTTAGACCATCAGTTCTCCTCTCCCTACGTCCCTCAATAAAATGGGGTAGTGGAAAGGAAGAATAGGACCCTGGTAGAGATGGCTAGGACGATGTTAGACGAGTACAGTACTCATAGGAAGTTTTGGGCTGAGGCTATAGCTACTGCTTGCCATGTTTCTAATCGTGTATTCTTCCGCACTTCTTACGAGTTGAGGTATGGGCGAAAGCCTAGTGTTTCTTATTTTCGTGTGATTGGTTGCAATGTTTCATTTTGATGTCTGGTAACCTGGATAAGTTTGAGTCTCGCTCTTCTGATGGTATCTTTCTGGGTTATTCGACTTCTCGTAGCTATAGGGTCTGGAGTTGCGATGCGCATAGGATCATAGAGACCTGTGAAGTGATCTTTGATGAGGCTAGCCTAGGAGCTAGACCTGACATTTCAGGCTCTTCTTCGTGCTCAGAGACCATCTTTGTAGAGGATGAAGATGATGGAGATGATGGTGTTCCACCTGATCCAGTCCCCTCTACACCTGAGGTACCTCCTGTTTCCATTTCTGCACCTCAGGAAGGCCAGCCCTTGCCTTCTGACTCTCATTCAGCTAGTGGCTCTGCTCCTACCTCTTCTGTGCATGAGGTAGAGGCCACTTCTGCTTCTGGACCTCCCCGTCATATTCAGCGCTCTCATCCACCTGATCAGATCATCGGCGATCTGTTTGAGCGAGTCACTCGCTCAAAATCAGGTTTGTCCAGTTTCTGCCTTCACTCTACCTTTGTTGCCTCGTTTGAGCTGAAGGATGTGACTCATGCATTATCTGACGAGTCTTGGACTAATGCTATGCATGAGGAACTTGAAAACTTTGAGAGGAACAAAGCCTGGCAGCTTGTAGAATGTCCATCTGGACATAATGTCAATGGGACCAAGTGGGTGTTAAAAAACAAGCAGAGTGAGGATGGGGTTGTCATTCGCAACAAGGCTAGGCTAGTTGCACAGGGCTTTTCTCAGGTTGAGGGTCTTGACTTTGAGGAGACCTTTGCCCCTGTAGCTATATTAGAGGCTATTAGGATCCTGCTTGCATTCTCTGCATCTCGGGGCTTCAAGCTCTATCAAATGGATGTCAAGAGTGCATTCCTTAATGGCTATATTGAGGAAGAGGTTTATGTCAAACAACCTCCAGGATTTGAGAACCCTAAGTTTCCGAGTCATGTATACAAGCTTTCCAAAGCTCTGTATGGACTCAAGCGGGCCCCCAGAGCATGGTATGAGATGCTCAAGTCTTATCTTCTCAGCCATGACTTCAAAATAGGCGTAGTAGACAAGACTCTGTTCATCAGACACCATGAGTCGCATTTTCTTCTCGTCTAAATTTATGTTGACGATATCATTTTTGGTGGCTCGTCTCATTCGCTTGTGTCTCAGTTTTCTGAGGTGATGAGCACAGAGTTTGAGATGAGTATGATGGGCGAGTTGAGCTACTTTCTTGGCTTCTAAATCAAGCAGACTCGGGAGGGTACTTTCTTGCATCAAGGCAAGTATACCTGTGACCTCCTGAGGCGCTTCGATATGTCTGATGGGAAGCCGGTGATGACTCCTATGGCCACCACTGCTGTCCTCGAGCCTGATGAGGATGGTGAGCCTGCTGATCAAAAAGATTTTCGGAGCATGATCGGCTCCCTCTTGTACCTCACTGCTTCGAGGCCGGACATACATTTCATTTGTTGTATGCATGCGCTCGATTTCAAGCTTCTCCTCGCGCCTCTCACCGCCAGGCAGTCAAGCGCATCTTCAGGTACCTTCGTGCTACCACTCATTATGGTATTTGGTATTCTTCATCTGCTTGTCTATCTCTTAGAGCCTTTTCCGATGCCGACTTTGCTGGCTGTAGGATAGATAGGAAGAGCACTTCTGGCACTTGCCAATCCATTGGCACTTCCCTTGTTTTTTGATCATCTCTGAAGCAGTCCGGAGTTGCACAGTCCACCGCTGAAGCGAGTATGTTGCTGCAGCCAGTTGCTGTAGCCAGGTGCTCTGGATGAGATCGACCTTGCGGAACTATGGGTTAGAGATAGAGAGTGTGCCACTTTTCTGTGACAACACTTCTCCTATTTGCATTGCTAAAAACCCAGTGCAACATTCCCGGACCAAGCACATTGATATTAGATATCACTTCCTTAGCGACCATGTGAATAAGGGAGATATCGCGCTTCAGTTTGTAGAGAGTGACCTCTAGTTAGCCGATATCTTCACCAAACCTTTGGATAGCTCCAGATTTGTTGTCTTGAGGAGTGAGCTTAGAGTCGTGAGCTTGGAGTCGTGAGCCCTTACAGCCTTTTGTGAGGGGGAGCTGGTTTGTATATTATGTAAAATATTGTTCCCTTCCAGCTTTTCTTTTCTCTTTGTGTTTTCTTCTGGGTGATTTTGGGCTTATTTTTTCTTGAGTTAAGTTCACTCACTTAGACTTCTGGTATGCTTTGCATCGACCTCTTATCTTGTGTTTTAGGTTGCTATCATGCGTGATTAGCTGTTCTCTCTTCTCTCTTCTCTCTTGGTTGAGTTCCCTCACGGTCTTATAAGTCTAGCAGGTGTTGGGCCTCCAAAGTAGACAGGGTCTGTGTGCACTCCTTAGTTGGGATCTAGAGTCAGCTTCCCTATGTCAGTCACTGGGAAGATAACAGCGAGTCTGAGCCGTAGTGAGTCTCTTCTATCTTATCTATGCTCAATAGCCATCCAGTTTTGCAGTTTCTCGACTTCTTCTCCTCATTCTATTTTTCTGGTTGTTACTGAGTTTATTTGGGTTTTCCTTGTGCCTAATCTTGATAATAACTCAAATTTAACCAGATTTGAGCTTAAAATTGATTCATTTGTTGAGGGGGAGTTTGGGAATCTGTTCATGTATTGCATTTAGACTGCATTTTTCTGTTTTATGAGCTTTGTCTATTATGCAATTGACTCAATCTTCATGAAATACATCATGCTATATCTTTTGAAGAAAATCACTAGCTTAGATATGTCCAAGTCCATTTATCATGCTAAGCTTATTAAAATCTGAAAAATTTGAAAGCTTTAAATGAAAACTTGACGAAACATGTTGCTTTTACTTACTAAGTTTCTTCTCTAGGGGTTTTTACCATGAATTGTGAAATTTTGGATTTCTCTAGAGTCCCTATAGCAACTTGGGTGAAATTTGTTTGATCCATATTTGAATCCTTCATAATTGCTCATATGTGCTAAATTGAAAATTAAAAAAAAATTGACTCTTTTGTGCAAAATTGATCTCAACACTTTATATTCACGAGATTGCTTCCCATTGCACTTGGGATGAACTTAGAATATATTGTATATGACCAAGATCATTCTCTTAAGAGTTACTCTTGAGATAATCGAAAATGGCTTAAGTCAATTTTAAAAAATGCAAATATCAAACACATAAGTGGGTAAAGAATGCAAATAATGTCAAACATTTGCACCCTGCTATGTTTTTTAAAGACTTAAAGAAAATTTGCATAAATTGAAAAATGAGCTTGAAGGACCTTATATGCACTTCAAAATTCCCCAAAGTGTTGAGTATGTTGAACTCTAGGTTTTCCATTTGATCCTTGAGTGGTTTTGCTTCTAGCTTTGAAATTTTGCTAAGTTTTAAACTTGTCAAATCATGCTAAAATGAAAATATTGTAAAACTAAGCTTTTTCATAAAAAGTATTGGTCTTGGACATGTCTTAGTTTAGTCATATTCTGAAATTGACAAGCTTGGTGTAATATCTTACCATTTTGATCAATTGGATAATCTTCAAAGCTCTTTCGATTGCATTTCATGCATACATAAAAAAATTGATTCCTATATTGCTAAAAGGGGGAGAAAACGTAGAAACATCATCACTACAAAGATAAAAATGTGAATGCTTATTTGGTTATTATGATCTTTGTAAAACTATGCTACTACTTCTATTGGATCATAATCTCATAATCACATTTGACATGTTTAGTTGGATTTTAGAGTTTTTGTTGAAAACTTGCTCTTTCTTAAATTTAACTCTAAAATCTAAATTCCTCTTCGTCAACTTGGTCATGGTTCCAATTTCTATCTTTGGACCAAGTTTGACTTTGCAACTAAAAAATTGCTTTCTTCTTCATCCTCTCAAACTCAAATCATATGCCTTTTGTTGTGTTTGTCAATATACTCATCAAGGGGGAGATTGAAAGACCATGTGGAGGTCTATCCAGATTTGTGATGAGTATTTGACTAAATTTGAGCTTGGGTTGCTCTTGTTTGAGTTTGATTTGAAATATATTTTCAATTGGAAGCAATTTGAGGTCTTCTCTGTTTTCCCGGTGCTACCGGTCAGATCGAGTAAAAATGAATTTTAATGAGTGGACTTTGATGGATTTATTACACATGTTTGAGTTTTTGATGGTTGCAGGACGACGGTGCTAGGTCATGGTGAGGCGAAGGATGACCGGGACGAGGCGAGGAGCGTCGGAGGTCTAGATGGTCGAGAATCGCCGAACGATGATCGGAGATGGAGTCGTGGCAAGTCGTGAAGACAATGAACGGATGAGATGCTAGCTACACACTGCATGGATCAATGAGGACCATTGGATCTTGGTCTAGTTGATAGGTTAGCGGATCTAGTTAGTGTGCTTTGAGAACCGTGCAAGAAAACCCATTATGTGTTGTGGGTTTTGGGTGAACCCTTGCATGGCTGGTTGAGTGGGTAAATTCTAGCCCGTGATGGATGCTCTAGGGTTTAGAGGCTCATCCAAGGGTGGTAGGTGGCCCAAGAGTTGTATAAATAGGGGTGGAGGGGTAGCCTTCCCCCTTTAAAGGTTTTGAGGTTTTTGATGCTCCTTTGAGCTTTGCCCACATGAAATGTGAGGCTTTGTAACCTCTCCTTCCAGAAATGAAATGTTCTTCATTTATGTTCATGTTTCATTTCTTTTACACATTAAATTACACATTTAAATTACATAATTTAAATTCAGCATTTACTTTCTCGCATTTACATTCTCGCAATTTACTTTATCGCAATTTGGATTTGCCTCCCCTCCTTCTAAATGCTATTCTTCTAGGATGTCTTGAGGGTGTTCATATGGTTTTACATCTTTCTTGCATCCTAGGATAGACTAGACATCAAGTTTTTTTATCAAATTGTAAATCTATCCAGAACTTGTTCTTCGCGCAGTAGTCAGTCTTTGATTTTTATAAAAATCTAGAAAAATCCTTTGTAACTTATTCTTATTGTAGAAGGTGCACGACTCATATATGCATCTTTGGAAAAATTTGTGAGTCCACTCGTTGCACAGTTTGAAAGCTATGAAGTGAAAACCGAGCCTCAAATATTCTGATCGAAGTTCCTGACTGTCTGTAATGCTTGATTTTTCATGTTTATTATACAAAGCTTTTTGAGGTTATTTTTGGTGGAGTGTTTCATGACTCAACTTCTCACAGGGGGAAAAATTCCCAAAAATTTTAGAGCAACAAAAACTCACCAACCACCTGCTCCAATTGAGGACAATTCCTAGAAAATCTGCTTTTACTTTTCTGGAAAGAGACTTTGTTGTTTTAGCTTTATCTCTTTTAGAAAAGTAGTCTTTGAGTTGATTCCTTTTTGTTTGGACACTTGACAACCAAGATTGTGATTAAAAAATCCCTTACATGATTCATGGTTCTCATCCATGCAAGCTATGGGGTACACATAGTTGTCTAATTCTTCGGGTTTTGGAGGGTGTGCGAATCTGAGAAACACCAGTTTGAAGGAAAATCTTTGGGTGTTTCAGATTTCTATTGCGAGATTGTTTGGAGTACTTTGATTAGGGGAAAATTTTATTTGGGATCATTCACCCCCCTCGGATCTCTATTTCGATCTTTCAACAAGGCGTTGAGGTGAAGAAAGGACCACCTGCTATGGTGGAATGGTATCGCCTGTAATTCCCCATTTGAAGCGTTTATTAGCGAACTCAAAGGAGGCAAAACTGCTGCGTTGCCACTTAGAGGAGCGTAAGAATGATCGAATGATATGGCACCCTACTGATTCCACCTAGTGGAGAAACATTGATAGGAGGTTTCAAGAATTCAGTGCGTATCCGAGGAATATAAGGTTTGGATTGAGTACAGGCGAAATGAATCCTTTCGGTAACATGAGTAGCCGTCATAGCACTTGGCCTATGAATCTCTATATCTATAACCATCCTCCTTGGTTGTCTATGAAGCAGAAGTACATTTTATTTTATGTACTTAGCTAAGGCCCGAAGCAACCTGGGAACGATATTGATGTGTATCTAGCACCATTGGTGGAAGATCTAAAAACACTATGGGTTCTTGGGGTACAAGTATGGGATGCATACAAACGAGATAACTGCACTTTGCATTGCCTGTTGTTCTGCACCATAAATGATTATCCTACCCTTGCTAACCTGTCAGGCCAGAGTACAAAAGGAACTAAAGCCTGTACTCACTTCTTAGATGATACCGAGAGTGTGTGGCTGAATCACTCGTGCAAAACCATGTACATACGTCACCGTAGGTTCCTTCAAACGAATCATCCATACAGCAAGATGAAGAAACAATTCGACAGAACGAATGAAGACGGTTCAACTCCAAGGCCTTTAAGCGGGACAAATGTTCATGATATGGTTAGGAACTTGGATATTACGCTTGGAAAGGTATGTAAATCGAGGACCCGTGAGAAGAGCATATGGAAGAAGAGATAAATATTTTAGGACCTACCTTATTGGGAGTTCCTACTAGTTTGGCACTTCATCGATGTCATGCATGTAGAGAAGAATATCTTTGATAGCTTGATTGGTCTCTTACTAAACATTAAGGACAAAATAAAGGATGGTATCAACACACGGCTTGATTTGGTCAATATGGGCATCAGAACTGAGTTAGCACCAAAAAAGACCGATAAAGGCCGAACATACTGTGAACCTGCTTGTTACACTCTGTCGAAGGCTGAAATCAGATCACCACTAATCTAGAATCGACAACCAAATATTGAATTGAGCTTGCAAGGATACTAAATGGTAACTAGCTCTCACCGTGGCAACCGGAGCTCTTATACCAAATGATACAGATATGAAAAGCTACACCAGAATCAATCTCAATGATTTTAGCATGCATATACCATTTCACTAGAAAGATCTGAAAGTCTAGTTTTCAGCGCTTCAAACCATGCATCGTTTTGATTCGAAAGCAAAAGTTATGACCATTTAAGTGGAAGCTGCAAAGGCTGTTTTGTGGATGAGCGAAGATTAAAAGAAGAGTCCTGAAATGCTCCACCAATATGACCTTCCACATACATTCATTAGTATTTGTGTTCATACCTAGCTAGGAGGGTTGTTCCTAGTATAAATATCCCATGTACTCCTCCATTCTAAGCAGTGAAAAATGTTGTTATGAATAATTTTTAGAATCAGCCACCATGGCGTCTTCTCCACCATAGAATGGTTGTATGGAGGGATCCTTATCCACCCTTTGCTATTGTAAACTCACTTTGTGAGATTACAAAGGCAGTCGTTCAATGACAATCTTTCTGTGCTTCCAACTTAGTGCGTGGTTGTGTGGATTGGGAACTTAGAGTGTGGTTAGGCGAAATGCTTGTCTCATGTCATTGCATTGGCAGTGGTTGGCCCCAAGATCGTCGGGTTGCATTGTTATCTTGGCTTTTTATAGTTAGTTATCCTCTATTTTGCTTTCACGTCGTGAAGGTCGTGCACCCCCTCTGCATCATTTGGTATCAGAGCTCCAGTTGCCACGGTGAGAGATAGTAACCATTTAGTATACTTGCAAGTTTAATTCAATAGTTGTTTATCGATTCCAGATTAATGGTGATCTGATTTCAACAGTCATAGGATAGGGTTGTTTTGAGATGCTGAACTTTTGTTCTATCTCTTCAGGTTCTATTGGCTGTGTGATTAGGTTTTCATTTTTTTGGAGTTGTATACTTATATTGAGTCCTTTTGTATCTATCTACTTAGTACTAACAAGTCTGTAATTTTTGGTCGACTCTTTGATTATCACTATCCACATACACTACAACAACTAGCATGAGTCGAGGACGACTCATTTTTGAAGAAAGGGAGAATGATACGGATATGAGAAGCTACACTAGCATCAATCTCGAAGATTTTAGCATGCATATGCCATATCACCGGAAAGATCTGGAAGTCTAGTTTTCAGCGCTTCAAACCATGCATCATTTTGACTTCCAAAGAAAAAGTTATTACCATTTAAGTGGAAGTTGCAAAGGTTGTTTTGTGGATGCCCGAAGATTAAAAGAAGACTCCTCAAATGCTCCACCAATATGACCTTCCACATACCTTAATTAGTATTTGCGTTCATACCTAACTAGGAGGGTTGTTTCTAGTATAAATACCCGATGTACTCCATGCTAACTAGTGAAATATGTTGTTATGAATAATTTTTAGAATCAGCCATCATGGCGTCTTCTCCACCATGGAATGGATGTATGGAGGGATCCTTATCCACCCTTTGCTCTTGTAAACTTGCCTTGTGAGATTACAAAGGCGGTCATTCGATGACAACCTTTCTGTGCTTCCAACTTAGTGCGTGGTTGTGTGGATTGGGAACTTAGAGTGTGGTTAGGCGAATACTTGTCGTAGGTTATTGCATCGGTAGTGGTTGGCCCCAAGATCGTCGGGTTGCACTATTATCTTGGCTTTTTACAGCTAGTTATCCTCCTTCTTGCTCTCATGTTGTGAAGGTCGGGCACCCCCTGTGGAATATATGGACCCCGGGTATCTGCATGGCGGGCCGTGAGGACCACCTAGGAGGGGATGGGCCAAGCTGATTGCATGAAGACGAACATTACCTAGGTTGCTCCAACAGACGCAACAAGAGAACCTCAAGACAAAGAGCCAATCTTGATTAGGTAGGTCGCAACTGTAATCCAGACGTTATCAAACGGACATGTATAGATATACGATCTCCACTCCAGAACGATCAGACTCTCCTTTGTAACCACCCTCCTCCGCTATATAAAGGGGCGGGGAGAAATCATCAGCGATAGAGCATAGCACACCACATATCGCCTGAGCATATTGCGCTTTGAGCAACTCCAGATCCAAGAGATCTGCATAATCCCAGCACACAGGATTAGGGTATTATCTCCTCCACGAGAGCCTGAACCTGTCTAAATCCCTTGTCTTGTGTGACCTTCGAGTTTGAGATCTAGCGCCTACCCCATAAGTTCATTGCCGACTACAAAAGTCGGCGGCCATGCGCGCTGTAGGGAAGCGCTATAATCTTTTCCTACAGACTCGATGGTAGCGATCGGCGAAATCACCACCACCTTCATCTCCAGCCAGGCTTTCCGCTTCGGGAGCCTGGACCTCGTCGCAGATGTGCGCAGAGAACTTGTCCACCTAGACTTGAACCAGATCCAATCTGGTAAAGATCAGGCCGACTCATTTTCAGGTATGTCACTTTGACTTGGCCGGCAAACCAGTCGTCGTCGCGAGGAATTGCTGCGATCTTCGTGGCGTCTTCGTGATAGAAGAGCAGAAGACCGATCTCCAACACCAACAAGAAGAACAGGAAGCTGCGGGGGAAGATCGTCTTCGTAAGGGTAAGGAGGTGCAGGTGCGATCGCTTCGATCTCGCGGCCGCAATGTCCGCGAGGACCTCTTGCAATCCAGGTTGGGAGATCAAACCGTCTTCCACACGCCAATGCAGAACGTCCTCGCCTCCAAGACGCTTCTCGACAAACTGGACCCGATGATTGCATCGGATAGCCCGGTGGCCCCGATCGTAGCCCAGATCAAGGCCATGATGACGGTGGCCGCAATTCAGCAAAATCAGGAAAAGCCGGTAGGTGAAGCGCACTCGCGCTCCCACACGACTTTCGGCACGGCCACAAGCCTACGCCTGAGCCCCGAGCGCCACCTTCGGCACGACCACGAGCCACGCGCGGCGCCGAAGCGCCACCTTCGCAGACGCCACGAGCCACGCCGCGCTTCGAAGCGCCACCTTCGCGACGGCCACGAGCCTACGCCGCGCTTCGAAGCGCCACCTTCGCGACGGCCACGAGCCACGCCGCGCTTCGAAGCGCCACCTTCAGACGGCCACGCGCCACGCCGCGCTTCGAAGCGCCACCTTCGCAGACGGCCACGAGCCTACGCCGCGCTTCGAAGCGCCACCTTCGCAGACGGCCACGAGCCACGCCGCGCTTCGAAGCGCCACCGCGGCACGCCACGAGCCACGCCGCGCTTCGAAGCGCCACTTCGGCGACGGCTAAGAGCCTACGTCGCGCTTCGAGCGCCACCTTCAAGATGACCACGAGCCACGCCGCGCTTCGAAGCGCCACCTTCGGCATGGCCACGAGCCTACGCAAGACCGAGTGCCACCTTCCAGACGGCCACGAAGTCGACGTCATGACCGAAGTGCCACCTTCGGCACGGCCACGAGCCACGCCTGCGCCCCGAGCACCGCCTACAGCTTGTCTACAAGCCTACGAGTAAAGATGGCATGATCGTCAGCAACATATGGAGCTTAAAGCAGCTAAGTCGCTTTTTACTCAATTATGTCATTATAAATAAAATTGTTGACTTTCCTGATTTGCTACTAAGTTGACCCACAACTAAGCAGTAAGTCGGGGGCTACACCTAATAGTGTGCGCATGCGCACATCTTTTTCTAAGTTGCATTTTTCTTCTTTTGCTTAACGATTGCAAGTGAATCCGAGTGTGATAACTCCGAGTTGTGAAGCTCTGACCCCATGAACGGCGAAATTTAGTCACCCAAAACACGTGCCTGGGAAAAAGAGCCATGACCCAACGCTCGGGGGCTAGACTAGTCGGGCAGAGTGCTTAAACAAAAAGAGTCAAACTACTAAGATGAATTCAAAATCAATAAGGAAAAAGAGTAAAAAACTCTATATACACCAGTCAGACATCCCATCCGAGTGAATTGTTTTTACATTGCCTAAAGTTCTGCATATACATGATTTCAAGGCTACTAAATTTGGATGCGACGTGTGTGAGCCAACGCTTCAACGATTTACATCAAGAACTTCGCGATTTAATGAATTTAAAGGAGCGGCGCTGAATTTTGCCTTGAGCGGAAAAGCGTTTTGACTTCGTGATATCGTTTGGGATACGGTATGCCCCAAGATGAGCCGACTACCAAGATTCCAATAATGGGACTAGGTACCACTCGGAAGGTTTAACACATGGAGTTTCTATTGAGTCCTTCACGATCTCTTTGCCTACAATAAGGCACTCACCAGAAGGAAAACTAGTCGAAGTCGCATCAAGAACCTAAGCACTCGGCTTGAAGCATGATTCAGTTGGGCTGTGACCAATAAGGCGGCAACTCGATCGCAAAGGACTCAGGGGCTACTGTGGAATATATGGACCCCGGGTATCTGCATGGCGGGCCATGAGGACCACCTAGGAGGGGATGGGCCAAGCTGATTGCATGAAGACGAACATTACCTAGGTTGCTCCAACAGACGCAACAAGAGAACTCGAAGACAAGCAGACCAACCTTGATTAGGTAGGTCGCAATCTGTAATCCAGGATGTTATCAAAACGGACATGTATAGAGATACGATCTCCACTCCGTAACCAGTCAGGACTCTCCTTTGTAACCACCCTCCTCTGCTATATAAAGGGGGGCGGGGGAGAAATCATCAAGCGATAGAGCATAGCACACCACATATCGCCTAGAGCATATTGCGCTTTGAGCAACTCCAGATCCAAGAGATCTGCATAATCCCAGCACACAGGATTAGGGTATTATCTCCTCCGCGAGAGCCTAAACCTGTCTAAATCCCTTGTCTTGTGTGACCTTCGAGTTTGAGATCTAGCGCCTACCCCATAAGTTCATTGCCGACTACAAAAGTCGACAGTTATATGTAGAAATATGTAGAAATTGTATGCCACAGGAGGGTTATGCTTCCCTGCGGCGCACCCGGTCCAGCATCTCGACGAGGGGTTCCCTAGCCCTGCTAAGGACGGGCACAACCTCGAGGAGAGTGTTAATTGCCTCGCGGTCACGCAGCTTCACCTCTTCCTCCAGCAGCGCTTCGAAGGCTCGATCAAACTCCTCCCAACGCTTGACTAGCTCGATCCGCCGCTTGATGATACCACCGTGGCATGATGAAGGTTTAAGCTAAAAGCAAAAGATGGAAGATAGAAAGCAAGAGACACATTTCCAAGCATTGAGCGCCTTTTTATAGCCAATTCGACGAAATCGAAGCAAGCGCGGATATTAAGCGCCGGAAGTCAAGAGATTTGGTGTTAATGCGACTTCGAAGACGAAGAGTTTTTTTCGATCGAACAAGTTGGCTCAGAAAACGAGGTGACCTCAAGACACCAAATGATCAAAACGATGAAAATTAAAGACTTCAAGTGAAAAGTATCAAATCCACGTTGGTGATGGGATGAGAAGTCCGTGAGGCTGCTCGCAATAAAATCTGCCCGGTAAAATATTTGCACTTGAGAAAAGCAAAGGATGGAATTTATGATCGAGTTCTTCATAATTCGCCTGTTGTAAAAGGAAGATTTTTCGATTGGATAAGGAAACCAGTCGGGATTTCAGGCAAGGAGCCCTGAGTAAAGCAATCGGATCATGAAGCACTCGGGGGCTGCTGTGGAATATAGGTTCCAGGGGGTCCTCAGGACAGGCACAAGATGAAGGCCCAGAGGATACTCTCCATGTCAGGCTTCATAACTGTACGGAAAGGGATATACCCTAAAAGAAAGTTGAATTTATGTTTAGATATGATAGATACAGTTGTAATCCGGGTCGTTAGAAGGATAGAATAAAGATGTAAACTCTGTCCTATAATCGACTAGAATCTTGTAACCGATCGGAATCTCTTAACCGATTGGGACTCTGTAAGCCACCTCACCCCCACTATATAAGGGAGAGGGCGGGCAACAACATGGGCATCAAGCCACAGAGCATAAAACATCTTGTATCGCCCAAAGCACATAGCGCTTTGAGCAATCTTAGGTCCAAGAAACCTGCATAATCCCAAAGACACAGATTAGGTATTATCTCCGCGAGAGCCTGAACCTGTCTAAATCCCTTGTCTTGTGTGACCTTCGAGTTTGAGATCGGGCGCTTACCCCATAAATTCATTGCCGACTACAAAAGTCGACACCCCCTCCACATCAGAGCTGAACTATGCCAGTGCTTGCATGGTGTAAATGTTTTGTCCAGTTACTCCTCCAATATGAAGAGATTTGTTTCGATGCAAGATTTGAACTTAATTGGCATGAAGTCTCATGATTGCCATGTGCTTATGACAGAGATGCTCCCTGTTGCAATTAGAAGTATTTTGCCGATCAAGGTCCAGAAGACAATCACAAGGTTGTGTTATTTCTTTAACACAATTGCTCAGAAGGTCATCCACCCCGAAGTACTAGATGCTCTACAGGCTGAGGTGGTGATGACTCTATTTAATCTTGAGATGTATTTCCCTCCATTATTTTTCGATATCATGGTCTATCTCATTGTTCACCTTGTGAGAGAGATAAAGATGTGTGGGCCCCTTGTTCCTACATAGCATGTACCCGTTCGAGAGGTACAGGGGAATTCTCAAGTTCTATGTACAGAATTGATCTCGACCGGAGGGTAGCATTGTCGAAGGTTATGCAACCGAAGAGTTCATCGAATTCTGTGTCGATTACATGGCTTAGGTCGAACCGATAGGTATGCCTTGATCTCCCCATGTGGGGAGGCTCCAGGGTATCGGGACCATTAGAAGGAAAGCAATCACGCCTAATCCGGTTGCATGTGCTCAAGCCCATTTCATGGTTTTGCAACACATGGCTGTAGTGTCCCCATATATCGATGAGCAAAAGAACTGGCTACGGCAAGAGAATTCGGTGCGGTAGGAGTCTTGGATCAGGAGACAACACAACCTTCTGTTCAATAGATGGTTGAAGGAGCGACCCATCACTAGGAGCTCGTTAGGTGATATGCTGACATGGTTGACAAAAGGGCCAATATTTACAGTTGTAACATGGAAATGACATGACTTAAATGGGTACACATTTTACACGAGATATCAGGATATGAAGAGCACAAACCAGAATAGCGGTGTCAACATAGATGCGTTAAATACCGCTGGGTCGACGAGGATCTCGTACTATAAGTTCATACAGGAGATTTGGGAGCTCGACTATGTACTATTCAAGGTCCCCTTATTTCGGTGCCATTGGGTACACCTCCAGCAGATGAAGGTTGATAAGTACGGTGTCACTACTATCGACCTCGAACGTGTTAGATACCAAGACTAACCATTCGTACTCGCTAACCAAATCGTTCAAGTCTTCTATGTAACTGACCCATCCAACAAGAAGAGCCACGTAGTTCTTCAAGGAAAAAGGAGGTTTGTCGGAGTTGAGAATGTAGTAGATGAGGAAGAATACAATCAATTTGACGAGTTGCCTCCTATCGGAAATGGCATAACGGTACACGAAGAACAACCTGAGGAAGTTAGCTACACACGTGTTGATCATCGTGAATGGCTAATTTTTATACAAAAGAATAATCAAATGGAGTTATGATGAGGTCATCATGTTTATTTTAAGTGTACCTGTATTTTAATGTCAACTAGCTAGCTATGAATGTCTGGTCAAAAAATATATATGGAACTCAGTTTGTCAAGAGACAATTCTGCTTGCAAAATTAACAACTTAAGTGTTGAAATATGTACCTACCAAGAATGATGAATAATTAAGCCATGTAGTTTTATTGTGAATTATGCTTACATAAAAATACTATGCTAGAACCAACCAAACTCCACCAAACAAATGATAAATCCAATACAATAATCAACAGATTGAACAAAGGAGAAGGTCCTAAATTGCAGAAACACGAGACCTGGCTTGTTTTCTAAAATATAGCTATCTACAGATAAAATGTAGGCCTTTTACACTGATATATGCCAAATCATAACCATATAATATTCTTTTCCATACATTATTCTTGAATTCAAACACAACATACTCATCTCAGACGGTTTTGGCCTTGAACCATCTGTGATGATCAGTCATGACAAACGGTTCAAGGCCAGAACCGTTTGTAATGATCGGTCATCACAAACGGTTCAAGGCTAGAACCGTCTGTGATAACTTGGCCTTAAAAGTACTTAGCGCAACCTCCCCCAGCCTAGTCCCGCAATCCTACCGCCGTCCATTCTAGTCCCGCAACCCTAGCCGTCATCCACCTCCACCCACACGCGCCTTGTTCAACGACCACGCCGTGCCACCTCTGCCTCCCCATGCGCCACCCTCCACCTCCACTTTGCCCGCCTCTGATCATGCCAGCGTCATCCCGAGACCTCCACCCATGCTCAGCTGGCTTCGTCATGTGTGGCCACCACGTCCCTCACCAGCGTCGTCCACCTACGCCTGCCTCGTCCCGCGCCAACATCGCCCACCTTGTCCCACGCTCGCTTCATCACGCTCCGACTTTGTCCCGCGCCCCCCTCCACCCTCACCGGCCCCCTCCCCCCGATGACATCCTCCCCGTCAGTGGCCTCCTCCCCCCGGTGACCCCCGCCGAATACGAGTACTACGTCCACAACACTGAGTATAAGAAGCAAGCTAAATCTTCAATGCCCAAGGATTATATGTAAAGAAATACTTATTTTTCTATATAACCAGATTTTCTAGACTATTATCATCAAGTTTCATCATATTTTTTTCCATATTCCCCTGGTGCAACAATTGTTTCCACAACTATTTCTTTACCACTATACCATGCCCAAAGATTACATGTAAAGAAACTCAAAAGTCCTATATTACATTTTACGTATTTATCTTTTTTACTTTTAATAATGAAGTCGACGTATGTAATGTTGGTGTGTCTTATAATGATACATTGACCCTCTAAAGGAAGTGTAATAATAAATTTATTGACATGTACTTATCCTCCCATTTACGATATAAAATAAACACATAATTTTACTTTGAACCAAATGAGGCTATATTTGCCATGAAACTTCTGATGGGGATGGGTTGAAATTGTATTTGTGAAAGACCATGTGGAGGTCTATCCTTGTGTGTGATGAGTAATTGATGAGTTTTGAGCTTGTGTTGTTTTAAATTGATTTGGATTTGAAGCAATTTGAGTGTTGGTCTACCGGCTTCGGGGCTTTGGCTAGTCGGAGATCAGTCGTTCGACCTGAATGGTCGGGGCTTTGGCTGGTTGGAGACCAGTCGTCCGACCCCGAGTGGTCGGGTCGTCCGACATGAGTGGTCGGGCTTTGGTCGTGTTGCACTCACCGTCCGACTCGAGTGGTTGGGTCGTCCGACTCGAGTGGTTGAGACTCCGAGTGATTGAGTCGGAGACCGGTGAATGCACCTCGAGTGGTCGGGATGGAGACCAGATGGTCGGACCACGTGTGGTCGGGTTTCTTGGTCGGCGTAGTGTATATCGTCTGCTGAGATGGATATGTGTTGTTGGACATTGCTATGTGATGTGGTTTCCTTGTCTATGATGGTTGCAGGACTTTGGAGCTAGGTCATGGTGAGGCGAAGGGGATCGGGACTAGGCCGGGAGAGCCGAGGTCCGGATGATCAAGGTGTCGCCAAAGATGACCGAGGCCGTGGAGTAGCCGCAAGCCGAGAAGACAAAGGAATGGATGAGATGCTAACTTGGAGCTGCTCTGATCAAGGAGGACCGTTGGATCGCGGTCAGGAAGATAGAGTAGCGGGTCAAGTTAGTGTGAGTTGAAAAGCGTGCAAAACCCGTTGTGTTGTTGGGTTTCGGGTGAGCCCATGCATAGCTGTGTGAGTGGGTAAAATCTCAGCCCTTGATGGAGTGCTCTAGGGTTTAGAGGCTCCTCCAAGGGTGGTAGGTGGTCCAAGCCTGCTAAATAGACAGGGAGAGGGGTGTCTCCTTGTGAGCGTGAGCAGGTGAGGAAAGTGTACGTGAGTAGTTGAGAGTTGTTGAGAGTGACAGTGTAAGGATCAAATCTTGGCTCTTGGATGTTGGCTTAGGATTGAAGCAGGACATCCAAAGGTGGCAATTGATTCCAGGTCACTATAAATAGAGGGGTAGGGGCAGCCTCCCCTCCGTGAAGGTTCTGAGGTTTTTGCTGCTCATTTGAGTTTTGCCCACTTTGTTGTGAGGCTTTGTAAACCTCCCTTCCAGAAATGAAATGTTCTTCATTTATATTCTTGATTCATTTCCCTTACGTATTTACATTACGCACTTAAATTCTGTTATCTAAATTCCGCATTTACTTACTTGCAATTTACTTTACGTAATTTGGATTTGCCTCATCTCCTTCTACATGCTATTGAGTCTTTGTTGAAATTCATGATTGATGAACTCTTCTCTGGACTTGGTGCTTTCAATCATCTAGGCAATCCTTGCATTCTTGTTGCAAGTTAGTAAATCTGTGTGTTCTTAAAGTGCGTAAACGTGTGACTTGCAGTTCTTTAGTCTTGATTGGCTTCTGGTTCTTGTTGCCAAGGATGAAAGATTGCTGGATAAATCTTCTATAGATCATATCCCAATCATCTAGGCAATCTACAACCTCTTCTATTCAGTTTTGCAAGAAACCAATTTCTGTGCCTGGTTTTCAGATAGTGTTTCTATTTGTTTGAAGGGTTGTTTCTTCGTGTTCTTACTTGCTATGATTTGTAGAGAGTCATCCAAGGATTTCTGACCATCAACTCCCACCAGCAAGTTAGGGGTGAAGTCTGTGTTCGTGACTCTGTTTTTGGTGTTGCAGTTGTTAAACTGAAAAGGACGGAACCTTGGTTTTAATTCCTTCGATTGTTGATTGAAATAGGTTCCAAACATCCTTTGGGAGGTGCACACCTATTTTCACTGTTTTTGGATCAGCCGATCAAAAGTTACATCGATTTCTGTTTTTGAGATCGCGCTGATTTTTCTGTTCACCCAAATTCACCCGACTACTGTTCATCCGACCACTTCAGGTCGGGAGTACTGTTCACCCGAACACTATTCATTTCGAGTACTGTTCATCCGACCTCTGTAGGTCGAGGGTACTGTTCATCCGACCAGAGATACCCGACCAGTGCAGTTTCTTTCTGGTCTTTTGGTGGTTTGAATTCTAGGGGGAGAGTTTATTCGAAAATTTTATTTGGCTCCTATTCACCCCCCTCTAGTCGCCTTTTTCGATCTTTCAATTGGTATCAGAGCCGGTTCTGCTCTTTCTAGATCTTGACCGGTCTCAAGAGCCATGGCGATGGACAAGTATTCCACCAAGCCTCCCATTTTTGCTGGAGTTGATTTTTCGTTTTGGAAATCGCGGATGGAGTCATACATCACGCCTGTGGCTTCCGATATGGCGAAGGTGAAACTCCCGTATGAGGTTCCTGCTGATGAAAACGTCACGGCCGGAAATATGGCTGGCGTTGAGGCGAACGCTAAAGCAAGGAACATCCTCATACAAGGTCTTAGCCGCAGTGAGTATGATAGGATTTCTCACCTTCGTTTCGCTCATGAGATTTGGGTGACCCTCGATGCTTACCATGAGGGCACTACCCAAATCAAGACGGTTCGACAGGACCAATTCAAGCGTGAGTTCAACAAGTTTGAACAGCACGCTGGTGAGAGTCTTGACGAGTGCTTTGGTCGGTTTACGAAGATTTTGAGCGACCTCCGAGCAGTCAGTTGCATATACCCTGACTCGGATAATGCTCGACATTTCTTGACCGCACTTGGTCTTCGTGTTTGGGAAATGAAAGTGACCACCATCAAGGACACCACCGACCTGTCGACCTTGACTCTTGACGGGTTTTATTCCCACCTCAAGACTCATGAGATCGATGTCGTCTCGCGGAAGACGAAGTCTCAGTCGATGGCTTTGGTCATCAATCCCATTGGATCCTCTCTTTCTGATTCTTCTGTTGGTTTCTCTCTCTCCGCCCTTTGCGAGCTAAGCGATGACCAACTGGAAAAATTTCCAGAAAATGAGCTTGCTCTTCTTGCTCGCAAATTTTCATATGCATACAGAGAGAGAGAGAGAGGAAGAGAGGTGGGATGATCACCTGTTTCGAGTGTGGTGGCCCCAACCACATTCGAGCAAACTGTCCCAAGCTGGAGAAGGGCAAAAACGAATAAGGCGGTTCGGGCAAGAACGACCACACCGACAAGAACTGCAACAAGAAGGCCCTAGCTCGTGAGCCGGCGAAGAAGAAGTACCGCAACTTTGCCAAGAATAAGAAGCTCTTTCACCGGGTCCTCGCCGCACTGGACAACATCGAGCTCTCTGACACGGAGAACTGGAGTGATGCAAGCGAGGACGATCCGCAAGAGAAGGTGAAGGGCAAAGATAACTTCTCCGGCATGTGCTTCATGGCAGGCGCCATTGAAGTAAGCGACTCCGAGCTGTACAGCGACACGGATGAGGTACCCACCTACGACGAGTTAAATGTCGCTCGTAAATTAGGCAAGTTTCATGCTAAGGCTAGGTCGAGGTGTTCTGAGTTAGAAAAGGAAGTAGGTACCTTGACTCGGGAATTAGCTTCGCTTAGATCTTCTCCCTCCCGAGTCACTGATGACTGTACTTTGTGTGATGCTTTGCTTGTGGAGTTAGAGAACCTAAGGACTATGCATGATAGTGTGTTGTATGAACTAGATAGTCTTAGGTTGAAGAATGCTAGCAATGAATCTGTTGATACTCATTCTGTAGATGCTAATTTTCTTCCTGCTCATTCTACTCCTTCTTGTGCTAATTGCCCTAAATTGCTTGCCGAAATTGATGCCATGAGCGATCACCTTAGAAAGCTTTCTTCTAGAAACGATGAACTTGAAATGCATGCTTCTAAGGAACCAGTCAGCTCATGTAAGGGTTGTAGGCAACTAAAACTTGACAATGAGTCCTTAAATGTCAAGTGTGCTAAACTTGCTAAGGACTTACTAGATAAGTCACAAGAAAGTTGCTTGCGATGTTCTGTGATTGAGGGGGACTTGGATAAAATCCATGTCGAACTTAGGAAGAAATTAGAAGACCAAGCCAATAGAATTAGAAATGCGTCTTGCGTTTCTTGTGAGGCCCTCAAGATTGAGGTAGCCGTGCTGAGGGAGAAAAATGCACATGCTGAGAGAGCTCATCTTTCTGGTTCTTCTTCTTCTTCTTCTCCCTGTTCTTCTTGTGCTTCTTTCTTTCGAGATTGCCAGTATCTTATGAGCACTCTCGAGAAGTTTGTTGGAGGAAAGAAGAAGCTCAATCTTATTCTAGACCAATCCAAGATTAGTAGATTCAATCAAGGTCTAGGATTTGATCCCTTGGAGCACGCTCGGGCGCATCCTCCCACCATTGTGCGCGGCTCCAAGAGTGGTGAGATTGTGGTAGCTCCCAGAGTGAGCACCACCAAGTTTAGGTCTGCTGGGGTTGTCCATAGGACTTCTGACCAGAAGGATGTTACTCCTGTTGCTTCTGTCTCTAGCAAGGCGAAGTACACATGCACCTTCTGTAAGAAGGATGGTCACCTAGTAGATTTCTGCTTCAGGCACGCCAAGATCACTCGGCGTGAGCGTGTTGCTGCTCTTAGGGGTATTCAGGGTCATCCCCAGACTTTGAGTGCTCCTAAGGCACACAGTGCATCTAGACAGGTTAGAGAGTTGCCTGTTTTTGGGCAGCGTCTAGGACTCGGTTTTCATGCTGGTTCTTCGAGTTTTAGTCTTGTAGCTGTTCGTAGTCAGTCTTTCCGCCGTCCTTTTGATATTCCTCGTTTTTCCCATCGAGGTAGATATCAACGGCGTGAGGAGTTTTCTGGTAGGAGATTTATGAAGCCTCACTGGGGTGGCTCGACTTTTGCACCACGGCATGCCAACCCAGTTTCAGCTCCTAGATCATCTACTAGAGTTGCTACTGATCTTGGTAGGGTTAAACGTCAGAGAGACACTCGAGTCCAGTCTTCTTCTGTGACTGGTACTCTGAGGCATCGTGTGGTTCAGTATTGGGTTCCCAAATCTTCACTCTATCCCAGTACTGAGTCATCTCTCTCTCTTGTGTCTTGATCAGTTAAATCGGATGGGGAAGGAGATGTTTGGATTGTCGACTCGGTTGTTCTCGCCATATGACCGAGATTCTCGATGGTTCTCTTCCTAATCCGAGCCCCGTGATGAGTTGATCACTTTCGGGATGCTTCTTCGTAGAGTCATTGCTAAAGGTACCATCTGCATTAACCAAAATTTCATTCTTAAAGATGTTGCCTTAGTAAGTAAGCTGCAATACAATCTGCTCTCTGTTTCTCAGCTTATTGATGACTCTTTCGAGGTAAGCTTCAAGAGTAATACCTGTAGAATCCTTGATTCATCAGAGGGTTAGTTTGCGGGATTTCTAGATTTGGGAGAGTCTTTCGTGCTGATTTTTTTGCTTCTTCTGGAGACTCTCTTCGATGTTTGATTGCTTCTGAGTCCCGTGATCTCTCCTTCTAGTATAGGAGACTTGGTCACATTGGTTTTGATCATTTGACTCGAGTTAGCAGCCACGATCTCATTCGGGGTTTGCCCAAACTCAAGATGGTTAAAGACTTAGTTTGCTCTCCTTGCCGACATGGCAAGATGGTTACTGCTTCTCATCCTCCAGTGACCGTAGTGATGACTGATGCACCAGGACAGCTTTTACATATGGACACTGTTGGTCCAGCTAGAGTGCAGTCAGCAGGAGGGAAGTGGTATGTTCTTGTCATCGTTGATGATTTTTCTAGATTCTCTTGGGTATTCTTCATGGCCTCGAAGGATGAGACTTTTTCTCACTTCAGGGGTTTGGTCAGTAGGTTGTCTATTGAGCTCCCATGTGCATTACGAGCTATACGCAGTGATAATGGCACGGAGTTCAAGAATTCCTACTTTGAGAGTTTTTGTGTGGAGTCTGGTTTAGAGCATCAGTTCTCTTCTCCCTACGCCCCTCAGCAGAATGGCATAGTGGAAAGGAAGAACAGGACCCTGGTTGAGATGGCTAGGACGATGCTAGATGAGTACAGTACTCCTAGGAAGTTTTGGACTGAGGCTATAGCTACTGCTTGCCATGTTTCTAATCGCGTGTTTTTGAGAGCACATTTGCATCGCACTTCTTATGAGTTGAGGTATGGGCGAAAGCCCAGTGTGTCTCATTTTCGCTTTTGGTTGCAAGTGTTTTATCTTGAAGTCCGTAACCTAGATAAGTTTGAGTCTCGCTCTTACGATGGTATCTTTCTAGGTTACTCGCCTTCTTCTCGTAGCTATAGGGTCCGGAGTGTTGATGCGCATAGGATCATATAGACTGTGATGTGACCTTTGATGAGGCTAGCCCAGAGCTAGACCGATGTTTGTGCTCTTCTTATCCCTCCGAGACCATCTTTGAAGAAGATAAGGATGATGGAGATAATGGTGTTCCACCGGATCCAGTCCCCTCTGCACTTGAGGTGCCTCCTGTTTCTATTTCTGCACCTCAGGGAGACCAGCCCTTGCCTTCCGACTCTCCTTCAGCTAGTGGCTCTGTTCCTACTTCTTCTGTTCAAGAGGTAGAGGCCACTGCATTCTGGACCTCCCGTAATATTCAGAGACGTCATCCTCCTGATCAGATGATTGGCGATTTGTTCGAGCGTGTCACCCGCTCAAGAACGGGTCTGTCCTCTTTCTGCCTTCACTCTGCCTTCGTTGCCTCCTTTGAGCCGAAGGATGTTTCTCATACATTATCCGATGAGTCGTGGATTAATGCTATGCATGAGGAACTTGAGAACTTTGAGAGGAACAAGGTATGGCAGCTTGTTAAGCCCCCATCTGGTCATAATGTCATTGGGACCAAGTGGGTGTTCAAAAACAAGCAGAGTGAAGATGGGGTTGTAATTAGAAACAAGGCTAGACTAGTTGCACAGGGCTTTTCTCAGGTTGAGGGTCTTGACTTTGAGGAGACCTTTGCTCCTGTAGCTAGGCTAGAGGCTATCCGAATCCTGCTTGCATTTTCTGCATCTAAAGGCTTCAAACTTTATCAAATGGATTTCAAGAGTGCATTCCTCAATGGCTATATTGAGGAAGAGGTTTATGTCAGGCAACCTCCAGGATTCGAGAACCCCAAGTTTCCGAGTCATGTATACAAGCTTTCCAAAGCTCTGTATGGACTCAAGCAGGCCCCCAGAGCATGGTATGAGAGGCTCAAGTCTTATCTTCTCATCCATGACTTTAAAATGGGCATAGTAGATAAAACTCTGTTCATCAGACACCATGAGTCTCATTTTCTTCTTGTCCAGATTTATGTGGACGATATCATTTTTGGTGGCTCGTCTCATTCTCTTATCTCTCAGTTTTCTGATGTGATGAGTACAGAGTTTGAGATGAGTATGATGGGCGAGTTGAGCTACTTTCTTGGCTTCCAAATCAAGCAGACTCGGGAGGG
This sequence comes from Otatea glauca, assembly GCA_036346275.1. Lineage (NCBI taxonomy): Eukaryota > Viridiplantae > Streptophyta > Magnoliopsida > Poales > Poaceae > Otatea > Otatea glauca. The sequence goes on from CM070719.1 coordinate 28,009,363, forward strand.
TACTTTCTTGCATCAAGGCAAATATACCCGTGACCTCCTGAGGCGCTTCGACATGTCAGATGGGAAGCCGGTGATGACTCCTATGGCCACCACTGCTGTCCTCGAGCTCGATGAGGATGGTGTGCCTGCTGATCAAAAGGAGTTTCGGAGCATGATCGGCTCCCTCTTGTACCTCACTGCTTCGAGGCCGGACATACATTTCGCTGTGTGTCTATGCGCTCGATTTCAAGCTTCTCCTCGCGCCTCTCACCGCCAGGCGGTCAAGCGCATCTTCATTTACCTTCGTGCTATCACTGATTATGGTATTTGGTACTCTTCTTCTTCTTGTCTATCTCTTAGAGCCTTTTCCGATGCCGATTTTGCTGGCTGTAGGTTAGATAGGAAGAGCACTTCTGGCACTTGCCAATTCATTGGCACTTCTCTTGTTTGTTGGTCATCTAGGAAGCAATCTGGGGTTGCACAGTCCACCGCTGAGGCCAAGTATGTTGCTGCAGCCAGTTGCTGTAGCCAGGTGCTCTGGATGAGATCGACCTTACGGGACTATGGATTAGAGATAGAGAGTGTGCCACTTTTCTGTGACAACACTTCAGCTATTTGCATTGCTAAAAACCCAAAGGCAACATTCCGGACCAAGCACATTGATATTAGATATCACTTCCTTAGAGACCATGTGGAGAAGGGAGATATCGCGCTTCAGTTTGTAGAGAGTGACCTCCAGTTAGCCGATATCTTCACCAAGCCTTTGGATAGCTCCAGGTTTGTTGTCTTGAGGAGTGAGCTTGGAGTCGTGAGCCCTTACGGCCTTTCGTGAGGGGGAGCTGGTTTGTATATTATGTACTATATATTCTCTTCCAGCATTTCCTTTATTCTTCTGGGTGACTTTGGGCTTGTTTTCTTAAGTTGAGTTCACTCACTTAGACTTCTGGCATGCTTCGCATGGACCTCTTATCTTGTGCTTTAGGTTGCTATCATGCGTGATTAGTTGTTCTCTCTTCTCTCTAGGTTGAGTTCCCTCACAGTCTTTTAAGTCTAGCAGGTTTTGGACCTCCTGGGTAGACAGGGTCTGTGTGCACTCCTTAGTTGGGATCTAGAGTCAGCTTCCCTATGTCAGTCATTTGGGAAGATAAGAGCGAGTCTAAGCTGTAGTGAGTTTCTTATATCTTTTCTATGCTCTATAGCCATCCAGTTTTACAGTTTCTCGATTTCTTCTCCTCATTCTGTTTTTCTAGTTATTATTGAGTTCATTCGGGTTTTCTTTATGCCTAATCTTGATAATAACCCAACTTTAACCAGATTTGAGCTTAAAATTGATTCAATTGTTAAGGGGGAGTTTGGGAATCTGTTCATGCATTGCATTTAGACCGCATTTTCCGTTTTATGAGCTTTGTCTATTATGCATTTGACTCAATCTTCGTGAAATACATCATGCTATATCTTTCGAAGAAAATCACTAGCTTAGATATGTCCAAGTTCATTTATCAAGCTAATGTTTATTGAAATCTGAAAAACTTAAAAGCTTTAAATGAAAACTTGATGAAACATGTTGCTTTTACTTACTAAGTTTCTTCTCTAAGAGCTTTTACCATGAATTATGAAATTTTGGAATTCTCTAGAGTCCCTATAGCAACTTGGGTGGAATTTGCTTGATCCATATTTGAGTCCTTCAGAATTGCTTATATGTGCTAAATTGAAAATTAAAAAAAAATTGACACTTTTGTGCAAAATTGATTTCGGCAATTTATATTCTCGAGACTGCCTCCCATTGCATTTGGGATGAACTTGGAATATATTGTGTATGACCAAGATCATTCTCTTAAGAGTTACTCTTGAGATGATCGAAAATGGCTTGAGTCAATCAACAAAAAAATTTGCAAATATCAAACACATAAGTGGGTAAAGAATGCAAATAATGTCAAACATTTGCACCCCGCTATGTTTTTCGAAGTCTTAAAGAAAATCTGCATAAATTGAAAAATGGGCTCGAAGGACCTAATATGCACTTCAAATCTCCAAAGTGTTGAGTAGGTTGAACTCTAGGTTTTCCATTTGATCCCTGAGTGGTTTTGCTTCTAGTTTTGAAACTTTGCTAAGTTTTGCACTTGTCAAATCTTGTTAAAAATGATACATTTTCAAAACCTAGCTTATGAGCAAAATTTGTTATTTGCACTTGGACATGTCTTAGTTTGGTCATTATCTGAGATTGATAAGCTTGGTGTCATATCTTGCCATTATGATCATTTGGATAATCTTCAAAGCTCCCTTAGGTTGCATTTCATGCATACATAAAAGAGGGAGAAAATTCTATTTTGATACCTATATTGCCAAAAGGGGGAGAAAATGTAGAAAAAGGCATCATTTAAAATGTAGAAAAGGGGGAGATAAAAATGTGTAAATCTTTGCTATCTCTTATGGATCATAATCACATTTGGCACTTATGATTGGTTTTTAGAGCTTTTGTGGAAAATTTGCTCTTTTCATGGTCTTGCTCTAAATTCCTTCTGCTTGGTCATAATTTTATATCTTTCTCTCTGGACCAAGTTTTGGCTTTGCAATCAAATTGCTTTCTTCTTCTCTCTTTCAAACTCAAAACTTATGCCTTTTTCATGTGTTTGTCAATATACTCATCAAGGGGGAGATTGAAAGACCATGTGAAGGTCTATCCTTGTGTGTGATGAGTAATTGATGAGTTTTGAGCTTGTGTTGTTTTAAATTGATTTGGAGTTGAAGCAATTTGAGTGTTGGTCTACCGGCTTCGGGGCTTTGGCTAGTCGGAGACCAGTCGTCCGACCTGAGTGGTCGGGGCTTTGGCTGGTTGGAGACCAGTCGTCCGACCCCGAGTGGTCGGGTCGTCCGACCTGAGTAGTCGGGGCTTTGGTTGTGTTGCAGACCAGTTGTCCGACCCCGAGTGGTTGAGACTCCGAGTGATTGAGTCGGAGACCAGTGAACAGACCTCGAGTGGTCGGGATGGAGACCAGTGGTCAGACCACGTGTGGTCGGGTTTTCTTGGTCGGCGTAGTGTATATCCGTCTGCTGAGATGGATATGTGTTGTTGGACATTGCTATGTGATGTGGTTTCCTTGTCTATGATGGTTGCGGGACTTTGGAGCTAGGTCATGGTGAGGCGAAGGGATCGGGACTAGGTGGGAGAGCCGAGGTCCGGATGATCAAGGTGTCGCCAAAGATGACTGAGGCGTGGAGTAGCCGCAAGCCGAGAAGACAAAGGAATGGATGAGATGCTAACTTGGAGCTGCTCGATCAAGGAGGACCGTTGGATCGCGTCGGGAAGATAGAACAATGGGTCAAGTTAGTGTGAGTTGAAAAGCGTGCAAAACCCGTTGTGTTGTTGGGTTTGGGTGAGCCCATGCATAGCTGTGTGAGTGGGTAAAATCTCACCCTTGATGGAGTGCTCTAGGGTTTAGAGGCTCCTCCAAGGGTGGTAGGTGGTCCAAGCTCGCTAAATAGACAGGAGAGGGTGTCTCCTTGTGAGCGTGAGCAGTGAGGAAAGTGTACGTGAGTAGTTGAGAGTTGTTGAGAGTGACAAGTGTAAGGATCAAATCTTGGCTCTTGGATGTTGGCTTAGGATTGAAGCAGACATCCAAAGGTGGGAATTGATTCTGTGTCACTATAAATAGAGGGTAGGGCAGCCTCCCCTCCGTGAAGGTTCGAGGTTTTGCTTTGCTCATTTGAGTTTTGCCCACTTTGTTGTGAGGCTTTGTAAACCTCCTTCCGAAATGAAATGTTCTTCATTTATATTCTTGATTCATTTCCTTACGTATTTACATTACGCACTTAAATTTCATTATCTAAATTCGCATTTACTTACTTGCAATTTACTTTACGTAATTTGGATTTGCCTCATCTCCTTCTACATGCTATTGAGTCTTTGTTGAAATTCATGATTGATGAACTCTTCTCTGGACTTGGTGCTTTCAATCATCTAGGCAATCCTTGCATTCTCGTTGCAAGTTAGTAAACTGTGTTCTTAAAGTGCGTAAACGTGTGACTTGCAGTTCTTTAGTCTTGATTGGCTTCTGGTTCTTGTTGCCAAGGATGAAAGATTGCTGGATGAATCTTCTATAGATCATATCCCAATCATCTAGGCAATCTACAACCTCTTCTATTCAGTTTTGCAAGAAACCAATTTCTGTGCCTGGTTTTCAGATAGTGTTTCTATTTGTTTGAAGGGTTGTTTCTTCGTGTTCTTACTTGCTATGATTTGTAGAGAGTCATCCAAGGATTTCTGACCATCAACTCCCACCAGCAAGTTAGGGGTGAAGTCTGTGTTCGTGACTCTGTTTTTGGTGTTGCAGTTGTTAAACTGAAAAGGACGGAACCTTGGTTTTAATTCCTTCGATTGTTGATTGAAATAGGGTCCTCACATCCTTTGGGAGGTGCACACCTATTTTCACTGTTTTTGGATCAGCCGATCAAAAGTTACATCGATTTCTATTTTTGAGATCGCGCTGATTTTTCTGTTCACCCAAACACTATTCACCCGAGTACTGTCCATCTGACCACTTCAGGTCGGGAGTACTGTTCATCCGACCACTTCGTGTCGGGAGTATTTTATTCATCCGACCAGGCTGGTCGGGGTACTCTTATTCACTCGAACACTATTCATTTCGAGTACTGTTCATCCGACCTCTGTAGGTCGGGGGTACTGTTCATCCGACCAGATATACCCGACCAGTGCAGTTTATTTCTGGTCTTTTGGTGGTTTGAATTCTAGGGGGAGAGTTTATTCGAAAATTTTATTTGGCTCCTATTCACCTCCCTCTAGTCGCCTTTTTCGATCTTTCAATTTGATTTTTGAATAGGGTGCAAGGTTCCAAAAACCACCATAGGAAATCCTTTTTAACCAATCAGTTTTTTACTTGAGCTCTCTGAATGCATACTTCCAATCTTGAATTGGAAAATGGTAATTGGTAACCACCTTGTAACTAGCTGCTAACTACTTCTTTGGGTGCAGCAGTAGATTTATTTCAAGGAACATTTATATGTGTCTTTTAACCTTCATTCTTGTCCAGAGCAGTAGTTAAAGTTGGAGCCCCTGTGTTGTTTCTGGAAAAAAAAAGGAGCATCATAGAGTTATGGTTTCGTAGAGTATCTAATCCTGAAGAATTGGGAAGTTAGTAACAAACTCTTCCTGAGCCCGTGATCTAAATGAATGAGCAAAGTCCTTTTCCACCCAAGGAGGTAGTACCAAAATAGACATTTCCTTTACATTTTTCAAATAAGCGGCTACTGTGGTACCCACTTCTTCCCTTTTCCTCCTGATCTCTTTAGCATAATCCAAGTGCAGGTCAGGGTTTAGTCACTCTAAGTCCACTGCATCCTTGTAAAAATGCTTTAGCTTGACAAACAAAAAGCCAATATGGGCGTCTATGATACACTAAAGAGAGGTCCTCATGGTATTGCTCATATTAGAAATGTGGTTGACAATATGCTTCATTACGATTTGATACTATCAACCAGTTCTCCAACAGATTGATTATCTTCACAAAAAATCTTCTTGAAGTATGCTTCTAGGCAAAAAAGCCTTAAGTAAATATTTTTTATTTTCTTAAGTCTTGGGAGCTAGCTCACGAGGATTATTGACAAGATCAACATTTTATGGTCAAAGTCTCTCTAAAGAATAGTCCCATATACTAAGGGCTCACTCCATAACGGTTATGTCAACGGTGTACATGAAATTTTCAAGGCCGTCACGCTGGAGATGCCCCCAAACGATGAGATCGTCACACTAGGGGATACCACTGGCACATTCATCCAGTGGCCCAAGAAGGACATCTCCTTCAACGCCCGCCCAGGAGCATCGAAGCTAAAAACACTACTAGAGCCACATGATGCGCCGGAGCTACCAGTACTACCGGAGCCATGTGATGCACCAAAGTAGCCCGCCAAATCGGCTACTGTGTCCCGTCAAGCACAGACCGTTACTGCAGTTCGGGCCCAGTTGTCTCCTATGAAGACGATATTTGGTAGAAGGGGAGGCAGAGACAAGGGCAAATCGAAAGGGACCACGTCAGCCTATGACTTTCCGTTTGCCCCATTGGTGCAGCAATTCGAGCTGGGGCAGCCGTTCGTACCAGATGAGCCCAAGGAGACGCTTACATTAGCTTGCATTAGATTGCAAGATTGGTACATGGAACAAGCCAACAAGCCGATGGCACAACGGACATCGAGTATCTCGGTGAGCTTTAAGGAGGAGCATTTCTTACACCGGTTTTTAAATGACATCTTCTTGGTTGGCTTCTCCGACTTTTTCGATCTGTACAACCTCAAAGCGCTCGACGCCTCACTCTTAAGATGCTGGACAATATAAGTGTGTGCAATCATCATCTACATTTCTACCGCACCGATAAATATCATATATATATATATGATCCTTGATTTTGTATATGTAGATATATGATCCTGGAAGCAATATCAAGGAAACAACTGGTGGGTTTCGCCGACCTACACATGGTGTCCAAGCAAATCATGGATGAAGATAAACGAGTCGTCCACGAGTACATCGAAAAAGTAATGCTGGCTCATTCGAACAAAAAATTCATACTTTTACCCCACAACCAGGGGTAAGTGCTTCGTCCAGATGCTATACTTGTTGATTTGTACTATATATCGCACCTCGAAGTTAGGTTAAGTGACAATTACGACATACATATGTAAGTTTCACTGGATTCTACTTGTAATTATACCGAGACAGAACCGAGTTATTTACCTTGATTCCAAAAAGGACGGCACCTACGACTTGAAGCCTATCAAAGATTTACTCGATACGTCGTTCGGTGTCTACAAATATAGGGGAGGGCCACACAAGAAGAACCCACCAACTCTAAAGCATACTTATAACTTTTCGGTATCCGATAGTACACCAGCAGCCAAAGGGCACCGACCTATGTGTATTCTACGTTTGCCACAACATGGCACTCCTTGTTGGTTCACAGAAGACCAATGTCATACAGGTCTGTCAATCTTGCAACAATTATCTCCACTTATTAATTTATATACACGCAAGACTTTACTCTTCCCATCACAGGCTTGACAATGCGCTGAATCTGCGTTGGAACAGGCTGAACTGCTAAGTATTCGAGGACACATCTGTGCCTTCTTGATGCGTAAGGTCTTAAATCCAAAGGGTAGATGCCATTCAGGGCTCAACTGATGAGTTGTGAATTTGTTACTTACCATGCATTCAGATTAATTTATGAACCTTGTGCTGTGAATTTATCATTTGTACTTCTGAATCCAATTAGTTAGTATATATGTGAGTTGATTTTTGAAATGGATGTGATGTACATATGTTGTAACGTGCGATCTGAGTTGATTGATTTATGAAATAGATTCGTTGTATGTTGTGTAACATGTGATTGGAGTTCATTTTTTAACTGTATGTCATTATAATATGCTGGTGATGTTGTGTACTATCTTTTGTTTCAGAGAGCATGGCTAGCATTTCCTGAGGCTAGCCAGTAAATTAAAATTTAGTAAAAAATGAAAAATCAACATCATACTAAAGAAGAACCGCCTGTGATGAGGGGATCATCATAGACTGGAACTCCAATTTTGAATCGTCTGTGATGTGAGCCTCTTTACAGACGGTTCTTATTTAGAACCGTCTGGATGAACGATCATCACAGACGGTCCCAAAGTGGAACCGTTTGAGATGATACTACATCACAGACGATTCCAATTTGGAACCGTCTGTGATGAGTTTTTTTACAGACGGTTGGAAAACCGTCTGTAATAACTCTTTGTCATCACTGACAGTTTGTTACAGCCGGTTCATAAAACCGTCTGTGATGTGATTTGTGAATCATCTGTAATGTAGGTTTGTGCAATAGTGAATGAATCCACGTGCAGAGAGAAAGCCTAAGCATGCATGTAGTTTCTGGTGGCTGGTGCTTTGGAAATTCCGAAGGTTTTGTCCTTCATGTTGGTTCCCATTTTCATTTTGTATCCTCTATTTTTTATTCTTTGTAAGATGCCAATTCCTGAAAATTGTCTGAAATCTATGAATTTGCGTAGTAGGATCTTCACGACTTCATCCACTTCTATATAATTTCTACTATGAAATTCTTTTTGTCCAAACAGAAAATCACTTCGAAAGTTCGAATAATAAAGTGAACGCACGTGCATATGCCGAAGGACTTCGAGTTGCAACCAATATGAATGCGCCCTCCTCTTTGTCAGCGCATGCAACAAAAGCCAAAACGGGACTTCTTTCGGAACGTAGCTGTCAATAGACCTCATATACATAATCCTCAATTCTGGATAATCGTTTTTATTATACAGTAAATTCTAGAATACTAATCTATACCACATAAAAATCCCTGAACTCGTGTCCAATATTGACAACGACTTGTATTTTTTTAGCAAGTAAAGTACTGTGTATGTCTAGCAACTCATAGGTTGGTACAACTAATCTAATAATGCGCTTGCCAAATGGCTCATATATATATATATAGAGAGAGAGTATGTTGCTACAATAGAGTGTCTGTTAGAAACGGAAGATCAAATTATTTGGAGGTGGAGTGCTACACTTCAATACAATGAATCCAGTGCGTACAAATCTTTCTTCCTTGGACTTACCTAATACTTTCCCAGGTACAAAGCCACACCGGAGCCTTCCTATTCCAGGTACATGCCCATTCTGCCTGCAGGAGCAAGACAGAGCAGACCATATCTTTGTGGGCTGCCCAACAAGTCGCGAGGTCTGGTTTAATCTGCTTCGCGGAACGGGGCGTCAGGCACTCATGGCAACACGGTCTGGCAGCTTTTGAAGGATCGGAATGCAAGCGTGTTCAACGCAGCAACCTCAACGTCAAGCAAAACACTTCAGGCTGTCTGCGAAGAAGGGATGGCGGGGATACAGGCTAAAACAGGAATCCAAGATTACCTCGGAAATCATATTACGATCAATTCCTAGATTACCAGGGAAAAGGAATCTTTGTTGTTGCACTTTTTATTATTTGCTTTAATTTGTCACGGTCAAATTTTAAACTTTCGAAATTCAAAATCCAAATTATGATTTATTGATTTATTCGAATATTTGAATATCAGAGTTATGGATTTAATTCCTTTTCAAAAATATGAATTTCAAAACCTAAATATCAAAATTTGAATCCTAAATTTTAGAATCTTAAATTCAGACAATTTAAATTTTTGGATTTTGAAAATCCATTTTACGATATTTTGAATCTTAAATTTCGGAATTTTCAATTCTCGATTTCACATATTCCAATTCTGGGAATTTAAATTTTATAAATTTGAATTTTAGAAGTTTCAATTTTTGAATTTTAGACTTTCAAATCCTGAGTATTTAAATTCCAAAACTCAAATTTTAAATTTTCAAAGATCCCAAAATGAGATTTTGAATCATAAAAAATAAAATTTTGAAGGTTCAAATTTTGAAATTTAAAATTTTAGTTTTTAATTTGAAGTTTATAATTATTAACCTTTGAGGTTCAAATTTTCAAATCCAAAAATTTAAATTTGTGGACTCGTTGGTTCGAGTTATGAAATGACTATTTTATAGTTTCCTTCAAATCAACCAAATGTTGGAATCTTATATTACTGGTAATGTGTTTAATGGTAATCGATTGAGGGGAATATTAGATTGCAGGAATATGAGATTGTACATACTAAACTCACCCTTGATGCGGTACATGCAGGTCATTTGTGTGTTTCGAAAAAAAAGAGTGAAAATTTTAATATCAAACGAAAAATAATAGTCTGAATTTTCAGTTTCCTTTTTTCAGAACAGTCTGAATTCTCAACTTACCTGCTCCTATTGATTATTGTCTAGTAATCACGCAATTATTAGAAATTTAAGTGCGTGTTGATATGAGGTAGCCTATGGAAATCGTACATGGAAGATACACCATAGTACAATGACACAGTATATGTGTTAGTCATCACAAGAGAGACGCAAAAATATTTTAGGTTCTTTTTGATAAAAATAGAAAGCTGGTACAAGTGGTAGTTTCCAGGAAAGATGTTGAAAGGAGAGAACAAGACAAGTTCTCAAGGTCGTTATCATGCCCTAAAAGTTTGGATGGAACTAAAAATCTTGCTTTAAATTAATGATACATAGTGAGGAGATTATACTTGTGGGTAGTTCTGCTATGGGCACCAGGATATGGAGCACATGCTAGGCTTCAATCTTAAATATGGACATTGTACTAGGTGTTAGGATTGAATTTATAACTTATCGTATACAATATTTTGTTGATTACTCAAATATAAGTTAATTCAGAATCGGTCCTCATGAAATAATTTTTGTGTTTGACTATTAATGTACAAAAATATGTAGTTTGCTTGTGTGAAATTGGTATTACTAGATGTATACTTACATAACATAATTATCAATTAAAGTGATACCTTGTAGACCGCAACAATGTCCAAAACAAGCTGGATTTGCGACCGGGGAAGTATACTTGCTGTCACAATTTTCATGGACTATCATCCCGGATTTGTCTGGTTGTTGGTGTGAAAATACCACCTCTAGAAACATTAGCCAATATTTGTTAGAAAATATTAAACCCTATGATCAACTAATAATGTTCAAGTCTTGACAAGGGAAGATGTAGGCTGTGTATGGTCTAATCCATTAAGTTAGTTTGAGGATATGTTTGGTCTACAACCTGCTCCAACATTGCTAAGATTTGGCTCATGTCAAGGTGCTATATGAAATAGCATTCATTCGTTTGCACTTGAATACCTTGGCAATTTTGTCGAGTCTAATATTTAATGACAGCTTCACACACTCACCAAGAAGAATGTGTTGCTGGTATTTGATTTTTCATCATTTTTAATTCGTTTTTCAACCCTAATGTGGCTAAAACTGGAAAGCCAAAATTAACCGCTCTTGTATTGATTACCACATAATTCCTGAAGAGAAAATAGAGTTACTTGAGGCTTTCAACCAAACACATTCTCATATGTACATTACCAAAGGTGCATGCATTGAGACCAAACAGTAGTTGAACATTTATATTACTGAGATTTATCATCGCATATGTCAATCGATACATCACCAGTTGAGATGGCATAACTAAAGGAACTGGTACTCCGGATCAATGGTACATGAATGGGTTCTCCAAACGATGATTTTATATAATAAAGACTTGTTTGACAATTATGCATCTTGGTGCCACCATGTTGGTTGACCATGTTGTGATCGGTACACATTCATCAAGCATATATATATATATAAAGTTTTAAAAAAAGCGTTCCTTCTTTTTTTTCTCTGAAATAGCAAAATGAGTACGTTTTGCATCGTTTTCAAAAGAACAATTTTTATTATTTCACTTTTTAATTTTATTTTATTACTAATGTATCGTAACTTTATTTTTATAAATATAACGTTTTTGGCCACGTGACAATCAACACTGCCACCCACCTGTCACGCCATGAACAGGATAGCGTGCGGTCGCCTTGCAGTAACTGCAGTAGCGACCGCATGCGATCGCTTTCCATTTCAACATTGGCGAGTTTTGCTGTCTTGCCTTCTTCCAACTTTTTTGCAAGGAGAGCTGCAGAACCAAAAAAAGGGTCATTCTTTTGCTGTTCTGGCTCAGGCAGGGAGGAGATGATGAAGAGGCGGCTGTTCTTGCTTCTGTTCTTGTGCGTCGCTGGACCCAGGATCACTTCTGCCGACACCAACGCACAAGATGGTAAGCTTGATAGCTTTTTCTATTGGAGAACTTCTGCTCTTCTTGCCTTTTTGGTTCTTGTTCGAGTCTCTTTATTTTTCTTGTTTTTGCTTGATGTTGATGTCCAATTTCCGTGCCAGTACGGGGTCAGGTTTTATTTTGTTACGATTTCCAGCTACTTAATTGGCTTGGGAGTTCATTTTTTTTTGTAGCATGTAGTGTTCAGATGAACTAGGGATTGGAAATCTTGAGTTGTTATGTGCTGATTAATTTGTTTGGATGGATTTTTCGTTTTGGGGAGGTAATTTGTTCGAATGGATGGACTGGAAATGGCACCAGGGAAACAGATCAGAGAAGAAGAAGATGCTTTCCTGTGTTCTTGGTGTCATGATTAAGTTACGTCTTGTGTTCTTGATGTCATTATTCAGTTTATAGTCTTACCTCTTCTACGTCTTGTGTTCTTCTTGTTTCCCCAGACTTTTTTGTTCCGATAAAATCAGCACGTCGAACTTTTTCGTACTCTGTATTCGGTTGCATTATGATATATATGAGCGAACATGGAATTTGTGAATCCTGCAGTTTCATGATGCCAAACACTATATTTTCATGCTAACTGATATATTTCAGAATATATTTTTATGGTACTTGCATTGAAAATTTGGCCTTGTTACTTTGTTAGTGTTAGTGAAGCCTCTATGACATATGAGCAATTTTGCAGAAAATATTACTGCCGAGTTCAGCCTAATTTCTGCATGTCACAATCTCTTTATTAAATCATTATCCAGCAGCTGGTCGTAATGTTGTTTGACAAGTTGTTGTCTCCCTCCTCCCCTTGTAGCGTCTGCTCTCAAATCCTTGGTGAAGAAATGGAAAAATTTGCCTGCTAGCTGGGGGAAATCTAACGATCCTTGTGGCACAAAATGGGATGGAATTGAATGCAATGGCAACTCAAGGGTCACATCACTGTGAGTAGAGTTGATCCCAGAAATTTTAGCTGTTGTGCAAGATTCTGCTTTCGATTTTGCCTAACTCTCGTCCAACATGGTAGAAATCTATTCGGCATGAACATCGCAGGCACTCTCAGTGATGATATAGGAAGCCTGACGGAGCTGACGATCTTGTGAGTGCTACCATACTTTGTTCTATGAAAACTATCCTAAATTTTTCAGAGTTCTGAAATTGAGCTTCTGAGCATTCCAAATTAGGTTCAGTGCTGAGATAATTCATGATATGGATGCCTCAATGCTGTTTTTTGTTTTATGTGTAATACCCTGGTCTGTTAATGTGAAGGGACATGTGATCCATGTAAAATGGTAGTGAGATTAGTCTAACATTGCTTGTATAAAGTGAGTTGTAGTAGTATATAATACCTATTAGATCTAAATATAATATCTTTAGGTTAACCCTTTTACACGAAGTGAAAACAAAAGTGTAAACAGGGTGCTATACATGTGTGGGTCTGCCTCATGGTTGGCTAGGCTTGGATCAGATTTTGGGCTAGGATGTTACATTATATGATTAGGCAAGAAGGTAATATTAGGACACTGAATCACTTACTGATGAATGCACTGTAGGAATCTATCCTCAAATAGAGGCCTTGGTGGTCCACTGACAGCTGCTATTGGGAAGTTGGTTCAGCTTGAAATCATGTAAGTTGCAACAGTTTCCATTACTGAACAAAGGAGGCCGTGCTCTACCTATGAACTGTACAATCTTCAGTTTCCACCTTAAACTACTGACTTACTATCTTGGGTGTAACTTGGATTATTTTATAGTGCATTAATAGGTTGCAGTTTCAGTGGTACTATTCCGAGCGAACTAGGCAGCCTGTCAAACCTCATATTCTTGTAAGATTATTCTTCCTTTCAACATTTCTGAGTTTTGTTTGCAAGATGTCTCTGTCTGTTGGATCTCAATGTGATATCTTGATTCCATGTCCATCCACAGAGCTCTGAACTCGAACAAATTCACGGGCAGCATCCCACCCTCGTTGGGCAAGCTCTCCAATGTTACATATCTAGACCTAGCTGATAACCAGTTGACTGGACCTCTCCCAAACTCCAGGGACAACGAAACTGGATTGGACCAGCTACTTAACGCACAACACTTGTGAGTGCCATTAGTAAAATCAGTTTCTTGCTAATCATATTTATTACTTTGTTATCAGTCATTCATACGTCTCTTCCCTTTTTAGCCATCTCAACCAAAATATGCTGCAAGGTTCTATCCCAGAATATCTGTTCAACTCCAGTATGAAACTCCTGCACATGTAAGTTCAAAGGTTCAGGTCTTGCCTTCTGTATTATTTGGAATGTAATTTGTCTGACTATGATTTGTTGTGTCCAGACTTCTGGACAGGAATAGGTTTAGTGGACTGATTCCGGCATCTATTGGGGTAATTCCAACACTCGAAGTACTGTAAGTGTTCAGAGAACTTGCTCTAGAATTCCTTTGGGCAGTTAGGCTGTTTGTAGCAAGCTGATCATTTTGACGTGTTCTCTGAAAACAGCCGTCTAAATAACAACAATTTCACGGGCCATGTTCCTGCTATGGATAACCTGACTAAGCTCCATGTTCTGTAAGTTATCGCGCCAACCATTTCGAAAATCTTATTTAGCTGGGATAAGAACTGTTGTGTCACTTGTAACATTTTTTCTTGAAAATCTCCAGGATGCTGTCAAATAACATGCTAAGTGGACCAATGCCTAATTTAACCGGAATGACCGGGCTCGAAAATGTGTAAGAACTCTGTGCATGCTCAATCGGCATTTCAGTACGAACTTGCTCTCTCACTATGATTAACGAGTGATATGGCACTATCCACAGGGATCTAAGCAACAACAGCTTTGCGCCTTCTCAAGTTCCAAGCTGGTTTACAGAATTTCCCAGATTAATGACCCTGTAAGTTACATTGCTATCTGAATTCAGTTAAAAGGTGGTTTTAGAGCTGTAAATGATAATATACTATTTCCTTTCACGGTGCAGTACAATGCAGTCAGTCCGGCTTTCTGGGCAACTGCCACAGATGCTGTTCAGCTTGCCTGAGTTGCAACATGTGTAAGATAAGACAAAAAAATAATTAAAAAGATCTCTGTCCTATATGCTATGTTTTATTTTACAGACTTGTTAAAGCTTGAAACTATTTGCAGAATATTGAGTGATAATCAACTGAATGACACACTTGACATGGGCAACAACATCAGCAAGAAACTAGATCTTGTTGATATCCGGAACAACAGAATCACCTCAGTTACAGTGTACAACAGCCTGAAAGGCCAAATTCTCCAGTGCGTATCATGCTCATTTCAAGACTTGTATTCATGACAAGGCAATGAATACCATTCTCTTGAAATCCTTACTCCCTATCCTTTGTTGCTTTTTTCTGCTTCAGGCTTGCAGGAAACCCACTCTGCAGTGGAGATTCTCTTCTGTTGGGCACGACGCCTTGCACGGGGCTAACTGAACCTCCACCCAAGCCTCCTTCCATTGATGTCCAGTGTGCAAATCCTTTTGTTGAAACTATCGTCTTCAGAGCTCCTTCCTTTGGCGAGGTCATCAAGTATCTTCCTGACCTGAACAGCAGCCTCTCGAGCAAACTGAGCAGCTGTACCCCGAACCGGCTAGGTTTGGTACCGTACTCCAACGACGACACGTATCTTAATGTGGATATCAGAGCTTGCCCAGAAAACCAGAAGAGGTTCAACTACTCTCAGGTGCTGAACTGCTTCAATCTGACACGTAGCACATACGAGGCACCGGATATTTTTGGACCTTACTATGTGAAGGCACATCCTTACCCATTCCATGACAAAAGTAATTGAATCACTTCTTCAGTGATGCTTTTCATGCTACCAAATGGTCGGCTGACATGTAGCTGTTGGTGTTGCAGCTTCTCGAGCTGTTTTGATTGGTATTGTGACTGGATCTGTTCTCCTGGTCGTCGGGCTTGCGCTGATCGGAATTTACGCCGTCCGGCAAAAGAAACGGGCTCAGAGGCTTGTCTCCCTCAACAATCCTTTTGGTAATGCATGCACCGACCTGATAATTTCAGTACATATTGCTTCATCTCATGTTGCTTTACCTCGTTTTTTATCTTTCTGTTCATGTTTTCACAGCATCATGGGGATCAACGGGGGAAGATATTGGTGAAGCACCAAAACTAAAGAGTGCTAGATGCTTCACACTGGAAGAACTCAAGTTGAGCACCAACGACTTCCGAGAAATCAATGCAATTGGAGCAGGAGGCTATGGAACGGTAAGCAAACAATCCTTTGGTGAACTGAATGTACATCATTTCTATCTTCTCATCTTTAGGACAGTTCTATAATCTTTTTGGTTCCTATAAAAACAGGTGTACCGAGGAAAACTTCCGGATGGGCAACTCATAGCCATCAAGAGGTCCAAGCAAGGGTCCATGCAGGGTGGGCTTGAGTTCAAGACAGAAATCGAGCTCCTTTCAAGAGTTCATCACAAGAACTTGGTTGGGCTAGTCGGTTTCTGCTTCGAGAAGGTGGAAAGGATGCTTGTTTACGAGTTCATACCCAATGGAACTCTAAGTGAGGCGCTATATGGTATGTTCTTCCTTCTCATTGTCACAAGTAACTTTCAATTATACAAGATGTGTGCCTTTTTTTGGCTAACTTCTGAAACCAAGAAGTACACATGTTGAGCCACAATATCTTCAGATCATACATGATCTTTTCCCTACAATTATCAGCTGGATTGATCACAATTGGTCACTGTAGGTATGAAAGGAGTACAATTGGACTGGAGTAGGAGACTTAAGATAGCTCTGGATTCAGCTAGAGGGCTAGCTTACCTCCATGACCATGCCAATCCTCCAATCATTCACAGAGATGTGAAGTCCACCAACATTCTCCTGGACGAGAAGCTGACCGCAAAGGTCGCAGATTTTGGGCTCTCCTTGTTGGTATCAGACAGTGAGGAAGGCCTACTCTGCACAAACGTCAAGGGAACACCGGTAAGCTTCTTGTCACAACCATGCCATGCTTGCCATTTCATTGAAACTTTAGTATATATTCATCATTTCAGTCCAAACTCTTAAAACACTTGACATCCATGCAGGGCTACCTAGACCCAGAGTACTACATGACACAGCAGCTCACAGCGAAGAGCGATGTCTATAGCTTCGGCGTGGTACTGCTAGAGCTCATAGTAGCTAGGCCACCGATATACAAGGAGAAGTATATTGTCCGCGAGGTGAAGATGGCATTAGACATGGAAAACCGCATATATTGTGGGCTGAAGGATGTGATGGACCCAGTTCTTCAGAAAATGGGGGACCTCCTCGGTTTCCAAAGGTTCTTGAAGCTGGCATTGCAATGTGTAGAAGAGGTAGCAGCTGACCGGCCATCCATGAACAGCATTGTGAGGGAGATTGAGGTGATAATGCAGGACAATGGGCTCACACCAGGTTCGATGTCAACAAGCTCTTCATTCAGCATCGACTCGAGAACGATGAAGGTCGCGCCAAAGTATCCGTACTCCAACGCATCGACGTCGTCTACAACGTTTGATATGGATAGCAGGGCCTTTGAATACAGTGGGGTGTTCCCTTCTACTCACGGCAGCTTGAAGAACAGAAGCACATAGGAATGCAGAGGGGTCAATGGTCCAAGATGTACAGGATGGAAGGTTGGTTACAGAGTACCAGATTGTACAAACCGTGAAGAGTAGAGAGCTACATGTTTAGAGGATTAAGGAGGATTGTACTAAGTAAGCTGTACAGAGTTTATTAACTTACAATTATTTTTGTCTTGAGAGAAAGAAAGAACCTGTTGTTTTTTTTAATAGTATCTAGCTTTATAATATGTAACATCAATATAAAATTATCAACGCTATCTTTTGCACCAGCCATGTTGCTACAGTATATTCAGCTAACATATGCAACGAGCTATTTGACAACAACAATGTATCCGGCTTCTGTACACATGGCATTGCTCTTACTAATAGGGTGAAAAAAAGAACTCCGTAATGCGCTCTTGGTCAGTTTCGATTACACTTAATTAGTTTAAAACTAAAATGAGTTGATTTTTGTTGAGATATAGTTGGACTCTTAGTCGTAGGTGTTCAAACACATTTGAACTCTTTCTTGTTGCGGGCGAATTTGAATCTTTCTCTAATGGGTTTTTACCATAAATATGGTATCCCATTGACAAGAGAATCAATCTAATAAAGAGAAGAGTTTTGCCTCTCTATATCCCGTGTGTTCTTCGCGATTATTCTGCCTATTCAATTGGTGCATCGTGATTGTTCCGCCTATTCGATTGGTGCATCGTGATTGTTCTGCCTATTTGATTAATGCATTGTGATTGATCTACAGTGGTCGTTATTATTTTACAACACGTTATCAAAATGAAGCTCCCCGAGACCGATCAAGATCGTCTAGCTGTATCGAATTCAACTGGTATCTGTTCTTCGTTTAATATATCAGTGTTTCGGTGTAAATCCTATACAGGTTGAACTTTCACCTAGAATAACGTGATCCATCCTCCCACAGCTAATGAATGGACTAAGCCTTGAATTCACAGCTTTGTGTGGTTAGATTTCACCCGAAATCTTAACTGATACTAGGATGCCAAAGAACTTCACCTCAACGGAGAGTTAAATGGTCATGCTCCCTAATCTTCTCATGAGCTTTCTAGAGAATGCCTCTTTCTCGTGAACTGTGACCACACAGTTAGGCTCAAGTAGGTGTATTCATTTTAGGTATCATGTAAGCCAATACCTTTTTCCTTTGACACTAGAATACATTAAGGCTTTAAGCCAACCTTCCATACAGTCGAGAGTACTTTGTCTATTAGGACACAGGTACAAATTTAATAATATGTACTCTCTTGTTACAACATCAACTTGTTTTTTCCATTATCTAATCCACGGGATCTCCGATCAAGAAGATATGGGTTACCATTATGGTGTAACTCAAGTGGGACTCATACCCATGTCCATAGATGCAATGGAAATCGCCTTCCTTGCAAGTCCTTTTGTAAAAGGATCTGTCAGATTTTTCTCAGTACGAATATAATTCAGAGCAATAACTCCGGAGTTTCTCAATTTTCTGACAGTTTTGAGCCTACGCTGCACATGCCTGGAGGACTTCATGTTATCCTTAGTACTCATAACCTTAGTCAATACTGTTTGGTTATCGCAGTACATTAGGGTCGTCGGTATTGGTTTCTCAACCAATGGCAAGTCCAACAGTAGCTCTCTAAGCCATTCAGCCTCAACAGTGGCTGTGTCTAGTGCTACAAGTTCAGCTTCCATGGTTGACCTCGTTAATATGGTCTATTTGCAAGACCTCCATGAAACTGCAGCACCAGCTAAGGTAAAGACATAACCACTTGTAGCTTTGATCTCATCCGCATCCGAGATCCAATTGGAATCACTATATCCTTCTAATACAGATGGATACCCAGTATAGTCAATTCCGTAAGATGTTGTGCCTCTCAAATAACGCAACACTCTTTCAAGTGCCTCCCAATGATCATCTCCTGGGTTAGATGTAAACCGACTCAATTTGCTCACAGCAAATGAAATATCAGGTCTTATGGCACCAGCTAGATACATAAGAGACCCAATAATTTGTGAATATCTCAATTGATCTTTCCCTAACCCTTGATTTTTCCGAAGCTTAACACTCGGATCATAAGGTGTTGGGGAAATTTTGCAATTCTCAAAGCCGAATTGACTCAATATTTTCTCAGCATAATGGGATTGGTTCAAAAAAATCCCATCCTCATTCTTGATCAATTTAATATTCAGAATAACATCTGCCTCTCCTAAGTCTTTCATATCAAAGCATCGAGATAAGAGAGTTTTGACCTCGTCAATTACAGCAGTGTTTGTCCCAAATATAAGTATGTCATCAACATACAAATACAAAATAACACCTTGACCCCCACCATAACGATAGTATACACACTTATCTGCCTCATTAATAGCAAAACCAGCAGATGTCAAAGTTTTATCAAACTTTTTGTGCCATTGCTTATGTGCTTGCTTTAGGCCATACAAGGATTTTAACAATTTGCACGCTTTATTTTCCTGTCCAGTAATCACATAACCATCTGGTTGCTCAATATAGATTTCTTCCTCCAACTCTCCATTAAGGAAAGCTGTCTTTACATCCATTTGATGGACATGTAGACCATGGGAAGCAGCTAATGAAATGAGCACTCTAATAGTGGTTAATCTGGCAACAGGAGAATAAGTATCAAAATAATCCTCTCCTTTTTTTTGGTATAAACCTTGGCCACAAGTCTTGCCTTGTACTTATCAACAGTACCATCAGGCCGCATTTTCTTTTTGAAGATCCACTTGCATCCAACAGGTTTGCACCCACTAGGAAGATCAGTGATCTCCCAAGTCCCGTTAGCCATGATGGAATCCATCTCGCTACGGACCGCCTCTTTCCAATACTCAGCATCAGGTAGTGCATAAGCCTCCAAAAGAGATTTTGGCACATCATCCACGAGATAAACAATAAAGTCATCACCAAAGGTTTTCTCAACCATTTGTCTCTTGCTCCTACGAGGAGCCTCAAAGAACTAAATTGTTATCCTCCTCGTAAATATCTTCTCGGTAGTGTATCACTTATTGGTTCGTAAAGCAGGTAGGTTCAGCATTATAATTATTATTAGTTTGAGTATTCTCAGTTCGTGAAGAACTACCCGCTGGTCTCATAGGATAAATATCCTAAAAAAATGAAGCATCTCTGGACTCCATTATTGTGTTAGCAATAATCTCAGGAGTTTCTGATTTTACTACTAAACATCTATAGGTCTTTGTTATGTGCATATCCTAGAAAAATACAATCGACTGTTTTAGGTCCAAGCTTTCTCTTTTTCTGCAATGGTATATTGACTTTTGCCAAACACCCCGAAGTTTGCAGAAAATTGATATTGGGTTTTCTCCCCTTCCATCCCTCATACGGAGTAATCTCACGCTTTTTAGTGATTACTCTGTTTAGGACAAAAGTTGATGTTAATATAGCTTCCCCCAACCACATTTTAGGCATACTGGCACTTTCCAACATGGCATTCACCAAGTCTGTTAGTGTTCGGTTTTTCCTCTCAGCTACCCCATTTGATTGGGGAGAATATGGTGGTGTAACTTCATGGATTATACCATGCTCGTAATGTAATCGGGAGAATTCATGAGAGATATACTCTCCTCCACGATCAGACCTTAGTCGTTTAATTTTCTTTTCTAGTTGGTTCTCAACCTCGACCTTATAAATTTTGAAGTAGTTTAAAGCTTCATCCTTTGTTTTCAGCAAATACACATAACAATAACGTGTTGCATCATCTATAAAAGTTAGAAAATATCTTTTGCCTCCTTTTGTCAACAATCCATTCATCTCACATAGATCAGAATGGATGAGATCTAATGGTGCCAAATTCCTTTATTCCTCTAACCCCTTAAAGGGTTTCCGAGGTTGTTTTGCTTGTACACAAGATTGGCACTTTGATCTTTTGACAAAGTCATATTTTGGAATTATTTCAAATCTGGACATTCGAGCAATGGTATCATAACCAATATGACATAAACGAGAATGCCAAACATTGGATTCACAATTATTAACTTGAGTAGCAACATTTAAATTTAAACAAGACTCTAGTACACTTAAGCGGAACAGGCCTCCGCTTTCATAACCTTTTCCAATAAAGTTTCCAAACTTGGACATTACAACTTTATTAGACTCGAATACTAGCTTATAGCCATCTCGACATAATAGGGAACCACTGACAAGGTTCTTATTTATTATCGGCGCATGCTGCACGTTTTTTTAAGTGGACAGTCTTCCCTGAAGTAAGCCTCAGATCCACCGTGCCAACACCAAGAACTGAAGCATGCGACCGTTCCCCATTAGGACGGAGGGAGCCCTCTTTGCTGGTAAGAAGAAAATAGAGATATGTCGAACATACGTGAACATTTGCACCGTATCAACCCACCAACTGTGGATTGACATGCTGAAAAAACAACGGAGAATTACCATACCCTCCTCAAGTAGTTCCTCACTTATGGTCACGTTGGCAATTTTCTTGCCTTGCTCATTTGGCCTGTTGTTGCGGAAACGACAGTCTTTAGCCATGTGACCATCTTTTCCGCACACATAACAGGTAATGTTCTTCATATCTTTCTTCTCAAATTTCTTCTTCTTGAAGCTAGTATTTTTGTTTGGTTTCAAGCCTTTGTTGTTGTTGCCACCCTTCTTCTCAATCACATTTGCGTTGTTTGGTTCCTGAGAAGAAGTTTTTGGCGCATCTTTGGCTCTGGCTTTTTCTTCCACGTCGAGGGCGGCAATGAGATCTTCAATAGAAATCTCTTCCCTCTTGTGTTTTAGACCAGTGGCAAAATTCCTCCAAGATAGGGGAAGTTTAGCCACAATGCCCACGGCCACAAATTTTGCAGGTAAAGCACATCCCAAATGTGCAATCTCGCCCACTAGTAGCTAAAAGTCATGCGCTTGAGCAACAATCGATTTAGACTCATCCATGGTAAAATCGAATAATTGCTCGTGACGTATACAACCAAATGACCGACCTCACTTCGCATATTTTTGTTCAAGAGCCAACCACAACTCGATGGCGGATGTGTAACTCATATACACATCATATAACTGATCTGTCAAGATGGTCAGAATGCAGCCCAATGCGGTGTTATTCGCATTCTCATACTGCGCATTCTCCTCATCCGTAAGCGGGTATTGAGGGAAAATCACCCACCACATACCCAGAGACATGAGCCAAAACTTGGCTCTAGTCTGCCACCTATGAAAGTTCTGACCATTGAACCTCTCAGGTTTCATGGCATCACTTGCACTAGCCATTGCTGAATCACAATCACACAAATAATACCAATAAGGTTTCTGGAATGTTGAAAATCTAGGTATTATTTTTGTTTTAGATTTGAAAATTAAGCTAATTTCCAAAATGATTAAATACAACAGGCAAGATAAAAGACACCACATATTTCTGTAAAGAAGATCGATCCACAGAGGAAAAATAGGAGAAATCTTATGATGGGCTTGATGACGAAAAGGAAGCAGCGCAGTAGCGACCGGCCGTAGAGGAAGTAATCGACGCTGAGGAAGTAGTCGACGTCGTGGATTGCAAGATGAAGAGCTCGAGCGATCGCGCAGTTGCGCTGCCCAGAAACCTTATTGTCGCCCCGTGCAGGTTCTCTCAGCGGCAACGGTTCGGAGATCCCGCTCTCCTTTCCTCGCGGTGCACGCCGAGAGGAAGGTCGGTGAAGAACGAGCACAGCACGAAAACGCAACACTAATCACAGTGGATGAACGCGAGTATCAGAACCTCAAAAAAGCCTGCATCTGTCTGGACATCTCCAGATTTTATAGACTCGCACTAGTAATAGTCACCATTAAATGCTAGTTACTGCAGGTCATTCAAACGACAGTTTCTATTAGAAACTGACGCCATTATCATGGCTGTTTCAATTCTCAGTAAATGACCCCATTAATCCACTAATAATAGAGAGAAACCGAAAATTAAAAAGGGTTTAAACGTCGCAAGTCACAAGTCACGCGGAAAAAAACACGTGGAAATACGCGGTAATTCGCGAAATACGCGCGCGCGCGTGTGACTTTAGCCAGCTCCTCACCCTCCATATGTCTCATTACAAGATATGGTGGGAGCTCTCCCTTTTAAATTGGTATTCTCCCCTCTCAACTAGCAATATGGTACTATTATTTGTAACTTTGGCATTAGAGATAAATGGGCCACTTGGACCTCATTTCTAACAGTATCAAGCGATTATATCTGCTGCAAGCCGTACATAATTTTGAAGCACGTAAGTAAATCGCACCTAAGCAGTCCTTCAATCTTGACAGATTAATTTCCTTAATTATCCATATTAGTTGTTCTGGATTAATCTAATCAGCAAATTAGAGTTTCTTGATTTGCTACTGTTCATGAAACAATAATAATAAAAGGTATGCCGCGGGGCCACGCTGTGACCTGTAGCACGCGCATCGCGATAGCCACTCCCGCCCACCGGCCAGTCGCCGGACGTAGCTGTGAGTCAAGCCCCACGCTGCCGCTTGGCCAAGCCGCTGCCCAGCCCAGCCGCTGATCGGAAGCACCGTCGCCCGGCCACGATCGTCGCTCCACACCCGCCCGGCTGCACTCGTCCCGTGTTCCGGCCATGGCCATCGAATCAACACCAGTCGCGCCGTGCCCACCGGCCTATAGCCGCGCTAGCACCAGCACCCACTGGCCTGCAGCCGCACCACGCCACGCGCTCGCCACGCAAGCCACCGGCTGGTGCTTCCATTGGGGCAATGTGTGGTGGCTAGGGATTAGGATGCAACCATGGACCGCTTTTATGATAAACAAAACGAAAAATAATAAAATGGTGATTTTTCATTTTTAATCCCAAAGTTGTGGTTAATTATAGGCCGACCGTGGAAATTTTGTTTTAAATCCATGAGTTTCCTGTAATTCTGAAAAATAGTCAATAAATTCTAAAAATTTATATTAAATCCTTGAAATTGAATTTTTAAATATATAGACTTCCATAAACTTGTTAAACCTTAGACTTTGCACACATTAGAAGCTTCGTATATCTGGGTTTATTTTTTATAGCATAATTCCATGTTTATATATGCTGAATTTATTTTTTTATTCAGTAATTCTGAAAATTTCTTAATAATTAGTAGAAAATTATGAAAAATGCTAGAACAATTCTATAAAATTTTAAATAATTATATACTGAATAGATATAGACCAAGCTTTACTGATTCAAGAGTGAGTATGCAATATATTGATTTTACTAGTAATAAAATTCATTTTTGCATTAATATAAATAAGATATGTCACACATCGCAAAGATGGAATTTGTCTAGCTTGCCATGAATAACAGCAATTACTTGACCTGGGCAATGGATGATAAGATTAATCTAACAGCTCGATCCCTTGAAGCTGCTATTACCTAACCTGAAGCAGGCATCCTTGCTCTTCCTTAGGTCACCAAGTGTGTGGCTTTGCATTTCCTAAAGCATCATCTTAATGCGGATCTGAATGCTAAGTATTTGATGGAGGAGGACCTGCTAGCACTATAGAATTCCCTGAATGAATGCTATGACCAGCAAAGACCCATCCTGCTACCAGAAGCATAGCATAAATGAACACTCCTACGCTTCCAGGATTATATAAAACTCTATAGCATAAAACTCCACCATGCATAAGCTTTCTCCAAACTGCGTTTCTATAACCAGAAAGTTATAGATACTGAAATGATAGACAAGGCACGGTGCACCTTCCACCCCCAATATGAGAGTACTACAGCAACAATAACATCGTACCAAACACCAAAAGTATTTTGAGCTTATCTACACTTTGCTAGAAGCAGAGAAGCATGACGAACTTCTTATGAAGAATCATCATATTTTCCTAATGGGACTCAGGCAATGCCTAAAGTGCATGCCAATGCTCAACAAGTTAGCAATAGCTATGCTACAGAAAAGACCAAAAGCATAAAGGGGGGAATAAAAGAATGGTAGAATGAATAAGGGAAGAGCCAAGCCTTAGTGAAAAAGTAAAAGTAAAGGGCCAGAGAGCTTTCAGAAGCAAGACTCAGCCAACAAGATTGTAAACCCTGCACAACTCTGCTTTAGGTGTAGATGCACATTTCATTGTTCGCGCACCTGCCGCACCCCAAGCATTTGGCAGACCTTACATGCAATTCACTGGAAAATTCAAAAAGAACCAGGGGAACAAATTTGAGGCACACTTTATCATTCAACCTGTTGTTGACACGGACACTAAGAAGTGTGATGATATGGTTCTTGATCCTACTGAGCTCGAGGAGTCCTAGAAGGACACCCATGACTTATATAGAGACCAGAATTAGTCTCCTAAATATTCCTTCGTTTTGCTAGTTAATGTCACATTTTTCTAAGAGTCTCCTCTATCAGTTTAGTCTTAGTTCTTGAATGAACATTGGTCTATGCTTCTGTTGAGCGATTATCATTTAAAAGTTGAATTAATGGTTATTTCCAAGGTATTTTGATTCATTTATTGTGCAATGCTTGTTCTATATTTTACAATATGTTCATGATGCAACAATTGTTTGATTGTTAAATCGTACTTCTAATATAGAACATCATATAATCTAATGGCGGAAGATGAAATCTGTCCAGTAGAAAGTTGTACCAAAAATACAATTCTTAGGGAGACTAAATATTTCTAAACTTTGGCTAAGGAAATTAGAAATATTATGACCATCGCCAGAAAGCGATGCTCTCATAGTTGGCACTGGAAGAGCCATTATAGTCCTCTTTATGGGTACTCGTATAATAATATATAATACCCTATTATACCTGTAACATCCCAAAAATTTGAGTTTGGAATATTTAAAATTAAAATGAACCATTTGCATTTTTTACAAATTAATTTAAGCTTAATTTGAATGTTTCTTTGTGTAAAACATTTAATCTGACTAAACTATACATTAAGAAATGGATTTTCAGCCATAGTTGGGCTCCTTGTGCTCCAAGGAATTGTTCTATAATTGTTGAGATTTTTCCAAATTTATTTGCTATTAATTTGAATTTATTCAAATTTATTTGAATTTCTCGTGATTTATTAAAATAAAAAATCAATTTCTATTTTGAAATTACCCTTGGACCTAATCTCTCACCTCAGCCCATTCCTATTCCCCGTTCGGCATGCATTGCTCGCCCTGTTTCGCCTCCACCTCAGCCTGGTCCACTCCATAGTCGGCCTGCCCGCTCTGCATCGCCAGCCCATCTTGGGCCAACCGCATGCGCCGCCGCCGCGTGGGACTCAAACCCTAACCGCCGCCAAGTCCACCTCCTGTACGATGTTGTCCCTGGTTTTTGATATTTTCACGCCTCCCGAGGGCTTTAAAAGCTGAGCTGCACCCCATCCGAGGTTCCGCTCATCGTGCCGCCCCTTTTGCCCCATCTTGCACCGCCCAAGTCATCTTTGTTGCTGCGCAAGAGCTCGCCGGAGTTCGCTGTCGCAACCGAGCACTTTTTCTCCGTCGGTCTCTGCCGCAGCCGAGCGCCTCTCCGAATTCGTCGCGTCTTCTTCTTCCAGATCCGCGCCAACCCGAAGCTATCTGGTACAGAAACACAGAATCCCACACCTTCTTCTTCGCTTCTGACGGGTTTCCGTCGCTGTAGGGTCGCCACAGCCGAGTTTTCAAGTCGTGCTTACGTGGCAACCGATGTGTCCGCCGTGTCACGTCTGCGTCATGCCACGCTCTGTCCACGCATGCACCCCGTCGGCCCTTGTGTTGCGTCAGCGCTTGCGTAAGCCGTGCACCAGGTGCACCGTGAGCCAAGAGCAAATCCTCGATCCCACCCATCAACGATGACGCCAGCATGATGGAATAAACTGAATTTTACTTAGAAAAATTATTCCAAAAATTATGTTTTTGTATTTTTGTGAATTTAATCTTTCGGAAGCCTGTTCTCTCATACAAACTCAGATTGAGGCGATTCAAATTTCTAAATTTTTCTAAAATCAAACTCTGTACTCCAGAGCTATTTATTTCCAATTTTGAGTTTTTTTGAGTCTCTGTTTGTTATTTATTTGCATCCATTGCTTTCTTTTCCGTTAGACGCTAATCCTAGGGTAGCGAACGGAGAATTTGAAGATTAAGACTCAGTAGTAGATCAGCAAGGCAAGTCATAATATTTGATCATGTTGAACCTATGTTTGCAAAAGTAATTTGTTTTATACATTTGCATGCTATTTGTGTATCAATGATTAATTCTTGGTAATAGCTATACACCAAATTGACATTATGCCACCTTGATTATTGGAATACCATGTATCCATTGTTAACCCTAAGTTGGGATATTATTTGTTGGACATGATCATATTACCAATATTAGGTTATCGTAGCTATGCTTAGTTGTACGATGGGATTCATATCACATGTGAAATAATGTTAATCTTGACTTAATGAGATATTGAATTGTGGTCGGTAGCCACTGTAGTAAAATTTGTTGTACCATGGCAGGGTTTGCTATTGGTCATGGTTGAACAAAATAGTTTTCCCTTAGGCAAGTGATCGTGCAGTAAAGAGGGTGCTGTTAGCACATTTGAGATGTAGATGTCTTGCTTGAGGTAACTTAAGGACTTAATCTTGTGCACCACTGAACTGAGCTTAATCGTACAACCACATGTCTGGTATGGGACAGACCTAGCTGATTAATTTGTAATGTTTAAATTTGAGTACTACCAATTGGTGGTGTGGGTTCTGGGATGGACGGGTAGATTCACATGGCTTAAGAGGGGGTCTTGAGGGGTGAAATCTTAGTGGGCAGTACAGAGTTTAGACAAAGTATTGTAAAGGCTTTGTCATGATCTCTCTATCGACACACCAAAGGAAGCGTGTTATAGCTTGGCAACAAGGGATGATCATGTCTTGTGGGTAAAGCAGTACAATCTCTACAGAGTATAAAACTATTCAAATAGGCATGTCCGCGGTCATGGATATGCCCGGGAATTTCACATGAGGTATAGATTGTTTCATAAAATGTTGGGTGGTGGAATTTTTGGGATGTGAACGGGGAGTTCACTGTTGTTTTGTTGTCTAAAGTTAACACTGATGAATTTAGTGGTTTGATGATGGTTTTAGATGGTGCTGGGTGAAGCCTCACCATTTTGTTCATGTAGTCTACCATTGATTTACCAGTTATTTATTATCTTTTCATAAATATGCTTTGAATCTATTTATTGTATCTAAATTCAAGTTATTGCTTTCTACAAAAGAACCATATGACTATCCTTTGTCAAACCTTACATGAATATATTGCATCATTTCCCTGTGGCTTGATAAGTACTTTTTGTACTCACAGCTATATGTCTTTATTGATCAGTTGCTGAGGAAGGACTAGAAAATACAGAGTTCTATGAGGAGTATTATGAAGATTACGTGGATTAGGAAGGTGTTCCCCAAAAGATTGTCTATGGCATGTCGAATTGCCCAAGTTATTTTATTTCCGTTGCAATAGATTATTTGATTCTTAAGCCCTTAAGGCATAGTTGTGTAAACTTGATCATAAGGTCCATTGCCTTATTTAATAATAAATTGCTACTTTCTTAGTTAATTCATTGTATGGAATGGTATTTCGTCTATGTTGCCATTGTGTGCACTAGCGTGATCTTGGACAAGTACAGTATACACAGAGGATTTCGGATTCGTAAATCCGAGTCTCGACAATATCCTAAGTCTACTCGTGCTCTATTAAGTTTTAAAGACATCTGTCTGAATTGTTTCCATATGGAGACATAAAATGAGGATGGTACATAATGTTGGTGATATGCCCTTGAGGCAATCATAGAGATGATTGTATCACACTTTATATTTATAGAACAATATAATTATTTGTCCTTTGAATAAATATCAATTGGATTAATCAACAAGTAAGTGACTTGTTCAAGCAACTTTTTCCATATATCGATATTATTCAAGTTATCCCTGATCGGTTATCATAATATAGGACGATTATATTTCATAGATCAGCACATGTATTGATTGATGACCATGTTTCACGGATCATAGAGATATGGAGATATCTAATCAATGATATGGACACATGTTAGAGAACATGCGTTGGATAGACCCATATGAGACATTGCGAAAATTGTTATATATTCTTATGTGTCATCAGTTGGTCTCATGTATAGTGTATGTATGATCTTTAGACCTGAGATCGTCATTGGTTTCCTAGATATGTAATGGTTTACTTAGGAGCTGCCAAACGCTACTCTTTAACTAGGTAGTTATAAAGGAAGCTTTCGGGTTTACTATAAAATATGCTGAGGTACATGAATGATCAAGATAGAATCTGCTCCTCCTATATAACAGAGAGATATCTTTGGGGCCCTCGAGGTAGATAGATCAAGGAAGTGCATGGCCATGCCGAATGTGATTGAGAGCCAATCCAGATAAATTATTCCACTACGGTATGAGTGAAGGATCGAGCTGTCATAGGATGACACGACTCTCGCTTTGAGCTCGATCTGATATTATGAAACAAAGGGAACATATCATTATCACACTATAGTAGGTTCATCCGATGCTTTACGGATATTTGGGAATCGATATGTACTGCTAAGGACCGCTATCGATTATCGATCAGAAAGATATTTCTGAGTCATGTCCAAATATACATGAACCTACAGGGTCACACTTAAGAGGTTGGAATACAGTGGTTCGGATTGGATCCGTCACTAATGGGCCAAGTGGCCTTTGTCCTTTAGTTGGGCCCTAATGTAGGGTTCCACTGCAAGGGAGGGGGCGAATATTTAAAGGGAGTTTACAGTCGCAATAGATCAGATTAGAGGGCGCAGTCATCAAAACCCTAGCTGTCACCACTTGAGCCTTCCAATGCGTGCTGGTACTGGCACACCGATCCACGGCATTCTTTTCCCCGAACGTGTGGACGCTAGTAGAGGTGTTGCTGCTACTGTGACACTGATCGGGATGATCGACCACCGCGCGAGGAGGATCAACCACTGTACGAGGAAGATCGACACTGGAACAGGACGCGCGCTTCGTTGATTCGGGTTGCATCAATTTCCTTCCGCTACATTACGCGTCTAGTGGTAACGATCCATGATCATTACTTGCGTGGCTTGCTGGTTTACGAGGTAGAATTTTAATTGTGCGCTAGTGTAGCCTACCTGTATCCCTTCAAACATCAATATCGTTCCCAAGCTGCTTCAGGCCTTGGATAAGTACAGACAACAAAATATACTTTCGGTTCATAGACAACTAAGGAGGAAGGTTGTAGATACAGATTATTACGGGCCAAGTTCATCGAAATGATTCATTCCATCTGTACTCAATCCAAACCTTATATTCCTCGCTTCCGCACCGAATTCTTAAAACCTCCTATCGATGTTTCTCCACTGGGTGGAATCAGCAGGGTGTCTTAGCATTCCATCGTTCTTACGCTCCTCCGAGTACCAACACAGCAGTTTTACCTCCTTTGGGTTCGCAAACAAACACTTCAAATCGGGAATTATAGGCAGATACCATACCACCTTAGCAAAAGATCATTTCTTCACCTCGATGCACTCACCGTCATCATCTGAATGATTCTTACGCTTGTACCGGGATGCGTTGCACACCAGACATACATGCAAGTTTGCGTACTCTGCGATAGAGGATACAGTCGTTCAGATATGCATGTATTCTTTCTACTTCCATTCCCAAGGGACAAGAACATTCTTGGCTTTGTAGGTGGTTTTCAGCAACTCGTTTCCCTCTAGAAGCATGTTCGCTAATAGATCTAACAGCACCATGAAACTCTTGTCGGACCAACCGTTATTTGCCTTCAATTTCAGTAGTTTAAGCATGGATGACAACCTTGTGTATTTCGATTTGTAGCCCGGGAACAAAGGTATCTCTAAGTTGTCCATCAAGCCTCGGAATTTACTATACTCTCTGTCATCAAAGTTCCCTTATGCATCACGCAACATCTAATCTAGATTATCATGCAACCTATCTTCATCGGAAGCACAATTTATATCATCCAGCATATCGTTGATTTCGTCGGCTATGTTCATACTACTTGCTTTCTGTACAATCTGCTTTTCACCATGACTGGTCTAACATGTACACCTTTCGAAACCCTTTAGAATCAAGTGTGCTTAGATCTGCGTTGAGTTTTGAAACATCTTTAGATTATCGTAGTGTACAATACATAAATTGCACCCCCTTATTAAACATATTCTACGCTGCAGCTCTTCTAAAAGCAAAGTGCCAAGAATGTACTCGGCACTTATACGGTTCTTAGCGTACATCCAGCTTCGGTCTATCTACGCTACGCATATAACAATTAATAGTGTTAAATATTGAAGTACACTAGGTATGTGCATGCACACACTCTTAAATTGGAGCACAAATTAACTAGCTGAACTCTACCTTAAATCATAAATTAACCATGCTAGATCTAAATAATCTTCTCTTAGTACCAACCTAGCTAGATCTAAACCAAGTATCTTCAATTCTATCTTTACCAAGCTAGCTACATCTTGAATATAATGCAATTATATAACCAATTACTACCTTATATCATAAAAAACAAATGGATCTACAAGCTAGATCTAAATAATATTGAAATTCTCTCTTTAACAAACTAGTTAGATCTTGAATATAATGAAATTAGAACCAATTACTAACTTTAGATCACTAAGAACACATGGATCTACATGCTAGACCTAAACATCTTTAAATTCTCTCCTTACCAAGCTAGATTTTGAATATAATGCAATTAAAACCAATTACTAACCTTAGATCACCCTTCGAAATCAATGGTCTCCTTTCACCAGATCGTCTCACAGCCGCAGCCACCTCAAAGATGGATCCTGAAACCATAAAAATACTAAGTGGGTCGGGCTCTGTATTACATATATATTCATTCCCAAGTCACATCACAAATGGTTTTTGGCTAAAACCGTGGGTGATGATTTATATAGACATCACTGACGATTATAGCCAAAAATTGCAGTAATAAAAATGCACATCACTGATGGTTTTTGATAAAACCGTCAGTGATGACATGCATACACATCACTGACGATTTTAGACAAAACGTCAGTAATATCAACACACATCACTGACAGTTTTTGAATAAAACTGTTAGTGATGTGTATGCATGTCATCACTGACGGTTTATCAAAAAACTGTTAGTGATATAGATAACATCACTAATGGTTTTTGGCTAAAATCGTCAGTGATGGCATGCATACACATCACTGACGGTTTTAGCAAAAAATCGTCAGTGATGAGGAGTCTAATATAAGTCTTTCTGTAGTAGTGTGTGTTCCTGGCAATAGAATAAGACGACATAGGGATATACAGTTCAAGGGGAGTAAATCCTTGAACTATGACCCCTAGCATGATCTTAAAGATACTTATTTAAATCCATAAAATTATAAGTTGCACTCTTTTTCCCTTATTTTACTCATATGAAGGTTTTTAATGAGGCAAATAATGTAACACAATGTGCGAGTGCAATGTACTCTTTTTTCATCTTTTTTCCATTAGATTTTTGGAAGGAGTTTTTGATGAGATATATGCATTACACTGTATTCACCCATCACCCAAGGGGGAGTATTGAGATATAGTTGGACTCTTAGTCCTAGGTGTTCAAATATATTTGGACTATCTTGTTGTGGGCAAATCCGAATCTATAGTTGGACTCTTAGTCCTAGGTATTCAAATATATTTGGACTATCTTGTTGTGGGTAAATCCAAATCTTTCTTTAATGGGATTTTACTATAAATATGGCATCCAGTTGTACAAGAGAATCAATATAATAAAAAAAAGAGTTTTGCCTCCCTATATTCTATGTGTTATTTGTAATTGTTCTGACTATTCGATTAGGGCATTATGATTAATCTACTGCGGTTATCATCGTTTTACAAAAATTTTAAATGAAACTACTCGTTAATTAGTTCAAAATTGAAATGAGTTAATTTTGAATGGAACCAATTACACTCGGACTCAGCTCGATTCTAATATTGCTTCTAAACCATAAATAAGATGTTATAAAATCAAAATGAGATAATTTGGAAGCTCAGTTATACTCTAAACTATAAATAAGATGATATTAAATCAAAATAAGACGATTTCGAAGCTTTATTATACTCGGGCTCGGCTCGATTTCCACCCTACCTAGTCGATAAGGAGAAAATGGTGAAAGCTTCCAGATTGAAGCACCCGATTTTTTACTTCAGCACGTCGGATGTAATGTCTCAAAATGAACATATCCGTAACTTTTCAAATTAGACATGCATTCTCTCATTTGTTAATCTAGTATCGTTCTTTGTATCGAAGCAGTCATTTGCACACAAAGTACATATCTTGCGCTCACACACCAGTAAGCTACGCATGTGTATTGCATCGTTGGAACCCTGCGATTAGAATTACCGTATCGCAGCCGGTAAAAGAATTGGATTACAACATCGTGTGAGGGCTTTTAATGCGTCTGCACGGCTACTCCGTCGCAGACATTGGGCCTCGTCACTTTATGGTTCCACTAGGGGCTCGGCAGGTTCCATGACTGGTGGCCAGAGTGGGCGTCGTATCGGGCCGGGCCGGCCCGGCACGGGTCTATCGTGCTTCGGATCTGAACCGTGTTGGACCGCCATGGCTTATCGTGCTCGCCGTGCCGTGCAACCCTCGTCCTCCCCGCGACCCTCCTCCCTTCCTTCCGCGCAACCCTCGTCCTCCCCGCGACCCTCCTTCTCCCTTCCCGGTGGCCACGTGTACGAGGTATACTGAAAATCCATAACATGGTTGTAGCTACTCAAAAAATGTCAATACGAGGAAAAAAATCTTGTGCCATCAATGGAGTATAAATTGAAGTAGACCCCTCATATCGAGCAAAGGCAACAAAACAATGTTGTAGTATTCACGCAGAAACAAACTCCATACTGCACTTTAAACCTTCATCTCAAACTGACATTGGAGCAAAACCTTCACTAGAAAGACTCCGAAGAGTATAATGCTACCACCAAGGTGTCATTGAATCCAAATTCAATTGTTTCCTCAACTCACATTAATTTTTTTAATATCCAAAGCCGATGATGAAACGTCGAAGAAAACCAAGGATGAAACGTTGAGGAAATTGCCGATGATAAATCCTGCCTGAATTGCAATAAATGAAATCCGCCAAGAATATGGATAAAAGCATTAATTGCAATGAATGAAATCCATCGATAATAAGCATAAAATAATAAACATGAAATGTGCATGAAATATCGTCAAATAATCAGAATTGCAATAAAATCCCACTTTTGTTATCACTGCAACAGTCGTCGAGATATAAAACAATTCTTTCTTCACGTCCACTAATACACTTTCGGACGCACATACCAAATTTCGCCGAAAATCAGAAACTGAAGCAACTGATCTGAAACCAAAGCTGTTAGTTCTGTGGAAACCGGAGCTAATAGACTTGAGAGCTGGAGCACTCAAATCTGGAGCCAGAGCCGAGACTTTTGACTGGAGCCGACAGACTAAAGTGCTGGAGCTGAAGCCAGACTCAAAGAAAAAGTATCAAAATCCTTTATGGGATCTGTTTGGAGTCCAAAGCAGGAAGTGTTGTCCTCAATCACGTGGCTGACTTGGTTCTGAAGCTTCTTCACGTGGCTTGGGCTCCGGAGTTCACACGAGCAAGCAACCAAGTTTCTTCCAGAGAGCAAAAAGCAAAAGTCCAGCACTTGATCGGCGAGGTGGACGGGAAGATGGTGAGCGCAAGACTTCACGTGCGCACGCGGGTGCGGTTGGCGGGGCAAGCAGCCACACAAGGAGGCCGGCGGTCAAAGCGTAGGCAGCGACCAAAAATCGGCAGCGGTGGCCGGAGAGAAGCTGCGACGCGCGGGCTGGTGTGCGTCAGACCAGCCGAAAGACGAAGCGGTTCGGTCGGAGGCCGACGGGAGGCGGCGCGGCAGCTCGGGCCCGACGCGGCTCCCTAGCGGTTCGCAGCACGGCGGCGGCTTGCGAGGCGGTGCGCGAGGTGGCAAGCACGGTGGCTCGAGGCTCGGCGCGGCTCCGCAGCGCAGCACGGCCGGGCGCGGTCGGTCGGCGTGCCCTCCCACACCCCGCCGCGGCCCTCTCACACACCCGCTGCGTGCTCGGTCGCCGTGCCCAGCCGCGAGTCGCCGTGCCCTGCCACGGGCCCGCGGCAGTGCCGTCGTGCTGAGCGTGCCCCCCATGTCCGAGCGTGCCGACGTCGTGCTCGTGCTGCCTCCATGCCCAGCGTGCCGCCTCCGTGCCGGGCTGGCACGAGCACGGCCCAGACGACCGTGCTGGGCCATGCCACCCATCGTGCCCAGATCCTTGGCCCGGCACGGCCAGACGAACAGTGACAGGCTGACCCGACACGGCCCATTTCGTGCCGAGCCGTGCTTCGAATCGGGCTATGTGGCCGTGCCTCGGGTCAGCCCACAAAGGCACGCCCGAGTGCCCACCTCTACAGTGGTGGCACCACGTCCACCTTGTACCGGAGGCTCTAACAGAGGCAAATGAAATGAACAATCATTAAAACAGAAGATTATACTGATATAGCTCTCTGCAGTTGTCTGGTTAACTCATTTTTTTCTTTACGATTTTTAAAATTTTTGTGCTTACTAAATCTTTAGTGAACCTTAATATCAATGATTTAGGGGTTTCCGCTAAAAATTCAGCCAAAACAGGCCATACCACCCAACGACCAGTATTCCGTTATGGCCGGTTCCGGCAGTAACTGTGGAAATTGAACCCTGTGTTCTGATGTTCAATGTTGTCATGACATGACACAAGTGCCTCTTTAAGTAGTCATTATCATGCAATATACGTTAACCTTATTTATTTAGTTAAGCTAGAAAAGCTAGTAGTCTTGGAGATGAACCACCATGGGCAATAGAAGGGTAAGGGGCTTAGTTTTCAAGAAAAGTACAGAAAATAGGAAATAGCTTAAACTCATGAAGTTTTTCGATAAGTAGACCATAAACGAGGAAGAAGAAAATACAGGATTTCCCACTTATCGGTATGACCTTAAAGACTTGTAAGAATAAATGTAGATTCATTAAATACCTTTTTGAAGAACGTCGAATATGAGTTGTCCCACGCAAGCTTGTACGATCCCGCAGAAACAGTGCAAAAATTACCCTGTGTAGGCAAAACCAAATGTGAAGCACTTGACAATAGAAAAAAAAGGGGGGACTGTTTCATTATGGCTGCTAAAAGCTTAGTGTCGGGGTTTCGAGTCACCGGCAAGTAAATTTATAAGTCAAAAGGGGCCGCGCGCTCCCTCTCTTTGAATGGTTAGACTCAAGAGTCCAAGATGTATACTGGTTCGGGCCGAATGTCCCTACTCCAGTTCGCGTGATGGTGCTGTATTCTCTTAGGTGCAGACGGCTGCACAGCGTTTACAAGCGGGAGCTGAGAGCTCGAACACGAGAGCGTGTGCCGTCTATTTGTAAATGCCAAGAGAAGGGAGCCAGAGAGACCGTCCTCGAGAGTGTGTCGTTCTAGAAGACCCTGCCTCCCTTTATATAGTCAGAGGGGCAGGCTACATGGAAAGTTGAGAGGGGGAAGGATGAAGACCTCTACGCTAGCTCTGACCCTCGGTCTTGATGGTTGGTCTACCTCCTCTCCTGCCCATACCGGGTTGGTGGGCTCATCGAGTAGATCAGTTCGCTGCTTCATTGGGAAACAGCGCACCTGCCTTCTGTGAGC
The DNA here is from genome assembly GCA_036346275.1 of Otatea glauca. Taxonomy (NCBI): domain Eukaryota; kingdom Viridiplantae; phylum Streptophyta; class Magnoliopsida; order Poales; family Poaceae; genus Otatea; species Otatea glauca. The sequence goes on from CM070719.1 coordinate 28,046,281, forward strand.
CTGACGGGTGCTGATGCCATATTGCGTCTTTGGTGCTGCCTTGGGAGGGAGCGTATCTCCATACTGTGCGTGACTGGACGATGAGACTGGAGTCTTGACTTTAGCAACCTTCGTGCTGTCTTGGGAAGGAGCCACTTGCCTTCGCACGGTCACTTCGAGCGGCTGTGTCCGCAGACCACGTGGCCGATAGCCGGCGGAGGCCTGACACATGGACCTTGGCGGTGATCGCCTCAGCTTTGTCGGAGCCGGTGGGGAGTCCGACCTGTGGTGGGGGTCGGACGCCCTGTTAGGTCGGGGACGAGTTTGGAGCAGCTCGTTAGGTCGGGGTCGAGTGCCCTTGGCGAATCCGTGTGGCCTTTGGTTGGAGCTGGGCTTGGGACAGCCCGTTCGTTATTCCGGGCCGCTGGGATACCCATTGTATGAACACTCGTCAGTAGCCCCCGAACCCCCGAGCGAGTTCGTTAGATACGGTCGGGGGTTGAGCTTGGCCGGTAAAACATGGTCGAAGGCGGCGGCCAGATTTGGTTGGCTGGTTCAACTGACCTGGTGTGCTTCGGGCGCATCCGGCAGCTGCTAAGGGACCCGTCGGGGGTACCCTCACCGCCGAAAGTTTTTTCGATCGCTTGGTTGTGCGTGTCACGCATGGTTTTGCGCGTTTTGACCATTCGCCTTCCCAGCCGCTTCGGGATCTGGCAAAGGGCGCTTTGTTTTCCTGTGCTTGGCATTTATGCGGAGTCGTTTGATCTTCCTTCCTATGGGTATATAAGGGCACCACCGCTTGCTTGAATGGTTACCCCCAGCCTAAAATCCTCTTCAATCCTCCAATGGCTTCGACGCCTCCGCTGGTCTTTGGTTTTGGTGATGATGACGAGGTGGAGGAGGAAGATCTCTTGGCCGAGCTCTAGGCTGAGTATGACCAGGCGATGGCCGAGCTCGCAGAGGAGGAGGCCGTGGCCCGTGACGTCGCCGCCGTCGATGCGCTGCTCGGGGTTGTGCCGAAGCTCTTCGTGGTGAGGAGCGCCCTCTTGGAGGCGATGGTGCGTGCACGCGGGAGCATTCAAATGCCTTGGTTGGCGTGGACGATCGGATGCCTCTTGAGAGGTTCCGATGTCCGAGTGCTCGTTTAACGTCGTAACTAGACGCGGCCTCGGTCGACGCGGACGACCAGATGCCTCTTGGGGGGTTCCGGTGTCCGAGTGCTCGTTTAACGTCGTAGCTAGACTCAGCCTTGGTCAGCACGGACGACCAGATGCCTCTCGGGAGGTTCTGGTGTCCGAGTGCTTGTTTAACGTCGTAGCTAGACGGTACCTTAGTCGGCGCAGACGACCGGATGCCTCTCGGGAGGTTCTAGTGTCTGAGTGCTTGTTTAAGGTCGTAGCTAGACTCGGCCTTGGTCGGCGCGGACGACCAGATGCCTCTCGGGAGGTTCTGGTGTCCGAGTGCTCGTTTAACGTCGTAGCTAGACTCGGCCTTGGTCGGCGCGGACGATCAGATGCCTCTCGGGAGGTTACGATGTCCGAGTGCTCGTTTAATGTCGTAGCTAGCCATGGCCTCGGTCGGTGCGGATGACCAGATGCCTTAGGGGGTTCCGGTGTTCGAGTGATAGTTTAACGTCGTAGCTAGACTCGGCCTTGGTCGGCGCGAACGACCGGATGCCTCTCGGGAGGTTCTGGTGTCCGAGTGCTCATTTAAGGTCGTAGCTAGACTCGGCCTTGGTCGGCGCGGACGATCAAATGCCTCTCGGGAGGTTCTGGTGTCCGAGTGCTCGTTTAACGTCGTAGCTGGACAGTGGCTCGTTTTACGTCGTAGCTGGACGGTGGCTTATTTTACGTTGTAGCTGGATAGTGCCTTAGGTCGGCTGGGACGACCAGATGCCTCTCGGGAGGTTCTGGTGTCCGAGTGCTCATTTAACGTCATAGCTGGACGGTGGGCGTCCATCCCGAGTCCTCGTCTGGCGAGGGTAGCTGCGAGAGGAGTGGCCACTGTCTGTCCCATGTAGACGCCCTGTCCGTAGGTGTGGGACCTGGAGGGGGTGAGCGAACGCGCGTTTACCCGCGTTGGTTTGAACGCCGTGATCGTGGAGCTAATAACGGGTGATCCGAGTGAGTCCTTGGAGGTCGCTCCCAAGGGGGACCCTTCCATGCGGACGGTCCCAGCGCAGGGTGTCCGGCCCACTGGGGGCGGCCCATGAGAAACCTTTTTTTACTCGATCCCGTATCGGACTCTGGGTCGTCCGCCGACCTAGAGCGCAGCTGGCTGCCACCCATCGATGGGCTCCGCGGGAGAGTGTGAAGTATGATCTCGGACACGAGTCAAGGCGATTGGGTCGTTAGCCAACCCAACTGGAGGCCCACTGGGAGCTCGCCTCGACTCGCCCCTTGCTCAAGTTTTCCGCTGGGGAGGCTCTGTGCCCACTTGGTGGGTCTGGCCTTCAGAACCTGCAGCTCTAGGCTGGGCCTCGGGCGCGAGCGTCTGGGCTCTTTCGCAGCTTTGTGGCCGCAGCGGCCCGGAGGGGCCTTTTAGGCTCATAACGGCGCAGCCGACCTGGCCCGTAGGCGGAAACCGAGAGGTTCACGGGGCGCACTGCCCGATATGACGTCTATTTGCCTCCTACTGTCCTGCCAGACTTAAATGCGTAGAGGGGAATTGGAAATCGCGGGGTTACCGTTTCGCTCGACGTGGCAGCCGGAGGGACGGGACGCGCGACGATTCGCTCGAGGCGGTGTCTGTTCGGCTGGTGCCGGTTCGGCTGGCGCCTGCTCGGCCTTTATAAATTCGGCACGGGGACGCTAAGGTGATTGCTTGCTTTTGCCTTTCCTCGTTTTCCTGCCTTTGCCTGAGACAGAAAAAGTAGAGAGCAGAAGCCAGAGAGGAGAAGAACTCCACCTTCCTCCTTCCTCACTTTTTCGCTGCTCTTCTTCGAAAATGTCGTGGCCGGAGTGCTCTATCCAGCCGAGCCGCGCGCTCGGCCTGGTGAAGAAAGGCTTCCTTCCTCCGCAAAGCGTCTCAAGCTGGAGGGTGCCGACAGGGGCCGCCGTTCCCTCACCGGGGGACGATGAGATCGTCGTGCCCACCTCGTTTTACGAGCGCGGGTTTGGTCTTCCTCTGCACCCATTCGTCCGAGGGCTGCTCTCCCACTACAATGCGGAGGTGCAGCACCTTAACCCCAACGGCGTCCTTCATATCACAATCTTCATGACGCTGTGCGAGGCGTTCTTGGGCATCGAGACGCACTGGGTGTTGTGGCGGCATCTCTTCCACGCTCGGGCGAGGAAGGATAAGCCATCGGACGCACCGGCGCCCATAGGCGGCTTGGCGCTTCAAATGCGTGTCGGCCGGGGGGCGGACTATATCGACGTGAAGTTGCTGTCGTCGAACTGGGGCTAGCACTCCGAGTGGTTCTATGTTCAGAACACCGGGGGCAGCGCCCCGATCTTCACTGGCCGGTTGCTCGAGGCGGGGCCCGAGTGGACCTGGGGCGCCGCCAAGAAGGAGAGGGCTAAGGTGGCCGAGATCGTTGATCGGATCAGGGTCCAGAAAGAGCGGGGCCTGACCGGCGATGCTGTCGTGCGCACTTTTATGAAGATGCGCATTCAGCCCCTCATGGATCGGCTGCTCCCCATGTTCCGATACGGGGGGACGTCTGACCCCATGAGGATGGCGGGGCCAGAGCTCTCCACCTCGGAGATTGGGATCCGGGTGTCCGCCGTCACGGGCAGAAGCGCCACTGAAGCGGCGGGTGGTTACCCCGAGCCATTCTCGGCAGCTCATCCCCCGGACCTGGTAATCCGAGCGAACTTCCTCTTGTTTCCTCCCCCCTTCTCTTTTTCCTAGCATTAGGTCTTAACCGTCATTTCTGCATTTCCCAGGGGCTTACCGGGATGGTCTCCCGGGTGTTGTTGCCGGGGGAGAAAGCGCTGAGGGCGGCGGCCCACGCGGGCTTCGCTCAGCACGAATCTGAGCATAAGAAGTGCAGGGAGGAGAAGAGGAGGAAGAAGAAGAAGAAGGAGCGCGCGGCGAGGACCGCGCGCGGTGAGGAAGTGTCCGAAACAACCGCCGTCGAGACGGGCGGTGTGGGGTCAACTTCTAGCGATGGTAGCGGGAGCAGCGGCGTCGACCCGTACTGCTGGTCCGATGTCGTGCCGTCGAGCGGCGGGGATCCGGTGGTGGGCGACCGCGCGGGCGTCGTTGTCGTCGCGCCCCAAGTGGAGGTGTCCCCAGTGGAGGAGTCCTCGGGGAAACGGAGAGCCGACTCGCCTCCGCGAGGGGGGCCGGCTCAGAGAGCGCGGCTGCCGCGCACCCGATCGGCGCAGTAAGTGTCTCCTTTCAACTTTGTCGTAGAAAGGTCATCCGAGCAACCCCTGATCATTTGTTGTGCGCAGTACCTGCACAGGGGTGGCCGTATTGACGGCGGCACGCCCGACGATGGCTCTGCGCGGGCCGGCGCCGTCCCTGCAGCCGGCGGGGGTTGAGAAGCCGTCGGTGGAGTCAGAGCAGCCCGAGAAGGCGGTTGGCGCGACCAGCCCGGCAGGGGTCGTGATAGCGCTGACGGCGCCGGGGTCGACAAGGACCGAGGCTCCACAAGCGGTGTTGGAGCCGCCGGTGGGTCGGGAGTCGATCGCAATGACAGAGGCCGAGCCGGGGCATGAGGGAGATCCGCCGACCCTTGACGAATCAGGGCTCCCTTTTGCGGTCGAGGGGCGTCGGGAGGATCTCCCGCCACCACCGCCGGGGAGCCCACCGGCACATGCGGTCCTACTTCCTGGGGCGATGCTCATGCCGTCGCCCGTGAGCCCCTCGGCGGGAGCGGCCTAGGCGTCGGAGCTGATCCCCTTGGAGCCGTAGGGGGAGGCGCTGAGTGGCCTCCCGCCGACGCAGGCTGCTGGCGCCGACCCAGGCGGGTCTACTCAGCTGCCCTCGCCTACGTTGATCTGGTCGGGAGACGACCAATCCGGCGGACCGTCCCTCCTGCTGGACAACCCGGCGGAGCGCAGCGAGTGGGAGGCTTTTCGGGACGACGTTAGGTGCACCGTGACCGAGACGAAACAGATCCAGGAGGGTCTGGCTCTCGCACTCAATTACTCCAGCGGAGTGCTGGACGCGATCACTGAGGGGATTCTCCCGGTTGGTGCGGTAAGTCGGCAAAACTTGGCTCTTGTATCTTAGTGGATTTGTCACAGGCTAAAAGAGTGCTGTGCTTTGCAGCGCTTGTGGGTCCGTTCGGGGGAGAAGTCCCAGTTCCTCCGGGGTTTGCAAGGCCGGAAGTTGGTCACCGAGGAAGAGCGCGATCGACTGCGTCCCGAGCTGCGCGACGCTCAGGAGGCCTTGGCTCGAGAGCAGAAGGCGGCGGAGGAGACCCGCCAGGAGCTGGGTCGGGCCACCCGGGTCCTGGTTGATGACCGCCGGACAAACCAGTCCCTGGCGGCGCGGGTGTCGGAGCTCGAGTCCCTTTTGGCGGCGGCCGACAGCACCAAGGACGCCGCCATCGCCGCCGAAGGGACCGCGCGGTCGGAGGCGGCCCGCCTTCAAGGCGAGTGGGATCGGACCCGGGAGGGCACTGAGCAGGCACAATCTGAGCGTGACGCCGCTCGGGAGGAGCTGGCCAAGTCCAAGGAGGAGCTTCGCGATCTGACGAGCTCCGCGGCCTGTAAGTGGCCGGACTCCTTAATCGACTTTGCAATTGCGGCTTGTTGGGCGTGCCTTCTGACGCTATCCCGGTCTGCAGAGCTGCAGAAGAACCTTGGCAGTGCCGTGGAGGCGCGGAGAGAGGCGGTGGAGGCCCGCGATGCGGCAATCAAGATGCGGGACACAGCCTTGGCTGAGCTGCTGGTGGCCGAGGGAGAACGGTCCGACCTGGCCGCAGAGTTGGGGACCCTTCGCAAGGTCGGCCAGGACATCTGCGACCGAGTGCTTGGAGCCGTGTCGGGCCCTAGCTCGCTTGGCACCGCGCTGGCCCGAGTGCCGGAGCACGTCGAGAGCTCGGTGAGCATGGGCGCTGTGCTCAGAGCTTCCTCGGCGCTCGTCCACACCGTCTCCTACTATGATGGCATCGATCTCGCCATCGTCAGCAGCGGGATCGCGGGGAACCGGACTGACGAGGAGGTCGACAGGCTCGAGCTTCAAGTCGAGCCGCACGCCCGGCTGATCGCCGACAGGATTCCGCCAAGGAGCATCCTCCACGAAAGATAGGGAGGAATTAGATGTTTTTTCTTTTTTCTTATTGTAAAAAGACCTTAGCATGAAGTAAACTGAAGGCTTGATGAGTTCCAATCCGTCTTTTTCACTCTCCCGTTGTGATAAAACGCTCGGCGACCATAGCTTTAGAAACCGCAGGGGTTGGTCAAGCGTAGGTCGGAGTGTTACCATTTGCGAGGGAGGCGCGAAGGGGACCGGAACTCTGGCTATGAAGCATTTGAGCGCACTTGCACGGGACAGGAGTGTTCCCGACCGACCAAGGGCCGCCCGGTTCGGGCACTTCCTTCTTTCGCAAAGTGCTACTTAGTAACCGTAGCCGCTGGGGCGTAGGCCGTAGCACATGGGTCGAGGGGGTTGCTTCCTAGGAGGGGCCCTGTGGTTGGTCGGGTCACCAACCTGTGTAAGTGTGCGAACTGGCTGTGCTCGCGCGGGAACGAAGTGTTCCCGACCGCCCAAGGGTTGCTTCGTTCGGGCATTTTCTTCTTCCGCAAAGTGCTACTTCGCAACCGTAGCCGCTGGGGTGTAGGCCGTAGCACTTGGGTCGAGAGGGTTACCATTTTGGAGGAGCCCTGTGGTTGGTCGGGTCACCGACCCGCGTGAGCGTGCCGAGCGGAAGCGACCCGTACGAGGGCATCATCAAGCATCCCCCGAGCGCCGCGCGGCGTCCGGGCGCTTGGAAGAAGGGTAAAAAAGGCGCAAAGGACAAGAAAGGGTTTTAAGGGTAGAAACACCTTAACTTTTCTATGTTCCATGCGTTGGAGACGACGTTGCCATCCGTGTCCTTGAGTCGGAAGGTGCCGGGTCGGAGAACCTCCACGACCGTGAAGGGGCCTTCCCAGGGTGGTGAGAGCTTGTGCCAGTCTTTGCTGGATTGAACCCGGCGCAGGAGCAGGTCGCCAACGTTGAAGGATCAGCTTCGGACCTGACGACTGTGGTAGCGTCGCAGCGCCTGTTGGTACTTGGCCGATCGTAGAGTGGCCACGTCACGCGCCTCGTTGATCTGGTCGATGGCGTCTTGTTGCGAGACGAGCCCCGAGCCTCGTCGAAGGCCTGTAGTCTTGGGGCGCCGTATTCCAGGTCGGTTGACAAGACGACTTCAACACCGAACACCATGAAGAATGGTGTAAACTCGGTCGCCCGGGTCGGTGCGGTCCGCAGGCTCCAGAGGACGGAAGGTAACTCAGCCACCCATCGTCCCGCGAATCTCTTCAGCCGACTGAAGATTCGTGGCTTGAGCCCTTGGAGAATCATGCTGTTTGCTTGCTCGGCTTGGCCGTTGGTCCGCGGATAGGCCACGGCTGCCCAATCGATGCGGATGTTGACGTCGTCACAGAACTCGAGAAACTCCTTCCCCGTGAACTGCGTGCCGTTATCGGTGATGATGGAGTTCGGGACTCCAAAGCGGAAGACGATGTCGCGGATGAAATTGGCCTCCTGCGCCGATGTGATGCTGGCGACCAGCTTGGCCTCCATCCACTTGGTGAACTTATCCACCGCGACAAAGAGGTGGGTAAAGCCCTCGGGCTCCTTTCTGAAGGCCCCGACCAGATCGAGTCCCCAGACCGCGAATGGCCATGTGACGGGGATCGTCTGTAAGGCCTGTGCCGGAAGATGCGTCTGCCGAGCGAAGAACTGGCATCCCTCGCAGGTGCGAATGATTTGCTCGGCATCGGCCAAGGCGATCGGCCAGTAGAAACCTTGCCGGAAAGCCTTTCCTACTAGGGACCGTGGTGCGGCGTGGTGGCCACAAACGCCACCATGGATATCGAGCAGCAGCCACCCCCCTTGGTCGGCCAGGATGCACTTTTGGAGGACTCCGAAGGGACTCCTTTTGTAGAGGTCATCTCCGACCAGGACGAAAGATTTCGCCCGACGTGCAAAGCGCCGTGTCTCGGTCGGGTCGATTGGGAGCGATCCCTCGGTCAGGCGGTCGATGAAGGGCTTCCTCCAGTCGGAGTCGGCCGTTAGCACGTCGTGGCCCGATCCGGGCGACCCTTCACCTGACTGGTCGGCGGTCTGAGTGGTCGATCGACGCCGGACGGTCGCCGATCGGCCGAGTCCAAAGAGATGAAGGTTTTGAAGATCACGCAGACAAAGATCCCAAAGCGGGGGATCGGTCCTCATCGAGGCAAGATTGGCTAGGTAATCGGCCTCACCGTTGTAGCGTCTGTAGCTATGGTGAAGCTCGAAACCTTTGAACTTTTCTTCGAGCTTGCGCACTTCCCGACAGTACGCGGCCATGCGGGCATCTCGGGGCTCTACGGCCTTCATGACTTGGTCGACGACGAGCTTGGAGTCTCCGTGGACGTAGAGTGGGCGAGCGCCGAGGTCGGCAGCGATCCGGAGACCGTTGACGAGAGCTTCGTACTCGGCGACGTTGTTGGTCGATCAAGAGCGGCGAATGGCGATGGAGCTTGTTCCCGAGCGGGGAGACGATGACGACTCTCGCACCCGCGCCGTTCTTGGTGTAGGACCCGTCGAAGTACATTGTCCAGTACTCGGGGTCTTCGAGCGCCGGTGGCACCTGGGCTTCGATCCACTCGGCGACGAAGTCGGCCAGGGCTTGCGACTTAATCGCCGTTCGAGGAACGTACGATATGTCGTGGCCGTTGAGCTCGAGTGCCCACTTGGCTATCCTTCCTGAGGCGTCGCGGTTGTGGACGATTTCGCCGAGTGGCGACGAGGTCAGCACGGAGATGGGGTGCCGGTCGAAGTAATGGACCAACTTCCTCTTTATGATGAGCACCGCATAGAGCAATTTTTGCACTTGCGGATACTGAGCTTTTGACTCGGAGAGCACTTCGCTGACGAAGTAGACCGGCTGTTGTACCTTGTGCACATGGCCTTCCTCCGCTCGTTCTATAACGAGACGGCACGACAACCCGGGTCGAAGCGGCGATGTAGAAAAGAACGGTTCTCCGGTCGGGCGACCAGATCGGGGTGAGGTCAGGAATACCTTCAGTTGGGTGAGGGCTTTCTGAGCCTCCTGGGTCCAGCTGAAGTGATTGGACTTCTTGAGCAGCTTGTAAAGCGGCATTCCGCGCTCGCCAAGGCGAGACACGAAATGGGTCCGCGCTCGCCAAGGCAAGGCATCCTGTCAGCTTTTGGACTCCCTTTAGGTTGCTGATCGGGCCCATCCTCATGATCGCCGAGATCTTTTCTTGGTTGGCTTTGATGCCACGCTCAGAGACGATGAAGCCGAGCAGCTTTCCTTTAGGGACCCCGAAGACACATTTCTCGGGGTTGAGCCTTATACGAAACTGTCGGAGGTTCGCAAAGGTCTCTTCCAGGTCGGAGACGAGGTCACTGGCCTTCCTGGTCTTGACGACGATGTCGTCGACGTATGCTTCGACGTTATGGCCTATCTGGTCGTTAAAGCACGTTTGCATACATTGCTGGTACGTAGCGCCCGCGTTTTTCAGACCAAACGGCATCGTTACGTAGCAATAGTAGCCGAAAGGGGTGATAAAATAAGTTGCAGGCTGGTCGGACTCCTTCATCGCTATCTGGTGATAGCCTGAGTAGGCATCCAGAAAGGACAGGGTTTCGCACCCCGCAGTGGAGTCAACAACTTGGTCGATACGGGGTAGAGGGAACGGGTCCTTGGGACACGCCTTGTTCAGGCTCATGTAGTCAATGCACATTCTCCATTGCCCGGTTTTCTTTTTTACAAGGACAGGGTTGGCTAGCCACTCGGGGTGGCGCACCTCTTTTACAAACCCTGCGGCCAAAAGTTTGGTGATTTCCTCCCCTATGATCCTGCGCTTCTCGTCGTCGAAGCGGCGCAGGCGTTGGGCGATCGGCCTTGAGCCTGGTCGGACATTCAGGGAGTGCTCGGCGACCTCCTTTGGGATTCCTGGCATGTCGGAGGGCTTCCATGCGAAGACGTCCTTGTTGGCGCGGAGGAAGTCGACGAGCGCGCTTTCCTATTTGGCGGGGAGCGTGGCTCCAACCCGCATGGTTTTGGTCGGATCCTCGGGATCGACCGCGACCTCCTTCGTATCCTCGGCGGATTTGAAGGATCCCGGCCCCGACTTGCTGGAGTCGGGGGCAGACTCAGAGGCTTCCCTCTGGAGGTTCGCGAGCTCGGCGAAGGCAATGACTGCCGACGCCACCGCAATCGCTTCGCTTCATGATTGTAGGCAAGCGAAAAGAGGAGGCCACGGTGATCACTCCTTGTGGCCTGCATCTTCACTTGAGGTAGGTGTAGCCGGGACCGCCATGAACTTGGCGAGCATGGTCTCCTGAATGGCGTGGTAGGAGCCGGAAAATCCGGAACCTCAAACGTGAGGGTTTGGTGCGGAAGTTTTCGGTCCTCCAAAGGTAACGGCAAGTCGACGCCCGAGCGGGTGAGCTGGTGGCGGGATGACGCCATGGAAGGCGCCTTGCTCGGTCGGAGACTCGAGCGGGAACCTATGGCGCCGGCGCCTCAACATAAAGGATGTTGAGACTGCTGCCGCCGTCCATGAGCACCTTCGTGAGGCGCTTCTTCCCCACGATGGGGTCGACCACCAGCGGCTATCTCCCCGACTGCGGGATGTGGTCGGGGTGGTCGGTCCGGTCAAAGGTGATCGGGGACTTCGACCACCGGAGGTAGTGGGGGACGGCTAGAGTGACGGTGTGGACCTCGCGGAAGGCGAGCTTGAGCCGGCGTTTGTCGGCGTAGCATGCCGGCCCGCCGAAGATCATGAGGCAACCGTCGGGTTGGGGGAACTCGTCGTTTGCCCTTTTTTCTTCGGCACACGGTGCTGAGTCACGCTTCTTTCCCTTCCCCTTCGACGGCGTGGGGGTGAGGGAGAGGAAGTGCTTCAGGACTTGGCAATCCCGGTACTTGTGCCTGACGGGGAATCCGTGGTTCGGGCATGGACTCTCCATCAGTTTCTCGAAATGGTCGGACGCGACGACTGGTCGCGCCTGTTGCTTGGCAGGGTGGTCGGCGGGCGCGACCAGGTGGCCCTCTCGGACCTGTTTCCCCTGCCGCTTCCGCTTGTCAGAGCGGTCGGAGGGGGAGGCGGCCTGAGAGCTGGACTCTTGTTTGGCCTTCCCCTTCTCGAAGATGGCCCCCACAGCCTCCTCGCCGAACGCGTGGTTGGTGGCGATGTCAAGGAGCTCCTTGGTGGTTCTGGGTTTGACGCAACCCAGCTTGTGCACCAGGGCCTTGCAAGAGGTGCTGTAGATGAACGCCCCAACGACGTCGGCGTCGGAGATGTCGGGGAGTTCATTACATTGACGGGAGAAACGCCGGATGTAATCCCGGAGGGTCTCCCCCTGCTGCTGTTTGCAGCTTTTCAGGTCTTAGGAGTTCCCAGGGCGCTTGTAGGTGCCCTGGAAGTTACCGACGAAGAGACTCTTCAGTCCCCCGCCTCGATGGTTCTCGCAAGCATCGAGCTCGAGTGCTCGAGCCGAGTCTGCAAGGTAGATGGGGAGGTATTGGATGATGAAGAGATCATCCGTAGCTCCTCCCGCCCGGCACGCGAGCCGGTAGTCTTCCAGCCAGACGTCGGGGTTCGTGGCCCCAGTGTATTTGGCTATGTTGGTCGGTGCCCAGAACCTGGCAGGGAAATCCGCATGGCGGATCCCCTGCCAGAAGGCCCGTGGTCCTGGACCATCGGGGCTCAGGCTGCGGTCGTTGCGGCGTCCGCTGTCTACGACCCGTGACCGGGCCACTTCGTCCGCCGCTTTTCTCCGTGCCACGAGGGTGGCGCGGACGTCGTAGTCGTTGCCGAGGCGCTGGCGCACCGGGGCGCGTGAGGCCTGGGAATGTTCGCGCTGTGCCGCCGCCTTTGTCGGACCCAGTCGGCTCCGAGCGGCGGTGAGGTTCGGGCGGCCGGAGGAGGCGCCCAAGTGGTGGGAGCCGGAGCCCTGCATGTGCTGCAAGGCGGAACGTTTCACCGCCCCGGAGGTTTCGCACGCTGCCTTGGCCCCGGTCGTCCGGCCGGGAGGCCGCGAGCAAAGATCGTGGTCGCGCCACGTTTTGACTTTCGTGAGGGAAAAACCGAGGGCCGTCGGATTCCTCCGCTAGCTGGTGGTGTACCTGGCGCGCGCGTGCGCGCGCGGCGTAAGGCACAAACGGGCTCGAGCTAGCTCGCTCCGTGTTGGCACGAGTTTGTCGAGCTCGACCCTCGGGCCTCTAGTTCTTCGCCGCCGCTGGAGCTCGGCAGCAGGCACGCTTAAGGCGTTTGTAGCCAAGGCTGGCGAGATCCTCTTCCGCGCGCTGCAGTGCGGCGGATGAGAGCTCCTGTAGTTGCGGGGGTCGCGGTCAGGTCGACCATACCCGCCATGTTGCACTCACGAGAATGCAGTCCGTCGGCGACGTGCTCCGTGTCGGAGCAGGAGTCGTGGCTGGAGGAGTCCTCCAGCAAATCGTGGACGGATGCCGGCGCGTAGCTGATCATTGCCACGAATTGTGAGCCCGCGGGAGGTGAGGTGGTCACCTGCGTGAGCTCACGGGTGCTACTGCCGAAGACGGCGCAGCACTCGGTGCGCCTCGGCCTCGGGGTCCGCCCGGGGCCCTCGAGCCGGAGGTTGACAAGGTTGTGGGAGATGGAGTGTAGGCTTCCAACGGACGCCTGGTCTCCAGAGGTGGCGGGGACGAGCGCGAGCTCTCCTACCGAAGTGGCGATGAAGTCGAGGGAGCCGAAACGGATTCGGCTCCTTGACGTGGACACGCCGTCGTGGGTGAAGAACGCCATCAAGGAAGCAAACAGGAATCCGGAGATGTCAATGAAGACGCGCGGAGGCCCCTACCTGGCGCGCCAACTGTCGGGGTTTCGAGTCACCGGCAAGTAAATTTATAAATCAAAAGGGGCCGCGCGCTCCCTCTCCTTGAATGGTTAGACTCAAGAGTCCAAGATGTATACTGGTTCGGACCGAATGTCTCTACTCCAGTTCGCGTGATGGTGCTGTATTCTCTTAGGTGCAGACGGCTGCACAGCGTTTACAAACGGGAGCTGAGAGCTCGAACACGAGAGCGTGTGCCGTCTATTTGTAAAGGCCAAGAGAAGGGAGCCAAAGAGACCGTCCTCGAGAGTGTGTCGTTCTAGAAGACCCTGCCTCCCTTTATATAGTCGGAGGGGGCAGGCTACATGGAAAGTTGAGAGGGGGAAGGATGAAGACCTCTACGCTAGCTCTGACCCTCGGTCTTGATGGTTGGTCGACCTCCTCTCCTGCCAATACCGGGTTGGTGGGCTCATCGAGTAGATCAGTTCGCTGCTTCATTGGGAAACAGCGCACCTGCCTTCTGTGAGCCTGACGGGTGCTGACGTCATATTGCGTCTTTGGTGCTGCCTCAGGAGGGAGCGTATCTCCATACTGTGCGTGACTGGACGATGAGACTGGAGTCTTGACTTTAGCAACCTTTGTGCTGTCTTGGGAAGGAGCCACTTGCCTCCGCACGGTCACTTCGAGCGGCTGTGTCCGCAGACCACGTCGCCGATGGCCGGCGGAGGCCTGACACCTGGACCTTGGCGGTGATCGCCTCAGCTTTGTCGGAGCCGGTGGGGAGTCCGACCTGTGGCGGGAGTCGGACGTCCCGTTAGGTCGGGGATGAGTTTGGAGCAGCTCGTTAGGTCGGGGTTGAGTGCCCTTGGCAGATCCGTGTGGCCTTTGGTCAGAGCTGGGTTTGGAACAGCCCGTTCGTTATTCCGGGCCGCTGGGGTACCCATTGTATGAACACTCGTCACTTAGTCAAGCATGATCTTGTCTTGGTTACAGGAGTTTTACAAGCGCAAACGCTGAAAGTGAAAGCATGCAATCAGTCAGAAATCACTAGCATGTATATCAGGAATAAGAAAAAAACATCACCCTGGTTACCTCATTGTTCCCTAGTCAACCAGTTGGGGATTGGACACCTAGCAAAGTATTAAATAGAACCTTCTGACTTTTGACATATAATATTTTTACTGAGTTGCAAAAATATATGCCCATACCAGTGAATTGTCTTGGGTAAGTATTGGTTTGGGTAGTGGATAAAGGGACTCGGATCAGATGCATTGCTTATGTAACTGCACACGGACTGCACACATTTCTGATTGTCTGATAATGAACCAATGATCTGGAATGAATGAGGGACATTTTTATTTTTGATTGGGGCATTACTTTTGAACGCATGATACAAAGCCAAGAAGCCATGCAGTCCTCACTACACGTTATGACTGCACTGGATCTCTCTCCTGGACAAAGGGTCCCCCTGGCACCAGCTCAGACATAAAACTGTGATGCTCAGAACAATTCTATTCTGTCCCTCAAGAAGCTAATGTCTCAATCCCCTGAAATCCTTACAAGGTGGACCAATATAAATATTTCATGAAGCTATTTTTATACTGTGAGCATAAGTTGAACTCAAACCTAGTACTGTAAAATCTTATTTTCGAACCATTTTCTGGACCTGAGTCATTTTAAATGAAAACTATTGATTGGACAAGAAAAATAGGACATTTTAGTTCAAACAGACATAAGCATTAAAGTGGATTCTCACCTGGTCAGCTTCATATCGTCGGTAGGGAAGCATTAACTGCAAACATACAGTTTATTAGAGAAGAAAGTTGACACAATGTGGAATATTTTTCAGGATCATGCCGTTGCATGAAATGCAGATATATCCAATAAAGACAACAGTGGTTTGTAGTACCAGAGGCAACGTGTTGATTACCAGGTAAACACAAATGTAAAAAAAAAAAACACATGCACATGCAACTGCAGGTGATTTTGAATGATTTTCAGTGGAATAATACAGGGAAATTATTACGTTTGCTCAAGAAAGTGCATTTTTTTTAGTAATGTGCACAGTTTAGAAATGAAATCCCTTATCTTTGTAAATTTGAGCAGGGCAGCAGCTAAAGGTCTTCACCAAGGAAAATGTTGACTACAAATAGAGGCATAGTTACCAGAAACGCGATTCGTCTAAGTCACGGTATAGGATTCGGGTTCATGGTTCGTCACTTTTTCTTCCAATTTTCAGTGGGAACACGAACCCTGTACCCTAAACCGGTTTGGGTTTAACAAATCCGGTTTGCGATTCTCACGGGTTTACAGCGAATCCGGTAAGTATGAGAGGTACAAAGAACAATTTTGGACACAGCAGAAGGCAGTGGTAAAGCCGCTTGATTGCCATCAAGGTTACCAGTTGGAGGAGGTTGGCATGACCTATGCTAGCATGCAACAGGGTTAACATTCTATGTTGTTCGAAATATTTGGGACCTCAGTAAACTGTAACTAACCAGTATCAGGAAGTTATTTAGTTGACATAATCCTCTCTTCTCCATGTTTTCTTTATGTTTTGTATTTCTTCGATCTTGGGTAATACTTACCATCTATATTCCATTAAAATAGTTCTCATCGGATATCTGATTCCTGCTGCAATTGAGAACCGTGTGTAAATATGGCAGTCATGATGTTGGCATAGTTATAAAAACTAGATTGGCTGTCGATCTGGCCACACTTTCGGATCACTGGTTGTCACTGGTAGGACCAGTGGTTCAGTAAGTAGAAAAATAAAACCTAACGTGTCTATTCATAACAACACCAACCAAGAGTAGACTAGCTAGTGTTGTGGGTTTAGCCCCAACCCTCACGTCTCCTATTTGAGTACAACCAAATACCAAATTTTGAACCATCTTTCCCAGTTGCTGGTTGACCCCAGTTTGACTATTCCTGGTTTTTCTCCAATTTGTATCAAAACCACGCGGTTCGACTGGCTTTCATCAGTTCGAAAAGGACTGGATGCATGAAAGATACAAAACAAAATTCGGTTGCTGTTTCTCCAGTTTGGCTGCCATCATAAGGTGTATAAGGTGACACGTAGGGCACGAAAAAAAGCTTGTTGGTGAGGCTCATTGGCTCGGTTCAAAATTGCTCTAATTATACTCATTTATTGGTTAAACATTGAAATGAGTCAATTTCGAAAGAAATTAGATTTTGCTCTGGCTTGGCTCGGTTCGTTGGCTCGATTCTAAAAATACTTTTAAACTATAAATAAAATAATATTAAATCAAACTGTCAATTTCGAAAAAAGCTCGAAAAAATAAGAATTTGGCTCGATTTCCACCCCTTGGACACGTATATGAGCTTTAGGTTGCTTGCTCTTTGAAGTAATATTTAGGCTAGCACTGGACATCGCGAGTGTCAAATTCCAGCCAGAAAGACCAGACGATTGGAATTTGAGCTGGAGCAGAATGATATCTTCTATAGCATTTCCTGATGGCACCGTGTCATCCCAGCCACAATAGAACAGAATTGGTAAGCACGCTTTAAAACAAAATCCAAGAAAAATCAAAATCGAAAGATCCAAAATCACGTACAACTAGGTCAGCATTCCAGACAAGTAATCAATTTTTTTGAATTGATTTGAAGTACAGTGGTTCCAATTCCAAAACTGTTACTACTAGTAACTGGCCAACAAACATCACCAGCGCCCCATTAGAAACTAGTTCTAGAATCCTAGTAGCAAACCATGATAAACATAACCACTATACTTCATGTTGCTAAATGGATTATTATCACCAATACCGATGAGTGAGAAATCATAGCAGACAAGATCTTCAAGATATTTCATACAAATATAGTCATACTGTCCTAGAGAATAAAGGAACCTACAGTTTTCTCCCCTGATGGGCTTATGTACTCCACATGAAAGCCAACATCCTGTCGACATCAAATCTGTCACTAAACAATTGTGAAACAATCCATGAACAGATGCATTACCGAAGCATTTCAAGAGACAAGTGTTAAACATCAAACTTCAAACTGCAGCAGTCTCTGTTAAGGTGAAAGTACAAGTATCATATGCAATTCATTTTCGTGGTCAAGTATGAAGGCTGGAAAGGCATAAGAAATACAAGAACCACTCCCTTAAAAACAATATAATTTGACTTATTGATTTGTTACTTACTCAAAACAAAATAATGGGTTGTTCCTATTTGGAGAGGACAAAAATGATCTGGTTTCACAATAACGACAGTTATCACAACAATATCCTTGGTCCTAAATATCAATCTTTTAGGCTTGAGCTATTCAGCTGTTCCTTTTACTAAAGTTAAACAAGCCACTAGTTTTCTTACAACTATTTTCCCTTCAAAGACTAAAGCTATTGAAAATATGCAGAAGCAGAGCTCAATGATTAGCACAGTAATAAATCATCTCCATCTAGCATAAAAGGATTATTATGTCTACCCTGTAATAGGAAAAGAAAACTATCCTGTACACATAAATGAAAGATGAATGTACAGAATAGGGATCGGTTTTTAGGAATCCTTTTTTTAGGGAGGAGGGATTTGAAACAGTACCAACAACATGTTGAGGGCCCCTTGTTGCAAAGAGAAGTCCCATGCAATATACGAGTTGACAGCCTCCACACTCAAAATAACCTGAAGAACATGAATGACAAAATATAAGCACCTTGAGACCATCCAAACAAAAAAAAGCTACTAAATGTTCCAAGTTACTATTCAAAGTTCTTTGACTACTACAAAACAAATTTTCCTTTTATACTGTTTATCAATAAATCAGGCAAATAATTATGTCCAACTAGATCGGTACCAAAGTTCTTTGACTACTATAAAAGAAATTGCCTTTTATATTGTTTATCACTAAATCAGGCAAATAATTATGTCCAACTAGATCGGTACCTCATGTGTCTTTCCCGCTGGTATAATGGTTTCTCCGTATTCATCGTTTTTCCTACCAAAAAAATGGAGAAGGTAGTAATTCAGTTCTGCACACTTCTTCAAAACTTTTCCTAGTTTTGTAGTAAGCTAAAACGCTAAATTAGTACTGCAAAATGCATCAGATTTCTACTGAGGAAAAAGTACCTTGAATCAGCACCTGCCTCCTCGGCAGATATGAAGAATGGAGCGTTCACAAAAACCTCACTGCAGTGGGTTGCCTCAAAGTTAACAAAGTGTTAAGAATCATAAATAGAAATAATAGTATTTCTACATAACATATATAAAGATCCGGTCAGGCATGGCGAACCTTCATTAGATCAGCATCTAACTGCCTAAGTTAAGACTAGATTTTCGTATATTATTTACAGGTTACACCTGGTTATCCTCAAGATGAAATCACATTTTGCTGGATTCAGTAAACACCAAATAGCTCCAAGAAAATAGGGACAACAGCCGAGATGTTAAAAAGTACTACAATAATGGCTTAACAAAAGATCAACTGATGATTCTCGTCACAATGGCATACAGTTAAAGAATGTCTCAAACTAAAATGCTCCATGCAAAAAAGATAAACAAGTAAAAAATTGAATATTTCAAAACCATGCAAAGAAACAGGAAGCCCAAACTTGGTTATTACTAGAAAATCACAGGACAAAAAATGTATAATCTTAGATATTTCTTGTTTGCAAACTAATTAACAGTTTGGTACTCAATGGAAAGTGAACATAACATGAGTAGATGACCACGAATTAACAATTTAAATGTATAAGTGTGAAGCACTAGTATTGATCATGGGAAGTTGGGAACACCAGTAATCAACATGCTACGGATAAAGCACAATTACTAGATGAGGTTGATAACGAAATTGTTGTTACCCTATGAATTTAGTAAACTTCTCAAATTCCTCAGTGTAGATAACCACAGACTGCTGCAACACAGCAATGTCATCCTTCTCTCTGTTCAATTTCAATAGATAGATAATTTCTGAATTAGGGGGTCATGATGCAGATGCAAACAGAGCTAGTTCCTGCAAGTATCTAGTAAAAAAAGCAATGTAAATTCTTCCGAATAGAAGTTAAACTCACATTCTCCTCTGTCCATAACGTGCCAAAGAGAGATGTAGATACAACCGAATTGCAAGCACCAGTTTTGTAAGGGTGTACAGTGCTGGCCCATATCGTTCTCTTTGCTCTTCCATAGGTCTGAAGATATTCAAATTGAAAGAAAGGGAAATTGTGTCAATTTATTTATGTCCTCCATATACCACATATTCAATACGCAGGGCACTATATGTTAATTGATGTTTTGATATAAAAAAAATACATACATACCCATTATCATCATTTATTTGTCGAATAAAGTCCAATAAAACCTGCAATATTCAGTACAAGAGATTGGATGTCAAATTATGTCTTCATTTAACATAGCATGCTAAAAGGAGTAGTCACTACTTAAGGGCACAATCTACATTTTGATAATGATATATCAACATCTGATGGGATCTTAAAGAAGTTTGCAGTAATCCAATGTAATCACAACACTATTTTTCTCGTGAAAAAGAACAATAGCAAAATGAAAGGTTTTAGAAAAAAACAATAGCATAATGAAGACGGTGAATATGACTTCAACAATTAGGCTAACCTGTGGAACACCAACCAAGTACCTAACAAGCGTCTTATATACACCTGTTGCAGAACCAAGCAGTGCTAATTGCACCCGCCTACAGAACATAATGGAAAAAGATTATAGATTTATTGGTAATGAATATGTACAGACCGATAACTGAAAGAAGAACCTCTCCATTTGTTGTTTCCATAGCAATGCATATCGATCACGAATGCGTCCACCAGCACTAACTAAAGCATCGACCTCAGCTTGCTTTTTTTCTCTCTGAGCGTTCTCGCTGTTGCCTGATTAGCGTACCCCGGAAATCTTGTGGCATGTATGTCATAATTGCAGATATTATAAATGCAGATCAAATACCAATAATGCCCCCCCACGCACCCACAAAAAAAGGGCAAATATGGAACCAAAGTAAGACGTAATCAAGGTGAACGAAAATCGAAAAATTGTTGTACTGTACAATTTTCGGTTGCGGATATCGATTCTTCAAAAAAAAGGACAGGAGAGTCACATGGTAGGGACTCATTTCATGATATAAGACTCATAAATGGGTATTTGCATCATGTTATCTATTTATGTAATGCGCCAGGAAATATAAAATGAAAGGAAAGAACATTAACCTGTATTGAAAACATTATCGGCATTTTTTAGTTGAAACTGTTCTAACTTCTTCAACATGTCATTCAATTTAGTTTCAACATCATCTAGTATAGAAACTGTCTCAGCATCTTCTGGTGTGGACTTCTGTTGAAGCTGGTCGCATGCACATGCCAAATGTTAACTTCAAACAAAATAAGGTAGAACTCTTCCTTGCAGACAGATCAAAAGCTGAACTTACTGCAACAGGACGACGAGATTTGTTAAGCAAAAACAGAATTTCTTCCATTTGTTCTCTGTTCTTCCACAAGTTCTCATCAATTTTATGGGCAGGTATGACACCTGCTTCTTGTTCCAAGAGCTCCTCATCTTAGACATGCAAAATGGATGGAATTATCATGTCAAGACAATGTTTGCTTCAGAAAGATTACCCAATATTTAAAGCTCCAGAATTTGGCAACAAAAAAGTCTTAGCTGATGTTTAGTGTCAAGTGAAAAGCTACATTCTTAGCCCTTAGGTACGAAAATGATTGAAGCCTAACAATATGTTGGCATCAAAAACCTGATGTAGGGTTTCTGATAGCAGCACACCAGACGAACACCGGGTTCAGAGCGTGCCAGTTGATTTGACCTGTAACCGACAAGGTAAAAAATATAAAATTCACACAAAGCCGATCGTGGAGATCAATCGGCTTAGACTTAATCAGCTTGAAACCGATCAAGATCGAGGTAACAAGATAAGTCTAATTAGCCGATTAAGGCTAATCAGAGGGTAAAGGTAGATCGATTCTGAAGAAGGCGATGCGCAACAAAATCAGAACAAATCAAACCTGGGGTGTAATTGACGAAGATCAACGATCGGCGATGCACAACTTTATTGATCAAGATCAATTACAGAGACTAAATTACAAAAGCTACTACTAGTCGACAGGAGAGAAAGTAAAAGCTGGTTGATTGTATTGTGTTGTTGGTGTAATGTCCCATTTTAATTAAAGTTTGTCGTGGGTCATCCTGGGTTGTTCGCGGGCGGTGTGGGCTGTTTTGGGGGGGGCTCATTCTCAGTCTTGGGCCGTTCGAGGCGGTGTTGGGTCAACTTTTGGCCCAGGTGGGAGGGAGAAACCCTTAACCCTAACTTTTCCCTCTCCTTTCCCCTCCCAGCCACCACCCTTTCCCCTCCCCCCAGATGCACATCCCCTCCCCCTTGGCAGCAGCCACCTCTCCCCTTTCATCCCCTCTAGCTGCCCCTTCCTTTTTCCCCCTTCCTTCTCCTTCGCCTCCTCCTCCATGGGAGGTTCCCTGCCCTTTCTTCCCTCCATGGTGCTGCTCTAGGGTCCCTTGGTGGTTGCATCCTTGGTTGAGTGCAGTGGAGAGGATTGGGCTGCGAGGTGAGGAGAGGTTTGCGCGATTTGAGGGACGGGTTCCGTGTTCGTCATCGATCTATTGATCCTTTGGAAGGTATGATGCTCCTAGTTTGTTTTTGGGGTACCTTGGGTGCTGGAGGTTAGGTAGGGCTCAGTAGTATCCATTTTTCTTGTGCTGTGATCAGGTTGGAGATGGGGGAAAAGCGGGAGTTGGGGCGTGGTCTGATTCGGCCAGCGCAAACCTCTGTGTTAGGGCTGAGATTAAAAATAGTTCCCATCATTTACAGAGGGGTTGCCTGTTGGAAAAGTTGTAGATAATCGTCTTAAGTTTATTTAGAGACCAAGATCACGAATTTTGGTTGGGTTGTTTAAAAGTTATGGCTGTTTTTCTAACTGCTGTCCAGAATCTGTCCCTGCTGGCAGCAGTCACGGAAATCTGCAGTGTAGGGCTATCTAGATGTTGAATTAATTTTTCTAAAAATTAGATTAACTTAGGAAATTTATTTTAGATTTCAGAAATGTTATCCTTTACTTCATTTGGAATTGTATAAAATTAGTTATGCTATTTTGAAGTCTGCTGTCCAGTGTGGTAGCAGATTGGGTTTCAGGGCTAAAGATGAAAGGCTAAATGTTTTATTTGAGAGAATTGGTTAACATGTTTTTAGTGGGTAATTTTTAGTAGTTTCATAAAGTTATTTGTCCCTGAGGTTTGGTTTATAAGGGTGGAACTTATAACCTTTAGACCATCGGGACAGCAAAGGGGCGGTTTTGTTTGCTGAGCGAGAAAGGAATAAAATTGGAGTAGGGCGTAAGTTCGATGTCGCTAAACTTATTGCATTGTGTTGAGATGTATGAAATTTATTTTCAGGTGGTGTGTCTTCAGGAGTGGCCTCAACCTTGCGCCACTCCACTCCTCATGGTTAAGGCAAGTGTTTTGGAATGGGTAGTGTGTGGTATGAAATTGTTAGAGATGCTGTGTGGGCCATGGACTAGTTGATGAGTGGTTTGTTATGTTGATGCTTATGTGATGAACGAGTAACTGATAGATTAATTTGCTATGTCTAATGATAACCAGGATATGATGACTCAATTCATAGTAATGCTATGCCAAGATGAGATAAAATTGTTGTACATGTTGTTTTGGGTTACTAGTACATGTCGCATTCATGGCATGAAATCTGGCCAGGGCGGTGAGAAAGTCCTAACTAGTCCGGTAAAGCCGGTGAGAAAGTTATGACTAATCCGGAGAGCCATAGAGTAAGTCCTACATCGTGATTTCATTCACCGTGGCGAATGGAAGCGAGGAGTAGGCACCCTCCATCTACGGGATGGAAGGGGGAAGAGGGTGCACACCGACGGGTGTGCACTCAGCTATACCGGTATACGCCTTTGAGAGGACATGTGCATCGCATGGCATTGCATCTTATTCAAGGAGATGAGTACGAATTGTTAACGATATTATGAATATGAAAATGATGAATATGTTGTTGTTGGTGCTAAATGATTCTTTCACTCATTCCATTATGCTTGCTGAGTTTTAAACTCACTCTTGTGTTTAATGTTGTTTTTTTTAGGTACCAAAATGACGGCATGGGGAAAAAGGGTTGTAGCACCACTTCTTCACTTCACATGAAATCAATAACTTTAGACTATCGCTACTTTTAAATTTGTAATATTTCCGTCTTGCGGGAAAGAGTCTTTGGTTTACCTTGGTTATGTTATGCTAAAAGGTTGAATGGAGCTATGGTTTGGCGAGGGGGTTATATTTGGGTAACTGGGTTTGTGGCTTTTGTTTCTATTATTCAATCTGTTTATCTGTCCTATGTGAGTAGCTATGGTTACCATGATTTATCGTCTCAAGTAAACTTGTTTAGTTGCAGCGTATGCTTTATTTAGATGATTCTAGTTACGGAAGTTCAGTTGTTACGCAAGGGTGATCATTTTGGAATTTTTGGTTTACCTGGTGGTTTAGTTGTAATTCTTGCCTAAGGTAGTGACATCCGGGGTAGTCGAAATGCCAGGGTGTTACAGTTGGTATCAGAGTAGGCTTTAGGTCCGTGGCATGTGAATTTAGCAAATTACTCTCGAGTAAACTAAAATTTTGCTGTGTGAAATTAGAAACATGGCATAGGTTTCCACTCTTGTTAAAAATTTGGCGTTAGGGCAACAACAACAACCTTAAAATCTGAAGTAGAGTGGTTAATTAATTTAAAACTTGACACACTCTGATGCACAGTAGGAAAGGGTATGGGTATCGTTGCTTTACGCTTAACTGTTGTATTTAAGCTTTGATGTTGAATGCTACATTTGATCATGTATGTTGCTATGTTTATGAAAGAAATGAATTGAGTTGTTCTTGTTTTTGAGATTAAGTGAGTTGTCTTTGCCAAGGGTTTCGGTCACCTTCTTCTGTTGGGGAGTGGCCATGGTAGTGGCCATGGTGGTGGTTGTGGCTGGGCAAAGCCACAACCGGAAGTTTGGAGCCTCTCGTAGGTAAGAGTCATTGTCTTTTGCGACAAAGTTTAGAGAGTGGATAGAGTTTGTTGGTTCCTTTTAACTTCATTGGTTGGAGTCCAGTAGAAAGTTTGGTGGTGGATCCTTTAGGATTTCTTCTACCGTTCTGTCGATCGATTTGGTTGATTTATTTTGGTCTTTACTGGTTGGAAACAAAGGAAAGGTGTTTGGTAACGAGTATTCGCTGATTGTTCTTCCGACGCTTTTTGGTTTTGCCTTCTTTGGTTGAAGATAAAGAAGAAGAGTTTAGTGTGACGTCTCTTTTGGTTGCCATTCCAGCTTTGACGCCCGGTTTTGTTGGATTGCTTTACGGAGAAAGTTATCGATTTATTCTTGTGTTGTTATTCTCCAAGTTTAAAACAAATTATTGAATCTTGATGTAAAACTTAAGTCTTGTGGATTCTTGGTGTTAAGGTTTTATCAGAAAGGATGTGGTTGAGCGTTTGGTTTTTGTCGGGCCCCGAATCTGCAAATCCGGACCCTCTGTGTATTCTGTGCGATCCGAGGATCACGCTTAGCACACACAGCATACTGAGGTTGCACATCACGCATAATCACAAGGATATAAGAATAAATAGTGCAAACATGTATATAAACCGAGTTGTACGACCTTATGGTCTCCGTCTGAGATAATTGACCACACAGGCTTACATTAATCAAAGTAAAGAAATAGCAATGAACATAAGCAAAAGTCGTGGAAGCCTTCATCTTGCCACAGCAACCGATCGGCTTGCCCCTAGTTCATCGTGTCCTCGATGTACTCCTCCTCCCAAACTGGTGTAGTCTCCTCCACTGATGTTGGGGTTGAAAGCAAGGTGGGGTGAGTACACAAGGCACTCAACAAGTAATGCACAGAATGCAGCGCTATTACTATATGCAGAGCTCATTCCAAAGGATTGGCTTAAATGGTTCTTTTGCATCAAGCAGCATTTCTAACCAATATCTTAGTTAGATTAAAGCAGTGGAACAGTTATACGTAATAATAATTTCAAATGGTTTTTCTCAGAGGATTCTCGGCACACAGCCTTAACAGTTAATTTTTAACACTTGGCACACAGCCGTCTCCATGTTTTGTTTATGAAAATCTACCCCTTGACTGTAATCCCCGAGCAATGCTCAATACCGTGAGCACGGCTATTCAAATAGTTTTGACACTCTGCAGAGGTTGTACACTTTACCCACAAGATACAGCCGCTCACCACACAGGTGATTGTCCGCAACAAAGCTTTTCAGGGACTTCTACCTTAACCAAAGAACCTCTCCGTATTGCCTTCACTATCACTTCCCTCACAGAGCCAAGTATAGGACCGGCCAATCACCGTTGGATGGGCACCAAGCCGTAGCACGTCGCGCCCCATACAGATACACCCACGTGTCTTGTCACCCCGAGGTATCGGAGGAAAGATATCGTAACCCTAGTCAACTAGGTCTGTCCCATATCGACATGTGGTTGTACGGTGACTCGGATCAAAGGCTTGCAAGGTGAAGTCCTTAATCGACCAAGGCAAGACTTCCAACACTCAACATGGCACACACCCATTGTGGCACACAGACTCACAACACTCATCAACCCAATGCCACACAGCCCACTGCACTGACCTCTTGCCACTTGCCCCACCTAAATCATTTCCCACCCATTGATTATTGTGCAACACATGCCAGCAATAACTCAACATCAGTATGGAACCACACAGGTCACCATACTTCCATATCATCATGTGGCATCATCACACCACTTTCAAAATACATTCAATATTCCATTAGTCAATTTTGTAGCATTTTTCTGAAAGATCATTCATGACTCGTTGCAAGGCTAAGCATCTACTCACGGTCTAGCCTCTCGTGTTGGCACAATATTAACATCCAACTAATATAATCAAACTTAAGGTGACAATGATTTAGGGCATACAATTAATAATTCAAGGTGGCATAACAAAATGGGTTGATTAACTACATTATCCCAAATTAATTTAAATTCATTTTAAATAATTAGCATGCATAGTTTCAAAGCATAAATTACATTTTAAAATCTGGGATCAAAATGATCAAAGCATCACTTGCCTTCAAAGAGTTGCTGGTCGTGTTCCGAAGCTTGGTCTTGAGCGACGAATTCTTCCTCGAAACTTTCCGGCAAATTTGCGTCTACGCGTACAATCAAAATATGCAATAAATAGCTAATACAGAAGACTAGATGACCTAAAAAATTCAAATAAAATTCACCATTAAATATCTCATAATTTTATGAATTTTTAGAAATTTGAATCACCCAAATCCGAGTTAAAATGCAAAAGTTATAGTCATTTGAAGTTTGAATAAAATCTGAAAATACAGAAATTAAGAAAATCCGATTTTTCTGAATTATTTTTATACTGGAAATTCGCATATATGACGTCAGCATCGCGCCATGATGACGTCAGCACAGAAATGAATTTCGGTCGAAATGTTTTTATATATAAAAATATTTATGACGTCATCGCTGACGTCATCTCGACACGTGGCACGCCCAGAGGCTGCCACGTCGCTCTGGTCTATGGGCTGGGTCCACGGTTCGGCTCTGGTCCACCGTGGACTTGGTTCACAGAACAGTGCAGCCACGCGGCAAAATCCAGACCGTTCGCTAAAATCGACGGTCAGATCCTATGCCTGCGCGGCTCGACGACGCCTCGATTTCCGCACGGCCACGCGTCACGCATCGAACGGTCCCCTCGGATCCAACGGCCAACGCACGCGCGAACTCGACGACGCTTCGGATACGCAGCGACACGCGGCGTGATCGCAACGGCTCGTTTGAATCAACGGCCGAGATTGGTCACACTTCGGTCAAAGGAAACACGCGGCCGCACGCGATTGGTTGGAGGTGCGGCGCTATCACCGCCGCATGTTCGAATTTGAACGGCGCGGATCCTAGGGCAAAACCAGATCTGAACTCAACCGTTCAGATCCGATCCAACGGCTCAGGTTACCGGAGCTGTTTACTATTCAAGGCGCGACGTGGCTCAATCCTACGCGTACACTAACGATCCAACAGCTGAGATGAAACTAAGATACAGAGACTAGATCTAATCTCTACCGTTCAATCCAGATCTAACGGTACAGATCTACTCTAGAAGAACACAAAGAAGGGTGACGTGGACGAACCAGAAGCGTGCGATGAAGATCGGACGGACGACGAAGCTCAGAGAAGGCGATGGCGGCGCAGAAGAAAAGGCTGCCGGAGTCGAGGAAGATGACGCAGCCCACGGCGCTACAGGGCTTCTCCGGCGTGATGAAGTGGCTCGCTCGACGCGGCGTGGCGGAAGGATTACTCCGGTGACCTTGGCGACGGCGAGAGAAACCGACGGCGAAGCAAACGACGAAAAAACGGCGGCACAAAGAAGCAACCACGGCGAGCTCAGACGGAGCTAGAGGAGTCTCGGTGTGCGTCGCGAGGAGTCAAAGATGCGGAGTGAAAGCCTCGCACGACGCCTTCAACGGAACTTAAGGGCTGCCTTGGCGCGCGAAACGGCCGGCGGAAGTCACGGCCATCAACGCCCACGTCTCTCCGATGATCTCGCGGGGACGAAGAGACGTGGCGTGATCCTGTGCGTTCGTGTGGCGACGATCCGAAGGCTCACGCGCGCGGGCGACGTGGTACACGCACAGGCGTGCGATCCGGATCAGATGGCTTGGGCTAGGTGGCGCTAGGGTTTCGGCGGGGCGGGCTGCGACACGCACAGTAATGGGCTCGGCCCATTACTGTTCATGTGATTTTTAAAACATTTCACATTTAAAATAATTCCAGAAATTCAATTAAATCATTTGGGGCTTTTAAAATAGCAGAAAAATTCTAGAAAATTTCCAGAAATTACTTTGAGATATTTGGAACTCAATTAAAATATTTTCAATAAAACTTTGCAAAAACTTTTCCTTTATCTAATTTGTTTTCAAGAAAGGCTATATTTGAATAATTCCGAATAAATTTCAAAAAATTTCCAAAATTTCTCAAAAATCAAAAATACTTCAAACTTTAAATTAGAGCAAAAATTAGGGTGTTACAAACCTCCCCCCCTTAACAGAATTTCGTCCCCGAGATTCAGGGCTGTCTACAGAAATAGGTTAGGAAACTCCTTCTTCAGGTCTTCTTCGCGTTCCCACGTGGCTTCACTTTCCGAATGGTTACTCCATTGAATTCTGCAGAAACGTGTTGACTTGTTCCTTGTCTCTCTGTCCATTACGTCCAGAATCTTCATCGGATGTTCTTTGTAAGTCAGATCTTCTTGCAGATCAATTGCCTCTAAAGGTGTTTGCTCCTCCGGTACTCGAAGACACTTCTTCAGTTGTGATACATGAAATACATCATGCACTCCTGCCAAAGACTGTGGTAATTCCAACTGATAAGCAACTTCACCTCTGCGGCTCAAGATCTTGAATGGTCCGACATATCTGGGTGCGAGTTTCCCTTTTGCATGGAACCTCCTGACTCCTTTGAGAGGTGTGACTCTAAGGTACACAAAATCTTCGGGTTCAAAGCTCAGTTCCCTGCGACGGTTGTCAGCATAACTCTTCTGCCTTGATTGTGCAATCTTCAATCTTTCCCTGATCAGGGCGATCTGTTCTTCCGCTTCTTGAAGAATGTCTGGTCCAAAAACACGTCGTTCGCCTGTCTCATTCCAATTCAATGGTGTTCGACAGGACCGACCATACAAAGCTTCAAATGGAGACATCTGTAAACTCGCCTGATAACTGTTGTTGTAACTAAACTCAAAGATAAGGCAAACACTTGTCCCATGAGGTGGAATATGCTAAAGCGCAGCTCTCAACATATCTTCCAATATCTGGTTAACCCTCTCGGTTTGACCATCCGTCATGCGGATGGTAGGTCAGATCAAGTTCAAACGAGTCCCCATTGCCTCATGTAGCTTACCCCAAAACTGGAGGTAAATTGGGTACCTCCGTCCGACACTATCTTCTTCTGTACTCCATGCAAGCGCACGATTCGTGCCATATAAAGTTACGCTAACCGGTCTCGGAATAAGTGGTCTTTATTGGTATGAAATGTGCCACCTTGGTTAGCGATCCACTATGACCCATATGGAATCATATCCACTTTGCGCTCGGGCAATCCGGTTATGAAATCCATACCAATTTCTTCCCATTTCCATTCGTATCTTTAAGGGTTGTAATAGCCTGCTTGGTCTTTGGTGCATAGCTTTGACTCTTTGGCATGTGTCACATAATGCAACATATTCGCGACTTCTCGTTTCATGCTTGGTCACCAAAATCTTTCCTTTAAATCTTGGTACATTTTCGCACTTCTGGATGAATTGAGTATCCGAGTCATGAGCCTCCCGAATTAATCGCTTCAACTCCTTTTGTTCGGTACACAAATGCGCCTTTAAACCACATAGTACCTTGTTCATCTAGTTTGAAATCTTTTGCTTTGCCTTCATCCATTTTGCCCTTAATTCTTTTGATCTTATCATCATCTTTTTGCCCTTCCTTGATCGATCTTCCAGGTAGGTCTTACTTCCAAGGTTGCTAGGAATCCTTCCGTACTATTTCAGTTCTAATTTCGGAATTCCTTACACAATTGCTCGACTGTTTCCATCAAAGATATTTACACCGTGGTTCTTTTCGCTCAAAGCGCCTCGCCACCACGCTGGCTTTACCGGGGTGGTAGTGAATTCCTATATTATAATCCTTGATTAACTCTAACCATCTTCTTTGCCTCATATTTAGGTCACTTGCGTGAAGATATACTTAAGACTTTTATGATCTGTATACACTTCACATCTATTTCGATGAGATGATGACGCCATATTTTTAGTGCATGCACCACGGCAGCTAATTCTAAATCATGAGTCGGATAGTTCTCCTCATGTGGTCTCAATTGCCTCGATGCATAGGCAATTACCTTCCTATTTTGCATCAACACGCATCCCAATCCTCGACGCGATGCATCACAATAAATGTCAAGTCTTGATGAACGCTGTAAAACTAGTACAAGCCGATGTTAATCTCCTCTTCAACTCCTCAAAACTCTTCTCACACTCAAAGGCCCATAAGAATTTCCTTTCCTTTTCAACAATTGCGTAAGAGGTCTCGCAATCGTAGAGAATCCTTCGATGAATCGACGGTAATACCCGCCATTCCAAGGAAACTACGGATTTGGGTTACCGACTTGGGTTGCTCCCAATGCGTAACCGTCTCCACTTTCTTTGGATCTACCGCAACTCCTGCCGCAGTCATTATGTGTCCAAGAAATTCAACCTTATTCTTCCGTAAATCACATTTGCTAAATTTCGCAAACAATCGCTGCTCTCTCAACTTTTCAAGGACTAGCCTCACATGCTCGGCGTGCTCTCTTCTCGCCTTGGAATAGATAAGGATATCATCTATGAATACGACGACTAACTTGTCCAAGTATTCCATAAAACCTTATTCATTAAGTTTATAAAATATCTTTGGTGCATTTGTCAAACCAAAGGACATCATCAGTAAACT
The DNA here is from genome assembly GCA_036346275.1 of Otatea glauca. Taxonomy (NCBI): domain Eukaryota; kingdom Viridiplantae; phylum Streptophyta; class Magnoliopsida; order Poales; family Poaceae; genus Otatea; species Otatea glauca. Next base: position 28,076,717 of record CM070719.1, read on the forward strand.
CGTAGTGCCCATATCTTGACGAAAATGCGTCTTGGAATATCTCTCGATCGGATCTTCAATTGATGGTATCCTCGATCGGAGATCAATTTTGAGAAGACTCCTGCTCCTCTCAATCGGTCAAACAAATCATCGATCCCGGTAGCGGATACTTATTCTTTATCGTCACGTCATTGAGTGCACGATAGTCTATACACATCCTGAAACTTCCGTCCTTCTTCTTGACGAATAAGACAGGTGCTCCCCATGGCGATGAACTAGGTCTTATAAATTCCTTTTCCAGCAGCTCTTCAATTTGCTTCTTCATTTCCACCAATTCCTCTGTGGACATCATGTAAGGTCTCTTAGCTATGGGAGCTGTCCCTGGAACCAGCTCTATCACGAACTCGATATCTCTATCTGGCGGCATTCCAGGTAAATCTTCCGGGAAAACATCCGGATATTCATTGACTATGGCCACTTCCTCTAAGCTGACAGTCTTCACGCTGTTGACCATCAATTGTCCATCCCGCATCGATTTTGCTTCAAACTCAATCTTCTTTTCATCCGGCTTTAATCGATATGACTCTTTTTCCGCATCCAAAGATCGCCTTGTGTTTGGTTAACTAATCCATTCCCGTGATAACATCCAAGGTTTGGGTATTAAGGACGATTAAGTTCGCTAGGAACTCAACTCCATTAATTATTAGTCTTACCCGAACATCCTACTTTAGATCGGAGTTCTGATCCAGGGGATTGGACTATGAGCACACATTTAAGATTCACTATTTCCATATCATTTTGAACAGCAAAATCTCGGAAATAAAAGAATGCGAAGCTCGGAATCAAATAAAGCGAAGAGTGGTGCATCGAGTTTACTAGAACTTACCCAAGACAACATCCGTGGCGCTCGACTTCATCCGCTGTAATGTGGTTGACTCGGCCTCGTGCAGTTCCTTGGGATGGAGTTGCTGTTGATGCCCCGCGTTCACGATTGGCGCGGGAGTCCTTGCCGGTGTGTTCCCTGTGTTAAAGCGGACCGGGTGACACCTCCTTCTTAGGGCAATTATTGGCAAATGCCCCATTTCATTGCAATGATAGCAACGTCTTCCCATCGCTCGAGAGGTTCCTCGATCATGCGCTACGATTCCGGCCGAGTCTGAACATTCGACCCATCGGGCGATTTGCGGCGGTGGTACCCTATCATTTCCTCCGGCTGGTACCGGATGAATCTGTTGAGGTGCCGTCCTCTCGCCTCTGCCGCCCCGACGACCTCCTTGTTGCGCCATTCTACGCTTCTGTTGTCATCCAACTCTCGGCGCTTGTCCTCTAATATAAGAGCTTTGTTAACTAGCTCTTGGAAGTTAGGAATGTGTGGGTGATCACCCCACTGCAACCTCGCATTCAATCCCTTCATGAAGCGGGATTGTCCGCCTTATCCGTAGCCACGTCCTGCAGTGCGTAGCGTGCCGCTTGGGTGAAGTTGTTCGTAATCGCCACCGATCGCCACCCCGCTTGAGCTCCGAATTCCTCCTTTTGAGATCCATGATACCCTCGGGTACATGGTAATCTGGCGAAAGCCGAGGTGAATTCCTCCCACGTGATACTGTGGGTCCTCATGAGTCGCGCAGGTTTTCCCACCATTCTGCGGCAGTCCCTTCGAGTTGATGAGAGGCATAGAGTACCCTCTCATGTCCTACACACTGGGTAATGTGCAGCTTCCTTTCAATTGTCCTTAGCCAATCGTCCGCTTCCAGTGGATTGGCGTTGCCTGAGAAGGTAGGTGGACGGGTTCTCATAAACTCGACAACCTCGAGTAGGGTGTGGTCCATGGTTACCCTGTGTTGAACATTCGCAGCAGCTTGGTTGGATATCTGCTGCATGGTTTGAACCATCGTGTTCATAAGTTGAGTCTGGGCGATCAAGAAGGCTCCTGTGTTACGCATATCGACTGCGGCGGTTGAGGAATCGGCTCTTCATTACGTTATCCGCTGGTTAGCTCCACTTCATTGGCTCCAACATTTCCACGTGTCCTCACCATCTGCTGCAAGCTTCCAAGGTTAAGAAAAGAAGAAAGCATAGACAAGTAGAAGAATTTATGTGGGAAACAGGTGTAACTTAATTTATTTAGCCACTTTATTGGTATAATATAAAAGCGTATGGTTGCTCACAAGTGCCTAAGGGCAATGCAACGATCTGAGACACTCACAACCAAAACAAGTAAGCAAACATAGGAACCCATGACGACTCACACCTAATGGTGACTCGAAGAAAAGACGCGACTCAACCTTCGAGTCTCGACACTATACTCTACTAGACTCGATCACCATCGAGCCAACCCGGTGCGGCTCCCGAGCATACACCGTGGGTGCTCGCATCGGGCAAACCGGTCTCGTGACTCATCGCGGTGGTGCAAAAGACCCCATCGACTCCCTGGTCCCGGGCTGCTGCTCCAAAGATCGGTGCCTCCTGCTCTGGCTCCTCTGGATCTGGATCGTGTAAATCCAGGACTGGCTCAGGCTCGGGTCCATACAGAGCCATCTCCAACTCCTGGATCTTCTGCATGGAGTGAGCTAAGCCCTCCCGCAGCTGGATCCTCGCCTCTGTGACCTCGGCGCGGTTCCTCTGCAGCTCCTGGACTGTCTCGTCCAAGGCGTCCTCCTGGGCGATGACGTACCTCGCCAGGTGGGTGATAGTGGCGTCCTCCTCTGCAAGCTCCATCCTCTCAAAACGATTGTCTCGACGTGGATGGTGACGAAAGACGGTGCCCTCCAACTCTGCGGAGTAAGTGCGGGCAATCTGCCGCATCGCCTGTCGTGCCGTCTCCTGGATTCCAGCCTCAAAAGAAGACCTCCTAACCGAAATGTAGATAGGACGGCTCGCCCTCGTCCTCTCCCGAGCATACACTGTGATCTTGACATCCCAGGCGACGTCAAGTCCTGCCCGTACCACCGAAGTCCCTCGATACAGTGGTCTGTCAAAACCTCCGAGCAACTGCATCATACGCCATAACTCCGCGGCGTATCCTCCGGTGCGCTCTCCAAAGGTGTGGATCATCCTCATCTGCCAAAATAAACCTTGTTTAAATTAAACAGGGAATAATAAAAATTCAGCATAGGTATGAAAAAGGAGAAGAGATAAGTCGAGATTTCTTTGACATTCTTGCTCAAGTTGATTAGGTCTTTAGAAAATAGTTTTACCCTCCTAGGCACAACCAAACTAGGGTCAAGACCTACACACCAACCTGCTCGATACCACCTCTGCCGGGCCCGAACCGCAAATCCGGACCCTCTGTGTATTCTGTGCGATCCAGATCACGCTAGCACACACAGCATCTGAGGTTGCACATCGAGACAATCACAAGGATATAAGAATAAATAGCGCAAACATGTATATAAACCGAGTTGTATGCGACCTTATGGTCTCCGTGACAGATAAGTCACCACACAGGGCTTACATTAATCAAAGTAAAGAAATAGCAGCGGAACATAAGCAAAAGTCGTGGAAGCCTTCATCTTGCCACAGGCAACCGACTGGGCTTGCCCCCTAGTTCATCGTGTCCTCGATGTACTCCTCCTCCCAAACTGGTGTAGTCTCCTCCACTGATGTTGGGGTTGAAAGCAAGGTGGGGTGAGTACACAAGGCACTCAACAAGTAATGCACAGAATGCAACGCTATTACTATATGCAGAGCTCATTCCAAAGGATTGGCTTAAATGGTTCTTTTGCATCAAGCAGCATTTTTAACCAATATCTTAGTTAGATTAAAGCAGTGGAACAGTTATACGTAATAATAATTTCAAATGGTTTTTCTCAGAGGATTCTCGGCACACAGCCTTAACAGTTCATTTTTAACACTTGGCACACAGTCACCCCTTCCATGTTTTGTTTATGAAAATCTTCCCCTTGACTGTAATCCCCGAGCAATGCTCAATACCGTGAGCACGGCTATTCGAATAGTTTTGACACTCTGCAGAGGTTGTACACTTTACCCACAAGATACAGCCGCTCACCACACAGGTGATTGTCCGCAACAAAGCTTTTCAGGGACTTCTACCTTAACCAAAGAACCTCTCCGTATTGCCTTCACTATCACTTCCTCACACAGAGCCAAGTATAGGACCGCCAATCACCGTTGGATGGGCACCAAGCCGTAGCAGTACGCTCCCCATACAGATACACCCCTGTGTACTGTCACCCCGAGGTATCAGAGGAAAGATATCAGAACCCTAGTCAACTAGGTCTGTCCCATATCAGACATGTGGTTGTACGGGTGACTCGGATCAAAGGCTTGCAAGGTGAAGTCCTTAATCGACCAAGGCAAGACTTCCAACACTCAACAATGGCACACGGCCCATTGTGGCACACAGACTCACAACACTCATCAACCCAATGCCACACAGGCCCACGCACACTGACCTCTTGCCACTTGCCCCACCTAAATCATTTCCCACCCAGTTGATTATTGTGCAACACATGCCAGCAATAACTCAACATCAGTATGGAACCACACAGGTCACCATACTTCCATATCATCATGTGGCATCATCACACCACTTTCAAAATACATTCAATATTTCATTAGTCAATTTTGTAGCATTTTTCTGAAAGATCATTCATGACTCGTTGCAAGGCTAAGCATCTACTCACGGTCTAGCCTCTCGTGTTGGCACAATATTAACATCCAACTAATATAATCAAACTTAAGGTGACAATGATTTAGGGCATACAATTAATAATTCAAGGTGGCATAACAAAATGGGTTGATTAACTACATTATCCCAAATTAATTTAAATTCATTTTAAATAATTAGCATGCATAGTTTCAAAGCATAAATTACATTTAAAAATCTGAGATCAAAATGATCAAAGCATCACTTGCCTTCAAAGAGTTGCTGGTCGTGTTCCGAAGCTTGGTCTTGAGCGACGAATTCTTCCTCGAAACTTTCCGGCAAATTTGCGTCTACGCGTACAAACAAAATATGCAATAAATAGCTAATACAGAAGACTAGATGACCTCAAAAATTCAAATAAAATTCACCATTAAATAGCTCATAATTTTCAGAATTTTTATAAATTTGAATCACCCAAATCCGAGTTAAAATGCAAAAGTTATAGTCATTTGAAGTTTGAATAAAATCTGAAAATACAGAAATTAAGAAAATCCGATTTTTCCGAATTATTTTTATACTGGAAATTCGCATATATGACGTCAGCATCGCGCCATGATGACGTCAGCACAGAAATGAATTTTGGTCAAAATATTTTTATATATAAAAATATTTATGACGTCATCGCTGACGTCATCTCGACATGTGGCACGCCCAGAGGATGCCACGTCGCTCTGGTCTATGGGCTGGGTCCACGGTTCGGCTCTGGTCCACCGTGGACTTGGCTCACAGAACAGTGCAGCCACGCGGCAAAATCCAGACCGTTCGCTAAAATCGACGGTCAGATCCTATGCCTACGCGGCTCGACGACGCCTCGATTTCCGCACGGCCACGCGTCACGCATCGAACGGTCCCCTCGGATCCAACGGCCAACGCACGCGCGGACTCGACGACGCTTCGGATACGCAGCGACACGCGGCGTGATCGCAACGGCTCGTTTGAATCAACGGCCGAGATTGGTCACACCGGTCAAAGGAAACACGCGCGCCGACGCGATTGGTTGGAGGTGCGGCGCTATCACCGCCGACGCTCGAATTTGAACGGCGCGGATCCTAGGGCAAAACCAGATCCGAACTCAACCGCTGGATCCGATCCAACGGCTCGAGTTCACGAGTGTTTACTATTCAAGGCGCGACGTGGCTCAATCCTACGCGTACACTAACGATCCAAACGGTGAGATGAAACTAAGATACGAGACTAGATCTAATCTCTACCGCTCAATCCGGATCTAACTGCATGATCTACTCTAGAAGAACACAAAGAAGGGTGACGTGGACGAACCAGGAGCGTGCGATGAAGATCGGACGGACGACGAAGCTCAGAGAAGGCGATGGCGGCGCAGAAGAAAAGGCTACCGGAGTCGAGGAAGATGACGTAGCCCACGGCGCTACAGGGCTTCTCCGGCGTGATGAAGTGGCTCGTTCGACGCGGCGTGGCGGAAGGATTACTCCGGTGACCTTGGCGACGCCGGAGAGAAACCGGCGGCGAAGCAAACGACGAAAAATAGCGGCGGCACAAAGAAGCAACTACGACGAGCTCGTACGGGAGCTAGAGGGAGTCTCGGCGTCGCGCGAGGAGTCAAAGATGCGGAGGAAAGCCTCGCACGACGCCTTCAACGGAACTTAAGGGCTGCCTTGGCGGCGCGAAACGGCCGGCGGAAGTCACGGCCATCAACGCCACGCCTCCGATGATCTCGCGGGACGGCGGCGTGGCGCGATCTCGTGCGTTCGGCGGCGACGATCAGAAGGCTCACGCGCTACGGGCGACGTGGCACACGACAGCGCGCGATCCGGATCGGATGGCTTGGGCTAGGTGGCGCTAGGGTTTTGGCGGGCGGTTGCGACACGCACAAGAATGGGCTCGGCCCATTCATTCATGTGATTTTAAAACATTTCACATTTAAAATAATTCCAGAAATTCAATTAAATCATTTGGGGCTTTTAAAATAGCAGAAAAATTCTAGAAAATTTCCAGAAATTACTTTGAGATATTTGGAACTCAATTAAAATATTTTCAATAAAACTTTGCAAAAACTTTTCCTTTATCTAATTTGTTTTCAAGAAAGGCTATATTTGAATAATTCCGAATAAATTTCAATAAATTTCCAAAATTTCTCAAAAATCAAAAATACTTCAAACTTTAAATTAGAGCAAAAATTAGGGTGTTACAGTTTTCCCCCTTGCATTTATTGTGGATGTTGTAACTTTGAGATTTGATGAAGAACTTTTGCATGCTAGAGTTTGGGTATTTGAGAGTTGCGCTCTCTTGCAATTTCTGTTTGGGTTTTTCTAGAAAGAAGAAACTGTTTATCGGTTTTTATTCTTGCTTAAGAGCTGTGTTTTCCTTAAAGGTTGGGTATGTGACCCACAAGGATGTTTAAGACGTTAAGAGTATGATGAGTAGTTAGCGCTTCAAGTTGATGTGGGTTACTGATTCTATTAAAGTGGATTTGTTGTTTGTTTAAAGACAACCTAATTTATTGTGTGGTATAGATGATTAATCGAGACGGTATATGATCTAAAGTGAAAGTTGATTAGAATTATGCAAGGTGTTGTGAGTTATGGAATTAACGAGAATTCCGAGATTTGTGTTCCTAAAAAGCTAGTATTGATCACGATTGAGAAGGTCTAGAATCTTCTGAGTGACAAATTGGTATATCAAGGTTATGGTGTAAAGACATGAGGGTTGTTGGTTTATGTTGCTTGGGTCAATTAAATTGTGGATTGACAGAGTGACTTGATCGATGTGTAATCAAAGTAGAGGGATATAGAATGAGTGTATGAAAGGTTAAATTTGTCCTTGACAAATGTCTATCTGGGCTCCGTATTTATGAAAGATGCCTAGGGGAGATCGTTTTGAGTGGTTAGAATTATTTATTGGTTGAATGAACTGAAGATATTAAATATGTAACTTAGGGATTGTGCGAAAGGGATGTGTTGATTTCACGAGATAAGTCCGATGACATGTGTTTTAAGCTTGGAATAAACAGGTTGTATGAAGAATGGTCTGTCTTGGTTAGTAGACCAAAAGAAGGTGTTGGCACGCGTCTTATGCTTAAGAGTGTTGGGCTTTTAAGGATTTGGTGAATATGAAATCCTTAATGGCTAAGAGTGGGAATATGCGAAATGGTAGTATTCGAGTCGAACCTTCTCTTAAAGGTTCCTGGACTCATTTGAGTGTATAATTTTCTGGGAGTGCCTGCCTGTTGGGCTTATGGCGTCCTAATTAGTGGGCAGTAGAACTCCCCCAATTCGTTTGCATTTTGTCAAGTTGCGGAATTGGTTTTGATGGTCGAAAATGAGGATGAAAGAGTAATTGTGAAGTAATCGTTTCATGGTTTTTGGGGTATTTTATTTCATTGATCTATGCCAATCTTTGGTTTTGGCTAAGCTGGTTAGCTTATGTTATGAATAGGGGTTTTGCACTCAAGAGTATATGAAGGGATCGCGCTCTTTCGCGTGCAAACTGAACTATCTTTGGAATCAACATTTAAAGGAAGCAAATAGACATAATGGGTTGTGCTAGAACCTCTTGAGTTAAACACTTAATTTGTAACCCTATTGTGACTAGATTTGGATTCAATTGAAAAGTGTGTATGGGTTTGGGAGTGTTTCAAAGGATGAAACTTATGATCATTTCATAAGTGATCAGTGGATATCTGATAGGTGTTCTGCTTTGGTAAAAGCTTGATGTTTGCTTTTGTGAAAATGAGTCGCCTCCATAAAGTTTCGCGCGGTGTTTCTTTTCCAATGGAGTTTTCCCCGAGGTAAAGCTTGGTGCCTTGGTTATAATGCGTTGTTCTTGGATTGAGTGGTTAAAGGGAATCGAGATTTCCTTTGCTCCCTAGCATGAAAAGCAAGATGGAATAATTTCTGATAATTTGGCTATGCTATGTGAGAGAATTGAGTTTCCCTTTCCCTTTGAGAGGTTTTGCTTCAGTGAAAGCAAGTTGGATTGTTTTGGTTATTGAAAACTTCTATCAAAGATTTGAGTGGAGTTTCTCTCTTTTAATTGAGTGCTTCCCGATGCGAATGGTATCGCATTGATTTGAGATTTGAGTTTTCCTTTGTGACTTGACTTAGGAAAGAAAAAGAGTGATCTCTGGATGTTGTCGAATTCTTTCCAAAGAGAATTGTAGAGCATTGGGTTCAAGTTGATGCAAGCGGTGCTTTTGATTCAAAAGAATTGTACTTCTTTTGTATTCTAGCTTGGGTTGAGAATATAAATGTTCATGGTATATTGTTGAGTGAGCTATAGAACTTTGCTTCTGAGCTTGGTTGGTTGAGTGAAAGATTGTGAGGGCGAGACCCTCGTAGGGAAAGAACCGATTGTTGTTTGGTAATGATCTCTGGACCTAGCATGGGCTAGGCGTTGACCATTAGCGGTTAAGAGTGGAGTATGATGGAGGTTGTTGATGTCTTGGTTCAATATTTGTTGAGAATATCATTGGTTGTAAAGAAGGTGATAGTGATTCGATATAAAGTGTTTGATTGTAAGCATGTAATTTAGTTAGTTGTCCCCAGGTGTGAGATGTGCCTGGGAGAAGATGGAATAAAAACATATCGTGGTTTGTGATTGGGAAGGAAAATTATGTCACAAGTGGGCTAATTCTTCGAGAGTATTGGTTGATTTTGAGTCCTGGTGAAAAAGGTTGAACAATTGGAAAAGATAGGGTTTTGTGTAATTGATTTGTAGGAGTTCAAGTTTGGAACCCCAGCTGATCGTTCGAATACTAATGGTTAAATGCTTGTTAAGGGGATGTGTCTCGCGATGATTGTGTCATCTTGAGTTTGATGAATCATGCTAGAGCGGTAGAAAGAGGAAGTTAGAGCTCTGTTGAGATTAGAAATTAATACCCTCTTCTGTTGAGAAGAATAATCGAGTAAAAGGTATAGTGTGTTTCAGTGCTAAAGGAAAAAACTAGTCTGAGTATGTCAGACTAATTCTTAAGATAGTGGTATGATATGTTGGATATGGAAATATGGCATAGCAATTTTATGATTGAGCCTTTTAGTGGGTGAGATTGAGGATTACGATTGAGAAAAATTCTTATAAGATGTCTGCTTTGGGAAATAACTTGGAATCCAGTTTGCTAGGGAATTTTGTCTCTTGCAAATTTTAGTAGAAATTTGAGTGAATGGGGAATACTGGGAAGTTTCACTTAGTTGAGCTAAGTCAAACCACTTCTCGCCGATCGTTAAATTGAGAATTTGGTTTATCGCTTGGGGAATTCTGAGCGAGTGTTAAAGAATAGAACCATTAGATTTGTCAAAGTTTTGTGGTCACATCAGTCAGAGAAGGAAGCGACATGGGAGCAAGAGTCTCAGATGCATGAGAAGTACCCTGAATTGTTCCCTCCAGGATTGTGATGAGATTTAATTTTCAGTATGGTTTAGTTGTCGCTTTGGGACGTGCTTAGAATTCGGGGTCGAATTCTTTTAAGGGGGGGAGACTGTAATGTCCCATTTTAATTTAAGTTTGTCGTGGGTCATCCTGGGTTGTTCGCGGGCGGTGTGGGCTGTTTTGGGGGGGCTCATTCTCAGTCTTGGGCCGTTCGAGGCGGTGTTGGGTCAACTTTTGGCCCAGGTGGGAGGGAGAAACCCCTAACCCTAACTTTTCCCTCTCCTTTCCCCTCCCAGCCACCACCCTTTCCCCTCCCCGCAGCTGCACATCCCCTCCCCCTTGGCAGCAGCCACCTCTCCCCTTTCATCCCCTCTAGCTGCCCCTTCCTTTTTCCCCCTTCCTTCTCCTTCGCCTCCTCCTCCATGGGAGGTTCCCTGCCCTTTCTTCCCTCCATGGTGCTGCTCTAGGGTCCCTTGGTGGTTGCATCCTTGGTTGAGTGCAGTGGAGAGGATTGGGCTGCGAGGTGAGGAGAGGTTTGCGCGATTTGAGGGACGGGTTCCGTGTTCGTCATCGATCTATTGATCCTTTGGAAGGTATGATGCTCCTAGTTTGTTTTTGGGTACCTTGGGTGCTGGAGGTTGGGTAGGGCTCAGTAGTATCCATTTTTCTTGTGCTGTGATCAGGTTGGAGATGGGGGAAAAGCGGGAGTTGGGGCGTGGTCTGATTCGGCCAGCGCAAACCTCTATGTTAGGGCTGAGATTAAAAATAGTTCCCATCATTTAAAGAGGGGTTGCCTGTTGGAAAAGTTGTAGATAATCGTCTTAAATTTATTTAGAGACCAAGATCACGAATTTTGGTTGGGTTGTTTAAAAGTTATGGCTGTTTTTCTAACTGTTGTCCAGAATCTCTCCCTGCTGGCAGCAGTCACGGAAATCTGCAGTGTAGGGCTATCTAGATGTTGAATTAATTTTTCTAAAAATTATATTAACTTAGGAAATTTATTTTAGATTTCAGAAATATTATCCTTTACTTCATTTGGAATTGTATAAAATTAGTTATGCTATTTTGAAGTCTGCTGTCCAGTGTGGTAGCAGATTGGGTTTCAGGGCTAAAGATGAAAGGCTAAATGTTTTATTTGAGAGAATTGGTTAACATGTTTTTAGTGGGTAATTTTTAGTAGTTGCATAATGTTCTTTGTCCCTGAGGTTTGGTTTATAAGGGTGGAACTTATAACCTTTAGACAATCGGGACAGCAAAGGGGCGGTTTTGTTTGCTGAGCGAGAAAGGAATAAATTGCAGTAGGGCGTAAGTTCGATGTCGCTAAACTTATTGCATGTGCTGTGATTGCATTGTGTTGAGATGTATGAAATTTATTTTCATGTGGTGTGTCTTCAGGAGTGGCCTCAACCTTGCGCCACTCCACTCCTCATGGTTAAGGCAAGTGTTTTGGAATGGGTAGTGTGTGGTATGAAATTGTTAGAGATGCTGTGTGGGCCATGGACTAGTTGATGAGTGGTTTGTTATGTTGATGCTTATGTGATGAACGAGTAACTGATAGATTAATTTGCTATGTCTAATGATAACCAGGATATGATGACTCGATTCATAGTAATGCTATGCCAAGATGAGATAAAATTGTTGTATATGTTGTTTTGGGTTACTAGTACATGTTACATTCATGGCATGAAATCTGGCCAGGGCGGTAAGAAAGTCCTAACTAGTCCGGTAAAGCCGGTGAGAAAGTTATGACTAATCCGGAGAGCCATAGAGTAAGTCCTACATCGTGATTTCATTCACCGTGGCGAATGGAAGCGAGGAGTAGGCACCTCCATCTACGGGATGGAAGGGGAAGAGGGTGCACACCGACGGTGTGCACTCACTATACCCAGATATCGCATTTGAGAGGACATGTGCATCGCATGGCATTGCATCTTATTCAAGGAGATGAGTACGAATTGTTAACGATATTATGAATATGAAAATGATGAATATGTTGTTGTTGGTGCTAAATGATTCTTTCACTCATTCCATTATGCTTGCTGAGTTTTAAACTCACTCTTGTGTTTAATGTTGTTTTTTTAGGTACCAAAATGACGGCATGGGGAAAAAGGGTTGTAGAACCACTTCTTCACTTCACATGAAATCAATAACTTTAGACTATCGCTACTTTTAAATTTGTAATATTTCCGTCTTGCGGGAAAGAGTCTTTGGTTTACCTTGGTTATGTTATGCTAAAAGGTTGAATGGAGCTATGGTTTGGCGAGGGGGTTATATTTGGGTAACTGGGTTTGTGGCTTTTGTTCCTATTATTCAATCTGTTTATCTGTCCTATGTGAGTAGCTATGGTTACCATGATTTATCGTCTCAAGTAAACTTGGTTAGTTGCAGCGTATGCTTTATTTAGATGATTCTAGTTGCGGAAGTTCAGTTGTTATGCAAGGGTGATCATTCTGGAATTTTTGGTTTACCTGGTGGTTTAGTTGTAATTCTTGCCTAAAGTAGTGACATCCGGGGTAGTCGAAATGCCAGGGTGTTACAGTTGGATCCCCTTGCAGCTTGCTCTGGTCCTTCTTTTATACCTTTCGCCCGATCGTGTCCTACTACAACACGTTTCAAGTCTTGATCCGTATCGGCCTTATCTCAGACAGTTATTTCCTTAAAGATCTTGCCGTTACCAAATATCTCCAAATCTTTCCAACCTGTCCGTTAATTCCCGTATCTTTGATTTTATTGCCGATTTTGACTAGACTTGCCAAATTTTGGTGCAAACATATACCCCCCATTTTTGAGAGATGACTCACCATCTGTCAAAAATCACTATTATCGGCTTTGCCAATCGGCTAACTGTTGAACTTCGCTCAATAACTGCTACTTTGTTCGCGCCGTAATTCTCTAACACGCGGGTAGTGCGTTTTAACTACTCGCGCCTTTTGAGATTCACTTCCCGCCACTTCAAATTTTTACCTTGCTATAAAATGCGTCCCCCACTTCGGTCATTCTTCACGCGCACAAGCTCTTGAGTTGTCTGCAATCGGCTTAAGCTTCCTATTTGAAGTATTTCCGAGGCAATCCTTGGCTCATCCATCTTTCTTCATCGTCTGCAATGGACCCTAGCCAGGTACTTATTCCGATCCCGCATAGCAACGACGAATATTTTTTGGGTCCATTGGGAAATCTAGATGTTCGTACCGTAACAAACCAAGAAGTCCCTCGTTTACCTCCGTCGACTGCTGGTCACAACATAGCGGGTTGGAATAAAAGTTTCAGAGCCTGGCCGACAGCTCTCAAAGGATGGAGGAATTGGTTTATCAGGGTAGCGGCCCAAAAGAGGGGTGAATGGGAAAGAATGGGCATAGCCGAGTGTATTCCACTTTCCTTAGCCGACCCAGAAGCCAACGAGCCCTTGGTGGCCACGGCCTGTTATTTTTGGTCGGACTGTTTTAACGCCTTCTTGTTCCGTACCGGTCCCATCGGCCCAACTCTTTTGACGTTGCTCAATTGTGCTGTCTTCGGCCAGATGGAGAACAAGTATCGGCTTTTAGCGGAAAACCGAAATATAAACTTATCCGATCTAAGGGCGAAGGTTGGGCCAAATATATTGGAAATAATAACAAGATTAATGGCCTGGTATCGGACGAAGAGCATGTTGCCTTTCTGAATCTTTGGCTAGACCGTTTTTTGTTTTGTGGAGCATCTCTTGGACCAACTCAGGTTTATCAAGTGATAGCAGAGCAGCTTGTTGAAGATCGTCGGCTAGCACAAGGAAAAATCTTCTTGGGCGCTGTGTATCAGTTGCTTTATGTAATAAGGAGTCGGCTCTATACCGGTTTTGGGAAATTCATCGTCGGTAATGTAGGTGGTCCGATGTGGTTTATGCAAATATGGCTATACTGCTTATTCAGCCGTTCTTTTAATTTGGATTCAGCGGATGAGACTCCTTTTCCAAGGGATAACATACCAGAAGGGGCACCTATCCAATTTAGAGAACGCCGATATTTTGGTGAGAGGTTTATGATGTGCTCCAGTAATGAGACAAGGACTTCTCCCGACAGCTGCAGAAGATTCTTATCGTTCTTTTTGCAATTGGACACCGAAGATTTCAAGCAGCAAGACTTCTTTAGTTATGGTGCTACAGCCGATTTTTCTTGGCCCTCATTTCTTCACCTGGAAGCCGATAGTTCTCTGATGCCTCAGGAGACTTTGGATTTGTATAGAATTTTCATTTCTCCGTGCATTTTCCATGTCGGCCTCCATACTAGGAATCGGACATTCCAACCTTCATACGAGTTTTACCATCCTTCAGTTTACGCAAGACAACTCAGCTTCGGCCAGGTAATTCCAAGTTTGCCACTTCTAGATCGGCTTCAACCTAGAGCCAGGGTTCGCAATGCCACATTAGCGAGGCTAGTCTTGGAGTTAGCCGATGAGCTTCAACTTTGCAGTCTCCCACACTTCCACTTGAACGCTCGCCGGGCAGGGGGTTTCACAACATGGTGGTCCGCTATTGCTGAGTGTTTGTACATAGAGAAGATTCCGTCTTTTATAATCAAGGAATTCTTTCCAAATCTGCCAGAGCCATCTTTAGTGTCTAACAACGATTCTAGCAATGAAGCTAGCTCATCGGGTTACACTAACACAAGTTTAGTAGATATTGATAAGGTATTGACTTGAATAATCTTCTGTTGCATATCGGTCCTTTACCAGATGCATTTTCTAATCACTTTTACTACGTATTGCAGGCTAAGGATGTCGGCAAGAAGCCAGTCTCTGGCCAATCGGGAAGTGGCCAAGGCAAAAGGCCACATTAGTTGACTGGTCTTACTGGGTATACTTCAGGTACTTTAGGGGTCCAAAGTCCATCTTTATCGGACATTGAGAAAAAACAACCAAGTAAGTATAAGCTTCCTTTTCGTGGTGCAGCCAAAACCGGGGGACTGGACAAATATCTTTTAACATCATCAAAAGCCTTTTGCTGATCGGCTCCCCACACAAATTCTTGATTATCCTTCAATTTCAACAATGGGGTAAAAGCACGAATTCTGCCAAAAAGGTTTGAGATAAACCTCCGTAGATAATTAATCTTGCCGATCAACTTCTGTAATTTGTTTTTGCATGCCGGCGGCTCGGTGTTGGCTATGGCTTTCACTCTTGCTTCATTAACCTCAATACCTCTCTCATGTACCATAAAGCCTAAAAATTGCCCAGCCGATACGCCAAACGCACATTTAAAAGGATTCATCTTTAAGCCATGTGATCTTATGTTCTGGAAAACCTTTTCTAAATCGGCTAAATGCTGCAAATCATTTGCTGATTTTACTACGACATCGTCAATATATATTTCAACGATGTGACCGATTAAGTCATGAAAAATCAGGTTCATGGCTCGTTGATATGTTTCCCCAGCATTCTTTAAGCCAAAAGTCATAACCGTCCACTCGAATAAACCTATGGCTCCAGGACATCTGAAAGCTGTCTTTGGTATATCGGCTTCTGCCATGAGTATCTGGTTGTATCCGACGTTTCCATCTAGAAAACTTATGATTTTATTCCCTGATGCAGCATCGATAAGCATATCGGCTATAGGCATCGGGTATTCATCTTTCGGTGTTGCTTTGTTCAAATCTCTAAAATCGACACATACTCGAAGTTTTCCGTTTTTCTTCATGACTGGAACAATGTTGGAAACCCACTCCGCATATCGGCAAGGCCTTATAAATTTAGCCTCCAACAATCGTTCTATTTCTTCTTTTATAATTTTATACAAAGCCGGATTAAAACGCCTAGGGTACTGTTTAAACGGCCGATAACCTTGTTTAATGGGTAGCCGATGTTCGACCAATTGTCGGTTTAAACCAGGCATCTCATGATACTCCCAAGCAAAACAATCTTTATATTCTCTAAGAATTTCGATTAACTTCTCTTTATATTTTTCATCTAAATTTGCGCTAATAAAAGTTGGTCTTTTTCTATCACCACTACCTATATCAACTTCTTCAAGCAGATCGGTGGACGTAAAGCCCTGACCCAACTTTTCGACCTCTTGAAAGTCTTCTATAGCCTCATAGCTATCCGTTGTTTGCCGGTAGCTTTGCATTTTGTTTTGTTACGCCTTCACTTTTTTCTTGTCCCCATCGGCGTAGCACTTCGTTTGCTCGATCAAACGTGCCAGGCTTGATACTGATCGGCACAAGTCCTGTCTTGCTCACGCAGATGAAATCACAATCTTCTAATGTTTTTCCAGATATACATCCTGCTTCTTCATGTTGCCAATTCGCGTCAGAACTGGCCATGGCAATGTGAGCCGATGTGTCGACCGTGACAATTTCCACTTCCTCTCCGTTCCATTGGACAAGCGCTTGATGCATAGTTGACGGGATACAGCAGTTAGCGTGAATCCAATCTCTTCCAAGAAGAACGCTATAATTTCCTTTGGCGTCAATAACAAAAAATGCGGTCGGCAAAGTCTTACTGCCGACGGTCAGTTCTGTAACCATGACGCCTTTGGCTTCTGTGGGATCGCCTGTGAAGTCATTTAAAACCATGTTAGTTTTAATCAAGTCTTCATCAGACTTACCCAATTTCTGGCAAGTCGTATAGGGCATCAAGTTTACTGTGGCTCCGTCGTCAACCAGCATCCTTGATATCAGCTTTCCATTTATATATCCTTTCAGATATAATGGTTTCAAATGCCGATGATCATCTCTTGTTTTCTCGAAGATTGTGTTTTGGACTCCCGAGCAAGATTGGGCAAAAATTTCTTTAGTCGATTCAGTTTTGATTTTGAATTCGGCTGGCAATGTGAACACCATGTTGATATCCATTGGGGATGTATCATCCCTAATCATAGGAGAGTCTAGATCGTCTACCGATTCAAAATCTTCTTCGGCTTGTTCTTTTTTCCTCCATTCTTTCTTAACAATTTTGACCGGACGAAGCTCATTGAAAGTTTCATCCCTCTATTTCTCTGCATCGGCTTCTCGGATCTCCTGCATCCTTAGCCTCTGAAGCAGTCTGCGCTGCGATCGGCTAAGGCTAGATGGACACCACCTAGGTTTGGGCTCTATTGGCTTTCGTATCTGGCTAGCCAAATCTTCCCGGTCTGAATTGGGCCTTAGTGTTTCAACCTGGTCAGGTGTCTGATCTGGTTTGGATATTCTCTCGTGAATAGGCCTTCTGTAACCTCAGCCTTGATCGCGAATCGTCCCGGACAGCCTATCTTTAGCCGATTGCCTTGGCCAATCGTCTCGGGGGTAATGCTCCATCGAACATGTGTACGGAGATGGCAGTGACACTCCTCTTTCCCTACAAAACTGCCAAAAGGGACATCTTCTATGGGCCCTCTCCACATTTTCAGTGTGATATAAATTATCCGACCGGCGAGCAGGATATCTTGGTCGGCTATTGATCCTTTTATATTTATCCATCAATTGTGAAAACGTTGGTCCCGGCCTTTTGGCCGATTGCTTAGATGGCGATTTTTCAGCTTTGTACCATTTACCCACCCAAGGATTACCCTTGGGTTTAATGGTCCTCGAATTTTTTCCTTCGTGATCGGCTTCTATTTGTAATGAGCCGATCGTAATTTTCAGTGTTTGACCACCGTCTGAATTCGGCTGAATATTGACCTGCCGATCCTTCTTTGGCTCATCATGCATCGGCTCCTTTCCTTTAGCCGAACAATGAACCATGTTGATTGGAAATGGATCAGCATCAACTTGCATGGTCGGCTCATCAGCAAATTTTAGCCGACCATCTTCAATAGCCGATTGGATCTGTTGACGAAAGATATTGCAGTCGTTAGTATTGTGAGAAAAAGAGTGGTGCCACTTGCAATACCTGCGTTTCTTGATCTCGTCAGCTGACGGTATAATATGTCCTTCGGGCAATCGTATTATCTTTTCTTGTAATAATAAATCAAAAATATGATCACATTTGGAAACATCAAAGGCATACTTAACCTTCGACTTATTTCTAGTCGGCTTTAGCCAAGAACAGACTAAGGACTTTTTAGACCCTTTTACCCATTTGGCTATATTTATTTCTGCTTCATCATCCTCCGAAGAATCGCTTGGGCAATAATCCACCATATTGACTTTCACTTTGTCCTTTTCTTTATTGTCGCTATTTTTAAACCTATCCTTAAACGCTTTATTATCTAGGAATCGGCTTTCCTGAACCGATACATGATGAAGCAGATGACTTAAATCGTTGAACTCTTGCCCTCCAAACTTCTCCCTAAGTGGTGGAATTAATCCCTGAAAAGCCAAATCTGCAAGTTGGTTGTCGGGCAACGTGACACTAAAACATCGGTTCCTAACTTCTCTGAACCTCTTAATGTATTCAGTTACCGATTCTCCAAATCTTTGGCGAACAGAACTTAGGTCGGAAATCCTTAGTTCTAAACTTCCTGAGAAAAAGTATTCGTGGAATCGGCTTTCCAAATCGTTCCATAAGTGGACCGAATTCGGAGGCAAACAAGTGAACCAAGTAAAGGCTGCTCCGGACAGTGACAACGGGAACAGTCTTATTTTCAGTCCATCGGACTGAGCTGCTTCGCCGCATTGAGCGATAAAGCGTCCGATGTGTTCTAGAGTAGTAGTTGAGTCGTCACCGGAGAATTTTGCAAAATCCGGGACTCTGAATTTGTGGGGGTAAGGCATACGATCTATGTAATCAGGATACAGCTTTCTATAGCCGATAACCTTCCCCTTCGGCTGTATGCCGAATTGGTCCCTCAAGACGGCGGAGATCTGGTCGGCCCAGTTTACATTATCGGCCATTGGCACCGCAGACCCTTGATAATGTTGATCATATTTGGCATTCTGCCCCCCGAGTGCAAACTCGGGTTGCCAATTATGCTACGTCGTCGGCACGCGAGTATTCTGATCATACCTATTATGCCTAACTTGAGGTTCGGGTATTGGGACGAACGGTTCCGAATAAGATACTACCCAATGCGGACCTGGATTTCTAAACAAGGTAGGTTCATGTGGGTATCTTTCAGGCCCAATCGGCTGTGAAACCGATTGTGGAAAAACATAGAACGTAGCCGACTGCGGCAGATTTGTTGATGCGTCTAACTTAGCGGCGTCGGTGTATGCGTGGTAATGACTCACCTTACTTGGCTGAGGATCTCTTGGCAATATTACGGTCAGCTGAGTAGGCATCATGGTAGGGGGTGAGGTTATAGCCGATGGTTTAGGATCAGTCGTTGAGCTCTGCGTATTTTGTGCTACTGAAAACACAGGATAATTCGGCAGAGCTTGCAATGGGTCAATCAGGCTACCTAACGAGGCTAACTCCTGGGCTATAGTTTTAACACTATTTGCTATCATCGGCTTAAGAGTTGTCACAAGAGCCGATGATTGGTTTATTAAAGCGTGGTGCACAGACTGATTAATCATAGCCGATAATTCGGCTTGAGCAGGCAGATATCGGCTTACCGGTTCTGTGACACCCGCATCTTCCAGGGCGTTGACCGTCGGCAGGGCGGATTTTTGAGTGACGCCACGTCTAGTTTTCTGATAATAGCGTAGCATCATCTCTTCCAACGCAGTCTTCTGGGCTTCAATTTCTTGACGTTGCTCTGCAGTCAAATCGTCCATGGTTGGGACGATTATGGCTTCTGCATTGAGATCGGATGGCGGAATCGACTTTCCTGATGAAGACATGGTCCCACTTGGCGTGCCAAGAGTGTGTTGGCGTCAAAAACTTGATGTAGGGTTTCGACAAGAAGACACCGCATTTAACACCGGTTCAGAGCGTGCGGTCGATTTGACTCAGAACCGACAAGGTAAAAAATATAAAATTCACACAAAGCCGATCGTGGAGATCAATCGGCTTAGACTTAATCAGTTTGAAGCCGATCAAGATCGAGGTAACAAGATAAGTCTAATTAGCCGATTAAGGCTAATCAGAGGGTAAAGGTAGATCGATTCTGAAGAAGGCGATGCGCAACAAAATCAGAACAAATCAAACCTGGGGTGTAATTGACGAAGATCAACGATCGGCGATGCGCAACTTTATTGATCAAGATCGATTACAGAGACTAAATTACAAAAGCTACTCCTAGTCGACAGGAGAGAAAGTAAAAGCTGGTTGATTTTATTGTGTTGTTGGATCACCTTGCAGCTTGCTCTGGTCCTTCTTTTATACCTTTCGGCCGATCGTGTCCTACTACAACACGTTTCAAGTCTTGATCCGTATCGGCCTTATCTCGGACAGTTATTTCCTTAAAGATCTTGCCGTTACCAAATATCTCCAAATCTTTCCAACCTGTCCCTTAATTCCTGTATCTTTGATTTTATTGCCGATTTTGACTAGACTTGCCAAATTTTGGTGCAAACACAATATTAACCATTACACATTCGTGAAGCTTTAATCAACAGTACACTAAATGGATGAACAAGCACAAGTCACAAGAAACTGAAGCATGAGATCTTCCACTGCTAACTTATTCTCATAGTTATCACGGCTCAACACTACACTACATTGATGAACAAGCACAAGTCACAAGAAACTGAAGCATGAGATCTTCCACTGCTAACTTATTCTCATAGTTATCACGGTGATAAGGCGAGGCGAGGCGCCTGACCACCTTCACACCTTTTAAGCGTCCGAGGCGTGCGGCAAGGCAACACCATACTACATCCCGGCCCTAGCGTGTGGGACCTTTCTGCGATCAATTCGGAGCTTCTGAAGTTCAAACTAGAAGAATCCAATACATCTAAGGGCCAAAATGCAAGATGTAAACCTGGAGGGCTGCATCGCGAAAGTTCCAAATCACCCTACTTAACCCTAGCCCCTTGGTTATCACGGCGCCCTGGCGAGGCGAGTCACCTCCGAGGCGCCTGGCGCTCACCTAGGCGACAGTTAGGCGACTAAACAAAATGCAGCAGAGGGAGCAAAGCAGAGGAAGCAGAGGGAGCAGCAGCCCAGGCAGAGCAACAAAAGAGGGAGAGAGCAGCGGCAATGGCACCAGCAGCAGCAGCAAGAGAGCGAGCAGCAAAGGGAGCGGCGGCGGCGGGGGCAGCACCAACAACAGTAGTAGCAACGGTGGAGGAGGGGGGTCGGGATTAGCAGCAGCGGAGGGGAGCTCGAGAAGAGGGAGCAGCAAGCGGCGGCAACGCAGCAACAGTGGAGGTGGTAGAAGCTGCTGGCGACGGAGGTGGCAGGCCTGGCGGTGGAGCTAGGTTACCCGGCTGTCCCGGCCTCCCGTCCTCTCCAATCTCCACGCAATGTGCCGCCCCGGCGCCTAGTCGTGCTGCCGCGACGCCTAGATGTCCCAAGCGGCTACCCGACACACACCAGGCGAGGCACCAGTCCCTGGCGCCCCCCACTGGCCGTCGGGACGCCTAGGCGACGCCGTGTAACACTGCCTAGTGCCGCCTTGTTCTTTGCCAAGCCAACCTAGATATCTTCCCCCTCTTTTCTAACACTAACGCAGACGAAGCTGGGCCAACTTGCTGACGGCCACCACCACTTACCCCATCGCCACCATTGTAACAGCCCAAAAATTCAATAAAATAAGAAATACAATATTAAAAATATTCATATGATTTATTGTTATGTTTTTTGATTTTTTTCTGAGTTAAAGAAATTCTTTTTGGCTTTTTCCTATTAAAAGAAATCCAAATGATCCATATAGTAAAATGGTAAAAGGTAAAAAGGTAAAAATCTAAAAACAGAAAAATATGTAAAAATCTTAGATAATCCTAGATACATCCAGGATACTGTTTTGCCACTTGCTCTGATCTGGAATTAATAAAATAAATTAAAAAGACAAAGTATTCATGAGAAGATAACCACAATCTGAACCCATAAGATTTCTTCAGAATCTATCTTACCTTAACTAGGGTTGAAATTTTAACCATGCTGACATATTAACCTAACCCATCACTGATAAAAATAGCAAGAATTTATCTCTGAATTTGATAATTTTAGAAATTCAAAAACACACTATTAGAAAAGTTGGAAAGTGTAATGTCAGAATTTTCATAAATAAAATATCAAATATAAAATCATGAAAATTTTATTCAAGGTATATAATATTAATATCAACCCTTTCAAAAAGTTTCATAAAATAACAAATTGATACTAACCCTCAATTAAATAAAAATATGAACCAGTAAAAATCTGTAACAATGCATTGTCAGATTTTTAATAATATTTTTACTCATCCATTTTGTCTGGAAATTTTACCAAACCCTTGTATTTTCCTTGCCGACCTCTTTAAAAATTTTCATAAAATCTGAATTTTATCTTTTAACCCAAACTCTGGTTTTACCTCGAGCTGACCAGAATTTTCCTGAGATTAACCCCAGTGTCTCGCTGACTTGTGGGCCCGCGTGGACAGTTGTCCCCTCTGCCGACTTCCCCTTCTCTTGCTGACAGTTTGGCCCCACCCGTCAGCTCCATCTCTCCCTTCTTTCCCGTTTTCTCGCGCCTCTCTCCGTTCTCTCGCATAGAGCTCCGCCGCCTCTCCGTTTGTCGTCATCTGCGCCGTAACTCGTCGCCCGAGGTTGCCAGCACATCGCCCTGCCACGCCGCTTTTGCCTCGGCTAGTGTGCTCTCTCGTGCCATAACACGGTCGAGATCTTTCGCGCACCCAGTCGGCCGCCATTGCTCGCCCGCGTCCAAACCCTGTGCCACTGCCTCAATTGCCTATTTAAGTGTTGCAAACCCATCGCTGGCACTCGTGCGTCCTCCTGGAACCCGCAGAGCCGAGCCAAACCGCCTCAACGCTTCCAGAGCCCACCTTCTTCCCCAACTCTGGCCAAACACCCGAAAAGGGGGAAATCATTCAATCTCGCTCTCCCCCGCACCATTCTTCGAACCACTTCGGCAGAAGCACCCTCTTAGCCTCCTGAAGCTTCCCGCAACCCCAATTTTTGGTCTTCTTCCCCGACGAGCCTGCGCACCGAGGTCCTTCCACCGCCGCCGCAGCCGCACGGTGAGAACACCTCCCCGATGCCTAATTCTTTGAATGAAAGCCAAAAACCGAATGCTAGCAACTCACTGATGCTCTCTGCGGTGATCTTTCACCTCGGGAAGCCGTAGTTTAGCCGTTTCTAAGGAGGAACGCGGTATGCTACACTAGCACAAAAAAAACTACCGTATAACCAGAAAGCTACTCGCAAGAAGGGGATCATAGATTAGATTACCACTAGACGCGCAGTTGTGAAATCCTTCGCGCGTCGATGTAGTGGATCGTCCTCGCCGCAGTCGTCGCGTCGATGGAGTGGATCGTTCTCGCCTCGCCGTGGTTCATCCTCCCACGCCGCAGTCGCAACAGCATCACCGCAGCAGTCCACACGTCCAGGGATGGAACGCCGTGCGTCAGTGTGCAAGCTCCTGGTCGCTCGGCAGGGGCAGCGAGAGGAGGAGGCTAGGGTTTCAGGTGAATCACTTCTAAACCGTGGAAAAGCACACCCTACGCCCACCCTCCTCCCCTCCTTATATAGCCACGAGATGAAACCCTAAACCAGGGCCCATCAGCGTACTAAGCCCACGAGGTCCATTAATTACGGATCCAATCCAAATTAATGCGTCCCACCCATTAAGTGTGTGACCTCGCAGTTCACGACGTTTGGACATGGATTCGGAAAACTCCTTTTCAATCCAATAGTTGGTAGCGGCTCCTTGCAAAGTATGCCAACTCCCAAACATACTATGAACAAATCGAACAGAACCTATCAAAAGTACTCATGTAATAATCCCTTTGCCAAGCATACGAAGATTGAACTCAAGGCGAGAAGCATGTCATCCTTTGATGATTCAATCCATCTCTCGTATCCGTGATATATTAATAAGTTGTGATTGACTCCTCAATCACGACATGGCCATGCACTTCCTTAATCATATCACATGAGTGGCCTTATCATATATCTCCGTTTCATTGGAGTGGCAAATTCCATCTTGACTGCTCACTTCCCTCTGCACGTTTTATAGTAAACATGAAAGCTACCTTTATAACTATCCGGTTAGGAAGTAGTGTTTGATAGCCCCAAGGAAAACTATTACACATGTAGGAATATGACAATCTCAGTCTAAGGATCATACATCTACTATGTATGAGATACACGATGCACATAAGAATGAAACATTCTCGCAGTTGTCCCTTTATGGTCTATCTAACTCATGTTCTTCAACATGCGCCCACAATGTATAGATGATATCTCCATATCCCATGATCTATGAAGCATGATCATCGATCACTACATGTGCTGATCTATTCATCGTTGTCCTATACGATGATATCCGATCAGAGACATTTATCGAATTACATCAATAAGTAAAGAGCTTCATAAGCAAGTCACATACTTGTTAATCAATACAATGATATACATTCATTGGACCAATAATCATATTATTATTCATAAACATAGTCATGTTATAATCATCTAAATGATTTCCTCAAGGGCATAACACTAACAATCTCCCACTTGCACTTGAGTTAATCAATTAAGTATCTAATACCAATAGACCTCGTGTGCGCCTCATGCTTAGGCTGTGGCAGTGGCTTTGTCAATGGATCGGCCACATTGGCTTCCGTATTTACTTTGCATATTCTCACGTCACCTCTATCCACAATCTCGCGAATAAGGTGAAAGCGCCGGAGTTTGTGTTTAGATTTCTGATGTGATCTGGCTCTTTTGCTTGTGCAATGGTACCACTATTATCACAATAGATGTCCATTAGACTAGAGGCACTAGCGACCACACCAAGCTCTGTGATAAACTTCTTAATCCACACAGCTTCTTTTGTGGCCTCCGAAGCCGCAATGTACTCCGCTTCTGTCGTAGAGTCGGCCACCGTGTTTTGCTTGGAACTCTTCCAGCTTACTGCTCCTCCATTTAGTGTAAACACAAACCCGGATTGCGATCGAAAATCATCTTTGTCAGTTTGGAAGCTTGCATCGGTGTAACCCTTTGCAACCAGATTTTCCTCACCTCCAAAAACAAGGAACATACCCTTAGTTCTTCTCAAGTACTTCAGGATATTTTTTATGGCTATCCAATGACCATCACAAGGATTCGCTTGGTATTTGCTCATGACACTTAGAGCATATGAGACATCTGGGCGTGTACATATCATGGCATACATAATAGACCCAATAGCTGAAGCATATGGAATCTTGCTCATCCTGTCTCGCTCATCAGATGTCGAAGGACACTGATTCTTGCAGAGACTGATGCCATGTGACATTGGCATGAAACCTCTCTTGGATTCATGCATATTGAACCTTTTCAATATCTTATCAATGTATGTTTCCTGACTTAATCCAATTAACCTTTTTGATCTATTTCTATAGATTTTTATGCCCAAGATATAGCATGCTTCTCTCAAGTCCTTCATTGAGAAACTCCTTTTCAACGAAGTCTTAACATCTTCAAGCACAGGAATATCATTCCCGATCAATAATATGTCATCCACATACAAAATCAGAAACACAAGTGCGCTCCCACTAGCCTTCTTGTAAACACAAGGCTCTTCTTCGTTTTTGATAAAGTCAAAACCTTTGACCACTTCATCAAAACGAATGTTCCAACTCCGAGATGCTTGTCTTAACCCATAAATGGATCTTTGGAGCTTGCATACCCTTTTAGCATATTTAGGATCAACAAAACCTTCAGGTTGTATCATGTATACATCCTCAGATAGATTCCCATTAAGGAAGGTTGTTTTTACATCCATCTTCCATATTTCATAATCGAAATATGCAGCAATAGCTAAAATGATCCAGACAGACTTGAGCATGGCTACCAGTGAGAAGGTTTCATCATAGTCAACTCCTTGAACTTGTTTGAAACCCTTTGCCACCAACCGTGCCTTATAGATCTGAACATTTCCATCTACGTCTATCTTCTTCTTGAAAATCCATTTGCATTCAATGGTTTTTACACCATCAGGAGAATTGACCAAGTTCCAAACTTGATTGTCATGCATGGATTGAATTTCGGATCTCATGGCTTCAAGCCATTTTTCGGATTTTGGGTCCATCATTGCTTCTTCATAAGTCGTGAGTACATCATTGTCCAACAATAATATGTTATTCCCATATCTTATAGGTACATGATGTGGCCTCCCCGACCTACGTGGGGCTGGAGTCTCTTCCATAGGTTGTACAACACTTTGTACATCTTGTGAAGGTTCAGTGGTAGCTTGAATATATTCATGTGATTCTCGAACTTCATCAAGATACACATCACTCCTACTGAATTCTTTTGAAAGAAACTCTTTCTCCAAAATGACACCATTTCGAGCAACAAAAACTTTGTTCTTGTTTCTTTTGTAAAAGTAATATCCTTTTGTTTCTTTAGGATACCCCACAAAAAAGCATTTTTCTGAATTAGGTGCGAGTTTATCTGATTATAAATGTTTTACATAAGCCTCACATCCCCATATCTTGAGAAATGACAACATGGGTCTTTTCCTAGTCCATATCTCATATGGCGTCTTCTCAACGGATTTTGATGGGACCCTATTCAAAGTGAACGCAGCTGTCTCTAGAGCGAAACCCCAGAAGGATAATGGCAGATCTGTTTGGCTCATCATTGACCGAACTATATCTAATAAAGTTCGGTTTCATCGTTCGGACACGCCATTCCATTGAGGCGTTCCTGGCGGAGTAAGTTGCGGAACGATTCCACATTGCTTTAGATGATCACCAAACTCTTGGCTCAAGTATTCGCCATCACGATCTGATCGTAAGTGTTTTATTGATTTGCCAAGTTGATTTTGTACTTCGTTTTGAAACTCTTTGAACCTTTCAAAAGTTTCAGATTTATGCCTCATTAAATAGATATATCTATATCTACTAAAGTCATCGCTAAAAGTTACAAAGTACTGAAACCCACCCCTAGCAGTCGAGCTCATTGGTCCACATACATCTGTATGTACTAGGGCCAATAACTCACTCGCTCTCTCACTAAAACCTGTGAAAGGGGCTTTTGTCATCTTGCCAAGTAAACAAGATTCACATGTTTCAAATGATTCAAAATCAAATGAGGTTAGAAGTCCATCACCATGGAGCTTCTTCATGCGCTTCTCATTTATATGACCTAAGCGACAATGCCATAAAAAGGTAGGGTTCAAATCATTAGGCCGATGCCTTTTTACATTAATGTTATAGACAGGTTTCTCTTCGAGTTCAAGGACGTATATCCATCCACCATGGGGCAACGACCATAATACATATAATTCAAAAATATTGAACAAACAAAGTTCTTTATTCTGAAATCATAATCTTCATGTTCCAAACAAGAAGATGAAATAATGTTTCTACTCAAAGATGGAACAAAATAACAAGTATTGAGTTCTAAAACTAATCCTGAAGGCAAATGCAATGGGTATGTGCCAACGGCAAGACTAGCAACTCTTGCTTTATTCCCCACGCGAAGATCCACTTCTCCTTTCGCCAAGTCTCTACTCTTTATCAGCCCCTGCATCGAATTGCAAATGTGAGCAATCGAACCGGTATCATATACCCATGAGCTGAGAAGAAGTAGCAAGATTAATTTCTATAATATTAATACCTGAAGTGGAAACCACATTTCCATTCTTCTTATCTGCCAGGTACTTTTCGCAGTTCCGTTTCTAATGTCCTGATTTCTTGCAATAGAAGCATTGGGTATCAGGTTGAGGGCCAACTTTAAGCACGAAGCTTAGTTTTGAGGCTTGCGATCTCATCTTGAGCCTTGCCCTTGCCCTTGCTCTTTCCCGTTCCCCCAGCCTTAGCCTTCCTCTTTTTGAATGCAGTTATTTTCTGAACCATCATCACATGATTGGGTTTTTTCTTAATGCTTTCCTCGGCAGCCTTGAGCATCCCATGTAGCTCGGTTAGGCTCTTCTCCATGCTATTCATATGAAAATTCATAATGAATGGCTCAAAGCTCTGTGGCAGAGACTGGAGAATAACATCTGTGGCCAAACCGAGGCTAAGGGGAAACTCAAGTTTTTCCAATCTCCCGATGTAACCAATCATCTTGATCACATGAGGGCTGACCGGACTGCCTTCAGCCAGCTTACAAGCAAATAAAAGCTTTGAGATACCATACCTCTCAGCTCTTGCTTGATTCCCAAACATGCCCTTCAAGCCCACAATCATATTGTAAGCATCCTGGTCCTCATATTGCTTTTGGAGCTCAGAGTCCATGGTGACAAGCATGAGACAGCTGACCTCTACAGAAGCATTAACATGTTTTTCGTATTCAACCTTCAAATTGCGAGGAGCATTTTCGGCTGGTTCATCAGGAATTGGATTATCTAGAACATAGTCCTTCTTTTCATGCTTGAGAACAATTCTCAGGTTGCGATACCAATCAACAAAATTAGTTCCATTAAGTTTTTTCGTTTCTAAAACCGATCTCAAAGCAAAACCAGGTGTAGCAGGAGTAGGAGATGGTGCCATTGAACTACAACAAAACATGCAAAGATTCTAAGCACTATGTTTATGTAAAAATTTTATTAAACATTTTAATAAAAGACACTCCTATTTTATGTCCCTTTTATAGACATGTAGTGAGTATTCAAGATCCATATTCATCAAACACTAGTGAGCTTTGGCATCACTGCTAGAAATTTAATGACATAGGTAAGCAACACCTTTGCTAATTACATCTTATGTAACTCTTGTTTGTTGAGTATGAAAACAAGTAATGAATGCCTCCGTCAACTTGACTCATGGCCAGGTCAACCTGCCCCAAGGGCTCACATGAGGGAGCACTTCCCGTATTCGGGTGCCAATTAAGAAACCTACCTCATGTGTGTTTTCGTAGACACCAATTGTCTTGTATAGGTTCCTTCATTACTGAAATCAAATGCCAACCACTTATGTCCTCAAGCCTAAAACCGTTTTGATAGCTTGATTAAATCTACCATTGTTATGTGTGATGTGTCCAACACATCCCTATCATCTATTAAGATAGCCATTGATATACTACTTTGGCAGTCATATCAATAATGATCTAAATTCTTGATATGTGCAACAATTGGATGGACATTTTGATTTAAAATTTTAACTATAGGGATGAATAAAATCTACTAAGAACATGGCATCACATGCAATGAGCATAAAGAAAATAGCAAGGATTAAACACACATCCACAGAAAATCAAAATAAGCTGTGAAATAGTATGACCCTTAGCATTAAGATCTCCATCATCATGCTTGTTTGTTCACCTAGCCACCTTGCTTGATACCATCGTCTTCATCATTATGGATGCAACACCTTACAACTTTTGATAATGAAATTTACATGAGGGTTTGAAGCATCACAAGTCGACACGCAGGTCGTTATACAATTTAAATAGCCTTATGGCTTGACACGGCACGCAGGCCATGTGGAAATTACATGCATCATATACACATAGGCCATACTATTTCACATAATTCCCTGCAAAAATGAGTTAAACAAAAGCAACCCTACGACTCCGGGGTCCCGGGCGGCGCGCCTGTGGCGTCTCTGTTGGCCGGTCGTGGCATGGGTCCGGCGGCGCCTAGCAGGTCAAGGGGAGGCGCTGGCGGCGGTCTTAGGTCTAAGGATCATACATCTACTATGTATGAGATACACTGATGACACATAAAAATGAAACATTCTCGCAGTGTCCCATTATGGGTCTATCTAACTCATGTTCTTCAACATGCGTCCACAATGTATAGATGATATCTCCATATCCCATGATCTATGAAGCATGATCATCGATCACTACATGTGCTGATCTATTCATCGTTGTCCTATACGATGATATCCGATCAGAGATATTTATCGAATTACATCAATAAGTAAAGAGGTTCATAAGCAAGTCACATACTTGTTAATCAATACAATAATATACATTCATTGGAATAATAATCATATTATTATTCATAAACATAGTCATGTTACAATCATCTAAATGATTTCCTCAAGGGCATAACACTAACAGTTTCGTCGCCGACCGTGACCACCGCCGCCCCCCTCACGGTGGCAGGCCAACTCTGGCCACCTCCGGCCGAAGTGACACCACCCCTAGATGCGCGTAAGCCCACTAAGCACGAAAGTGGAACCCATTCCACTTCTCCGGCCATCCCTCGCCGCTGGCGAGCTTTGCAACCGTGTTCTCTCGGGTCAGCGTCATCGACAAACGGCAAGATGTCGATTGCATGCGACGCGCGACCACCGCCATGCGGGCCCTGGTCGTCAGCCTCTCGCGACGCTCGGTCAGCACGGTCCCGCGCGTTAGCCGCTCCGTGCGCAAGCGTCTCACTGCCACTGGGCCCGGCCTGTAAGCGCCTTGGTCCAGCGCAGCGCAGAAAAGGAAAGCGTGTTTCCAAACTGAAAGTGTACTTTCCGTTTTTAGTAAATTTTCTAATTTTCAGAATTATCAAAACCGAATACATTCAAACTTGAATATCTTTTGAACTATCCAACCAAATGAAGTGAAATAAATTTCTAAATTCATCTAAAATCATGTAGATTTAGAATATACAAAAATATTATAAAATTAACTCTGTTTGAATATCAGATTCAAATTTAAAGAAAGAATTTGAAATATGGCATTTATAGAATTTTTACAATTTAGCTCCAAATTAGATGAAACAAATTTTGTTAGACTCCATGCTCTGTTAGGAACATGAATATGCAAAAATACTTAGGGTGTACCATGGAAAATATTTGAAGTATTGCTTAGGGTGAGAAAGTAGTCCAATGATAATAACCCAAATAATTTCAGAATTTAAAATATGAAAATCCAAGATAATAAAACAAACAGAGTAGTTATATTATATGACGTACAGAACCCGACGAGTCCGGAGTAATCGATGACGAACAAGAATTCCACTACGTAGATAATCAACAAGGCAAGTATCCCCTTTGATCATATTGATCCCAGATTTACAAATGTTTTCATTAAATGTTTTATTGCAAACGTTACTTTATTAAAGTCTACTATTTTATTGGTATTGGTAGTTGTACCTGTAGATTTATAGAACCTCCTTGATAAGTATGGATTTGTGATCCTTGAAAACCCTAGAATAACTTAGACAGAAATTGATGTCAAATTGGGTTAATCACACTTAGTGTTATGCTTAGCTATGCTTAAAGCAACATAAAACTTTGACCTGATTAAAAATATTGGATATGACCTTTAATGGGTATGACCATCTTCTGGTTGGTATTTTGATCAAAAATGAAAATAAAACTATGGTTTTGATGCGGGCAATTATTGGCAATAGCCGGGTGTACAAGGGACTTGTACGTAGTGTAGAGTGGAGATTATTGCCCGTGTCGGATTAAGGACCGAACTACGTGTTCGTTAAACCCAAGAATTACCGTACAACCACAAGTGCTGGTATGGGACAGTCTTAACCTATTAAGTTGCTTAAAACTAGCTTTGCACATTGGTAGGCTGGGGTAGTACGAGCTTCTTCAGTGACTGGTTGCTCGGAGGGGCGCCCACACCGAGGTGTTGGGAGTCACATTTGTTGATCAACGGTGAGTGCCATACTGTGGATATGCTTATTCATTATTGTGCAGTAACTGTGCAAACATTTACACCATAGTACGGGTTTGACGTCACCGGGCTGGTGCAAATTTAGGGTTAAACAATGTAACGGTTATGTTATGATCTCCTTGCCGACACACCAAAGGAAGTGTGTTACTGGCTTGGCAAAAGGGGTTGATCATTACTTGTGGGTAAAGCTGTACAACTCTGCAGAGTGTGAAACTTTTCGAAAAGCCGTTCCCGCGGTTATGGGAATCTTGGTGCGCCAAAGACAAGTTAGCTATTTTATTTTTATAAACTGGATTCTACCAGGTGGTGGTAGAAGTTGGCTCTTGAAAATGGTCATGAAACCCAGGTACTTGAAATTTGTTTGTGCTTATATCTTATTACCTTCAGTATTAAATTGCTTTTACTTAAATTCCATTTTGCAATCTACTATTCTGTATTTACATTTCAAATTAGCTTTGTGCAAAACAACCATGAGCCTTTCCTTGAATTGGCCTGCATGTATGTTAGGTTTTGCAAAAGTCTTACGAGTACGTAAGTACTCAACTTGCCTATGTTGATGTTTTTAGGTGAAGAAACAGATTTCCCCGATGATACATTTTATAACACAAGATTCGGGGACATGAACGATGAATTCTACAAGGGTTCTCCTTGTCAGTTGCCTGTGGGGATATTGGGTTAAAGGCATACTACAAGAAATATGTCTCCACTGATATGTCTTCACTTTTGGTATTGTAAGAATATTATGTACTTTGCTTCCGCTGTAATAATAAAGTCTGTGTATGACTGTGATATCAATTTGTATTTGTGCGTACTTGCCACTGATCATGGGACTAGTACTGTATGCACATGGTATCCATTTTTGGTATTAATTATTAAAAATGGGGGCCTTACAGGTTGGTATCAGAGCCATGCTGGCTGTAGGAAACCCTAGGTAGCTTGGGCGTAAATGAACTTAAAAATTGAAATTAGGATTCCAAAACTAAAATGATGAATTAGGACATATTGCCAATTTATTCTTTAAGAATATTCCTTTGGTTGTGCCAAATATACTTATTATTAACTCTTTTCTATTTTAAAATTTCTGCTAGAATCTTTTCCTTTAATATTTCTTTATTGTCTTACATTTAATCAGGAATACTAATTCCTTGTTAAATGTGCAGATGGGAGGCTATGTTCCATGCTATGTGTCTACTTAGAGGGAGAATTCCGGCATGATGGGATATCTTGCTCGTCTGTTGGAATTTGCCCATTTTTCTGAGAATCCTAGATACATAGTATTTCATGCCCCTGTTAGTTCAGTATCTGTGCAGTATATAGCAAGGGTAGATATCCCTGCTAGAGTCGAGCTTGGCGAAGGGGATAAATCATTTGAGGGCCCTGGTTCTTCCATCACGATGGCCATGAACGAAGCGGCCTATATCGCAATTGTCAGGCTACGCCATGCACTATCTGAGCTGGCAGTTGCATATAGGAGAATTCCTTCTAGGCCACCTGGTGGGGAAAATTGTTACTTGGATTCCACTGGGTTATCAAATACCACTCTAAGAAACTTAGTGGAATTCATTAACGCCTCGGATCAGTATTGTCGGCAAGTAGTTTCTGAGTATAGGGAAGCTAGGCGTAGAATAGCGTACTTAGAGGATGCTATTGCTCCTTGTCTTGCTAGAGGTCTAGTGCCGCGTTCTGTGTTGGGGCAAGCGCCGCGTGTGCCTGTGGATGATACCCGAGCACCGCCGAGGCATTGCCAAGCACGGATGTCAGTCATAGGAAGTCATCCTCATTTGCCTAGGATTCATGTAGATCCTAGCAGTTTTGCTTTGCGTTGTCCCCAGAGACCGCAGGTGTACCGTCGTCGAGGGACTTTTCCTTCCTCGAACACGGAGAGTTCTACCTATAGGTCCTCAGTAGGTAGTGTTGATATGGAGTCAGTCGAGTGAGTCTTAGTTAGAAAATAAGAAATAACTTTTGGTTATTTTCCCTTCTAAACCGCGCTATCTAGATGTCAGTTGTAAATATTAGTGGTTATGCCTTTTGCTTGTACATATTAAAAGTTGGAATAAAGGTTTTTGGTTGTGAATTTTATTGTGTGCTTATGGCTCCTACTCGTGAATATTTAACATCTTTGTTAATATTTTTACAATGTTGTGATCCTTGATAATAATAACTTATGAATAATAATAATGAGGCAATCCATAAAAATCAAATGAATAGAATCTTACCTATCACTTTCTTTATGCCGTTCCAGATGCCTGCTACTAGATCTTTGAATGAGATTTTGGGGAGTGAGGAAACCCAGAAACTCACCCGCAGCGAGTGACTTCGGCCACTCCGGCCCAGCCCAATCCAGTCCATCCGATGGAAGCTAGAGGTTCTTCATCGCGACGTCCAAGTTGACGAGATTCTCCGCCTCCGCAAGTCCAAGATGAAGTTCCTGAAGAGAATTTGCCGGGACCACCAACGATGGCTCAAGTCTTGGCGATGATCGAGCAAGGACGCCAGACGAATACCCTTCTTCTTCAGCAGTTGGTGCAGAACACGGCTAATCTTGGTGACGTGGATGCCGGAGCCAGAAATGTCGAAGCCTATCGTCAATCTATGTTGGGGGAATTCTTAAAAACCCGACCCCCGACTTTCTCATCTGCTGTCGACCCCTTAGAAGCAGATGAATGGCTACGATCAGTGGAAAGCAAGTTGGCCATTGCTCAATGCGGTGACCATGAAAAGGTTCTTTATGCTTCGTACCAGTTGCAAGGTGCAGCTGCTTCTTAGTGGGAAAATTTCCAATCTATTCAACCTGAAGGCCAGCAAATTTCTTGGGCATCTTTCAAGGAAGCCTTCCGAAGGACTCATATTCCTTCAAGCCTGGTTAATCTCAAGAAATGGGAATTCCTGGATTTGCGACAGGGAAATATGTCCGTGATGGAATATCTTCACGTTTCAATTATCTAGCCCGATATGCGACCTCGGAAGTTACACACAAGCAAGGAGAATTGAGCGCTTGGAGATAATCGAATGATGAGGTCAAACATATCCTGGCTATTCATGATTTCCATGATTTTCAGATACTGGTGGATAAAGCCATTATTGCTGAAAACAGTACCAGAAATATTATGGAAAATCGAAAGAGGAAATGGATGGCTCGCAAGTCTGCTAGTGCAAGTCCTACATGGCCATGCATTGGTCAACCGATCAATGTGCGACCTTCTGCTCCTTTTCAGCAGCAAAGGCGGCAAGGTCAAATTCCTCGACCTTAGCAGCCTCCTGCTAGGTAGGCTAGCACTTCTGAAAGGAGACCTGTTGGAATTCAGAATCAAGCAACGGATGTCACATGCTATCGGTGCAATGAGCGTGGGCATTTCGCTAATGCATGTCCAAAGAAGACTCAAGTTCCAAGTCGTCAGCCGACTCAAGGTGTTCAGCGTCCCCCAGGAAGACCGCAAGGAGCTTGTCGGGACCCGAATTTGCAAATCCGGACCCTCTGTGAATACCGCACTAGTCTAGGATCACGCTAGTGCACACAGGCTCAACATAGATGCTATCATAGTCATACACAGCGGAATATAGCATAACTTTAATAATTAATAGTAACTGTTGTCTTACAGGAATAATGCCTCACAGGGCTTAAATAAAAAGTATCAATGAAATGCAGCGGAAATAGAATAAACGCAGTGGTGTTCCAGTTTGCCACAGGCAACTGACGAGGCTCGGGCCCTAAGCATTCACATCCAAATAATCCTCCTCCATGAATGGCGTAGATTTCTCTTCTTCTGAAGTTGTTGTTGTTGGGGTGAGTACATAAAGCACTCAACAAGTTGTGCACAATAATGCAAGTCTAATATTCTATATGCTTGGCTTAATCCAAAGGAATGGCTAATAAGGGTATTTTGCAATAAAGCAACATTTAACAAGAATACAATAAGTAGATTGGAAAGCAGTAAAACAAATACAGTAATTAATAAATTCGGTATTTCTGAAATACACCAAGTTCCTAATCCTAAATCAATTTCCACCTTCCATGGCACCTTGCCATCCCCATAAGTTTTTGTTTAACAAAAGTCTAACCCTTAACTGTAATTCCCGAGCATTGCCCAATACCGTGAGCACGGCTATTCGAATAGATTGTACACGCTGCAGAGGTTATGCACTTTACCCACACGATACAACCAAACACCACCAAGGCGAGTGATCGTAACAAAGCCTTTACAATGCTACACCTAGACCCAAGATCGCTCGCTAAGGTTTCAACACTGAAGGGTTAAACCACCACAACAGGGCCCCCCTCTTGCGCCATGTGAGTTAAACCGTAACCGGGACTCACTATTCACCACGACAAGATCGAAATCTAGGTTTCACAAATTATTCAGCTAGGCTGTCCCATTCAGACATGTGGTTGCAAGAAGGACTCGTGTCAAAGGCTTGCAAGGTTAAGTCCTTAAGGTGATTAAGGCAAGACTTCCACATACCCACCGCCAACCTCGCCCACCTTGGCACACCGCCTTGCCACTTGCCCCAATCTAAAATCATTACCACCCGGTTGATTACCAAGCACCACATGCCATCAACATTTCAATCTAGATGTGTGACCTCCTCGCCACGACAACTTGATATCACTGTGTGACGACACATGACACACCAATTCATAAACATTGTTCCATATTCTATTAGTCAAGATTAAGTATCAACATTCGGACACCTGTGATGACGTGGCATGGCTAAGCAATCTATGACGGTATAACTAGCCCATGTTGATTATCAATATTAACCAACTATAATTCCACATCCTAGGGTGACAAATAGATCATGGCATAAAATTGACAAGGTATGATTTAATTCAAATAGGCATATTATCTAATTCCCAGATTAATTGAAATCATTTATACATATAAAATATCATGCATAAAGTTTAAGAGATAAAATAGCAATTTTGGTGAAAATTAGGAGCAACATGATCAAAGCACAACTTGCCTTGGAGTAGGTGCTGGTCTTGATCTAAGCTTGGGTCTTGGAGCGACGAATCTTCCTCCGGATCACCGAGCAGTTCAACGTCTACGCGAAACGATGCCAAAATAGCAAATAAACACCAAACCCGAGAGCAAACAAACTCCAAAAATAAAATAAAATTCACCAATAAATAGATCTTGATTTTGAAAATTTTTAGAAAATTGAATCACTCAAATCCGAGTTAAAATGCAAAAGATATAGCCTTTTGAAGTTTGAATAAATACTGAAAATACAGAAAATAGAATTACCGATTTTTCTGAATTATTTTTCTATTGGAAAGGATCTTTATTGCGCAACGCTGATGTCAGCCCTGACTCGGACCAATCAGGCGCTGACACGTCGCCTGGTCCATCGACTCGGTCCACGGGACCGCCTCTGGTCCACCGTGGACGTGGCCCACGGCGCCACGCACCCGACACGCGGCGCGCATCGACTGGCTGCAACGCCGCCCGTGCCGATGCTCGACACGCGGCGCACATCCGAGCGACGATCCAACGGCTAACGCTCTAACGCACACGCGGCGCGATCTCAACCGAACAAACCTGATCCAACGGCCGACGCTTACCCGAGCCGTTTACTGCTCTTACCGAGACGTGGCGCGATCGCAGCGGTCCGACGAAGATCCAACGGCTGATGAAGCTTCCCGACGAAGATGGCAGCACGGCGGCGGTCTGGCACCGGAGCGGAGGACGACGACCACCCGAACGGCGTTCCGGCGTGACTCCGGCGGGATGAAGTGGCTACCCCGATGCGGCTTGACGCGACGAGCCCGGATCTGGAACCGATTCGGCGAACGGCGGCTTGACGGAGACGCAAACTAAAGAAAACGACCGGCGGCGTTACGAAGAACTACGGCGAGCTCTACTGCACGGGCGACGGCGACTCGACGGCGAAGACTAGAGCAACTGGAAGCGCAAGGCGATGAGGAACCTCGGGGTGCAGCCCACGCCTTTTATAGCCTCGGCATGCGCGCTAAAACGGCAACCCTAGACAATCCCCGGCGGAGACGGCGCGCGGCGGCGAAACGAAAACCGGATCGGGGACGACGACTGGCGACCGTCCGATCCAAGATGAGCGGCCACGATTAGATCCGAAGCGATACGATCCGATCCGCTCCTTCCAAATCCAACGGGCGAGATCTAAACTTACCAAAACAACGCGAAGCGATCCCGACCACTTGATCTCGATCCAACGGCTCGCAGCACTAGGGTTACGCGATGAAGCGGACTGCCCGATCTTCATCCAACGGTCACACGCGCGGCGGCGGCGAAGCGGGCCGACGGGCCGCACCGCGATGGTCATGAACGCATACGATCTTCGGGCTTGGCCCAAGATCGTTCCAAGATTTTTCAAAAGCTTTTGACTTAAAATAATTCCGAAATTAGATTAATCTATTTTAAGTAATTAAAATATCAGGAAAAATCCCAGAAAATTCTCATAAATACTTTGAGACATTCTGAGCTCAAATAAAATATTTTTGGTAAAACTTTATATTAACTTTATCTATATATATTTAGTTTTCACCAAAGGTTCAATATACTTAATTAAAATAAATTCAAATAATTTCTGGAAAAATCCAATAAATTCATAAAATCACAAAAATGCACGTGAGCGAAATTATAGGTCAAATTTTTGGGATGTTACAAACCTCCCCCCTTAACAGAATCTCGACCCCGAGATTCAAGGCTGACTTGGGAATAGGTTTGAAATTTCGACTTGAGATCCTCTTCACGCTCCAAAGTTGCCTCATTCTCGGAATGGTTGCTCCATGAACCACGCAAAGCGAACCGACTTGGTCACGGTCTTGCGGTCCATAACATCGAGATTCGATTGGTTGCTCCTTGTAGGTCGATCTTTCGCAATTCAATCTCTCCCAAAGGCGTCGCTCACTGCACCAAGACACTTCTTGGTGAGACACATGGAACACATCATGCACGCTTTGCTAGTGAGTGCGGCAATTCAAGCGATAAGCAACCTCCCCTCGACGGCTCAAAATTTTGAATGGTCCAACATATCTTGGGGCAAGCTTTCCTTTAGCGTGGAACCTTTTAACTCCTTTTAGAGGGGTAACTCTAAGATACACGAAATCATCGGGTTCGGAACTCAAATCACGGCGTCGATTATCTGCATAACTTTTTTGTCTTGACTGCGCGATTTTCAACCTGTCTCTTATCATGGCAACTTACTCTTCAGCTTCCTTAAGAATATTAGGGCCAAATATCATACGCTCCCCTGTCTCATTCCAATTCAGTGGGGTACGACAGGCACGACCATATAAAGCTTTGAATGGCGACATCTGCAAACTAGCCTGGTAACTGTTGTTATAACTGAACTCTGCATATGGCAAACATTTATCCCATGATGTAGTATGGGCTAATGCACAAGCCCTTAACATATCCTCCAGAATGTGATTTACCCTTTCTGTTTGACCATCAGTCTGCGGGTGATATGCCGTGCTGAAGTTCAAACGCGTTCCCATGGCTTCATGCAATTTATCCCAAAATCTCGAGGTGAACTGGGTACCTCTGTCTGACACTATTTTCTTTGGTACCCCATGCAAACACACAATTCTGGCTATGTATAGTTCTGCTAACCGGTCTCTGAGTAAGTTGTCTTGGTGGAATGAAGTGAGCAACTTTGGTCGATCGATCCACGATAACCCATATAGAATCATACCCACTTTGGGTTCTTGGCAACCGGTGATGAAATCCATACCGATTTCTTCCCATTTCCATTCTGGAACTTTTAGCGGTTGTAGTAATCCTGCAGGTCTCTGGTGTATTGCCTTAACTCTCTGGCATATATCACATAAGGCAACATGCTCAGCGACTTCACGCTTCATATTCGCCACCAAAACCTTTCCTTAAGTCCTGGTACATCTTGGCGCTTCTGGATGGATTGAATACTTGGAATCGTGAGCCTCTTCTAAAATCAATCGCTTAAGCTCTGTCCATTTGGCACACAAATCGACCCTTGAACCACATGGTACCCGACCATCCATAGTAAAATCGCGCTAATCCTTCATCCTTTTTAGCTTTGATTCGGTTGATTTTCTCATCATCCTTTGCCCTTCCCAAATCTGATCTTCAGCGTCGGCCTTACTTCCAAACCAGCTATAAATCATCGGAACCATTTCCAATTTTAACTTCGAAACTCCTTACACAACTCCGATTGATCTTCTGTGCCATCATGTTTGCAACATGGTTTTTACGACTCAAGGCATCGGCCACTACATTAGCCTTTCTGGATGGTAGTGGATTCCCATATTATAATCCTTGATCGGGCCCAACCATCTCCTTTGCCTCATGTTAAGATCATTGGGTGAAGATATATTTCAAACTCTTGTGGTCCGTATATATCTCACATCTATTTCCCATGAGATAATGACGCCACAATTTCAAGGCATGCACCATGGCAGCCAATTCCAAGTCATCGTAGGATAATTCCCTTCATGCGGTCTTAAGCGCCTTGATGCATATCGACCACTTTACCCTCTTGCATCAATACGCATCAAGACCTGTCTTGGCGCATCACGATATATATCAAGTCGTTACAACATTAGGCAAAACCAACACTGGGGCTGTTGTCAAACGCTTCTTTAATTCCTCAAAACCCTTATCACAATCTGGCGTCCATGAAAATTTCTTTTCTTTTTCAACAACTACGTAAGAGGTCTCGCAATCGTCGAAAATCCTTCTATGAATCGGCGATAATATCCTCGCCATTCCCGAAAACTTGGACTTGAGTAGCGGACTTTGGTTGTTCCCAATGCAACATCGCCTCCACTTTGCTTGGGTCGACGGCAACTCCTTCTCGCGATCATAACATGACCGAGAAATTCCACCTTTTCCTTCCAAAAGTCGCATTTATTGAATTTAGCATACAGCTGTTGCTCACGCAGCTTTTCCAACACTAGCCTCAGATGATTTGCGTGCTCTGCTTCGGTCTTTGAATATACCAAAATATCATCTATGAACACAACAACAAACTTGTCCAAGTATTCCATGAAAATCTTATTCATCAACTTCATGAAATATCTTTGGCGCATTGGTCAATCAAAAGACATGACCGTGAACTCATAATGTCCGTATCTTGAAGAAAATGCGGTCTTGAACATCTTCCCCGAATCTTTAGTTGATGATATCCGGAGCGAAGGTCTATCTTGGAGAAAACTCGGCTCCTCTCAACTGGTCGAACAGATCATCAATCCTTGGCAACGGATACTTATTCTTAATCGTCACTTCATTAAGTGCACGGTAATCAATACACATTCTAAGGCTTCCATCTTTTTTCCTGACAAACAAAAATGGCGCTCCCCATGGCGACGAACTTGGTCTTATAAAACCCTTCTCTAATAACTCGTCGATCTGCTTCTTCATTTCCACCAACTCATCGGTAGGCATCCGATAAGGTCTTTTTGCTATTGGTGCTGTACCAGGTACTAACTCAATGACAAACTCGATGTCACGGTCTGGTGGCATTCCCGGTAGATCCTCTGGAAATACATCTGGATATTCCCTGACCACTGGCACGTCATCTATGCTGACGGCTTTCATGCTATTAACAATTAATTGACCCTTACGAACTGATGTCGCTCGGAATTCCACCTTTTCTCCTCTAGGGCTCTCAATGGATACAATCCTTTGACCGCAATCCAATACTGTCTTATGCTTGGTTAACCAATCCATACCGAGGATAACATCTAAAACTTGGGCATCTAGAATAATCAAGTTCGCTAGGAACTCTACCCCATTAATTGTTAGCTTTACCCCCAAACATCTAAGGTTAGATCTTAACTCAGATCCTAGGGCTTGGACTAGCATCACACACTTAAGATTTTTCATGCTCAAACCATTTTTAGATGCAAAAGCTCGAGAGACAAATGAATGCGAAGC
The DNA here is from genome assembly GCA_036346275.1 of Otatea glauca. Lineage (NCBI taxonomy): Eukaryota > Viridiplantae > Streptophyta > Magnoliopsida > Poales > Poaceae > Otatea > Otatea glauca. The sequence goes on from CM070719.1 coordinate 28,118,095, forward strand.
TCCTGAATCAAATAATCATTGCAGTCTTGAGTTTACCAAAAACTTACCCAAGATCTGACGTCGATGCTTCACAGGCTCCATCGGCGGTGATGTGGTTGACTCTGCCTGAATAGTAGCTTGAGGCGTTGCTCCTGCTGTCCGGCTCCTCGATTTGCTCCGTCATGGCGCCTTAGCGAGTGTCGTCCCAAGGTTGAAGCGCCTTGGCGTGATACCTCCTTTCGGGGACATCTGTTGGCATAATGCTGACTCATTGCAATCGTAGCACCTTCCGCGGCGGATTGCTGCGACCCCTTGAGCATTGTTACCTTGGGCGGTGTCGATAACTCGTCACGGTGGTCGCGGTGCAGTGTTCTTTGGTTTGTTAACGACTTGCGGTTGGAACTTAGCAAAGCGCTTGCGGGTCATCCTCATTCGCGGTGGTTAGGGCGTCCACCTGGGTTAGTCATCAAGCGCTTGCGATTTTCCCCAAGCTCCCTGCGCTTATCCTCCAGAATCAAAGCCTTGTTTACCAATTCTTGAAAATCTAGAAAAGTGTGGGTAATCAGCCCCACTTGCAGTCCTGAGTTTAATCCCTTCATGAATCGAGACTGCCTAGCCTTGTCCGTCACTACATCTTCAGGAGCATAGCGAGCTAACTGCGTGAATTTGTTCAAGTAATCAGCCACCGGTTGGCCTCCTTGCTTAAGCGCCCTGAATTCTTCCTTTTCCAGGTCCATCATTCCTTTTGGTACGTGGTACTGGTGAAAGGCCGTTGCGAATTCTTCCCACGTGATTTCCATGGGTGCCTCATGAGTAGCACAGTAGTTCTCCCACCATTCTGCAGCTGTTCCCTCAAGCTGATGGGATGCATAAAGAACCTTCTCATGCCCTTCACATTGCGTGATGTACAACTTCCTCTCAATGGTTCTCAGCCAATCATCCGATTCCAAGGGGTTAACGTTGCCCGAGAATGTTGGCGGTCGGGTCCTCATAAAGTCTGACAATTTGGAATAAGGACGAGGTCCGTCGTTATTAATCTGAGTAGCGGGGTTGTTGACTGCAGCCATATTGGTCATCTGCTGCATCATTGTCTGCATCAACTGAGTCTGCGCAGCGAGAAAAGCTCCCAAGTTCTGCATATCCACTGGCGGTGCTTGTTGCGATGGTGCTCCTTCGTTGGGATTGTTGCACAGGCGCGAGACCACTTCACGAAACTCCGTTGTTCTTTGCGGGTGTTCACCATCTGCTTGATTGCTTCTTGGGTTAGGAAAGGTAGATGTAGCATAGATAAGATGCAAGAATTTCTAAGGCGGGGAAACAGGTTAAACCCAACTTAAATAATCTTTATTAATACTTGGTATGGTTGCTTACAATGCCTAAGGTCTTTGCAACACATGCTGCACACTCAGCAAACAATTAAGAACCAAACTAAACATGCAACCTTAACGTCTACTAAAAGGTAAAGGCTAACTTAAAGACGCGACTCAACACTCGAGTCTCAACACAACTCTAAGACCGACTCTCACTCATCCGGCCACCACTGGTGAGGCCCGATCCGTGCATACACCGGTGGGTGGGGTGGCATGGGTGCGAACCTATCCTGGTGACCCTCTGCTGGCTCCTCAGGCTCCCACTCACGCTCTTCGGGTCTTCTTCTTCCTCTTCTTCTTCTTGGCGACCTCATCCGGCTCTGGGCGACCTGGTGCGCTATCTCCTCGGCTACACCGCAAGGCCTCCTCCAACTCACCGATGACTCGGCTGCGGCGTCACGGTCTTTGAAGCTCTCGCTCCGCCACTCAAAGACACCACACGCTGTCTCCGGCTCCTATGCGAGTGTCCCTCGGGTGATCCTCACGGGCGGTGGCGAACTCGGCAAGGTGTCTGCGATAGCACACTCCCCTCCACGATCCGTCCGACGCCGCACTTTCGACTTGTCGGGTGAAGCCGAAACACGGTGTCGCGAAGCTCGTAGGCGTAGTCGTGGCAGATCCGTCGTAGAGCAAGTCTAGCAGCCTCCTGAACTCCAGCCTCGTAAGTGAACCTCCGGGCGGTGATGTGGATCGGTCTGGTGGTCTCGTCGCACTCTCGAGCGAAGATGATCAGCTTGCAGAAGAATCCCCGATGCACACCGTTGACGTTCCAGTTGCTTCCTCGGTAGAGCAGATGATCAAAGCCTCCAATCACTTGAAGAACTCTCCACAGCTCCATGGCATAGCCACCCTGCCTCGACTCGAAAGACCGGAATATCGGCATCCATTCAAAACAAAATTTTGAATAAGATCTCCAATCAAAACGGCAACGAAAATAAGGTAATTTAGCAAGGATGGGAGAGTTCTACCTATAGGTCCTCAGTAGGTAGTGTTGATATGGAGTCAGTCGAGTGAGTCTTAGTTAGAAAATAAGAAATAACTTTTGGTTATTTTCCCTTCTAAACCGCGCTATCTAGATGTCAGTTGTAAATATTAGTGGTTATGCCTTTTGCTTGTACATATTAAAAGTTGGAATAAAGGTTTTTGGTTGTGAATTTTATTGTGTGCTTATGGCTCCTACTCGTGAATATTTAACATCTTTGTTAATATTTTTACAATGTTGTGATCCTTGATAATAATAACTTATGAATAATAATAATGAGGCAATCCATAAAAATCAAATGAATAGAATCTTACCTATCACTTTCTTTATGCCGTTCCAGATGCCTGCTACTAGATCTTTGAATGAGATTTTGGGGAGTGAGGAAACCCAGAAACTCACCCGCAGCGAGTGACTTCGGCCACTCCGGCCCAGCCCAATCCAGTCCATCCGATGGAAGCTAGAGGTTCTTCATCGCGACGTCCAAGTCGACGAGATTCTCTGCCTCCGCAAGTACAAGATGAAGTTCCTGAAGAGAATTTGCCGGGACCACCAACGATGGCTCTAGTGTTGGCGATGATCGAGCAAGGACGCCAGACGAATACCCTTCTTCTTCAGCAGTTGGTGCAGAACACGGCTAATCTTGGTGACGTGAATGCCGGAGCCAGAAATGTCGAAGCCTATCGTCAATCTAAGTTGGGGGAATTCTTAAAAACTCGACCCCCGACTTTCTCATCTTCTGTCGACCCCTTAGAAGCAGATGACTGGCTACGATCAGTGGAAAGCAAGTTGGCCATTGCTCAATGCGGTGACCATGAAAAGGTTCTTTATGCTTCGTACCAGTTGCAAGGTGCAACTGCTTCTTAGTGGGAAAATTTCCAATCTATTCAACCTGAAGGCTAGCAAATTTCTTGGGCATCTTTCAAGGAAGCCTTCCGAAGGACTCATATTCCTTCAAGCCTGGTTAATCTCAAGAAATGGGAATTCCTGGATTTGCGACAGGGAAATATGTCCGTGATGGAATATCTTCACCGTTTCAATTATCTAGCCCGATATGCGACCTCAGAAGTTACACCTGAAGCAAGGAGAATTGAACGCTTCAGAGATAATCTGAATGATGAGGTTAAACATATCCTGGCTATTCATGATTTCCATGATTTTCAGATACTGGTGGATAAAGCCATTATTGCTGAAAACAGTACCAGAAATATTATGGAAAATCGAAAGAGGAAATGGATAGCTCGCAAGTCTGCTAGTGCAAGTCCTACAAGGCCATGCATTGGTCAACCGATCAATGTGCAACCTTCTGCTCCTTTTCAGCAGCAAAGGCGGCAAGGTCAAATTCCTCGACCTCAGTAGCCTCCTGCTAGGTAGGCTAGCACTTTTGAAAGGAGACCTGTTGGAATTCAGAATCAAGCAACGGATGTCACATTGAAGGACCATGTGGAGGTCCATCCATGTTTTTGATGAGTATTTGATTTTATTTGAGCAAGGTGTGCTCAAGTTTGAGTTTGATTTGGATTGTTTTTCGAGCTAGAGCAATTTGAGTTACTGGTTGGAGACCAGTTGTCCGACCAGAGAGTGTCAGGCTTTGGTGATCGGAGACCGATCGTCGACCCAGTGGTGCGGTCTTTGGTTGGTTGGAGACGGTTATCCGACCCAGAGAGTGCTGGTGTGGTGGTCGGAGACCGATCGTCGACCGAGTGGTCAGGTCTCTCGCTGGTCGGAGACCAGTGGTCAGACCATGGGTGGTCGGGATGGAGACCAATGGTCAGACTATTGTTGGTCAGGATGGAGACCAGTGGTCAGACCACGTGTGGTCGGGGTTATGCTGGTCAGCATAGTGTATATCTTTCTGTTGAGATGGATATGTGTTGTTGGACATTGCTATGTGATGTGGTTTCCTTGTCTATGATGGTTGCAGGACTTTGGAGCTAGGTCATGGTGGCGAAGGGGATCGAGGACTAGTGGGAGAGCCGAGGTCCGGATGATCAAGGTGTCGCCAAAGATGGTGAGGCCGGGAGTAGCCGCAAGCCGAGAAGACAAAGGAATGGATGAGATGCTAACTTGGAGCTGCTCGATCTAGGAGGACCGTTGGATCACGGTCGGGAAGATAGAGTAGCGAGGTCAAGTTAGTGTGAGTTAGCGTGCAAAACCCGTTGGGTTGTTGGGTTTGGGTGAGCCCATGCATAGCTTTGTGAGTGCGTAAAATCTCAGCCCTTGATGGAGTGCTCTAGGGTTTAGAGGCTCATCCAAGGGTGGTAGGTGTTCCAAGCACTGCTATGAATAGGCGGGGAGAGGGTGTCTCCTTGGGGTGGCGGGTGAGGAAAGTCTACGTGAGTAGTTGAGAGTTGTTGAGTAGCGATGTAAGGATCAAATCACGGCTCTTGGATGTTGGCTTAGGATTGAAGCGGGACAACCAAAGGTGGGAATTGATCCCAGGTCACTATAAATAGAGGGGTAGGGGCAGCCTCCCCTCTCGGAAGGTTCTGAGGTTTTTGCTGCTCATTTGAGCTTTGTCCACTTTGTTGTGAGGCTTTGTAAACCTCCCTTCCAGAAATGAAATGTTCTTCATTTATATTCTTGTTTCATTTCTCTTACGTATTACGCACTTGAATTCTGTTATCTAAATTCCGCATTTACTTACATGCAATTTACTTTACGTAATTTGGATTTGCCTCATCTCCTTCTACATGCTATTGAGTCTTTGTTGAAATTCATGATTGATGAACTCTTCTCTGGACTTGGTGCTTTCAATCATCTAGGCAATCCTTGCATTCTTGTTGCAAGTTAGTAAATCTGTGTGTTCTTAAAGTGCGTAAACGTGTGACTTGCAGTCTTTAGTTCTTATTGGCTTCTGGTTCTTGTTGCCAAGGATGAAAGATTGCTGGATGAATCTTCTATAGATCATATCCCAATCATCTAGGCAATCTACAACCTCTTCTATTCAGTTTTGCAAGAAACCAATTTACGTGCCTAGTTTTGGATAGTGTTTCTATTTGTTTGAAGGTTGTTTCTTCGTGTACTTACTTGCTATGATTTGTGGAGAATCATCCAAGGATTTCTGACCATCAACTCCCATCAGCAAGTTAGGGGTGAAGTCTGTGTTCGTGACTCTGTTTTTGGTGTTGCATTTGTTAAACTGAAAAGGACAGAACCTTGGTTTTAATTCTTTCGATTGTTGATTGAAATAGGTTCCTGACATCCTTTGGGAGGTGCACACCAATTTTCACTGTTTTTGGATCAGCCGATCAAAAGCTACATTGATTTCTGTTTTTGAGATCGTCTTTGGTTTCTTGTTCACCCGAACACTATTCACTCGAGTCTTGTTCATCCGACCACTTGGTCGGAGTATTATTCATCCGACCGGTGTTGGTCGAAGTACTATTCACCCAAACACTATTCATTTGATTCTTGTTCATCCGACCTTTGTAGGTCGAAGTGCTATTCATCCGTCGAAATACCCGACCAAAGGCGATTTCTTTACGGTCTTTTGGTGGTTTGAATTTTAGGGGAGAGTTTATTGGAAATTTTATTTGGCTCCTATTCACCCCCCTCTAGTCGCCTTTTTCGATCTTTCAATTGGTATCAGAGCCGGTTCTGCTCTTTCTAGATCTTGACCGGTCTCAAGAGCCATGGCGATGGACAAGTATTCCACCAAGCCTCCCATTTTTACTGGAGTTAATTTTCCGTTTTGGAAATCGCGGATGGAGTCATACATCACTGCCCAGGGCTTCCTGATATGGCAGAAGGTGAAACTCCCGTATGAGGTTCCTGCTGATGAAAACGTCACGGCCGGAAATATGGCTGACGTTGAGGCGAACGCTAAAGCAAGGAACATCCTCATACTGAGGTCTTAGCCGCGATGAGTATGATAGGATTTCTCACCTTCGTTACGCTCATGAGATTTGGGTGACCCTCGATGCTTACCATGAGGCACTACCCAAATCAAGGCGGTTCGACAGACCAATTCAAGCGTGAGTTCAACAAGTTTGAACAAGCCGTTTGGTGAGAGTCTTGACGAGTGCTTTGGTCGGTTCACGAAGATTTGGAGTGACCTCCGAGCGATCGGTTGCATATACCCGACTCGGATAATGCTCGACATTTCTTGACCGCACTTGATCTTCGTGTTTGGGAGATGAAGGTGACCACCATCAAGGACACCAGCGACCTATCGACCTTGACTCTTGGCGGGCTTTATTCCGCCTCAAGACTCATGAGATCGGCGTCGTCTCGCGGAAGGCGAAATCTCGATCGATGGCTTTGGTCACCGATCCCATTGGATCCTCTGCATGCGATTCTTCATTGATTTCTCTCTCTCCACCCTTTGCGAGCTAGCGATGACCAGCTGGAAAAATTTCGAGAAAATGAGCTTGCTCTTCTTGCTCATAAATTTTCATATGCATACAAGAGAGTGAGAGAGAGGAAGAGAGGTGGGATGATCACTGTTTGAGTGTGGTGGCCCCAACCACATTCGAGCAAACTATCCCAAGGCGGAGAAAGGCAAAAGCGAACAAGGCGGTTCGGGCAAGAACGACTACACCGACAAGAACCGCAACAAGAAGGCCCACTCGTGAGTAGCGAAGAAGAAGTACCACAACTTTGCTAAGAACAAGAAGCTCTTTCATCGGGTCCTCGCGCTAGATGATATCGAGCTCTCCGACTCGGAGGCGTGGAGCGGCGAAGGCGAGGATGAACCGCAAGTGAAGAAGAGCGGCGACAACTTCTCAAGATGTGCTTCATGGCAGCGCCATTGAAGCAAGCGACTCGAGTGTCTGACTCGGACGAGTACCCACCTCGACCAATTAAATGCTTCCTTACGTAAATTAGGCAAGTTTCATGCTAAGGCTAGGTCGAGGTGTTACGAGTTAGAAAGGAAGTAGGTACCTTGACTCGGGAGTTAGCTTCACTTAGATCTTCTCCTCTCGAGTCCGATGATGGTGTGTTCTCGTGATCTTTGTTCTTGTGGAGTTGGAGAACCTAAGGACAATACATGATAGTGTGCTTGCTGAACTTGATGGTCTTAGGTTGAAGAATGCTAGCACTAGTTCTGTTGATGCTATTCCTGTTGAGGCTAGTTTTCTTCATGCTCACTCCACTCCATCATGCTCTAACTTGCCCTAAATTGCTTGCCGAAATTGATGCCATGAGCGATCACCTTAGGAAGCTTTCTTCTAGAAACGATGAACTTGAAATGCATGCTTCTAAGGAACCAGTCAGCTCATGTGAGGGCTGTAGGCAACTAAAACTTGACAATGAATCCTTAAATGTCAAGTGTGCTAAACTTGCTAAGGACTTACTAGATAAGTCACAAGAAAGTTGCTTGCGATGTTCTGTGATTGAGGGGGACTTGGATAAAATCCATGTCGAGCATTTAACAAGAATATAATAAGTAGATTGGAAAGCAGTAAAACAAATACAGTAATTAATAAATTCGGTATTTCTGAAATACACCAAGTTCCTAATCCTAAATCAATTTCCACCTTCCATGGCACCTTGCCATCCCCATAAGTTTTTGTTTAACAAAAGTCTAACCCTTAACTGTAATTCCCGAGCATTGCCCAATACCGTGAGCACGGCTATTCGAATAGATTGTACACTCTGCAGAGGTTATGCACTTTACCCACACGATACAACCAAACACCACCGAGGCGAGTGATCGTAACAAAGCCTTTACAATGCTACACCTAGACCCAGTACTGCTCGCTAAGGTTTCAACACTGAAGGGTTAAACCACCACAACAGGGCCCCCCTCTTGCGCCATGTGAGTTAAACCGTAACCCGGGACTCACTATTCACCACGACAGTACCGAAATCTAGGTTTCACAAATTATTCAGCTAGGCTGTCCCATTCCAGACATGTGGTTGCAAGAAGGACTCAGGTCAAAGGCTTGCAAGGTTAAGTCCTTAAGGTGATTAAGGCAAGACTTCCACATACCCCTGCCAACCCTGGCCCACCTTGGCACACTGCCCCTTGCCACTTGCCCCAATCTAAAATCATTACCACCCCAGTTGATTACCAAGCACCACATGCCATCAACATTTCAATCTAGATGTGTGACCTCCTCGCCACGACAACTTGATATCACTGTGTGACGACACATGACACACCAATTCATAAACATTGTTCCATATTCCATTAGTCAAGATTAAGTATCAACATTCGGACACCTGTGATGACGTGGCATGGCTAAGCAATCTATGACGGTCTAACTAGCCCATGTTGATTATCAATATTAACCAACTATAATTCCACATCCTAGGGTGACAAATAGATCATGGCATAAAATTGACAAGGTATGATTTAATTCAAATAGGCATATTATCTAATTCCCAGATTAATTGAAATCATTTATACATATAAAATATCATGCATAAAGTTTAAGAGATAAAATAGCAATTTTGGTGAAAATTAGGTGCAACATGATCAAAGCACAACTTGCCTTGGAGTAGGTGCTGGTCTTGATCTGAGCTTGGGTCTTGGGCGGCGAATCTTCCTCGGATCACCGAAGCGGTTCAACGTCTACAGCTAAACGATGCCAAAATAGCAAATAAACACCAAACCCGAGAGCAAACAAACTCCAAAAATAAAATAAAATTCACCAATAAATAAATCTTGATTTTACAAATTTTTAGAAATTTGAATCACTCAAATCCGAGTTAAAATGCAAAAGATATAGCCTTTTGAAGTTTGAATAAATACTGAAAATACAGAAAATAGAATTACCGATTTTTCTGAATTATTTTTCTATTGGAAAGGATCTTTATTGCGCAACGCTGACGTCAGCTCTCACTCGGACCAATCGGCCGACACCGTCGCTGGTCCATCGACTTCGGTCCCAGGACGCCTCAGTCCACCGTGGGCGTGGCCTGGCGCGCCACGCGCCGACACGCGGCCTTGCGCATCATCGGGTCGCCGCGCCGCCGTGCCGATGCTCGACACGCGCGGCGCACATCCGGCGGCGATCCAGCGGCTAACGCTCTAACGCGCAGCGCGATCTCAACCGAACAAACTGATCCAGCGGCCGGCGCTTACGAGCCGTTTAGTGCTCTTACCGAGGCGTGGCGCGATCGTAGCGGTCGGCGAAGATCAACGGTGATGAAGCTTCCGACAAAGATGGCGGCGACGGCGGCGGTGCCGCACCGGGCGGAGGGCGGCGACCACCCGAGCGGCGTTCGGCGTGACTCCGGCGGATGAAGTGGCTACCCGATGCGCTTGACGCGGCGAGCGGATCTGGAACCGATTCGGTGAGCGGCGGCAGCGGAGACGCAAACTAAAAAAGCGACCGTGGCGTTACGAAGAACTACGGCGAGCTTTCTTGCGCAGGCGATGGCGACTCGGCGGCGAAGACTAGAGCAGCTGAAGCGCAAGGCGATGAGGAACCTCGAGGTGCAGCCCCGCCTTTTATAGCCTCGGCATGCGCGCTAAAGCGGCAACCTAGACAATCCCGGCGGAGGCGGCGTAGCGGCGAGCGAAAACGGATCGGGGGCGGCGGTGGCGGCCGTCCGATCCAAGATGGCGACCACGATTAGATCCGAGCGATACGATCCGATCCGCTCCTTCCAAATCAACGGCGAGATCTAAACTTACCAAAACAACGCGAAGCGTCCGACCCTTGATCTCGATCCAGCGGCTCGCGGCACTAGGGTTACGCGATGAAGCGGTGCCGATCTTCATCCAACGGTCACACGCAGCGGCGGCGCGTGGCGGGCGACGGGCCACACCGCGATGGGCAGCGCCTGCGATCTTGAGCTTGGCCCGATCTTGTTCCAAGATTTTTCAAAAGCTTTTTGATTTAAAATAATTTCTGAAATTAGATTAATCTATTTTAAGTAATTAAAATATCAGGAAAAATCCTAGAAAATTCTCATAAATACTTTGTGACATTCTGAGCTCAAATAAAATATTTTTGGTAAAACTTTATATTAACTTTATCTATATATATTTAGTTTTCACCAAAGGTTCAATATACTTAATTAAAATAAATTCAAATAATTTCGGAAAAATCCAATAAATTGAGAAAATCACAAAAATGCGTGGCGAAATTATAGGTCAAATTTTTGGGATGTTCAGATTTGGAGGAACTAAAGCGATTAGGCGATGTCGGTGCAAATCGGAACTCAAGTAGCGGTCGTTTGCACCATGTGACCGCCGAAGAAGCCAATGACGCCCCTGATGTTGTGTTGGGTATGTTCCCTGTTCATTTAGTATCTACCTTGGTATTGTTTGATTCCGGAGCATCGCATTCTTTCATTTCAAAAAAGTTTGTTGATCAAAACAATATCAAATCTGATCTTCTCTCCACCAAAATGTTAATCTATTCCCCTGGATCAACCATGAAATCAACAGAAATTTGTCTAAGTGTCAGTATTGAAATAAATGGAATATTATTTCACGCTGATCTCATCCTCATAGAAACACCTGGTTTAGATGTAATCCTTGGTATGGACTGGTTATCTAAATATAAAGTATGTATAGACTGTGCCAAACGGTCTATTTCTCTTGTTAACTCTGAGGGTGTCCTAGTAAATTTTTCTTCCATCCAAGATTATGAAAAATCCCAATCCTTCCTTTGTTCAGCCATAATAAAAGAACTCAGCCAAATTCCTATAGTCTCTGAATATCCTGATGTATTTCCAGATGAGTTGCCTGTACTTCCTCCAGACAGGGATATGGAATTTGTCATCAATCTTGTTCCCGGAACAGCTCCTATTTCTAAGCGCCCCTATCGTATGCCCCCTCATGACTTAGTCGAATTAAAGAAGAAAATTAATGAGCAATTAAAGAAAGTGTTTATTCGACCTAGTTCTTCTCCGTGGGGTAGTCCGGTTCTTTTTGTTCCCAAAAAGGATGGTGGTACACGCATGTGTGTGGATTACCGAGCCTTAAATGATGTGACAATCAATAATAAATATCCTCTTCCTCGTATCGACGATCTGTTTGATCAATTGACTGGTGCTCAAGTCTTTTCAAAAATTGATTTGAGACATGGGTACTATCAATTGAAAATCAGATCCAAAGATATTCCAAAAATTGCTTTCACCATGCGTTACGGATTGTATGAGTACATCGTAATGTCTTTCGGACTTACTAATGCTCCTGCCAGTTTTATGACCCTCATGAATAAGGTATTCATGGAGTATTTAGATAAGTTCGTTGTGGTTTTCATCGACGACATCCTTATCTATTCCAAAACTGAAGAAGATCATGCGCAACATTTGCGTATGGTGCTCAAGAAACATCGTGAGCATAAGCTTTATGCCAAATTCGAGAAATGCGAATTTTGGCTAAAAGAAGTAGCTTTTCTCGGGCATATTATGTCCAATGGAGGCATATCTGTCGATGTAACATCCCAAAAATTGGAGTTTTGGAATGTTTAAATTTGAAAATTCACCATTTGCATTTTTCTTGAATTAAATTCAGCTTAATTTGAATTTTCTATTTATAAAAGGATTTAATTTGGCTAATCTATCCATCAAACAAAATATCTTTAGTTTTAGTTGGCTTCATTATGCTGTAAGGATTTTTTCTGTATTTTTGGATATTTTTCTGAATTTATTTGCTATTTATTTGCTTTTAATTGAATTTCTGGAATTTCTTTAATTCGGAAAAGGTTTGAATTTCTAAAACCCTTTTCGGGCTGAATCCTTCCGTCGGCCCATTTTCGCGGCCTGTTCCCTCTCTCGCGCGGCCCGCTCCTTCTCCTCTCGGCCCGACCGCTTTCGCTCGCGGCCAGCCGACCGCTCGCCTCCGCCGTCGGATCTGCGACACGTGCACGGTCCAGATGCAGCCGCGTTGCGCCGTCGCCGCCGAAACCCTAAACCTAACCGCGTCAATTCCACCGCCGCCACCTCGGTTTTTGGATTTGGCACGCCTCCCCAGGCTATTTAAGCCGCTGCTGCACCTAGCCCGAGGTTCGCCTCCTCAGCGCCACGTCGCCTCGCCTTCCGCCCGGTCAGCGTCGCATTGCCTCCCGCGTCCGCGTCGCGTCACCCGCCCGCGTGGTAGTCGCGTCAGCGCCGCGTCGGCTGCCACGTCTGCCCTAATCCGCTGTGTCAGCGCCACGTCGGTCAGTCTGCCGCGTCATCCTCCAAGCCGCTCGGTGGACGCAGTCCACCGTGAGCTGAGTCTCTGACTCGTGGGTCCCACATGTCAGTGGCATTTCTTTTTCCTTTTCTGATTTCCCAGAAATCCAGAAATTCCAGCCAATCAGATTACGCCACGTGTCAGATCTCTTATTTTTCTGATTTTCTGTTCTGGAAATCTTCCAGGAGCTCGTTCTCCTTCGTTCGAGCTCCGATTCCAGTGATTCAAATTTCTAAATTCATCTAAATTCAAGATCTATCTTCCAGTACCATTATTTTCAATTTTTTAATTTTATTTGAATTTGTTTTATTTATTTGCTCTCGTTTCGCGTGTAGACGACGCAATCGAAGACCAGACGAATCAACAATCAGAAGTAGAACCAGCAAGATGCAGCGAAGGTAAGTCTTCCTTGAACATATTGGTCCCAAATTTTATGAAAATGTTATGTTGTTTTTAAATTATGCATGCTTACTTTTATGCAAAGTACTTTAAATATAGTCTTAAGGTTTAGTTAATTCCAGTTTGTTATACCCTCATTGGTATTGACCATGTCGAACCTTTGACACCCTAGATGATATATATACTAGCTATTTTATTTGGTGATACCCAGTAGATTAGCATGGAATGGTAGAATTGCTTAGTCAAGCTTAAGCATTTCGGTATTGTGCCATTATGGAAATCATTTCAATTGTTGTTTAAACTTATTTGTGAAATTGCGACAACTGGTGTTGCTGCTGTGATTTAAGTAAAATAAAGTGGAAATAGTTTAGACTGGGGCGGATGGATGTTTGGCGGGTGCAGAAAGCACGAGACCTTGGTATGTGAATGTTCCGCCCTAGTCAATTAAGGACCGAAGCGTGTGTTACCATGGACCGAGCACTACCGTACAACCACAAGTCTATATGGGTACGACCTGGCTAAATAATTTGTGCGTCTCATTATTAAGCCGCGGTTGGTGAGTGCGGATGTTGGCGGCGCAAGAGGGGCTTCATCTTTGGCGGCTAGAACCCTAACGTGGTGAAACCTTAGCGGGCGAGGTTAATAGTGGGGTTGTGCATTGTAAAGGCCTTGTCATGATCTCTCTGTCGGCACACCAAAGGAAGTGTGTTGATAGCTTGGCAACAAGAGTCGATCATGTCTTATGGGTAAAGTGTACACACTCTGCAGAGTTAAAACTACTTAAGTAGCCATGCCCACGGTCAAGGACAGGCGAGGTACGCTTGCACATTGTAGATTTCATGGTTTTATTTTAAAGGAAAATGATGGTTTTGGAATCCGAGAGCAGATGGAACTCTCGGGTTATGGTTTGGCGGATGGAGCCAATCAGGTAGATGGAATCTGCTTTAATTGTCAAATCAAATTCAATTACTATGCTATTACATTTTGATCAAATGATGCTTTATGAAATTACTATTGGTATTTACAGTTAAACTTTGCTTTATTCTAAAAGAGCCATTATAAGCCTTCAATTGTTTAGCCTTGCATATAGTTATCATGCATTAGTTATCATGCATTTTGTGCTCATCCTTGCAACATCCCCAACTTTCCACAGAGGAGTTTGGAGAAGCTGAAGGTGACTACGATTTCTACGCTTGTGGATATGATGAAGGCAATCCGGAATGCTAGGACGCGTACCCCAGTCGATTGCCTGTTGGGCAAATGGATGGGCTTCTCCTGCTTTTGTTATTTCGTTTCCGCTATTTCTTATTGAATTCAAGCTATGATGCTGCTTATTTGTAATAATTGGCCATAAGGCTAATACTCTTTTACTTAATTAATATTATGTGCTTCGTGATATGGATGTGTTGTCATCACTGTTTCCACGATGTGTGCTAGTTTTTCCTGGACTAGCACAGGTTATACACAGAGGGTTCGGATTCGGAAATCCGGTCCCGACAGTCGATCCCAGTAAAATCAAAGCAATCATGGATTGGGAATCCCCTCAATCTGTACCCAAAGTTTGAAATTTTCTCGGCTTAGCAGGATATTATCGCCGTTTCATTGAGAATTTTTCCAAAATAGCCCGACCCTTGACTCAGCTCTTAAAGAAAGAGAAGAAGTTCGAATGGACACCTGAATGTGAAGAAAGTTTTCAGGAGCTTAAGAAAAGGTTAATAACAGCCCCAGTGCTAGTGTTACCTGATGTCCATAAGAGCTTTGATGTCTATTGCGATGCGTCCCGAAGTGGATTAGGGTGTGTTCTGATGCAAGAAGGTAAAGTGGTAGCTTATGCCTCTCGTCAGTTACGACCCCATGAGCTTAATTATCCAACTCATGATTTGGAATTAGCTGCCGTAGTGCACGCTCTTAAAATTTGGCGTCATTACCTTATTGGTAATCGATGCAATATTTTTACAGATCATAAGAGTTTGAAATATTTCTTTACCCAACCCGATTTGAACCTGAGACAACGAAGATGGCTGGAGTTGATAAAAGACTACGACCTTAATATTCAATACCATCCTGGTAAAGCTAATGTCGTAGCCGACGTTCTCAGTAGAAAACTTCATTGTCTTTCTGTTTCCTATCATACCAACCAATCAGACCTCATAAAAGAATTCCAAAAGCTTAATTTGGGAATCGTTGAAAAAGGATATTTGGCCGCACTCGAAGTGCAACCAACCTTAAAATCCCAAATTAAAGCTGCTCAACTCAAAGATGAATCTATTATCAAAATTCGTGAAGAATTGAAGAAAGGAACCGAATCCGAATTCCATGAAGATTCAGATGAAGTGCTTATGTTCAAGAACCAAATCTATGTCCCTAATGACCCTGAGCTTAAAGAAGCTCATGAATCTCCTCTCTCAATCCATCCTGTAAGTACGAAGATGTATCAAGATCTCCGACGGGAATATTGGTGGTCCGGTATGAAAAAGGATATTGTGCATATGTTGCAATCTGTGATGTATGTCAGCGTGTCAAAGCCGAGCATCAACATCCCGCTGGACTTTTGCAACCTTTGAAGATTCTAGAATGCAAGTGGGATGATATCAGTATGGATTTCATCACTGGTCTGCCAAAGACTAAAAAAGGTCATGATTCTATATGGGTCATCGTCGATCGGCTAACCAAAGTGGCGTATTTCATTCCGGTGAAAGTCACTAATCGAGGAGATGAGCTTGCAGAACTCTATCTGAATAACATTTTGCGTTTGCATGGTGTTCCAAAAACCATTGTTTCAGATCGAGGATCTCAATTTACTTCTCATTTCTGGGAAGGTTTGCACGGTCTCCAAGGGACTAAGCTAAATTTCAGTACAGCTTATCACCCCCAGACAGACGGGCAAACTAAAAGGAAAAATCAAATTCTGGAAGACTTGTTGAGAGCCTGTGTGTTATCCTATGGCTCTAATTGGGAGAAAAGTTTAGCATTCGCTGAATTTTCTTACAACAACAGTTTTCAGTCCAGTCTTCAGATGTCTCCTTTTGAAGCACTGTATGGAAGAAAGTGCAGAACTCCTCTCTTCTGGTCCGAAGTTGGAGAAAGAAAATTCTTTGGTCCAGATCTTATCCAAGAAGCGCAAGAGCATGTAGACATGATCAGAAGCCGTCTTAAAGAAGCTCAGTCTCGTCAGAAGAGTTACGCCGACAATCGTCGTCGCGAGCTCAGTTTCGAAGTTGGTGATCATGTCTATCTTAAAGTATCACCCCTCCGTGGAGTTCGTCGTTTCCAAGTTCGTGGAAAATTAGCCCTGCGATACATTGGACCTTTCCGAATTCTTGTGAAGATGGGTGAGATGGCATATAAATTGGAACTGCTACCTCAACTATCGGAAGTTCATAATGTCTTTCATGTATCGCAACTCAAGAAGTGTCTTCGTATTCCCTCTGAGCTGACCAACCTAGAGAACATTAATCTTCAACCAGACCTTTCATATCGAGAGCATCCAATTCGCATTTTGGAAGAAACGGAACGGCAAACAAGAAACAAGACTCTCAAGATGTTGAAAATCCAATGGAGAAATCATTCAGAAGACGAAGCTACTTGGGAACGTGAAGATCATCTCCGTAAAGAATTTCCTGATTTCTTCTAAACCTCGCCAAATCTCGATGATGAGATTTTTTGTAAGGGGGGTAGATTTGTAACAGCCCAAAAATTCAATAAAATAAAAAATACAATATTAAAAATATTCATTTGATTTATTGTTATGTTTTATGATTTTTTTTCTGAGTTAAAGAAATTCTTTTTGGCTTTTTCCTATTAAAAGAAATCCAAATGATCCATATAGTAAAATGGTAAAAGGTAAAGAGGTAAAAATCTAAAAACAAAAAATATGTAAAAATCTCAGATAATCCTAGATACATCCAGGATCCTGTTTTGCCACTTGCTCTGATCTGGAATTAATAAAATAAAATAAAAAGACAAAGTAATCATGAGAAGATAACCACAATCTGAACCCATAAGATTTCTTCAGAATCTATCTTACCTTAAATAGAGTTTAAATTTTAACCATGCTGACATATTAACGTAACCCATGCTTGGTAAAAATATCAAGGATTTATCTCTGAATTTGGTAATTTTAGAAATTCAAAAACAGACTATCAGAAAAGCTGGAAAGTGTAATGTCAGAATTTTCATAAATAAAATATCAAATATAAAATCATGAAAATTTTATTCAAGGTATATAATATTAATATCAACCCTGTCAAAAATTTGTATAAAATAACAAATTTATACTAACCCTCAATTAAATAAAAATTAGAACTAGTAAAAATCTATAACAGTGCATTGTCAGATTTTTAATAATATTTTTACTCATCCATTTTGTCTGGAAATTTAACAAAACCCTTATATTTCCCTGGCCGAACTCTGTAAAAATTTTCATAAAATCAGAAGTTTATCTTTTAACCCAAACTCCGGTTTTACCTCGAGCTGACCAGAATTTTCCTGAGATTAACCCCAGTGTCTCGCTGACTTGTGGGCCCGCACGGACAGTTGTCCCCTCTGCCGACTTCCCATTCTCTCGCTGACAATTTGGCCCCACCCGTCAACTCCATCTCTCCCGTTCTTTCCCGTTTTCTCGCTTCTCTATCCGTTCCCTCGCACAGAGCTCCGCCGCCTCTCCGTTTGTCGTCATCTGCGCCGCAAGTCGTCGCCCGAGGTTGCCAGCACATCGCCCTGCCACGCCGCTTCTTCCTCGGACAGTGTGCTCTCTCGTGCCAGAACACGGCCGACATCTCTCGCGCACCCAGTCGGCCGCAATTGCTCGCCCGCGTCCAAACCCTGTGCCACCGCCTCAATTGCCTATTTAAGTGTTGCAAACCCGTCGCTGGCACTCGTGCGTCCTCCTGGAACCCGCAGAGCTGAGCCAAACCGCCTCAGCGCCGCCAGAGCCCACCTTCTTCCCCAACTCCGGCCAAACACCCGAAAAGGGGGAAATCGTTCAATCTACCTCTCCCCCGCACCATTATTTGAACCACTTCAGACGAAGCACCCTCTTAGCCTCCTGAAGCTTCCTGCAACCCCAATTTTTGGTCTTCTTCCCCGACGAGCCTGCGCGCCGAGGTCCTTCCGCTGCCGCCGCAGCCGCACGGTGAGAACACCTCCCCAATGCCTAATTCTTTGAATGAAAGCCAAAAACCGAATGCTAGCAACTCACTGATGCTCTCTGCGGTGATCTTTCACCTCGGGAAGTCGTAGTTTAGCCGTTTTGTCGCCAGCCGTGACCGCCGCCGCCCGCCTCATGGTGGCAGGCCAACTCTGGCCACCTCCGGCCGAAGTGACACTACCCCTAGATGCGCGTAAGCCCACTGAGCACGAAAGTGGAACCCATTCCACTTCTTCGGCCATCCCTCGCTGCCGGCGAACTTCGCAACCGTCTTCTCTGCCTCGGGTCACTGACAAACGGGACCAGCATGTCAGTTGCATGCGACGCGCAGCTCACTGCCATGTGGGCCCTGGTCGTCAGTCTCTCTCAACGCTCGGTCAGCACGGTCCCGCGCGTAAGCCGCTCTGTGCGCAAGCGTCTCACTGCCACTGGGCCCGGCCTGTCATCGCCTCGGTCCAACACAGCGCAGAAAAGGAAAGCGTGTTTCCAAACTGAAAGCGTACTTTCCGTTTTTAGTAAATTTTCTAAAAGGAACGACGTATAGAACCCGACGAGTCCGGAGTAATCGACGACGAACAAGAATTCGACTACGCAGATAATCAACAAGGCAAGCACCCCCTTTGATCATATTGATCCCAGATTTTCAAATGTTTTCATTGAATGTTTTATTGCATATGTTACTTTATTGAACTCTACTATTTTATTGGTATTGGTAGTTGTACCTGTAGATTTATAGAACCTCCTAGATAAGTATGGATTTGTGATCCTAGAAAGCCCTAGAATAACTTGGACAGAAATTGAAGTCAAATTGGGTTAATCACACTTAGTGTTATGCTTAGCTATGCTTAAAGCAACATAAAACTTTGACTTGATTAAAAATATTGGATATGACCTTTAATGGTTATGACCATCTTATGGTTGGTATTTTGATCAAAAATGAAAATAAAAATATGGTTTTGATGCGGGCAATTATTGGCAATAGCCAGGTGAACAAGGGACTTGTACGTAGTGTAGGGTGGAGATTATTGCCCGTGTCGGATTAAGGACCGAACTACGTATTCGTTAAAGCCAAGAATTACCGTACAACCACAAGTGCTGGTATGGGACAGTCTTAACCTATTAAGTTGCTTAAAACTAGCTTTGCACATTGGTAGGCTGGGGTAGTACGAGCTTCTTCAGTGACTGGTTGCTCGGAGGGGCGCCTACACCGAGGTGTTGGGAGTCACGTTTGCTGATACAACGGTGAGTGCCATACTATGGATATGCTTATTCATTATTGTGCAGTGACTGTGCAAACATTTGCACCATAGTACGGGTTTGATGTCACCGGGCTGGTGCAAAGTTAGGGTTAAACAATGTAACGGTTATGTATGATCTCCTTGCCTTCACACCAAAGGAAGTATGTTACTGGCCTGGCAAAAGGGGTTGATCATTAATTATGGGTAAAGCTGTACAACTCTGCAGAGTGTGAAACTTTTCGAAAAGCCGTTCCCGTGGTTATGGGAATCTTGGTGCGCCAGCACAAGTTAGCTGTTTTTATTTTTATAAAACTGGATTCTACCAGGTGGTGGTAGAAGTTGGCTCTTGAAAATGGTCATGAAACCCAGGTACTTGAAATTTGTTTGTGCTTATATCTTATTACCTTCAGTATTAAATTGCTTTTACTTAAATTCCATTTTGCAATCTACTATTCTGTATTTACATTTCAAATTAGCTTTGTGCAAAACAACCATGAGCCTTTCCTTGAATTGGCCTGCATGTATGTTAGGTTTTGCAAAAGTCTTGCGAGTACGTAAGTACTCAACTTGCCTATGTTGATGTTTTTAGGTGGAGAAACAGATTTCCCCGATGATACATTTTATAACGCAAGATTCGAGGACATAAACGATGAATTCTACTAGGGTTATCGTTGTCAGTTGCCTGTGGGGATATTGGGTTAAAGGCATACTACAAGAAATATGTCTGCACTGATGTGTCTTTACTTTTGGTATTGTAAGAATATTATGTACTTTGCTTCCGCTGTAATAATAAAGTTTGTGTATGACTGTGATATCAATTTGTATTTGTGCGTACTAGCCACTGATCATGGGACTAGTACTGTATGCATATGGTATCCATTTTTGGTATTAATTATCAAAAATGGGGGCCTTACAACCATGCCACCTCACGAGACTTCCCTTCTCTGCTCACATTTCACCGCCATATTCCACCAAGCGCCACCGCCTTTCTTCTCCCTCCTATGCGCCCTGGCACGCCATAGTCCTCTCGCGCCTCACGGATCCAGCGGGGGCAGTCCATCTGACCTTCTTCCTTGACTTCAGTCGCCTGTAGATCCCACAGTGGTGCGGGTAGCGGAAGCCGAATCTGATAGTGACTCGACAAGGACAGATGGATCCAAAGTCAACGCGAATGCAGGCAGCTGGATCTAGCCTTCATCCTCGGTGATGGGATGGCGGCGGCCGGCGGTAAGTTTTCCCTATCCCTCGATGCCCACCTCAGCCATCCAAAACGCCATACACCGCCTAAGCGACGCCATGGCAACACCTTGGCCATAAGGTGGACACCATAGGCATCTCCGGCAAGGCGATGATGTGTCGCAACCCCCTCGAATAGCCATACCGCTTAAGCGACGCTTTGATAACCATGCTTATGCTGGCATGCCTCTTTGACTTACTTAGAAACAGACAATTTCATTTTCACCACTAAGCTCATCTTGCTTTGCCACTGGCTATATCACTGACAGGTGGGGTTTGTGCCCATATGTCAATAAGAGAACTTAGTGGCAACAATGAAATTCACTCCAAATTAGTGGCAAAAATGAAAATTTCCCATTCAAATGTAAGATATGAAACCTTGGGACACATCCCTGCTCCTAGTTTCCCACTACTTCCCTTTCTAAAATAGTTACATTTGTAATCATTTTGTTTTCTAAATTATCTTGTTTATTTGTTTTTCCTAAAACTTAACTCACAGGCAGTGGTGAAAGAAGAGGGGATAAGCTAGGGAGAGGCTTGGCCTCCCTCGTGATCCGAGAATTTGCACAAACCCCTCTATAGTTTTAATAATTTTGTTTCTACTACTATAAGGCCCCCTCATCAAATATAATTACACTATGTCATTGTATGGATTATTTTGTCCCCCTCTATCCCGAAGTCCTTGCTCCATCCTTCATGGTGGGAAGTATTAAATTTTGATTGACACAAGTACACTTACTAGAGCAACGCAGAATTATGTGATCCAAACCAAGGTTCTTATTATAACTATTTTGAGCTTAGTCCCGACAAATCATAGGTCCCAATTTTCAGCAGTTAGCTCCAAAATAGATAGGTTTTATCACATCTACAGGACAGGCAAGCAACGGTCGGCGCACACCAAGGTCCTTTTAGCGTGACCAGCAGTGGAGCTAACAATATGCTCCAAATCATCTACTTGTGTAAACATGTACTCCACTGTGAGCAGTCCAATCAATGTGCAGAGGTACTACCATCCATCCAATCAAGGGAAGCTGGCAAATATTTTTCCCATTATAAAATGTTCAAATTGATAAACATGATCCATTCTCACATTGATTGGACAGTTCACGGCAAGGTTTGCATGTTGACACCAAGAATGGGGTTTGCACCAGATAAAACCCCAGCTATACACACTACTACAGAATGGTACATCACTATCGCTTCATCTGTGTCGGTTCTTAAGTTTTTAGAAAAAAATGATTGTGATAGATGACTTAGGAGAGGCATTAATCATTATCACTATCGGCTCTCAGGTTAGAAGTGATAGTAATGTAGCACTGGGAACATCACAATCGGTTCTTATGCGAGAAGTGATAGTGATGTGCATTATCATCACTATCGGTTTTCATATAAAAAGCGATAGTGATGAGCCCGTACACATCACTATCGGTTCTTATTGAAGAAGCGATAGTGATGTGCATTATCATCACTATCGCTTCTTCAATAAGAACCGATAGTGATGTGTCTGGCTCATCACTATCGCTTCTTATGTGGGAACCGATTGTGATGACTATGATAATCACTATCGCTTGGCTTATAAGAACCGACTGTGATGTGCATGATCACATCACTATCGCTTTTTATATGAGAACCGATAGTGATGTGCCCGATAGGTTATTTATACCACTCGAGTGAACTCTTCTCTGTTATTGTTCGGAGGAGGTTTCTCCACCGCAGGAAAAAATAGCTCATATTACGTGGTTGGAAGCAATACTTGGGTGAGAAAATTTGAAATCCTCAAGGGTGGGTGTTAAGAGGTTAATTTGAAGCCCTAACTTGAGGAGATTTCCCTCATTTTGCATAATTTGTGGTTTTCTTCAAAATGTGAGCATTCCTTCAAACCCCTTTAATTTTGCACTATGTAATTTTGATATGTCATGAAGAAAGTCTAGATTGCCTTTGGTATTGTGTATGTCCTATCAGATTTCACACCCTTTATTTGACAAGCATGTACACACATGTATTTAATTATCTTAATTTGCAGTGCTTTGATGTTAATATGGAATTATTATTGTTGTCACCTGATGAATGCTAGAGTTTAGGGTGCGGAACCTCGTCTCCCGTTCGAGGATGCTTGTTTATAAATATGCGAGCGAAATAGCATATTTATAAGCGGCGATCTCGAATTGTCCACGTTCTTTGGACGGTTCGAGGATATGTGCTTGGGCAAGTTCTAAGCTGTGTTGTACAAGCTGCGAGTAGAGATTTGGTAGCGTCTCCTGGTATTCTCGGATACACACCCTCTTGACCTGTTGTCGAGGCGTGTATATGGAGAATAGCGAGAGATCTTTCAAATTTTCTCTGAGTTGTAAAGCAACAAGAACTTGTCGGAACCACATATCCTCGAATGGGATAGGACCAAACCTATTTAGAGATTAGGAGTCATCGTTGGTACCCTTGTTTTGTTTCGTTGTAGTCAAAAGATCATGAGGCTCTTGCACTATATAATTAGATTGTTTGATATCAATGTTGATGTTAAAAATGTATGTCTCCTATCTAGGGAATTGGAAGCTCTAAACCAGGGAAGAATCTAGGTATCGATTGGGAGAACACATTTTATATATCTTGCAGGAACTTGCAGTCCTCTATTTTGCAAAGGTAATATTAAATGAAATGATGTCTCAATATTTCAAATAGCTAGCTAGCTTCTTTGTCGCTCGATTCTTCCTTAATTTATTATGTGAAGTTTAATTGCAGATGGACCGTAAGGAATGGATGTATGACAAAAGTCGTGTGAGTCTTGAATTTGAGAGGGTGTTAAGGAGTTCAAAAAATTGCGAGCGGGACGGGGTGAGGAGGGTGTAAACTTCATATCTTGTCCTTGCATTGATTGCACCAATCGAGAAGATTTAACAACCCGACTCAAATTGAGGACCACGATTCGGCGTGGCCGTGAGGAATTACGTGTTGGATCCATCACGGGAGGCGGTAGTACCTGCGGTATGCAATGAAGACACGGTGGAACCGGATGATGAGTTGCGACTGATATGTTTGAGGAGGAGAATTTGGACCAAATCTTTGCGGGATGTGGAGGGTAATTATACGGAAGAGAGTTTGAAAAGTTTAAAAGCTTGATGGAAGGCGATGCTAAACCACATTCACAGGTTGCAAAGCGAGAATACACCAAGTTGGGTTCGGTCCTTGCATTGTTGAATGAAGGCAAAACACCGTTGGACGGATACAAGTTTCAATGCACTTCTAGTTCTTCTATTGGATCTGCTTCGAGGGAAGCGAGTTGCCAACAAGCATTTATGAAGCGAAGAAGCTACTATGTCCCATGGGAATGGAAATAGAAAGGATACATGCATGTCAGAATGATTGCATCTTGTATCATGCGCACATCGGGAGCTACGTTTGTCCGGTTTGCGGTGTGCCCGGTACAAACAAAGGAGAAGCATAACGACAAGAAGCGTAGAGCGAGGCAACGACGGTGAAGAGGTCACTAAAGGTGCACCGGCCAAGGTATTGTGGTACTTGCCCATCATTCCCCGTCTAGAGAGGTTGTTTGCAAATCCCAGAGAGGCAAAATTGTTGTGTTGGCATTATGAGTCTCGAAAGGAAGATGGAAAGTTGAGACACCCTGCTGATTCGGCTCAATGGAGAAACATCGATTGGAAACATGAGGAGTTTGGTGCCGAAATGAGGAACATAAGATTTGGGTTGAGTACCGATGGAATGAATCCGTTTGGTAACATGGCGATCGTCACAAAGCCGTGGCGATTCATTGTGCATCTACAACCTCCCTCCTTGGTTGTGCATGAAGCGGAAGTATATCATGATGTCGTTGCTAATCTCGGGACCCAAACAGCTGGGAAATGATATTGATGTGTACCTCGCTCCACTGATCGAGGATTTGGTAAAATTGTGGAATAGCGGGGTCATTGTATGGGATCGCGTCTGAGAGAGCATTTCACCCTACGGGCTATGGTATTTTGCACCATAAATGATTTTCGGCTCTTGGTAATTTGGCGGGCTACAGTACGAAAGGAGCAAAAGCGTGTCCTATTTGTGAAGAGGAGACCGAGAGCCTATGGCTGCCAAATTCCAAGAAAACTGTGTATATGGGTCACCGTAGGTTTCTACCTCGAAGTCATCGATACCGTAAGATGGATGACAAATTTGATGGGAAGAGGGAAGTCCGTTGGGCACATGACCTATGAGTGGAAGGCAAGTATATTCACGTGTAGAGGATATCGATGTTGATCGGAAAGAGCCGTAAATCTGTTCGTTCTAGGACCATTTGGAAGAAGAGGTCAATATTTCGGGACTTACCGTACTGGAAGGAGTTAGATGTCCGGCATTGTATTGATGTCATGCACGTTGAGAAGAATGTCTGCGACAATTTGGTTGGCATCCTATTGAACATACCTGGAAAGACAAAGGATGGTGTGAATGCTCGTCGCGACATGGCCTACATGGGAATCAGGCCTAGGCTTGCGGTGATAGAGGAGGATGAAAAAGGTCCGTACATCCCCGCTGCATGCTACACCCTATCCAAGAAGGAGAAAGAGGACCTTTGCAAATGTCTGCAAGGTATTAAAGTTCCATCTGGCTACTCCGCGAACATTAAGAAGCTTGTGTCCTTGGATGATTTGAAGTTGCTGGGCATGAAGTCCCACGACTGCCATGTCTTGATGACCCAAATGCTCCCAATTGCAATCCGAAATATTCTACCAGAGGATGTCAGGTTTGCAATCATGAAGCTCTGTTACTTCTTCAATGCGATCTCCTACAAAGTTATTGACCCCGATGTGCTAGACAACTTGCAAAGTGAGGTGGTGCAGACTCTATGTCAGCTTGAGATGCATTTCCCACCGTCATTCTTCGATGTAATGGTCCACCTTGTGGTTCACCTAGTCAGAAAGATTAAGATATGTGGACCCGCTTTCCTACGTTACATGTATCCGTTCGAGAGGTACATGGGTATATTAAAGTCCTACGTGAGGAATCGATCGAAGCCTAAGGGTAGTATTGTTGAAGGTTATGGGACTGAAGAGGTTATTGAGTTCTGTGTGGACTACC
The DNA here is from genome assembly GCA_036346275.1 of Otatea glauca. NCBI lineage: Eukaryota > Viridiplantae > Streptophyta > Magnoliopsida > Poales > Poaceae > Otatea > Otatea glauca. The sequence continues at coordinate 28,143,593 of CM070719.1, forward strand.
TAGGTAAAAGACAAGCAATCGGTGTTCCTGTATCTCGTCACGAGGCGGACTTCTTTGGTAAAGGAACCCTTGGGTCCAAACTAATGAGTCCGAGGTTTGATATGTATTGCAAAGGGCATTTGACAGTTTTGCAGAACAGTGCAGAAGTTCGTCCATACATCGAGCAGCATAAGCTGATATTACGGGAAGAGAATCCACAAATGGATGAGCTTTCCATCGCACAAGAACACAATGATCGATTCCTCACATGGTTCAAAGAAAAAGCGGAGGTCTCCTTTAGTGAGAATGTAAAATGGTTGGTGACGGACCAAGATTTAATGTCTGAGAGATGGCAAAGTGCGATATTAATGGTTACACCTTTTACTCTGAGAGTCAAGATGCCAAAAGTACTGTCCAAAATAGTGGTGTGTGCATAAATGCTTTCTCTGACTATCATCACTCGAAAAGAGTCTCCCCAGCCACAATGAACTCGTACTATGGGTTGATCGAAGAAATTTGGGAGCTCGATTACGGAATATACCAAGTTCCATTATTCCGATGTAAGTGGGTAGGACTTCCACATGGAGTAAAGGTCGACAAGAGAGGTTTTACTATTGTGGATCTCGATGAGACTCGCCTACAAAGATGACCCGTTCGTCCTGCGAAACAAACAACTCAAGTCTTCTCGTGCTTGATCCGGCCAATCCGAGGTTGCACGTCGTTCTTCATGGCAAGAGACAGATCGTAGGAGTTGAAGATGTTGTAGATGAAGAAGAGTATAACCAATTCGATGAGATACCTTCATTTGCAGATGGGGCCTGTCTTAGCGGGGATGACGACACACATGGAGCCAATTACATGCGAGTAGATCATCATGAAGGACAGTATTGTAAATAAATGGACTATTATAATATTTGTTGTTAATTTCATTGTTCTATTATGTATGTAAAATAGTTTGCAATGTTATCAAAGTAAAAATCCAGGGTGACTTGTTGTTGGAGGCTTTGATGGAAATGCAATTTCTCTTTGTGCCTGCACTTTGTGCCACATGTTGTGAAAGAAAATTCCATTTGACGATTGTAAATAGTCAAAAGTTCATTTCTGGAACTTTTTGTACAATTTTGGATTATTTTGAATTTTTTTTGACTTTTCAACGCTTTACGCACAAATCATGTCTACGAAATGAATTTTGGCATATTTATTGAATGAGGTCACTTTTTCCAAAAATTCTTGTATGAAAAGTTTTGCAGTATCCTAAAATATGTTTCTGCAAAATTTCTAATAAATTCAACAATGTATGAAAAAGTTATGGTATTTTCTCTCTTTGGTGAAATGCTGAAAATTCAGAACCTACATATGGTGTAGTCTCGATGTGATGTACAATTTACATATTTCTGAGACACAGAAATGAGGCTAAATTATATGAAATCATTTTTGGAAATTTTCAAAAAACCTGGTCTTCATTTGAGAAAGTTTTGACTTTTCAACTATTTAAGGAAAACTCATGTCTAGAAAGCGAATTTTGGCATCTTTTTTCAATGCTAACTCTTTTGGCAAAATTCTTTTTTATGATTTGTATTATCTCAAAGTATATTTCTGCAAAATTTTAAATAATTCCAACTATATTTGCAAAAGTTTTCACTCTTTGATCTAATTACGAAAATTTAACTTCATGGTTTGTCTAGAAAGGCAATAGTGAAATGGTATCAGTGTCGGTTTTATTTAAAAAAGTGATACGGATAATGCTACACATCGGTGTCGGTTTTATTTAAAAAAGCGATACAGATAGTGACACACATCTGTGTCGATTTTCTTTAAAAAAGCGTCACGGATTAGAAACATCGATTGTCGGTTATCGTAAAAAGCGATATGGATGTATGACCTTATCGATGTCGGTTTTATATGTAAAAGCGTCTCGATGACTATTAACATCCGTGTTGGTTTTATTTGAAAAACGATCACGGATATTGAGACACATCGTGTCGGTTTTATATAAAAAGTGATATAGATGTGTAGCGATGTCGATGTCGGTTTTAGATATAAAAGTGATACTGATGATGTTACTACGGTGTCGGTTTTGTTGAAAAAGCGTCATCGATGATGCTCGGCCCTTTTATTCCCTTGAACGCCATTTCTCACGCATGCAAACCCTAGCGCCCGACCTTCCGTGCCCGTCTCTCGCCCGCCTCCCCTCCTCCTGCCCGTAGCCCTGCCTGGGACCCGGCTGGCGCCCACCCCGCCCGGCCTGGCGCCCGCCGCCCGCCACCCGTCTCCGCCCGCCTCCCGCCTCTTTGCCCGCAGCCCGCCCCCCCCTCGCCCGCCGCCCGCAGCCCATACAGGGACCCGGCGCCCGGCGCCCCACCCGCCCGGCCCGGCCCGCCGCCACGCCGCCCCGTCTCTCCGGGAAAAACATAGTAGTTGTTTTTGAACGTTTGATAGCCTTACATGTGAGAAGGGCTCATGAGAGATTTTATTGTTCCATTCCTAAATCTCTTTTTTCTGTAATTTTGGAGCTTCTAGAGTCTTGACTATCGTTTCTAGGTTACTTGATTGGTGAAAATTTATTTCTGCTTGAAATTTGGTGGTGCTGATGATATGTCCTGTTAGCCTGTAATCATTTTCAGTCATGTGTTCATTGCATGGATTGTATTTTTTGCTATATATATTAAAGAGATCATCATTAAGCATGTTTTTGCATTTGTGTTGAGCTGTGGAGGAGTCAAAACTGAAAAAGATGGATTTTGTCTTCATTAGTTGCATCCTGCTGGTAGTCAACTGTTATCGTCTCTCAGCAAGTTTCAAAAGATTATCTGAGGAATTATGGTCAGCTTGTTACTGAAGTTGTCTGGATACACACCATTCTTGTCTGGTTAGGTGAAAATTAGGACTTGTACATAAAGCTGGAGAATGCCTCAATTTTAGATGTTTCACAGGACTCCTACTTCTATAATGGTTAATTTTTAGTAACTGATCTGATAGCCTTGATGCTTATGTTATGTGTCAGCTATTTATATTGTAAATTTCATCTCTTCCTCATCCAGCTTTTCATAGTTTATCTTTCTTTGAAGATCTTTTAGGTCCTTTTGTTGGATGAAAATGATTTGGATTTAAAAAAAAAACTTGGTTTGGGCTTCTTTTAAATTGCATAACACCATGTAATCAGCTATGTTGTGCTATTTGAAAGGCAGTTCACTAAGCAATATCACTCCGTAAATTACAAATTTAATGAAGGGTTACCCATTACAAAAAGGACTAAGCCCTTATTTTGCTTCCCTTGACTAAATTTTTTTTGCTGTTGAAAGTTCTGCTGTTCACCGATAATTGACCTAATTATTTTAGCTCACATATACTTCCCTTTTTGCCTTTTTTTAATTTTCGCAGCTATTGAGGGGTGGATCATTCTCGTCACTGGTGTTCATGAAGAAGCACAGGACGACGATCTCCATAATGCATTTCGTGAGTTTGGGCAAATCAAGAATTTGCATTTGAATTTAGATCGTCGCACTGGATTTGTCAAGGCAAGTGTCCCCCTTTATATTCATAATATTTTTCTGCCTTTAATAGCTGTGTTTTGAATTTTTCCCAGATTGCTCTATTCCTTAGATCGCTAACAAATGGAAATCTAAGCAAAATTTGAACATGCAAAAGATTATATACATTCAGCATAAGCTCTCTGTGAAAAAATGATTTCCTTTTATGCAAACAAGTGTTTTGGAGAAATACCATTACCTTGTTTCCTTCTTAATATATGGAATGTTACAGTTTTTGCCTTTTATTAATGTAATTTATCTTCTTCAGGTTGGGAAGTCAATGTGTGTCATTTCAGTGACACAAAAATGAAACCATATATATGACTGTAGCTTGCAATTTCTGATTGTCAAGTGAGATGTGAGTAGGATGAACTTTGTCTAGTGCCTTATTGTTGTGCTTTAGAATGCTTTTCTGTAGATAAAAAAAATTAGTGCATGTTGAATTATTTAGCTACATAAAGCAATCACCAATTGCAGAAATACATGGACAATTGTTCCAGAATTCTTCAATTATCATGCTCACTTTACATCTACTTGTTTGTGATTCTATTGCAAACATTTCTAAGTTGAAATTTCACCTACTGATGATGCTCACTTTACAATGCATGCTTTCGTCACCTCACGCAAATCTGATAATTAAGTTTTACCTACATGTTGTTATTGCTACTGTAATATGATCTACGTTAGAGTTAAAAATGCGTAACCTACGTCTCCCATTCGAGAGTGCTTGTTTATGAATATGCCATTTCGTCACATTCATAAGCAAGCAGTCTCAATTATCCACGTTTTTTGACAGTTCGAGGATATGTGGTTGGGCAAGTTCTGAGTGTTGTACAAGCTGCGAGTAGATTTGGTAGCATATCCCTACGGTGTTCTCGGGTATACACCCTCTTGACTGTTGTCGAGGCGTGTACGGAGAACAGCGAGAAGATCTTGCGAAATTTTCTCTGAGTTGTACAGCAACAAGAACTTGCTCAACTACATATCCTCGAATGAGATAGACCAAACCTATTTAGAGAGTAGGGGTTATCGTTGAGTGCGTATTTAGGTGGTCAACAGATAAACTTTTTTGAAGATCATTCGTTCATTTGTTACTCTCTTGAAATATGCTAGAACAGTTACATCTTATTACTTATCTATTCACTTTTGCTTTACATGATTTATTGTCAAGTTCACAAAATAGAGTGCAATTGCTTTTCTCATGTCAAATATATGACCTTATCGGATAAGAAAACTCAAAATGTCACAATTAGAGAGCATCGGCTCCTCGCTTGCAGCAGTAGAAGGTGCTCCCAGGGGCGAGCCAAGTTCCAAATGTTGAGAGGCCGAGTAAGGTGAGAAGGCCGAGGACCGAACAAAGGGGCCTGAGGAGAACACCGAGTTCTCACTTCAATGCCACGAAGTGCGCAGGCCCTCCCATGTACAAGGGGCGATACTGTTCATTCCTCGGTCAATTGGTGAGGAGAGAGTGCCCATAACGATTAAGGATTGGAGGAAGGAAGTCGGCACGAGCGGAAGAATCGACTATGGGATGAGGTTAAGGGCAAGTGGATTATAGAGGAGGAAGATGAGCATAGCGAGATGGTGCGCCTTGAAGAGGATGGGTGTGGCCTTGAGGCGCCGGGGTCCTCATGCACGGTGAGTGCGTCTTGAAAGGTCGTACACCATTCGAGAGGTATCCGTTCGTTACTACGGATGTTTGGGTGGAGTTCACGACGGCGAAGAATGCGCTGCGGCGAGCAGCTAAGAGAGAGAATACCGCTATCCGGAGGCACAACACGCACCCGCACCACCTCGATGCGGTGGCTATGTGGGGAAGAAGGCGAGTGGGCGCGACTAGCCGAGGAGTCGCGAACTCCGGACGACGATGCCTTACTCCCACATATGTGAAGAGCAGACGCATGGCGGGTATTAGCGAGGACAAAGAAAACCACGGACGGGCAGCTTGTAGTCGCAAACCCGTCTCTGCGCACGTCGTCTCGCCATCGTAAGACATCGACTTAGTACATTGCGGTTGGCCTAGCTTGTTGTATTTGGATCTAATTCGTACTCGCTTATTGCGGGAGGAGGTAAGCCGGCGGAAGAGCGGGGACCTTCGAGCCAAGGGTGAAGGATATCACATCGTCTGCGATCGGAAGCTTCGATCATAAGGGCCGGGTGCTCGGCGCAGGGTCGGGCCATACGAAGAAGTCCTATTTCCAAGATGATGCTTCGAGTGCTAGATCAAGATCATGGGAGGCACGCGCGGAGCGCCTCAAGGAGATGCTCAGGGAGCAGCTGAGGGAGGAGATCAAGGATGAGATGAGGGGGGAGATGATGGCACGTGAAGATGAGATAAGGGCTGAGATGATGGCACGTGAGGAGCGCCTGAGGGCTGAGATGGTGGCGATGATCTCCCAGAGTCAGAGCCAGAATCCCTCACCTCTTGTAGAGAAGCCTGTGCCCCGACCTAGCAGCTGTGGTTCCAAAAATTATAAGATCGATCCCCATCTGAAGGTAATAATTAATTTTTCCTAACTTAAAGCTACAAGTGTAACTCCCACAATGTTTCTCCTCAAGTTGCGTACATCTTGCAGGCCCCTGCTAAGTGCCAGCTCACCACCCTGATGGAGAACGGATTTCCTGTCGAGGCTGCATGCGGGGTTGCATTTCCATGCAAGGAGACCGACACTGTGCATGGTCAGCCTTTGGGGAAGGGCTACATGAGGGTGCAGGTGGACTACGTCCACGAACACTTCTTATCACATGTGCTCGAGTTCCCCAGCGAAGATATCGGCACTCTCGGGCAAGCACGCATGTCGTTCATCAAGTGGCCCACGGCGGGTGTCGTCTTGGTCAAGGTAAAAATCCCCGTGTCTTCTCTACCATTCGGTGAGTCTTGCAATAAGTTAAATATGGCGTGCTTTGTAGGTTCCTACCGTGCACTGTGCTTACTCGTGCTCTGATTACTTTCCCACCACCGTGATGAGTTCTACAGAGTCAGAGCTCACGTGTAAAAGGACAAGCACGACACCAGCAGAACCACAAGAGGCCTCTGAGACTCCTTCCGCCAAGAAGGCAAAGGCGATAAAGGCCACAAAGCCCCTTGAGGTACTTGAAAAGCCAACTACCCTCACCTCGAAGACTCCTTGGCCCGAGAAAGAAAAGTCGGCCAGAGAGCCACAGACATCCCTTATGATTTTAAGGCCTACGTACATGGAAAGCCCCTGATTGCATCCAACGAACTAAATGGTCTAGGCAGGTGGACTCGCATGCTCCATGGATGGTATATTGATAAGGTGAATGAGGAAGAGCGTCGAGTTGACTTCAATGTGATGTATAAAGGTACATTTCCACCGTGGCGAGAATGGGATATTCCTGTCGGTTTGAGGATCTGTTTCTTGTGTACCAATTAAAAGCCGTCGATATTTCTACTTTACGATCTTGGGCCATTTGTGAGTATCGCACCATACAACATGGTGGCGACTTTTATAGGATTTTGCATTATGTTTTCTAATATCAACACGAGTTGCGGGGCAATGAGGCAATGAGCCGTGATGAATCTAAACCAAGTTGGGTTAAATCGACCCGAGCTAGTGTCTGCGACCACGGCTAGGATACATCCGGTGTTTGTTCTGGCTCGTCAAGAGGGTATTGCATCTTGAGTCGACGAAGGACTTCGTTGTAATACCGTACCACGAGGAGTAAGTAGCACAAACCCTTCAATTACTTATGCGCACTTAAACCGTATGCGAACTTATTTCCTTGCACTACATTCCATTTAATAAGCAACCATTGGGTTCTACTCGTCCTCGTTAGAGTGAAAACACAGTCTACATTTTAACTCAATCAAGAAGAGACCGATGGCCTCGCGATCAAGTGTCCTTTGCGAAGTAAGTACATTACCGTAACCTAACACTTTACGAATTTAACTATATTTTTTTACTCAATGGCATCTCTCCAATATATGTAGGGGTTTCTCGGACTATGTCGATGAAGGAGGGTCACACAATAACAAAAGGGCAAGGCATTTGGAGTATAAGAAATTCACGGTAAAGTACCTAGCATATATCGTTTAATTTTTTGACATCTAATCTTCGTGTGTTAATTTCTTTTCTCTCTTCACAGTGTCATCAGCAGCGCGATGACTGTGCGGCTTCTATGTCATGCAACACATGTTGGTTGTGGTCGTGGCTCACACCTTTTCCTAAGGTATATGTACATGCATACTTAGCCTTTCACATACAAATTTTAAACTTAAATTCATGCATCATTTATGTTTTGCGGATGATCAATATCCCGAGAAGAGCTTAGACAACAAAGCACTCAACAATTTACGAGATCACTTATGCCATGGTGCTGGTTAGAAGTTATATCGGAGGGCAGTAGGTTTAGAGATCTGAAGCGTCCTACTAGTCCATATGGAAACAATATTAATTGTATATGTCAATGTGATATATATGCACGTGTCTTGATTGTTAAGCATGTTTGTGTTTGTATGTTGTGAGCGAATGGGCTATATGTATTGCAATTTACGTATTAGTGTTACGTGAATGTGATATGTGCATTACGTGTTATGTATTGTCAATGTGATATATATATGCCCAATGTTAATATGTGTTATTTTGGATAATATGCAAAATTGAAACACCCCATGAGGTCATCGAATCGGTTTTTTGAATAAAGTGATTGTGATGATTCAATTATCAGAATCGGTTCTTATGAGGAACTGATTCTGATGACCTCTCATCAGAATCGGTTCTTTTAAGAAAGCGATTGTGATGACCACATTAGTAGAATCGGTTCTTTTACGAAAGCGATAGTGATAACCATACCATTACAATCGGTTCTTGGAATAAAGCGATTGTGATGATACATTATCAGAATCGGTTATTTAAATAAAGCGATTCTGATGACCCCCTCATTAGAATCGGTTCTTTTGCGGAACCGATTACGATAGCGTGATTATCGAATCGGTTCCACAAAGAACCGATTCTAATGAAGTCATCGAATCGCTTCCTTTAAAGAACGATTACGATGACACTATCGAGAATCGGTTATTAGAAAAAAACCGATTGTGATAATGTGTTCATCAGAATCGGTTTGATCTAAAAACCGATTCTAATGAGGCTTTATCACAATCGGGGCAAAACCGACTGTGATAACTCCACCTCATCACTATCCAAAGACTTCGTATCGCCACTTGAACCGACTGTAATGACAAAAAAGAACCGATTCTAATGTACAATTCTGTAGTAGTGACAGCCCAAGGAGGCAGCTGCAACCCAAAGGCCACAAGTTCATATGCATTACTACCTCCAAACGACGATTGCATCCCTAAGGATGCCACAAGTTCAAATGCATTACTGCCTCCAAACGACGATGGCAACAACAACATCAATAGTGCGATCGATCAACAGACTTACTGACAACACCAAAGTTGTGACAACCTGTAAATTTCTAACAACAGGCAGATCACATACATTCCTATTACAAAGCGGAGATGACATGTAATAAGGTTCTCAGGCTAATGAGCAACCCTTACATGTTAATTAGACGTCCTCCTCTAAAACAAAACATCCACACAACCAGCAAACTCAATAAAGGAAGTCAATTATAAGCAGGACTTGCACAGGATCAAATCTTGTTGACAGTTTCAGATTGGAGGACTAAATTCTCAAGTCATTTAGCGGTTCATCCAAGCTAATAAGCCTCAATTGTCATTAGTCTCAACCAACTTTCGGTCTTTCGCAAAACTAGAAGAGAAAAACGTCGAACCTGTAAACAATTATGAACAGCGTGCACACATCCTTATGCTTCATCAAGAACCGATTCTTTACTCTTTAAGCAACCTCAGCAAGAAACTCGCTAATCCAGACGGGATTCCAGAGAGCTACACACCCGTAGAAGCAAAAACCGAATTCCTATGATAGCTAAGCTTAGCTAACTACCCCGCACGGAAAGAACCGACACCCATTCGAACAGTTCCCATTCCACCGACCCAACAGACCCAGCTGAATCGCGGGAGATGAAGGGCGCTAGCAGCGGGGGCGCCGGCTGGGCCGAGAAGCGAGCGGATCGTGGCGAGATCCGAGGGCAGGGCGCTCACCGGGGGTGACGGGGGTGAGGTCCGCGGAGAGGCCGCGGAGCCGGGCGCTGAGCGTGGTGACGTCGTCGGGGAGCGGGGGCAGCAGGTACTTGTCGTAGTAGCGGGCGAGGTAAGCCCGCGTGATCGGCACCAGCCCCTCCGTCGCCATCTCCGGCGGGCCGTGGGTGGCGGTGGGCGGTGACGTGGGGGCTAAGGGAAGGGGAGGGCAGGGAGCGCGGGGCACGTGAAAGGGACGTGCAGTTGGAGGGGAGGATGCGGTCACCGGAAGGTGGGGTTTAAGAGGGAGGAAAAGTGGGGAAAGGAAGGAAGGAAAGAGAGGTCGGTGGTGGCGTGGTGCCGTGCCTGCACCGGCCGGTGGTTGCTGCCTGCGTGCGGGACTGGGCAGAGGTGGGTAGGGATGGGTATTCGGTTTTTTCAGTAACTGGTTCGGTTTTTCGGTTTTAAAATAATTTAGTTTTTAGAAATTGGTTATCGAATTTCTATCAGAATAAAAAAATCAAACCGAATTAACTGAAATATTTTTGGTTCGGTTCGGTTAACCGAAATATGAATAAACACTAGGTATATTAGATTCGATCCTTCTCTTGCCGCAACACAAAGTAGAGATAAACCCACACAATATTCATAGGTCATTACAGTATGAACATAGTAGAACATATGAACATACTACACATATGCATAAAGATGTTAGAACATGAGAATTGTTTGGTGGCTTCAAGGAGAATATTATAAAAGTGGTATTGTACATAGGCTATTCGATTATTTCGGTTTCTGGAAGCAAAAAACCGAACCGAACACCGAAAACCGAATTATACCAAAATAAAAACCGAACCAAAAACCAAAATAATTGGTTAAGTCGGTTCAATTCGGTAATTTGGTTTCGGTTTAAAAATGCCCAGCCCTAGATGTGGGTTTTATTATGGTGTGTTTGGTTGCTTGTATCAAATGGTACATGTATGAGATAGTTTAAGAAAAAAGTCATTCATGTATTTCGTTGCTTTAATGGAATCATCCCATCCTGGATGGTAGGATATAAATCACGGGCGTTCAAAGGTTGTGCATGTGATCGCACCCTCTCTTTCAAAGTCATTTGGAGCATACGGGTAGGCATTTCCCCCATCTCTATCACTTAAAAAATAGAAAATAAATAAACTCTAACAAACCAAAACTATATGTACCAAATTCCATCCACTAGGATCTTTTCTACTTCAAAATTTCTGCCAATCTCAGCAATCAATTATGCCGCTGTTGCGCCGAAAAATATGACGACGGGTCTGTCGGCCTTAACACACGAGAACACCGGGTTCAGTAAGGTTCGTGGCGTGCCAGCCGATTTGATCCTACAATCGGCAAGATAGGTAGAAAAATATGCTCAAAACTGATTTAACGCAGCGATTGGCAAAGATCTAAAAGTCTAAGAAGCCAATCAAATCAAAGGGTAACAATAAATCTAAACAGCCAATTAAGGCTGATTAGATGATAAATAAAGGTAGACTTTCCCAAAAAAAGGCGATGCGTAGCAAGATCGGATAAAACCAAACCTGACTGGTGTAATCGAATATGACCAACAATCGGCGATGAGCAACTTTATTGATCAAGATCAGATTACAAAGGAGATTCTAAGTTACAAAAGCTACTCTTAGTTGACAGAAAAATAAAAATAAATGCTAGTTGTTTGATTGATTGAGGGTTGTTGTTTCTGCTCGCCTTCGGTAATCTTTTATAGTGCATTGGTCGATCGTATCCTTTTTCGATACATTATGAATCGTGATCTGTATCGGCCTTTGTACGGGCAAAAATACTGTGTTTGAATCAATATCGGTCATAATTCTATCATTAACTTGACTTTTCCTTTCTTAACCCATATCGGTCCAAAAATATCCTTTTTATCCTTAGCCTGACAAATTGACCATGCTTTGCCAAATTCTATTACAAACATATGCCCCCAATTTTTGGAAGATAATATGTTATCTTCCAAAAATCTTCTTCGTCGGCTTCTATCATCATCGGCTTAGCGCAATGTTCTATTATCATCGATGTAAAATCTTGAGACGCGTATCTTCACCATTAACCGCACACGACCCACCGAAAAAACTTCCCGTCGTTTCACCTTTTTGACCCCCTATAAATATGAGGTTCATTCACCTATCACTTTCACGCGCTCAAGCTCTCGAACCCTCAACCATCAGCTTCATCATTGTCTTCAAGACTTCAAGCTTCTGTCCAGCAACTCCGTCAACTCGCGCAGCCTCATCAGATCGGCCTAATTGACCCCAGTCAGGTACTCATCCCCATACCCGACAGTGACGACCAGTATTACTTAGAACCGCTAGGCAATCCTGACCCATCAGTCAACATAGATAAGGAATTACCCCGTCTTTCTCTGTCGGCTTCCAAATATAATATAGAAGGATAGAGTAAGAGTTTCAGAGCCTACCCAACAGCGCTAAGGGGCTAGAGGGACTGGTACAATCGACTAGCGGCCCAAAAGATGGTTGAATGGGAGCGGATGGGAATAGCGGAGTGTCTCTCCTTATCTCTTGCCGATCTAGAGGCCAATGAGCCCTTAGTGGCCACGTCCTGTTACTTCTGGTCGGACACACTCAACGCCTTTATGTTTAGAACAAGTCATATCGGCCCCACTCTTTTGGATGTAGCCCAGCTTTGTTGTTTGAGGCCCAATGGAGAACAAATATCGACCTTTAGTGCCAAACCTCAATATAAGCTAATCCGTGCTAAGGGAGAATGATGGAGCAAGTACATCAAGAATAACAAAGGCATCGGCCCAGTATCAATCAAAGAACATATTGCTTTCCTTAACCTCTAGATAGACCGATTCATATTCTGTGGAGCTTCTCTTGGACCAACCCAAGTTTAGCAAGTGCTGGCTAAAAAGTTGGTAGAAGGTCATCGTCTAGCATTAGGTAAGATGTTTTTTTGGAGCCTGTCGAATATCTAAACATGGGGTATGTGTTCATAGAGGATACGTGAAGGATATGTCCTAACGACATGCAGAGATCTCAGATATCACGGGCCGAATTCTGAGGGATAAGATATGCGCGGAAAGGATAACTCTATATTAGGAAGGACTCGATCATGTTCCTGTTATGAGGAAACTACTCGAGTACGCCTGATATTCAAGGAAGTTTGGATACGCTGCGAAGATCACGTGACGATGAACTCCACATTGGCTACGATCTGATACTCCAAATCGACTACAACTCGACTTGAGGCCAGGCTACCCCGACTATATAAGGCCAGGGGTAGGGGTCCTCAAGAAAAAGGCCTTGGGAGATCAAAAACATAGCAGGAGCGATTCTGAAGCAATTAGCCATCAAGCAAGAAGTCTTTTAAGATAGAGATCCTAAGAGCTGACGAAGTCTATTTCGTCATCCTCTAGCATAGCATAGCTTTAGCCTAGGTGCAATCCGCATTGTAACTAGGGCTACACACATTGCTCTGTACTTTGTTCATCAACTCCATACATCATACATACATAAGTACGGTATTACCCCTTCACGGGGCCTGAACCTGTCTACATCTGGTGTCCTTGATTTTGTGCTTGACTCTGCTCACCCGAAGTATAAATTTTATTGTCGATCTCTAACCTTCGACAGTTGGTGCGCCAGAAAGGTGCCTTCAACTATTTTTTGCAGGACAAGCATGTCTTCAGTGAGATCCCACATCTGGTCTTCCGATGGCCGTTCGGTCACCGCCATCAACTAGGCACGTCCAATTGGATCTGAGATTGCTTTTGGATCGATGCTTTATCGATGGGGGTCGAGCGAAAATCTGCTATTCATCGGCTTTATTGAATCCCGCTCCTGGGATCCATGCCGAGAAGTGGGTTTCATTGACTTTGATCCAAAAGAGCCTAGCATCTTGAGGTGTTTCGACACAGAGAGCGAGATCGAAAGTGATGCTTACAGTAGTCAGGGCAGCAGTCAAATGGATCGATGCGTGTTCATGACTGGAGCCAACCACGGAGTTACTGCCGAACGTTCTCAAGACAAGAATTCAGGAGCAGACACCGCGGGAGGCGAGGGACCCTAAAATCCTCTGCACATGCTTCGAGCACCTGCAGCAATGACGACTACTGATCCGAGAGGCGCAAACAACGTGGTGCCAAACAACACGAGATCAGCGTGATCCGACCGTACCTGGCCCAGGAATTGCGATCAATCTATCGAGACAGCTTGACCTTTATGATCCGACTGCGCCCCACCTGCGGGCATTGGAGTTTCAGGGGCCGTGAGTCCCACGATTGCACGGTCACAACAGAAGGGGCGGTTTTGTTCCGACAGTAGCGTCCCACTAGAGCCACAACAGCGACATCTTCAGTACCCCTGAAGCCAACGTCCAATGAGCTCACATGCTATTGAAATCTCTTCCACCACTGGATCCAGATAACCCGATGACTCCAGTGTTTGACCAGATGAAGACGTTGTTTGATGCAGCGCAAGCACAAACTGCCCGAGCTGCTAACTCAAGGCTAATGTATCCTAGCCAGCAGGGCCCCAAAAGCTAGCGGTCAGGACCATCCCACCATCATCGAGTGACCGGGTCGATGGTGGCTAGTTCTAACCAGAGAGTTTCTAGAACAGTGCACTCCAACCTCCATCGGGGGCGTCCTGAAGATCTCCGAAATCGAATCCCTCACAATCGACGAGACTTGCGTGACATTCTCCGCGATCAACACGAGGAGTGCGGGCGAGAAGACCGCGAGCGGCAGGGGAACGAGTCTCCTCCATCTAGGGGCCGATCTCCTGCATGCTGGGCTCGGCGGGGCGACTCTCCTCTCTCGAAGGGCCGTTCCCCCACGCATCGAAGGCGACATCGAAGGATGTAAGGCTTTCGCCCCCGAGCTTCGTGCCGTTAGGTGGACTGACAAGTTCAAACCAGGCCCCATTGAGAAGTACTCGGGTAAGATCAACCCAGTTGGATGGCTTCAGATTTATACCACAGTCATGAGGGCAGCTGGTGGTAATGATAGGGTGATGGCCAACTACCTACTTGCCACCCTCAATGGTGTAGTTAGGTCTTGGTTACTCAACCTCCCGCCTCATTCGATATCCTCATGGGCAGAGCTACGGACCCAGTTCATCGCCAATTTCCAAGGCACCTATGAACGCCCCGAAACTCACAGTGACTTGCATCGGGTGGTTCAGAAGCCGAGCGTATCGTTGCGCGACTTCATTCGGCACTTCAGTGACAAGTGTAACTTGATTCTGGACGTCTCGGACGAAGCATAATCGTTGCCATCGAGAACGGAGTTAGGGATAAGGAGTTGAAGGGGAAGTTGGCTACTCGAAAAGTCCGAACTCCCATGGAACTCTTCGAGTAGGCAGACAAATACGCCATATGTGCCGAAGCCCGTGACCACATCGGCAACCTCGGGTCAAGCGACAACAAACCTGAGTCGTCCAAGCTAGGGGCAAAAAGAAACATGAACCGCGGGGAGAAGCGCAAAGGCGACTCCACCGTGGCCGCGGTCGAGCGGGGCAAGGCACGTAATATGGGCGACAACAAGGGCCGAAATCGTGGAGGGGGCAAGTACTGCCCGATCCATCGAACGGACAAGCACGATTTCGATGAGTGCCAGGTGATCAGCAAGAAGATCCAGGAAAAGCTCAGGACTACACTCGCCAAGCGTGGCGTTGAGCAGACCAAAGAGAATTCTCAGGATGACGAACCCGAATACCGCGAGGCCGACCACAAGTTGGCGCACATCTTCGGAGGATCCGCCACGTATGAGTCCAAGAGACAATACAAGGCAGTTGAAAGGGAGGTCAACCTGGCTACGCCAGCCCTCCCTAGATTCCTCAAGTGGTCAGAAGTACCGATTACCTTCGACAAATTGGATCGGCCCCGCTGCGGTCCCACATCCGGGTCGATACCCCTAGTAGTCGAGCCTACCATTATCAATATTAAGGTCACACAAACCTTGATTGATGGGGGTAGCTCACTGAACCTTATCTTCGTCAAAAACCTGGATAACATGGGGATATCTCGGGCGAAAATCAGGGACGGGGCAGAGCCGTTCCACGGCACAACCCCGCGATCATCTTCTATACCGCTTGGCCAGATTGAGCTGCTAGTCATGTTCAGCAAGCCGAACAATTTCCGCACCGAAAGGATCCTCTTTGATGTGGCAGATTTTGAGACTGCCTATAACGTGATCTTAGTCCGCCCCATTCTCGCTAAGTTCATGGTCGTGGTACACTATGCGTACCAAATCGTCAAGATCCCTATGCCAAAAAGAGTCCTCACAATCAACGAAGACCAGTGTGCTGTAGTCAGGTGTGACAAGAAGAGCCTGGAGATGGCCGAGCATCTATGTGGGTCAGCAGCTAGCGCCGGTGATGAGGAAGCTAAGCGCTAGAAGTCCAAGGGCGTCAACGAGGCTTCTACATCCAATAGTGCTGCCAAAGACTTAGTCAACGACGGCAAGAAGGGCGAACAGACTGACGGAGGCGTTAATATGGTGCCCATCGACCCGTTAGATCCCTCCAAGATGATCAAGCTAGGCGCCAAACTTAACCCCAAATAGGAACTCAAGCTCATCACTTTTTTCGGGCAAACCGTGATGTGTTTGCATAGCAACCGTCCGACATGCCCAGAGTCCCCAAAGAGGTGATCGAGCATCGACTAGCTATGGAACCTAGTGCCAAACCCGTGGTGCAGAAGCAACGAAGATTTGTAGAAGATAGGAAGCAAGCCATACAAGAGGAGGTCGGCAAATTCCTGAAGGCTGGCTTCATTCGAGAGATTCGCCACCCGATGTGGCTGGCGAACCCAGTCCTCGTCATGAAACCCAATGGCAAGTGAAGAATGTGCATCGACTACACCAACCTCAACAAGTCTTGTCCTAAGGACCCTTTTCCTCTCCCCCGCATCGACCAAATTGTGGATTCAACAGCGGGCTATGAACTGCTAAGTTTTCTAGATGTTTACTCAAGGTATCACCAAATTAGCATGTCAGCAGAGGATGAGGAAAAAACTACTTTTATTACTCTCTTTGGTGTTTTCTGTTATATTAAGATGCCTTTTGGTTTAAAGTGTGTTGGTGCTACGTATTAATGCTGTATCCAAAATTGTTTGAAGTCCTAAATTGGGCGCAATGTTGAACCGTATGTCGATGATATCATAGTCAAGTCAAAAATAGGAAGCACCTTCATCAGCGACCTTGAGGAGATGTTCGACAACCTCATGAAGTATCGAATGATGCTTAGCCCTGAAAAGTGCATGTTCGACGTCACGTCCGGCAAGCTTCTCGGGTTCCT
This sequence comes from Otatea glauca, assembly GCA_036346275.1. Classification (NCBI taxonomy): domain Eukaryota; kingdom Viridiplantae; phylum Streptophyta; class Magnoliopsida; order Poales; family Poaceae; genus Otatea; species Otatea glauca. The sequence goes on from CM070719.1 coordinate 28,160,473, forward strand.
GGTGTCCAGTCAAGGCGTCGAGGCTAACCCGCCCAAAATTGAGGCCGTCGATCAGATGCGTTCTCCGCAGATGTTAAGGGAGGTGCAAAAGCATACGGGTTGTATCCCTGTCCTTAGCCGATTCATCTCTCGGATGGGTGAACGAGGACTGCCTTTCTTCAAATTGCTCAAGAAGCAGGACAACTTCAAGTGGACCAAGGAGGCAGAAGAAGCTTTTCGAGATCTGAAAAGGTACTTATCATCTCCATCAGTCTTAACCTCACCTAATGAAAAAGAGGATCTCTTTTTGTACATTGCACCTATCCCTCAAGTAGTAAGCACGGTCCAGGTGGTCGAACGGGATTGCCCTGATAAAAGGCTAAAATCCAGAAGCCTGTCTACTACATAAGCGAAGTCTTGCACGATGCCAAGTTGCGATACCCACAGATACAGAAGATTCTGTACGCTGTCTTGATGACTTCCCGAAAGTTGCGTCATTACTTCCAAGCGCACAAAATTATGGTGATGACAACATATCCACTCAAGGAGGTGTTACGTAACCGAGAAGCAGCAGGTCGAATTGCGCAATGGGGAACTCAATGAGTTTGAGGTCAACTTCGTACCGCGTACCAGCATCAAGTCAGGCACCCTGGCAGATTTCATCGCAGAATGGACATACATCGAAGAAAAGGAGTGCGAGGTGGTCGATTACCATTGGGCTATGTTCTTCGATGGGTCGCTCACACTTCAAGGCTCAGGGGCTAGAATCGTGCTCAAATCCCCGACAGATGAGGATTTGAAATACGTTATCCAACTCGATTTTCAAGCTTCAAACAATGTTGCAGAATACGAATGACTGTTCAACGGACTCCGCATAGCTGCGTCATTTGGCATCAGATGGTTACTCGTGAAAGGGGACTCACAGCTAGTCGTAAACCAAGTGCAGAAGGAGTACCAGTGCTCGGATGACAACATGGCAGCATATCTGAATGAGGTTCGCAAGTTGGAGCACAAGTTTGAAGGGCTCGAGGTAAAGCATATAAGGCGATGTGACAATTCCGCAGCTGACGAACTTGCCAGGCTCGCTTTGTCTCGTTCGCCCACGCCAACAGGAGTCTTCGTCGAGAAACTCCTTAAATCGTCTGTTTCCCACATGCGGGAAGCAGATGCTGCCCAACTCGATCAGCAGCCTAGTCGAGTCAACGAGGCAGAAACCATAGACCTGTGTCCATTCTGCGATGAAATCTACACTACTCGAACGTGAGCCGACTTGGATGACTCCATTCCAAGCCTATCTCGAAGGTCGAGAGCTCCCTGACGATGATGCCACAGTAAAGAAAATTACACGTAAGTCCAAGCTATACGCATTGGTAGATGGCAAGCTCTACCGAAAGGGGAGTAACAAAATCTTGGAAGAGGGCAATAAAATATTGCTCGATGTCCACAGAGGTATCTGCGGCAACCATACGTCCTATCGCACCTTGGTCGGGAAAGTTTTTCGACAAGGGTTCTATTGGCCGACTGCCCTCTAGGACGCTTGCGAGCTAGTGAAAAAGTGTGAGAGCTGCCAATTCTACGGCAAGCAAATCACCCGACCAGCCCAAGCACTGCAAACTATTCCTCTATCTTGGCCCTTCTCTATCTGGGGCTTGGATGTCTTGGGACCGTTCCCAAGAGCCCAAGGAGGTTACAAGTTTCTGTTCATGTCTAACAACACGTTCACTAATTGGATTGAGGCTGAACCTGTCAAGAACATCACCTCAGAAGCAGCTAAGAAATTCATGAGAAGCATTGTTACTTGATTTGGCATCCCTAATCGAGTAATCACAAACAATGGTAGCCAGTTCAAAAGCAATGCTTTCATAGTCTTTTGCGAAGAATTGGGTATCAAACTTTGCTTCACCTCCGTAGCTCATCCTTAAAGTAATGGTCAGGTCGAATGAGCCAATGGCTTAATCTTGCAAGGGATCAAGACCCGTGTGTTCGATAGGCTCAAGGCTTACTCAACCCGGTGGGCGAAGGAACTCCCCTCGGTGCTATGGGCTATTCGTACTTTGACTAGTCGAGCCACTGGTGAAATACCGTTTTTCTTAGTCTACGGAGTAGAAGCCATGCTTTCGACTGAGTTAACGTTCAAGTCACCTTGAGTGGATAACTACTTGGAAGAGGAACAAGAGCAGGCGCAAGCAGATGATGTAAATCTACTCGAAGAGTTCAGAGATTGAGCATCCATTTGAAGGTCCCTATGTGGTGGTCGAAGTGACTCGACCAGGATCTATGCGGCTATTGCCATCAGAAGACGCTATACTTGAAAACTCATGGAATATCGATCAGTTGAAAAAATTTCATATATGAATAAAGAAGACATTGCATTGTAGCTTATTCAGGTAAGTATAAGTTCCATTATATTATACTAACAAAAGTTTACATTATTACAGGGTGAGATAGGTAAATTGCTACTGCTCGTCCTCGGACGTGTCTCGCTGCCTTTCCAGTGCCCTTAGGTAATCGAATAGTAGAGTCCCAGGTATAGGTCTACGCCCTAAGTGCGGGCTGGAAGAGACGGTGAAAGCCCTGCTACTTATCGATGGAGAAGGCGATTTCTCCGCCGACGAGGGCCTCCGAGCGCTGTGATGGCTTGGAGGGTGAGCAAGGGCCAGGCTCCCACCGGATAGACCAGTTGATGGGAGAGAAGACCTCCGGGCACCGCGATGGCTTGGAGGGCGAGCAAGCGTCGGGCCAATGAAACTCTCTCGAGCTTCACCACTTTCCCCGGCGCCGACGGCTCCACCTTCTTCTCCTTGTGTGTCGGCAGTGGCATCTACTCTCGCGAAGGGAGCAGTGGTGGCATCATCTCCTTCGGCGACGACCCTCAGCTTGCTGGTGACTTCGTCCTCCTCTTTCGGCCAAACCTTCTTTTGAATAGTCTTCCAATTTAATCTCGTCCTCGTCATCGGAGGAGACGATGATCCTCCCGGGAGAAACTACGGGTAGCGGTGTAGGTGGAGGGGATTCGCCAAGGATGATCAAAGAGGGAGGTGACGATGGAGGAGAAGCCATGGATGCGGCGGAAGGACTAAGGCGCTGTGAGCAAAGGACAAGAGAAAAAGGTGAGTTGTGGCAAGTGACTATAGGTCCCGTCTATTTATAGCTCAGGGAACAAATCGCACTGTAATCGCAATCCATCTAGATTCACGTCGGTCCCAGTCCACGAGACGATGGTCGCGCTTCCACATAAGTGCGCAAACCGAAGAGACGACACATTATGGTGCGATGCATGAAAGCTGAAAGATGCGAAAAACTGTAACAGAGTTCAATCACTGCAATGAAGTTATGTTGTTCATGTACTTCGTCCGTTTGGATTCTATTTCGACCAATATGCTGGGGGCTCATGATTCTGTCTGTAAGGGTTGCAATTTATGCTTATGCTCTACCTTTGTCGGGACCCGGATATGCAAATCCGAAACCCTCTGTGTATACTGCACTAGTCTAGGATCATGCTAGTGCACACAGTGGAAACTTAGATGAAATATCATTCCATACAACGAATTAACTAAGAAGAAGCAAATTATTATTAAATAAAGCAAACGACCTTATGGTCAAAGTTTACACCATTATGCCTTAAGGGCTTAAGAAACAAATACTATTGCAGCGGAAAAAGATAACTTGAGCCATTCGACATGCCACAGGCAATCGTCTGGGGAACGCATTCCTAATCCACGTAGTCTTCATAGAATTCCTCCTCATGATACTCATTATCTCCTTCAGCAACTGATCAACATGGGCATAAAGCCGTGAGTACAAAAAGTACTCAGCAAGCCGTAGGGAATTGATGCAATATATTCATGCACGGCTTGACAAGGATGGCCATATGGTTCATTTGTAGAAAGCAATAACTTGAATTGAAATACAATAAATAGATTGAAAGCATATTTATGAAAAGATAAATAAATAACTGGTAGATCAATGGTAGACAACAAAACAACAGTGAACTCCCCGTTCACATCCCAACAATCCCACATTCCACATTTCATGAAATACTCTATACCCCGTGTGAAATTCCCGGGCTTGTCCATGACCGGACGCGCTATTCGAATAGTTTTACACTCTGCAGAGGTTGTACAACTTTACCCACAAGACATGACCATCTCTTTGTGCAATCGATCTTAACACACTTCCTTTGGTGTGTCGCAGAGATATCATGACAAAGCCTTTACAATGCACTATCTAAACTCGGTACTGCCCGCTAAGGTTTCGCCCCTTAGAGCCCCCCTCTTGCGCCTTGCGAATCTACCCGGCCATCCCGAAACCCACACCACCAATTGGCAGTACTCAAGACTAGACATTGCAAATTAATCACTAGGTCATCCCATACCGGACTTGTGGTAATGCAGTTAGGCCAGTTCAATGGCGCACAAGATTAAGTCCTTAAGTTACCTCGGGCAAGACATCCACATCCCAATGTGCTAGAAAGCACCCCCTTTACTGCACGATCACTTGCCTGAGGGAAAACAATTCGTTCAACCAAGACTAATGGCAAACCCTGCCATGGTATAACAAATTTTACAACAGTGGCTAACGGCCACGATTCAATATCTCATTAAGTCAACATTAACATTATTCAACATGTGACATGAATCCCAACGTATATCTAAGCATGTCTAAGCATAACTACGAAAACCCAATGTTGGTATAATGATTATGTCGAACTAGTAGTGTCCCAACCTAGGTTTAACAATGGATACATGGCATCCCAATTAACCAAGGTGGCATAATGTCAACTAGGTAAATAACTACTTCCATAAAGTAAGCATTGATACACAAATAGCATGCAATTGTATAAAAGTAAAGTACTTTTGTAAACATAGGATCAATATGATCAAGGGCTACAACTTGCCTTGCTGATCTAATGCTGAGTCTTGGTCTTCGAAGTCTTCGTTCGCTCCCTCGGAATTAGCGTCTACCGGAAAAGATGGCAACAAAACCAAATAAATACAAAATAGAGACTCAAACAAGCTCAAAACTGAAAATAAATGGCTCTGGAAGGTAGAGCTTTATTTTAGAAAAATTTAGAAACTTGAATCGCCTCGATCGGAGTTCGTATGAGAGAGAAAGGGCCTCCGAAAGATTAAATTCAGAGAAAATGCTGAAAATCAGAAAATCTGAATTTCACGATTTATTTTTCTATTGGAAAACCGGTTTATTGTGCAACGCTGACATCATCCGGCTTTTGGTGGACTGGTCCCAGCGCAGGTTGATTCACCGTGCACTCGGCGCCTGAGATGGCGTCGATCTTGTGGCGGTGGCGTGGCGATGGCGCAGTGTCCCAGCGTCGCGCATCGGCAACCGCCAGCGGATCGGCGGCGAAGCGAGGCTGCGGCGGCAAGGGCGTGGCGGTCGAGACCACGCGCGCGATCGGACGGTCGACGTTCTTCGACGGATCGCGATGGCGAGGGCGGCGGCGCAACTCACCGGAGATGAAGAAGATGCCACGGTCAACGGCGGAGATGCGACGGATCGGGCGCGAGACAAAACAGACCGGGGAGAGAGCGACGCGGGCAACACGGAGAGACCAACGGTGACTGCAAAGACGCACCGGCAGCGAAGAAAAAGGCGGCGGAAGGCGTTGGATGAAGGCGCAACTCGGCGAGTCGCCGGCGGAGGACAAGGTCTCGGGCGGCGAAAGAGGGCGGAGCAGTGGCGCGCGAGAGGGATCCTCGGGAGGTGCAACGCTTTAAATAAGCGGTCTCGGAGGTCGTGTCGACCGGACTCAAAGGCGGCGGCTAGGGTTCATGGCGCGCGGTGGCCTTGAGAGGAGAAAGGCCAGACGCTGCAAGCTGGCCGGGCCGGGTAGGTGGTGGGCAGGCGAGGAGGAGCGGAGAAGCGGAGGGCGAGCGGAGTGGGCCAGAGATGGGCTACGCGGGAAAAACGGCCCAAGGGAATTTTTGGAATTAAAAATTCATTTTCTGATTTAAGAAAAATCCAAGAATTCGAATAAGTGCAAATAAATTCAAATAAATAGCAAATAAATTCAGAAAAATCTCCAAAAATACAGAAAAATTCCTTGGAGCACAATGAACCCAACTATTGTTTTACGAAAACTCGGCATTTGCAGACTGGCTTGATAACTATTGTTTTACGAAAACTCGGCATAGGGCAAACACTTGTCCCACTTGGCACCATAAGTTAAGGCACAAGCTCTTAACATATCCTCAAGAATCTGATTCACACGCTCAGTCTGTCCATCGGTTTGAGGGTGATAGGCCGTACTGAATCTGAGATGAGTTCCCATGGCTTCATCTGAGACTCGCCAAAAGCGAGAGGTAAACCGGGTTCCTCTATCGGATACTATCTTCTTAGGCACTCCGTGAAGACTAGCGATCCTTGACATATATAGTTCGCTAATTTATCTCCTGCATAGGTAGTCTTAAGCTGGAATGAAGTGAGCTACCTTAGTCAAGCAATCCACTATTACGGATCGAGTCATAACTGCTTGGGTCTTAGGAAATCCGATAATGAAATCCATACCAATTTCTTCCCACTTCCACTGGGATCTTCAATGGCTGCAAACAATCGCTGGCCTCGATGTTCTGCCTTGACCTTCTGGCAGACATCACAAAGGGCAACATACTCTGCAATCTCACGCTTCATGCTAGGCCACCAGTACCTTTCCTTGAGGTCTTGATACATCTTGGTACTTCCAGGATGAATGGAATATAAAGTCTCATGCGCTTCTTTGAGAATCAACTCCTTAAGCTCTTTCTGATCTGGTACGCAAACACGCTTCTCATACCAAATAGTACCTTGTTCATCTTCGGTGAAACCTGAGGCTTTTCCTTTCTTCATATTGCTCTTAATCTCCTTGATATCGGCATCATCTACTTGTGCTTCTCAAATCTGATCTTCCAACGTAGGGTGTACTTCCAAAGTGGCTAAATAACCTTCCTGAACCAATTCCAAACTAAGCTTCTTAAATTCCTTATAAAGGGCTGGCTGACTTTCCTTAATCATCAGAGTATTGCAGTAGCTCTTTCTACTCAAAGCATCAGCTATGACATTGACTTTGTCTGGATGATAATGAATCCCAATGTCATAGTCCTTGATCAATTCCAACCATCTTCTTTGTCTCATATTGAGGTCAGCTTGTGTAAAGATGGGCTGGGCCGGGGCAGGGCAGGCCGGAGGAAAGAGGAGCGGGCCGAGCGGAGTGGGCCGAAGATGGGCTGCGCGGGAAAAATGGCCCAAGGGATTTTTTGGAATTAAAAATTCATTTTCCGATTTAAGAAAAATCGAAGAATTTGAATAAGTGCAAATAAATTCAAATAAATAGCAAATAAATTCAGAAAAATCTCCAAAAATACAGAAAAATTCCTTGGAGCATAATGAACCCAACTAAAATGAAGAATATTTATTTTGATGAACAGTTTAATCAAACTAAATCCCTTCATTAATAGAAAATTCAAATTAAGCTGGGATTAATTCAAGAAAAATGCGAATGGTTTATTTTTGAATTCAAACATTCCAAAACTAAAATTTTGGGATGTTACAACCTTCTCCTCGATATAGCCATCGAGCGGAGGGGCGGGGGCTACATCATGCATTTTATCGACGCATATGCTCTACCGTCTACTTGATGTATTCATCAAGTAGACGGTCGGGGGCTACATTGATCGATTTGTTCTTTATCTGGTTCCACTCTCGGGTCGATGTATTTATCGAATAAGAGGTTCGGAGTCGCAACAGATATCGATGATGCTAATGCCTCACTCTTTTGGCTCGATCCAGCTATCGTGTAAAGAGTCGAGGGCTACATCAATATATTGAGCTTGCGTCATTCTACTCCCTATCCAATGACACATCATCGAGTAAGGAGTCGAGGGCTACAGGTAACCTTATACCTTACTTGCTCTTTGTTTTCTGGGTGATACAGTTATCAAGTAGGGCATAGTAGGCTCAGTCTTCTCTTTATCTTTGGAACATGCGATTTCTTGCACGCATTTACTCGATTGCGCACTTAGCATGTCAGTAAACAAAACTAAAGTGTGGCCATGCCCGAATCCGACAATGAGTATTTCTATCCTGCGCGCATACGAGCATCAGATTGTCAGACATCTAAAGCTCAGCGGCCGACGGGACACGAGACCTCTAGTCAGTTCTACATGCGCTACTCGGCAAGTTCGATGAAGGCTTGCAAACGTCGCGCAGTGTTCTACTCAGCGTATATAGCGTTTATGATGTGTATGGCCTCTCTGAATGTGCGCTCGAAGGCTAAGTCATTTAACAAAAGTGTTTTCTAGCATTATGTGCAGATACAATTAGGCATGTGTTCAGCCACGAAGTCACTTACAGAGGATCTATGAGTGCTAAAATCAGGTTTGCATCTACTCGTGTTACTCTATTTCATCGACAAGGAAGTAGTAGACAAAGCACGATAGACAGGAAGATTAATTGGTATTATCATTAAAGACCATGGTAACAAAAAAAGGTTTGGATCTTTACATCGGTATGGTTAGGCTAAATGACCTTGGTTGGCGTCAGCATCACTAAGTGATAGCTCCAATCCATCCACGAACCTCTCGGCAAGGTCTGTGAAGGACTCGATGTGGTCGGCAACTTCGCTCACCTCACACACGAATCCTTCGTCTAGTCCTAACAAGTCTAGGTACGGATGATGGCTCTTCACCATGCCAAGCATGTGTGAGGTCGCAAGGCGAGTCGAGGAGGTCATGTGCTCGAGTGTCTTCGACTGCAGAGTGGAAAATACCGCATCTGCTGTAGCCTTTTCGACCTCGAACATTTTCTTGCTCGCCTCTGCCTTGTCTCGCCTAGCCTTGGCCTCGACCAACGTAGCTTCTGCAGCAGTTTTTCCAGCCTGAGTAGCCTTCAGTTGGGCCCTATGCGCTTCCAGCTTGGCATTCTTCATTTTGAGTATTTGGTCGTGGGAAGCCATGAGCTGCTCGGTTTGCTGGTGGGCTTGTTCATAGAAGGTTTTGGCCTCACGCAAAGTGTTAGCCGCATGCTGCGATATGAAGCCAGAGGCGTCAAAAACAAAGCGAGGGGAAGAGTGAAAGGCAGGAAAGGGGGTTTCATGTTCACATACCTCGATTTGCGGTTTCAGAACGGGCCAGAACACCCGAGGCGCACATGAAGCTGGAGGAGGCAAAACTGTTGCCATAGCAGAATCGCCGGCACGCTCAACAGGAATTACTTGAGAAGGAACTGCGGCCATGGCGGTCGAGCCGAGAGATGATAAGGCAGATGCGGTGATGTCATCGACAACCCCGCTAGACGCACTGTTCCTGCAAGAAATTCTCTACTTGACACCTTCGACAAGAAAAAGGAATCATGAAGAGTAAGAAGAGGTAACTTACTTTGCCAGATGAATCTTTGCTTTTACATTTGTTGTCTGCGTAGTTGGTTTTGCCAAGACTAGTCTAGTCCTGATAGCTAGCTTCTCGATCAGCGCATCGGCCCTCCAAGCAGCCTGCTGGTCACGCAGGATCTGTTGGATCACGTCAAAAGGGACTTCATAGCAGCCAAGTGAGTGATTGAAGGTGTGTGGACGCTTGGTTGGACAGAGGAGCGCTGGAGACACTAACCTCATTGCTTGAGGAGACTCAGCAGCTTCTTGCTCGGGGGCTGCTCCACCGTCACTCGGGATGATGGTAGGTGTCGGATCATTCAAAGAGGAGACGGCACCAGCAGGGGCAAAGCCCGATGCTTGATCATCGTCTTGGATCGGCTCGTTGTCCTCTAGGTCGATGGCTCCCGTGATTGTGCCCGCCTTCAATATCGAACTAGTCTTCCAGAGGAAATACTGGGTTAAAGTGGAAAACAGGTGTACAAACAATACATTGTGAACCATGAAACAGTACTCACCTCTGGCCGAGGATTGGCGAGCAAGTATGCTTCAATGCCACAAGCGCTAGGTTATGATCATTGGAACATCTTGGTCAGCCTAGAGGAGATGTCTGAGTCTAGCAGATCTGGCAAAAAGTAGGTCAGTTCGCTAATCATTGACTAAGGTAAGGAAAACAAAAGTATTGCAAGTGCTTACTTTCAGGATTGTCCCTGGTGGCATCATCAACCCCGGAGTAGTCCCAAGCCAAGTCGTCCCGGCACTTCAGTGGACTCGACCGGCGCGTGAGGAAATCTCTAGCGATGTACCACCCAATCAATCCGATCTCCCTTAGTTCCTCGATCTTCTGGATGTAATAAGCGTTGCGGGTGGTCGAAAGAGGGACTTTCGTCCAGAGGTCAGTCGGATGAAGCAAGAGTGGTCGATAAGATATGGGATAATTCGTGATGTCCGGAGCGGTGATGTAAAACCATCGTTCTTCCAATCTGCCTGCTAGGAGGAGGTAACGGGGACAGAAATATAGGAGTTCGACACATTGCTGCAGAGGTGAAATCTGACACCCCCAACAGCTGTGTTTTTGTCGCCCTTTTCAGACTATAGAAGTGGCGAAACAGATTGAGACTCGGGCTGATGCCCAGGAAAGCTTTGCAAAGGTGGACGAACACGCTGAGCATTGTGATAGAATTGGGGCTCTGGTGAAAAAGCTGAATCTGATAGAGCTCAAGAACTGAGAGCAAGAATAAAGGAGGAAAGCTCAACCCGCAGCAGAAGAAAGCCTCAAAAATGACAGTCCCATCCTCATTAACGGGGGTCAGATAGAGTTCACCTTGAGACGGCCTCCAGTGAAAGAACTCCAGCGGAGGGACGAAGCAGTCCTTCTCCAAGTTAGCAAGACACTTCTCCATCATGAACGACTTCTGCCACACCTTTTCGAGGCTCTCGTCCTCAAAGGCTACCTCGGTTTTTTTCTCCAGCGGCGCGACGACTCTAGCACTGGTTGAAGGGACGGATACCATTGAGAGAGATGTGGGGTGAATTCCCTAAAGGTGGTGCCGCTAGGGCTTCAAGAGCGCGACGGAGGCTTCGAGAGTAAGGCTGGAAGCGAAAAAGAAGGAGAACAACTACAGTTCCAATTATGGGAATTTATAGACCAAAATCTTCTCTCCAAGCAAACGGTTCATTCCCCATAGCACGACATCTTAATCGGCGCCAAAGGCAGAATGATGCTGCTGTTGCACCCATCTTGTTGTTGCAGATGAGAGCAATAAATGCTCAACTGCCCAACGTTTAGATTTTTTGAACTCTGATCAGAGTCAAGTCGATAAGTCAACATCGAATAACTTGTGGGTACCCTGAGGACTCGATATAGACTGATGGCAGAGCGCTCGACCCAGCACATCCCTACTCGATACTCAGCGATTCCCAAACTACTCGAATCGATCGGCTACAAGCCGGCAAGGCATTACTCGACCAAGCGAGGCTTTGGCAGTAATCGACCAAGAGCTTAAGCAGACCCTCCGCTGAACAGAGTTCGGGGGCTACTATCGAATATCTAAATATGGGGTATGTGTCCACAGAGGACACATGAAAGATATGTCCTAACGACATGCAGAGATCTCGATATCACGGGACCAATTCTAATGTATAAGTTTGCGCGGTAAGGATAACTCCATATTAGGAAGTACTCAATCATGTTCCCGTTACGAGGAAACTGACTCGAGTACGCCTGATATTCAAGGAAGTTTGGATACGCTGCGAAGATCACACGATGATGGACTCCACATCGGCTACGATCTGTGTCGGGACCCGAATATGCAAATTCGGACCCTCTGTGTATATTGCACTAGTCTAGGATTACGCTAATGTACACAGGCTCAACATAGATATTATCACAATCATACGCAGCGGAATATAGAATTAACTCCATTAAATAATAGTTGTTGTCTTACATGATTATTGTCTCACAAGACTTAACTAGGAAATAGCAAATATGCGGCAGCGGAAATAAAGCAAATGTAGTAGCTCCCCAGTTCACCACAGGCAACTGACGAGGCTCGGACCCTAAGCAATGCATCATCACGATACTCCTCCTCCATGACTGGCGTAGTCTCTTGCTCTTCTGAAGTTGTTGTTGTGGGGTAAGTACATAAAGCACTCAACAAGTTGTGCACAGAAATGCAAGTCTAATATTCTATATGCATGGCTTATTCCAAGGAATGGCTAACATGGCTATTTTGCAGTAAAGCAGCATTTATAGAAGAATACAATAACTAGATTGAAAAGACAGTAAAACAAATAACAATAATTACTAGATTCAACTTTTCAAGTAAACAAGGTATTCCATCCTATGTCAAGTTCCAATTTTTCCATGGCAACCTGCCATCCCAATAAGTTTTCATTTAATAAAAAGTCTAACCCTTAATGTAATTCCCGAGCATTGCTCAATACCGCGCGCACGGCTATTCGAACATATTTACACTTTGCAGAGGTTATACACTTTACCCACACGATACAACCAAACACCATAAAGGCGAGTGACCGTAACAAAGCCTTTATAATGCTCTACCTAGACCCAGTACTGTTTACTAAGGTTTCAACACTAAAGGGTTACACCACAACAGGGCCTCCCTCTTGCGCCATGTGAGTCTACCCAATTTTGGAACTCACTATACACCACAGCAGCACCGAAATCTAGACATTACAAATTAGTTGGCTAGGCTGTTCCATTCCAGACGTGTGGTTGTATGAAAGACTCAAGTCAAAGGCTTGCAAGATTAAGTCCTTAGAGTGATTGAAGCAAGACTTCCACATACCCTCTACCCATCGACCCACCTTGGCATGCTCGCCCCTTGCTACTTGCTCTAATCTAAAATGATTACCACCCCAGTTGATTACCAAGCACCATGTGCCATCAACAATTCAACATCGTTGCGTGACATCCCTCGTCACTACAACTCAATTTCATTGTATGACAACTCATGACACACTTAGTTCCATATTCCATTAGTCAAGATTAACTTTCAATATTCCAAGTATGTGATATGTACGTGGCATGGCTAAGCAACTAATACGATCTAACCATCCATGTTGATTATTAATGTTAACCAACTATAGTGAACCAATCTAGGGTGACAATAGATCATGGCATACAATGACAAGGTAGGGTATAGATCAATTGGTACATTGTTTTCGTGAAATACCATACGGTAAAGTAAAACAATATAGCGATTTTATAAACATGGGTTCAACATGATCAAAGCACAACTTGCCTTGGAATAGGTTCTGATCTTGCTCAGAATTTGGGTCTTGAAGCGATGAATCCTCCTCCGGAACACCGAGCAACTCAACGTCTAAGAGAATTGAGACAAGAATAGAAAATAAAAACCAAAACAGAGAGAAACAAACTCCAAAAATCAAATAAAATTCATCATTAAATAGATCTTGATTTTAATTTTTTTATAAATTTGAATCACCCAAATCCGAGTTCAATTGCAAAAGTTATAGCTATTCAAATTTTGAATAAATTCTGAAAATACTGAAAATAGAAATTCCGAATTCCCCTAATTATTTTTAAAAAGAAAAATCGTATTATTGCGCTAGTGACACATGGACCAATCACGGGTCGCCACGTCACCTTGGTCTATAGACTCAGTCCACGGAACCCCCTCTGGTTCACCGTGAACCCGACGCACGGCGCTTCGGTTCCCGCACTACCACGCGTCACACATCCGCGCGATGATCAAAAGGTCACCAATCTACGCCTACGCGGCACTATCTCAGTCGCTCGGTTTAGATCTAACGGCCCACAAAAGAAGATGAGGTTTACTGATTGACGAGGCAACACGGCACGATCTCGGCGGTTCCATGAAGATCCGACGGTTGCGCGAAGCTCCGATTCCCGGTGATGTCGCGGCAGCGCTCTGCTCCCAGAGGCGAAGGCGACGACCCACCGGACGACGAACCAGGCTTTTCCGGCGACGAAGGAGTGGTGGCTTCGATGCGTCTTGATGTGGCGAGTCCGGAACTGGAACCCACACGACGGCTCCCGGCTTAACAGCGGCGAAAAACAAAGAAAATAGCAGCGGCACTTCAGGAACTTAGGCGAGCTCTAGCGCACGAACAACGACAGTATGGACGACAGCGGCAAGGGCTACGGGTGCACGCTGGAACGGCGAACCTTGGGGGTCTCCCACACCTTTTATAGCCTCGGCGAGCACACAGAAAAGGCAACCCTAAGTCTACGCAGCGGCGACGGCGAATCGGCGACGAACTCAAAAACCCGATCAGAGATGACAACCGAGGACATGTCCGATCTATGATGAATGATCACGATTACTCTCAAGCTGATACGATCCGATCCCTTCTTTCCATATCCAACGGGCGTGATATTCCCTTTCCTAATCCGACGTGGATCAACCTTCACCGTCCGATCTCGATCCAATGGCTCGCAAGCGCTAGGGTTTCCAACCACATCTTCAAATCGCAGGCGCTCCTTCTCGATCCAACGGTCAATCCAAACCGACGACGTGGCTTGATGAAGTCCGCACGATGGAGATCCAACGACCGATAGCCTCGGTACGATGTAGCGGGCTAAACGGGTCGCACTGCACCGGGCTGCGCGCGCATAGTGCTGGGCTTCGGCCCAGTACTATTCACCAAGATTTTTCCCGTGTTTTTCTTTAAAAATAATTACCGAAACTATTTTAATTTGATTTAGTCTATAAAAATATCAAGAAAAATCTCAGAAAATTCTCATAAATACTTTGAGATATTTTGAACTCAAATAAAATATTTTTTGGCAAAACTTTATATTAACTTTGCCTATATTTAATTGATTTTATCAAAAGGCCAATATACTTAATTTGAAATAAATCCAAATAAATTCCAAAAAAATTAATAAATTCAGAAAAGTCACAAAATGCATAAATGACAATAAAATAATAATAAAGGAAAATTTTGGGATGTTACAATCTAGTACTCCAAACCGACTACAACTCGACTTGAGGCCAGGTTACCCCAACTATATAAGGCCAGAGGTAGAGGTCCTCAAGAAAAAGGCCTTGGGAGATCAGAAACATAGCAGGAGCTATTCTGAAGCAATTAGCCATCAAGCAAGAAGTCTTTTAAGATAGAGAGCCTAAGAGCTGACGAAGCCTGTTTCGTCATCCTCTAGCATAGCATAGCCTTAGCCTAGGTGCAATTCGCATTGTAACTAGGGCTAGACATATTGCTCTGTACTTTGTTTATCAACTCCATACATCATCCATACAGGAGTAGGGTATTTCCCCTTCATGGGGCCTGAACATGTCTACATCTGGTGTCCCTGATTTCGTGCTTGACTCTGCTCACCCGAAGGTACCCGAAGTATAAATTTTATTGTTGATATCTAACCTTCGACAGAGCCATATATCAGATGATGCACATCATTCGCAGTCGGCTATTCACAGGAATGGGGTCATACACAGTCGACAATGTAGGCGGTCTTCTTTGGTTTATTCAAACTTGGCTTTATTGCCTTTTTAGTCGATCATTCAAGATCGATTTTTCTGAAATGATTCCCTTCCCCTTAGAAGAAACCCCAGAAGGCTAGGACGATGAGTACAGAAATAGCCGATCCTTGGAGAGAGATTCATCCTTTGTTCTAACAATGAGGCAAAGATAACCCCTACCGAATCAAGAAAATATCTTGGTCTTTTCCTCCAGTTGGATAGTGAAAGGATCAAGTTGGCCTAGAGGGGGGTGAATAGGCAACTTTAAAATCTTTTAATTCTTAAGAAAAACTTTTCTCAATAAAAAAAGCAACAGAAAAGAGTTTGAATAGAAATTCAGCACAACTCTGTTTCAGTAAGATCAGAATTGAGGAAGAACTTGAATGATTACAGACAATAAGATGAACATACATAGATAAAGAAATATCAGAACGACTCAAGGGTTTTTCACCGAGGTTCAGAGACCAATCTCCTACGTCCCCGTTAGAGCACTTCTTCAGAAGTATTGCTCCACCAAATAGCCAATCTCAATGGCTTTTGGTCTTTCACTAGCTTGACTCTTCCACCACTCCGGTGAGGTGAGTCTCAACCTTTCACAGTAATGGTGGCCTTCCACAATCCCTTTTGGATAGGTCGCACCAACAACTTCTCCAACTGTCTAGGAATAGCTAGTTCCAAGAGTAATAGACTATCCACAAGCCCTGTCTCTTGGTTCAGTAGCTAGATGCAAACTAGACTCAGCTTAGAGGCAAGAACTCTAAATGTTCAGAATGAATGTTTGTGGTTTTTGAGTTGAAGCTCAAACTCTTTGATGGAATGAAAGCTCAGAAATGCTAAAGATCAAAGAGTTGTAATTGATTTGAAGATGTCAACGGTGTTCAGAATGTCAAGGATGTGTATGTGCAAAGCTCTCTTTGTTTTTGTGAACTCAAGCACTGTATATATAGAGCCTGAACAGAAATAACCGTTGTACCTGCCATTTGCTCGTTGGGGTTGGCAGGATGGATGAGACAGGTCAACTACTGCCTCTTTTATAAGTATTTTAAGGTGTATGAGTCATATGTTGAAATATATACCTTGTGGGACTGAAAATGTTAGTCAAGGTACATAAGATTAGTGAAGTATTATTGTACCCAGTGTGACCTATTTCTTGTAGGACCGAAAAAACCGATCCGTCGTATACATGTCTTGATAAAGGAAAGTTTGTGCGGACCGACAAAATTGAGTACGGTGTACACATGCTTTGTTCTATTTGGATCTTGGCAAAATAATGTTTGTGCGGACTAAAAGGTTGATGCAGTGTAAAGAAAAAAGGCCTTGGTTTTACGAGATAATCACGTTTGTCTTGAGATGAAAAAGTTGGTTCGGCGTACACTCGTAATTACAGTCCGCATGACAAGCGGCATATTCTCGATTAAGATTTGAGTAAAGTAATTCTTAACACCGGACTAGAAATTTGTTCGAGTGAAAAGACAACATCGCGGACTTGAAGATAAGGATGAATTCGGATCGGTCCGTCGTGAGCGGTGTCGCTTCGGTCCAAATAAATCAGAAGAGAGTTCTTAGCGCCGGACTGAAAAAGTCGGTCCGACGTACATGGAGTGCGCTTGGTTAGAACTTGAAACTTGATTTTTCAGTGTCGGACTAAATGAAGTTAGTCCGAAAAAGAACTCTTTTGGCTAAGTGAAGGGATATCGGATTTTGAGTGTGGATGTGAAATGTCCTATGCTCCAAGTAATCTTAGTGATTTTAGCATATGAACCAAGATTATTACTTGTGTATAATACCTCTTAATAGTACGGTTATTCTAGGTATATGGCTTGAATCAACTCCCAAGTCAAAACTAAAAATAAACACCTTAGCCTAGTTCTTCAAATATAGCTATTGTCATCTTATACTAAGTATGCTTCTTGATCATCAACACCAAAACCTGCATAATAAGCATAACTAAAAAAATAGGAGGCCTAGATGCTCTCAGATAGTGAAGACTTTAGACAACGTAACTTCTTTAGTTACAAGCAAGACAACGAGTATCCATGTCCATCTTTTCTTCACCTATCGGCTGATAGTAATAGCATGCTTGAAAGCACACTTGACTTGTACAAAATCTTCCTTTGCCTAAGTGTGTTGTCTATCGGCTTCAACACCAGGAACCACACTTTTTAGCTGTCTTATGAATTTTATCTTTCATCAGTGTATGCTAGGTAGCTCAGATTTTGCAAGTAACTCCATCCTTTCAATTGTTTGATCGCACTACGCCAAAACCTGCAATAGGTGACGGTCTATTTGTGGCGGGTTTTTTCGAACCGCCACAAATATAATTATCAGTGGCGGTTCTATATTGAAAATGGCGGGAATAATATCATTGGCGATTCTATCCTCCAACCGCCACTGATAATTCATTATCAGTGGCGGTTGGAGGATAGAACCGCCACTGATAACAAATACATCATCAGTGGCGGTTGGAGGATAGAACCGCCACTGATAATTAGGTTATTCGTGGCGGTTCTATCTTCCAACCGCCACTGATACAATTGTATTATCAGTGGCGGTTCTATCCTCCAACCGCCATCGATAATTCATTATCCGTGGCGGTTGGAGGATAGAACGCCACGGATAATATTATCGATGAGCGGTTCTAGTTAACAACCGCCATGCGATAATCTGCCTATAAGTAGGTGGTCGATGCAAGACCTTGGTCTTCTTCCTCCGAGAGCAAACCAAAACTTCTAATTTTGATTTCGTTTTCTCCAATTCTTGTGTTGTACTTCCTCTAGTTGTTCCTTGGTGAGTTATTTTTTCTCCTCTCTTGATTTGTGTTAATCTTGTTGCAATTTAATTTTTAAACCTAGTTCAATTAAGGTTTATATGTAGATGAGATGAATAGTTTAGATTTTGTTTATTTTTATTTACCTACCATTTTGTAGTTGATGAATTTATTTCCTAGCTAGATTCATTAGATGATGTTGTGTTCCTTTTATAGATGATGAATTATGATCAAGCATATATTTAATATAAATTGCATTTTAAGTTAATTTGGTAGATGATGAATTTATTATCTAGCTTCTTTAGATGATAAGTAATTAGATTAGTTTTTTAATTACTATTAATTTGGTTCCATTAGTGTGCACGTGTAATATACATCTTGCATATATTAAATTTATTTATTTAAGATTAGTGGATATTAATATACATGAAATTTTAGTTAATTTGGTAGGTGGGTGCTCATCATTTTTAGATGATGAATTTATTATCTAGCTTCTTCACAAGATAAGTATTTAGATTAGTTTTTAATCAAATTTTATATGTTAATTAATTTTAGATGGATGGAGATGGATGTACAATGCGAACCGATTCTGGTAGAGATTACATCGACGGGTATCTACTTTTCTAAGAGCATTGAGGAGAACAAGTTGCACAAGAAAGCAGTACATACATTGTCCATGCATTGATTGCAAGAATGAGAAAATGTTTTGGACAAAGAGCACATCCACTTGCACTTGATTGAAGAGGTTTTGTACTTGGCTATACGTTGGACAAGTCACGGTGAAGAGGAAAACATACATGAAGGTGATAACGTATTGGATGATGGAGAAAGCATTATGGCGGTGACATTAGTAATGGATCGATGAGGATAGGTTGGACATTGATGGCGATAATAATCTTACTCGGATGTTGCGCGATGCGAGAAGGGAACTACACTAGTCGAGAGAGTTTAATCAATTCAAGGGTTTGTTGGGCGACTCGGACACACCTTTGTTCGGGTTGCAGGAGGAATACACAAAGTTGCACACCGTGCTTTCACTTCTAAAATTGAAGGCAAGCAATGGTTGGTCAGATAAGAGTTTCACGGCGCTATTACATCTCTTAGCGGACATGCTTCGGATGGAAATGTATTCCGATAACCACTTATTTAGCTAAGAAGGTTGTATGTCCATTGGGGTTGGAAGTAGAAAGAATACATGCATGTCCAAGCGATTGTATACTCTATCGCAAAGAGTATCTGAGACATGCATGTATGCCGGTGTGCAAATCATCGCGATACAAGTGTAAAGGCCATGACAATGAGGGCAGTGGTGAAGAAAGGAGCTCCGCTAAAGTGGTGTGGTATTTACGGTAATTCCTCGGTTGAAGCGTTTATTTGGAAACAAAAAGCATGCCCAACTGATGCGATGGCACTCAGAAGAGCGTAAAAAAGATGGAAAGCTGAGACACCCTGCTGATTCTGCTCAGTGGAGAACCATCGATAGGCTCTTTAGGAAGGACTTCGGAAATGAACCGAGAAATATAAGGTTTGGGTTGAGTACGGATGGAATGAATCCTTTCGGTAACATGAGTAGTATTCATAGCACTTGGCCCGTGACTCTCTGTATCTACAACCTTCCTCCTTGGTTGTGTATGAAACGAAAGTACATTATGATGTCATTTGCTTATCCAAGGGCGAGACAACTCGGCAATGATATTGATGTATACCTACAACCATTGGTGGAAGATCTTGTGATCTTGTGGAGCGAAGGTGTCTGGTATGGGATGAGTACAAGCGAGTACTTCATCCTACGGGCATTGTTGTTTTGCACCATCAATGATTTCCTGCCCTTGGTAACCTATCCGTCGTCTTGTAAAGGGGCCAAAGCATGCCCCGGTGCATGGATGAAACCGCTAGTGTGTGGCTCAATAACTCGAGGAAAACCGTGTACATGCATCACCGTAGGTTCCTTCGAGAATCACCCCTACCGCAATATGAAAAAACAATTGACGGGACAAAAGAGGATGGTATAGCCCCAAGGCCTCGTCGTGTGGAAGAGGTATATGATATGGTTATGGATATTAATGTCGTACTTGGAAAGGGAGATAGTAATAATACATCGAGGTCTCGTCTTGAGAAGACCACATGGAAGAAGAGATCGATATTTTGGAACTTGCCCTATTGGAAGGACTTAGAAGTTCGACCTTTGCATAGGCGTCATGCGAGAGAAAAATGTATGTGATAGCTTGATTGGTCTTTTCTTTGAACATTCCTAGCAAAACTAAGGACGCAATTTGAAGGCACAAAGGGACTGGAAGATATGAAAATCGAGTGAGCTACATCCTCGGGACACGGAAAGGCGACTTTACCTTCCCGACTTGCTACACTCTTTGAAGAAAGAGAGAACGAACCTTGCAAATGCTTGCATGGTGTGAAAGTTCCGTCGGTTACTCGCAAGCATCAAGAAGCTGGTCTCGATGAAAGATTTGAAGTTAAGCGGCATGAAGTCTCATGATTGTCATGTGATGATGACACAAGCGCTTCCTATTGCAATTAGAGGTATTTTGCACGAAAAGGTCAGAGAGGCAATCATGAGGTTGTGTTTCTTCTTCAACACGATTTCACGAAGGTCATCGATCCCATCGGACTTTACGAGCTGCAGAATGATGTGGTCAAAACACTATGCCGACTAGAGATGTATTTCCCTCCATCATTTTTCGATATAATGGTTCATCTCATTGTTCACCTTGTGAGCGAGATAAATGTATGTGGCCCTGTATTCTCGCATCGGATGTACCCGTTCGAAAGGTACATGGGTATCTGAAGAAGTATGTACATAATCGATCTCACCGGAGGGCTGCATTGTGGAAGGTTATGCAAGCGAGGAGGTTATCGAGTTTTGCGTGGATTACATGGAGGGTGGAACGGTAGGAGTGCTGTATCTCGACATGAGGTAGGCTAGCTGGGAAAGAGGCGATTGGAAGGAAATCAACAAATTCTTACGATCATGGATTGTTCGAAAAAGCTCATTTCACGATCTTGCTTGATCGGTTGAGGTGTCCTCGTATATGGACATGCACAAGGATAAGCTACGAGAGGAAAATCGTGGATGATCGGAGGTTTGGGTAACAAAAGAGCATAACCATTTGTTCAATCATTGGTTCAAAGAGCATATGGTTGGGAAAGAAAGCGAGTGTCATGTTGAGGTGGGTGGCAAAGGGCCATCGGTACAATCTTGACATGGCAAGGATCGACATAAATGGATATACCTTTTACGAGATCTCAAGATAGCAAAAGCACTTACCAAAATAGTGGTGTTCGCATAGATGCCTATGACAACACAGCGATGAAGAGTAGCTTCTATGGGTTCATAGAAGAGATTTGGGAGCTCGACTACTGTATTTTTAAGATCCCAATGTTTGGTGTCGTTGGGTACAACTCCCAAAGGGTGTCAAGGTGGACAAATGCGGCTTCACTACTTTGGACATCGAACATGTCGGATACAGAGATGAACCATTCGTACTTGCGAAGCAAGTAGCACAAGTCTTCTATGTAATCGACCCGGCAGATAAGAAGCGCCATGTAGTTCCTCAGGGGAAAAGAAGGATTGTCGGAGTTGAGAATGTCGTGGATGAGGAAGAGCACAACCAGTTTGATGAGTTGCCTCCTTTCGTAGATGGCAACATCAGGCTCAAGGAAGAAACCACTCAAGAAGCTACCTATCATCGCGACGATCATGAAGAAGGGCAAATTGTGAAAGAAAATAATTAGCTATATACGAGTAATGGCAAAATATCAGAGGCGGAGCCAGCTCCTGGCGGCGGGCGCCTTCGGATCGCCGGTGATGACCGAGCCGCACAAGTCTTCTTCTATGTAATCAACCCTAATGATGACCTTTGTTGAAGATAATCTTGTGCATGGTAGTTTAAAGTCTGTTTCGGTTTTGTTTCCTAGCTATGTGCTAGTTTTTACGGTCTTTGAGTCGATTTGGACTTTACTAGTTTTGGTGATTGTTTGATTGTCTCAAGAGTACTTGTTTGTTTCTTGGATGACAAAATAGTGTTCTATCCGGTTGAAAGTTTGGAGAGTTTGTTGAGTCCGTCGGTGAAAGGAGTCGGATTCTTTCTGTAAAGCGCTTATGTATTTGCTTTACAAGTATTAGACAAAATCAGAAAACGCTGCAATTGCGCAGCACCAAAAATTAGGTCTTCTGAACTCAGCGCTGCTATTCGACAATACAACGTATAAGATTCAGAAACAAATTTCAGGGTATAGAGGCACATCAGTGGCGGTTCTTCAAAAGAACCGCCACTGATAACATTATCTAAGGCGGTTCGTATAAAGAACCGCCACAGATAATATATTTATCATTGGCAGTTCTTAAAAAAAACCGCCACTGATACAATTATCTGTGGCGGTTCAAATAAAGAACCGCCACTGATACAGTTATCTGTGGCGGTTCGTATAAAGAACCGCTACAGATAATATATGTATCAGTGGCGGTTCTTTTTTAGAACCGCCACTGATAATGCTCCGTCTATAAATAATAGATACCGCCGCTTCTAACTCACCCTAAACCCTTAAACTCCTGCCCTTCTCCCGCGTCGTAAACCCTTAAACTCCCGCGCTCGACGCCTTCCCCGTCGACGCCCTCGCCCCAGCGCTGCGCCGACTCCGTCCCGACGACGCCGCCCTCCCAGCAGACGCCGCCCGTCAGCGCCCTCGCCCGACGACGCCGCACCAGCCTCGCGCGCCACGGTCACCGCAGCGCGCCGCGCCCGACGCCGCCCTCCCACAGACGCGCCGCCGCAAGGCCGCTGCGGCGATCGCCGCCCACACCCTTGCCCGACGCCACGCCCGACGCCGTCCCGTCAAGGTCGAAATGTTTCTATAACATTGTTGCAAAGGACAAGCTGCGAGAGAAGTCTCGTTCCACCTGTTTTACATTTGGCTAATGACTTATACTGAATTTGCATTTCAATATCGGACATCAATATGTAAGAAAGGAGCACTCCCTTTGTTTAAAATATAAAATAATATATCTATTCATTGAGATGAAAATAATTACTAATGAAACAACGACACATCATCGATCCAATGTCTTTATGTGATCCGGTGACATGTTGGTGACAATGAGAAGAAGCAATAAAGGCTTTTCCACACAATTATGACAAACATACAGAAATAAAAATCTACAGCATAACTACCAAACGATACCCTTACTACAATGTATGGTTCAAGCTTTTCTAGTGTGAACGAAAAGCAATTTTGAGCACCAAAATTTGGCAAGATATGCGGTTGATTTCTACCCTTACTACAATGTATGGTTCAAGCTTTTCTAGTGAAAAAGAAAAGTAATTGTTAGCACCAAAATTAGGCAAGATATGCCGTTGATTTGAAGTCAAATTAAAATTGGATATTTAGCCAATATCTGGTTAAATAAGGAATTTTTTCTTTAAGAGGTTAGGGCCGACACGGTTTATGATTTACAACAGATCGAAGAAGGACATAGTTGATCTGTGCCCTATAAAAAGTGGATCTGAAGTGAGCCAAAAACCAACAATCAATTAAACAACTAGGAGTAGCTCTTGTAATTTAGACATTGTAATCCTTTTGGCCGGTTGGTATATCCTTGAGTGGTAAGATACGTAGCGGACTGGACTGGAAGTCATTGCACTATATGATCAATGACTGCAGTATGGCCTCGTTGTCTTAGTTACGAGCAGAGTACTAAAATGAACATAGCTTTTAATTGGCTAAGTAAAATTTGCATTCTTCCACTTGTTTTGATCTAATTAAGTCTCTTGCTCTTGCAAAATCATTTTCATGTTAGCACCACACAATATTACACACATGATATGTACTAATAGAATTGTCATGTTATGAAAGTATTTAATACCTAATCACAAAAGAATGGAATAAATAATTTGTTTCAACTCATCTAGATTGTAATACAAAAATAATAATTGGCATTTCCTTGCCTTAATAAAGAAACTTAGAACCACGTGAAGAAGATAACATGTCAACAATGTTTGCTATATATTAGAGAGGAGAGGTAGATTTTAGATAAAAAAACTCCAACAATTTGTTACTAAAGGTTGTTTTAAAAGACTCAAAATGAATTAATTATTAAAGAGGACCCACATGCATGCTATCCTTCTTTCCCTCTCTCCAACTTCCTTACCTTCCCTTCCCTTTTCTTCGTCCAAGTCGCCACTTATTACACATACAAATAAAAAGCTCCCCTTCCACATACAAATAATTGTACTTGCAAAATAATTTTCATGAGATGATTACGTACTTTGAAATTCCGTGAGATGATTACGTAGTAATTGATGGAAATTATGTTTCAGTCGAATTGTAGTTCTAATGGAGCCCAGAAACCGATCCTATAGTGGAGGAGAGCCCAGCGGTACCTTACCCTCCACCCAACCACCGAAGGTGCCGAGGCCTCCACCATATTGCAGATGATGCTCTGTTGCAAGGCAGAGGACGAGGAAAACTAAGAAGCTCAAGGCCGATACACCATCTTAGAGGTCTTAGATACTAGGGCCCTGTTGCAGAAAATCGGCGACCAAATCTGAGGTCACATGCGGGTGCATCGTAAGGATAAAGTGCCAATCACCTATTCGGATTGGCATAAAGTGCCCCGAGCCACCAAAGAGGATCGTGGACGAGCTCAAAGAAACCTTGAATTCTCGAAGGAGCCGAAGATCTTGTGCGTCGCGACGCATTGATGACCATGGATGCGGCGTGGAGAAACTTCAAGGCGGTGAACACAAATTATGTGAAGCAAAACCGGTCGACCATCGAGAGTACCCAAGATTGGAGCCATATTGGGATGAGTTTGTGGCGATGAAGCAATCGAAGCGACAAGGAAGTCGGTGAGGACCACATTAGCATCGCATGAAGGAATACTCACCCCCACGGACTTGGCACGAGTGGATGCAGCGGGTAAAATTGCTCAATGGGAGAGGCAAGAATTAGAAGCGGTCAATTGGTGGCACAAGTCCCTTGATCGGACTACGGGCCGAGTGAAGCACTACGTGCTAGCGAGGCGAGATATGTTGTCTCTTGGGGTTTATCATTCAAGAGCGGTGAAGGCGAAGCAATGGCGCAGCGAGTTCATGAGTTTCACGCCCGATCCACCCAAGGATCTTTTCACCCGAGGCGGGGAGAAAGACGAGCTAACATGGCCCTAGGAAACAAAGAGCACCACAGTGGGACACGGCGTCGGGTCAAGGTTCCATGGAGGAGTGGATTCCCGAGCACGGAGACTCTTATAGGAGTTGGAAGAGAGCTAAAGAAGAAGCGGGTGAGAAGGAAATGGAAATGATGAAGGAAAGGGTTATGCGAGAAATACAAGGCACCATTGAAGAACAAGTTGAGCGACAAGTACAACAAGCCTTGAGTCGATCGCGAGCCCACAAGCGTTTTCTCGATCCTACAGTCGTCGCGGCGATTGCGCGTCCACGCCATTAGCGAAGCGGACAACAACCATTATCCTGTGGGCGACATACAGGACCCCACACCTGTCGACTCAACGTGCGTGATGAACATATTTATACAGCCGCTATAGGGGTAGTCTATCCGTGCCAAGAAGGGTGTCTGCACAATACCCGATAAGCGCCGAGTTATGCAAAGGTCCAAGTGGACACGGTATTTGCTGATTCTTTGAGATCGGATGGAAAAACCCGCCAATGATGAGATAACTACTCTAGGAAGTGCCGTCCACTCATTCATCCAATGGCGCAAGCGTGACATCGTCTTGGACCATGCGGTGCCATCCTCTCTGCGATACAATCCTCGCATCCGTCACGGCACACGAGAGTGAAAGCGGGAAGAAGCAAAATGAGGTAGAAAAGAAATGCATTGAGGACCCCATCAAGATGGCCTTTGTTAGTACTCCAAAGCGAAACCTATAACACACGGTACTTCAAATGACAAACCTACAACCTCGATCCCAAAAATTGGCACATTAGACAATTTGTATCGGCCCGGATCAAAGCGAGGCGGGACCGAGTATGATGTCGTGCGACAAAAAGTAAGGGCAAGGCGCAATCGATGACCAAGATGATCAACAAAGATTGAAATTCGAGGTAGGAAGCCCTTTGTCACCGCTTGAAGTTAAAAAGTCTAACACCCATGATGCGCGATTACATGCATGGTACTTAGATCGATCCAACCAAGATGTACTCCCAAAGATGATCACCGCAATTTTCCGTGAGGAACATTTTCACCATGAGGGCCATGGCTACTTCTTAATAGAATTCGATAACTTGCACAACTTGTTCTATCACGCGCCCTCGACATATCTTTTTGAGATCTTTGGTCTTTGTAAGTGTCTAATATATCAATCTTGGCCTACATTCACGTAATACCGATAAATTTCATGTCTAACTAATTCGTTATATAGATACGAGATGATTGAAGTACGAAGAACCAAGGGGCGATGGGATTCCTCGACCGGAGCGGTTTGCCAACATGAAATCAAAAGAGCACCAAAGGAGGTCGAGAGTGCGTATATAAAGTTTTGATTAAACTACAAGACAAGGAGTTTATACTTTTGCCATACAATTTTAAGTAAGTTGCTCACTAGCTAGTTAAATTACTCGTTTATTTAGTTATTTCTTGATGTAAGGACTAATGGTGGCATCATGCATGTGTATGTAGCTTCCATTGGATTCTCGTAATAATTCATCGAGAAAAGAGCAAGATCTTGATCATGGATCCTTTGGATAAACCTAAAAAGACTTTGAAGAGATGACACATTTAGTGAATGAGGCGTTCAAAAGATATTGTCGGAAGAGCTCGAGATACCGCCCATACCACAAATCCCTTACAATCCGTCTGAAGTTTCCAGTGCATACGAAAGGAATACTCTTATATCATATTTCATAGTAAATAGCTCCTTCGACGACATCTTAGTTCATTCGATTTTGCGATGTCACAAGAAGTGAAAGGAACAAATTTATGTGGGTACTTGTGTGCGATACATGCGCGAAATCTTATCATGCACAATAAAAGACAATGGCGTAGAGTCGGTCATCTTGACATGACACATTGATCGCACCACTCAATTTCTATATTCTCTCTTAATTTTGTTTTTATACTTACAGCGCCTCAAGTTGTCTACGGTAGGACTGCTTCCTTCTGAAATCCTAGCCATTCAGGGCCAGCTCGCCTACTTCATCATGAAGGAAATAATCAACAAAAATGGCGAGTTTTATGACAAAGACAACAACGATCCAGTCATCCATACTCTTGTCTCAGATCTCGTGTCTTCAACCTCCGAAGACCCGTAGGCTTCTAGTTTACCTCCACTAGTTTAGGCTTTTTTACTTCAATTCTGTTTCATTACAAAGTGTAAATAACTCTTTGTTCCTTTCAAATGGGAACCCCTTCTTTTGCCAATGTCACTTCTTTTGTCAGTGGTTGTGGTAGTGTAGCATGTACTTTTGTCTTCTTTAGGAACACACACACATGCGAGTGACACTTCTAAATATACTTTCTAAGTGTAGCATGTACTTTTGTCAATGCCACTTCTTTTGTTAGTGGTTGTGCTAGTGTAGCATGTACTTTCTGAGTGAATCATGCTTTTCTTGCTTATCATGCTGGTTTCTTCTTAGAAACAATTGCTCATCAGGATCAAGTGCTTCACACACAAAAATAAATCTCAAAAACCAGAATAACTCTAGCATGGAGAAACTCATGGCTCGAAGAACAGAAGGACACACTACTGATGGGCTTAGTGTCATGGTCATCGATGAAGATTTACATCATGCGAATTTGGCAAGGTCTATGCTCTGTAAACTCAAATTTTATGGTAAGCGCCATCAATTCCTTCCAGCAATCCATGTCTTGAGAATCATGCACAAGATGTAGGGAAGCTCTTAGTCACCGCTTCGAAGTTAAAAAGTCTAACACCCATGATGCAGCGATTACATGCATGGTACATGGATCGATCCAACCAAGGCGTACTCGAATGATGCAGCCAAGGCGTACTCCCGAATGATGCATGGTACACCCATGATGCAGCGATTACATGCATGGCACAAGAATATGGCATTATCTACATGCTATCGCAAATCTCGTGTGAAAAGCAATTATGTAAGAACAATATCTTTTATATACGAGTGGACACATCTTCATGCGTGTCGATGTGCAAATATAATTGGATCTAAGTTTCTTTTAGTCCGATTATCCGACAATAAATTAAATGCATGACCTAGGCTACTCCTATCACTATAGCACAACAAATATAAATCAAGAACTAAAATTAGTAAATGGTATGGTGTAAAGTCTGCTATCCCTTGTTCTTGTTTGCAATTATGGATCTTCCATTTTGAAAACTCATATCAGATTCTGTTTGTTTGGTGCTATGTCCATTGAAAGACCAAAATTGTTATTTTTACCACACATGGTGAGATATTTGTTTGATCTGACCTCAAGTGGCTTCTTTTGTTTGTGCAGACAATAGATCAGAAATGAGATCAAGGGGTGACAGGGAGATGGACAACCAACACATCCTGCAAACAGAAGAGAAGGAAATCGTGTCATCTGTTGCGATAGTGTTATCTGACCTCTGTGGTCCTAGGGATTGGATGCCCATGGCAAAACTCCACACAGAGGTATGTTATGGAAAAACATATTCCTATCTAATTTCTATGATGAAGTAAAATATAATTTATTACCCCTGATTAGTCCAAATTGTCTTCTGTGAAACAATTGAATCATCATCTGTGGCTTGGAAAAGGCAAGTCTACATTGAAGGGATGTACCATGTGATTGCAATTTACAACATTAAGAAAGGAAATTTTGATTGAAGTGAGTGATAACATGAACAGACATTTTAAGAATATCAACTTGGATAGAAGTGAGGTGCTAGTATCCCTGCCCTGTCAATCTGAACCAGATAATCCAGATCATGAGCAGCACCATTCCATGTTAGCACATATGATCTGGACTGTAGTCTGGGTTATGTTGGCTACTTGTTCCATTAGCAGTCGTTGTCATACCTTAATAAATAGCTTATTTGCAGGTGTATATATGGTAATATGTCAAAACTATCATATAAAGGAATGCAATTTTGGGCTGTGTGCTATAAAGCTGTTAGCAAATTCATTACTTTGTTGCTAGCACAATAGTTTCTTAATGTTGTAAATTGCAATCACAGTAGTTTCTTAATGTTGTAAATATCTAGACCTTCCATTTTTAGAGTGGGTTGATCATTTCTTTGGTTTGTTACCAGCACCCACAAAGTTAGCTTTGGTTCTTTTTTGACATGAAGATGGTGATTTCTTTTCTTTTAGACCTCGAGATTTGCCTAAAGAATTTGGGAAGCTAGTTTTAATTGACCCCTTATACTCTGAGATATATTATTTTCATCCGTTGATCATTGATTATTTATTGTTTCTTTCTATAAATTCGAACTTCTATCAGTACCCTTTTACGAGTATCTCCTTTTCTTAGCAAAGGTTGATTTCATTTTGGCAATGTGCACATGGAAGAGTTGAGTGGTTTCAGGTTCCTTGAAGTTGCCAAAGAGTTGCATAAAACCTTCAAGTGATTAGTAAGTAGATAGAATGTTAGCTATTTTGTGTTATCTCCAAGTCTTCTATGCCCGACATCCGGTTTTATCTCTCTTGTATGTGAGCATTTTTATAAAATGATTATGCTAATAAATCTTACAATTGAACTAGTGATGTCAACTAAAACAACAATGTACATAAATACTGGCATGGCTAGCGCTGCCTGAGGCTAGCCACAAATGCCAGTTTTTTATTTTCGTGTGTGGGATTATCAACGGCGGTTTTAGCCAAAAACCGCTCTCGACGTAATATCGATGGCGGTTCTATCAAAAAACCGCCAGCGATAATAGTCCTATCAGTGGCGATTTTATATACAACCGCCACTGATAGTTTTATCAGTGGCAGTTCGAGCCAAAAACCGCCACTAATCATCCAAGTATCAGTGGCGGTTTTTGGGATAGAACCGCTACTGATATTTGAGTATCAGTGGCGGTTCTATTAAAAAACCGCCACTGATAGGACTATTATTAGTGGCGGTTTTTGGCTCGAACCGCCACTGATACCTGAATATCAGTGGCTGTTCTAACCAAAAACCACCACAGATAGTGTTATTTGTGGCGGTTCTAGAACCGCCACTGATAATCCTCGATTATCAGTGGCACTAAATCTGTGGCGGTTCAAAAACCGCCACTGATGGCAGTTATGAACCGCCACTGATGGCCTTTTTCAAGGTAGTGTCGGCTTCAACCAAGAGAGCACATCCGCAACGCTTCTAGAGCCAACATCGTCATTCATCTTGTCGACAATCTTCAACTTCAAACCTTGCCTCATTTTTATCTGCGTACTCGGAGGACATTGAGTTTTTCTACTTGGTGGTCGGTGATGCGAATGGTGTCCCGATCTTCCAACAGGTAGAAGTAAATCGATTGATGGAGAACTCGACGTTGATGATCCGGCTTCCAATCAAAAATGATTCTAACCTTGCAATTGCTACACCACGGCTTCGTTGGTTATCAACCACGCACAAACACGGTTGACCTCGCCAAAAAGGCTAATTCCTGCATGCGAATCAAGAACACAACCAAGAACGTAGAAGATGCAATCTAAAATTGCAAATAATATTAAGCACACGAGTTGGGGTTCCACAAACCGATGTACGGAGAAAAACTAACAGAGTGTCTAGTTGTAATCTAATCAATACCCAAGTGTCTAAGGCAGCGGCTACTAAGTATATGACAGGGAGGGACATCATAGGGTCGATCTAGGGTTTGTGCGGCCAGGGGCGCACACAACCTAGGCTTGGGCGCCCACACGCTTACAAAGCCTGAAATAGCCCAAAACAGTAATACAACCCATTATTTCAATGATTTCGGCTGATATGCAATGAATCTAGGGCTGGGACTAGATCCATTGGAAATATATCACTGTTATCTTTCTAACAAGCACAAGACCTCCTCCATTGGACTCAGTATGAGAGAGATATGCCCGTTTTAATGCAGTTCTGTCTGCTGACTCCAAACTGAACACAAAGCCTGAATTGTGGACGACTTGGAGTTCGGCTTGATTTGGTGTGGCAAGGGTGGAGTCCAGCTAGGGATGTGGTTGCGTGGAGGTGATGGCACCCTTCGAAAAGTGCACCAACTTAGAGTAGAAGTGACCGGTTCAACTTGGTGTCAATTTGAATTGTGCCAACAAACTGAGTACTTGTGGCTGTCCTGGTGGTGCTTCTCCCATGTTCCTAAGTAGTAAAACATCATAAATATTTAGTATCATCCCATCCTCAATATCATTATTATGAACAGCGATAAACGAACTCACCTCATGATTTAATTTACGTGCACGAGCTCTTGTCATTGGACCATGATGTATGCGTGTATCCAAAGGAGTAATGTCCTCATCCTCCCCCTCTTGAATTGGAGTCGTCCTCGACTCAAGCTCATCCTCTTCTTCCACGTATGGCTTTAAATCTAAAATATTAAACATGGGACTAACCCCAAAATCTACCGGCAACACAAGCGTATATGCATTATCATTAATCTTTTCAAGTATTTTAAAAGGACCATCAGCTCGAGGCATTAATTTAGACTTTCTCAAATTTGGAAACCTATGTTTTCTCAAATGTAGCCAGACAAGATCATCCGGTTCAAAAGATAAATGTTTTCTACCCTGGCTACCAGCGATCTTATACTTTTTAGTCATCTTTTCTATGTTCTCCTTAGTTGTTTCATGCAATTTTAAAATAAATTTAGCACACTTCTTAGCATCTAAATTCACCTTTTCAGAAGTAGGCAAGGGCAAAAGAACAATTGGAGCATGAGGATTAAACCCATACACTACCTGAAATGGACTTACTTTGGTGGTAGAGTGAACCGACCTGTTATAAGCAAACTCAACCTGTGGTAAACACTCTTCCCACAACTTCAAATTCTTCTTTAAAATAGCCCTCAACATGGTTGATAACGTACGGTTGACGACATCCGTTTGTCCGTCAGTTTGGGGATGACATGTAGTAAAAAATAGCAGTTTTGTCCCCAATTTATTCCATAAGCTTCTCCAAAAGTGACTCAAGAACTTAGTATCACAATCTGAAATAATTGTGTTTGGCACTCCATGTAGGCGTACAATCTCCTTGAAAAACAAATCAACAACGTTATTTGTAGCATCATCGCTCTTATGACAAGATATAAAGTGTGCCATTTTAGTAAATCGATCCACAACAACAAAAATACTATCCCTCCCCCTCTTTGTCCTAGGCAACCCTAAAACAAAGTCCATAGAAATATCCTCCAATGGTACGCTAGGAACAGGAAGAGGCATATAAAGACCTTGTGGATTAGAGCGAGACTTAGCTTTATTGCACGTAGTGTAGCATGACACATAGCATTTGACATCGCATCTCATCTTTGGCCAAAATAAATGGGCGGGCAGTACATCTTCAGTTTTCTTCACTGCAAAATGGTCCATCAAACCACCTCCATGCGCTTCCTGCAAAAACAAAAGGCGAATAGAGCTAGCAGGAACACATAGCTTGTTAGCATGATATAACAATCTATCATTCAACACATATTTATTCCATGTTCTTCCTTTTGTACAGTTTTGATATGCATCTTTAAAGTCCAAATCAGTGGCATATAACTCTTTTGTTGTCTCTAAACCAAAAATTTTATGATCAAGTTGAGACAACATAGTATATCGCCTCGATAACGCATCAGCAACTACATTGTCTTTACCCCTCTTGTGTTTAATGATATATGGAAACGACCCTATGAATTCAACCCATTTAGCATGTCATTTATTCAGTTTGGCTTTACTTTTAATATACTTCAAAGATTCATGATCAAAATGAATAACAAACTCCTTAGGCCAAATATAGTGTTGCCATGTTTCTAATACTCGCACTAAAGCATACAATTCTTTGTCATAGATGGAGTAATTCAAAGTTGGCACATTCAATTTCTCACTAAAGTAAGCAACAGGTTTACCTTCTTGTAGTAGCACACCTCCTATTCCAATTCTGCTAGCATCACATTCTAATTCAAATGTCTTACCAAAATTTGGAAGTTGGAGTAGAGGTGCATGTGTATGCTTCTCTTTCAGCGTGTTAAAAGCTTATTGTTGTGCTGGTCCCCATTGGAAAGATACACCCTTCTTTGTCAACTCATTCAGCAGGATAGCAATGGTGCTGAAATCTTTCACAAAACGCTTATAGAATCCTGCAAGACTATGAAAACTTCTCACCTATGTGACTATCTGAGGGGTTGGCCAGCTCTTAATGGCTTTAATTTTTTTTACTTTGTCCACTTCAATTCCCTGTGGAGTAACAACATAGCCAAGAAAAGAAACTCGATTCGTGCAAAAGATGCACTTCTCAAGATTACCAAACAAATGTGCATCTCTCAAAGCATTAAAAATAGCACGCAAATATTCTATGTGTTCTTTATGTGACTTGCTATAGATAAAAATATACCACCACAAATTTTCCAATGAAAACACGTAAAACTTCGTTAATCAAACGCATGAAAGTGTTAGGTGCATTAGTTAAACCAAAAGGCATGACTAACCACTCATATAAACCGAACTTAGTTTTAAATGTTGTTTTTCATTCATCTCTAAATTTCATTCTAATCTGGTGGTATCCACTACGGAAGTCAATTTTGTGAAAATAATAGAACCACTCAACTTATCAAGCATGTCGTCTAACCTAGGAATAGGATGACAATACCTTATTGTGATATTGTTAATGGCTCTATAATCAACACGCATACACCAACTACCGTCTTTCTTAGGAACCAAAAGAATAGGAACGACACATGGACTAAGGCTTTCCCGTATGTACCCTCAGTTCAAAAGCTCTTGGACTTGTCGCTGAATTTCCTTAGTCTCCTCAGGATTGGTCCTATATGCAGCATAGTTTGGCACAGCCGCTCTCGGGATCAAATCAATTTGGTGCTCAATACCTAATAGGTGGCAGCCCCGGGGGTAACTCAATTGGAAACACATCCTCATACTGCTGCAAAAGGTTAATGACAGCAGAAGGCAAAGAGCTAGGAATATCATTAAGTGAAAATAAAGCCTCTTTGCACATTAAAGCATAGCATGGTGCATCATTCTCGTTAATTTCAGTAAGATCAGATTTTGTAGCAAGCATAACACCACCTTTCAATGTAATTCCTTCGGACTTCGAACTTGGTGCTTTCTTGTCTTTCTTAGGTGGGAAAACGTTCTTAGTTACTTGCTGATTTTCAGATTGCGGTGCACTCTTTTTATTCTCATTTTGAGCTCTCTCTTTATCACATTGCGCAATTTCAGTAGGTGTCATAGGAAACAAAGTGATTTTCTTTCCTTTGTGCATAAGAGTGTATTTATTACTTCTACCATGATGAGTTGCATTAGTATAAAATTCCCATAGACGGCCTAATAAAAGATAACATGCTTGCACAGGCACTACATCAAAATCAGCAAAATCATGGTACGTTCCAATGGAAAAAATGTACTCTCGCAGTTTGTGTTACCTTCACCTTATCGCTGTTGTTGAACCATTGAATATAGTATAGATGAGAATGCGCATGTATGGTCAAGCAAAGCCTGTTGACCAGATCTGAACTCACCAAGTTATTGCAGCTCCCACCATCAATTATGACTCGAACACGATGGTCCTAACGATGAGATAAATCTGAAACAAATTATGGCATTGTATCTTCTCCTCTGGCTCCATTTGAGCGCTCAACACTCGCTGCACAATTATGGTCCTGTAATTCTTTGTGGCAGCGGTCCGTAAAATCTCCTCACCCTCGCTATCTAAGTTACTTCCATTTGAGTTAAAGTCATGAGGGACAGTTGCCCCCATGATAACTGTGAACTCCTGACTGAGGCCCCTACAGAACCTCTGAGCTTTCTCGCAGTCATCACTTGCCACAGCTGGTACAAAGCGGACAATGTTGTTGAATTCCGCTTCATACTCTGCTACTGACTTCCTTCCCTGAGAGAGAGTGGACAAAGCATGCTCCATCCTCTCAAGGAAGGATTCCGGATAGAACTTCATCTGAAACTGCTCGATGAAGACCTCCCAAGAGACTACGCCGTGGGCAGGGGTCCTAGCAGCAAGCACCCCTCCCACTAGATATCCGCCTAGCCCTTCAGCTAAAAGGCCACAAAACGAGCCCTCTGTTGAGAGGTCATCTTGAGGGCCCCGAACTGCCTCTCCATATATTGCAGCCTATCCATTGCCTGGACCAGCATGTCTGGCCCGTCAAAAGTGTCGAGATGGAGAGACATCCACTCCCAGAGACAAATCCTAGGCTCTGGCATAGCTAGGGCAAACGCAGGGACAACCACAGGTGGAGGCACAACAGCAGGGGCTACCTGGACTGTTGGAAATATGCCCTAGAGGCAATCATAGAGATTATTATATTTCCATAAATTTTCATGAACTATGAGATTATTCTTTGAATAACATCATGGATATTGATTAACAAAGTGCATGACTTGTTTGTGAAACTCTGTATCTATCTTTATGATGTTCACTGTAGAAAGGGGTCTCTAGTCGATAATCATATGAGGACACATATGAGTAGACTAGCATATATATTGGACGATGACCATGTTTTAAGGGTCATAGATATGGAGATATCAAACCAATAATATGGACACATGTTAGAGAACATGGTGTTGGACATCGACCCACTATGAGACACTGCGAGAACATTGTTTTATTTCATGTCATCAGTTCGTCTCATATACGATGTGTATGCTATATCCTTCGACTTGAGATTGTCGCATGTTCTCAAGATGCGTAATGGCTTACTTAGGGGTCATTAAACGCTACTCCGTAACTGGGTAGTTCTGGGAGGAGGAACTGGGTTGGCCTGCCGTCGTGCAAAGGCTTGACCATCCCAGTGAGACTGTCCAAATCTCCTACCAGAAAATACCTCTCGGCGCTGATATTTACCTCGATGGGAAAAGCAAGGAATATCAAGAGGACGATGGAGTAACTGACCACGAGCAGCTCTAAGACTAAAACTCGACTAAACAGCATGAAAATCGAGTCCTAGTCACTGCCCAAAAACAGACGACTCTCTAACCTGTCTTGTAGCAGTGCGTGCCTTAGAA
Organism: Otatea glauca; assembly: GCA_036346275.1. Lineage (NCBI taxonomy): Eukaryota > Viridiplantae > Streptophyta > Magnoliopsida > Poales > Poaceae > Otatea > Otatea glauca. The sequence continues at coordinate 28,196,686 of CM070719.1, forward strand.
GCACTCAGAGTTTGGGGATAACCCTGAATACGTCTGGGGATAACCCTGAATACCCCTAAGAGCAGCAACATGCTCACGCCTTGTGATCTTGGCGCGCCTGAAGCAGAAATCTACCAAATATCCATCCTTTTGACAGAAGGTGCATGTATACTTCGCCTTATTAGAGGCAGAAGTAGCAGGAGGAGCAACCTTCCGATCAGAGATCCCATGGACAACCCCAGTAGATCTAAACACAGTGGTACTCACCCTAGGAGCTACCACGATCTCACCACTCTTAGATCCACGCACAATGGTGGGAGGGTACGCCCGAGCGTGCTCCAAGTAGTCAAATCCTAGACCCTGATTAAATCGGCTAATCTTGGATTGGTCTAGAATGAGATTGAGCTTCTTCTTGCCTCGTACAAACTTCTCGAGAGTGCTCATGAGATACTCACACTCTCGGAAGAAAGAGGCACATGAAGAACAGGGGAGAGAGGAGGAAGAAGAACCAGGAAGAGAAGAACTACCAGCATGTGTGTTTTTCTCCCTCAGCACGTCTGCCTCAATTTTGAGGGCCTCACACGAAACCAAGCGGCATTCCAAATCCTATGGGTCTGGGCCTCAAACTTCTTACTAAGTTCGACTTGAATTTTATCCAAGTCCCCCTCAATCACAACACATCGCAAGCAATTTTCTTGTGACTTAGCTAGTAAGTCCTTAGCAAGTTCAACACACTTGACATTTAAGGATTCATTGTCAAGTTTTAGTTGCCTACAGCCCTTACATGAGCTGACTGAGTCCTTAGAAGCATGCATTTCAAGTTTATCATTTCTAGATGAGAGCTTCCTAAGGTGAGTACTCATGGCATCAATCTCGGCAAGTAACTTAGGGCAATTTTCACATAAGGGAATAGAGTGAGCATGAAGAAAACTAGCATCTAAAGACATAGCATTAACGATTCATTGCTAGCATTCTTCAACCTAAGACTATCTAGTTCAGACAACATACTATCATGCATAGTCCTTAGGTTCTCTAGCTCTACAAGCAGGGCATCACACAAAGAACAGTCATTAGTGACTCGAGAGGGAGAAGATCTAAGAGAAGCTAACTCCCGAGTCAAGGTACCTACTTCCTTCTCAAGCTCCGTACACATAGCTCTAGCTTTAGCATGAAATTTTCCTAGTTTGCAGAAAGCTTCATTGAGCTAATCATAGGAGGGTACCTCATCCGTGAATGACGGTTGCCCCTCTATCGACAAGCATCCTTCATATCGTCTTGCCATTGATGTGTCCCTTCAAGTATAATGGTTTCAAATGCCAAAATCTCCTACCAGAAAATACCTCTCGGCGCTGATATTTACCTCGATGGGAAAAGCAAGGAATATCAAGAGGACGATGGAGTAACTGACCACGAGCAGCTCTAAGACTAAAACTCGACTAAACAGCATGAAAATCGAGTCCTAGTCACTGCCCAAAAACAGACGACTCTCTAACCTGTCTTGTAGCAGTGCGTGCCTTAGAAGAACTCAGAGTTTGGGGATAACCCTGAATACGTCTGGGGATAACCCTGAATACCCCTAAGAGCAGCAACATGCTCACGCCTTGTGATCTTGGCGCGCCTGAAGCAGAAATCTACCAAATATCCATCCTTCTGACAGAAGGTGCATGTATACTTCGTCTTATTAGAGGCAGAAGTAGCAGGAGGAGCAACCTTCCGATCAGAGATCTCATGGACAACCCCAGTAGATCTAAACACAGTGGTACTCACCCTAGGAGCTACCACGATCTCACCACTCTTAGATCCACGCACAATGGTGGGAGGATACGCCCGAGCGTGCTCCAAGTAGTCAAATCCTAGACCCTGATTAAATCGGCTAATCTTGGATTGGTCTAGAATGAGATTGAGCTTCTTCTTGCCTCGTACAAACTTCTCGAGAGTGCTCATGAGATACTCACACTCTCGGAAGAAAGAGGCACATGAAGAACAGGGGAGAGAGGAGGAAGAAGAACCAGGAAGAGAAGAACTACCAGCATGTGTGTTTTTCTCCCTCAGCACGTCTGCCTCAATTTTGAGGGCCTCACACGAAACCAAGCGGCATTCCAAATCCTATGGGTCTGGGCCTCAAACTTCTTACTAATTCGACTTGAATTTTATCCAAGTCCCCCTCAATCACAACACATCGCAAGCAATTCTCTTGTGACTTAGCTAGTAAGTCCTTAGCAAGTTCAGCACACTTGACATTTAAGGATTCATTGTCAAGTTTTAGTTGCCTACAGCCCTCACATGAGCTGACTGAGTCCTTAGAAGCATGCATTTCAAGTTCATCATTTCTAGATGAGAGCTTCCTAAGGTGAGTACTCATGGCATCAATCTCAGCAAGTAACTTAGGGCAATTTTCACATAAGGGAATAGAGTGAGCATGAAGAAAACTAGCATCTAAAGACATAGCATTAACGATTCATTGCTAGCATTCTTCAACCTAAGACTATCTAGTTCAGACAACATACTATCATGCATAATCCTTAGGTTCTCTAGCTCTACAAGCAGGGCATCACACAAAGAACAGTCATTAGTGACTCGGGAGGGAGAAGATCTAAGAGAAGCTAACTCCCGAGTCAAGGTACCTACTTCCTTCTCAAGCTCCGTACACCTAGCTCTAGCTTTAGCATGAAATTTTCCTAGTTTGCAGAAAGCTTCATTGAGCTAATCATAGGAGGGTACCTCATCCGTGAATGACGGTTGCCCCTCTATCGACAAGCATCCTTCATATCGTCTTGCCATTGATGTGTCCCTTCAAGTATAATGGCTTCAAATGCCAAAATCGGCTTGTGCGGTGGCGATGCTCTCTCAGCCTTGTGTCACTTGCCGATTTGCAAGTCACCCTTAGGCTTGATAGTCCTTGAACTTTTCCCTTCACGGTCGGTTTCTATTCGTAGTGAGCCGACCGTAATTTTTAGGGTTGCCTTGCCGCTTGAGCTAGACTGAACATCAACATGACGTGCAACTCTTGACTTTGTATCTTGCATCGGCAGTTTTTCTTTTCTAGAACATTGAACCATATTAGTCGAAAAAGGATCATCATCGACCTACATCGTCGTCTCTTCTGCAAACATGAGTCGGCCATCCTCTATAGCCGATTGTATTTGTTTTAAAAAAATATTGCAATCTTAGTATTATGCGAAAAAGAATGATACCATTTGCAATACCTTCGCTTCTTAATTTCATCAGTCGACGGTATGACTTGTCCCTCAGGCAACCTTACAATCTTTTCTTGCAGAAGTAAATCAAAAATATGGTCACACTTAGAGACATCAAAAGCGTATTTTATTTCTGACTTATTCTTAGCCGGCTTGAGCCAAGAACAAATTAAAGATTTTTTAGATCCTTTAACCCACTCAGCTATGTTTATTTTAGACTCATCGTCTCCGGAGGAATCACTTGAATAATATTCGATGAGGTTAACCTTGGCTCTTTCTTTATCTTTATTGTTGTTATTCTTGAATTTATCTCTGAAGCCTTTATTATTGGTAAAACGGCTTTTTGAGCTGATACCCTATGTAATAAATGACTCAAATCGGTGAGCTCTTGAGCATCAAATTTTTTTCTTGGCTGGGGAATTAATCCCTGGAAGGCTAAATCGACTAACTGGTTATCAGGCAAAGTAACACTAAAGCACCGATTTCATACTTATCTAAATCTCTTGATATAATCTGTTATCGATTCTCCAAATTTCTGTCGAACAGAGCTCAAGTTGGAAATTTTAAGCTCCAAACTACCAGAGAAAAAGTATTCATGGAATCGGCTTTCCAAATCGGTCTAAAAATGAACCGAATTCAGAGGCAAACTAGTGAACGAGGTGAAAGCATTTCCTGATAAAGATAGCGGGAACAACATAATTTTTAACCCGTCGGATTGAGCAGCTTCACCGCACTGCACGATCAAACGTCCGACGTACTCCAAATTAGTAATGGAGTCATCCCTAGAGAATTTTGTGAAATCAGGAACCTTGAAGTTATTAGGGTAAGGCATCGGGTCAATGTAATCAGGATATGGCTTCCGATAGCCGATAACCTTTCCCTTGGGTTGTATGCCGAATTGATCGCACAATACGGCAGATATCTGATCGACCCAATTTACTGTGTTAGCCGATGCAACATTAGGAGTTTGCCAATTACGCTCGTAATTGATATTCTGCCCCCCAGCATAAGCTCGGGTTGATTGGTTGGTTGAGCCAATGTGTACTGAGGAAACTGCTCATATCCATTATTTCTCCTAGCAGTCGGCTTTGGTACTGGAACGAAGGGTTCCGAATACGTTACAACCTTATATAGGGCCATATTCCTCTACGAAATCAGCTTAGTGTATTGCGGATGCCTAGGAGGTTCAATCAACTGTGGAACCGATTGGAAAAAAGAATAGAATGGAACCGATGGTGGTAAGTTAGCCAGTATGTCCAACTTAGTAGCATCGGTATATGCCTATAATGTGCAACCCCACTTGTACGAGGATCTCGCAGCAGTATGATAGTAGGCTGGGTTGGCATCATAGTCAGAGACGAAGTCATAGCCGATGGTTGAGGATCAGCTATAGGGCTTTGAGTGTTTTGTGCCATCGAATAAACAGGATAATTCGATAGTGTTTGCATTAGGTCGAGCAGGCTTCCAGCCGATGCCAACTCTTGAGCAATGGTCTTAACACTATTAGCTAACATTATCTTAAGAGTTGTGACTAGAGCCGATAATTGATTAATCAAAGCATAGTGCACAGATTGATTAATCATATTAGATTACTCAACTTGTGCAAGCATGTAATGACTCACTGAGGTATTAGTAATCCTTGCTTAGTCGTGGGTATTGACCATCAGCAATGTAGCCTTCTGAGTGACACCACGCCGAGTTTTTTGATAATAGCTCAGCATCATCTCTTCAAACGTGACTTTCTAATCTTCAATCTCTTTATGTTGCTCTGGTGTTAAATTGTGCAATGTTGGGACGATTATGGCTTCGGTATTGAGATTGGACGACGAAATCAACTTCCCTGATGAAGACATCGTGTCCCACTGGACGTGTCAAAATTGTGTTGGCACCAAAAGATGTGATGAAGGATTAGTCAGCTACAACACACGAAGAACACTAGGTTCAGAGAGTTAAGGACATGCCAACCGATTTGATCCTGCAATCGGTAAGACAGATAAAAAATACGCTCAAAGCCGATCTAATGTAACAACCGGCAAAGATCTAAACAGCGAAGGAAAAAGCCAATCAAATCTATGGTAACGATAAGTCAAATCAGCCGATTAGGGCTGATCAAATGGTAAGAGGTAGATCTTCCCGAAAAAGGCGATACACAACAAGATCGGAGGAAATCAAACCTGATTAGCGAAATCGATGGAGATCAACAATCGGCAATGCACAACTTTATTGATCAAGATCGGATTACAAGAGAGAATATAAGTTACAAGGCTACTCCTAATTGATAGAAAAGTAAATTAAAGTAATGCGAGTTGTTTTGGTTAATTGTGTTGTTCTTCTCGTTTGTCCTTGATCATCTTTTATAGCTTATTGGCCAATGGTATCCTTCTCCGGTATGTTGTCCACCATGATACGTATCGGCCTTTACTCAAATAGAACTTTCCAAAGTTGGATCAATATCGGTCATAATTCTATCTTCATCTTTTCCTTCCTTATCCGGTATCAGCCAAAATACCCTTTTATCCTTTGCTTGACAATTTGACCATGTCTTACCAAATTCTGGTGCAAACAAGTACGTACAAGATGCAAGATCAATCCCACCGAAGGTTCAATGCTCAAGTCTCGAGGTCTATCTCTGCTCAACATGGATGATGATTTTGAAAATAAGCCAGACGACGTTCCTGCACATGCAACATCGCTGACTGACTTAGAAGCTGAAAAAGTTGCATTGGTAAGTGCATCTCTTTTTCACGACAGCGATGATCGCATCACTGATCATGACGATGAAGAAGAAGGTGTGATAGAGATGGATGATGGTGCGGGTGGACAAGGCAACGAGTCGTTCTTTGATATGGAAGCTGAAGAAGCTGATTCTTCTGATGAACCGCCATTTGAGCAACTTGCCAATAATAATGATAATCAAGATGATGACAATGCCAACGGCAATGATGATGACTCAGGCGATTCATGATCACATTCTGATGCCAACCTCAGCGATTTCTCTCATACGCCTCCAAGACCTACTTCTTCCGTGCACTTCAATTGTTGCCCCCGGTGTCATTATCACATACACACGAGCAGGAGGGCTATAGAATGTTTGGATGACAATGTCAATAATCTATACCACTTTATAATGCACCTAAGCAATTTTTCCTACGTCCACCCTAAATAATGCACCTCATTAGAGATGGCCCAATGTTCGTACACCCAGCAAAACGTCCTCAGAAATTTGCATTAATCAAAATGAACGTCTCAGATTTTTCCTCAGTTTTACTCACCCACATCCGATGGCCATTATTTAGTGTGTCTAATCATCCCTGTGGCCCACAACAGACCTCCTCCACCTACATATTTGGAAGGAGAGCGAATCAAACAAGGAAATAAATAACGAGGATCCGCATGCAAGGAAACCAGACTTGAATTTTTTACTGGCCAAAATTGTACGTACTAAATATTTGGAAGGAGGGTGAATCAAACAAGGAAATAAACAGGGAGGATCCACATGCAAGGAAACAAGAATTGAATTTTTTATTGTCCTGGCATTGTGATTGTATTTTTTTCCGAATATGACCCTTCTCCAGACTTTTTTTCGGATCTAGCCCCATAGAGCCTAATTTCAGCGCACGGAGAGCGTTGAATTTTTGTTTTTATTTTTTATCTAAGGAACCAACGGTCTGTGAGTGTTGCTTAATTTTTTTCAATTTTTTCTCGCGAAACCAGCGGCCGGCGAGCACTGTTTAATTTTTATCTTTTTTTCCCTTGCGGATCTAGCGGTCGGCGAGCGCAGTTTATTTTTCCATATTTTTTCAAAATCATCCCTGTAGCCCACAACAGACCTTCCCTCACCTCCAGCATCAACAAGGAAAAGGAAACAAACGTCCTGGAAAAGGAAAGGACCATACATTACGTGCTGCGAAAAGGAAACCGGGAGATGGGGCAGCACGGCCGCGAGAACGCAGGTCTGCAATGGCTCCACGGTCGCCATCGGTGGCTTTACCGACGCGGCGAGGTTGCTGGTTAGCGACCTCGCGGCCGCCGTGCCTCGGCAAATTTATAATTTAATTTTTTTGAAAATAATTTTATTAAGTACAAAATAATCGAAAGTTTTTTTGAGAATTTTTCTAGAATTTTTTAACCTAATGTGCTATCTTTTCAAAAATCCTTCTATATTTAAAAAAATGAAGGCAACTCACATGTAGCTTCTTCTAGTTGCAGCCCAGATCAGAGAAGCTTCTTCTCTTCCCTCCCTCCATTAAAGCAAGAAAGAAACTCCAAAGCTCCATCAATCCCGCACCAAATCTCCTCTTTCCATCTATGGTGTTAATTCCCCAAATTTCGTGCTCTATTGCCAAAATTTTCTCCCAATCTGATTTGATCCCAAATTATGGTTTCCATAAATAAGCTTGTTTCGGGGCTATAAAAGCCGGCGAGCTCTCCTCCACCCTATCGCATTGCGTAAATCCTCAAGTGCTCCCTTTTGTAAAGATCGCCGGATTTTAGAGGTAACCCAAGCCATCACCGTCATCTTTCCCGGCGAAATTCACTGCAACCGTGACTCCTCCCCCGCAGGAGCCGGTGCCGACGATCTCGCCGCACCAGTGCCGACCCACTACGACCAGCCGGCCACCCCTGGCCTTCCCTCCCCCTTGCGCTGGCCAAGCACAGAGAGCACGCTGTGCTCTCTGTGGAAGCTGCAAAAAAAATAATCTAAAATCAGAAAATTCTTTTTTCTTTCTCTTTCTTGATTTAAAATCTTTTGGGAGCCCGTTTTCGCCCATTCGACCTCCATTTAGTTCCGTTTTTCTTTCTAAATTCATTTAAAATTCTAAATTTCTCTTTTATTATTAAATGTTGTATTCATACTTATCTTCTCATTTAATTGATAAGCGGGTGTACTGCCGTCGTAGCGTTAGCACAGGCACTATACTAGTTTCTTTGAAGAATTTCAACGGACTCGAACTAAACAGATGAACCACAACTTTAATCTATACCCCTTTGTAACTAGTATAGTGCCCTGTCTTCCGGTTTCCTTTTCCCAGCACGTAATATATGGTCTTTTCTTTTTCTAGAACGTTTGTTTCCTTTTCCTTAATTCCAGGATATTTGTTTCCTTTTCCTTGAGATGATCTTTGGAGGTGGGGGAGATCATTGTTAGCCACGATGATGAGTTAGACACATTAAACAATGGCCATCGGATGTGGGTGAGTAAAGCTGAGGAAAGATATGAGAGGTTAATTTTGATGGAGTCAAGTTTCTGGGGACGTTTCGCTGGGTGCATGAAGGTTGGGCCATCTCTCGTGGGGTGCATTATTTGGGGTGGACATAGAAAAGAATGCTTAAGTGTATTATAAAGGGGTATAGATGCACCTAAGCAATTTTTCCTACGTCCACCCTAAATAATGCACCTCATTAGAGATGGCCCAATGTTCGTGCACCCAAGAAAACGCCCCGTAAACTTGCATTCATCAAAATGAACGTCTCGAGATCTTTCCTCGCTTTTACTCACCCACATCCGATGGCCATTATTTAGTGTGTCTAATCATCCTCGTGGCTCACAAATGCACCTCCCCACCTACATATTTGGAAGGAGAGCGAATCAAACAAGGAAATAAATAAGGAGGATCCGTATGCAAGGAAACCAGACTTGAATTTTTTGCTGGCCAAAATTGTACGTACTACATATTTGGAAGGAGGGTGAATCAAACAAGGAAATAAATAGGAAGGATCCGCATGCAAGGAAATAAGACTTGAATTTTTTATTGTCCTGGCATTGTGATCGTATTTTTTCCGAATATGACCCTTCTCGAGGCATTTTTACGGATCTAGCCCCATAGAGCCTAATTTGGTATATAGATGAGAGCAATGAATTTTTGTTTTTATTTTTATCTAAGGAACCAACGATCCGTGAGTCTTTGCTTAATTTTTTCAATTTTGTCTCATGGAACCAGTGCCGGTGAAACATTTAATTTTATCTTTTTTCCTTGCGGATCCAGTGGTCGGCGAGCGCAGTTTATTTTTCAATATTTTTCCGAAATCATCCCTGTGTCCCACAACAGACCTTCCCTCACCTCCAGCATCAACAAGGAAAAGGAAACAAACGTCTTGGAATCAAGGAAAAGGAAACAAACGTCTGGAAAAGGAAAGGACCATACATTACGTCTTTGGGAAAAGGTAGCAGGAGATGGGGGCCTTGGCCGGAGAACGCAGTCTACAATGGCTCCACTCAGTGGTGGCTTTGCCTAACGGCGAGGTTCTTGGTCACGATCTCGCGACCGTCGTGCCTAAATCAAATTTATAATTTAATTTTTTTTGAAAATAATTTTATTAAGTACAAAATAATCGAAAGTTTTTTTTGAGAATTTTTCTAGAATTTTTTAACCTAATGTGCTATCTTTCCAAAAATCCTTCTATATTTTAAAAAAATAAAGGCAACTCACCTGTAGCTTCTTCTAGCTGCAGCCCAAACCAGAGAAGCTTCTTCTCTTCCCTCCCTCCATTAAAGCAAGAAAGAAGCTCCAAAGCTCCATCAATCCCGCACCAAATCTCCTGTTTCCATCTATGGTGTTAATTCCCCAAATTTCCTGCTCTATTGCCAAAATTTCCTCTCAATCTTATTTGATCCCAAATTATGGTTTCCATAAATATGCTTGTTTCGGGGCTATAAAAGCCGACGAGCTCTCCTCCACCCCATCGCATTGCGTAAATCCCCAAGTGCTCCCTCTTGTAAAGATCGCCGGATTTTAGAGGTAACCCAAGCTATCACCGTTATCTTTCCCGGCGAAATTCACCGCAACCGTGACTCCTCCCCCGCAGGCACCGGTGTCGGCGATCTCGCCGCACCAGTGCCGACCCACTGCGACCGGCCGGTCACCCCTGGCCTTCCCTCCCCCTTGCGCTGGCCAAGCCTCTGTGCTCTCTGTGGAAGCTGCAAAAAAAAAAACTAAAATCAGAAAATTCTTTTTTCTTTCTCTTTCTTGATTTAAAATCTTTTGGGAGCCCGTTTTCGCCCATTCGACCTCCATTTAGTTCCGTTTTTCTTTCTAAATTCATTTAAAATTCTAAATTTCTCTTTTATTATTAAGTGTTGTATTCATACTTATCTTCTCATTTAATTGATAAGCGGGTGTACTGTCGTCGTAGCGTTAGCACAGGCACTATACTAGTCAAAACTGGAGCACGCCATGCGACGTGCTGGTCACATATGATTTGGTGCTTCCTCAATCAAGCAAACAACTTGTTCTTCTTCTCTTTCTTTACATTGGACAGTGCAAGGTTTGGGTGTGGGGAAGAGAGTTATTTCATGACAATTTCCATAGTTGTGGCGCCCTCTCTTTTTGGCTTTTGAGAGTGGTTTGGCTAATTTCCATAGACTAGCTCTATTGATGTTTGTTTTAGCCACTAGTGTGTGGGGGAAAAGTAATGGGGGTTCTCAATAGCTAGATTGGTGTTGAAGATAACTTAATATCTTAACTTACCATATCTATTGCTTTTATCCATAGTTTGTTAGGAGTAAGTCTTCTACAACTAGGACTCTTTGGCTATATAAGCATTATAGTGGATTGTTTCCTGTGATTTTTTCCCGCAAAGATTTTTCCATATTAATCCTATCTCCAGTTATTTTACCGTGCTGCTAACCCTAACGGTTGGGAACAGTCCGTGTATGCCAGACTACACAAATCAATTTACCTCTATTACGAGCCTTACGAACTATTGGAAATGACTATACAAATCAAGTGGATCTAGCATGATGCACAAGCAGGACAAGCAACCACTGAACTTTCACCAGAGGGAAAAAGCTCCTTCGATATACCCAACATAGCACAGTACGCTTGTGTTCCGCTCCTTCCAGACTTCGAGTTGGAAAGATTTCAATTCTAGCTATAGGTAATAATATATATCCTCCCACATATTAATCTCCTATTCTTTTAAACCAATTAATCTCCTGTTAATTTTACTTCCGCGAGATGGAAACAAACACTTCAATGAGAATGAATTCGATGCTTTTGAACAGACTCGATTCAGAAGATCAAGGTTGCTTGAGTAAATTAGGAGTACATGTTATTTCGAGTATCAATAATGAATTATCATTTCAGTGACGTTTTGGAAAGAGAGAGAGAGGTGTTTCTATGATCACTATTTCAAAGTTGCATCAATATGAAAGCATAAATGAATTGTAGATAGTGATTATTTACCTCTTCATTTGCTTTAAGATTAGTACCAGAGGCGGAGCTGGGCCTCGAGCCACCAGGGCTCGGGCCCGAGGCCTAGCCCAAATACTAGTAGGGAAATATGGATATGCATCTGCAGTTCTCCACAAACCCTAGCCACTTGCCAACCTCCAGCCCTCCATTCCACAGACCAGAGACCATCTCAAGAGATGCGCCGTCACCGCTTCCGGCGTCCCGCCCTCAGCCTCTGGCCGCCATCCACCCGTCGCCTCTCCGTGGCCCGGCCCGCGCCATTGAGTCCTCTCGCCCACCGCCCCCTCCTGTCGCCTCTCCGCGACTCGGCCCACGGTCCCGCACCATCGAGTCCAAGCAGGAGCCGCCTCCCGCCGCCGGATGGTGCAGAACTGTAGATCGATGTGAGTAGTGTTGAGCACCTGTAGTTGTTGTTTGGAACCTGGATCACAGCTTTTACAAATCTAATCGCCGGATCCCGGATGGTACTTGTTGGTGCTACAGCAATTTTATGGTTGATTTGGAAAGCTAGAAACCAAGACTGTTTCCAGTTCATATTCCCAATTAATCCATCTCCATGGTAAACTAAATAGATAAAACTAGGCCATCTCTGTGTAAACTAAAAATTGACAAGAAAAATGAAGGTCCGTGTGTGACAAATTATCAATTGTTCTACTTTGTGTATAACTTGACCAGAATAATGTGTCTGTAGTATCTTCTGTACATTGGAATTCTTCTGGTTATGGATGAGATGAGCCTGGTATTTTTCAATTTTAATAAATGGGAGCGGTATATGTCGGTTGGAATGAAGCTTAAAAGAAATCTGGGTGACTGATTGACTGTATTTTAATTATCGACATTATTAAGTTATTTTTTAAGGCTTCAAGCTGATTTTGTTGTTCACATATTGCCTGTTAACCAGCGTATACTATATGCAGTGGCTAAGCATTTGCTGGCGAAGTCCTATGAGTTAGTTAGCTCTTGCTTATGACTCAACTACCTTGACGAAGCTTGAGCCCCCTTGGTTCTTCAGGAATTTGTCAACCATGGTATTTTGTTTGAGTTTTGCCTGGTCTTTCATTTGAATGTTACCCAATTCCAGATTATCCTTTTGTTTTGGCTATACCTCAATGTCCGTAGTATGTGACATTAGTAATAGTCACATATTTCTAACCCGAGACTTATCTAAATCTTGGGTCCGCCACTGATTAGTACTACTTATATTGATACTACAAACATTATTTCTTCGTATGCTTCTTTCCATGTGCCCATTTGCGCCTTGTTTTAAGATGTGCTCGTCTCAGTGTTCTACATTATCCAAATTCATCTACCCAACTGTGAATAGAAGAAACAGAAACACATAGTACTAACGGTGCCATTCAATCATTCGTCAAATTGCTTTCATTGCAAGGGTAGAACTGATTTTATAAGCAACTGCTCGGTAAATACGAAACAATTTGCAAATGTCTTTCACCATTTTACGCAGGCATCTAGAGACAGGCCATCCACCATTGAACCTCCATCCGTTGTGATAACATGCTTCCCATCGTACGAGTCCACGCAATATTACTAAACAATTACGTACAACAATTGTAATCAATATGTGCAGCAAAATACGAAAAAGAAGTTTGATATCGTAAAAAAAAAGGTAACTATAAAATTCTCACTGAAAATTGGATGAAAACCACAAATATAGAATTGAGGAATGGTTTAAAACTTGTTAAGTTATTCAAATCAAATAAATTCGTGGTGTTACAAATATTGCAACATTTGACAAAAAATAGTGGCAACATTCAAAGATAATTATGGGATAACTAATTCAATCCGGTGCAACAAAAAAATCCCAGAAGCACAACAATTAGTTCATATGTTTGCAACAAAATCTTGGCTCTGAATGCAACAAACGCAAAATCAATAAACAAATTTGTGCAACAAATTTGAAATACTACAGAACAAATACAATGACCTATTGCAACAAAAATTAAAACTTGTTGAAATAAAAAAACCATTGAACATATGCAACATTTGAAAACTGTTGCAACAAATCGACTTATCAGTGTGATCATTTCGAGATGAGCATGGAGAAAGAAGGGGACGAGGTTGGCCCACACCATCCCTATTCCCGGCATGCTCGAATCCATCACTGGTGAGTAGATGGCTCAGATGTGATCCTAGCACCCTCAAAACCAGTGGAATCTTTCACGTGTCATTTGCAACCTGTGTCCTCTAGATCCGGTGGGCTCCCGTCGATCTTGGGAGCCAAAAGAAGACCACTACTCCACCTCATCCTCTTCTTTGTCTCCTCAGGTACGATCCTGACCTCTTGGTCCCTGCCTTTGAGGAGTCAGAGTACTACAGCCTGTATACGGAGAAGCTGACCAACTTGATGAACTGATATCTCACAGAGCACAAAGACGAGATCATAACAGGCAACATCAGGAACAAGCCGATGTACCTGAGGAGGGACAACATTAGGAACTTTGAGATCAAAGACCGCATCCTCGCTGCCATCAACGACCTACACAAGGATGCACTCGGGTGATTTAGGAGCTGCAGGGAGACGGATGCCATCGCATCGGCGTGGTACCGCGCACTCACATGGATGGCTTGTGTAGTTTGCTAGAGAATGGAGAGAAAGAGAGGGTGGCTCGTGAGAATGGATAAGAAGCCATTGGTTGGGAGAGTTCCATACTTATGTTAGAAGCGTACCATCGAAAACCGTAGCCTTAATCAGTAAAGAAAATCTGAAGCAAGAAGTATTTTCTCTCTATTTAGAGACTTGCTCCATCCAACCAATTAACCCTAGACATATATTTCTAGTAGTAGGTTAATAGCTAGTGGCAAATCCAGGACATAAATTTAAGGGGTGTTAAACCGGGCTTCAAGTTCCAATCTTCTGATCAGCTTCTATGACGACGGCGTGGTGGCGCTCCACGGTAAGAAAGGGTATTAGAGGGTACCCATGGTGTGGTCGGGAGTAAGGGGTGCAAGACAATCGTAAGCAATTACTCAATTTTCCCATCGCATAATCAAGGTGGTTTAGCTCCGGCGTTGGTCGAATTCGATTTTCCCAATCACTTTGTACCTTATCCTGTAGAGGACGAGGCTGTAAGGGTTTGCAGCGGCGGTGGAGCGACGATCCCCGTGGATGAAGGAGAAGGAGGAGCCGGATGGATCAGCCGCCGATGATGCCTGTGCTTCGGAGCATGGAGCCATGGAGGCCCGTTGAACAATTGCAACCCATCCAAAGCCGAGCTAATTGGAAACCCAACCCGTTTAACCCATTTTCGGCCCATCTCATTAGCACCACTACCCCAACAATTCGACCAGTTCATCAATTTTGATTCGCCGGTGACGGCGGCTGCCCCGGCCGAGTCGGTGGATTTCACTGGCGCGCCGGCGGAGGCGAGCAGCGGCAGCAGCCCCACCGAACGCCACCGGCGACGGCAATGCCCTCTGCTTCCTCCGTCGCCTCGGCTTCCCACTCCGTTGTCTCCAAGCTCCTACCGAAATGCCGCTCGCTCTCCGCCGTCAAGCAGCTCCACGCCCACCTCCTCGTCCTCCGCTCCCGCTGCCGCCCCTTCCCCTACAACCACTTCCTCTCCAAGCTCCTCTCCCTCACCACCACCACCACCACCTCCTCCTCCACCGCCGCCGCCTCCGACTACGTCCTCCTGCTGCTCTCCTCTCATCCCGCCCCTACCGCCTTCTCCTACAACATTGCCCTCCGCTTTTTCGCCTCCTCCCGCCCCCGCACCTCTCTCCGCCTCTTCATCCTCATGCTCCGCTCCGCGCTCCGCCCCGACGCCTACACACTCCCCTTCCTCCTCCTCGCCGCCGCCCGCTGCCCCGCGCCCTCTCTCTCCCGCTCTGCGCACGCGCTTCTTGAGAAGCTCGGCCTAAGGAGCCACGACCACACCGTCCACTCCCTCATCACCATGTACTCCCACCTCGGCGATTCCCACGCCGCCCGCAGGGTGTTCGACGGAATTACACATCGGGACGTCGTCTCTTGGAACGCTATGATGAAAGCGTACGAGCGGGTGGGCATGGCGGCCGACGTGGGGGAGATGTTCCGTGCGATGGTCTCCGAGGGTGCGGTGGCGCCCAACGCAGTCACGGTGGCTGTCGTGCTTGCGGCGTGCAGGGTTGCCGGGGACGTGGTGTTTGGGAGGTGGGTGGAGGAGTGGGTGAGGTCCGCAGGGATGGAGGTGGGCTCGCTCGTTGGCTCAGCGCTCGTGGGGATGTATGAGAAGTGCGGAGAGATTCTGGAAGCACGGCGCGTGTTTGATGGCATCACTGACAAGGATGTAGTTGCTTGGAATGCCATGGTCACCGGGCAAGTATATGAAGATTCACTTCGGTTCTTGTTGGAGACAAATGCTAATTAATACCATCTTTTCTGGGCTGACTATTTTTACTGGTATGAAAGATGATGCAGGTACGCACAGAACGGCATGTCAAATGAAGCCATCGCCTTGTTTCACAGCATGAGGGAAGCAGGGGTACGTCCAGACAAGATAACATTGGTTGGAGTCCTCTCGGCCTGTGCTGCAGTTGGAGCTCTGGAGCTAGGCGCTGAAGTGGACAGCTACGCCTCACACAGAGGTCTCTACAGTAATGTCTACGTGGGGACAGCATTAGTGGACATGTACGCAAAGTGTGGAGATCTTGACAAAGCCATAGAAGTGTTTGGAAAGATGCCTTGCAAGAATGAAGCTTCGTGGAACGCCTTGATCTGTGGGCTTGCCTTTAATGGACGAGGCCATGAAGCCATTCAACAGTTTGAACTGATGAGGAATGAAGAAGGGCTCAAGCCAGATGATATCACTTTCATAGGAGTCCTCTCTGCTTGTGTGCATGCAGGGTTACTGAAAGATGGCCGCCGTTGGTTCAATTCTTTGACAACTGAGTTTCAGATCATTCCCAAGATCGAGCACTACTCCTGTATGGTTGATCTATTGGCGCGTGCCGGACATTTAGAAGAAGCCTGGAACTTCGTTAAAAAGATCCCTGGCAAGGTAGATGCAGTGATGTTGGGGGCTTTGCTCGCTGCTTGTCGGAAATGCAAGAATGTTGAGGTCGGTGACAGGGTCATCAACAGGATCATGCAGCTAGAGCCCTCAAACTCGTGGAACTATGTGGTGTCATCCAAAATATACGCAAGTTCAGATAGATTGGACGACTCAGCAAGGATGAGAGTGCTGATGAGGGAGAGGGGTCTCAGCAAAACTCCAGGTTGCAGCTGGGTGGAGGTTAGTGGCAAAGTCTTTGAATTCTATGCAGGGGATGAACCACAGCATGGTGCAGAAGATATGTATCGACTCCTCGACATACTGGTTGGTGAGATGAGACTGGAGGGATATGTTCCAAACCTTGATCTGGTGTAGCACATAACCAGAAGCAAATAGACGGATATGTTCCACATAACCGGAAGCAAATCATCTCAGTTGTTGCAGTCTTACTGAGATTTGCTTTCTGAATTGGTATTCATGTCTGTGAGGCTATGACGTGTGAAACAAAGGAAGCCAGTTTTGTTTTTCTCAAAGGAGCAGAAATATCAGCTAACATGCTGAATGAAATTGGTGGAAGTCAGAAACGGAACATTACTTGCAAAGACTTTGCGCTCCTTCCATTTGACACTGGATATGAGGATGAAACCAGGACGTTGAATCAGCAGATCTACAGGGCTTTCAAATTACGGCAGCATGCTAGGTCATTAGCAAAGATCAGCTGCTTGAGCTCTGGGTGCGTGAAGATATCTGATTGAATGGTAGCTACCCTTGAAACTTTCAGCAGATAATTTCATTTCATAAATGTAATCAATTGGTTTTGAAAGTTGTCCGAATATGCTAGATAACCGAGAACATGGAAAACCAGGATTGCTGGCATGCAGTAACAATCAACAACTTATTCTTGTCAGAGAATAGTCAACAAGTTAACATGAAACAAAAGAAAAAAATGTCACTGTATCTTTTTAGCCTTTCTTATGTAGTCCCTTTATTATTAAAGGATTCAATAAACTGGAGTAGCTATTTGTAACTGCTGTTTATTGCTATTGTTGCACTTACAGATGTCATGTTTACAATTTTTGTTTACTGAAATTTTTTTAGTTGCGTAGTTCTTGATACGAACATTGGAGGGAAATATGTTATACATCTGAAACGACAGCATTCATCAAGTTTGCAAGCAGTAGATGTCCGAAGAAACACAAAAGGAGTGGACGGACGTGAGATTTCGTGATGCAAATGGACAATGTGACATCAGCTGCAAGGATGCAAATGGACAATGACACCACCTTGGCATTTGTTTATCGGGAAAATTGAGGAAATGCTGGAGTGGCGTTTTAGAAATGCCACTCAAAAGATTGAAGTCCATAAAATGCCACTGAAAAGAATGAATCATCTACCAAATGCCACTTCTAATTTCTTTTCAGATTTTCCATTGATTTTGCACTTCTTCGCTAGGCTAAAGACCAATATACCCCCCCGTTTCCTCCACCCGAAACAAGCAGGTCATTTTCCTTTGATACAGATGA
Source organism: Otatea glauca (assembly GCA_036346275.1). Taxonomy (NCBI): domain Eukaryota; kingdom Viridiplantae; phylum Streptophyta; class Magnoliopsida; order Poales; family Poaceae; genus Otatea; species Otatea glauca. The sequence goes on from CM070719.1 coordinate 28,214,574, forward strand.
TGCAGGTTGGCTTCGTGAGCACATGCTTATATATGCCGTTGCTTTGGTAGTTCTCCTCGGAAACCATATAAGTGGAGGCAAATCGAGAATAATTGTTGCATGACAGCATGAGAAAGGCACGTGTGTACTACTTGTTCATGCAATGGAGTTGCAATTTACATTTTTTAGATAATGGAAGTCTAACTCCTGACCTCTGCATCATGAGATGCACACAACCAAACATTTATTACAATGTTACAGTAAAATGCTGTTAGTATCAAATACTACAAGAAAATGCAACAAGCTAAAAGTAACGAGACATGATATGAAAAGTCTCAAGCCGAACATAGCCTGCTACTAAACCTCCACCCGTGCTTGCTGTAGAACTCTCTGAGCATAATCTCCAGTGATCTGCATGCCGCTAACATAACCTCCTAAGCCTCCTGTCGCTATAGCACAGACCACAAGCGCAACCAGTTGGTACAAATATATATAACCTGCATCTGGTTAAAGATTTTTTTCTTATCAAAAACCACATCATTTCGACATAGCCAAATAGACCAACACAAAGCTGCAACCCCGACCAAAATGTGAGCCCTTAAATCCTTTCCCAACCCCATTAACCAGCTCCCAAACATATTGGTCATGCTACTAGGAGGTTGCAGATTGGAAGCCACTTGTATGACACGCCATGTGAAATGAGTGAACTGGCAATCAAAAAATAGGTGTTGAATAGTTTCCTCATTATTGCAAAAACAATATTTTTTGCTACCATCCCAATTCCTTTTGCCGAGGTTATCTTTTGTCAAAATCACCCCCGACATAAGCACCAGAGGAAAATTTTTATCTTTAATGGTATCTTAAGTTTCCACAAGTGTCAGTTTGTAACCGGGACATTTTGATGCATTAAGGCTATATACATCGACTGGACAGAAAAAATGTCCATTCTGATGGAGATTCCATCGAAAAATATCTCTCTCTGGTGATAATTGCACTACAGCAATCTTTGCAACAAGCTCATGCCAGGCTATTAAATTATTTCCCATAATTGCCCTACAAAAAGACAAATTTAGTGAGACAGAACACATTACTGCTGCCACCGTGGCCTGTTTTTTCTGGACAATGTTAAAAAGTTGAGGGTATTGAACACATAGGGGGTTGTTCCCAATCCAAATATCCTGCCAAAAATGTATTTGAGATCCATCACAAAGGTGAAAGGATCAAAATCTAAAAAAGTGATGCTTGACTTTCATTAGATCAGCCTAGAAATGAGAGTCCCCTGGCTTTTTTTGCATGAGAAAGGGTCTTATTTCCCAGATATTTTCTTCTGAGGAGAGTTTGCCACACCTTCCTCATTGAGCAACTTGAAAAACCATTTGCTAAGTAAACATATATTTTTGACCTCAAGATCTTGAATGCCCATGCCACCTTGATCTTTGGGTCAGCATAATATATTCCACTTAGCTAGCCTATATTTTTTTTATGGTTGTCACTTTGCTAGAAAAATCTAGATCTATAATAGTCCAACCGTTTAAGCGCCCCACGTGGTATCTCAAAAAAGGTTAGCATAAACATAGGTAAGCTGCTAAGCACAGAGTTTAAAAGAACTAAGCGACCTCCAGTGGACAAATGTTTGCCCTTCCAACTGCTCAAGCGGTTTTCAAATCTTTCTTCTACCTCTTTCCACTCACTAATCCTCAACTTTCTATAATGAATTGGTATGACAAGGTATCGAAATGGAAAATTACCGAAACCATAACCAAAAAGTTGGATATATTGAGACTCAAAATCCTTAGCCACACCAAAACAAAAAATTTCACTCTTGTGAAAATTAATTTTGAGACCTAAAAGTGGTTTAAATGCACATAGCATTAACTTCATATTTTTGGAATATTCGAAATCATGCTCCATGAATAAGACAGTGTCATCTGCATACTGAAGGATGGATAACCTATTATCGACCAGATGAGATACCACTCCATTTATCATCCCATCATTTTTGCCACGATCTAAGAAAATAGCTAACATATCCACAACGATGTTAAATAATATGGGAGATAATGGATCACCTTAGCGGAGTCCTTTTCTTGTCTGAAAGTATGGCCCAACGTCATCATTGACCTTGATGCCAATATTACTCCTGGTAACAAAGTTTTCCACCCACGAACACCATCGTGGGGAGAAGGCTTTTATCCTTAGAGTTTGTTGTAGAAAGGGCCATTTGATCTTATCATATGCCTTATCAAAATCTATCTTAAAAATCACCTTATCTAATTTTTTCTTGTGCATCTCGTGAATTGTTTCATGAAGCACAATCGCACCATCCATTATGTTCCTACCTAGCATAAAAGCCGTCTGTGTAGGACGTACAATATTTTCCGCCACACTTCTGATTCTGTTAGTGCCAACTTTAGTAAAAATTTTGAAGCTAATATTCAGAAGATAAAATTTGAAGCTGACATTCAGAAGACAAATTGCAATTTACATGTTTACTATTACTAGAGCGGGGGATGAGCTAGTTGGCCGTACGCCTGTGCGTTGTCAGGGGATAATTCCCATTAGACTAGCAAATACGAGATCATGAATAATTAAGATATAGCGAACCTTTTCTGTCAAAAGAGATAGAGAACCTTCCAATTATTAAGAGATAGAGAACCTTCCAATTAGTGGTCATATAAGAGTGTGTAACTATGCACTCCGAGGTGGTTGAGTTAGACTAACTAGTGCATGCCCTCGTTTCTTGGTACATGGTATCCAACTGCATAGTGCCCTGTAGTTGACCTGAAAAATAGATGCAGATGCTGCATGCACAGTTCAAGATTAGCAAACTTGTGAAACAACAACGAAAGTTAAGAAAGAAGGTAACTTAATTATCCTGGACCAGCTTGTAGTCCACGCCCCTTGTCACAATCTCTGTCGTGCATCAAACGAAATAAGTTAATCCAAAGGTAACAAGAGACGATCATGTATTGTGGATAAAATTGTATAACCTCTAAAGAGTGTAAAACTAATTGATTAGGTAAGCCTATGGTCATGGACATGCCGAGCAAAGCTTTTTGTAGATTAGACATTGTTTTTTAAAAAGGTTTTCCAAAAAATGGTTTATGGTGGAATCCATATGGAAAAAGTTGGGTTGAAGCTCTGGGTTGGAGCCCGTGTTAAAATTGTAAGAATAGAGTTTGCATTAGCTTGTTTAAAATTAGATTTACTTTATTATATCAAATCTAATACCAATTGAAGAATCGACACCGGCGACTAGAGCGGGTGAATAAGAGCCAAATAAATTTCCCCCCTCAAAAATCTCTTTTAGAATATTAGTGATATAGAGCAAACTCTAGGTTCAAGAACACACAAAATAGAATGAATGGAGCAGGAATTTCAGCAACTCAGATGAGCAGAAATATCAAACTTGGCCATCAAGAAACGTGAATAACTTTAGATCTACACATCCAAAATTTATAAAATTTCAATCATAGCAAGATAAGGTCTTTAAGGTTGTGATTACAAAAGGAATTTCAAAATAAAGCCCAAAAGAGAGATCTTTCTAGCTCAACATCCACACTGCACAAAAACAAAGCTATTAGAAACTTGCCCACAAAGAAATCTCAATAATTTATGATCTACTCATCATAAGTTGTTCAAATTTGAAACACAACAAGATAAGGTCCTCAGGGTCGTGATTCCAAAAGGAATTGTAAAATAAAGCCCAAATATATGACCTATCTAGCTTAACATTTACGCTGCACAAAAATAAAGATTTTAGAAACTTTGACAATTAAGAAACCTCATTAACTTTTGATCTATCAAACCAAACTTGATGAAACTTGAACCATGGCTAGGAAATGACATTAGGACTATAATTCCAGAAGGAATTGCAAGAATAAGCCCAAGGTCTCAACCTTACATGCAAATAGTTCAAGATGCACCAAAAACAACGATTTCAAATCAAGAACACGTTGTTGAAAGCATAACGTAAGCAAGAATGACTTCTAATGGATCTTGCTGGGTTGGGACATAATTTAGATGAGTTCCTCAACCTCTTACACATCCTAGATCTAAGATAACTACAACAAGTAAAAGGAAGAGAAGCAAAGCTCAAGTTGCAGGAAAGAACCAAGCAAAAATGTAAGAAATAAAATAAATTTCAGAATATAGATGAACTTGAATCTTGCATTGCTTAGAGAGGAATGTTTAAAAATCCTCCATTCAAGGTGGGCAAAGCTCAAAGGAGCATAAGGAACCAAAAATCTTTCTCTAAGACTTGGCATGGAGGCATCCCTCCACTCCTCTATTTATAGTAAAGTAGGAGTAACCTCCACCATTGGATGACCTTCAACCTTGTCAAGGGTTGAGATTCACTCCCTCACTCTCATACATGGGCTAACCCACAACCCAACAACATAATAGATTTTAACCTTTTAACACTAACTTAATCACTACTCCACCCGCGAAGTCTTGATCCAACGATCCTCCTTCACTTGAGTATGGCTTAAGTTAGCATCTCATCCATCCACTTGTTATCCCGGCTCGCAGCAACTCTCTAGCCTTTGTCATCTTTCGACGTCACTTTAACCATTTGGACCTCAGATCTAGCCTAGTCTCAGTCTCCTCCGCCTCACCATGACCTAGCTCCGAAGTCCTCTACCATAACAGAGAAGCAAAACATCACATAGCATTGCACAACATAATATGCAATATTTAATTAGCAGCATATGTATTCCCAATTAAATGCATCACTCAAGTTCACTAGGAAGGCCGACAACAACCCAAAATTGCAAATTCAATTTTTCAATCTATGCTCTCTCGTGATCCAACCCTCTGACTTCTTTAGGTTTGTTCTGGATAGCATGCTCTTGTGCATGTTGACATACGGGGCCACCACAATTGATTATCGCAAAGCTGTAAAATGTGCTTGTGTGAATGAAGCTAGATCAGTTGTACGGAGTGATTTCTCGCCTAGTATCCCTTTTCCTTGTAGCCTCCCCTCATGCTGAGATATAGGCACACCAATCGGTTTGAGATCCATATAATCGACGCAGAACTCAATGACCTCCTCAGTTCCCCAACCATCGGCAATGCAGCCTTCCGACCGATGTCGATTACGAATATATTTCTTTATAACCCCCATGAACCTCTCAAAAGGCTACATCTGATGTAGAAACACGGGACCAAGAATCTGTATCTCTTTCACAATGTGAACAATGAGATGGACCATAATATCAAAAAAAGATGGAGGGAAACACATCTCGAGCCTGCACAGAGTGTAGACCACGTCTTCCTACAGCTTATCTAGTTTTAACGGATCGATGGACTTCTGTGAAATCGCGTTGAAGAATGAACACAACTTTATAATTGGGTCTCGAACTTTCTCTGGCAGAACACCCCTAATTGCAATTGAAAGCATGTGTGTCATCATCACGTGGCAATCATGAGACTTCATGTCAATTAATTTTAAGTCTTTCATTGAGACTAGTCTCTTTATGTTGGTAGAGTAACCAGACGGAACTTTGACTCCGTGCAAGCATTCGCACACGCTAATTTTTTCTTTCTTGCTCAGAGTGTAGCAGGCTGTGGGAAGGTACTTTTTGCCTGTATCCATGTCTTCGTGATGCAGCTCATTCCTGAGTTTCATATCTTCAAGGTCCATCTGTGCGTGGAGGGTATCTTTTGTTTTGCCAGGTATATCTAGTAAGATACCAAGCAAGCTGTCACACACGTTCTTCTCTACGTGCATGACGTCGATTGTGTGTCGAATTTCCAAGTGTTGCCAGTAATGTAGGACCCAAAATACTGATCTCTTTTTCTACAAAGGAGCCTTATCACGGGAACTCGGGATAAATGTACTGCCGGTTCCCTTTCCGTGAATAATATGAAGATCCTTTATGGCCGCAAATATCTGTTTCCCAGTGCGATTCTTCGGAGCTAAGGCAGTCTCCTTTGTCTCGTCAAAAGCTCTCTTATTATTGCGGTATGGGAGATCCTTGCGAAGGAACCTACGATGCCGCATGTAAGCCATTTTCCGACAGTTCTTCAGCCACCGGCTAGCTGTATCATCCAAGCACTGGACGCATCTGTTGAACCTTTTGTCGTCTGTCCCGACAGGTTACCAAGGGTAGGGTAATCATTAATGGTTACGAACAACAATGTGCGTAGGATAAAGTTCTCTCTTTTGTACTCATTCCATACCCGTACTCCATTGTTCCACAATATTAGAAGATGTTCAACCAATGGTTTGAGGTACATATCGATATCGTTGCCAGGTTGCCTGGGCCCTTGGATCAGTAGTGGTATCATAATGTACTTCCGCTTCATACAAATCCAAGGAGGAAGGTTGTAGATACATAGAGTCACTGGCCAAGTACTGTGACGACTACTCATGTTGCCGAAAGGATTCATCCCATTCGTACTCAACCCGAACCTTATATTCCTCACATCATATACAAAGTGCTTCTTATATTTAATGTCGATGTTCCTCCATTGCACAGAATCAGCAGGGTGTCTGAGCATTCCATTCTTCTTACGCTCTTCGGCGTGCCATCATAGCAATTGGGCATGTCTTTTGTTCGCAAACAATCGCTTCAGATGGGGGATTATAGGGAAATACCACACCACCTTACGGGGGGATCTCTTCTTCTTATGCTCCACCCGACATCATCGTTATGGATATCATCGTTGCCCTTATACTACTTTGCTTTGCAAACAGCACAGGCATCCAAGTCTGCAAACTCATTGCGATACAACATGCAATCGTTTGGACATGCGTGTATTTTTTGTACTTCCAGTCCCAATGGGTAGACAACCTGCTTGGCCTGGTACGTAGTTGTAGGCAACATGTTACCCTCTGGAAGCAAGTCCTCCAAGAGACATAACAGCTCAGTGAAGCTCTTATCGGACCAACCATTGCTTGCCTTCAACTGCAGTAGTGTAAGCACGGTATGCAGTTTTTTTTGCTCCTCTTTGCAACCCGGGTACAATGGTGTTGTGGAGTCCTCTACCATACGCTGGAACTTTTGAAACTCTCTTTCACTCGTGAAGTCCCCCTCCCCATCACGCAACATTTGATCTAGATCGTCGTTGTGGCTATCGACAAACGTATCTTCGATCGCCGTCATATCGTTGTCTCCGTCATCTTCACCAATGTGTTGCCCTTCATGTACAATCTCATCTTCACCGTGCTCGATCCAACAGGTATAGCCAACCTTGAAACCCCTTCAAAGTAAGTGTGCACGTATCGACTGTATGGTAGAAAACAACCTTAATAGACTCTATGGTAGAAAACAACTTCTCATTTTTGCAATCAACACATGGACAACATATATAGTTTGCCAGATTCTTCGATTTGTGCGCCGCAACCACGTTTACAAAACAAGTCACACCATTAAAGAACTCTGCGCCGCAACGGTCCGTGCCATACATTCACCTTCGGTCCATCTACAATTAATTAAATCAAACATCACATAAGTATATAATTGCAGATAACAATATAATTGTAAATGATAAGATTTAAAGATCTATGTAGCAATTTTGACTATATTAAAATACATCAACCTTTTTTCATTATGTAAATATCCATCTAGCATTTTTTTTATTATTTTAGAAAATGAAAATAATTGTAAATACTTAGGATATATTTTTATATATTAAAATACATCAATCTTTTTTCATTATGTAAATATCCATTTTGCAATTTTTTATTATTTAAAAAATAATAAATAATTGTAAATAGTTAGGATATATTTTGACTATATTAAAATCCATCAACCTTTTTTCATTATGTAAATATCCATCTAGCAATTTTTATTATTTTATAAATTGAAAATAATTGTAAATACTTATGATATATTTTTACTATATTAAAATACATCAATATTTTTTCATTATGTAAATATCCATCTTGCAATTTTTATTATTTACAAAATAATAAATAATTGTAAATAGTTAGGATATATTTTGACTATATTAAAATACATCAACCTTTTTTCATTATGTAAATATCCATCTAGCAATTTTTTATTATTTCAAAATTTGAGCATACATCAACCTTTTTTCATTATGTAAATATCCATCTGGCAATTTTTTATTATTTACAAAATAGAAAATAATTGTAAATAATTAGGATATATTTTTATTATATTAAAAATATCCAAGTAGCAATTTTTTAATTACTTTCATAATTGATAATATCAATGTTGCAAATTTTATTTACTTTAATAATTGAAAATAAGCGTATAATTGAAAGTACACGATATATTTGTAAATATATCGATTTACAAATGTATCTTGCAATTTTCATTATTGCAAAATTCATCTAGCCATTTTCACTATTTAAAAATCCACTAAATCACTGAAATGAATAAGAATTGTAATTATCAAAATCTAAAGCAATCTATAAAGTAAAATCCAACTACAAATATAAAGTAGATCAAATTACTAACCTTGAAGAGAAATAGATATGAATTTTAATACAATTTTTCAGCAGCAATTCGTCACAACAAATTGAGCAGAGACACCTCTCTGTTATGCTCGATCGATCGGGGGAAGGGATGGCCAGATATATAAAGGACTTATCACTGCCGGTTCTACGCAGAATCGGTAGTGATAAGCTCGGATTTCGTGGGAAAATAAATATCACTACCGGTTCTGGTGTAAAACCGGCAGTGAAAATGCCAATATCATTGTCGGTTGATAGAAGATCCGGCAATGATATATCACTACCGGTTTTATATATAAACCGGCAGTGATATCTGGTTATCACTGCCGGTTGGTTCCACGAACCGGCAATGATAAGTCCTCCCCCGGTTTAACTTTCGAACCGGCAGTGATATGTTCGCACTGCCGGCTCTATCCCAATCGGCAGTGATATGTCGGCAAGGATTGCCTGTTCTGTAGTAGTGCTGGAAGATGTCGTACCATGCATGTATATATATTGGAAAAATGAATTGGTTTAGATGGATCATAGTTCTACGTGTAAGTAAGGGCATTTAGCTCAAATTTATCATGATACAAGGAAATCCTTCTTTTCCCAAAAGAAACAAAAGATAGCAAATCATCACCCATGTTTTTATCAGCCACTAATGAATTTCTCCACCAGTAACATATGCAAATCGTGTCGTGCTAATTAAACAATACCCCTTTATAATGCACCTAAGCATTCTTTTCTACATCCACCCCAAATAATGCACCCCACTAGAGATGGCCCAACCTTCATGCACCCAGCGAAACGTCCCCAGAAATTTGCCTCCATCAAAATTAACCTCTCAGATCTTTCCACAACTTTACTCACCCATATCCGATGGCCATTGTTTAATTTGTCTAACTCATCCTTGTGGCCCACAACAGATCTCCCCCCACCTCCAGCATCATCTCAAGGAAAAGGAAACAAATATCCTGGAATTAAGGAAAAGGAAACAAACATCTTAGAAAAGAAAAAGTCCATATATTACGTGCTGGGAAAGGAAACCGAAAGACAGGGCACTATACTAATTAACCTCTTGAGAGACCAAGAGCTTGCTGGAAACAACTCTTGCAGCATTATAATGAGAAATGTGACTACTCAGGAGCCCCCGACAGAGGCTGACGGTGGGAGCACCGGCGCTGTGAGGAGCTCGGGGCGAGTTGGCCTGGGGTGGCGTGGGGGCTGAGGGTTTGTGCTGAAGAAAGAATGGTTAAGGAGGCTGAGCAAGCTAGTTAATATACATTGAGGTATTGTGTCGGTTCTCGAAAGAACCGATTGCAATAAATTGCAATATTTGTGCTGGTTCTCGAAAGAACGGATTGCAATAAAGAATTTGGTATCTGTATCGGTTCTTAAAATAACCAATCGCAATATCTGTGCCGGTTCTTAAGAGTGTAAATCGATATCTGTGTCGGTTCTTAAGAGAACCAATTACAATAAAGAATTTGCTTCCTCCAAGCAGGCATACAACGCTTTTGTTATGAACAGAGTTATGTAGTTGAAATTATTTAAAATTTTACAGAAACATACTTTGGGATACTACAAAGTTTTTTCAATTTTTTTTTAAAAAAGAGTCCCCATTCAAAAGATATACTAAATTTCACTTCGTAGGAATGATTTCGGCAAATTTCAAATGGGTACAACTTTTGAACGGTTGGTTATTTCGAAAAACTTTAAACTAAGGAAATGTTTGAAATGACCAACCCCAATAGTTTTGTATTGAAAACTTTTCAAAAACTCAATAAATTTTGATTTATGAAAATGTGTCATTTAATCCAAAAATAAGATCATATATGATCCATTTGAGGCCAAATTTGCTATTTTGTTTCTAACATACGGATTTTTACTCCGAAATCATTGTAAAATATTTGAAATAGATATTTGAGAACTTTTACAAAGATTTTCACAAATATGAACCGTTAAAACAATATTTCTGACTTTTGACCAAAGAGGCTCACAAAAAAGGATATGCATGCATAGGGTTTTAAACGTCATTTTAAACAAATATGAAAAGGAGAAAATAAGAGCATATTTGATTTCTCTGTATTGCACGATGAAATGTCCGACATGCTCCAAAGTGGTGATAGAGTCATCTCCCGAGAACTTTGTAAAATCAGGAACTTTGAAGTTATTACGGTAAGACATCCGATCAATATAATCAGGGTATGGCTTCCAATAGCTAGTAACCTTCCCTTTAGACTGTATGCCGAATTGATCTCGCAATATGGTGGATATCTTATCGGGCCAATTCATTGTATTGGCCGATTAAGTGTAAGAAGTTTTTCAATTACGTTCGTATCTAGCATTCTACCCCCGAGCGTAAGCTTGAGTTGATAGGTTGCCTGAGCTAATGGGAGCTGATGAGGCTGCTTATAGCCTATGTTGGTTCTCCTAGTAGTCGGCTTTGGTATTAGAACGAAGGGTTCTAAGTATGTTACAGCCTTGTATGGGGCCATATTCATCTGTGGAATTGGTTCAGTGTACTGTGGGCGCATAAGGGTTTCAACCAGCTATGAAACCAATTGGGTAAAGGCGTAAAATGGAGCCGATGGTGGTAAGTTGGCTGGTGCATCCAACTTAGTGGCATCGGTATATGCTTGATAATGCACAATCCCATTTGTACGAGGATCTCGCAGCAATATTTTGGTAGGATGGGTTGGCATCATGGTAGGAGTTGTATCCAATGGCTTAGGATCGGCCACTAGCACCGAGTTCTGCATGCCTAGCGATACCGAATAGACCGAGTAATTCGGTAGGGTTTGCATTGGATCGAGCAGACTCCCAGACGATGCTAACTCTTGAGCTATGGTTTTAACACTGTTGGCAATCATCATTTTAAGAGTCATTACCAATGCCAACAACTGATTTATCAAAGTATGGTGCACAGATTGATTAATCATAGAAAATAATTCAGCTTGTGCAAGCATGTATCGACTTGCCGATGTATCGGTAATCCCTGTGTCGCTGAGGGGATTGACCGATGGCAATGCGGTCTTTTGGGTGACACCATGTCGAGTTTTCTGATAGCAACTCAGTATCATCTCCTTGAGCGTGGCCATCTGATCCTCGATCTCTTTGTGCTGTTCTGGTGTCAAATCGGCCTCGATCTCTTTGCGCTATTCTAGTGTCAAATCGTGCATTGTTGGGATGATTATAGCCTTGGTGTTGAGGTCGGATGGCGGAATTGACTTTCCTAAAGAAGACATCATGTCCCACCTAGTATGCCAAAAGTGTGTTGGCGCTAAAAAATATTACGAAGGATTGATTGGCTGAAACACACGCGAACACCAGGTTCAATTCTAGTTCAAGGCGTGCCAACTGATTTGATCCTGAATCGGTAAGATTGATGAAAAATACACTCAAAGCCGATCTAACGTGATGATCGGCAAGGATGTAAACAGCTATTTAAAGCTGATTAAATCGAAAGTAATGATAAATCTAATCAGCTTATTAGAGCTAATTAGATGGTTCATAAAGGTATATTTTCCCAAAAAGGCGACGCACAATAAGATCAGAGAAAACCAAACCTAGCGTAACCGGAGGAGATTAACAATCGGTAATATGCAACTTTATTGCTCAACAACGGATTACAGGAGATCTAAATTACAAGGCTACTCCTAGTTGATAGGAAAAATAGATAAAAAGTAGATGCGAGTTGTTTGATTAATTGATGATATATTCCTTAGCTCGCCTTTAGTCCCTTTTCATAGCGCGCAAGCCGATCATATCCTTTTTTGACGCATTACCAAACTCGATTTGTATCAGCCTTAATCTCCTGCAAATGGAATTAATTGATATCGGCTACTATTTCAATTTTACCTCAACTTGCCCTTTTTAGCTGATATCATCTGAAAACATCCAATTTCATCTTCAACATACCAAATTGATCATTCCTTGCCAAATTTTGGTGCCAACGAAAAAAATAACAGATGCAAAAATTTTACCTGCAATTTTGCCGACTACTTCTTCATCCTTCCCCTCCCCTTCCTCCTCCTGTTCTTCTTCTTCCTCCTCTTTCTCACTTTTTTCTTCTCCTTCCACTCTCTCTTTCTTTCTCTCGGTTGGTAGATGTGAAATGTGACTGTTTTGGTTGACAGCTTGCTGCTAGCCAGGTTTTAGGACACTCTGTCGCTATTCCAAATGGCAGCAGAGGCATTGTCGCCATTCCAACTAGCGGCAGTAGGATAATTATGTAAAAAAATTAAACAGCATATTATTTCTGTATTTTTTTTTAAAAAAAGACATTGTTAAAAAGATTCCATGCATGACAGCACAAAATTATCCACTAAGAACATAAGCAAGGAGCATTTCACTGAATAACTTCGTGTGTACACGATATGCCATTAATGTCTCGTAACCATGTGGACCTGATCCTCACATAGTCACATGTCAGCCTCACGATGAGTGTCGCGCACATCGTGAATTATGTAGTTATTCTATAACATATTGTGAATTTTCTCTACTTAAAAATAGAAGGGTTGGAAGCTGAACTTAGCAACTTTCCTTTAAGTGAGCACACATTCTACGTGTAAGCGCACGAAATTTACATGTTCAGCAAGTATGTTTGAGGCTTTGAGATATACTCAGTTAAAATGTGAATTAAGTTCTTGTTCCATTTTCAACCAACATAGGTATTTTAATAATCTAAAAAAAATGCCAGATGTAGAAGCGGGTATGTTCTACGTGTCTGCATAATTATAAGATTGAACTCAATTGCATTAGCGAGATAAAAAAAGACAAACACTTACTTAAAACACACTATTTCATCAAGTGTTTATCTTTTCCGTATGTCAGGAATGTGATTGTTTTTTTAAAAAAAATTCAGAAACATACAACATACTCTTCTTCCCTAGATCTGTTAATATCTTAGGAAGTTTTTAAGTTAGGTGAAATAATTTTGCTAAAATTCGTATTTTCAGCTTATATTTCGTCATACATCATAACACAATTGATTTGGTATATATGGTTCTACACTCTTACTATTTTCACTTTTTAGGCATGGTAGGATAGAACGGTTGGTACAGACAACCGCAGGGAATTTTGTGGTGCCTCGATCGTTTCATGCCTCGCCGCATCTCCATCAGCGAGACGGGGACGACGTACGTTAGCCATTGTTCACATTGTGATTCTCTCAAATTATTTGTTGTGTATTGATCCGAATTTCTCTTTGGGTTTTAGGGACGTCTTTAGTCCATATTCGGTGTAGCTCATTTTAGACTCGAGTCGCTCCATCCATCTATAAATACCTCTCGTAAGCTGTTGGGAGAGTTAGACACTCATTGTAAACTCTAGCATTTGTACACAATTCCTCAAATAGTGATATCGCCGATTGGCGCCCATAGTTTTTCCCGCAAGGGTTTTTCATGTAAAAATCTGCGTCTCGTGTTCTTGTTCTTTTGTGATTGATTTTATAACAAGTGGTATCAAAACTATCGAATCAATCACACGAGAAAAGAAAAAAAAATCTGTTCGGCAATTGTTCATCTTCCCATGTGGGCGGCGCTGTTCATCTTCGATCGGTTCGGCGGCGTTCTCGTTCGTCGCGCCGTCGGCCCTCGGCGCCCCCACCTCCTGCCGGTACTGCCGCCTCCCGCTGCGCCGCCATCTCTCTCGGCGCATCACCGCCGTCCGTCACCATCTGGCCGGCCTACTCTTCGGTCTTCTTCGTCGTCGCCCGATCTGCGCCGCAGCCGCCCGGTCCTTCATCACCAGTGCATGCCGCCTCCGACATCGGTTCACCTTTCGCCGTCGCACCACCGTCACCACGATGCATTGCCGGCGCGCCGCCTCATCTTCGTCTTCGCGCGTCACTTCGGTTTCCGATGCGCCGCCTGTTCCTCGTCGCGCATCTTGGCGTCGCGCGCCTTCGGTCGACGCCGGCGCTTCCCGATGTGTCGCCTTCGCCGTCGCCCCACCTGGACGTTGCCGTCGCACCGCCGTCATCGCCCGCGCCGACGCCGGCTACCACCTGGTCGTTCGGATCCTGACGCCACAGATCTGACCGCAAAATCCCTGGCTATAGAAGATCCGGCCGAGCTGCAGCTGGGATCCGCGTGTGCTGACGTCATCGCTGATGTCAGCCAAGGAAATTTGTTTCGCGCACCCGAGTGCTACACGATTTCAGTCCGTTTAATGCTACGTGCACCAAGTTCGCGTACCAAGAAAATTGCCAGTAGCTCATTTTTCATCCAAATTTTTTTCTGTCAGTGCACTTAATAACATTTATCCGCATTATTGTCTCATTGAAGTATGATATTCCTCTGCTAGACCGTGACACCAGGTTTTCTCTATGGCCAGTCAAAATAAAAGCAATTCTTGTGCACACTGACCTGGACGATGCGCTTGATAAATTTGGGAACAAAGATCAAAAGGCCTGGACTGATGAAGAAAAAAGAAAGGATCGTAAGGCTTTTTCTCAAATTCATCTTCATTTATCGAATAATATTTTGCAAGAGGTTTTGCAGGAGAAAACTGCAGCTACTTTATAGTTAAAATTGGAATCAATTTGCATGTCAAAATACCTTACTAGCAAGATGCATGCGAAGATGAAATTATTTTCGCACAAGTTGCAAGAGGGTGGTTCTGTGTTAAATCACCTATCGGCCTTTAAGGAGATCGTTTCTGACCTTGAGTCTGTGGAGGTAAAATTTGATGATGAGGATCTAGGTCTTATTCTTTTGTGTTCTCTACCTCCGTCATTTTCAAATTTTAGAGACACTATTTTATATAGCCGTGACACATTAACTGTTGCTGAAGTTTATGAGGTCTTACATGCAAAAGAAAAGATGAAATTAATGGTGTCTTCTGAAAGTTCCAGTTTGCATGGTGAAGCTTTGTCTGTTCGGGGACGAACAAATGAAAAGAAATCATATAATGGATATAGAGGCAGAAGTTCAATCAGTTACAGGGGCCGTTCTAAGTCCAGAGATAAAGAAAAATTTTGCAGGTATTGCAAGAAAAATAATCATGACATATCTGAATGTTATAAGGTAAAAAACAAAGAAAAAAGGAACGGCACCTACAAACCAAAAGGTAAACCTGATGATGAAGGTAAAGCTTCTGTTGCTTCTGCTGATAGTAGTTCTAATGGTGAGACCCTTGTTGCTTTTGCTGGATATGCAAGTAGTGGTAATGAATGGATTATTGATTTTGCTGCTTCTTTTCATATATGCATTAATAAAAATCGGTTCATCACTTATGAGTCTATTAAAGGTGCTGGTTCTGTTAGGATGGGTGATGATTTGCCACGTCCTATTTTTGGCATTGGATCTGTTCAAATCAAGATGCATGATGGCATCATCAGAACTTTGACAGATGTGAGGCACGTTCCAGGTATGACAAGGAATCTTATTTCTTTGAGTACTCTTGACTCTAAAGGGTATAAGTTTTCTGGTGGCAATGGAATTTTGAAAGTATCAAAAGGTTCTCTTATTGTTATGAAAGGTTATTTGAAATCTGCAAATTTATATCGTCTACAAGGCACTAAAATTACAGGTGATGTCTTTGTTTCTTCACATTCATCACCAGATATTGGTAATCTTTGGCATATGCGTCTTAGACATATGAGTGAACAGGGTTTGGCAGTATTGAGTAAGAGAGGACTTCTTAATGGATATAATGGGAAATTGGATTTCTGTGACATTGCATATTTGGTAAGCATAGGAGGGTAAGATTCAACACTTCTGTTCATACTACAGAGGGTATTCTTGATTATATGCATTCTGATTTATGGGGGCCATCTCGTAAGACTTCTTTTGGAGGTGTTCGTTATATGCTAACAATTATTGATGATTATTCTAGAAGAGTTTGGCCTTACTTCTTGAAGCATAAATCAGAAGCATTTTCAGCATTTAAAGAGTGCAAGGTGATGATTGAAAAGCAAACTGAAAAGAAGGTAAAGAAACTTCGTACTAATAATGGGATGGAATTCTGTTCTGATGAATTTAATTCATATTGCGAGTCTGAAGGTATTGTGCGTCACTACACTATTCCTGGTACTCCACAACAAAATGGTGTAGCTGAGCGTATGAACAAAACCATCATCTCAAGGGCCTATTGTATGTTGTCTAATGCTGGTTTGCATAGGCGTTTTTGGGCTGAAGCTGCTTCCACTGCTTGCTATCTTATTAATCGGTCTCCCTCCATTGCTATTGATAAGAAAACTCCAATTGAGGTATGGTCTGGTTCTCCAGCTGATTATTCACAATTGAGAGTTTTTGGTTGCACTGCTTATGCTCACGTTGATAATGGTAAATTGGAGCCTAGAGCTATTAAGTGCATCTTTCTTGGTTATAAATCTGGTGTTAAAGGTTATAAATTGTGGAATCCTCAAACACAAAAGGTTGTTATCAGCAGGAATGTTATCTTTAGTGAATCTGGTATGCTAAATGATAAATTGGATACTAATGTTTCTATTGAGAAACAACAGAAAACTAGTGTGCAGGTGGAACACCTTATTGATTCAGAATATACACCAAAAAATAATAATACTGCTGTTCAGGATGCATCTATTATTGATGATTAACATATTGTTGAGCATTCTTCTCCAGTTGTGCAGCCTCCACAACATTCTATTGTTATTGACAAACCCAGGAGGTCTATTCATCCACCCAAAAGATTTATTGAAGAGTGTGATATTGCTTCTTATGCTCTAAGTGTTGCAGAAGAAATTGAAAATAATGCAGAACCTTCTAATTATGTTGAGGTTATTACTTCTGCTGATCGTAAAAATTGGATGACCGCTATGCAAGATGAGATGGAGTCACTTGAAAAGAATGGTACTTGGGATTTAGTTAAATTGCCTAAAGATAAGAAGACTGTCCGTTGTAAGTGGATTTTCAAAAGAAAGGAAGGTATTTCTCCTACTGATTTAATAAGGTATAAAGCAAGGTTGGTTGCTAAAGGCTATAGCCAGATTCCATGTATTGATTTCAATGATGTATTTTCTCCTGTTGTGAAACACAGTTCTATTCGCACTCTACTTAGTATTGTTGCCATGCATGATTATGAACTTGAGCAATTAGATGTTAAAACTGCATTCTTGCATGGGAAGTTAGAGGAAGATATTTATATGGACCAACCTAAAGGATTTGTTATTCCTGGAAAAGAACACCTTGTTTGTAGATTAAAGAAATCTCTTTATGGCTTGAAACAATCCCCTAGGCAATGGTACAAGAAATTTGACTCATTTATGCTCTCTTATGGTTTTAAGCGGTCAAATTATGATAGCTGTGTTTACATGAAAACTGTTAATAGTTCAGCTATATACTTGCTTCTTTATGTTGATGATATGTTGATCGCTGCAAAAGATAAATCAGAAATAGTTAAATTAAAGGCACAATTGAGTAAAGAATTTGACGAAGGATTTAGGTGGAGCAAAGAAATTCTTGGCATGGAAATCATTAGAGCAAGGAAATCTGGAAAATTATACCTTAGTCAGCAAGGTTATATTGAGAAGGTCCTTCGTCGCTTTAATATGCATGATGCAAAACCAGTGAGTACTCCTTTAGCTGCACATTTCAGATTATCATCAGCTTTATGTCCAGAGTCAGATGATGATATAGAGTATATGTCTAGAGTCCCATATTCCAGTGCAGTTGGTTCTCTTATGTATGCTATGGTTTATTCTCGTCCTGATTTATCTCATGCACTAAGTGTTGTTAGTAGATACATGGCTAATCCTGGCAAAGAGCATTAGAAAGCTGTTCAATGGATTTTCAGATACTTGCGTAGTACTTCTAATGCTTGTGAAAAACTGAGATGGCGATCAGAGGGGGGGTGAATGATCCCAAAATAAAAATATATCCCTTAGGAGGATCACAAATGCAGATTTTCACCCAAAGAAACCAAGACAAACCCCTAGATAATCAAATGGAAGTGAAAGAGTCAATTTCCAAGAAAATTAGCCTGAGGCCAGTGCTACCGTGCTCTGGGGCCGGTGCTACGGGGTTACTGTAGCTACAGTGAAATCAGGCAAATGAACAGCGATTTCAGCACGGGATCAAATGGGAGAATTGATGTATCTTTTGATACGTTGATCCAAACTCAACCAAACTTGGTAGATAAGGTCCTTGGGATTTCAGGACCTTATTCCAACCTTCAATAACAAGGATTGATGTCAAAGTTCCGACCTTTATGCCCGAGAACGAAGAACATACCAAGTTTCGACAAAAAATCGAAAGAACTTCGATCAAGGCTTGCTCGTGGGGTTTTGATGATCAAAGTGATCTTGAATGACTTCCCACACATCCCAGCAAGCAAAGGAACACAAAGAAACTATAGGATACGCAATCTACAAGATCAAACATTCAAGAACACAAAAGATCAACTTCTTGCAACAAGAACGGATGGATAGCCTAGATGATTGAAACAAAAATTTAGAAGTAGAATCATTCATCAAACGCAACCTCAACAAAGATTCGTAAGCATGTAGAAGGAGAGGAGGCAAATCCAAATTGCGTAAATGTAAATTGCAAGAAAGTAAATACAGAATTTAAATTGCGTAGAGTAAATGAAACATGAACATAAATGGAGAACATTTCATTTCTGGAAGAAGAGGTTACAAAGCCTCACATTCATGTGGGCAAAGCTCAAAGGAGCATCAAAAACCTCAAAACCTTCAAGGGGGGAAGGCTACCCCTCCACCCCTATTTATACAACTCTTGGGCCACCTACGACCCTTGGATGAGCCTCTAAACCCTAGAGCATCCATCAAGGGCTAGGATTAACCCACTCAACCAGCCATGCAAGGGTTCACCCAAAACCCACCACACAAATGGGTTTTCTTGCACGGTTTTCAAAGCATACTAACTAGACCCGCTATCCTATCAACTAGACCGCAATCCGACGGCCCTCATCGATCCGAGCAGTATCTAGCTAGCATCACATCCATTCCTTGTCTTCATGGCTTGCACGGACTCCGTCTCCGATCATCGTCTGGCGATCCCCGACCGTCTGGACCTCCGACGCTCCTCGCCTAGTCCCGGCCATCCTTCGCCTCACTATGACCTAGCACCGTCGTCCTGCAACCATCAAAAACAAGGAAACTCCTCACATAGCAATGCCCACAAAGATGTGCAATAAATTCATCAAAGTCCACTCATAAAATTTCACTTTTACTTGAATTGGTCAGTTCTACCGCCCTTAGGCCGGTAGCACCGCCCATGGTGGACCAGAGCTATATCCTACATTAGTCGGATATAGGAATCACTCGGCCAAGACCCGCGCAAATCCTAAAAAGGTTCCAAGATGGACCAGAGCTATATCCTACATCAGTCGGATATAAGAATCACTCGGCCAAGACCCACGCAAAACCTAAAAAGGTCCCAAGATGGACCGGAGCTATATCCTACACCAGTCGGATATAGATATCACTCGGCCAAAGGTCCATACAAGCTTCGCCAATCTATTTCGAATCAAACTCAAACAAAAGCATACCAAGCTTAAATTTAGTCAAATACTCATCACAAATCTGGGTAGACCTCCACATGGTCCTTCAACCTCCCCCTTGATGAGTATTTTGACAAACACAACAAAAGGCATATATTTTGAGTTTGAAGAGGATGAAGAAGAAAGCAATTTTTTTTTGTTGCAAAGTCAAACTTGGTCCAAAGATAGAAATTAGAACCATGACCAAGTTGACGAAGAGGACAAAAACTCTAAAATCCAACTAAACATGTCAAATGTGATTATGAGATTATGATCCAAAAGTAGTAGCATAGTTTTACAAAGATCATAATAACCAAATAAGCATTCACATTTTTATCTTTTTAGTGATGCCTTTTCTACGTTTTCTCCCCCTTTTGGCAATATAGGCATCAATTTTTTTATGTATGCATGAAATGCAATCGAAAGAGCTTTGAAGATTATCCAATTGATCAAAATGGTAAGATATTACACCAAACTTGTCAGTTTCAGAATATGACTAAACTAAGACATGTCCAAAACCAATACATTTTATGAAAAAGCTTAGTTTTACAATATTTCATTTTAACATGATTTGACAAGTGCAAAACTTAGCAAAGTTTCAAAGCTAGAAGCAAAACCACTCAAGGATCAAATGGAAAACCTACAGTTCAACCTACTCAACACTTTGGGAAATTTTGAAGTGCATATAAGGTCCTTCAAGCTCATTTTTTAATTTATGCAAATTTTCTTTAAGACTTTAAAAACATAGTAGGGTGCAAATGTTTGACATTATTTGCATTCTTTACCCACTTATGTGTTTGATATTTGCATTTTTTTTAAAAAAAATTGACTCAAGCCATTTTCGATCATCTCAAGAGTAACTCTTAAGAGAACGATCTTGGTCATACACAATATATTCCAAGTTCATCCCAAGTGCAATGGGAAGTAATCTCATGAATATAAGGTGTTGAGATCAATTTTGCACAAAAGAGTCAATTTTTTTTTTATAATTTTCAATTTAGCACATATGACCAATTCTAAAGGACTCAAATATGGATCAAACAAATTTCACCCAAGTTGCTATAGGGACTCTAGAGAAATCCAAAATTTCACAATTCATGGTAAAAACTCTTAGAGAAGAAACTTAGTAAGTAAAAGCAACATGTTTCGTCAAGTTTTCATTTAAAGCTTTCAAATTTTTCATATTTTAATAAGCTTAGTATGATAAGTGGACTTGCACATATCTAAGCGAGTGATTTTCTTCAAAAGATATAGCACGCGCTGTTGATTGAGGGGTTGCTCTAGCTTGACCGGGTGCACGATTTCCTCCTAGAGCCGGTGCCTTGACAGGTGTTGTTCCGAGGTTAAAGCGAACTGGCGTGATGCCTCCCTTCTGTGGACACCTATTAAAAAAGTGCCCTGGCTCATTGCATGTATAGCATCTTTTCACTGCAGACTGCTGACTCTCTCCTGGCACATTGCTGCCTTGTGCTGGTGTCTGAAAATTCTGATTGGCAGGGTGAGGTGCAGGGGTTGATGTCTTATTCACGGCTGGTGGTTGGAATCTGGCAAACTGTTGTGGTGACATTCTCAAACGTAGGTGGTTTGGACGTCCACCCTGATTAGTCATCAAGCGCTTACGGTTTTCACCCAGCTCTTTGCGCTTATCCTCTAGAATCAAAGCTTTATTAACTAGCTCCTGAAAATCTGAGAAATTGTGGGTGATTAGTCCCACCTGCAGTCCTGAATTCAGCCCCTTCATGAAACGAGACTGCCTAGCTTTATCTGTCGTTACATCATCAGGGGCATAACGAGCTAACTGGGTAAACTTATTCAGATACTCAGCCATTGGCTGGCCTCCTTGTTTCAGAGCCCTAAATTCTTCCTTCTTGAGATCCATCATTCCCTCTGGAACATGGTATTGGCGGAAAGCAGTAGTAAACTCCTCCCAAGTAATCTCCTGCGGGGCTCCATGCGCGGCACAGTAATTCTCCCACCATTCTGCGGCGGTTCCTTCCAGTTGATGAGAGGCATAGAGCACCTTCTCATTGCCCTCACACTGAGTAATATGCAGCTTCTTCTCAATGGTCCTAAGCCAGTCATCGGCTTCCAAAGGATTAACTTTCACAGCAAAGGTTGGCGGCCGAGTCCTCATGAAATCTGACAACTTGGAGTAAGGTCGAGGTCCACCATTGTTGTTCTGAGCTGCATGGTTGTTGTTGGTTGCTACTACATTGGTCATCTGTTGCATCTGCTGCATCATAGTCTGCATTAGTTGAGTCTGCGCGGCAAGAAACGCTCCCAAATTCTGCATGTCCACTGGCGGTGGTGGTTGAGGATGGCCTCCATCATTGTTGTTGTCATTCTGGCGCAGTCCACTTCCTGAAGCACCGTTGGTTCCGCGAGTATTCACCATCTGATGATTGCCTCTTGGGTTAGGAAAGGTAGATATAACATAGATAAGAAGCAAGAATTTCTAAAGCGGGGGAAGATAGGTTATACCCAAACTGAAATAATTCTTTATTTATTCTTGGTATGGCTGCTTATTTAAGCCTACAAGCTTTGCAACACATACTGCACACCCAGCATTACAAAGAAGCAAACTAAATACGAAACCTTAACGTAAACTAAAGAGGTAAAGACTAACTTAAAGACGCGACTCAACACTCGAGTCTCAATACAACTCTAAGACTGATCCTCCTCGGGCTCCCACTCTCGCTCCTCGGGATCCTCCTCTGACTCCTCCTCAGCTGGCTCCTGAGCTCCTCGGGTCACGCGCTCCAACTCATCCTCGACCCCCTCTAGGGCCTCTCCTAGCTCGGTGATCATTCCGATGGCTGCAGCACGGGTCTCCTCAAGCTCCTGCTCCGTCACTCTGAGTGCCTCGTACACAGTCTCCAGCTCCTGAGTAGTCTCTCTCATATGCTCCTCCTGGGCAAGGGCGAACTCCGCAAGGTGTACCGCGGTAGCACACTCGTTCTCCACGATCCGTCGGCGTCGGCATGCTTGCACATCAGGGTGAAGTCGAAACACTGAGTCGTGAAGCTCATCGGCGTAGTCGCGGCAAATACGGCGAAGAGCAAGTCGAGCAACCTCTTGAATCGCAACCTCGTACGAGAATCTTCTGGCGGAGATGTTGATTGGCCTGCTAGCTTCCTCATTTTCCCGAGCGTAGATAATCAGCTTGCAAATAAAACCTCGGTAAACACCATTAACCGACCCATTGCCTCCTCGGTAAAGCGGGCGATAAAAGCCTCCAAGCGTCGAAGAACTCTCCACATCTCCATGGCGTAGCCGCGGTGACTCCTCAAAGGTTGGAGCGATCGGCATCTGCTCCACAAGAACTTTGAATAAGTTCTCCACCGAAGCAGTAAGTAGAACGATAAATTCAGCAAAGGCGAGAAGTAGAGAATGAGATGAGTTGAGAGTGTTTTATTAGTCAACTTTAAATTTTTCTTTAGAAAATAGTTTTGGACACACCTAGGACACCTCCATGCTATCTAGGGCCAAGACCTACAGTCAGTATGCTCTGATACCACCTCTGTAAGGACCGAATCCAGATTGAACCCTTTGTGTTTACCGCACTATTCCCAGGATCAATGCTAGTGCACACAGCTCAACATCGGTACATATCACATCATACTCAACGATAATAGAAATAGTAGTTCATTTATTGATATAGCTAAGTATATGATTTTATGACCGACTTACATTATTAAGCCACGCAGGCAAGATGGAAATATAAGCTAATAATTAGCGTGGAAAGTAGAAAGCGTAGATAGCTCATCAGTTCACCACAGGCAACCGAAAAGGCTCGGACCCTAATGACTCGCGTCCTCTTGGAACTCCTCCTCCAACACAGGTGTAGATTCTTCGACTGTTGATTATTGTTGTTGGCAAGGGTGAGTACTTAAAGCACTCAACAAGTTGTGCCTGAGAATGTAATTCTATGTAACTATATGTAAGGCTTATTCAATGGATAGGCTATCATGGCTATTTTGCAATAAGCAGCATTTATGAACAAATATAATAAATAGATTGTAAAGACTGTAAAACAAATAACAATACATAGATTTAGTATTTCTCAAGTAAACCAAGTTTCCAATTCTAAGTCAAATTCCATCTTCCACATGGCATTCCGCCATCCCAACCAAGTTGTCCATTTCATTAAGCTAACCCTTAACTGTAATTCCCGAGCATTGCTCAATACATGACACGGCTATCCGAATAGTTTCACACTCTGCAGAGGTTATGCACTTTACCCACGTGATACAACCAAACACCACCAAGGCGAGTGATTATAACAAAGCCTTTACAATGCGCTGGCTTAACTCGGTACCACCCGCTAAGGTTTCAACACTGGTGGGACTGGTTACCGCATCCAGGGCCCCCCTCTTGCGCCATGTGAATTACTCCATAACTCGGGAACTCACACCGACCACGATAGTACCAAAATTAAGACATTGCAAATTAATCAGCTAGGCTAGCCCATACCAGACATGTGGTTGCATGATTGACTCAGGTCAAAGGCTTGCAAGGTTAAGTCCTTAGAGTGATCAAGGCAAGACATCCACATACCCTCTGCCCATCGGGTCCACCTTGGCATACTCGCCCCTTGTCACTTGCCCCAATCTAAGTGATTATCACCCAAGTTGATTACCATGCACCACGTGCCATCAACAATTCAACATCGTTGCGTGACATGACTCGCCACAACAACTCAATCTCATCGTGTGATCCCACATGACACACAAGTTCATAACATTGTTCTATATTCCATTAATCAAAATTAATTATCAATGATTCTGACACATGTGATGACGTGGCATGGCTAAGCGACTAATACGGACTAACCATCCCATGTTGATTATAATTACTAACCAACTATAATGAACCAACCTAGAGTGACAATGGATCATGGCATACAATTGACAAGGTAGGATATAAATCAATCTGGTATATTAGCTAAGCCCAATCTAATTTGAAACAATTGTATACTTGAAATAATATGCAATAGGGTAAAACAAATATAGCAATTTTATAAACATGGGTTCAACATGATCAAAGCACAACTTGCCTTGGAATAGGTCCTGCTCTTGATCCGGAGCTTGCTCTTGAGTTGCTGCATCTTCCTCCGAAACATCGCACAATTCAACGTCTACGCGTACCGAAGGAGAAAAGCAAATAAATACCAAAACAGAGAGAAAATAAACTCCAAAAATCAATTAAAATTTACCATTAAATAGATCTCAATTTTACAAATTTTTAGAAATTTGAATCACTCAAATCCGAGTTAAAACGCAAAAGATATAGCCTTTTGGAGTTTAAATAAATATTGAAAATACAGAAAATTAGAAATTCGGAATTAACAGAAATATTTTTAAACCGAAAAACCGATTTATTGCGCAAGCGTGACATCATGCTGACGTCAGCCCTGGCCTGCTCCAACCGGAGCTTGACACGTGGTCCCGGTCCATGGACTCGGTCCACGGGATCGATCTGGTCCTCCGTGGACCTAGCCCATGCGACCACGTATCTCGGCGTGTGGGCCGCGGCGGCCGGTGGGCGCCAGCTGCTTGCGCTATCGGCGTGCCACGCTGCGCCCACGCCGCTCGATCCGTCGGCATCCACGTGGGCGACACGCGGCGACAAACTAGCAAGCCACGCCGACGGCGATGGCACGGGAACCTAGGGTCGTCGGTGGCGAAAACAAAGGGCACCCACAGATTCACTTAGATGAGATGAACACAATGACGCGATCCAACCTTGAGTCCCGGCACTGGTTCGACGGTGGCGAGGTCTTTTTACAATGGCGGCGGCCTCCACAGGGATCTTCTACTCCGGCGCTCTTCGGAAAGAACCAAGGTGCGCACGGCCTTCCTCTCGACGAGACGAATCTACTACCTTGGTTTCGCGCCTCGAGCTCCACGGACGACGGCGGAATCGAAGAAAAACGACGGCGGCGGTGCTCGGTGTTGGGTCTGAATTCCGGGTGAACAGCTTCGGCTCTCGGGCTACGCGCTTAGGGCTTTTGCTCACGGTCTCCTTGCGAACGCGGCGCGCCCCTTTTATAGCCCTAGGAGTCCGTGCCCTGCTGGCTTCCACCGCGGTGTCCATGGACGACACGGAGCTGGACTTGGAGTCCTCATCTGAGACGATGCACGAGGCCCCGACATGCGGCAGGACGAATGGCGAGGATTCCTCGCAATGCGGCTCCATCCGGGACGCCAACGGACCGCAACGGCCGAGATCTTCCAGAAGAAGTCAGCGGGCGCATGGAATGGGCGAGCGAGTAATGGGCTCGGCCGCTCGCTACTCGTTTTAAAAAAAAAGGATTTCCCATTTAAATTAATTACAGAAATTCATCTAATTAATTTTAGGCAATTAAATTATTAGGGAAAATCCAAGAAAATTCTCAAAAATACTTTGAGACATTCTGGACTCAAATAAAATATTTTTGGCAAAACTTTTGTTTTAACTTTGCATAAATTTAATTAGTTTTGGACAAAGGACCAATATACTTAATTTTTAATTAATTCCAATAAATCCATAAAAATCCAAATAAATTCCAGAAAATCATAAAATGTACAAATGACAATAAAATAATATTTGGACGAAATTTGGGATGTTACAAACCTCCCCCCCTTAACAGAATCTCGACCCCGAGATTCAAGGCAAACTAGAGAATAGGTTTGGAAACTCTGACTTCAAATCTTCTTCACGCTCCCAGGTTGCTTCACTTTCGGAATGATTGCTCCACTAAACTCTGCAAAAGCGAATAGACTTGCTTCTAGTCTTGCGCTCCATAACATCCAAAATTCTGACTGGCTGCTCCTTGTATGTCAAATCTTCCTGCAGCTCTATTGCGTCCAACGGGGTTTGTTCTGCTGGCACTCTGAGACATTTCTTAAATTGTGACACATGAAACACGTCGTGCACTCCTGCCAAAGACTGAGGCAATTCCAACTGATAGGCCACCTCTCCTCGACGGCTTAAAATTTTGAACGGACCAACATATCTTGGTGCAAGCTTCCCTTTCACGTGAAACCTTTTAACACCCTTAAGAGGGGTAACCCTGAGATACACATAATCCTCTGGCTCGAAACTCAAATCTTGGCGTCGGTTATCGGCGTAACTCTTTTGCCTTGGTGTGCTATCTTCAACCTCTCTCGATCATCGCAACTTGATTTTACGCTTCCTTGAGAATATCGGTCCAAACACCAAATGCTCTCCGTCTCATTCCAATTTAGCGAGTCGACAAACACGTCCGTACAATGCCTCAAGCGGTGACATCTGCAAGCTAGCTTGATAGCTATTATTGTAACTAAATTACGCATCGGCAAACATTTATCCCAAGGCGTAGCATAAGCTAAAGCACAAGCTCTCAATATATCTTCTAAAATCGATTTACAGTTCATCGACCATCCGTCTGCGGGTGATCGCCCGTCTTGAAATTGAAGAGTTCCCATTGCTTCATGCAACTTGTTCCAAAATCTTGAGGTGAATTGGGTACCTCATGCGACACAATCTTTTGGGCACCCCATGCAAACATACAATCCTTGACATATATAACTCTGCTAAACGATCTCCTGAGTAGGTGGTCTTCACTGGGATAAAATGAGCAACCTTGGTCAGGCGATCCACAATGACCCAAATAGAATCATAACCTCTCTGAGTCTTAGGTAAACCGGTGATAAAGTCCATTCCGATTTCTTCCCATTTCCATTCCAGAATTTTCAACGGCTGCAACAACCCAGCTGGTCTTTGATGCATAGCTTTTACTCTCTGACATACATCACATAGAGCAACATGCTCAGCTACTTCACGTTTCATATTAGGCCACCAGAATCTCTCCTTCAAATCTTGATACATTTTAGCACTTCCTGGATGAATCGAGTACTTTGAATCGTGGGCTTCTTCAAGAATCAGCTGCTTCAGCTCCTTTTTATCCGGCACGCAAATTCGGCCTTTGAAGAACATAGTTCCCTGCTCATCTAGAGTGAAATCCACAGCTAGGCCTTCCTCCTTTTTAGCCTTGATCTTAGAAATTTTATCATCATCCTTCTGGCCTTCTCTAATCTGATCCTCCAGCGTTGGTTTTACCTCCAGCACAGCTACCATTCCTTGCGGAACAACTTCCAACCTTAGCTTCTGAAATTCCTTGCATAGTTCTGGTTGATCCTCTATTGACAACGTATTTGCGCTATGACTCTTCCGACTCAGAGCATCTGCTACTACATTGTCTTTTCCGGGGTGATAGTGGATTCCCACATTATAATCCTTGATTAACTCTAGCCACCTTCGTTGTCTCATATTAAGATCTGCTTGAGTGAATATGTACTTCGGGCTCTTATGGTCCGTATATATCTCACATCTATTCCCTATGAGATAATGACGCCATATCTTCAAAGCATGCACTACGGCAGCTAATTCCAAATCATCGTTGGATAGTTCACTTCATGCGGCCTCAAGCTGTCTTGCGCGCATAGGCAACCACTTTACCATTCTCGCATTAACACGCATCCGGGCCTTGCTTGAGGCATCATAATAGATGTCAAATCCATTACGCACATCCGCAACACTAATCGGGTGTCGTCAAGCGCTTCTTCAGTTCCATAAAACTTTCCTCGCACTCCGGCGTCCATGCAAACTTCTTCTCTTTCTTCAACAACTGCGTCAGGGGTTTAGCAATCATTGAGAATCCTTCTATGAACCGGCGGTAGTATCCGGCCATTCGAAAACTATCGATCCGAGTAACCGACTTGGTTGCTCCCAATGTATTTCTTCGTCCACTTTGCTTGGGTCAGCGCAACTCCTTTAGTAGTCATTACGTGACCAAGGAATTCAACTTTCTCTTTCCAAAATTCACACTTGCTGAACTTAGCGTACAGCTGATGCTCTCGCAGTCTCTCTAAAACCATCCTCAGATGTTCTGCATGCTCTTCCTCTGTCTTTGAGAAAACTAGGATATCATCTATAAAGACTACGACAAACTTATCCAAATACTCCATGAAAACCTTATTCATCATGTTCATGAAATATGCAGGGGCATTCGTCAATCCAAATGACATTACTGTGAACTCATAGTGTCCATATCGCGTAGAAAACGCAGTCTTAGGCACATCCTCCGCTCAGATCTTCAACTGATGGTATCCTGAACGAAAATCTATTTTGGAGAAAACTCCGGCTCCCCTTAACTGATCAAATAAATCATCGATCCTGGGCAACGGATACTTATTTTTGATCGTTACCTCATTAAGTGCACGATAATCAATGCACATCCTAAGACTTCCATCCTTCTTACGAACAAACAAAACCGGTGCTCCCCATGGTGATGAACTTGGCCTAATGAAACCCTTCTCTTGCAGTTCCTCAATCTGCTTTTTCATTTCCACTAACTCATCGGTAGACATCCGATAAGGTCTCTTTGATATCGATGCTGTGCCTGGTGCTAACTCGATAACAAACTCGATATCGCGGTCTGGTGGCAACCCTGGTAAATCTTCTGGAAACACATCCGGGTATTCTCGGACTACTGGCACATCTTCTATGCTGATGGCTTGCACGCTGTTGACCACTAATTGCCCATCACGAACTGCAGTCGCTTGAAATTCTACCTTCTTGCCACTAGGGCCTTCCAGAGATACAATCCTCCAGCCACAATCCAAAATGGCCTTATGCTTAGACAGCCAATCCATTCCAAGGATAACATCTAGGGACTGAGCCTCTAACAAGATAAGATTCGCTAGAAATTCTATCCCGTCCATAAGTAACTTAGCTCCCAAACACCCAAGGCTAGATCTAAGCTCCGATCTTGGGGCTTGGACTAAGAGCACACACTTAAGATTCACCACTTTAAATCCATTCTTGGTTGTAAAACTTTGAGAAACAAACGAATGCGAAGCTCCAGAATCAAACAAAACTGTAGCGGGTACTGAGTTAACCAGAAACTTACCCAGTACGACGTCTGTAGCCTCTTGAGCTCCATCCGCGGTGATGTGGTTGATCCTACCATGCTGTTTGTTGATTGAGGGTTGCTCTAGCTTGGCCGGTGTGCGATTTCCTCCTAGAGCGGTGCCTTGGCGGTGTTGTTCCGAGGTTAAAGCGAGCGGCGTGATGCCTCCATACGTGGACACCTATTAAAAAGTGCCTGGCTCATTGCATGTATAGCATCTTTTCACTGCAGATGCGACTCTCTCTGGCGCATTCTTTGCCTTGTCTTTGGTGTCTGAAAATTACGATTGGCGGGGTGAGGTGCGAGGGTTGATGTCTTATTCACGGTGGTGGTTGGAATCGGCAAGCTGTTGTGGTGACATTCTCAAGCGTAGGTGGTTTGGGCGCCCCACCGATTAGTCATCAAGCGCTACGGTTTCACCCACTCTTTGCGCTTATCCTCTAGAATCAAAGCTTTATTAACTAGCTCCTGAAAATCTGGGAAATTGTGGGTGATTAGTCCCACCTGCAGTCCTGAATTTAGCCCCTTCATGAAACGAGACTGCCTAGCTTTATCTGTCGTTACATCATCAGGGGCATAACGAGCTAACTGGGTAAACTTATTCAGATACTCAGCCATTGGCTGGCCTCCTTGTTTCAGAGCCCTAAATTCTTCCTTCTTGAGATCCATCATTCCCTCTGGAACATGGTATTGGCGGAAAGCAGTAGTAAACTCCTCCCAAGTAATCTCCTGCGGGGCTCCATGCGCGGCGCAGTAATTCTCCCACCATTCTGCGGCGGTTCCTTCCAGTTGATGAGAGGCATAGAGCACCTTCTCATTGCCCTCACACTGAGTAATATGCAGCTTCTTCTCAATGGTCCTAAGCCAGTCATCGGCTTCCAAAGGATTAACTTTCACAGCAAAGGTTGGCGGCCGAGTCCTCATGAAATCTGACAACTTGGAGTAAGGTCGAGGTCCACCATTGTTGTTCTGAGCTGCATGGTTGTTGTTGGTTGCTACTACATTGGTCATCTGTTGCATCTCTTTGCATCATAGTCTGCATTAGTTGAGTCTGCGCGCAAGAAAGCGCTCCCAAATTCTCGCATGTCCTTTGGCGGTGGTGGTTGAGGATGGCCTCCATCATTGTTGTTGTCATTCAGCGCGATCCACTTCTGAAGCACCGTTGGTTCATGAGTATTCACCATCTGATGATTGCCTCTTGGGTTAGGAAAGGTAGATATAACATAGATAAGAAGCAAGAATTTCTAAAGCGGGGGAAGATAGGTTATACCCAAACTGAAATAATTCTTTATTTATTCTTGGTATGGCTGCTTATTTAAGCCTACAAGCTTTGCAACACATACTGCACACCCAGCATTACAAAGAAGCAAACTAAATACGAAACCTTAACGTAAACTAAAGAGGTAAAGACTAACTTAAAGACGCGACTCAACACTCGAGTCTCAATACAACTCTAAGACTGATCCTCCTCGGGCTCCCACTCTCGCTCCTCGGGATCCTCCTCTGACTCCTCCTCAGCTGGCTCCTGAGCTCCTCGGGTCACGCGCTCCAACTCATCCTCGACCCCCTCTAGGGCCTCTCCTAGCTCGGTGATCATTCCGATGGCTGCAGCACGGGTCTCCTCAAGCTCTGCTCCGTCACTCACGAGTGCCTCGTACCACGTCTCCGGCTCTGAGTAGTCTCTCTCATATGCTCCTCCTGGGCAAGGGCGAACTCCGCAAGGTGTACCGCGGTAGCACACTCGTTCTCCACGATCCGTCGGCGTCGGCATGCTTGCACATCAGGGTGAAGTCGAAACACTGAGTCGTGAAGCTCATCGGCGTAGTCGCGGCAAATACGGCGAAGAGCAAGTCGAGCAACCTCTTGAATCGCAACCTCGTACGAGAATCTTCTGGCGGAGATGTTGATTGGCCTGCTAGCTTCCTCATTTTCCCGAGCGTAGATAATCAGCTTGCAAATAAAACCTCGGTAAACACCATTAACCGACCAGCTGCCTCCTCGGTAAAGCAGACGATAAAAGCCTCCAAGCGTCTGAAGAACTCTCCACATCTCCATGGCGTAGCCGCCAGCTGACTCCTCAAAGGTTGGAACGATCGGCATCTGCTCCACAAGAACTTTGAATAAGTTCTCCACCCGAAACGGTAAGTAGAACGATAAATTCAGCAAAGGCGAGAAGTAGAGAATGAGATGAGTTGAGAGTGTTTTATTAGTCAACTTTAAATTTTTCTTTAGAAAATAGTTTTGGACACACCTAGGACACCTCCATGCTATCTAGGGCCAAGACCTACAGTCAGTATGCTCTGATACCACCTCTGTAAGGACCCGAATCCACTGATTCGAACCCACTGTGTTTACCGCACTATTCCCAGGATCAATGCTAGTGCACACAGCTCAACATCGGTACATATCACATCATACTCAACGATAATAGAAATAGTAGTTCATTTATTGATATAGCTAAGTATATGATTTTATGACCGACTTACATTATTAAGCCACGCAGGGCAAGACTGGAAATATAAGCTAATAATTAAGCAGCGGAAAGTAGAAAACGTAGATAGCTCATCAGTTCACCACAGGCAACCGAAAAGGCTCGGACCCTAATGACTCGCGTCCTCTTGGAACTCCTCCTCCAACACAGGTGTAGATTCTTCGACTGTTGATTATTGTTGTTGGCAAGGGTGAGTACTTAAAGCACTCAACAAGTTGTGCACAGAATGTAATTCTATGTAACTATATGTAAGGCTTATTCCAATGGATAGGCTATCATGGCTATTTTGCAATAAGCAGCATTTATGAACAAATATAATAAATAGATTGTAAAGACTGTAAAACAAATAACAATACATAGATTTAGTATTTCTCAAGTAAACCAAGTTTCCAATTCTAAGTCAAATTCCATCTTCCACATGGCATTCCGCCATCCCAACCAAGTTGTCCATTTCATTAAGCTAACCCTTAATGTAATTCCGAGCATTGCTCAATACATGAAGCACGGCTATCAGAATAGTTTCACACTCTGCGGAGGTTATGCACTTTACCCCGTGATACAACCAAACACCACCAAGGCGAGTGATTATAACAAAGCCTTTACAATGCGTTGGCTTAACTCGGTACCACCGCTAAGGTTTCAACAACGGTGGGACTGGTTACGCATCGAGGCCCCCTCTTGCGCCATGTGAATTACTCCATAACTCGGGAACTCACACCGACCACGATAGTACCAAAATTAAGACATTGCAAATTAATCACTAGGCTAGCCCATACGGACATGTGGTTGCATGATTGACTCGGTCAAAGGCTTGCAAGGTTAAGTCCTTAGAGTGATCAAGGCAAGACATCCACATACCCTCTGCCCATCGGGTCCACCTTGGCATACTCGCCCCTTGTCACTTGCCCCAATCTAAGTGATTATCACCCAAGTTGATTACCATGCACCACGTGCCATCAACAATTCAACATCGTTGCGTGACATGACTCGCCACAACAACTCAATCTCATCGTGTGATCCCACATGACACACAAGTTCATAACATTGTTCTATATTCCATTAATCAAAATTAATTATCAATGATTCTGACACATGTGATGACGTGGCATGGCTAAGCGACTAATACGGACTAACCATCCCATGTTGATTATAATTACTAACCAACTATAATGAACCAACCTAGAGTGACAATGGATCATGGCATACAATTGACAAGGTAGGATATAAATCAATCTGGTATATTAGCTAAGCCCAATCTAATTTGAAACAATTGTATACTTGAAATAATATGCAATAGGGTAAAACAAATATAGCAATTTTATAAACATGGGTTCAACATGATCAAAGCACAACTTTCCTTGGAATAGGTCCTGCTCTTGAGTTGCTGGATCTTCCTCCGAAACGTCGCACAATTCAACGTCTACGCGTACCGAAGGAGAAAAGCAAATAAATACCAAAACAGAGAGAAAATAAACTCCAAAAATCAATTAAAATTTACCATTAAATAGATCTCAATTTTACAAATTTTTAGAAATTTGAATCACTCAAATCCGAGTTAAAACGCAAAAGATATAGCCTTTTGGAGTTTAAATAAATACTGAAAATACAGAAAATTAGAAATTCGGAATTAACAAAAATATTTTTAAACCGAAAAACCGATTTATTGCGCAAGCGTGACGTCATGCTCACGTCAGCCCTGGCCTGGTCCAACCGGAACTTGACACGTGGTCCCGGTCCATGGACTCGGTCCACGGGATCGATCTGGTCCTCCGTGGACCTAGCCCATGCGACCACGTATCTCTGACGTGTGGGCCCGCGCGTCGCTGACTGGACGCCACTGCGTTGCTTACCGACGTGCCACGCCTGCGCCACGTCGCTGCTCGATCCGATCTGGCATCCACGTGGGCGACACGCGGCGACAAACTAGCAAGCCACGCCGACGGCGATGGCACGGGAACCTAGGGTCGTCGGCGGCGAAAACAAAGGGCACCCACAGATTCACTTAGATGAGATGAACACAATGGCGCGATCAACCTTGAGTCCGACCTTTGGTTCGGCGGTGGCGAGTCTTTTACAATGGCGGCGGCCTCACGAGGATCTTCTACTCGGCGCTCTTGGAAAGAACCAAGGTGCGCACGGCCTTCCTCTCGACGAGACGAATCTACTACCTTGGTTTCGCGCCTCGAGCTCCACGGACGACGGCGGAATCGAAGAAAAACGACGGCGGCGGTGCTCGATGTTGGGTGCGAATTCGGGTGAGCGACTTGGCTCTCGGGCTCTGGCGCTTAGGGCTTTTGCTCACGGTCTCTAGCGAACAGCGGCGCCCTTTATAGCCCTAGGAGTCCGTGCCTGCGCTTCCACCGCAGTGTCCATGGCCGACACGGAGTGGACTTGGAATCCTCATCAGAGATGATGCGAGGCCCGACACGGCGGGGCGAATGGCGAGGATTCCTGCAACGCGGCTCCATCCGGGGCGCCAGCGGACCGCAATGCACCGAGATCTTCCGAAGAAGTCGTGGGCGCCTTGAATGGGCGAGCGAAGTAATGGGCTCCGGCCCGCTACTGCTACTCGTTTTAAAAAAAAAAGAATTTCCCATTTAAATTAATTACAAAGATTCATCTTATTAGTTTTAGGCAATTAAATTATCAGGGAAAATCCAAGAAAATTCTCAAAAATACTTTGAGACATTCTGGACTCAAATAAAATATTTTTGGCAAAACTTTATTTTAACTTTGCATAAATTTAATTAGTTTTGGACAAAGGACCAATATACTTAATTTTTAATTAGTTCCAATAAATCCATAAAAATCCAAATAAATTCCAGAAAATCATAAAATGCACAAATAACAATAAAATAATATTTGGACGAAATTTGGGATGTTACATCCGGTCTCGAAGCAGTGAGGTACAAGAGGGAGCCGATCATGCTCCGAAACTCCTTTTGATCAGCAGGCTCACCATCCTCATTCGGCTCGAGGATAACAGTGGTGGCCATAGGAGTCATCACCGGCTTCCCATCAGATATATCGAAGTGCCTCAGGAGGTCACGGGTATACTTTCCTTGATGCAAGAAAGTACCCTCGCGAGTCTACTTGATTTGGAAGCCAAGAAAGTAGCTCAACTCGCCCATCATACTCATCTCAAACTTTGTGCTTATCACCTCAAAAACTGAGACACAAGCGAATGAGATGAGCCACCAAAAATGATATCGTCCACATAAATCTGGATCAGCAGAAAATACGACTCATGGTGTCTGATGAATAGAGTCTTGTCTACTACGCCCATTTTGAAGTCATGGCTAAGAAGATAAGACTTGAGCCTCTCATACCATGCTCTGGGGGTCTGCTTGAGTCCATACAGAGCTTTGGAAAGCTTGTATACATGACTCGGAAACTTGGGGTTCTCAAATCCTGGAGGTTGCTTGACATAAACCTCTTCCTCAATATAGGCATTGAGAAATGCACTCTTGACATCCATTTGATAGAGTTTGAAGCTCCGGGATGCAGAGAATGCAAGCAGGATCCTAATAGCCTCTAGTCTAGCTACAGGGGCAAAGATCTCCTCAAAGTCAAGACCCTCAACCTGAG
Source organism: Otatea glauca (assembly GCA_036346275.1). NCBI lineage: Eukaryota > Viridiplantae > Streptophyta > Magnoliopsida > Poales > Poaceae > Otatea > Otatea glauca. Next base: position 28,250,448 of record CM070719.1, read on the forward strand.
AAAGGCCTTGTGCAACTAGCCTAGCCTTGTTGCGAATGACAACCCCATCCTCACTCTGCTTGTTTTTGAACACCCACTTGGTCCCAATGACATTATGACTAGATGGACGTTCTACAAGCTGCCAGACTTTGTTCCTCTCGAAGTTTTCAAGTTTCTCATGCATAGCATTAGTCCAAGACTTGTCAGATAATGCATAAGTCACATCCTTCGGCTCAAACGAGGCAACAAAGGTAGAGTGAAGGCAGAAACTGGATAAACCTGATTTTGAGCGAATGACCCGCTCAAATAGATCGCCAATGATCTGATCAGGTGGATGAGAACGCTGAAAATGACGGGGAGGTCCAAAAGCAGAAGTGGCCTCTACCTCATGCAGAGAAGAGGTAGGAGCAGAGCCACTAACTGCAGGAGAGTCAGAATGCAAGGGCTGGCCTTCCTGATGTTCAGAAATAGAAACAGGAGGCACCTCAGGTGTAGAGGGGACTGGATCAGGTGGAATACCATCATCTCCATCATCCTCATCCTCTACAAAGATGGTCTCGGAGGAAGAAGAGGAGCCTGAAATGTCAGGTCTAGCTCCTGGGCTAGCCTCATCAAAGGTCACTTCACAGGTCTCTATGATCCTATGCGCATCGTAACTCCAGACCCTATAGCTACGAGAAGAAGACGAATAACCCATAAAGATACCATCAGAAGAACGAGACTCAAACTTATCCAGGTTACCAGACTTCAAAATAAAACACTTGCAACCAAACACACGAAAATGAGAAACACTTGGCTTTCGCCCATACCTCAACTCGTAAGAAGTGCGGTGCAAATGTGCTCTCAAGAATACACGATTAGAAACATGGCAAGCAGTAGCTATAGCCTCAGCCCAAAACTTCTTAGGATTACTGTACTCATCTAGCATCATCCTGGCCATCTCTAACAGGGTCCTGTTCTTCCTTTCCACTACGCCATTTTGCTGAGGGACGTAGGGAGAGGAGAACTGTTGCTCTAAACCAGACTCCACACAGAAACTCTCAAAATAGGAGTTCTTGAACTCCGTGCCATTATCACTGCGAATAGCTCATAGGGCACCGAGGAGCTCAAAAGACAACCTATGAACCAAACCCCTAAAATGGGTAAAAGTCTCATCCTTCGAGAACATGAAGAACACCCAAAAGTACCTCGAAAAATCATCAACAATGACAAGAACATACGACTTCCCACCCACTGACTGCACTCTAGCTGGACCAACAGTGTCCATATGTAAAAGCTGTCCTGGTGCATCAGTCATCACAACAGTGACTGGAGGATGAGAAGCAGCAACCATCTTGCCATGTCGGCAAGGAGAGCAAACTAAGTCTTTGACCATTTTGAGTTTGGGCAAACCACGAATGAGATCGTGGCTGCTAACTCGAGTCAAATGATCAAATCCAATGTGACCAAGTCTCCTATGCCAGAAGGAGAGATCACGGGACTCTGAAGCAATCAAACAATGGAGAGAGTCTCTAGAAGAAGCAGAAAAATCAGCACGAAATACTCTCCCATATCTAAAAATCCCGCAAACTAACCCTCCTGAAGAATCGAGGATTCTACAGGCGCTACTCTTAAAACTCACCTCGAAAGAGTCATCAATAAGCTGAGAAACAGAAAGCAAATTGTATTGCAGCTTACTTACTAAGGCAACATCTTTAAGAATGAAATTGTCATTAATGCAAATGGTACCTTTAGCAATGACTTTACCTGAAGAAGCATCCTCGAAAGTGTTCAACTCATCACCGGGGGCTCGGACTAGGGAAGAGAACCATCGATAATCTCCGGTCATATGACGAGAACAACCGGAGTCGACAATCCAAACATCTCCCTTCCCCATCCGACGAACCTGATCAAGACACAAGAGAGAAAGATGACTCAGTACTGGGATAGAGTGAGACTTAGGAACCAAAAGCGAACCATCGACACCTCAGTACGATCCACGAGAAGAAGGCGGACTCGAGTGTCTCTCGACGTTAACCCTAACAAGATCGGTAGCAACTCTAGTAGATGATCTAGGAGCTGGCGGGTTGGCTGCCGTGGTGCAAAAGCGAACCACCCGGTGAAGCTGCCTAAAACTCCTACGAAAACACCTCACGCCGCGATATCTACCTCGATGAGAAAAGCGAGGAATATCAAGAGGACGGCGGAAAAGCCCGACTCTGAACAGCTCGGGACTAAAACTCGAAGAACTAGCATGAAAACCGAGTCTTGGACGCTGCCCAAAAACAGGCAACTTTCTAACCTGTCTAGAAGCAGTGTGTGCCTTAGGAGCACTCAAAGTCTGGGGATGACCCTGAATACCCCTAAGAGCAGCAACACGCTCACGTCGAGTGATCTTGGCGCGCCTGAAGCAAATATCTACTCGGTGACCATCTTTCTTACAGAAGGTGCACGTGTACTTCGCCTTGCTAGAGACAGAAGCAATAGGAGTAACACCCTTCTGGTCAGAAGTTCTATGGACAACCCCAGCAGACCTAAACACGGTGGTGCTCACTCTGGGAGCTACCACAATCTCACCACTCTTGGAGCAACGCACAATGGTGGGAGGATGCGCCCAAGCGTGCTCCAAGGGATCAAATCCTAGACCTTGATTGAATCTACTAATCTTGGATTGGTCTAGAATAAGATTGAGCTTCTTCTTACCTCCTACAAACTTCTCGAGAGTACTCATAATATACTGGCAATCTCGGAAGAAAGAGGCACAAGAAGAACAGGGGGAAGAAGAAGAAGAACTAGAAAGATGAGCTCTCTCAGCACGTGCATTTTTCTCTCTCAGCACGGCTGCCTCAATCTTGAGGGCCTCACAAGAAACACAAGACGCATTTCTAATTCTATGGGCTTGGTCTTCTAATTTCTTCCTAAGCTCGACATTGATTTTATCCATGTCCCCCTCAATCATAGAACATCGCAAGCAACTTTCTTGTGACTTATATAGTAAGTCCTTAGCAAGATTAGCACACTTGATATTTAAGGATTTATTGTCAAGTTTTAGTTGCCTACAGCCCACACATGAGCTGACTGGGTCCTTAGAAGCATGCATTTCAAATTCATTGTTTCTAGAAGAAAGCTTCCTAAGGTGATTGCTCATGGCATCAATTTCGACAAGCAATATAAGGCAATTAGAGCATGATGGAGTAGAGTGAGCACGAAGAAAATTAGCATCTAGTGGAATAGCATCAACATAATCATCGCTAGCATTCTTCAACCTAAGACTATCTAGTTCAGATAACACACTATCATGCATAGTCCTTAGGTTCTCCAACTCCACAAGAAGTGCATCACACAAAGAACAGTCATCAGTGACTCGAGAGGGAGAAGATCTAAGAGAAGCTAACTCTCGAGTCAAGGTACCTACTTCCTTCTCTAGCTCCACACATCTAGCTCTAGCTCTAGCATGAAAATTTTCTAATTTGCAGAAAGTTTCATTGAGCTGGTCATAGGAGGGTACCTCTTAGAGTCATTTGCGAGCTCGGAGTTCTTGATCCGTTGGCGTCGGCCATGAAGCACATGCCGGAGAAGTCGTCGCTGCCTTTCTTCTCTTGCGGATCATCCTCGCCCTCGTCGCTCCATGTCTCCGTGTCGGAGAGATTGATGTCGTCAAGCGCGGCGAGGACGCGGTGGAAGAGCTTCTTGTTCTTGGACAAGTTGCGGTACTTCTTCTCACGTGCCGGCTGGAGAACTGGAGGCTTCTTTTTGCGGTTCTTGTCGATGTAGTCGTTCTTTGCCGAACCGCTGGTGTCGTTCTTTGACTTCTCCAGTTTGGGGCAATTAGCCCGAATGTGGTTGGGGCCACCACACTCGAAGCATGTGATCATGCCACCTCTCTTCCTCTATCTCACCCTCTTGTATGCATGAGAAGACTTGTGAGCAAAAAGAGCAAGCTTATTTTCTGGAAATTTTTCCAGTTGGTCATCGCTTAGCTCGCAAAGGGCAGAAAGAGAGAAACTAGTAGAAAGATCAAGGGAAGATCCAGTGGGATCAGTGACCAAGGCCATCGACTGTGATTTCGTCTTGCGAGAGACGACGTCGATCTCATGAGTCTTGAGACGGGAGTAAAGCCCATCAAGAGTCAAGGTCGACAAGTCGGTAGTGTCCTTGATGGTAGTCACTTTCATTTCCCAAACATGAAGATCGAGTGCGGTCAAGAAATGTCGAGCATTATCCGAGTCAGGGTATATGCAACCGACTGCTCGGAGGTCGCTCAAAATCTTCGTAAACCGACCAAAGCACTCATCAAAACTCTGACCAGCGTGTTGTTCAAACTTGTTGAACTCACGCTTGAACTGGTCCTGCCACACGGTCTTGATTTGAGTAGTGCCCTCAAGGTAAGCATCGAGGGTCACCCAAATCTCGTGAGCGGAACGGAGGTGAGAAATCCTATCATACTCACTGCAGCTAAGACCCTGTATGAGAATGTTCCTTGCCTTAGCGTTCGCCTCAACGTCAGCCATATTGTCGGTCATGACGTTTTCATCAGCAGGAACCTCATACGGGAGTTTCACCTTACGCCATATCGAAGCCACAGGCGATGATGTATGACTCCATCCGCGATTTCCAAAACGGAAAATCAACTCCAGCAAAAATAGGTGGCTTGGTGGAATACTTGTCCATCGCCATGGCTGTTGAGACCGATCAAGATCTATGAAAGAGCAAAACCGGCTCTGATATCAATTAAAAGACCGAGATGGCGATCAGAGGAGGGGTGAATGATCACAAAATAAAAATATATCCCTTAGGAGGATCACAAATGCAGATTTTCACCCAAAGAAACCAAGCCAAACCCCTAGATAATCAAATGGAAGCGAAAGAGTCAATTTCCAAGAAAATCAGCCTGAGGCCGGTGCTACCGCGCTCTAGGGCCGGTGCTACCAGTTTACTGTAGCTACTGTGAAATCAGGCAAATGAACAGCGATTTCAGCACGGGATCAAATGGGAGAATTGATGTATCTTTTGATCCGTTGATCCAAACTCAACCAAACTTGGTACATAAGGTCCTTGGGATGTCAAGAACTTATTCCAACCTTCAATCACAAGGATTGATGTCAAAGTTCAGACCTTTATGCCCGAGAACGAAGAACATAACAAGTTTCGACAAAAAATCGAAAGAACTTCGATCAAGGATTGCTCGTGGGGTTTTGATGATCAAAGTGATCTTGAATGACTTCCCACACGTCCCAGCAAGCAAGAGAACACAAAGAAACTCTAGGATATGCAATCTACAAGATCAAACATTCAAGAACGCAAAAGATCAACTTCTTGCAACAAGAACGCATGGATAGCCTAGATGATTGAAACAAAAATTTAGAAGTAGAATCATTCGTCAAACATCAACCTCAACAAAGATTCGTAAGCATGTAGAAGGAGAGGAGGCAAATCCAAATTGCGTAAATGTAAATTGCAAGAAAGTAAATACAGAATTTAAATTCCGCAGAGTAAATGAAACATGAACATAAATGGAGAACATTTCATTTCTGGAAGGAGAGGTTACAAAGCCTCACATTCATGTGGGCAAAGCTCAAAGGAGCATCAAAAACCTCAAAACCTTCAAGGGGGAAGGCTACCCCTCCACCCCTATTTATACAACTCTTGGGCCACCTACCACCCTTGGATGAGCCTCTAAACCCTAGAGCATCCATCAAGGGCTAGGATTAACCCACTCAACCAACCATGCAAGGGTTCACCCAAAACCCACCACACAAATAGGTTTTCTTGCATGGTTTTCAAAGCATACTAACTAGACCCGCTATCCTATCAACTAGACCGCAATCCGACGGCCCTCATCGATCCGAGCAGCATCTAGCTAGCATCACATCCATTCCTTGTCTTCATGGCTTGCACGGACTCCGTCTCCGATCATCTTCCGGCGATCCCTGACCGTCTGGACCTCCGACGCTCCTCGCCTAGTCCCGGCCATCCTTCGCCTCACCATGACCTAGCACCGTCTTCCTGCAACCATCAAAAACAAGGAAACTCCTCACATAGAAATGCCCACAAAGATGTGCAATAAATTTATCAAAGTCCACTCATAAAAATTCACTTTTACTTGAATTGGTCGGTTCTACCGCCCTTAGGCCGGTAGCACCGCCCATGGTGGACCAGAGCTATATCCTATATTAGTCGGATATAGGAATCACTCGGCCAAGACCCATGCAAATCCTAAAAAGGTCCCAAGATGGACCAGAGCTATATCCTACATCTATCGGATATAAGAATCACTCGGCCAAGACCCGCGCAAAACCTAAAAAGGTCCCAAGATGGACCAGAGCTATATCCTACATCAGTCGGATATAAGAATCATTCGGCCAAGACCCACGCAAAACCTAAAAAGGTCTCAAGATGGACCGGAGCTATATCCTACAGTAGTCGGATATAGATATCACTCGGCCAAAGGTCCATACAAGCTTCGCCAATCCATTTCAAATCAAACTCAAACAAAAGCATACTAAGCTTAAATTTAGTCAAATACTCATCACAAATCTGGGTAGACCTCCACATGGTCCTTCAGCTTGTTTGCAATTTGGAAAATCTGGAGATGGGCTTGTTGGTTATGTTGATTCTAACTATGCTGGTGACTTAGATAAGAGAAGATCTCTCACAGGTTATGTGTTCACTATTGGTGGTTGTGCTGTCAGTTGAAAAGCAAGCTTGCAAGCTACTGTTGCTCTTTCAACCACTGAAGCTGAATATATGGCTATTTCTGAAGCATGTAAGGAAGCTACTTGGTTGAGAGGTTTGTACACTGAGCTCAGCGGGATTACTTCTTGTGTTACTTTATTTTGTTACAGTCAAAGTGCTATTTACCTCAAAAAGGATCAGATGTATCATGAAAAAACAAACAACATTGATGTGTGGTATCATTACATTCGAGATGTCATTGCTCAAGGAGACATCAAAATATCCAAGATAAGTACTCATGATAATCCCGCTGATATGATGACAAAGTCAATTTCTGTTACTAAGTTTGAGCTATGCTCAAGCTTAGTTGGAGTTTCAGTTTAAGTCCTAGAGTCTTTTGGCGCCGGTGATATTTATTATTGAAGGGAGTTCAGTGATGATGTTTTTGCTGCAAGAGGGAATTCGTCTCAAGGTGGAGTTTGTTGGATATTGATTCGAATTTCTCTTTGGGCTTTAGGGGACGCCTTTAGTCCATATTTTGGTGTAGCCCGTTTTAGACTCGAGTCGCTTCATCCATCTATAAATACCTCTTGTAAGCTGCTGGGGAGAGTTAGACGCTCATTGTATACTCTAGCATTTGTACACAATTTCTCAAATAGTGATATCGCCGATTGGCGCCCGTGATTTTTCCCGCAAGGGTTTTTCACGTAAAAATCTACGTCTCGTTCTTGTTCTTTTGTGATTGATTTTATAACATATTGAGGAGCTGTTTCTCTTTGGCAAACACCTCGCCGAGAAGCATTTGTAGGCATCGCCCACATGTGTAGGCAGCTTTGCTTGCATGCCATTGCCAGGAAATACTAAAGATGCCTCCCGATTGCAACTCTTATGATAGTTTGCTTCTAGAACAAATGAGGCAATGAACACGTCTTTGATCACAAGCGTATATCTAGTTCGTTAGAAATTGGACGGTCTTGATGAAGGTGGGTTAGAAAGCCGGGGCCTTGTAATCTCTGGAGAAATCCTTGTTTTTCGCACGCTTACATCAATTTCGAGGCGAATGCGCATTACCGTCAAAATAAAGTCAGAGTTTTAGGTCATATGAAAGGCAAAGTTTTAAGTTTGAAGCACTCCTTCCGGTCACAAATAGTTATTATTTTGGATGTAGATGTAATCAAACTTTTCAATATCAATAGTTTTAAAATATGTAAATTGGATACATGAAAATCATATATCTAGATTTGTTTCGAAAAGTATTTTCATGATATTATAATTTTATTAGATTTTATACATATATTATATAATTGAAATTAATAGTAAAGCTGTGTTTTGGAAACCGGATTGATCTCCAAAACGATTATTTGTGGCTGAAGGGAGTACATAGATGGTCCTTATGGATTCCTGACGATTCTCATTCTGTCACGAATATGTTTCATTTGCATTTTTGTTGTCAAGTCAGATCTCGAATTTGCGTAGGGTGTGTACAGGAAAGAAACTCTTCAGCAAAGCATTTAGATATATACCCCCTCTTGACCATGTCATAACATTTGGTATGAAACATCCATAAGATATGTTTTCCTTCTAACCGTCTAGTGTTTTTGTATTTGTATATAGTAATTGTAGTTGTTGACGTTAAAAACTTGAAGTAGGGTTCTCCACAGCACACCAGATGAACACTTGGTTCAGAGCGTGCCAACCGATTTGACCCTGAAATTGGTAAGGACGAACATAAAATTCAATCAGAGCCGATCTTTGAAAATTAATCGGCTTAAATCTACTCAGCTAAAAGCCAATCAAATCGAGATGAAAAAGTAAGTCCAATTAGCCGATAAAAGCAAATCAGAAGGTAAAGGTAGATCAACTCTGAAGAAGGCGATGCGCAACAAAATTAGAGCAAATCGAACCTGGGCGTAGTCGATGAAGACCAATAATCGGCGATGCGCAATTTTATTGATCGAAACTGGATTACGAGAAGATTAAATTACAGAACTACTCCTAGTCGATAATAAAAGTAAAACAATGTAGACTGGTGCATTTGATTGGTGTCCCTTTTGCAGCTTGCCTCGTCCGCCTTTTATACTCGCCGGCCGATAGAACCCAGGTACAATACATTAGGTAGAAACCGTATCGGCCTCTATTTGAAGGGTACTTTCCTTAACGATTTGTTCTATTTCCAAATATCTCTGATCCGTTATTTTGGCCGCATCTTGTTGACTCTGGACTGCCGATTTTGACTATATCTGCCAATTCCTGGTGCAAACATATGCCCCCATTTTTGGAAGAAAACTTGTTATCTGCCAAAAATTTTCGCTCATCGGCTTATGTTCCATGAGCTTTTCTCAATTCTCATATGGTAACTGCCGCATTTATTGTGCCGTAATTTTTTATGCGCATATCGTGCATTTTAATTGTTCGTGCCCCTCGATATCCTCCTTCCCGCCTTTTAACTTTTTATCTCGCTATAAAATGCGGCCCCACACAATCATTTTCACGTCCCCAAGCTATTCTAGCCATTCGGCATTGGCTTCTGCATTTCTTTGCTGACGAGTATTCGGAGCACAAGCTCTTGAGTGCAATCGCCTTTTTCAGATCGACTAAAATGGATCCGAGTTAGGTACTCATTCTGATTTCGCATAGTATTGACCAGTATTACTTGGGACCCTTAGGAGACTTGATGTCAACACACTTACGAACTAAGAGATTCCATGTCTCCCATAGTTGGCTTCTGGTCATAACATAGAAGGGTGGAATAACAACTTCAGGGCTTGGCCGACAGGGATGGAAGAATTGGTTTATTCGAGTGGCAGCTCAGAAGAGGGAGTCATGGGAGAAAATGGGCATAGACGAATGTACCCAACTTTCATTAGCCGATCCAGAGGCCAATGAGCCCTTAGTGGCCACGGCTTGTTATTTCTGGTCGGACTGCTTCAATGCTTTCCTATTCCATACTGGTCCCGTCGGCCCAACCCTGTTGGACGTAGCTCAATTGTGCTGCCTCAGGCCAGATGGCGAGCAAATATCGGCTTTCAATGGCAAGCCCAAATATAAACTTATCAGGTCAAAGGGTGAAGGATGGGGCAAGTATATCAGTAACAATAACAAAGTTAATGGGCCTATATCAGATGAGGAGCATGTGGCCTTTCTTAATCTCTGGTTAGATCGCTTTTTACTCTGTGGTGCATCCCTTGGGCCGACTCAGGTTTACCAAGTCATAGCAGAACAACTTGGTGAAGGTTGTCGGCTAGCCTTAGGTAAGATGTTGCTAGGGGCTATATATTAAATGCTGTACGTAATAAGAAGTCGGCTTTTTACTGGTTTTGGACAGTTTACTGTTGGCAACGTAGGAGGACCAATGTGGTTCGTGCAAATTTGGCTGTATTGCTTGTTTAGTCGTCCTTTTAACTTGGATCTAGCCGATAGGACTCCATTTTCAAGGGATGATATTCCTGAGGGCGCAGCTTTTCAGTTCAAGGAAAGCCGATCTTTTGGTGAAAGATTCATGATGTGCTCCGGTAATGAGACAAGAATCACCCCATTGGCTGTAGAAAATACTTGGCATTTTTTCTGCAACTTGATACTGAAGACTTCAAGCAACAAGACTTTTTTAGTTACACCTCTACAGCTGATTTCCCCTGGCCTTCTTTTTTACATCTGGAAGCCGATAGTTCTTCAATGCCTTAGGAGACATTAAATCTGTATAAGTCTTTTGTTTCTCAGTGCGTTCTGCATGTTGGCCTCCATTCAAGAAACTGGACATTCCAACCCTCATATGAGTTTTACCATCTGTCGGTTTATGCGAGACAGTTGGGTTTTGGCCAAGTGATTCCAAGCCTACAACTTCTTGATCGGCTACAACCCAGAGCTAGGGTCCGGAATGCTGTCGCGGCCAGACTTCTTTTAGAAATAGTCGACGACCTTCAACTTCGTAATTTGCCTCATTTCTTCTTGAATGCCCACTAGGCAGGTGGCTTCGTATCATTGTGGTCGGCTATTGCAGAATCATTGTATATGGAAAAATCTCCATCAATCATAATCAAGGAATTCTTCCCAGACTTACCAGAGCCGATGTTATGTCTAACAACGACTCTAGCAATGAGGCTAGTTCGTCAGGTTACACAAACACGAGCCTAGTAGATACGACAAGTGAGGTATCGGCTTTAATCTACTTTTATTCTTTATAATCTTCACATTTTCCTAGATGATTCATTGACCGATCTTTATTTACTTGCAGACTAAGGCCGCTGGGAAGAAAATGGCTTCTGGTTCATCGGGCACTGGCCAAGTTAAGAGGCCCCACCAATCGATCGGTTTAACGGGCTATACTTCAGGATCATTGGGTATCCAAAGCCCTTTGCTGTCGGACCTGGAGAAACAACACAGCCCAGTAATTATATTTTGACCGATGAATGATTTCAGCCTTTATCTTTTATGACGCTAACTCAGCCGATCTTTTCCAGAAAAGAAGAAGGCTAAATCGACCAAAGCGCCCGCCAAAAAGGGTCCAAAACTTCAGGAGCAGAGTGTAGAAAGCTCTCCGCACGCGTCAGCTACTGCAGAGGTAAGTTATTTCCTTCATGTGTTGCATAATGAAGACCATTGCGTCATTGGCTTAACCCTCTTAAACTATCTTATACAGTCGACCTCATCAGTGCAAGTGGCAAACATCTTAGCCGATCTGCCCGGTGCTTTGGAGACTATGCCTCCTTCTCGGCTGACACCACCGGCCCCAACAGACGCTGCGGTCCCAGAATCCTCCGACCCAATAGACTTGTTGGGCTTCACTTTGGTCGATCTGGATGACCCAGAGATCATGGCCACAGACGATTATGATGCGAAGATAAGAAAAATTCTTGAAGTATCTAAAGAGGTATCGGCTGCAGTGACTTCAGCTCCAGGGATGCAAGAGCGGCTCGACAAATTCTTTGGCTTGGTGATGATGCCACAAGCAGAAATCCTGAATAACAATCAGCCAATACGGGATGCCATGGCAGTCGTAGAAGCCGATCTGCCCCCAGAGGCAATGGAAGCACTCTTGAATATCTACCATCTAGATGAGAAGAAAACATTAGTAGAGGCAGCTCAAGCGAGAATCGCCTAGCGCAAAGCCCAAGAAGTCAATCAAAAACTCCTAGATGAGCTGGTTGCCGATGCCAAAGCGAAGAAACAAAAATTCAATGCTGACGCTCAGCTGCTCAAATCTAGCAAAGAGTCTATCTCGAAGCTTCAGGCGACCAAGAAATTTCTTCTGGTAGAATTGGCCAAGACTGAAAAACAACTCCTAGAAAGCCAACTAACCATGGAGAAAACCTCATCGGCAATCAAAGAGAAAAACTCGGCATCGCCATGGCCGTGGTAAATGTGAAAACATTCGTCCAAGGTCACTCTTGTGCCAAGAAATGCTAAAGAAGACCAGCTTATAGTCGATGAGGTGCAAGATATTATTGCCAAGGCTACAGGCGCCCTGTCGGCTCTAGGCACAAGACTTCATGGCTCTGACCTTCAATGTTAATCTTATTATGATGAAAACTTCATGGATGTTCGGCTTTTGGAACAATACCTCTAACACTTTTAATTTTATAATCGACTATTTAACCGATTTTGTACTTGCCTTGTCCATGTAATCCACCTCCCTTTAACGAGTTAACCACAGCGAGATAACTTGGCTTTTCAAAACGATATTTCCTCTTAACCGACTAAACTCTAATCCAGACGCTAGGATAGTATTTCTTCAAGTATTTCCTATTAATCGCTTTAGGCAGAACAACTCCTTCTAATGTTTCGAGTATGTAGGAATTTTCATCAACTAGCCGATGAATCTTATATGGTCCTTCCCATGTAGGTGACCATTTCCCAAACCGGTTGTCTCTAGAACCAACAGGCAGTATGGTCTTCCAAACTAAATCGGCTTCACCAAAAAAACTTAGACACCACCTTTTTATTATAGGCTCTTGCAACCCTTATCTTATTCTTCTTAAGCCGATCCAACGTAGACAACCGTAATTCTGCCAAGTCATCTAAGTTATCAATCATCAAATCACCGTAATCTTGGGCCGACAAACCATTTTGTTTAGCCACTCGTATAGAGTCGATATTAATTTCCACTGGCAAAACGGCTTCTTGACCATATACTAGTTGATAGGGTGATGCTTTGTCGACCCATGGTATGCTAGCCGATACACCCATGGTGACTCTGATAGTGTCGAATGCTAATTTCTTGGTTTCTCGTCAATCTTTCTCTTAATCAGCTTAATCAAAGTTTTATTGGATGACTCTTAATCAGCTTAATCAAAGTTTTATTCTATAATGTGCCCTTCAGGCAGTCGTATTATCTTTTCTTGCAAAATTAAATCAAAAATACAGTCTCATTTGGACACATCAAATGCTTATTTTACCTCCGACTTATTCTTAGTCGGCTTAAGCCAGGAACAGACTAAAGATTTTTTAGACCCTTTAACCCATTCAGCTATGTTTACCTCTACTTCATCATCTTTAGAGGATTCACTAGGACAATAGTCGACCATATTAACTTTAGCCCTGTCCTTTTCTTTATTATCGTCGTTTGCTTTGAATCTAACCCTGAACACCCTATTATCCGAAAACCGGCTTTCTTGAGCCGATACGCGATGAAGCAGGTGGCTTAAATCAGTAAATTCTTGTCCACCAAACTTTTCCCTGAGTGGTGGAATTAGCCCTTGAAAAGCCAAATCGGCTAATTGATTGTCAGGTAACGTGACACTAAACCATCGATTCCTAACTTCCCTAAATCTTTTAATGTAATCAGTTACCGATTCTCCAAATTTCTGGCGGACGGAGCATAGATCGAAAATCCAGAGTTCCAGACTGACAGAGAAAAAGTACTCATAGAATCGTCTTTCCAAATCGTTCCATAAATGAACTGAATTTGGAGGCAGACTAGTAAACCAAGTGAAAGCAGCTCCCGATAACGATAATGGGAATAATTTAATTTTTAGCCTGTCGGATAGAGCCGCCTCACCGCATTGAGCGATAAAGCGTCTGACGTGCTCTAGTGTCATAACTGAATCATCTCCGGAGAACTTAGCGAAGTTCGGGACTTTGAAATTGTGCGGATACGACATACGATCTATGTAATCAGGATATGGCTTTCTATAGCTGACGACTTTCCCTTTTGGCTGTATGCCGAATTGATCCCTTAATATGGCAGAAATCTGATCGGCCTAATTAACACTATTGGTCAATGGAACGGTAGGCCCTTGATAACGTTGGTCATAATTGGCGTTCTGCCCCCCGAGTTCAAACTTGGGCTGCCGATTAGACTGAGACGACGGGTGGTGAGCGTATTGGTCGTATCCATTGCTCCTCCTAATAGGTGGCTCCGGTAATAGGAAAAAGGGTTCTGAATAGGTTACTACCCTGTACGGAACCGGATTCCTAGGCGAGACAGGCTCAGGGTATTGTGGGTACCTATCAGATTCAATCGGTTGTGGAACCGATTGTGGAAAAGCATAAAACGGAGCCGATGGCGGTAAATTAGCCGATGCGTCTAACTTAGCAACATTGGTATATGCCTGCTAATGCGTTACCCCGCTCGGCCGTGGATCTCGTGGCAGTACGATGGTTGGTTGAGTCGGCATCATGGTTGGGGGTGAGGTTATAGACGATGGTTTAGGATCGGCTGACGCACTCTGCATTTTTTGCGCTATCGAAATAGCAGGATAACTTGGCAAAACTTGCATCGGGTCAAGCAGACTCCTAAATGATGCCAACTCCTGAGTGATAGTTTTCACACTATTCGCAATCATTGGCTTAAGTGTTGTAACGAGAGCCGATGATTGGTTTATCAGAGCATGGTGTACAGATTGGTTAATCATAGCCGATAGTTCAACCTGAGCAGGCAGATATTAACTTACTGGGCCATCTGTAACGCCTGCATCACCAAGGGCGTTAACCGTCGGCAACGCGGTTTTTTGAGTGACGCCACGTTGAGTCTTCTGGTAACAATTTAGCATCATCTCTTCAAGAGCGGCTTTTCGATCTTCTATTTCCTTACGCTGTTCTAGCATTAGATCATCTAGCGTAGGGATGATTATGGCTTCAGTATTGAGATCGGATGGTGGAATCGACTTCCCTGATGAAGACACTGTAGGTCCCACCGGGCGTGCCAAGAGTGTGTTGACGCCAAAAACTTGAAGTAGGGTTCTTGACCACAGCACACCAGATGAACACCTGGTTCAGACCATGCCAACCGATTTGACCCTAAAATCGGTAAGGACAAATGTAAAATTCAATCAAAGCCAATCTTCGAGAATCAATCGGCTTAGATCTAATTAGCTAAAAGCCGATCAAATCGAGATGAAAAAGTAACTCCAATTAGCCGATCAAAGCTAATCAGAAGGTAAAGGTAGATTAACTCTGAAGAAGGCGATGCGCAACAAAATCAGATAAATTGAACCTGGGGCGTAGTCGATGAAGACCAATAATCGACGATGCGCAACATTATTGATCGAAACAGGATTACAAGAAGATTAAATTACAGAACTACTCCTAGTCGATAAGAAAAGGAAAACAATGTAGACTGGTGGATTTGATTGGTGTCCCTTTTGCAGCTTGCCCTCGTCCGCCTTTTATACCCACCGGCCGATAGAACCCAGGTACAATACGTTAGGTAGAAACCGAATCGGCCTCTATTTGGAGGGTACTTTCCTTAACGATCTGTTATATTTCCAAATATCTCTGATCCGTTATCCTGACCGCATCTTGTTGACTCTGGACTGCCGATTTTGACTATATCTACCAATTCTTGGTGCAAACAGTACTACTCAAAGTCTAACAATAATAGAAGACAAGTGCATGCGGAAGACTTCTGAAAACATGCTGACAATGTCAAACCAAAATATTCACAAAGGGATGTGAGCAATGGATCCAGGCTTATTTGATTTGTAGTATTGTTCACTTTCGAATTCAAGGAGGTCGTCGGCAACTAAGTATTCGTTGAGCTTGCTTGTCACGAGGAGATTAGGGACTGCTTGCATTTAGTAGAGCTAACATAATGTTGGCATCGAAAAATATGATAAAAGATTGATCGGCTAGAACACACGTAAACACCGGGTTTAAGTTCTTTCGTGGCGTGCCAGCCGATTTGATTTTGCAATCAGCAAGATAAATAGGTGCAAACCGATATAATCGGCTTAAGCCATGATAAATGAGCATCTCTGTCGATTATAATGTAGGGTCGACTAGATGGATCTAAACGACTATTACAGAGTTTTAGGCGATAGGTAAAAATATGTTTTCCCCTGAAAAAGGTGATGTGCAACAAGATCGAAATGGAAACAAACCTGTGAAAACTGGCGTAATTGAAAATGATCAACAATCGGCGATGCGCAACTTTATTGATCAAAATCGAATTACAGAGAAGATTCTAAGTTACAAAAGGTACTCCTAGTTGACAGAAAATAAATAAAAAGTAGATGCGAGTTGATTGATTGGCTCTGGGCACCTTTTCTTATCACCTCTAGACCTCTTATATAGCATTTAGGCCGATCGTATCTTCCTCCGATTCTTACAAACACATGAATTGTATCAGCCTCAACTTCCAAAAGATTAACTTTTCTCCGAGCCAATATCGGCTAAGACTATCCATGTTTAACCTTCTTCCTAAATCAGCTACATCTGCTAAATCTTGGTGTCAACGATATCACTTAGAATGATTGTATCCTTCTCCGACCCAAGATCCACAATGCGTAACCGCCTCAACTTCTGAGAGATAAATTACTCTTTGAGCCAATATCGGTTAAGACTCTCCATATTGAACTCCATATCGGCTATAATTCCAATTGTAAATTATCTTTTCCCTTTTTAACTGATATTGACCAGAAATATGTAATTTTATCTTTGACCTAACAAATCGGTTATGCCTTGCCAAATTTAGGTGCTAACATATGCCCCCTATTTATGGGAGATAACATGTTATGTTCCAAAAATCTTCTTCATCCGCTTGAACATATATTTTCTTATCACTGCCAAAATTTAACTGCATCGAGTTAATTTGGCTTTCAAATCGATAATCAGCCAACTCGTATATTCGTAGTTGATAGTAACGATTTGAGTTTTAGCCCATCAAGATCCAACCAGTACCTTGGCTGATACATTTTCAAGTATATGCCATTAATTGCTTTAGGAAATACCACACCGTCTAATGTTTCCAGAATGTAGGAGTTACCTTGCACAAACCGATGCACACTGTACGATCCCACGTTGATCACGTACCAAATCGGCTATCTCTCGAGCTGATGGGTGGTATGGTTTTCTAGACTAGATCGGCTTCATGGAACTAAAATCATCGGTCGAATCCGGTTTTTTCTTTCTCCACTCTGTTCTCACAATTTTAATAAGATGAAGCTCATTAAAAGTTTCGTCCCTTTGTTTTTCTTGTTCAACTTCCCTTATCTCTTGAGTCCTTAGCCGCTGAAGTCTTCTTCTTTGTGATCGACTTAAACCTGGAGGACACCATCACGGCTTTGGCTCGATTGACTTACATATTTTTTCTACCAGATCCATACTAGCCGCAAAGCTAGACCCCTCATCCTGGTCTTGTTTCTGACTTATGATCAGCATAGAAATCCCTTATTGGACCGATCTTAAACTAGACTCGTCTTGATCTTGTTTCTAACTTACGGTCGGCTTAGAAATTCTATCTTTAGCCGACCGTCGCTGCTTGTCACCTTGATATGGGTAATGCTGCATCGAACATGTGTTTGGTGACGGCAAAGCTAATCCCCTCTCCCAGCAAAACTACCAAAAAGGGCACCACTGGTGAGCTCTTTTAGGGCTCTTTGGCCGATATTCATTAACTGGCCGATGTGGAGGACTTCGTCGTGGCCTTTCATTACTCCTTTCATATTTTGCCAGTAGTTGGGAAAAAGTGAGCTTGGCTTCTGTATCAGCTTACGTAGTGGCAATGCTCTCTCAACCTTATAACCCTTTGGTGTGATTGTTCTTAAATTTTTCCCTTCACGATCAACTTCTATTTGTATAGAGCCAACAGTAATCATGAGGGTCTTATTGCCAATAGAATTTGATTGCATATCGATTTGACGCGTCAATTTTATAGCCGATGATATATGAATTTGATCTTTTGGCTCTGCATCTTGTGTCGGCTCTTCCTTTTTTTTAGAGCAATAGACCATGTTAATTGGAAAAGGATCAGAGTCCAGCTGCATCGTTGGCTCTTCTGCAAATTTTAATTGGTCATCCTCTATAGCCGATTGTATCTTATCTTTTTTATTCTTGAATTCATCTTTGAAGCCCTTATCATCGAAGAAACGGCTTTCTTGAGTTGATACTCATTGCAGGTGATGACTTAAATTGGTGAATTCCTGCCCGCCGAATTTTTTTCTTAATGGGGGTGTCAACCCTTAGAAAGCTAAATCAGCCAACTAATTATCAGGCAGGGTAACAATAAAACACTGATTTCTCAATTCCCTGAATCTCTTAACATAATCATTTACCGATTTCCTGAACTTCTGTTGGACAGAACTTAGATCTAAAATCCTAAGCTCTAAACTTCCACAAAAAAGTATTCGTAGAATCAGCTTTCCAAATCAGCCCAAGTGTTGACCAAATTTGAGGGTAACATGGTAAACCACGTAAAATCAGCCCCTGATAGAGATAGTGGGAACAATTTCACCCTTACACTATCGGAGTGGGCCGCTTCTCCGCATTGCGCAATGAAGCGGCCAATATGTTCCAAGGTGGTGATGCAATCGTCTCCTGTAAATTTTGCAAAATCAAGGACTCTGAAATTATTGGGGTATGGTATCCAATCAATATAATCAGGATACGGCTTCTAATAGCCAGTAATCCTGTCCTTTGGTTATATACCAAATTGGTCTCGCAATACTGCGGTTATTTGATCGGCCCAAGCGGTTGTAGTAGTCGATGGTAGTTGTGGTGTTTGCCAACTATGATCACAGTTGGCATGTTGCCCCCCAGGTGCAGAATTGGCTTGATATAGCACCTGAGCTGATGGAGGCTGATAAAGTGGTTCATAGCCAACGATCGGCTTCCTAGCCATCGTTTCTGGCAACGAAACAAAGGGCTCTGAGTAAGTTACAACCTTATATAGGGCCAGATTCCTCTATAGAATTGGCTTAGTATACTGTGGATGTACTGGAGGTTCAATCGGCTGATAGACCAATTTTGGGTAGATGTAAAATAGAGCCGATGGTGGTAAGTTGGCTTGGGGATCCATCTTGGCACCATCGGTGTGTACCTGGTAATGGGGAATATTGCTGGTGCCTGGCTCCTGTGGTAAAACTACGATCAGCCGTGTTGACAGCAAAGTAGGTATTGAAGCCGATGGCCTAAGATCGGCTACTTGTTTTGAGCTCTGAGTGTACTGGGCTATGGAATAGACCAGGTATGTTGGCAAGGTTTGTATCGGATCAAGTACAGTTCCTGCCAATACCAGTTCTTGCACTATGGTTTTGACGTTGTTAGCTATCATCGGCTTAAGTGTAGTTACCAAAGCCGATGATTGATTGATCAGAGTGTGTTGTACAGATTAGTTAATCATCTCAGACAATTTGGCCTGTGTAGGTATATATCGGCTTACCGGCTGATTATCTGATGGCATCGCAACGACTTTGTCGTCGGAGAAGTTGACCATTGGCAGTGCGGTCTTTTGAGTAATACCACGTTGAGTTTTCTGGTAGCAGTTTAACATCATCTCTTCTAGCACGGCTTTCTGATCTTCAATGTCCTTTCGCTACTTTGGTGTTACATCATCCAGTGTAGGGACAATTATATCATCGGAGTTGACATCGGACGAAAGAATTGATTTTCCTGAGGAAGACATTGTGCGTCCCATTGGGCGTGCTAAAAGTGTGATGGCGCCGAAAAATATGATGAAAGATTGATCGGCTAGAACACACGCAGACATCGTGTTTAAGTTGGTTCGTGGCGTGCTAGCCGATTTGATCTTGCAATCGGCAAGATAAATAGCTGCAAACTGATATAATCAGCTTAAACCAAGATAAATGAGCGTATCAGCCGATTATATAGTACGATCGGCTAGATAGATCTAAACAACTATTACAGTCGATTAGACGATAGGTTAAGGTATGCTTTCCCCCGAAAAAGGCGATGTGCAACAAGATCAGTATGGAAACAAATCTGGGATAACTGGCGTAATTGAAGATGACCAACAATCGGCGACGCGCAATTTTATTGATCAAAATCGAATTACAGAGAAGATTTGAAGTTACAAAAGCTACTCCTAGTTGACAGAAAGTAAATAAAAAGTAGATGCGAGTTGCTTGATTGGCTCTGGGCACCTTTTCTTATCACCTCTAGACCTCTTATATAGCACTTAGGCCGATTGTATCCTCCTCCGATTGTTTCAAACACATGATTCATATTGGCCTCAACTTCCAAAAGATTAACTTTTCTCCGAGCCGATATCGACTAAGACTATCCATGTTTAACCTTCTTCCTAAATCGGCTACATCTGCTAAATCTTGGTGTCAACAATATCACTTAGGCGTATCGTATCCTTCTCTGACTCAAGATCCACAATGCGTATCGGGCTCAACTTCTGGGAGATAAATTACTCTTTGAGCCGATATCGGTTAAGACTCTCCATATTGAACTCCATATCGGCTATAATTTCAATTGTAACTTATCTTTTCCCTTTTTAACTGATATTGGCTAGAAATATCTAATTTTATCTTTAACCTAACAAATCGGTTATGCTTTACCAAATTTAGGTGCTACCACATACTACGTATGGTCTAGGCCTACAACAGCACACCTCAGCGATCAGAGTGGGCTAAATAGTAGCACAGATAGCAACCAATATGTCATTATTTTCTGCTTTATATGTACATCGCTTCAGAATATTTACTTTATACAAAATCAGAAAAGTAAAAAATGTCTGAAATATTTTATGAAGCAGCAGGAGTTCAAATAGGCTTGCTATTATACCCACAGTAAGCAGATAGACAGAGAGGTCTGATACCCAGGTCGGATGCTAAAAGTGCAATCGATAATACTCTATCCGTTTTATAATATAAGTCGAAGTTCTGGAGAATTACAAAACTATGCTAGTTTAGCCGATATGGTACTTTGCCTTGTGGCTAAGGCTACAGCTCGAGACCTACTAGATAGTTGGGTTTATTTATGAATTTTTAGGATTTGATCCCGTAACCCCTAAGTTGATGTGCTTTAAGAGTTACTAGACACGGGGACACGGCGCACGCCGCGCCAGTCGCAATGCATTCAACGGGTCAAAATCACATGGGAAAAGCTGCGGAGGGGAAAAACGAATATCTGGGATTTTTCAGGGCCTTTCCCCAAAAAACGCAAAATCCGGGCTTTCTGAAAAAAGTTTTTTGTATAAAAATGACGTACTAAAACTAAATTTTGTTTCGCAAAATCCAGGCTCTCTGAAAAAAGGGCTTTCCGTAAAAAAATATTCTAAAATAGATAAAAATAGACTAATACGTAATTTCTTAAAAGTTTAGGGACTGTCACGCGAAAATCCAGAAGTTTCAAGGGCCTCCTCGCAAATTCCGCAAATTCCAGGCTTTCTACCAAAAAAAGGACTTTTACGTAATATTGAAAATACTGGAGGGTCTTTTTGCAAAAAAAATGCGGCACGTGCGCGGGCTCAGCTGACGATCGAACGTTGGCGCCACGCGTCGGCCGGAGAAATTCGGAGGCGAGAGCGGCCGGGCGGAGTCGAACGCGCGATCCCTCGCTTACAACCCACGCGCTCTACCGCTGCGCTGCCGCGCCGTTTGAGTCTAAACGCTGCGATTAGCTACTTAAGCCTGGAAAATCGATTAATCAACTGGGCAACGTGGCTCAACGGTCTGCGCACCGTACGAACGACGCCCGAGTTTGCTGTTCACGTGAGCAACACGGTGGATGGAGGCTCGGCCATGAGGCCCGAACGACGACGTGGAGCGTGCGAGGAGAGGCGAAACTCTCAGACTGTAATATACGGAGTACTAGGTAGACATGTGCTACGCTGCTTTGGATAAATTTGGATAGAGCTCTCAGTCCGAGGCTAGACGCAATTTTTTGAAAGTACGAGGCCTTTCTTGCAAAAGTGCTCGGTCTAAGGCTAGATGAAATTTTCTGAAACCACGAGGTCTTTTTTGCAAAATGGCTTGGTTTGGAGCTGGCTATAAATTTGCAGAACCAAGAGATTTTATTTGCAAAAGAGCCAAGGGCTCGACACAATTTTAGAATTCTCGCGAAGCCTTTTCGCAAATATCGTCAAATGGACGCCCTCCCCTGTGGCAATTCTCGCCGCTTTAAGAGAGAATATAACTGTCTTAACCAATCGCACAGTTAAAAAGATCTTGAGAACGCTCGTTTTGGCATTGCATGTACTTGCTGTTTTTTTTCATGTTCAGCGCACGTCCACTGAAATCATTTCATTTCATACTAGTATAGTACCCGCGCGAAGCTACGACGACAAACACCGGTTTATCAATTAAATGAGAAGATAAGTATGAATATAACACTTAATAATAAATAATCACAGTGTCCGTATACGAGTACAAAAATAAAGATATAACACTCAATAATATTTTTCGCTAAACGTTTCCCGTATGATCTTAAGACTGGTTCTTATGTCTTGAGGGATGTTTTATGCGCACTCATTCCACTTGTATTTTAGTATTTCAATTAAGAAACACTTTCTGAGGATAGGTGAACCCTGTAAGTACATTGTAGAGCATCATCAGTATAGACCTACTTTACAACTTTATAAAAAATGATTAATAAAATAGAGAGTAATGACCATGCAGATCCGTGCATTAAACTGTTGACAATTCCAGATGTGCATGAAGTTCATAACCAAATAACCTGTCAAGTTCTTGCACAACATTTAATTGCTACATGTAAGTACACAAAAATTTAACTATTTACTAATAATGTGTAAATAACTTACCGGTCTATTGTTTTTGGAACAGACTTTGGAACTACAATACGCCAATCATAGATATCTTCGTTCCTCGAGGGATTTACTATCCTCATAGCACGATCGAATATTATACCAATTTTTTGTATTCTATCAAGATAGTAACTGGATGATTTATCCGTTGGAACCCATCCGGGTAGAGGTGTTGGATAATAACGGAGATAACCCTGTCCTTCAAGTCGAACGATAACATGCTGAATCGTCCTCCGTGATGAAAAGGCAGCATAATCTACAAATATAGACATTATATCTTTTGCACACATATATAGTAACATAATAAAGTGTCAAACAATTTATTAAGCAAAGCTTACCATTCGGCATTTAGACAACGCAATTCCAGTCACAGGCCAAGCGTCAAATAATTTTGCAAGCTTCTCATCTTAAACCTTGACACGAAACTTATGGTACCGTCGGTAATTACAAAGTGGCTGCGATAAATTATAACATTAAAACATAGCTAGTTGATTATTGCATAATGTGTATATATATAACGCAAAAATATCAAAACATACACAGAACTGTAAATCTAGGTAGTGGCATATGGGATCCCTGAAATACATGGTTTCATCACTAACGAGCATGCGCACCCCTGCATTAAAAAAATCAGTTCATGAGCTAGCAAGCACTTGAGGCCAAGTTTAACTTAGACAGTTCTGTATGTACCTTTGTCCAGGCATGAAAGAGCTGACGTCGCCATCGCCGCATGCATGGGTATGTATGTACGCTGACGTCGCCGGTTGCCGTAACCGTCGCTGCACGCCTCCGTATGTATGTACGCCGATGTCGCCGGTCGCCGTCGTCGCACGTCAAATCCTCGTGGCCTCGCCGAACGGCTGGAGGTATGGCACCTCCGTCCTGGCGTTTGGGCATTCTTTAGTTAGGAATTCCCGGGACCTGCGCAAGGAATACGGGAAAGGAAGGCATGGATTCAGTTTGTGTTTTTTTATAGGATTCTGTTGCATATGAGATCACACAAGGAAGAAAGGATGCGAAGATACGAGTGCCTTTTTAAGCGCCTGCAGCAACTTTATCTTGTGATCATATTGTACCTACTACATATTTGGAAGGAAAGTGAATCAAACAAGGAAATAAACAGGAAGGATCCGCATGCAAAGAAACCAGACTTGAATTTTTTACTGTCCTGGGTAAAACTATACGTACTACATATTTGGAAGGAAAGTAAATCAAACAAGAAAATAAACAGGGAGGATCCGCATGCAAGGAAACCAAACTTGACATTTTTACTATCCTGGTCTCGTGATCGTATTTTTTTTTCCGAATATGACCCTTTTCGAGACTTTTTTACAGATCTAGCCTCATAGAGCCTAATTTCAGCGCACGGAGAGCGTTGAATTTTTTTTCATTTTTAATCCACGGAACCAACGCTCTGTGAGTGCTGCTTAATTTAAAAAACAAAATCTCGCGGAACCAGCGGCCGGCGAGCGTTGTTTAATTTTTATCTTTTTTCCCTGCGGGTCCAACAGTCGACGAGCGCAGTTTATTTTTCCATATTTTCCTGGAATTATTCAATGGACGGGCACCGCTTGAATTTTTTTATTTTTTCTCCCACGCTTGAATTTTTTAGCGGCCGCCGAGCATTTCCTTTTTTTTGCCAAAATTATCAAGCGGACGGGTATCACTTGATTTTTTTTTCAGGAATTTTTAACTGTATTGGCATCATCGTTATAATTTTTTCCGAATCAGACTCTCACGGCGATGAATTTGCGATTGTAGCCTCGAGCCGAAAAAATTCAGCGGAGCGGTGGCGCGGTATTATTTACCAGCACCCAGGCTCGAATTTTTTACTATATTAGTATCGTCGTTATAATTTTTTCTGAATTAGGCTCTCGGGCGATGAATTTTCGATTGTAGTCTCAAGACATTAAAAATCAGCAGAGAGGTGCTAGAATTTTTTTCCACGGTCGACAAGCACTGTAATTATTTTCCCACTCCTAAAATTTTTTCGGCTCGAGGCTACAATCGCAAATTAATCGCCGCGAGAGCCTGATTTGGAAAAAATAATACTGCGCTGCCCCATCTCCCGGTTTCCTTTTCCCAACACGTAATGTATGGTCCTTTCCTTTTCCAGAACGTTTGTTTCCTTTTCCTTGATTCCAGGACGTTTGTTTCCTTTTCCTTGATGATGCTAGAGGTCGGGGGAGGTCTGTTGTGGGCTACAGTGATGATTAGACACACTAAACAATGGCTATCGGATGTGGATGAGTAAAGCTGAGGAAAGATCTGAGAGGTTAAATTTGATGGAGGCAAGTTTCTGGAGACGTTTCGCTGGGTGCACGAATGTTAGGCCATCTCTAATTGGATGCACTATTTGGGGTGGACGTAGAAAAGAATGTTTACATGCATTATAAAGGGGTATAGATTAATAGTTTTAGGGTAATTGCTAATTTGATGGTATTTTCATCAAAGTTTTGGTGAGGATATAACAGCATCTTATTCTTTCCCACACTTCCCTTCCCCTCAAAGGTTCCCTCATCACGAAACTTGCCTCATCCCTCTTCCCTCCCCATTCTCTTCCCCTCAAACTCAAAATAGTTTTTATTTTTCAAATACCCCTCCCAAGATTTTGAATAAGAAGTATTTTTAAGCACTTTTCAAAGTTTTTGAATCGAAACTTTTTGAACAAATGGTTTTTAGAATCGAAACTTTACAAACCAAAGGTCTTTGAATTGAAAGTTTTTGGAGTTAAAACTTCTCAATTTGAATTTTTTTCAAGTTGAACTTTTCAATTTGAATTTTTTCAAGTTAAAACTTTCTAATTTGAGAATTTTTTATTTATAATGTTTTGAGTTGAAACATTCCTTGTTGAAACTTTCTAATTTAAAATTTTTTGGTTTAAATTTCTTTAGTTAAAACTTTTGAATTTGAAACTTTTCGATTTGAAATTTCGCGAGTTGAAATTTTTTGAGTTGAAACTTTCTAATTTGAAATTTTTTGACTTTAAACTTTTCGAGTTGAAATTTTTTGACTTAAAATTTTTTGAGTAAGATATGTTACAACGAAGACATATTTATCATGGATCATATACTTATTGTCTACTTTTCACTCAAGGTGTTCGTGGGACTATGCAACATCTGTTTTTGTCCTTCACCTCTAGTCAGGATTGTTGGAACTATATTGGAATACACTGGAATATTAATGATGACACAGATCAAATGATTCAAGCAGACATGCAGCTTTTCTCTCAAACATTCATCATGGGAGTATTTTCATTGGAGCTCCGCATAGATGGAAGCAAAGAAATGGAATCATCTTTAGACAACAACCGACTAGCATATCAAAAACTAGCTCTACATGTGTGTAGAGTGAAAGAGGAGTGCAAATCTTTTAAAAAAATTCTGGTTAAATAGCTTAGCTTTAGTTTCATCCTCGGTGAAGGATGTACATTCTCTCTTTGTTTTTTTCTTGTAATTATTCTCTATTATTTAATTTAATTTAATTACACCGTAGGGGCCTCCCCTCCAGTTTCTGGTAAAAAACATCTACTTTAAGTATATAAATGTGTAGTATATGTTGGATGGTTATAGTTTTGAATTATACAAATGATCTCCACCACATGCATATACTTATATGTATAACTCCATTTGACCCATTTAACTATTGTCCAAGTCTGAAAATCAATTTTCAACTACAAAACGGGCATTTGACACCCTCTAACTGGCAATACTGTTCACATTTCGCCTTGAGGTTGGTTTCATAAGTGATTTTCACCACGTTGGCGACCACATCATTAGTTTTTCTGTGTAGATAACCACATTGTTGAATCATCTCTAACACAACTAGATATACATCATTACATCTTAATGAAAAGTAATCTTATGGTAGATGATATTTTGAAGAGAAAAGAAAATAGGTGAAATACTTTGCTGACTTAATCGCGTTGGGCTTATGCGTAAAGTCACATCAGCATTGAAAGCAAGGATGAAAATCGCAGTTTCTGGTTGATGTATTCCTTTGATATTTATAGATTACAATACAAAGTCCATGACTCCAACAAGTAATCAAAACAGATAAGGAATCAAATCAGCCTACGTGCTTCTATTCCTCGTCCGATACAGCAACTATTCACCGAACGGCACAGAGCCAGGGCGGCATATGTATACAACGCATCCGTCGAAGACTCCTCTAACAAGCATATCCAAGCTTACTGGGACATCACGACACCAAAAACTAGACAAAAAACACAGTGGTTTTGGTTGAGGGGGTGATTTACTCAGTTTTCGTAGTTTAAGGGTGTCAAATGCCCGGTTTTAAAGTTAGGAAGGGGTTGATTTCCAGACATGGGCAGAAGTTAAAGAGGCTAAAATGGGCATATTCCTTACTTTTACCCCTAAATCTTCTGTGTGAGTTAACCACGTCACTCGCAAAATTGAGTTTCAATAACAAGTGGCCATTAGCTGATATATGGGGAGAGAGGTAAACATCGCCCACATGGTGACTGACGACGATATTTACGATGCTACCGTAAAGACGATGCCTGAAAGCTGAAGCTCTTCAAGCCTAGCTACTGCACAAATGGTCGCTGCCAGAACATTTGAAGAAACCAAAAGAGAAGTCTGAAAAAGCAATTAAAATTCTTGACGACATTGTTCCGTGTACGATGGAAGCATGCAGGCAAGGCGAAGATCGAGGGAATGAGATGTGCTGTGGTGCACAAACAACGTGTGGCAATTCATTCACCGCTGTCAATATGAACAGTGCCATGAATTTTCTTATCGATTTTGACTAGGCCATCCGTAGCTTTCACTCGCTCGCTGCACTCTCTGAAATACGAACAGTATTACCATGCAGATCTCATACTCCCACATCAGAGATCGATGCTGATGTGAGGTCTGGACCATGCATGACAATTCGGAGGAACACGGCTAATATAGACCAACCAAGCATATTCATTTCGTTGTACAGAGATCGACCTCGATGCATCTATTGATCTACCTTTCACGCAAACGTGTCTCTGCTTTCCAACAGGAAAGGAACAGCCCTACAGTAACATCGAATTCTCTCACATTAGTCTGATCAAAAGGCGTGCTTAGGATCTTCCATAATGCCATGATCCGGAGCATCCTAGCAATAAATTCAAAGCATTTGATTTTTTTTTTGGAAATGACAGTCATACCATTATAACTGACCGAAATTCTCCCCCAATTGTGCGGCCAGATAATGCGTTACATGTGTTTATATCAAAAACATAGAGTTGCACTTGTAATACCTCCTGATGTTTATGAAAACATGGAAATATATTTGTATTCCTAATACAATTGTAAATGCTCACATACATATATTATTAATCTGCACGGTTATAATTTGGATTCCACCAAAATAAAAAATATAGATCTGTCTTTTTTTCACCGATTAACATAAGAATTTCTAGCCTTTGAGAGTGAAAATGGTGGCCACTTTTGCTTTTAATAGTGTAATAACAAATAGATTTGCCAAAAATACCATCCAATTGTCCAAGATTTGGCAACTTTGGCATCACTTGAAGATTACGAGCAAGTTCTACAGGCCCCTTTCTTGATGAAAGTAAATATATTTGGCTGTTGGAGCATCTGTACAACAAGTGAAAAGGTCTTCGAAGGCACGTTGTCAATGGAATATTGGAACATAAATTTCAAGCTAGAATTTGCTTTGGTTATTGCTGTCGCCAGATGTTGGCATGCAAAACAGTTGGCTAAAATATATGGAACTAGGAGCTGTCACTACTACAGAATAGTACAACACTATCGCTTCATCTGGGTCAGTTCTTAACTTTTTAGGAAAAAACCGATTGTGATAGATGATTTGAGAGAGATTGTTAATAATAATCACAATCGATTCTCAGGTTAGAACCGATTGTGATGTAGCATTGGGCACATCAGAATCGGTTCTAAAATCAAAACTGACGTTCTTATATAAGAATCGATTGTGATGTGCACATGAATATCACAATCGGTTTCCACTTAAGAACCGATTGTGATGTTCACGTATATCACAATCGGTTCTTTTCTAAGAACCGATTGTGATGTGCCTCATTAGGTTATTTATACCCTCGGGCTGAACTCTCCATTATTGTTGTTCTAGATGAAAAAACCGTCGCCACCCCAAAAAACACTACATACTCTGGTTTGAAGCAATACTTGGGTGAGAAATTATGAAATCCTTGATGTTGGGTGTTAAGAGGGTAAAGATGAAGCCCTAGTTTGAGGAGATTTCCCCTCAATTTTCCCTCAGTTGTGGTTTTCTTCAAAAGTTGAGCGTTCCTACAAACCCCTTCAATTTTGCACTAGGTAATTCTGTATGTCGCAAAGAGAGTTTAGGTTGCACTGGAATTGTGTGTATCCTATCAGATTTCACACCCTTTATTTGACAAGCATACATCCATTTAATTATCTTTATAGTACTCTTGTGTTAATCTAGAATTATTGTTGCTTTAATATGATGAATTTTAGAGTTTAGGTTGTGTAACCTAAGCCTCCCGTTCGAGGGTGCTTGTTTATAAATATGCTGAAATGGCATATTTATAAATGAGCACTCTCGAATTGCCCACATTTTTTAGACAACTCGAGGATATGTGGTTTGGGCTAGTTCCTAAGCTGCTGTACAACTTCGGAGAAAGTTTCGACAGCATCTCCCTAGTGTTCTTTGGATACACACCCCTCTTGACTTGTTGTCGAGACGCGTATTTGGAGAACAGCAGGGATATGCTGCTGAAATTTTCTCTGGAGTTTACAACAGCTTAGGAATTGCCCGAACCACATATCCTCGAATGAGATTAGGACCTAACCTAATTAGAGATTAGGAGTCATTGTTGTTACGTACTTAGCTGGTCAACAAATAGACGTTAATTTCTTGAAGATCATTCAATTGTTAATGCTTCCACCCTTATTTTCTTTCATTGAAGTCAAAAGGATTTCAAGCTTACTGCATTAGGTAATTCGATATCATTGTTGTTGTTTTGAATGTATATCTCCTGAGTAGGGAACTGAAAGCTCTTAAGTACGAAAGAATGTAGTAGGTGTAAAATTATATATGTTGGAACATGTTCTCTATTTTGCAAAGGTAATTAAATAATGTCTCAATATATATTCTAAATAGCTAGCTATCGCTCCAGTTGTTTCTTAATTTATTATGCGTAGTTTAATTATAGATGGACCGTGAAGAATGGATGTATCAGAAAAAGCTATGTAAGTGTTGAATTTCAGAGGGGTGTTAAGGCGTTCAAAAAAATTGCAGAAAAATACATGGTGAAGAGGGGTGTAAACTTCATGTATTGTCCTTACTTTGATTGCACCAATCTTAGGAGATTTAACAACTCAGTTCAAATTGAAGACCAATTGATTCGATGTAGCTTCGTGAGAAATTAAACATGTTGGATCCATAACGGAGAGACAAGTAGTACCTATCCGGTATGCAACAAAGGCATGGTGGAACCCGATCACGAGTTGCCACGTGTTATGTTTGAGGAGATTAATTTAGAGTAAATATTGCGGGATGTGGAGGGAAATTACATGGAAAGAGAGTTTGAAAAATTTTAAAGCTTGATGGAAGACGATGCCAAACCATTGTTCTCAAGTTGCAAAGTGGAATACACTAAGTTGAGTTTTGTTCTTGCATTGTTTGAACTGAAGGCAAAACACCGTTGGACAGATACAAGTTTCAATGCAATTTTAGTTCTTCTATCGGATGTGCTTTCAGAGGGAAATGAGTTGCCAGCAAGCATTTATGAAACGAAGAAGCTACTATGTCCCATGGGAATGAAAATGGAAAGGATACATGCATGTCTAAATGATTGCATCTTGTACCGTAATGCGCATAAGGAATTGTACGTTTGTCCAGTTTGTGGTGTACCCCAGTACGAACAAAAGAAGAAGCATAATGATAAGAAGCGTAAGAGTCGGGGCGACGACGGTGAAGAGGTTATTAAAGGGGCATCGACCAAGGTATTGTGGTACTTACCCATCATTCCCGTTTGGAGCGGTTATTTGCAAATCCCAATAAGGCAAAATTATTACGTTGGTATTATGAATCTCGAAAGGAAGATGGCAAGTGAGACACCTCGCTGATTAGGCTCAATGGAGAAACATCAATTGGAAACATGAGGAGTTTGGTGCTGAGATGAGGAACGTAAGATTTTGATTAAGTACTGATGGAATGAACCTGTTTGGTAATATGAGCAGTCGTCATAGTACTTGGCCAGTTTTGCTGTGTATCTACAATCTCCCTCTTTGGTTGTGCATGAAGAGGAAGTATATCATGATGGTGTTGCTAATCTCGGGACCCAAACAGTCGGGAAATGATATTGATGTGTACCTTACACCACTGATCGAGGATTTGGTAAAATTGTAGAACGAGGGGGTCGCGGTATGGGATGCATACAAAAGAGAGCACTTCACCCTACGGGTTATGATATTTTGCACCATAAATGATTTTCCTGCCCTTAGAACTTGACGGACTACAATACAAAGGGAGCCAAATTGTGTCATATTTGTTAAGTGGAGACTAAGAGCTTGTGGTTGCCGAATTCAAAGAAAACTGTGTACATGGAACACTGTAGGTTTCTACCTCTAAGTCATCGATACCGTAAGATGGACGACAAATTCGATGGGAAGAGAGAAGTTCGTTCGGTCCCGTAGCCTATGAGTTGAAGGCAAGTATATTCACGCGTGGAGGATATCGATATTCAATATGGAAAGAGTCGTAAATCTGTTCATCCTAGGACCATTTGGAAGAAGAGGTCGATATTTTGGGAATTTCCATACTGGAAGGAGTTAGATATCCGGTACTGTATTGATATCATGCACATTGAGAAAAATATTTGTGAGAATTTGGTTGGCATCCTGCTGAACATACCTGGGAATACCAAGGACGGTGTGAATGCTCGCATTGACATGTCCTACATGGGAATAAAACCCAAGCTTGCAGTGATAAAGGAGGATGGAAAAGGTTCGTACATCCTCACTTCATGCTACACCTTCTCCAAGAAGGAGAAAGAAGACCTCTGCAAGTGTCTCTAAGGTTTTAAAGTTCTATCGGGTTACTTCGCAAATGTTAAGAAGTTTGTGTTCATGGATGATTTAAAGTTGTTTTGTATGAAGTC
Organism: Otatea glauca; assembly: GCA_036346275.1. Classification (NCBI taxonomy): domain Eukaryota; kingdom Viridiplantae; phylum Streptophyta; class Magnoliopsida; order Poales; family Poaceae; genus Otatea; species Otatea glauca. The sequence goes on from CM070719.1 coordinate 28,282,148, forward strand.
CCATGACTGTCATATCTTGATGACCCAAATACTTTCTGTTGAAATAAAAAATATTTAGCCAGAGGATGTCAGGTTAGCAATCATGAAGCTATGTTATTTCTTCAATGCGATTTCTTGCATTGTTATTGACCTCGATTGCTAGACAATTTATAAAGTGTGGTGGTGCAGACTCTATGTCAGTTTGAGATGCATTTCCCCCTGTCGTTCTTCGACGTCATGGTTCACCTTGTTGTTCACCTTGTTAGGGAGGTTAAGATATGTAGACCCACATTTCTACTTTACATGTATCCATTCGAGAGGTACATGGGTATATTAAAGTCATACGTGAGAAATCGGTTGAAGCCTGAGGGTAGTATTATTTAAGTTTATGAGACTGAAGAGGTTATTGAGTTCTGCATGAACTACCTAGGTAAAAGATAAGCAATTGGTGTTCCTGTATCTCGTCATGAGGGTAGACTTGCTGGCAAAGGAACCATTGGGTCCAAACTAATGAGTCCACGATTTGATATGTATTGCAAAGCGCATTTAACTATCTTGTAGAACAGCGCAGAAGTTTATCCATACATCAAGCAACACAAGTTGATAATACGGGAAGAGAATCCACACATGGATGAGCTTTCTATCACACGAGAACACAACGATCGATTCCCCATATGGTTCAATGAAAAAGCGAAGGTCTCTGTTAGTGAGGATGTCAAATAGTTAGCTGACGGACCAAGATTTAACATACAAACATGGTAGGTGTACAATATTAATGGTTACACCATTTACACTGAAAGTCAAGATGCAAAGAGTACTGTCCAAAACAGTGGTGTGAATATAGATGCTTTGTTCGATGATCACTCGAAAGGAGGATCCTCAACCGCAATGAACTCGTACTACTAGATGATCGAAGAAATTTGGGAGCTCGATTACGAAATATACCAAGAAGAGTTGTATTGTAAATAAAGGGACTACGTCAATGTAAATAATGCTATGCGTTTTAAATGTTTGTATTTTACATGCAATGATGTTTTTTTGCCAATAAAGCTCATATGTACTTAATTGAACACCACAGTTGATTTAAAATGAGCAGGAGAACTTATTTTTATATTTTATGATGCCTCTAAACCAGGAGAACTTGACACAAAAGGCCCTAGACTCTCTATTAAGTTACTCAGTGTTTTGCAAAAAAGTTACCTTTTGTTGTTCGAAAGAGGTCAAAATTTGTTGTTTCTTCTCAAGATCCTATCGTTGTTTCCTCTAAACCACCTTAAGAAAAAAGGAAACAAAAAATGTCAACATGTTACTGAAAAGTTTTTGTGATGAGGGTTTTTTATTTGTATCAGTTTCTGATAAAAACTGACTGTATTGAGTTCTTATATTTGTGTCGGTTTCTAAGTAAAACTGATTGTTGTGGGCTTTTTTATTTCTATCGGTTTGTATTAAAACCAATAGTAATGACTTTTTTAATATTTGTATTGGTTTCTAAACAAAACCGATTGTGATGGGCTTTTTTTATTTCTATCGATTTGTATTGAAAACTGATAGTCATGGGTGTTTTTTATATTTCTATCGGTTCCTAAACAAAACCGATAGTAATGAGTGTCCTTATCTGTATCGATTTGTGATTAAAAATGATTGGGATGTCGGTTGTTTATTCTAGTTGGTTGCGAATTAAAACCGACACAAACATACACTACTCGGTCTTAAAGTCAGCCCGTGCTCACTAAACCTAGCCCACACCACTCCCGAGCTTAGTCCACAGCACTCCTGATTCCTACCCCTCCGTCGCCGGCACAGCCGCCTGCAGCCCTTCTTCGACCAGGGCCGCCGCTCTCATTGCCTCCATTTGCCTGTCGGCCTCGATTTCCTCCGGAGCCACCGGTTGGGGCCGCCGCTCCTATTGCTCCATTTGTCGGAGATCCGCCCGCAGCCCTTCTTCGGCTGGGACTACCACTCTCGTTGCCTCCTGGCCTCGATTTCCTCTGGAGCGGCGGCCGCTGCTCCATTTGCCGAAGATCTGCCCGGAGTGGCATTCCTCTTTTTTGTCTCGGTAAACCCTAGCCTCGGTTTGAGAACTCTATGTGGCACTTTCATGATTAAATTTCACTAATTTTGTAAGAACTATGGAGGGGTGAATATATAGTTTTCTTGCACAAGAATGAGTGAGCATAAACATTCACTAGCCACAGCTAATTTCAGTTTTCTAGATTGACATCCTTCCTTTTTATTGGTTTGTGCAAGTGTGCATGTATAATACATGAGTCCTGTAATGCAGGCAATGCTAGAGTCCTACAAGTCTGCAAATACTGAGTGTAACGAAGGCGGAAAGCATGCTAGCATACCCCACCTAAATAAACGTCGGGCCCTATTATTTGGCTAGATCCTTGTCGAAGTTTTTGCCATGTACCTTGTCATTCTTCGACTAAGTATATGTTAGTGGTTGCAAACAAAAACTGAAAGAACCATTTCATCATGAGATAATAAGTTGGAGAATACCTAAACTATTTTTGTAACTTCAATCCATTCATATAGCCACAAAAAATGGAATCACAGAGGAACATCAGTACATGAGCATGATTATCCACTAAGCTAAGAAACAAGGTATTTATGGAATTAAGTGCAGACTATCAAGCAAAAGAACAGCAGATAAAATAAATGACTATTGCACAAATTTACTTACCACTTGAGAATCATGTGCGACTTGAGGTTTGTAAGTAACTACTTTCTTAAACTTCAGTTCATTAGTAACGCTTATCTGTTCAACAGGTTTTCCTCTTAATATAATTTGGAAGTTTTCAAACTTCCTAAAGTAAAGGACAGAAGTATATGCCTGCATATTGACAAATGCAAATTAATACTTAGGTTTGTATGCTAGATAGGAATAAACCCAGAATACAAAGAAGTAAAACCTACGCGCAATGAAAATCTGAGACTGTGGGATATATGTTGCTGAACAATTTCTTTTTGGATCTTTGATGCTCCCCCACTGGCTGTACCTTAATCTCTAAGTAACATGTCCTGAAAATTTGAGCAACAGGACATGAGCAATGCAAAAATAATTAGGTGGTACAATAATGGAAGAATAGAATGTAGCCATGATCTGCAGGAATTAAAGTTTAAACAACAATATTAATTCATGTTACATCATCTAATATGTTTTAATTTTGAACACATGCATGAATATTCTGCTCTACAACAAGAATACAACAATAGGTACCTGCCTATGTGTGAAATGTAGCCATGGTTTGCAAGTTAAAAAACAACATTTATTCCATTTCAATTGTCTATTTTTTATAAATTCTGAACACATGCACATGTACCCTGCTCTACAACAAGAATACAAAAATTAGTAAAATAATACAACAATCTATACGCGCATTTAGTATGAAATATGATATGTGCTTACATTCATAGTACTAGTTCAAAATAGTGCTTTTTGTCGAGGATATCTACTTTAACTGTCTTTATTGTTGTTGTAATATGATCAATGTCCTTACAACGGTTTTTACTTTACATGTCATTATTGTTGCTATAATATGATGAATGTTAGAGTTTAGGTTGCGTAATCTACGTCTCCCGTTTGAGGGTGCTTGTTTATAAATATATTGAAATGGCATATTTATAAGCAAGCAGTCTCAAATTATTCATGTTTTGTGGACAGTTCGAGGATATGTTGTTTGGGCAAGTTACTGAGCTGTTATACAACTACAAAGAAGGTTTCGACAGCATCTCCCTGGCGTTCTCCGAATACACACCCCTCTTGACTTGTTGTAAAGATGTATATTTGGAGAACAGTGGGGAGATACTGCTGAAATTTTCTCTGGAGTTGTACAACAGCTTATGAACTTGTCCGAACCCATATCCTCGAATGGGATTAGGACCTAACCTAATTAGAGATTAGGAGTCATCGTTTGTACGTACTTAGTTCGTCAACAGATAGACGTTTATTTAAGATCATCCATTAATCTGTTACTTTACTACAATATGCTAGAACAATTATAAGGTATGAATTATCGATTAATCTGTTACTTTACATGATTCATTATCAAGTCCACATAATAGCTATAAATTGCTTTATCTCATGTGAAAAATATGACTATGTCATATATATATATATTCAAAATGTCGCAAGGAGAGAGCATCGGCTCATCACTAGACAGAATAGAAGGTGCAGCTGAGGGGCTGACCAAGGTTCCAAATGTTGAGGGGCCGAGTAAATTGAGAAAGCCCGAGGACCAAATAAAGGGGCCTTAGGGAGAACGCTATAGGTTCTCCACTTCAATACCACGGGGGTTTGCACAGGTCCTCCTTAGTACAAGGGGCACTGCCAGTCTTTTCTAGGCCAATTGGTGAGGGAGAGAGTGCCGATCACAGTTAAAGACTGGAGAAAGGAAGTCAGCACCGAGCAAAAGAATCAACTGTGGGATAAAGTTAAGGGCAAACGGATTATACAAGGAAAATGAAAGCAATGCAAGGCGATACGCCTTGAAGAGAATGGATGTGTTTTTGAGGCACTTCAGGGTTATCATGCACGGTGAGTACGTGCTGAAAGGTCGTACTCCATTCGAGAGGTATTCGTTTATGACTCCCGATGTTTTGGAGGAGTTCACAAGGATGAAGAGTACACCCGAGGTTGAAGAGCTGAGAGAGAAGAACATCGCTATCTAGAGACAGAATACACACGCGCACCATCTCGGCTCCGCTGACTATGAAGGGAAGAAGGCAGAGTGGGCGCGACTAGCCGAGGAGTGTGCGAATACTGTGACGGTGATGCCTTACTTCCACATATGTGAGGAGTGGGCTCGCAATTGGGTATTAGAGAGGATGAAGAAAACCTTCGATGGTCGGCTTGTAGTTCCAAACCCCGCGACCGCGCGCATCGTCTACACCATTGTAAGACATCTAACTTAGTACATTGCAGTTGTCCTTTCCCGTTGTATTTTAGAACTAATTTGTACTCGCTTCTTGAATGAGGAGATAAGCCAGCAGAAATAGTAGAGGACATTTCTGAGCCAAGGGTCGATGGACATCCTGTCTTTGACGATTGGGAAGCTCGACCATAAGGGTCGTGTGCTTGCCGCATGGGTGGGGCATACGAAGAGGTCATTCTTCCAAGAGGACGCTGCCAGTGCCAGATCAAGATCATGGGAAGCACGTGTGAAGCACCTCAAGGACACGTTGAGGGAGGAGCTAAGGGAGATCAAGGAGGAGATGATGGCACATGAGAAGCACCTGAGGGCCAAGATTATGGCCATAATCTCTTAGAGTAAGAGTCAGATGGCCTCGCCTCTCTAGAAAGGCCTGTGTCGGGCCCTAGCAACTGCGGTTCTAGAAATGATCAGTCTTGTTCCCAGCTGAAGGTAATAATTTTTTCTGGCTTAAAAGTATGAGAGTAATTTCTACAATATTTCTGATCAAATTGAACACTTCTTGTAGGCGCCTGCCAAGTACCAGCTCACCGTGACAAAAGGCGGATTTCCTGTTGAGGCTGGATGCGGGGTTGCATTTCCATGCAAAGAGACTAACACAGTGCATGGTAAGCCTTTGGGGAAGGGCTACATGAGGGTATATGTTGATTTTATCCACGAAAACTTCCTATCTCATGTGTTAGAGTTCCCCCCAACGAAGATATCACCACTCTTAGGCAAGCACGAATGTCGTTCAACAAGTGGTCCACAACGGGTGTCATACTACTCAAGGTAAAAATCCCCCACATCTTATCGATCATTCCAGTACTACAACATGTTATATATACATGTGCTTCATAAGTTCCTATCATACCTGCACCTACTCCTACCACCATGACAAGTCCTACGCAGAGTGCAGAACTGGTGCATAAAAGGACTAGCACGACAACCAAAGAACCACCGGAGGCCTCGGAAACTCCTTCTGTCAAGAACGCAAAGTTGATAGAGGCCACAGCGCCCCCTCAAAACATGGAAAGCCCCTTGTCCTGACCTCGAAGACGTTTTCTGTCCAGAAAGGAAAATTGGCAGAAGCCATAGAGCCCCTTCAAGATTTTAAGGGGTACATACATGAAAAGCCCCTTTTGCCTGCAAACGAATTGAATGCTCTAGGCAAGTGGACTCGGTTGCTCCATAGATGGTACATTGACAAGGTGAATAAGGCCGAGCGTCATGTCGATTGCAACGTGAGGTATAGAGGGGGACATTTCTACCGCGAGGAGCATAGGGCATTCCCAATCAGTTTTGATGATCTATTCCGCTTGTACCAACTGATGGCCATCGATATTTCTACTATACAATCCTGGATGCTGTGAGTATCGCACCATACAGCATGAGCCTATGACTTTTATCGCATTTTGTATTATGTTTTTTAACACTCAACACAAGTTGTAGGATAATGAGGCAGCAAGCCGTGATGGTTCAACACCTAGTTGGGTTCATCAACTCCGAGCTTGTGTTTGCGACCATAGCTAAGCTTCAATCGGAGTTCCTTGTCAACTACATCAACGGGCATTGCTGGCTGACTCAAAAAATTACTTCATTCTATTCCCGTACCATGAGGAGTAAGTAGTACTTTGCTCTTTAATTACTTGTACGCACTTAAACTGTATATGAACTTATTTTCTTGCATTGCATACCATTTAATAAGCAACCATTGGGTTCTACTTGTGCTCGCTCCGAGTGAAAACAAAGTCTACACTTTTAACTCGCTAAAGAAGAGACCGATAGCCTACGCGATCAAGCCTGTTTTGTAGAAGTAAATACATTCCTCTAACCTAACACTTTCTGTATTTAACCACATTTATTTTTTTGCCTCAATGGCATATTTCCAATGTATGTAGGGGTTTCTTGTCTTACGTCGCTGAAGGAGGGCGACATGATGACAAACGAGGCGATCAGCTAGATTGGAAGCGCTTCAAGGTACAAGTGCCTAGCATAGGATTAATTTTTTCTGACATCTATTCTTCATCTCTTAATTTCATTTCTTTACTCACAGTGTCATCAACGGGGCAGCGACGACCTGTGTGGCTTCTATGTCATGCATCACATGCTGGTCGTAGTCGGCGGTGCACACTTTTTTCCTAAGGTATATGTACATGCATAATAATACACTTAGCCTTTTACATAGAAATTTTAAAACTTAAATTAGTGCACTCATTTCTATTTTTCAAAAGATCAATATCCCAATGCTAGTGGTATTGAACAGAAGTTATAACAGAGGACGGTAGGTTCAGAGTCCCGACAGGCTCCTACTAGTCCATATGTAAACAATATTATACCATGTGAATGTGATATGTGTACTGACTATTAAACATATTTCTGTTCTATATTGTGAACAAATGTGATGTATGTTGTAAAATGTTTGTGTTCTATATATATTGTGAATGTGATTGCATATAGTGTGTAATCTGTGATATATATTGTGGATGTGATGTATATCGTGAAATGTTTGTGTTCTATATATATTATGTAATCTATTTCGGGAGGATGTACAAAGCCCCAAGCCCTCATCACAATCGGTTCTAGCTTAGAACCAATTGTGATGATAATTAATCACAATCGGGCAAAAACCGACTGTGATAGTGCCTCCTCATTACTATCTAATGACTTCTTATCGCCATCAAAACTAACTATGATGACGAAAAAGAATCAATTGTGATGTACATTCGTGTAGTAGTGGGTTGAAACAATCGAAACAAGGCTAAAATCGCAAAGTCGAGATCAGCCACAACTAAAGCATATAGAAGAAGCCGATTAAGGAAAGTTTGATACAAATCGTGAAATGTCAAAAAGAGTTTAGAGGTTTGAAGATTTCAATGTGGACAGTGACTATCAAAACAAATGTTGATCCGACATAAAGGGGAGACTAAAACACAATCCAAGATTGAGTCAGCGGTTTTAGGTTATAAAACAGATACACACATATCAACCTTTTTGCATATACTTTTCTATACCTTATGAGTAGGTCATAGCTAGTAGAAAATTACTCTGTAATTCAATTTTGATCAATACTGCTTCGCATCGGCATGTTAATCAATTTGTGAGTTACATCTATCCCATGTTTCGAAATTTGTTCCTAATCGTTACTGCTTCGCATCGACACTTTGTCTAGGGTCAGCTTTCGTTCAGGTTTATCGTCGACTTCGTCGATTTGCTGAAAAATTGGCTGGCACATTACATACGGTATCAAGAAGCACCCTCCATAGGGATGTGGCACTGCTGTCAAGAAATTTTCGGTAGTAACAGTTACCTATAGCTCAAAGAAGAGTCTTTCCCCACATCCATCGGTGGCTAGACAGTCTAAGTTAATTTGGCTACTTGTATTGATGAGATCATGCCGGTCCAGCAAGCCATGCTTCTATCTCAAGGCAAGACAAGGGCCCAACAACTTCTCATGCTCCAAGCCCACCCCAAGATCAAGCCCAATTCGTTCACGAGTTCGGTTCGGCCCCCGGGAGTAGTCCAAATAAAAATGATCATATCTGGGTTATACGAAGTCCGTTTGAGGTGTTCTTGGGCTCTATGGAGAAGCCCACGATGAGAGGTTTCCAACGGAAGTAGTTTCATGTCTAAAATCCTTCTGGATCGACAGGAATCATCAAATCAATATGACGAACATAATCTGTCAGGTGCTGCGCCACCTCCACTTGGGCCCAAAGGCCTTGTACGACCTAGGGTTTCACGGCCACCCCCTTGGACGCCTCCCTTGCCATCTTCCTCATATATATTCAGTAGCTATCGCTAGAATAAATGGGTTTTACTTAGATTACAACTAGAAACTTTGCCAGTTTTTTGCCGTTCATCGGTTTGTGGAACCCCAACTCGTGTGCTTAATATTATTCGCAATTTCAGATTGCATCTTCTACGTTCTTGCTTGTGTTCTCAATTCGCATGCAGGGATTAGCCTTCTTGGCGAGGTTAACCGTGTTTGTGCGTGGTTGATTACCAAAGGAGCCATGGTGTAGCGATTGCAGGGTTCGAATCAGTTCTGATTGGAAGCCGGATCGTCAACGTCGAGTTCTCCACCAATCGACTTACTACTACCTGTCGGAAGATCGGGCCACCGTTCCCATCAAGTGGTATCAGAGCCTCGGTTGCCCGATAGGTAATTCTTGTATCCCCACTTTCTTTTTGCCATTGACCTAGAGTCCAGATAATTGCCCCACAAAAATTTCATCATCGATTCCGCTGTCCTACAACCCCTTGTGCCTTTGCAACCATAACTTTTGCATACGAACTCCGATTGGGGCATACTTTTTTTATTTCGAAGAGAACGACAACGCGCATCTGAAAAATTCACAGGTCCAAAGACCTGTGCAATTTTGGACCCTTAAAATCGGCCTCTAAAACCGAGTTCCGAGCCCCACAAGTTTCATGTGCTGTTTTTGCACATTTTTCGGTCATCTGTTTAACGTCTTCTCTTGTTCCAAAACATGAGATTTTTGTTTTGCCTTTGAGTTAAAAGAAAGGAAAACAAAAGGCAAGTGCAAAAAAAAGCCGTACTGAAAAAAAATCAAAGAGAAGAAAAGAAGCAAAAAGAAGCAGAAAGAGGGAAAAAGAAGCAGATAATCATAATTGCTTGCATCCTTTGAGTCCTATGTGCCTTGATATATCCCTTACTAGGTTTTACTAGTTCTAGGAACACATTTAGGCCAGCAACTGTGACAAGTACGTTGGACATTTATTCAGCTTGCTAATCTGATTTCGATATTGCTTATTCCTTGCTACTAAATATTACCTTCCGAGCTCCACATACTTCTTATCAGTTCAACGAGCTTCGAGAGATACTTTGAGAGATGAATGAGACTATGAACAAGCAAAGTCAAAACATGGAAAATGCACTTGACAGAAAAGAGCATAAGCACCAACCCAACTTTAGTCCATCTCCTTCTGCTGGTAAAGGTAAGAATTTTCTAGTTCTTCCTTCTTATAACAGATTTGGTGTTGATGCTTATATTGATTGGGAAATAGAGGTAGATAAAATTCTTTCGCAATGTAACCTCTGTAATAAACGAAAAATTAAAGTTGCCGCTAGTGCTTTAACTCTCTGTGCATCAATTTGGTGGAACAATTTTTGTACTTATAAGCCAGTACCGCAAACTTGGAAACATATGAAATGACTTATGAGAGATGAATTTGTTCCTGCTTATCATTCTAAAAAGTTACTTTATGAATTGCAATGTCTACAACCATGTGATAAAACTGTCAAGTCATATTACGAGGAATTAGAAACTTTGTTGTTACGTTGTGGTTTAGATGAATCTGAAGAAACTAAGGAAATAAAATTCTTAAATGGACTTGATATGAAAATTCAGGGTATTGTTGTTGATAAGGAATACAGTTCTCTCTCTAGTTTATTTAATCTTGCTTGTGAGATTGAAAATCAAATTGAACTTGAAAGACATCTTGCTGAAATTAATGTCTATAATTGCCAAAGTGAAGAATTTTCTTTGGAAGAACGGCATCTTGTCGAGTTTCCACTTGCTACTAACTTTTCACAGGACATTGAGAACAAGAATGAGAAGGAAAACACGCAAGAGAAGGAGGAGCATGAGATACATGATATCCCATGCATGCCTCAAGAATGTACAGATCATGATATGCCTAAATCGGCAAAGATTGAAAACAAAGGTAACGACATAGGTGCTATTTTCACACGAGGAGAGAATTCTGTTGATTTGCTAAATTTGGCCACTACTGGTGCTATGCTAGAACAGCAGTTAGTGGACACTCAAACTAAATCACCTTTGTCACAATATGATTGTCTTGCTGTCCCTAGTGATAAAGAAGTGTTGTGTGATAATGTCTCATTTATATCCATGCCTCAGCTAGTGAATAAACATGTCAGTTTTATTTTTGATCTAAACACGTGTGCTGAAAATAAACATGTTATTCACCTTGCTAATGAAAAGGATGAGATTAAACTGTTGTTTTCCTTGAACACATTGGGTTATATTGAATTTGATGTCATATGTGATCTCAATTGTTTAGAGGAGAGATTTTCTATGTTTGCTAATTTCTCATGGTCATCTAGTGTTAGTTTTCATGCTATTGGCATACATAATGATAAAGGAAAGTACATGGTGCATCGAGTTTATATTTGTACCATTTTGAAATCTTCTTTTAATGTGCCACACTGTCAACAACCAAAGAAAATGTTGGTTTCTTTGTCGCATCTTGTTACTAACCTTTTGTAGGCCAATGAGCTTGAGTCGAGGACGACTCAAAATCAGGAAGGGGAGGATGATGAGACCATGCCGGCCCAGAAAACCATGCTTCTATCTCAAGGCAAGACAAGGGCCCAACAATTTTTGATGCTCTAAACCTACCCCAAGATCAAGCCTAATTTGTTCACGAATCAAGTTCGGCCCCCAGGAGCAGTCTAAATAAAAATGATCATATCTGGGTTATACGAAGTCCGTTTGAGGCGTTCTTGGACTCTACGGAGAAGCCCACGACGAGAGCTTTCCAACGGAAGTAGTTTCATGTCTAAACTACTTCTGGATCAGAGGGAATAATCAAATCAATATGACAAACAGAATCTGTCAGGTGCTGCGCCACCTCCACTTGGGCCCAAAGGCCTTGTACGACCTAGGGTTTCACGACCACCCCCTTGGACGCCTCCCTTGCCATCTTCCTCATATATATTCAGTAGCTATCGCTAGAATAAATGGGTTTTGCTTAGATTACAACTAGAAACTTTGCCAGTTTTTTGCCGTTCATCGGTTTGTGGAACCCCAACTCGTGTGCTTAATATTATTCGCAATTTCAGATTGCATCTTCTACGTTCTTGCTTGTGTTCTCGATTCGCATGCAGAGATTAGCCTTCTTGGCGAGGTTAACCGTGTTTGTGCGTGGTTGATTACCAAAGGAGCCATGGTGTAGCGATTGCAGGGTTCGAATCAGTTCTGATTGGAAGCCGGATCGTCAACGTCGAGTTCTCCACCAATCGACTTACTACTACCTGTCGGAAGATCGCGCTACCGTTCCCATCATGTATATTCTTCTTCATTTTTTTTCTCATGTAAATACCATTCTACCTTTAATTATATTGTTATAAATTCATCTAGTAAGATACTGTATCCATGGAAATTTTTTTTATCTAGACTCAACATCGTGGCTCTAGGGTGGTGCTACCCTTAGTAACCGTTGAACCACATTGCAAAAATGGACCGGAGAAGAAGCTTGTGTTAGCTGCCACAGGTATCCACCACTATTTGAAAGGAACGGCCATGCATTAAGAGAGGGAAAAAACGAAAAATACTGCTCCAGTTTTACCAAAACATACAACCTGATTTGGAGGAGGCATCACATGAGTTAAAGAGCAAACACAAATGCCTCTGGTCTGTAGAATCAAAGCGGTGTTTTTTGTTAAGGAACCTCGCTATCGAATAGTCCGGGGTTCCCGAACAGATCTGAATTGGAGAACAGAAAGAGAGAGAGATACGTGTTTAGGGAGAGCAACAACGGAAATTCTTTATTGCTAATGATTGCTTGTACATTAGGGGGGAACCCCCTCCTCCTTTTATAGCGCTCACCCAGGGTTTAGGCTAAGGGACCAGCATGGGCCTTCAATGGGCCATCTGGGTTTCCCAACACTCCCCCTTGGGCCCTTTGCCGCGAGATGCATATGCCTCATTAAAACTCCAGAAAAACCCAGTGGGAAAAATACTTGGAGAAAGAGTACATAGCATACGCTTACTATGTTGCACGAATTGCCTCGTTAAAAACCTTATGCAAGAAAACTTAATGAAAAACTTGCTAAGGAAAAAGAGTACAATTCTCCCAACTTCAATTGCTAATCTTGAGATTCATGTTGGGTATTCATAATTCATCTTGAGATTCATGTGGGAGTATGTGAAATATCTCCCCGAAATCTGCACTTCTCTAAGTCTCATCATCCCAATTCCTTTCACGCACCTTTCAAAGGTAGATCTTTGGGAGTGATTTTGTGAACAAATCTGCAAGATTTTCACATAACTTAGTATGCAATATCTTGATTTCGTTCATCTTATGCAATTCGTGAGCATAGAAGAACTTGGGGTTGATATGCTTCGTGAGATTGCACTTCACATAACCCATTTGTGCTTGGGCAACACAAGCTGCATTATCTTCATAAATTATCGTGGGAGTTTGCTCAATGTTCAAACCACATGACTTCTGGATGTGGTGAATCATTCTTCTGAGCCATGCACATTCACGAGATGCTTCATACAAAGCAATGATTTCCGAGTGGTTTGTCGACGTCGAGACAAGAGTCTGCTTAGACGACTTCCAAGAAACTGCTGTTCCTCCACATAGGAAAACATAGCCAGTTTGGGACTTGCCAGTATGCGGGTCTGATAAATACCCAGCATCGGCGTAGCCAACCAAATTCAATTCATTATTTCTTCTAAAAAACAGACCAAGGTCTTTGCTTCCTTGGAGGTAACGGAAGATGTCCTTTATCCCTTTCCAATGCCTTTTGGTGGGTTCTGCACTGTACCGAGCTAGCAAATTCACAGCGAACGCAATGTCCGGCCTAGTGTTATTCGCAAGGTACATGAGCGCTCCAACTGCACTCAGATATGGGAATTCTGCTCCCAGGACTTCCTCCCCCACTTCTCTAGGTCTGTATGGGTCTAGGTCTGCTTGGAGTGACCTTCCAACCATTGGTGTCTTCGCAGGATATGCCTTTTCAAATCCAAATCTTTCCAACACTTTCTGCGTGTAGGTTGATTGATGTACCAAGATTCCTCCTTGGACATGCTCAAGCTGCAAGCCTAAACAAAACTTGGTTTTACCCAAATCCTTCATTTCAAACTCAGACTTCAAGTATGAGCATGCTTCTTCAATTTCTTCATCCGTCCCAATGATGTTCAAGTCATCTACATAGACGGAGATTATCTGAGAATCCATTCGGGATCATCAGATAAACACACATGGACAATCTTCGCTGTTTGTGTAGCCTTTCTTGCAGAGAAAGTCACTCAAGCGATTGTACCACATTCTTCGATCGCTTGCTTGACCCATACGGTGATTTCTCCAATTTCACACTGCATGTGTTTCTATTTGCTCCGTCTTGGTTGGGATAGGAATTCCTTCGGTACTCTCATGTATATCTCGAATCCAAGTTTCCATACAAATATCTTTGTGACAACATCCATTAGCTTCATTCTCAACTTCAAGTTGACTGCCATTGAGATCAAATATCTAAAGGTAATTCCTCCCATGACCGGAGAATAGGTTTCTTCATAATCAACTCCAGGACGTTGAGTGAAACCTTGAGCTACAAGCCTTGCTTTCTACCTTACAACTTCGTTGTTTTCATTTCTCTTCCGAACAAAGACCCATTTGTGACCTACGGGGTTTATATGGGGAGATGTGCGGCATACGGGCCCAAACACCTCTCTCTTGTTCAGAGAGACTAACTCTGCAGTGATTGCCTTTTTCCATTATTCCCAATCTAGCCTTTTCTTGCACTCTACGAGAGATGCAGGCTCGGGTTCATGATCAATGATCGAGGCAATCTTCTTTGCGAAGTATGCATCAACGTTGGCTGTTGCTCTATTCAGGGATTCTCCTGTTATTACAAAGTTTATGGCCATTTCTTCATGGGGTGCTTCATGCACTTCTACTTGCTCTTCACTGCTATTCCCTATCGCAGGAGCAAGTTTCTTTAGCTTTTCATCGCCTATTTGTGCGCACACATTATTTCCGCGGCTTCCTTGATGGAAGATTCAAGTCCAGGAATTGCCTTTCTGTTGGCTTCTTTCCGGTGTGTCTCAACTGGCTCCCTTCTTTCCTTGGGGCATTTTCATGATTGGTTGTGGTAAGTCCTCTCGCCCAGTTTTCTCCAGACGTCTCCGGGTACTTTGGGTTTGAGGAGCCCGATTTCCTGCTCTTTTTCTTTGAGGCCTCTGAACAGGTTGAGGGATACCTTCTATTTTCTTTGGTATTTCCACCCTCTCTGGTGCATTCCTTGCGGGTACATGCGACTTAACCACGCCCTTCAGATCACAAAAATGATCGGGCAGTTCATTTGCTAAATTCTGCAAATCAATTATCTTGTGGACTTCTTGATTTGCTTCATTAGTGCGAGGGTCATGTGCGGGGATCCCATTGGAATGCCATATGATTTCCCGGCATTTTTCATCCAAAGGTTGATTTCCTCCCCCTAATGACGGGAAACGATCCTCGTCAAAAATACAATCGTGAATCGGTCAGTATGCAAGTCTCGATCATGGGTTCCAAATACCGATTATGGATGCACTCTCATAACCAACGATATCCTGGACTTGTGGAGAGGGCCCATTGCGATCACGAGGGGTGGTATAGGTACATATACCATACACCCAAATTTTCTAAGATGGGAGATCTTGGGATGATCCGTGCACAAGTTGCATAGGAGAATGGATGTTGTAGGCCGGCGGTCTAAAATTGATAAGAGCTGCTGCGCGCGCAGATCGCGTGTCCCCAACAAGTGTTGGGCAAGTTACAACTCTGCAAAGCGGTCCGCAATGAACTTAATCCTCTTTATTAGTGCTTCGCTAGTCCATTCTCGCGTATGGACGTGCGGTGCGGAGTGCTCAAGCGCTATCTCATTGCGGTGCAATAATCATCAAATGCCTTTGAAGTAAATTCTCTGGCATTGTCCATTCTAATGGACTTCACGCGATGATCAGGGAAAGCATTCTTAATTCTTATGATCTGCGAGATCAGCTTTGCAAAAGCATGGTTTCGTGTTGATAATAAGCATACATGCGACCATTTCGAGGAAGCATCAATGAGCACCATAAAGTATCGAAGCGCCCCGACAAGGGCTGAATCGAACGCAAATATCCCCTGGATGCGTTCCAGGAATGCAGGGATTTCACTTTGCACTTTCATAATAGAGGGTCTAGTTATTAATTTCCCGGTGGCACATGCAGGGCACACAAAATCTTCATGATTCGGGAAATTTCTAACATTAATACCATGACCTTGTGAGTTGTTCACTATATTTCTCATCATTCTAAGACGAGGATGACCTAATCTACCATGCCATAAAGTAAATAACTCAGAGCTTCTAAAAAAAGTCTTCAAGGAAGTATACACTTCGGGTGCATGAATATTCGTGTAGTACAACCCAGATTCATATGAGGGACATTTTTCTAATACCATTTTTCCACATACCGCGTGCTTCACAATGAACAAGTATTCTTTGCCATTTTCTTCATTGGTTTCTACGTGAAAACCATTGGCGCGGATGTCTTTAAAGCTTAAGAGAGTGCGTGTTGATTCCGGGTACAAAAGGGCTTCTTCAATTACCAGAGTTGTACCCATAGGCAATATAATAGTGGCTCTTCCTGAGCCGATTATATATGAGTCGCTTCTTGCGATCGTAGTAATCTTTCCAGCGTTCTTCGTGATCGACTGGAAATACTTAGACTCTCTTAAGATGGTATTTGTTGTGCCACTATCAACAATGCATATCTCTTCCATTTGGGCGCTACACGATTTCTAGATAAAAGAAATATAATTCTTAATCAGATAGGGGCAAAAACAATCCAAATATTGCTTGCAAATTTGAAGAATACTGGAATAAAGAATAAATTGCGTATTTATTCATGAAAGAAGTATGCTCTTCTAGAGCTTACAATTCATTATTCAAAGAAAATGCTAACAACCATAATCTAAAAAACATTAAACAGAATCTGTAAAATATGCATTAATTTCTGCTTCTGTGTCATTGGCAGAAGTTTTCTTTTCATTTGCCATAATAATGGCTGCAGCATCGATGTCCAGGCTATTTTGTGAGGATGAGGTAAGTGGGGTATCTACATCCATGGCATCATCATCACCGATGTTGGCGAAGTGTGCTTCTACGGGGGCGTTTTCTTTTGCCTTTCTCTTAGCCTGATATGCGTTGATCACTTCTTTGGATTCCCGACATATCTTCGACCAATGTCCCCAAGTGCCACACTTGAAGCACGTTTGGTTCTGCTGTCCATACGGCTTGGTGTGCGTCTTTTCTTTGTCATCCCTCTTACAGGGCTTTGACTTTCCTTTGGCACAGGGCCTCTCTTTTCCACCCTGCTTGCCCTTCTTTCTATGAGTGGGCTTTCTCACCTTGTAGCTATTGGCATTGACTTCTGTGCGCTGCCTCGCCCAGTGGCTGCGAGACATAGTTCTTGCGTAGAACATCGTCTTGCGATTCCGCAACTTGCATTACATCAATCAGTTCGCTATACTCCTTGTATGCGTCCTGACGATAGCTGCGTGCACTCTGGATAGCATTTGGGTGGAAGGTAGAGAGAGTTTTCTCAATCTTCTCTTCATCAGTGATCTTCTTGCCACATAGGAGAGATTGGTACAAATTCGTGCAAGGCGTAATTGTACTCGCCCCTTTGCTTTATCGTCGCAAATCTCAGCGCACCCAATCTTGCCGTGCTTGGGGCAAGATGGTGTACTTGAGCTTCTCGAACCGCTTCTGAAGTGCAGTCCAAAGCTCAAGTGCACTCTCCTCAGCCATATATTCATTCTTCAGAGTGGCTGAGAGGTGGTGCCTGAGAAAGTGTAGGGCTTGATCATTCTGCTCGGCGGTAGGTTTCACGTCCTGCGAGGATCCTAGACCAATCGCGGAGCGGAGCTTCTTGCCCCCAAGAACGATCTTCACGTCCGATGCCCAAGTGAGGTAGTTCTGATCGTGCGGGGCCAGTTCTTCAAACTCACGATTCACAATGCCTGACATCTGCATGATTTCAGAATTCTAGTTTAGATTACTGCGTGTAATCTGATAGAAAATGGTTGCAAAAGGCATAAAGTGCAGAAAAATTAAATTGCTATGCATTGCAATATATTAAATAAAGCAACGGATTCAAAATTTATAAAGAATATTCATAAAACAGAGAAATAAAGATAGAAAAATTAAAAACAGAGCCAAATAAATCTTCTTGATTTTCTGGCTATTTTTAAAAATCTTCTGCAATTTTTCTGCAATTTTTTTCTTTCCTTTTCTTTTCTTCTTTTTCTTTTCTTTTTCAGCCGAGTGGCCTTTGGGCCACTTTCTTCTTCCCGGCCCCTTGGGCCTTTAGCCCACAGCTCATTCCATAAAAAGCGGCGGCTAGGGTTTCCCTTGCGCCTATGCACCACGCGCCGCCACCCCTGGCCCCTACTGCGCCTCGCGCCACGCGCCGCCACTCCTGCTTCGCCTCGCGCCGCGCGCACCGCCTCCCCTTCTGTGCCTCGCGCCGCACGCCTCAGAGAAGACGACGAGGCAAGGTCAATGCCTTCAAGCCTAGGGCGTGGGTCGGGCGGCGACGGCGAGGTCGAGCTCACGCGCCGGCGGCGACTTCATGCGCACACGCCGGCGGCGACAGCTCCTGGTTCGCGTACCGAGGCGGCGGAGTTTGGCGCCGTGCGCGACGGCGTCGGTGGTGGCGGCGCCGACGGCCGAGGGACAGCGCAAGGGCAAGGCATCGGCGTCTGGTGAGCGCCGCCGACGCGAGGCGATTGCGGTGTCTCGGGCGGCGGGCGCGGACGGAGCACGGTGGTGGGGCTGCGCGCTCGCAGACGGACGCCGATGCGCCGCGGCGGCGGCGTGGCGTGCACGCGACCGAGCCAAGCGGTCGGTGCGGGACAAGCGCCGGGCGGCTTCTTTGGCGCTTCTTTGGCGCGCCTCAAGCGTCGCCGCCGCTGAGCGAGCGGCGCCACGCTGCGCTCGGCGCCGCTTCTTGGCGCGCAGATGGACGTCTCGCCGCCGGGCGTCATGGCGATCGAGGTGCGGCGAAACGCGGCCGAGCCATGGCGGTGAAAATGAGACAAGGCGAGGCGCCCGTGCGGGGCGAAGCCGAGGCATCGCGGCACTCGGGCCGAAGCCGTGCGTGGCGGCGGCGCGGGCGATCAACGACGGCGTCGCGCGACCGAGGCGATGGCGCGGCAACCGGCGCAGCGTCGGCAGAGCCGGTTGTGCGACGGCTGGCCGGGCTTCCAGCCGGTGAGCGCGGGAACTGGGGTTACGCGTGGTGCTTCGATGACTTCTTGTCGTGCACGCGAACCGAGGCAGTGACGCGGCGCGCTACGAGCGCGGTAGCCGAAACGCATGTTTACTTTTTTTTTCTGTGGATGATGCATGTACTGATGCTGCCTGTAGTTTCGTGCCACGTGATGCAAACATAAAACAGATGCGTACAGTAGATGCATGCATAGGATCAACAGCGATTAGAATCAATCGCCGATTCTCACCTCTTCTCACCTTTTCAATTCTGATCTCCGGTAGAGCTTCGTGCTGATAACGTGTTAAGGAACCTCGTTATCGAATAGTCCGGGTTCCGAACAGATCTGAATTGGAGAACGAAGAGAGAGAGATACGTGTTTAGGAGAGCAACAATGAAATTCTTTATTGCTAATGATTGCTTGTACATTAGGGGGGGACCCTCTCCTCCTTTTATAGCGCTCACCCAGGGTTTAGGCTAAGGGACCAGCATGGGCCTTCAATGGGCCATCTGGGTTTCCCAACATTTTTATCCCTAATTTTGCCACCTTTATAGAGAACGCAGCCAGCGCTGGTTAGCGTGAGGCCTCGGCTCCTCCCAGCCTCAGCTCGAAGAGTGCCTGCTGCCGCCAAAAGGGCAACCGGTGTTTCCCAGTGCAGTTTGTCGACCCTGTATGTCCTGACAAATGGTAGTGAACACCATTTGCACCGTTCAATATAAGTCGTTGAAAATCCCATTGTTTCTTTCTCTCCATAAGTTTTAAAAGGCGTAGATTAGGGCCTCGTGGTGTTCATGCGGAAGTAACTAGAGAGCTCCTCCTGTTTGTCTTCTTTGCACTGAAGAATACCCCTTGATGGAAAAGAACCAAAGATCTATATGCCCAAGATGAAGTATGCGCAGGAAGAAGAACAGAAACTAGAAAAACAGAGGAGGCAATCTTCTGTGTTATTCTCAAATGAATGAACAACTGAAGTACAAATAGGACTCAAGGACTAACAAACTCTTCTAACAAACTGAAATCAAATCTCATGATTCAAACTACTCAGTAAAACCTGAAAATAACTACTTCTAGATAGATACGTCAAGATTATTTCCTAACATTCTCCCTCTTAATCTTGACGTGACTCAAAATCTCTTAATCCAAGCAACTGCCTCATCTCTGCAAACTTGATGCTTGACAATGCTTTTGTAAGAATATCAGCCCATTGCTCATTGGTGCTTACAAACTCCACAACAATCTGCTTTCTCTCAACACATTCTCGTATGAAATGAAACCGGTAGCAAACTTGTTGTCAACATATAAACTAACAAGTTTAGATTCTCCTCCTATCAGTTCACTAATCAAACTCCTCAACCAGAGTGCTTGATACGCCGCTGTGGTAGCTGCCATGAATTCAGCTTCACAGGAGAATAATGCTACAGTTCTCTGCTTCTGTGATCCCCACGAAACCAACTTGTCACCGAAGTAGAAAGCCATTCCTCCGGTGCTTTTCCTATCATCAAAATCTCACCAAGTTCTTTGTCCCGAGTAACCCACTAGATCTTCAGAGCTGCTTCCTCTCCTGTAAGTTAATCCATACTGAATTGTTCCCTTCACATATCTAAGTATTTGCTTTACAGCCTTGTAATGCATAATAGATGGTTTTTCCATGTACCTGCTTACAACCCCGACTGCATATGCAAGATCTGGACGAGTGTGAGTTAAATATCTCAAACAACCAATCATTCTTCTGAACTCTGTGGAATCCACTTGTGCCCCTTCAGTATCTCTGTGAAGTTTCACTTTTGGTTCCATAGGAATCTTGGTTGAGTTGCAATCTAGCATTCCAAACTGTGATAGCAATTTCTTGGCGTAACCTGTTTGCTTCAGTGTGATCCCTTCTTCCTTCTGATCCACTTCAATACCGAGGTAAAATGAGAGCAATCCTAAGTCGCTCATCTCAAATTCCTTCATCATCTACTTCTTGAAGATACTGATTTTCCTGTCACTAGTTCCTTTGACGATTACGTCATCCACATAAACACCGACAATGAGTGCCTCTTCAGTCATACCTCTTTTATACACAGTCTGTTCCTGAGAGCATCTCTGAAAACCGAGATCCTTCATACTCCTATCCAGCCGTGTATTCCATGCTCTAGGTGCTTGGCAAAGCCCATAGAGAGCCTTCGACAGCATGTAAACCAGATGCTCCTTCCCCTTCACCGTGAAACCTTCAGGTTGGGTGACATATACTTCCTCCTAGAGTTCACCGTTTAGAAATGCCGACTTGACATCTAAATGGTGTACCTTTTAGTCACGACTAGCCGCAAGGGCAAGGATCAGCCGTATGGTGTCGAGTCTGGCTACTGGCGCGAAAACTTCCTCGAAGTCCACACCTTGCTGCTGAACATACCCCTTTGCTACAATTCTAGCTTTGTGCTTGAGGATGTTCCCTTCACTGTCCTTCTTCAATTTGTATACCCATTTCAGTCCAATGTGTTTGTGGCCTGGAGGCAGATCAGTGAGTACCCATGTCTTGTTTGCTTCAGTTGACTCAATTTCTTTGAGCATGGCTTGCTCCTAGGGCTTCTCTTTTGCTGCCTCTTATAGGAAGCTGGCTCTTCAGACTCCAATAACAACAATTCTGCAGGAAGCGTCGCTTCTGTAGTCTCTGCATAAATGGCCTAAAGAGAGCAATAGCGTACCGGTCCATCATCCGTGGAGGATGTACTCGAACTCCCCAGCGACTCAATTACTGTAGGAGTCGATGCATGTGACCTCGGAGTAGCAGGTGAACTTGGACTCACTACCTCTTGCAGTGTGTGATTTCCAGTGCTTCCTCCGTCTTCCACGGCCTGTGGCGAGCCTGAAGCACTTGTTTCTCCCAATGGCATACCTGCCTCTGATGCTGGTGCATTCCCCAGTATATCAGCTGCATCCTCAGTGATACTCTGCGAATTACTTGCTGCAACTTGTGGCGCATTTCTTGCAGCATCGTGCACCTGAACTTATTTTATAGTGAGTTCCAACAAATCATCCTCTACAGTGAATTCCGACAAACTAATGGAATCATCACCTGTATTCCAAAGCCATCCCTTATCTTCCTGAAAGATCACATCTCTACTTACATGAATTCTTTTCCGCCGAGGGTCGTAGAGGCGATGAGCTTGACAGCCTTCCTCCACACCAAGGTACACCATGGGAGCGCTTCTATCTTCAAGCTTCTTGATATGTGGTGCTGTATACTTCACATGCGCCATGCATCCGAAGACTCTCAGATGTGCAAGATGTGGTTTTTTCCCCGTCCATGCCTCAAATCGAGTGCGCTCTCCTAGCGCTTTGGTTGGCAGCCGATTAAGAAGATAGACAAAATGTCTCACTGCTTCTTCCCAAAACCTCCCGGGCACCCGCATGCTTTTGAGCAGACATCACGCCATGGCCATCACAGTGTGATTTCGGCGCTCTACTACACCGTTCTGCTGTGGCGAATACGGTGCCGTGAGGTGCCGCTCGATCCCAAGCTCTTCACAAAAAACTGTAAACTCCCTTGACAAGAACTCGCCCCCACGATTTGTTCTCAGAGTTTTGACTTTTGCCCTGTTGCATTTTCTACCGTTGCCTTGAATTTCTTGAAAGTAAGACAAGCTTCTTTCTTCTCCTTCAACATGTACACCCACATCCATCTGCTAAAGTCATCAACTATGAGGAAGAAGTAGTTGTTGCCAACCGGTGTACATGATGTAATAGGCCCGCACAAATTAGCATGTAGCAGCTCTAATGGAGTGTCTGCTCTGAAATTTTCCTACACTGGGAAAGGACTCCTTGCTTGTTTAGCAACTATGCAAACCTCACAAAGTTTGTTCGAATGATGAATACTTGGTACCTCAACTATCAACCTCTTGTCTGCCAATTGCTTCAGGGCATGGAAATTGATATGTCCAAGCCTGGCATGCCACAACCACGCTGGATCATCAAGTTCTGCTAAGAGACAAGTCGGCCTGCAGGTTTCAAGCTGAATTTTATAGAGTCGATTAGCAGAACGTTTCACCTTCATCAGGAGAACACCTTCTCTGTCATACATCCTTAGCAAATCTTCAGTCATCACCACTTTATTCCCATCTTCAGTCATCTGCCCGAGACTTATTATGTTGCTGCAAAACCTGGGAATGTAATACACTTCAGTTAGCAAGCGCTGATCACCATTCTTACATTGGAAAAGGATGGAGCCCTTTCCCAAGATCTCCACGCTGGAGCCGTTACCGAACTTCACATTCCCTGTGATGTTCTCATCAAGCTCCTTGAATTTTTCCCGATGGCCTGTCATGTGATTACTAGCACCATTGTCTAGATACCACACATCAGAATATGACTACTTCTCCTTGTCAGTTTGCAACTTTGGCCGAACCTTCTCTTCATTGAGCAACACCTTGCAGTGCGTCTTCTCCTGAAGCGTTGTCAGCATTAGCGTTGGTTCTTCATCAGGCACACATGTGAGATTCACCACCTCATCACGGCATCTGTTGTGGAACTCCGAGGAGTAGTGGCCGTAGTTGTTGCAGCTGAAGCACTGAATATGACTCTTGTCTCGTCCGCCCGTGCTGGTTCCTCGACTCGCCTCACGCTACTAGCAAGATTTGCCAGCATTGCTCCCTCCGCGGTTGCTTCTGCCACGCCCACGGCCTCGGGATTTGCCGCGGTACTCTCTGGTTCTACCGAAGCTTCCTCTTCCTTTTGGTGAAAAGGATGACTCCCCGCCTCCCTTTTTCATCCGCGCTACCCATTCGGTGTGAGTGAGCAGCACCTGTTCACTGCTTTTGTCTCCTCGTTTGCATGTGCGCTCCTCATATGCCTTGAGTCTTCCAATTACCTCCTCGATAGACATATTGTCGATGTCACCAATGATGTATATGCCCAAGATGAAGTATGCACAGGAAGAAGAACAGAAACTAGAAAAACAGATGAGGCAATTTTCTCTGTTATTCTCAAATGAATGAACAACTGAAGTATAAATAGGACTCAAGGACTAACAAACTCTTGTATCAAACTGAAATCAAATCTCATGATTCTAACTACTCAGTAAAACCTGAAAATAACTACTTCTAGATAGATACCTCAAGATTATTTCCTGACACCCCTGTTAGTTAAGATGGAGTGTATATGATTTTTCCACCTGCCTGTATTCACCTTTATATGAAAGAACTTTGTATTAGTGTCCCGTCCCCGATAAATGTCATCCATGAGCATTGCCTGAGACGAGTCCTCTTGACAACAGCTAGGCCAAGGAATCTGTGCTTCAGTCTGCTACGGAAATCTCTTTCTGATCTTGAGAGCTTTCTTGTCTCCTACACCTTATCAAGCTAGAAAATGATCTCACTGGCCACAGGGAATTGTAGTGTGAGGTTCCGTACCATTCGATGGCTCCATGCCCTGAGCGCTTTTGCAGTTCTCGATTGTTTGATGTGGAGTGTGTGCAAGGCATCCATCTAGCTCTTTCGTGAAGGCTCCCATGAGCCTTCTATTGAGATTGTCATTATTCTTATCGCCCGCCTGGTAGATCAAGTTAAAATCCCCTAGTACGAGCCATCCATGCAATATATATCCCTTTAGGGCATATATTCCCTGTAGAAACATCAGCTTGTCGCTTCCCAGCTGAGGTCTGTAGACACCCGTGCATGACTATTTTGCTCCGTTGTTTTTCACCATGATTGTCACCGACAATGTATTTGTGCCTACCTGGGCGTCGGAAAGATGGAAGAACAATGAGAAACAGGCGAGAAAGATTCCCCCTCTTGTGCGCTGTGCTGGTAGGAAACTGTTTGCACCAAAATTTGGCAAGTCTAGTCAAAATCGGCAATAAAGTCAGACGCGCGGAAATTAACGGACGGGTTGGAAAGATTTGAAGATATTTAGTAACAGCAAGATCTTTAAGGAAATAACTGTCCGAGATAAGGACGATACGGATCAAGTTTAGAAACGTATTGTAAAAAGATACGATCGGTCGATGGGTATAAAAGAAGGACCGAAGCAAGCTGCAAAGAACAACACAATCCAACACACCAAACTACATTACTTTTTCCTGTCGACTAGGAGTAGCTTTTGTAACTTAGTCTTCTTGTAATTCGATCTTGATCAATAAAGTTGCGCATCGCCGATTGTTGATCTCCTTCAAATTACTCCCCAAGTTTGATTTATTCTGATTTTGTTGTGCATCGCCTTCTTCAGAATCGATCTACCTTTATCCTCTGATTAGCCTTAATCGGCTAATTAGATTTATCCTGTTACTTTGATCTTGATCGGCTTCAAGCTGATTGAGTCTAAGCCGATTGATCTTCACGATCGGCTTTTTGTGAATTTCATATTTTTACCTTGTCGGTTACAGGTCAAATCGACTGGCACGCTCTGAACCAGGTGTTCGTCTGGTGTGCTGTTGTCAGAATCCCTACTTCAAGTTTTTGACCCATTGCAAGCTCTGCCGAATTACCCTGTTTTTTCAGTAGCCCAAAATACGCAGAGCACACTGGCCGATGCTAAACCATCGGCTATAACCTCACCCCCTACCATGATGCCTACTCAGCCTACCATAATATTGCCTAGAGATCCTCGGCCAAGTGGGGTGAACCATCACCACGCCTACACCGACGCTGCCAAATTAGATGCATCAACAAATTTGCCACTGTCGGCCCCGTTCTATGCATTTCCACAATCGGTTTCACAGCCGATTGGGCCTGAGACACCCACATGAACCTACCATGCCTAGAAATCCAGGTCCACATAGGGTAGTAATTTATTCAGAACCTTTTGTCCCAGTGCCGGAACCCCAAGTTAGACATAATAGACACGAGCAGTACACTCATATGCCGTCGGCTCAATATAATTGGCAACCCGAGTTTGCACTTGGGGGGCAAAATGCCAACTGTGACCAACATTATCAAGGGCCTGCTGTGCCAATGGCCGATAATACAAACTGGGCCGACCAAATCTCCGTCGTCTTAAGGGATCAGTTCGACATACAGCCAAAAGGAAAGGTTATCGGCTACAGAAAGTCGTATCATGATTACATAGATCGCATGCCTTACCCCCACAATTACAGAGTCCCAGATTTTGCGAAGTTCTCTAGCGACGACTCAATCACTACCCTAGAGCATATCGGACGCTTTATCGCGCAATGCGGCGAAGCAGCTCAGTCTGATGGGCTAAAAATAAGACTGTTCCCGTTATCATTGTCCGGGGCAGCTTTTACTTGGTTCACTTGTTTGCCCCCAAATTCGGTCTATTTATGGAACGATTTGGAATGCCGATTTCACGAATACTTTTTCTCAGGCAGTTTAGAACTCAGGATTTCTGACCTAAGTTCTATTCGCCAGAAATTTGGAGAATCGATGACTGATTATATTAAAAGATTTAGAGAAATCAGAAACCGGTGTTTTAGTGTCACACTGCCCGATAACCAACTTGCTGATTTGGCTTTTCAAGGGTTGATTCCACCACTCAGAGAGAAGTTTGGAGGGCAAGAGTTCACCGATCTAAGTCATTTGCTTCATCGTGTGTCGGCTCAAGAAAGCCGATTCTCAGACAATAAGGTGTTTAAGGATAGGTTTAAAAATAATAACAAAGAAAAGGATAAAGCCAAAGTTAATATGGTGGATTATTATCTGAGCGATTCTTCAGAAGTCGATGAAGCAGAAATAAATATAGCCGAATGGGTAAAAGGGTCTAAAATGTCCTTAGTCTGTTTTTGGCTCAAGCCGACTAGAAGTAAGTCGGAAGTCAAATACGCCTTTGACGTCTCCAAGTGCGATCATATTTTCGATTTGTTGTTACAAGAGAAAATAATACGGTTGCCCTAAAGACACGTCATACCATCGGCTGACGAGATCAAAAAACGCAGGTATTGCAAGTGGCACATTCTTTTTCTCACAATACTAATGACTGCAATATTTTCCGTCAACAGATCCAGTCGGCTATTGAGGATGGTCAGTTAAAATTTGCTGATGAACCGAACATGCAAGTAGATGCTGATCCATTCCCAATCAACATGGTTCAATGTTTGGCTAAAGGGAAAGAGCAGATGCATGATGAACCAAGAAAGGATCGGCAAGTCGACATTCAGTCGAGTTCAAACGACGGCCAGACATTGAAAATTACAATTGGCTCATTACAAATAGAAGCCGATCATGAAGGAAAGAATTCGAGAACCATTAAACCCAAAGGAAATCCTCAAGTGGGTAAATGGTACAAAGCAGAAAAATAAACATCAAGGCAGTCAACTAAAAAGCCGGGACCAACATTTCCTCAGTTGATGGAGAAATATGAAAGGATGAATAGCCGACCACGATATCCTACTCACCGGTCGGATAATTTATATCACACCGAAAATGTGGATAGGGCACATAGAAGGTGTCCCTTTTGGCAGTTTTGTTGGGAAAGGGGAGTAGCATTACCATCTCCGTATACATGCCCGATGGAGCATTATCCCCGAGACGATTGGACAAGACAATCGGCTAGAGATAGGCTGTCTGGGACGATTCGAGATCAAGGCAGAGGTTACAGAAGGCCTGTTCACAAAAGAATATCCAAACCAAACCAGGTACCAGACCAGGTCGAAGCACAGAAGCCTAGTTCAGGCCGGGAAAATTTGGCTGGCTAGATACGAAAGCCAGTAGAGCCCAAACCCAGGTGGTGTCCATCTGGCCTTAGCCGATCGCAGCGCAGACGGCTTCAGAGACTAAGGACTCAAGAGATCCGGGAAGTCGACGCAGAAAAACAGAGGGACGATACTTTCAATGAGCTTCGTTCGATCAAGGTTGTTAAGAAGGAATGGAGAAAAAAGGAACAGGTCGAGGAAGATTTTGAGTCGGCAGATGATCTAGACTCTCCTATGATTAGGGACGGTACACCCCCAATGGATATCAATATGGTGTTCACGCTGCCAGCCGAATTCAAAATCAAAACTGAGTCGGCTATCGAAACTTTTGCTCAATCATATTCAGGCATACAAAACGCAATCTTTGAGAAACCAAAAGACGATCATCGGCATCTGAAACATTGTATCTAAAAGGGTATATAAATGGAAAGCCGATATCAAGGATGCTGGTAGACGGTGGAGCCACAGTAAACCTTATGCCCTACACGAAGTGCAAGAAATTGGGTAAGTTCGATGAAGACTTGATTAAAACTAATATGGTTTTAAACAATTTCACAGGCGATCCCACAGAGGCCAAAGGCGTCATAGTTACAGAACTGACTGTCGGCAGTAAAACTTTGTCGACCGCATTCTTTGTCATTGACGCCAAAGGAAATTACAGTGTTCTGCTTGGAAGAGATTGGATTCACGCCAACTGCTGCATCCCGTCGATGATGCATCAAGCACTTGTCCAATGGAATGGAGAGGAGGTTGAAATTGTTACAGCCGACACATCGGCTCACACGCTATGGCCAGTTCTGATGCGAATTGGCAACACGAAGAAGCTGGGTGTATATCGGAGAAAACATTGGATGACTGCGACTTCATCTGCGTTAGCAAGTCAGGACTTATGCCGATCAGTGTCAAGCCGGGCACGTTTGATCGGACAAGTGAAGTATTGCCCCGATGGGGATAGGAAAAATAGTGAAGGCATTACAAGATAAAATGCAGAGCTATCGGCAAGTAATAGATAGCTATGAGGCTATAGAAGATTTTCAAGAAGTTGAAAAGTTGGGTCAAGGCTTCACGTCCACTGATCTACTTGAAGAAGTTGATATAGGTAGCGGCGATAGAAAAAGACCAACTTTTATTAGCTCAAAATTAGATGTAAAATACAAAGAAAAGTTAATCAAAATTCTTAGAGAGAATAAAGATTGTTTTGCTTGGGAGTATCATGAGATGCCTGGTCTAAGCCGACAATTGGTAGAACATTGGCTACCTATTAAACCAGGATATCGGCCGTTCAAATAGTACCCTAGGCGTTTTAATCTGGCCCTGTATAAAATTACAAAGGAAGAAATAGAATGATTGTTGGATGCAAAATTTATAAGGCCTTGCCGATATGCGGAGTGGGTTTCCAACATTGTTCCAGTCATGAAGAAAAACGGGAGACTTCGAGTATGTGTCGACTTTAGGGATTTGAATAAGGCGACACCAAAAGATGAATACTCGATGCCAATAGCCGATATGCTTATTGATGCTGCATTAGGGAATAAAATCATAAGTTTTCTGGATGGGAATGCCGGATACAATCAGATATTCATGGCAGAAGCCGATATACCAAAAACAGCTTCAGATGTCCTGGTGCCATAGGTTTGTTCGAGTGGACGGTTATGACTTTCGGTTTAAAGAACGCTGGAGCAACATATCAGCGAGCCATGAATCTGATTTTTCATGACATAATCGGTCACATCGTTGAAATATATATCGATGATGTCGTAGTAAAGTCTACTGACGACTTGCAACATTTGGCCGATTTAGAAAAAGTTTTCCAGAACATAAGATCGCATGGCTTGAAGATGAATCCATTCAAATGTGCATTTGGAGTGTCGGCTGGGCAATTTTTGGGCTTTATGGTACATGAAAGAGGTATTGAAGTAAATCAAACAAGGGTTAAAGCCATAGTCGACACAATGCCGCCAACGTGCAAAAATGAATTGCAAAAGTTGATCGGCAAGATTAATTACCTCCGAAGGTTTATCTCGAATCTCTCTGGTCGGATCCGTGCTTTTACCCCACTGTTTAAATTGAAGGATAGTCGAGAATTCGTGTGGGGAATCGATCAGCAGAAAGCTTTCGACGACGTCAAAGAATATCTAGCCAATCCTCCGGTTTTGGCCGCACCGCGAAAAGGGATCCCTTTCAAGTTATATATATCGGCTGAGGAGGAAACTATCGGATCTGTGTTAGCACAAGAAATCGACGGAAAGGAAAGGGTTATTTTTTATTTAAGCCGACGCCTTCTTGATGCTGAAGTCAGGTACCCTTACATCGAGAAATTATGCTTGTCTCTATATTTCTCATGTACAAAGCTAAGACACTATATTTTAGCATCGGCTTGTAAAGTAATCTGTAAAACCGATGTTATAAAATATATATTATCAGCTCTGATTTTACGAGGTCGACTTGGCAAGTGGGCTTATGCTTTGATAGATTTTGACCTGATTTATGAATCGGCTAAAGCAGTTAAGGGACAAGTTCTGGCCGATTTTATAATAGGACATGATACTGCTGCCGACTTGGTATCTGTAGCCCCTTGACAATTGTTTTTTGATGGGTCTGTATGCAGAGAAGGCGACAGAATCGGTATTGTGCTCATATCACCCAAAGGGTACAATTTTGAATTTGCATTTCGATTAAACAGTCGATGCTCAAACAACCAGGCAGAGTATGAAGCATTGCTCAAAGGATTGCAATTGTTGGAAAACATCGGAGTAAATGCGGTTGAGGCATACGGGGATTCAATGTTGATTGTGCAGCAAATACAGGGAGAATACCAATGCCGAGATGAAATACTGTTGAAATATTTGGAACAATGTCTCGAGATTATCGGCTCATTCACATCATTTTCTATCGGTCATGTCCCTCGAGAATTGAACGATAGAGCTAACGCCTTGGCTCAACAGGCATCAGGGTATAAAGATTTTGGCCGATATCAGGTAACCGAATTAGTAGATAAGGCCATCATGTGCATCGATACTATGGATTGGAGGACACAAATAAAAAATTACCTGATCGATCCATCTAAGCCGACAAAATGCAAGATTAGGCAACAAGCTTTAAAGTACATTGTTATGGACGATACATTGTATTATCGGACGATGGAAGGCTTACTGTTAAGATGTCTTGGAGCCGAAGAAGCACGGGTAGCAATGGGCGAGGTACATGAAGGTATTTGCGGATCTCACCAATCGGCTCATAAGATGAAATGGATACTTATACGAACAGGTTATTTTTGGCCGACAATGCTAGAGGATTGTTTTAAATATTATAAAGGATGCTAGACTTGTCAGAAATTTGGCAATATACAACTAGCACCAGCATCGGCTTTGCACCCAATTATTAAGCCGTGGCCGTTTAGAGGTTGGGGAATAGATGTAATTGGCCAAATATTTCCTGCTTCGAGTAAAGGTCACAAGTTTATTTTGGCTGCAACTGATTATTTCTCTAAATGGGTTGAAGCTATACCACTTAAGAAAGTGACCAGTATTGAGGCAATCAGTTTCATTAATGAACATATTGTCCATCAGTTTGGAATACCGCAAACAATCACGACCGATCAAGGTACGGTGTTCATGTCTAATGAGTTTCAGAGTTACGCGACAAGTCTGGGAATCAAGTTACTGAACTCGTCCCCGTATTACGCTCAGGCTAACGGACAAGCCGAGTCTTCCAACAAAACGTTAATAAAGTTGATCAAAAGAAAAATCGAGGAGAGACCAAAGAATTGGCACTCAACCCTATCGGAGTCACTTTGGGCCTATTGGCTAGCTTATCACGGAGCAACTAAGCTCTCACCTTACCAGTTGGTATACAGTCAGGAAGCCGTTCTGCCCGTTGAGATTAACATCGAGTCTATACGAACGGCCAGGCAAGATGGTTTGTCGGCTCAGGAGTATAACGATTTGATGATCGATAACTTGGATGAGTCGGCAGAATTGCGTTTGTCTATGCTTGATCGGCTTAAGAAGAATAAGGTCAGAGTTGCGAAAGCATATAATAAGAAGGTCGTGCCAAAATCTTTTGATCAAGCCGATTTGGTGTGGAAAACGATACTACCTGTTGGTTCAAAAGATAACCGATTTGGAAATGGTCACCTACATCGGAAGGGCCATACAAGGTCAATCGGCTAGTCGGTGGAAATTCGTACGTACTGGAAATGTTAGAGGGGTATGTTTTGCCTAAAGCTATTAACGGGAAATATTTAGAGAAATACTATCCTAGCGTTTGGATCGGAGCTTAGCCGACTGAGAATTACATTCGAAAGCCAAGTTAACACGACGCTGTTAATCGACCAGAAAGATTGCAGATTCGAAGAAATAAAATTACGGGAAAATAACATTAAAATCGGTTAAACAGCCGATTACAAAAGGTTATAAAATAGTCAGACCAGTATTCCAAAATAGCCGACAGAGGTTTTACATCTCTTTAAAAGCTAGTATTGAATGCCTGAGCCGGGGAGAGTTGCGCCCAAAGCCGAGAGAGCGCCGGCCGCCTTTGCGATTACACACTGAACTTCTTCAATGATGCGATCATCTTCTTTAGCATTTCTCGGCACTGGTACAACCTTAGCCGAT
This sequence comes from Otatea glauca, assembly GCA_036346275.1. Classification (NCBI taxonomy): domain Eukaryota; kingdom Viridiplantae; phylum Streptophyta; class Magnoliopsida; order Poales; family Poaceae; genus Otatea; species Otatea glauca. The sequence goes on from CM070719.1 coordinate 28,314,295, forward strand.
TGCTTTTTTACGCTCATCACAGCCATGGCGATACCAAGCTTCTGGTCTTTGATCTCTGACGCTGTTTTCTCCATGGATTGCTGGCCTTCTTGTATTTGTTTTTCAGCTTTGGCCAACTCTTCCAAAAGAAATTTCTTTGTATTTTCAAGCTTGGAGAGGGACTCTTTAGTCGACTTCAGCTGCTGCACGTCGGCATCAAATTTACGTTTCTTCGCCTTCGCGTCAGCAACCAACTCATCCAGAAGCTTTTGATCGGCTTCCTGGGCTTCACGTTGATTGATTCTAGCCTACGCTGCCTCCACTTCAGACTTCCTCTCGTCCAGATGGCAGACATTGAGAAGAGCTTCCATGGCTTCTGGAGGCAGATCGGCCTCAACCGCCGCCATAGCATTACGGATCGGCTGGTTGTTCCCCAAGATCTTTGATTGTGGCATCATAACCAAGTCAAAAAGCTTGTTGAGTTTTTCTTTCATGCCTGGAGCAGAGGTAACGATAGCCGATGCTTCCTTAGACACCTCGAGAATCTTCCTAATCTCTTCGTCGTAATCATCAGTAGCCAGGATCTTTGGGTCATCAAGGTCGGCTAAGGAAAAGCCCAACAAATTTGTCGGGTTAGATAGTTCTGGCAGGTCGGCGATTGGAGTCGTTGGAGTCGGCCGTGGTGGAGAGAGTGGCGCAGATGAAATATTGGGAAGATTGGCCAGGATCTTTGCAACTTGAGCTGATTGCGTCGGCTAAAAGAAGCAAGTAAAAGGTAAGTCGACGTATTGGGAGATATAAGACTTGACAAAAGATACGATTATTTACCTCTGCAGTAGCCGACGCATGTGGCAAACTCTCGCCGCTCTGCTCTTGGGGCTTGAATCCCCTTTTCACAGGAGCCTTAGCGTATTTTGTTTTCTTCTTTTCTGAAGATATAATCGGTCAATATTTAGTTGGATGAAAACTAGAAGAAAAAATGACCGATTGTGGTACACTTACTTGGTTGTTTTTTCTCAATGTCCGATAAGGACGGACTTTGAATTCCTAGGGTACCCGAAGTGTACCCTGTGAGGCCTGTCGACCGGAGTGGCCTTTTCGCTTGGCCACTGCCCGATTGGCCGTAAACAGGTTTCTTGCCAGCAGCCTTAGCCTGTAAAAAGAAGATACAAGAGATTAGAAAAGTATTTGGTAAGACTAATGTGTAAAAGAAAAATTATTCGAATCCGATACCTCATCGATATCTACAAGACTTGTATTAGTATACCCCGCGGAGTTAGTCTTGTCACCTGAACCGCTGTTAGTATCTACTATCGGCTCGGGAAGATTTGGAAAAAACTCGTTGATAATAGCCGACGTTGATTTATCAGAATATAGTGCCTCTACGATAGACGACCACCAGGACGAGAAACGTTCTAACCGACGGGTATTCAGCACAAAATGTGGCAAGTCTTCGATCTGAAGCTCATCGGCTATTTCAAGGACAAGGTTAGCCGCGACTGTATTACGGACTCTGGCTCTTGGTTGAAGCCGATCAAGTAGTGGCAGGCTCGGAATAACCTGACCAAAGCCTAATTGACTGGCATAAACCGACGGACTGTAAAATTCATATGAAGGCTGAAAAGTCTGATTCCTTGTATGAAGACCAACGTGCAGAATACTTGGCGAAATGAAAAGCTTGAATAGATCTAATGTATCTTGCGGCATTAGAGCGCTATTGGCATCTAAGTGAAGGAAAGAAGGCCATGGAAAATCGGCCGTACTTGTGTAACTGAAGAAATCATTTTGTTTAAATTCATTACTGTCAAGCTGAAGAAAGAACGATAAATATTTCTTGGAGCCGATAGGAGTCACTTTTGTCTCATTCCCAAAACACATCATGAATCTCTCACCATATGATCGGCTGGCTATGAACTGAGGAACCATGCCTTCTGGAGTATCTTCGCGAGGGAATGATGTGTCTTCAGAAGGATTTAACTCAAAGGATCGGCTAAACAGGCAGTATAGCTAGATTCGAATGAACCAGAGTGGTCCTCCGACGTTGCCGACAGTAAAACCCGTGAAACCAGTAAAGAGCCGACACCTTATTATGTGCATCATCTGGTAAACTGCCCCTAGAAGTATTTTTCCAAGTGCTAGTCGATGACCTTCCACCAACTGCTCTGCTATGGTTTGATATACCTGAGTTGGTCCCAAGGAAGCACCGCAAAACAAAAATCGGTCTAACCAGATGTTCAAAAAAGCAGTGTGTTCTTCGTCCGATACCGCCGTGTAAAGAAATGTTCTGCTTGCAAGGAGACAGGGCACTCTTTCAAGAGTTGCCCGAAGATTCAGAAGCCGTGAAGTGTTATATGTTCTTTTAAATCTTGAACTATGGTTTACTTGATGCACTAGAATTTCATTTTGCTTATATCGAATTAAATGCGTGTGGTCAAAATATGTAATATAAATGTTATTGTACTTGATTAAATGAGAGTGTAGTATGTTGTATTCATTTTGTATCTTTTAACGCTTTGCACATAGATGAACATTTTACTTCCATGTATTACGTGTGCTCTAAATTATGTGATGCTTGTTCCATTCATATTCTATTTGTATTTGTTGTATTTATTTTGCACCTTTTACACCTTATGTAACATAAACATTTTTATTTGCGAGGCATGGCGGGCGGACGGTTGTGCGAGTTGCTTGACCCGTCGGTCGGCGCGACTCATCGAGCCGTTTAGCGGCGTTGCCCCATGAGATGGGAGGCGGCCTTGGAGCTTGGGGCCTGGCTTGCGCACCCCATGAGGGTGTGGCGTCTCGATCCGCGATGGATCCCGAGGTTAGTTCAATAATACTTCTCACATTCTTTTGCAGGTTGTACTCATGTCCCCTTCGACACCACAATAATACTTCTCACATTCTTTTGCAGGTTGAGGCGGTGGCCTACTACATTGCCGTATGGTCGGCGATCGCGGATGCGCGGGACCGACGGAGTGCCTCTAGGCGGTTCCCTTACGATAAGAGCTTGCTGACTGCTCTAGTGGAGTGGTGGCGGCCTAAGACCCACACCTTTCACTGCCGTGTGGTGAGATGGCGCCGACACTAGAGGGCGTCGATTACCTCTGGGCTGCTGTTGCTCGGGAGATGCGGTGGTTCTGCAGGCGTCCACCCAGTGGCGGGCGGATATCCTCCGCCGGTTCACGAAGTGCTACCCAGCCACGATACCACGACTTTCGCGGTTGCGCGCGGTCCGACGCGGCGGTGGCTTGTGCGATTCTCGTAAGCACGATTTTTCCTTGTCGTGTCGATTTAACTCACCGTGTGTGATTTTCATTGCATTTAACAACCTAACCATTACTACGCGGCCGAGAGGATGGTAGCAGGAGTCGGGAGTAGGCCGTCGCCCGCACGGAGGCGTACCTACGTGGCTCTTGGGTCGGTCTTGTTACGCTCGTCGCGCGGGACACCTGTCAGCGAGCACATGATCGATTTGCGAGGGCGATCGCCGGCGCCGACTTGGAGGAGATCCGCGGTGGCTTGGGACTGCGGTACTTGCCGCGGCGTCTGATGCTTTGTGCGGCGGGTGTCGTCGCGTGTCCGACTCGTCCCTCTCGCCGGCTGCCCTTTGCTCTGCGGTGTGGTCGTTCGAGAGGTTCGGATCGGACGACCAGCGATGAGACCTATCGGCTTATCGCGCAGACTTTACGAGTTTCGGGGCGAGGTTGATCGTCCGCGATGGGGACATTGTGGTGTCGCCGGTGGTCGATGATACTTATCGTAGCCGTATGTTGTTTTTAATTCTCCACGTGTTGTACTAACGTTCATCGCTGGTGTTTTTTGCACCGCGGTTCACCCGATTCACGATGCACGCCCGTACCCTCGATACATAGCGATGTTGGACCGGCTCACGGGCGACCCGTCATATGGCGCCCCTACGCTCCCGAGCTTGTGCGAGCACGCGCGTCGCAACTGTCGCTGCGTGCATCGCCGACGCGGCGTCTTGGTTGACCAGCGTCGCTTGGTGTTCGGCGTGTTCGTCGAGCCGTCGCCGCCCACGCGTCTTGAGGCGATTTGGTCTCGGCGAGCGTTCCCGGTATCCACAGCGCCGTCGTTCGGCAGCGTGCACTCGTTCGTTTTCTACATTTTCCCTTACGCTGGTACTTACGATCTCGGTGGCTTGCGAATTAATGTTGCGCTTTCGTTTTGTAGGTACACACGCAAAGGCCGTCGGCCGCAGGTGGGCAAGACGCATGGTACCTCATGCGCGGCGATGGGCGCGGCTCTTGCGGATGTGATCGGCGAGGCGCCCCTCGACCATAGCACGTCGACGCGCATATATCGAGTGGTGCAACCACGCGCACCCGTGTTCGAGTTATGCGTGTCGTGGAGTCACCTCCCGAGCACGATCCGACCACTTTCGACACGCGTACCCCCGGACCAAACTACGCTTTCCACGCGCGGTTCGTACTCCCTCCATTTGTCATTCAGCGTAACGTCTTGAAAATTATGCCAACTAACTAGCCTCTTTTCGTTTCGCGAGCGACCTTGCGAGGAGGCACACGAGGCGGCGTCGGCGTTAATCTGATGATCGGTGCCACCCATACGATAGGGTCACACGGCGGGCCTTCGAGGGGCGCTGCGCCATATTCGAGACTTGACTTACCGTCTGCGTACACGGCGTCGTGTAGGCGGCCCGGGTGGGCGGCGTGGTGCAGATCCCCCTCGTTAAATGCATTATGCGAGGTCGACACAGCGAGACCCGACCGCCCCTCGCGGACGCACAGGGTCTCGGTAGTACGGACCGCGTCTGTCCGATGACGCGGTACATCAAGTGGTCTCTTTTTCATATATTTTGTTGTTCACATAGCGTGTCGTTCTAACGAAAAGTTTGTCAGCGGCCGATCCACGCCTCGACGAGTTTGAGCACCTCGGGGGACTACGGTACTTTCCAGGACGAGGACTTCGACTTTGTCGTGGATCCTTATCAGCAGTCCGCGAGTGTGGTACTTGGTTCGTCGCAGCTCGCATCGGCCCCCGGCCCATCTCAGCCGACACAGGATGCCTTCGCTACTCCGCCAGCCCCGGTCCGGCCTCCTAGGAGTACTCGTGGACAGGCCCCTGACCAGCTCACATATCCGTCTGGACATGTGCAGCGTCGTAGGAGGCCTGGGACCACACAGTGTTACACCATGCGAGGGCCCTAACTAGTTTGTTTCTTTTACACATGATGTACCGTAAACAATCTCGTCTTTTACTTCCTTAGCTCATGTAATATCACATATGTTAGTTTTATTTATGAAGTTTTGTGCTATATATAATCTTTTATACGTGGCGCTATTTGTAAATATGCTACGATACCTTTGTCACGTCGATAGGACAGACACACACGTAGCTACTTTGTCGGTCGCGATGCGACGACATATTCTTTGGCAACTATCGACCAATTTGTTTCCTTTCATATATTTTGTCTTGAACACAAAATGATGCTTTATTTCCTCATATTACGTCAAATTCGGCTATAGAATTTTGTTTACATAAGTTATGTTTTATTACGGTATGATCACTTGTAGCTTTTAGTGGATTAGTAAAATAACGAGTTTACATGATAAATTATGGAGTAATAGCCTGAAAAACCATTAGACATATATGCGACCTTGTAGCGACTTTCCACGCGCGATTAGACAACTCACGGGCGCAATGCTTTCAACCTTTTCAGGCCGATTTGACCACACGCTCACAGACCTCTAATGTTTCGCACACAGGCTTTGTCACACATGCAGGCACAGTTCAAAGTGACCACTCACTGCCTACTTTTGTTCGTGATGACAGGTCGTGTGGCTTTTCTCGATGGTGACAAATCGTGAAGCCTTTCGCGAGAAGGTGACAGCGGTGCGGCTTTGATGATGGGTGACATGTCGTGCATCTTTTCACGAGAGGATGCGGGGCGTCAAAGCCGGACAAGTCTTTGTAGTCGTGTAGAGTAACCACTCACCACCACTATAAAACCGGCCTAGGGTTACACATCCAACACCGCCAAACAAGCAATACCGCCATCCGAATCTACACAAATTAGGGCGCGATGTCGTTCTCACGTCGCCTCTTGAGAAGCGAAGTCATCCGCCCGAATACCGGATACGATGGCGTGCGCCCGATTCTGCGGAGTTGCCGGACCCAAATCATCGCAACCTTCCGCGAAGATGATGCAATCTACCCATGGAGAGCGGCGCCGCGCTCCTCTTGTTGTGCCCGCCCTACGGGTAAACCTACTTGTATCCATAAAATACAAAGCTAACAGTACCATTTCAAGCATCGTTCTTTCCTTTCGGACAAGGACCGGTGTTGCTTCTTCCAATGGATCGGCGGCCGAACGGCGTGACTACGAATTTGTCTACAAGCGCCACGACGCGAACCCGCTTCGCGAGAACTTCAACCGGTGGGAGGCCGCGGATCGTCTCCGTTCTAGAGCGACGAGTTGGGGCGGTGGGCAAGAGGCCAACCAATCGGTGAGTTTCATGCGGCGAACCTATGCTTCACTCACAAAGTAGTAATTCTAAACAAGTTCATCGCATCTGGGAGTTCAAAAGAAATTGCTAAATTGCACGAGTCAAAGGAGAAACCTCCCGGGGCCACGAAAGCCACGACTTTTGCGAACACGGCCTTGAGGCGGTGGTTGATACCGCCACGATGAACTAGCGGATCGGAGATTCTACGGTGCCCCTTGGCGAGGATGAATGGTGCGGCTACTTCAATCTGGGTGGACCGGAGGCGTACCACCCACATCTCAAACTTCCGTATGGGATAGCTGGGGAACAACCCTCCCGTGGTGCTACTAACGCCCGAAAAGCGGACCCGAGTGCGCCTACGGTGTTATTCAACAACCAAGCGCAGGCATCTTGCATTGGTATGTAGGGCACGCCCGGTTGTACAACGATAAGCCCAACACACACCTCCCGCACCATACGGTGGAGTGCGAGCGAAGCAGAGCGGCGTCTCGGCAAGTGTCATGCAGCCAACACACCGAGGAGCAAGAGGTACCTCCTCTCGAAGAGGAAGGGACAAGGGAAGTAGCCGGCGAGGTCCGCACCACGCAACAAATCCTTGACGCGTTACGCGGACCATCCGGGAACCCGGTGGTAATAACAAAGGGGCCGAATTGGGATGACATGCCCATGTGGGAGGCAGAAATCCACATCAAAAGACCAAAATTTCGGTCTTACACACGAGGCGTATGGCATCGCCACCCATTCGGCGACACACAGGAGCACCTGCGGATCCCCATGGAGTTCTTTCATAGTGGGGATTGGCGGTGTCGAGGACAAATCTCCAAATTTACACGGTCGGGTAATATGCGAAAATGTGGGACATCATTACATTTGTACCGGATAGGCGGAACGATCATTTGTTCCACCATGACAACCAGTGCTTTCGTTAGTTAGTTCGGCAAGCAATTTCGTCACTGTTGTAATGCCCTTGCAATATAATCTATCTATTGCTTATTTTATCATCTGAACTTTCGATGTATGTGCCCTTATATATATGTTCAACAAATAATTTAAGTGCTTCGTGGGAACTATTTATAACATGCGTTGTTGTCGACTATAATACTTAGGGTTGTTGCACTACTGGAAATTAGATGCAAAGCAAGGTGTAAATTAAATATTTTCCCAGAATATGGTAGTGCACAAATCAAAGAGCAAATCTGGTCTACTCTTCCTAAAAATTACATTTAAACAATAAATTTTACGGGTTGTCGAAAAGGCTAAAAAATCATTCTCCCAGATCTCAGATTCGCACTCTTTTTAATCCCCCTCTCGTAAAACATCACAACAACTAATACTGACTTTTTATTAACTACACTACAGCTCATAATTTACATACATTGCAATTCGAATAAAAAAATGGGCTAAACCTCTCTGTCGCCGTTTCAAACGGCGACAGAGAGTCCTTCGCTATTTCAAATGGCAACACAAAGTCTGCCGGTTTTTCAATCGGCGACAGACTCTTTGTCGCCATTTGAAATGGCGACAATCTGTCCCTATACGAAGCGGCGACGGTATGCGTCGCCATTTCAAATGGCGACAGACTCTCTGTTGCTTTTTGAAATGGCGACAACTGGGTAGTTTTGTAAAAAAAAATTTCGGCATATTATTTTTGTAAAATAGAATAAAAATAGTATTATTTAAAAAAATCATATATTCACCACCAAATTAACATAGACCGAGTTATAAGCAACCAATATGGTCATTGAAAATTCTCCAGGTCAACCCTTCACAAAATTTTCCAAGCCACGTCACGGAATTCCAGACTAGGTTTTAATCACCAACACTAATAATACTGCTACTACTATGGCATGATATACAATTACAAACAGAACACCTCACCATGCATGTATACATATGTGGCTTGATTGCCTTAGTTAATATCTGGCGTCCCTAGCTTGGAACAATAAAAAAACAAGCAAAAACAAAACAATAACAACCCTCCTTGACTCATCAATCGTCCTAGCTTGTACACCAAACTAATTAAGAATCGTTAACTAAGCAAAGTCGTCACTAGCCAACAATTAGAGGACCAGCTGCCAAAATGGTGACCGGAGCTAGCTTCCCATCACGCAAGTCGACGGCGACGGAAATTGATTTCCTAACTGATCCTGGGGATTAGAACTAATGGCGATGGTGATCTAAGCCGGCCCAGGGGCTAAGCACCCGATTAGCGAGATAAAGATACGATAATTAGGAGGGTTTCATCGTAAGCCTCTCGCCCCAAGCAAGCGTGGGCGCCACCGAACCACCCGAGCTATAAGGACCCAGCGATCCGACTAACTTAATTGTAGTTTAACGCCTCCCTCCTTGGCTTAACACCGCTAATTGGGGTTTACCGAGTCCGATGTGGCGCGCTCTCGGCCGCGAAATGGATTTACCTCAAATAGGGAACCGTGAGAAGAAGATAGATGCCAATGAATCCACAGCAACTCTACCTGCCTCAACTGAGATTGGTGGATTTCTTTGGAAGAAACCTAAGATATTTCAGTTTACAGTGTTTGTGGTTTATTGGTGTTTGCATTTGATCACTCTCTGATTCAACATGGCTGATGATCCATCATCCAAAACTAAAATAATGTGATTGTCAAAATTCAGGGAGACGCTTCTATGTTGCATCAAAAAGGATGCGCAGGTGTGGCACCTCATAAATACTTCATTAAGCAGTATTACAAACTTCACATTTGTGATAGTGGACATTACTTACAAGTAATCAAATTGGTCTGGCGTCTTATAGTTTACTGCCTCAGTTTGTATTTGTGGGTTCAGTAACCTATTGACTATTTGTGAATTCAGAATGTGCCACCACTACAGAAAAGGACTTCACTGCCGGATCAACATCAGCATCACTGCCGGATGTTGACCTGGCACTCCCTAACTGGCAGTGATAGTCGGGACTATCACTGCTGGTTCTTCAACCGACAGTGATAATAATATCACTGCCGGTTTATATTATACAACCGGCAGTGATAAGGCTTATCACTGCCGGATTTTTATCCATAACCGGCAGTGATAACAACTTATCACTGCCGGTTGTTATTTAAACGGCGGTGATAACACATTATCACTGCCGTTTGTTATTTTCAACCGCGGTGATAATCCATATCATCGCCACTTAATATTTTTCAACCGGCGGTGATAAGGTGTTATCACCGCGATTATTCTCTAAAACGGGAGTGATAAGTACGATTGCTATATTATCCTCCAAAACCGGTTACATAATTTTTTTGTATTATATATATGATGTAATTTGTACTATATATATTATACAGTACATGTATTCTGTACGGTACAATATTAATGAAGTATTGTTAAAGAATAATTCAAATATATTAAATCATCATAATATTTAACATTGAATACTGAATACTCATTTAATCATGACAATATTAATGAAGTATTTGTAAAGCATAATTGAAATCTGATAAATCATCGTAATATTTAATTATTACATTGTTCATTGACAATCGTTCACATTTCGATTAATTGTAGCGTGTGGCTCGTAAAACTTCGCTCTTGGGTTGATCACTTCTCGAGCGATGAACCCGACCATCTACTCTCGAAGGGCTTCAACCCATTTATCAAGTAGGTGTTGGTGCTAAGCTTCACGTGTGTCATTGAAGAAAATGATGCATTAATTAGTGTCGTAGTTTTTATAAAGAAAAGTAGGCGTCAACATGTAATGATATACCATCTCGCCGTTGTAGTCGATCTTATCGATTTGACGTGTGTATGTGTGTCATTACATAGTATGCACATAAATTGTTCCCTTGCGTTTGTCTTAGGCACGGAAAATCGGTTTTATTACGCTTTTCTTCGTGAATGAGCGGTACGCGTGTTCTTCTTGCGGTATTTTGTATGCATACGTGTATGGTTATGAATACTCATTAAACTTAATTAGGTGCAATTAAGTGCAATGGAATGAAAGATTACGGGAGCAATAACGCAACGACCGAGTTTACCTATCTAGCAATTCTATTACTTCTTTGTAATCGTTTGTCGGTTTTCTCATTGAGTCCAACACAGTGATCGTGCTATCGTCTAACGTAATGATGAGAAGGATCCAGTGAAAGCTACAGAAGCCCATTAGTCATGACATGGTGTTGCACATGATAAAACTGACTAGTAGGCAGGGAAACACGTACTGAAAGTTGTAGGGTAAAAGTACGTAGGTCTTGTCTTGTAACTTTAGCAGCAGCTTTAGTACGTACTCCTCGATCTCTCTCTCCGTCCATGAATCTTTAATAAGTTTGCAGCTGACAAGGCCGGGATCGAGGAATCCTACCCATTCATTTAAGTCCGCTCTGAGTGTCATTGTCTCCATTCTACATAAGAAAGAAGTTAGACACTAAGTTTAAGGGTACGTGAATGTACAGTACGAATTATACAAGAGACTTACAGAGTCCAAATTCTTAATATAGACACGTCCAGAGCATCTCGTTGGTACAACTGGTATAATTCGGAGGTTTCTACCCAGAAAACTCCGTCCATATTGTGAAAATCCGATTATTTGTATTTGACGGGGAACGCGTCGCTTTTTGTCTCTTGGACAAACTGCCGATACCATTGATGTAGACGCCGTAACTGTGTCGTCAGTCTCTACTCCTCATTTGGATCCACCAATGCTTCCCCGTTAATGAACTTCCACCTTAGGGGCCCCCCGCCTTTAGCACCCTTTCCAGTGCGCAGCAATGAGCTCTTTTACCACCATGTCCTTTAGATTTACGCCAGAGATGCGCTCGTAGTCCGATCATTGGCTAGGTTGAGGAGATTCGGTTGCCGTCGATCTGCTTAACCGTCGCTATGTCTAGGAAGAAATCTCTTTTGGCGACCGATTTCAACTTTATCAGTCTTTGGCGTCTTTTGAAGTGTTTATTCTGCTGGTGTCTACTTCCTTTCTAGTTTCTTCTTGGTCATGTCATATGCTCGTTTCTTACAGTTGTCTTGGCTTCACGGATGTGGCACTTTTCCCGCCGATCGTGATGAATTTTGAGATCGCGGTGCTCTTTCATTATTTTTCCGTGGCGCTGGAGCAGGAGGCGGACTTTTTTTAGGTGACGGAGGAGGACTTTTACTACCTGGATAGGCCACGCCGTCATCATTAGTATCATCATCGCCATTGTCGTCATCGGATAAAAACATTATGTAGCGCTTGCGCCACGCGATGAATGTGCCTAGGCTTTGTCCATGAGTATTTCTGCCCTCCTCAGCATGCCATCGTAGCAATTGAGCATGCCTTTTGTTCGCAAACAGACGCTTCAGACATGGAATTATAGGGAAATACCACAACACCTTGGTTGGGGGTCTTTTTTTCTTACGATGCACTTCGATGTCGGCATCACCGCGCTTATACCGAGATGCCTTGCAAACGGGACACACATCCAATTTTACAAACTCATTGCGATACAATACGCAATCGTTTGGACATGCGTGTATTTTCTGTACTTCCAATCCCAATAGGCAGACAATCCTGGCAACACGTTTCCCTCTGGGAGAACGTCTCGCAGGAAACCTAACAACTCTGTGAAGCTCTTATCGGACCAACCATTGCTTGCCTTCAACTACAACAGTGTTAGCACAACATGCAGCTTTTTGAGGTCCTCCTTGCAGCCCAGGTACAAAGGTGTTGTAGAGTCCTCTACCATACGCTGGAACTTCTGAAAATCCCTTTCACTCGTGTGGTCCTCCTCCCCATCATGCAACATCATTCTAGATCATCTTCATGGTTATCGATTGAGCGTATCATCTTGGGTGTACACGAATGTATCCTTGACCGCCGTGGAGTCGTTGTCTTCGTCATCATCATCAATCGGATGATCTTCACGTAAAATCTCATTTTCACCATGCTCAGTCCAACAGGTATAGGCAAGCTTGAAACCCCTTCGAAGCAAGTGTGCACGAATCGCCTCAAGATTAGAAAAGCGCTTCTCATTCTTGCAATCGGCCGACGGGCAACAAGCGTAGTCCGTCGACTTAGTTGACTTATGCGCGCACCACGCTCATAAAACTAGTCACACCACTAAAGTACTCTCTATCGTGACGGTCTGCTTCATACATCCATCTTCGGTCCATCTGCAAATATTTATAACAAATAAAATCTCAGTAAATCAATAAGTGGTCAAAAATTATTTTATTCATTTAATTTGATACGTACTGCTAATTAATTAAGAAATCCATTTCCAAATCTCACTATTAAAATCAATTAAATAATTGCTATTACTTATAATGGTCTGTCCGGCAAATTTGCATTACTTACAAAAAGTATTAAATTAATATACACCAAGTAAAGAAACAATAATAAGTAATTAGATACAACAACAATTAATTATGTAGTGATGTCGTACTTAACATATTAAACGCAATCACTAATTTGGTCCTCATAAAAACTTAAATTCAAACTACATCGGATGCCTCTTTATGTCGGATCGGATATTTGTCGGATAGTATCGGATCGGATAGGGATACGGATTTTTTTTATAATAATACGGATTCGGATTCGGTACCTCACTATCCGTCGGATACAGATACGGATTCGGATAATCCGGATATTGATTGGTTGGATATCCGGATATACGTGTGGGCTGGGCCAAAACTACAATTTTGGCCCAAAAAGGTTTCTTAATTTTAGAATTGTTTTTTAATTTAATTAATCCATAAAGCAAGTTTCAATTATTAAAATTAGCAGACCAACTTCAAAAATTATGAAATTTTTTTGAGAAAGTTCCACAAATAATATAACATTTAAAAATTTATTTTCAAGGTTTTATCAGATTTTAAATTTTCTCAAAAATTCTAAACTTCCTCTTCTTAATAGGAAAATATTTTAAATAATTAGCTAAAAAGCATAAAAACTCATAAATACATAATTTATTATTTAAAACATAATTCAACAAAGAATATAAATACTTTTCTAGACACATGATATCTAAATAATTACATACAACGTCAATTAATTATGTAGTGCTGTCGTACTTAACATATTAAACGCAATCACTAATTTGGTCCTCGTAAAAACTTAAATTCAAGCTACATCTTAATCTCACTAATCACTGTACACATAAAAAGGTGGTGAATTCAAATCTAGTCTCTAAATTAGAGCTCTAATTGTGCTCATTATGCAATCGATAATTCTCACAGCTAACAACCATATAGAACGTAATATCCAACAAAAACCAACTACAAATAAAATGTATATCAAGATACGAACCGTAGATCACGAATTAGAAGTGAATTCCACCAAATTTAAGAGCAAAGATTTGCCCCCTCTCTTCCCCAACCGAGCAAGAACAGAGCTCTCTCTGCTCGGAGGTGGGCAATCTGAAAGGGTATATATAGTGTCGAATTATCACTGCCGGTTCTTTTTCAATACCCGGTATTAAAATATCAATGCCGGTTCAATAATATAATCTGGCAGTGATACTCTCTGCCGTTCGCACGTGAAAATTTAGGGTAAGTCTTATCACTGCCGGTTATTATTTACCAAACGGCAGTAATATATCACTGCCGGTTTTATAATACGAACCGGTAATGATATCGCTCTCTGTTCGTAGCGGAGAATTTAGGTAATCTTATCATCGCCGACTTTTGTTTACAAACCGGCGATGTATGTATCTGCAGTTGGAGAAAATGAACCGGTAGTGATATTCCTTCACTTCGCGAGGGAAAAAACTATTGTGCCGATTTTACTTGGAACCGACAGTGATAATACAATCACTGCCGGGTGGGCCTCACCCGACACTGATGGGGCGTCGCGGATATACCCCTCTGTAGTAGTGTGCTAACCAACCAATTGTCCACATTCTGAATAAAAAAAACCATGGTGTGGCGTTGCTTCATTTTGAGTGCCTCAAAGTAGACAAGAAATTTTCTATTTCCCAAGAGAGAAGAGTGAGAGAAACTTTATAAATATTAGATGAGATCTTAAGGGGGAAAATAGAAGATACTATTGATGTCCAATAGAGGCTAAATTTGTATAGCAAGCAAAAGTGAGTTTTTTAGATGAGGAAAAAAGTACATTATCAAAAAATATAAAAATACTTTTCCATGTAGTGTAAAATAGCTGGTGCATCAATTTCAAAGGTCCTTCTATTCCATTTTGATAAATACATAAATTAAGAGTACATCTACCCATTATATTCACTACAACAAAAACCTCACTCATAAACACTTTCCTATAGATATTTTTTATTTGCCTCTATAAATTTTCATAATATATTGTAAAGGAACCTTTTTGCGGCATTTTAGAAGGTGCCTTAAATGTAGAGACACTATTTTGATTTTAGATAAAGAACATCAAATATGGATTGTAGAGCTGCTTTTGAGACATTTTTAAATTGTCAAAACAAAAATCATATATAGACATTTTTTTGAGACACTTCTTAAATCGACCTTATATTGTAGAGACATTATTTGAGGCATTTTTTATTCTCTTCAGGCATTCTTTTCCCTCCAACAGAATGGTACAACACTATCGCTTCATCTGGGTCGGTTCCCAACTTTTGAGAAAAACCGATTGTGATAGATGATTCGGCGAGGGTTTTAATAATTGGTGGGGAATCATCACAATCGGTTCTCAGGATAGAACCGATTGTGATGTAACATTAGGCATATCACAATCGGTTCTTGTGCCTCGCTAGGTTATATATACCCTTGGGCTAAACACTCCTATGTTGTTGTTCTAGAGGCAAAATATTGTTGCCGCCCCAAAAAACACAACATACTCTGGTTGGAACCAATACTTAGGTGAGAAATTATAAAATCCTCGAGGATGAGTGTTAAGAGGGTAAAGTTAAAGCCTTAGCTTGAGGAGATTTCCCCTCAAATTTCCCTCATTTGTGATTTTCTTCAAAAGGTGAGCATTCCTTCAAATCCCTTACATTTAGCACTAGGCAATTCGATATGTGGCAAAGAGAGTTTATGTTGCACTAGAATTGTATATATCCTATCAGATTTCACACCCTTTTATTTGACAAACACACATCCATTTATCTGCTTTTTAGTACTCTTGTGTTAATCTAGAATTATTGTTACTCTAATATGATGAATGTTAGAGTTTAGGTTGCATAACCTACATCTCCGTTGAAGGGTGCTTGTTTATAAATATGTTGAAATATTATATTTATAAAAAAACACTCCTAAATTGTCAACATTTTTTTGGATTGTTTGAGGATATGTGGTTTGGACAAGTTCCTAAGCTATTGTACACCTGTAGATAAAATTTCGATAGCATCTCCCTAGTGTCCTTCAGATACACACCCTCTTGACTTGTTGTCGAGACATGTATTTGGAGAACAGCAGGAAGATGCTACAGAAATTTTCTTTAGAGTTGTACAATAGCTTAGGAACTTGTCCGAACCATATATCCTCGAATAGGATTAGGACCTAACCTAATTAGATATTAGAAGTCATCGTTGGTACTTAGTTGGTCAACAGATAGATATTTCTTTAAGATCATTCAATTCCTCGACTTTTTTAATGTTTCCACTCTTATTTTGTTTCATTGAAGTCGAAAAATTGCAAGCTTACTGCATTACGTAATTTGATATCATTGGTGATATTTTAAAAGCATGTCTCCTAACTAGGGAATTGAAAGCTCTTAATTAGGGAAGAAGGTATCGGGAGTAAAATTATATATCTTGGAACCCGTCCTCTATTTTGCAAAGGTAATTCAATGTATGTTTCAATATTTGAAATAGCTAGCTAGCTGTTGCTCCATTTTTTTCTTAATTTAGTGTGTGTAGTTTAATTGCAAATGGACCCAGATGAATGGATGTATTAGAAAAGTTGTGTGAGTGCTGAATTTCAGAGGGTGTTAAGGAGTTCAAAAAATTGGAGAAGAAGGAAGACTTGGTGATGACGGGTGTAAACTTCATGTATTTTCTTTACTTTGATTGCACCAATCTCAAGAGATTTAACAACTCAGCTCAAAGTGAAGACTACTTGATTCGACGTAGCTTCGTGAGGAATTACACATGTTGGATCGATCATGGGGAGACAAGTACAACCCGTCTAGTATGCAATGAAGATATGCTGGAACCCGATCACGAGTTGCAGCATGATATGTTTGAGGAGGATAATTTAGAGAAAATGTTGCGGGATGTGGAGGGAAATTACACGGAGAGTTTGAAAAGTTTAAAAGCTTGATGAAAGACGATGCCAAACCGTTGTTCTCAGGTTGCAAATAGGAATACAACAGGTTGGGTTCAGTCCTTGCATTGTTCGAATTGAAGGTAAAACACCATTGGATAGATACAAGTTTCAATGCACTTTTAGTTCTTCTATCGGATGTGCTTCTGGAGGGAAACGAGTTGCCAACAAGCATTTATGAAGCGAAGAAGTTACTATGTCACATGGGAATGTAAATAGAAAGGATACATATATGTCCGAATGATTGCATCTTGTACCGTAACGCGCATAAGAAATTGCATGTTTGTCAGTTTGTGGTGTACCTCGGTACAAATAAAAGAAGTGTAATGATAAGAAGCGTAAGAGTCAAGGCGACGAAGGTGAAGAGGTCAACAAAGGAGCGCTGGCTAAGGTATTATGGTACTTACCCATCATTCCCCGTTTGGAGCGGTTGTTTACAAATCCCAAAGAGGTAAAATTGTTGCGTTGGCATTATGAATCTCAAAAGAAAGATGAAAAGCTGAGACACCCCGCTGATTCAACTCAATGGAGAAACATTGATTAAAAATATGAGGAGTTTGGTGCAGAGATGAGGAATATAAGATTTGGATTGAGTACCGATAGAATGAATCTGTTTGGTAATATGAGCAGTCGTCACAGCACTTGGCCAGTTCTGTTGTGTATCTACAATCACTTGGCCAGTTCTGTTATGTATCTACAATCTCCCTGCTTGGTTGTGTATGAAGCAGAAGTATATCATAATGTCGTTACTAATCTCAGGACCCAAACAGCCAAGAAATGATATTGATGTGTACTTAGCACCACTGATTGAGGATTTGGTAAAATTGTGGAACGAGGGAGTCGCGGTGTGGGATACATACAAAAGAGATAACTTCACCCTACGGGGTATATTTTGCACCATAAATGATTTTTTGGCCCTTAGTAATTTGGAGGGCTATAGTACAAAGGGAGCCAAAGCGTGTCCTATTTGTGAAGAGGAGATCGAGAGCTTATGGCTACCGAATTACAAGAAAACTATGTACATGAGTGGAAGGCAAATATATTCACGTGTGGAGGATATCGATGTTCAGTATGGAAAGAGCTGTAAATCTGTTCGTCCCAGGACCATTTGGAAAAAGAGATCGATATTTTGGGACTTACCATACTGGAAGGAGTTAGATATCCGGCATTGTATTAATGTCATGCACGTTGAGAAGAATGCTTACGACAATTTGGTTGGCATCCTGCTGAACATACTTGGGAAGATCAAGGATGGTGTCAATGCTCGCCGTGGCATGGCCTACATGGGAATCAAGCCCAAGCTTGCAGTGATAAACAAGGATGGAAAAGTTCCATACATCCCCGCTGCATGCTACACCTTATCCAAGAAGGAGAAAGAAGACCTCTAGAGGTGTCTCCAAGTTTTTAAAGTTACATCGGGCTTCTCTGCAAATATTAAGAAGCTTCTGTACATGGGTGATTTGAAGTTGGTTGGTATTAAGTCCCACAACTATCATGTCTTGATAACCCAAAGGCTCCCTGTTGCAATTAGAAATATTCTGCCAGAGAATATCAGGTTGGTAATCACGAAGCTATGTTATTCTTCAATGTAATTTCTTGCAAGGTTATTGATCCCGATGTATTAGACAACTTGCATAGTAAGGTGCTGCAGATTCTATGTCAGCTTGAGATAAATTTTCCCTCGTCATTCTTCGACGTCATGGTTCACCTTGTTGTTCACCTTGTTAGAGAGATTAATATATGTGGACCTGCATTCCTATGTTAC
Source organism: Otatea glauca (assembly GCA_036346275.1). Taxonomy (NCBI): domain Eukaryota; kingdom Viridiplantae; phylum Streptophyta; class Magnoliopsida; order Poales; family Poaceae; genus Otatea; species Otatea glauca. The sequence goes on from CM070719.1 coordinate 28,332,709, forward strand.
ATGTATCCGTTCGAGAGGTACATGGGTATATTGAAGTCACACGTAAGGAATCGGTCAAATCCTGAGGGTAGTATTATTAAAGGTTATGGGAATGAAGAGGTTATTGCGTTCTACATGGGCTATCTAGCTAAAAGGTAAGCAATTGGTGTTCCTGTATCTGGTCATCAGGGCAGACTTGGTGGCAAAGGAACCATTGGGTCCAAACTAACGAGTCTAGGGTTTGATATGTATTACAAAGCATATTTGATAATTTTGCAGCACAACACAGAAGGTCATCCATACATCGAGCAGCACAAGTTGATATTACAGGAAAAGAATCCACATATGGATGAGCTTTTCATCACGCGAGAACAAAACGATCGATTCTTCACATGGTTCAAAGAAAAGGCGAAGGTCCCCATCAGTGAGGATATCAAATGGTTGGCTAACGGACCAAGATTTAATGTACAGATGTTGAAAGACCGTATGGAGGTCTACCCGGGTTTGTGATGAGTAATTGACTATATTTGAGTTTTTGGTGATCAAGGTTGAGTTTGATGTGAGCTTGTTTTGGTTGTGAGAAATTTGAGTTGCTATGAGGAGACCAAAACCAGTTGTCCGACCTCGAGTGGTCAGGACTTTGGCTGGTCGGAGACTAGTGGTCAGACCTCGAGTGGTCGGGGTTTTAGCTGGTCGAAGACCAATGGTTAGACCTCAAGTGGTCGGGACTTTTGGCTGGTCAGAGACTAGTGGTCGGAGTATTTACTGATCAGAGTTTTAAGTGGACTCGACCACTAAGGAAGTAGTTGTGACCTCTGAGGGAGTGGTCAAGAGCTTTGTAAGAGTGGTCTGGCTATTAATGCTCTCAATTTAGAGTGGTCATGGTCTATTTGATCCAAAGTGGGATCTTTTGATGATTGACCGGTCAATGATACCTGTCTGGTCTCTTGTGAATGTTGTTCATGATGTTTATTGCATATTGTTGTGGACATTGCTACGTGATGGTTTGCTTGTCTGCGTTGGTTGCAGGACTTCGAAGCTAGGTCATGGTGAGGCGAAGGCGAGATCAGGACTAGGCTAGGAGCTGAGGTCCAAAACGGTTAAGGGATGTCGGAAGATGACTGAGGTGGCCCTACCTTGAAAAAGGCCATCTGTGGCGGTTCATAACTGCCATCAGTGGCAGTTTTTGAACTGGCATAGATTTAGTGCCACTGATAATCAAGGATTATTAGTGACGGTTCTAGAACCGCCACAAATAACACTATATGTGGCGGTTTTTGGCTAGAACAGCCAATGATATTCGGGTATCAGTGGCGGTTCGAGCCAAAAACCGCCACTAATCATCCAAGTATCAGTGGCGGTTTTTTGATAGAACCGCCACTGATACTCAAATATCAGTAGCGGTTCTATTCCAAAACTGCCACTGATACTTGGATGATTAGTGGCGGTTTTTGGCTAGAACTACCACTGATACAACTATCAGTGGCGGTTGTATATAAAACCGCCATTGATATTCCTAGTATCAATGGCGGTTTTTTGATAGAACCGTCACTGATATTACGTCAGTAGCGGTTTTGGGCCAAAACCGCCGCTGATAATGCCACACACGAAAATAAAAAACTGGCATTTGTGGCTAGCCTCAGGCAGCGCTAGCCATGCTAGTATCATTATGCACAACTTGCTCCCTTATATAGCAACTATTCTTGGTCTCTTTCCTCCCTATCTGAACCAACCAAAAAGGAAAACTGCATTGAAGTATTGAAACATTTGAAAACATAGTAGGAGCACAGAGAAGACTCATCTGAAGACTGCTTTAAAAGGCACCACACCGAGGTCAACACAATTGATAAGAAAAAATGACACAATGTGCCAACATCAGAAATAAATGCTTTTCAGCTTGTAAAGCCTCCCTGTAGTTTTATTTTCAACACTAATCTCAGGCAAACAACTATTGGGCCATCAATTAAGGCAATTAAAGATTCAGACCACTTCTTTGCATACTTACTAAGCCATGAACCCGTAAGGCCAGAAGTGTCAATAGGGGATACAAACTCTGATACAACACAAATTAAAATATGGGATTGTGTTTGTTTTTCAGCTGGGCATCAATCCCAACATAAATACAAAATAGAATATATTGAAGAAATTGGATCGAGTCAAGATCATGACGGTGCAAATTTTCCATTTGGAAACTAAGCAAGCAGTACTGTCATGTGGTGGGAGACTGGAGGAAAAAAAGGCAAACCTTCTCTAAGATTCACGAAGGTGGGTTGTGCCTAGGCACCACCAATCATGCCACAGCGCCGCCTCCAAGTTCTCGCAACCAAGCCGCCACCATCTACGTCGCAGCACCGCCTCAAATGAACTATACAGAATCAAAGAAATGGCGTTAGAAGGAAGATATGGAATTGTAACAAAGGATCATCAAGAAGCCTACACCACTACGAAATCAACTTTCCATCAATTAAGGATTGGACCATACATGCATACTTACTAAGGCATGAACTCGTAAGACCGAAGTGTCAATAGGTGATACAAACTCTAATAGAACACAAATTAAAATTTGGGATTGTGTTTGTTTTTCAGTTCAGGAGGAAGATATGGAATTGTCACAAAAGATCATCAAGAAGCCTACACCACTACGAAATCAACTTTCCATCAATTAAGGATTGCACCACTTTTGTGCATACTTATTAAGCCATAAACTCTTAAGACCGAAGTGTCAATAGGTGATACAAACTCGATAGAACGCAAATTAAAATCTAGGATTTTGTTTGTTTTTCATTGGGCATCAATCCCAAAATAAATCTGAGAATAGAATATATTCAGCAAATTGGATACGTATGTGAAGATCTGCATAAGACGTCAGTGGCAAAATCGAAATCAATCTCACATAGAAGATACGGAGCATAAATTATAACTTTGTAAGCTGTAACTATGAGAATAGAATGCGGAAGAAACAGATAAGGAAATCTGGACATATTCATTCGGAAGAAATTGTACAAAGCAAGAAGAAGCAGCGCTACACAAATCAAGTTTCTACTCAAAGCTACATAAATCTGCAATCCATTCCGTGGGCTGCTGAAATCCCTTCCTTCTCACTGATTTAGGACCTTGATATGAAAAGGAAAAACATGATATCTCACATCCAGTGAAAATTCTTCATAAGAAAGGGCGAGGTAGAAACCTTACTTGCGGTATGCATGTCATCCATTAATTCAAAGATCACAAAGGTGCACGGGAGGGCCATTGAGGTCATGTACATAGCAGTTGTACAAAGTAATTCCATCCATGTCACAAAAACACCGATTGTAATTATCCGATTTAGCAATTGAGACCCAATACAAGCTCCAAACTTGTAGAAGCTCATGATCTTGCTAGACCATCCGGTAAAGTACAGCATGAATAGATAGCTCCAGTAATTTTTTCACTTGGTTAGTTTATCAAACTATTAAAAACACATGAAATAACTTCATATGAAAAAATAACCATGTAAGGCAAACACATGAAATATTTAGAAGTGTCACTCGCATGTGTGTGTGTTCCTGAAGAAGACAAAAGTACATGCAAGTTTAGCACAACCACTGACAAAAGAAGTGGCATTGACAAAAGAAGGGGTTCCCATTTGAAAGCAACAAAGAGTTATTTACACTTTGTAATGAAACAGAATTGAAGTAACAAAAGCTTAAACTAGTGGAGGTAACTAGAAGCCTACGGGACTTCGGAGGTTGGAGACACATGATTTGAGAGAAGAGTATGGATGACTGGATCGTTGTTGTCTTCGTCATGAAACTTGCCTTTTTGTTGATTATTTCCTTCATGATGAAGTAGGCAAGCTGGCCCTGAATGGCTTGGATTTCAGAAGGAAGCAGTCCTAACGTAGACAACTTGAGACACTATAAGTATAAAAAACAAAATTAAGAGAGTATATAGAAATTGAGTGGTGCGAATCAATGTGTCATGTCAGCGTGACTGACCTCTACGTCATTGTCTTTTATTGTGCATGATAAGATTTCGCGTATGTACTGGCACACGAAGTACCCACATAAATTTGTTCCTTGCGACTGCTTGTGACACTGCAAAAATCAAATGAACTAAGATGTCGTCGAAGGAGCTATTTACTATGAAATACGATATAAGAATATTCTTTGCGTGCGTACCGGAAACTTAGTACGGATTGTAAGGGACTTGTGATATGGGCGGTATCTCGAGCTCTTCTGACAATATCTTTTGAACGCCTCATTTATTAATTGTGTCATCACTTCAAAGTCTTTTTTAGGTTTCTCCAGTGGATCCATGATCAGCATCTTGCTCTTTTCTGGATGAATTATTACGAGAATCCAGTGGAAGCTACATACAAATGCATGATGCCATAGTCATTAGTCCTTACATCAGAGTAAATAACGAAATCAACGAGTAATTTAACTAGCTAGTGTGGAACGAACTTAAAATGGTATGGTAAAAGTATAAACTCCTTGTCTTGTAGTTTAATCAAAACATTATATACGTACTCCTCGACCTCCTTTGGTGCTCTTTTGATTTCAGATTGGCAAACCGTTCCCGGGTCGAGGAATCCTACTGGCCCCTTGGTTCTTCGTAATTCAATCATCTCGTATCTATATAACGAAATAGTTAGACATGACATTTATTGGTATTACGTGAATGTAGGCCAAGATTGATATATTAGACACTTACAGCGACCAGCATCTCAAAAAAGATATGTCGAGGGCTTCGTGATAGAACAAGTTGTGCAAGTTATCGAATTCTATTAAGAAGTAGCCATGGCCCGCATGGTGAAAATGTTCCTTACGGAAAATTGCAGTGATCACCTTCAGGAGTACATCTTGGTTGTATCGATCCATGTACCATGCATGTAATCACTGCATCATGGGTGTTAGACTTTTTAACTTCGAAGCGGTGACTAAGGGCATCCCTACCTCGAATTTCAATCTTTGTTGATTATATTGGTCATCAGACTTCGCCTTGCCCTTACTTTTTTGTCGCACGACATCATACTTGGTCCCGGCCACCGATCCGTGTCTGGCTTGTCTAATGTGCCAATTTTTGGGATCAGGGGTTCCAGGTTTGTCCTTTGAAGTACTAGATGTTATAGGTTTCTGCTTTGGAGTACTACCAGTGGCCATCTTTATGGGGTCCTCAATGGATTTATTTTCTACCTCATCTTGCTTCTTCACCGTTTCACTCTCAGGTGCTGGTGACGGATGCGAGGATTGTACTGCAGGAGAGGCTGGCACTGCATGGTCCAAGACGATGTCATGCTTGCGCCACTGGAGGAATGAGTGAACGGCACTTCCTAGAGTTGTTATCTCATCATTGGCGGGTTTTTCTAGCCCGATCTCAACAAGCGTGCAAGTACCGTGTCCACGGACCTTTGCATAACTGGCGCTTATCGGGTATTGTGCAGACACCCCTTCTTGGCATGGATAAACTACCTGTAGCGACTCGAAAAATATGTTCATCACGCACGTTGGAGTCGAGGTGTGGGGTCCTATATGTCGTCCATAGGATAATAGTTGTTGTCCGCTTCTGCCAATGGCGTGGACGCGCAAGCGCTGCGATGACTGTAGGGTGAGAGAACGTTGTGGGCTGCGATCGCTCAAGGCTTGTTGTACTTATCGTTCAACTTGTTCTTCAATGGTGCATTGTATTTCTCATGAGAACCCTTTCCTTCATCATTTCCATTTCTGCTCCACCGCTCTTCTTTAGCTCTCTTGAGCTCCTATAAGAGTCTCCGTGCTCGGGAATCCAATCTTCCATGGAACCTTGACCCGACGCCTCGTGTCCGGCCGGGTGCTCTTTGTTTCCTAGGGCATTGTTAGCTCGTCTTTCTCCCATGCAGGTGAAAAGATCCTTGGGTGGACTGGGCGTAAAACTCATGAACTCTTTGCGTCATTGCTTCGTCTTCTTTGCTCTTGAATGATAAACCCCGAGAGACAAAATATCGCCTCGCTAGCACGTAGTGCTTCACTCGGTCTGGTAGTCCGATCAAGGGACTTGTGCCAGCCAATTGGACCGCTTCTAATTCCTGCCTCTCCCATTGAGCTATTTTACCCGCGTACCCACTCGTGCCAAGTCTGTGGGGGTGAGTATTCCTTCTTGCCATGCTAATTTGGTCCTCACTGGACTTACTTGCTGCTTCGGATTGCTTCATTGCCACAAACTCATCCCAATATGGCTCTAATCTTGGGTACTCTCCGATGGCTGACCGGTTTTGCTTCACATAATTTGTGTTCAGCCTCGCCTTGAAGTTTCTCCACGCCGCATCCATGGTCATCAATGCGTCGTGACGCACGAGATCTTCGGCTCCTTCGGGGAATTCGAAGGTTTCTTTGAGCTCTGTCCACAGGGCTCGGGGTACTTTATGCCAATCCGAATAGGTGATTAGCACTTTATCCCTTACGATGTACCCGCATGTTGACCTGTATTTTGTTGTTGATTTTCTCAGTGCAACAGGGGCCCTAGTATCTAAGACCTATGAGATGGTGTACCGGTCTTCAGGCTTCTTAGTTTTCCCTCGTCCTCGGCGTCTTGCAACAGGAGCATCATCTGCAACAGCGGTGGAGGCCTCGGCACCTTCGATGGTTGGGTGGAGGGTAAGGTACCTGCTCGGGCTCTCCTCCACTATAGGCTTGGTTTCGGGCTCCATTAGAACTACAGTTCGACCCGAAACATAATTTTCGTCAATTATTACAGAATCATCTCATGGAATTTCAAAGTACAGATGTACTATCCTGTGTGTAATATTGTGTGGTGCTAAGATGAAAATGATTTTGCAAGAGCAAGATACTTAATTAGCTCAGCACAAAACTAATTAAGCAAGCATTAACTCTTGAACTAGTGCTGATTGGTTGTAAATTTTGTGGACCCAATATGTAGCTATGGTGCATACAGTGAACACTAAAATGCTACACACATACACCTTGCAACGCCCATGGTTTGCATTAATGAAACTCAATCGAAATAAAACATGTAGGAAGAGTGGAAGATGAAAACATGCAGGACAAGTGGATGATTACAGAACAAATCATACAGATGCAACAAGTGGAAGATGATCCGTAGCATTCTTAGCTAGGCCTAAAATATGGTAGAAGCGAAGAATGAAGTAACAGGTTCGTCTAATAAGTATAAATGATTTTAACCATTCATTAAGTGTATACCCAACCACAAACAGGAATAGAGTTTCACAGTATAGTTATAAAAGTCATAGGAAATGGATAGACAGTGGCATGTTCAGCAATCTACAAACAGTAATACATGATTAAACATCAGGGTGTGAAGTAAAATTAGGTAGTAGTCAAAAGAGACATCACAGTATAATAATAGAGTGATCCAATACTCAGATTTCAGACTTGCCATATATCACTTTTAACTGTAAGTAACTTCCTAGTATTATGTTCTCAAAAGGAGTGATACATAACCAAGCCCACACTTAGCTCAGTTTGCAAATGATAACAGTTATCAGTCCAAAATCCTTGGCTAAACAGAATATTAATACATCTGAATGAAAGCATAAGAACTAAAATGACTACCATAAGAAATTTCTTTATAAGATGCCATATACACATAAATTCCAGAAGGGCACTCCACAACTACTAGCAAGATAGGACTCATATTACAGAAGCTATGCATGAGATACCATCAAATAATGCATTCTCTGTTTCGAAAATGAGTATCCAAATCGGCGATACATGAATGCTTATCACAATCTCAGTGCACAAAGACTCTAAACCACATACCATTTAATCACAGAAGAATACTTAGCACAAACTTACACATACATTTCTTAACAAATAATAGCATATTATACTAAAGAATCCATTTCTGAGAATCAAACACAAGAACATAAAGTCTGGCAGGGGTTTGGCAATATCGTCTTTGTGAAGCGAGCGGGGCAAGTGGATGATTCTACGAACAAGCAAGCGTCGGAGGCGTCGGGGCGGCGTCGGGCGGTCCGAGAGCGCGGGCGTCGGGCTGGTCGGTCGAGGGCGCAGACGCGAAGCGGCGTCGCGCACGGGCGCCGATGGTGTCGAACGCAGGCGCGGCCGTCGGGCAGCGTCGGGGGCGGCGACCGTGGCGGCATCGGGCTCGGTGAGAAGAGTGAACCGGCGGGAGTTTAGGGTTTAGGGCAACGGTGAGAAGAGTGACTGGTATACCGACTTTTATATGTGAGCTATCTGTGGCGATTCTTTATACGAACCTCTGATTGTCCACGATTTTCCTCTCGTAGCTTATCCTTGTGCATGTCCATATACGAGGACACCTCAACTGACTGTTGCAGGACTGTGAAATGAGCTTTTTCGAACAATCCATGATCGTAGGAATTTGTTGATTCCCTTCCAATCGTCCCTTTCCCAGCTAGCCTACCCTCACGGCGAGATATAGGTACTCCTACTAGTTCCACCCCCTCCATGTAATCCACGCAAAACTCGATAACCTCCTCAGTTGCATAACCTTCCACAATGCAGCCCTCCGGTCGAGATCGATTGCGGACATACTTCTTCAGATACCCATGTACCTTTCGAGCAGTACATCCGATGCAGAATACAGGCCACATACATTTATCTCATTCACAAGGTGAACAATGAGATGAACCATTATATCAAAAATGATGGAGGGAAATACATCTCTAGCGGCATAGTGTCTTGACCACATCATTCTCATAGCTCGTAAAGTCCGATGGGATCGATGACTTTCTGTGAAATCGTGTTGAAGAAGAAACACAACCTCATGATTGCCTCTCGGACCTTTTTAGGCAAAATACCTCTAATTGCAATAGGAAACATTTGTGTCATCATCACATGACAATCATGAGACTTCATGCCAGTTAACTTTAAATCTTTCATCGAGACCAGTTTCTTGATGCTTATGAGTAACCTGACGAAACTTTCACACCATGCAAGCATTTGCAGAGGTCATTCTCTCTTTCTTGGATAGAGTGTAGAAAGCTGGGGGAAGGTAAAGTCGCCCTTTCCCAGTGTCTTGAGGATGTAGCTCAGCTCTGATTTTCATATCTTCCGTGTCCCTTCGTGCCTTGATCAGTCCTTAGTTTTGTTAGGAATGTTCAGCAAAAGACCAATCAAGCTGTCACATACATTTTTCTCTATGTGCATGATGTCTATGCAGTGTCGAACTTCTAAGTCCTTCCAATAGGGAAAGTTCCAAAACATCGATCTCTTCTTCCACGTGATCTTCTCGATCTGAGACCTCGATTTATTATTACTATCTCCTTTCCGGTACAACATTAATATCCTTAACCATATCATATACCTCTTCCCCACGCGAGGCCTTGGAGCTATACCATCCTCTTTTGTCCCGTCGAATTGTTTCTTCATATTGCGGTAGGGGTGATTCTGCAAGGAACCTACGGTGATGCATGTACACGCTTTTCTCAAGTTATTGAGCCACACACTAGCGGTTTCATCCATGCTTTGGGGCATGCTTTGGCCCCTTTACAAGACGTTGGATAGGTTACCAAGGGCAGGGAAATCATTGATGGTGCAAAACAACAATGCACGTAGGATGAAGTACTCTCGCTTGTACTCATCCCATACCTGTACACCTTCGTTCCACAGTACCACAAGATCTTCCACCAATGGTTGTAGGTATACCTCAATATCATTGCCAGGTTGTCTCGACCCTTGGATAAGCAGCGACATCATAATGTACTTTTGTTTCATACACAACCAAGGAGGAAGGTTGTAGATACAGAGAGTCACGGGCCAAGTGCTATGAATACTACTCATGTTACCGAAAGGATTCATTCCATCTGTACTCAACCTAAACCTTATATTCCTCGGTTCATTCCCGAAGTCCATCCTAAAGAGCCTATCGATGGTTCTCCACTGGGCAGAATCAGTAGGGTGTCTCAGCTTTCCATCATTTTTACGCTCTTCTGAGTGCCATCGCATTAGTTGGGCATGCTTTTTGTTTCCAAATAAACGCTTCAACCGAGGAATTACTGGTAAATATCACACCACTTTAGTGGGAGCTCCTTTCTTCACCACGGTGCCCTCGCTGTCATGGCCTTTACGCTTGTATCGCGATGATTTGCACACCGAACATACATTCATGTCTGTATACTCTTTGCGATAGAGTATACGATCGTTTGGACATGCATGTATTCTTTCTACTTCCAATCCCAATGGACATACAACCTTCTTAGCTAAATAAGTGGTTATCGGCAATACGTTTCCATCTGAAAGCATGTCCGCTAAGAGATGTAATAGCGCCGTGAAACTCTTATCGGACCAACCATTGCTTGCCTTCAATTTTATAAGTGAAAGCACGGTGTGCAACTTTGTGTATTCCTCCTTGCAACCCGGGAACAAAGGTGTGTCCGAGTCATCCAACAAACCCTTGAATTGATTAAACTCTCTCTGACTAGTGTAGATCCCTTCTGCATCGCGCAACATCTGAGCAAGATTATTATCGTCATCAATGTCCAACCTATCCTCATCAGATCCATAACCGATGTCAGCTGCCATAATGCCTTCTCCATCATGCAATACGTTATCACCTTCATGTATGTTTCCTCTTCACCGTGACTTGTCCAACGTGTATAGCCAAGTACAAAACCCCTTCAAATCAAGTGCAAGTGGATGTGCTCTTTGTCTGAAAATATTTTCTCATTCTTGCAATCAATGCATGGACAATATATACTCCGTCTTCTTGTGCAACTTGTTCTCCTCAGCGGCTCTTAGAAAAGCAGATACCCCATCGATGTAATCTCGGCTGTAACGGTTCGCATTGTACATCCATCTCTGGTCCATCTAAAATTAATGAACATATAAAATTAATTAAAAAACTAATCTAATTACTTATCATCTAAAGGAGCTAGATAATAAATTCATCATCTAAAAATGATGAGCACCCACCTACCAAATTAACAAAAATTTCATGTATATTAATATCCACTAATCTTAATGAAACAAATTTAATATATGCAAGATGTATATTATATGTGCACACTAATGGAACCAAATTAATAGTAATTAAAAAACTAATCTAATTACTTATCATCTAAAGGAGCTAGATAGTAAATTCATCATCTAAAAATGATGAGCACCCACCTACCAAATTAACTAAAATTTCATGTATATTAATATCCAATAATATTAAATAAATAAATTTAATATATGCAATTTGTATATTATATGTCCACACTAATGGAACCAAATTAATAGTAATTAAAAAACTAATCTAATTACTTATCATCTAAAGGAGCTAGATAATAAATTCATCATCTAAAAATGATGAGCACCCACCTACCAAATTAACTAAAATTTCATGTATATTAATATCCAATAATCTTAAATAAATAAATTTAATATATGCAAGATGTATATTATATGTCCACACTAATGGAACCAAATTAATAGTAATTAAAAAACTAATCTAATTACTTGTCATCTAAAGGAGCTAGATAATAAATTCATCATCTAAAAATGATGAGAACCCACCTACCAAATTAACTAAAATTTCATGTATATTAATATCCACTAATCTTAATTAAACAAATTTAATATATGCAAGATGTATATGTCCGTTTACTAATGGAACCAAATTAGTAGTAATTAAAAAACTAATCTAAATACTTATCCTATAAAGGAGCTAGATAATAAATTCATCATCTAAAAATGATGAGCACCCACCTACCAAATTAACTAAAATTTCATTTATATTAATATCCAATAATCTTAATTAAATAAATTTAATATATGCAAGATGTATATGTCCACACTAATGGAACCAAATTAACAGTAATTAAAAAACTAATCTAATTACTTATCATCTAAAGAAGCTAGATAATAAATTCATCATCTACCAAATTAACTTAAAATGCAATTTATATTAAATATATGCTTGATCATAATTCATCATCTATAAAAGGAAGACAACATCATCTAATGAACCTAGCTAGGAAATAAACTCATCAACTACAAAATGGTAGGTAAATAAAAATAAACAAAATCTAAACGTTTCATCTCATCTACATATAAACCTTAATTAAACTAGGTTTAAAAATTAAATTGCAACAAGATTAACACAAATCAAGAGAGGAGAAAAAATAACTCACCAAGGAACAACTAGAGGAAGTAAAAGCACAAGAATTGGAGAAAACGAAATCTGAAAATTAGAACTTTTGGTTTGCTCTCGGGAGGAAGAAGATTAGTGCTGCTACTGACCACCTATTTATAGGCAATATTATCGATGGCGGTTGTTAACTAGAACCGCCATCGATAACGATATCCGTGGCGGTTCTATCCTCGAATCGCATCGATAATAATTATCCGTGGCGGTTCGAGGATAGAAGGTTCTATCCTCGAACCGCCACAGATAATTCATTATCAGTGGCGGTTCGAGGATAGAACCGCCACTGATATTCTTCCCGCCATTTTCAGTATAGAACCGCCACTGATAATTATATTTGTGGCGGTTCAAAAAAAACCGCCACAAATAGACCGTCACCTATTGCAGGTTTTGGCGTAGTGTGGGGAAGTGGTGGCAAGATGGGAAAGACAAGGAGCCAAAGCGTGAGCTTTGGTAATGGACATGGCGTGCAGTGGTATGGACCGGGACTAGGCTCAGGGAGGAGTTGAGATCCAGAACGGTCATGGAAGCCGGCGCTGTCATGGTGAAGTGGACAAGAACATGTGGTGCACCAAGTGACTTGGGCTCGTGTGAAAGCAGAGACGGTTCGGGGGATCCGTACATGTGAGAGGCTTGGGAGCAAGTCATTGGGACCACATGGAGAATGGATGAGATGCTAACTTGGAGTGGCTCAGTTCATTGAGGACCGTTGGATCGCGGTTTAGGTGATAGAGTAGCGGGTCTAGTTAGTATGCTTTGAAAAACATGCAAAAACCTGATATGTTGTGGGTTCGGGGTAGCGCATGTGTAGCTGAATGTTTTGAGTCAATCCTAGCCCTTGATGGTGTCCTTTAGTGTTAAAGGAACACATCGAAGGGTGTAGGATGGCTCAAGAGTAGTATATATAGAGGGGTAGGGGTTGCCTTCCTCTCTTGATGGTCTGATGGGGAGAGGGATGCCTCTCCCCCGAAGGGTTAAGAGGTTTTGGTGCTCGTTTGAGCTCTACCTACTTTGTTGTGAGGCTTGTAAACCTACTTTCCACAACTTTGAATTTATTTTACTCATTTACATTATGCTTTAAATTCAATATTTAAATTCCGGATATTTGGATTTGCCTCCTCTTCTTCTAAATGCTTGTGGTTGAAACCCACTACCTTGGTTGGAACCAAGGTTAGAACCAAGTATTAGAGAAGGGTTCTTTGGTTTCTTTATGCTCTCTTGAGATTTTCCCACCTATAGGAGTGTGGTTTTGTAACCATCCCTCTCTAAGCAATTCCAGATCCAAGTTCATCTATGTTCTGAAACTTCTTCTAGTTCTTGCATTTTTACTTGGTTCTTTTATGCAACTTGAGTTTTGCCTCACCTCCTCCTACATGCTAAGTTTCTACTGGGTCTAGGATGCATAAGAGGTTGAGCAACATTTCTAGAATATGTTTCAACCCAGAAAAATCCATTAGAACATAATCCTGCTCAAGTGTCGGTTTCCTTCCTTTTGAGTCTTTGGTCTCTCTAGTTTCTTTCATTCTAGATCTTGTACTGCCAAGGATGAATGATTGATGGATTAATCTTCTACAGATCATATCCCAATCATCTAGGTAAGCTTTTAACAAGATCTCTAGAGCTTTTCTTAAGAAATCAGTTCTTGGCTCAAAAAGGGAGGATTCTTGGCAGATTTCATCTTGCATGTTTGAGGGGTGTTTATTTGGTATTCTTGCTTGCTGTGACATATGGGAGGTCATCTAAGATCATCTTGATTATCAAATCCCCACGAGCAAACTGAGGGTGAAGTCTCTGTATTTGTTCACGTTTTGGTGCAACCTTCTTTAAACTAAAAAAAGGTCAGAACTTTGACATCAATCCTTACGATTGAAGTTTGGAATAAGTTCCTAACATATATAGGAAGGTGCATACAAACTTTTACAGGATTTGGATCAGTGGATCAAAAGTTACATCGATTCTTGTTTTTTTAGATCGTACTAACTGTTCACCCGAACACTGTTCATCCGACCAGCGATGATGACAAGTCGTTACACTGTTCATCCAAACACTATTCACCCACCCAGTTTGGGGTTTTCTCTCATCCCGACCAATGCAGTTTTTACTGTTCATCCGATCACTATTCATATGAACTCAACAGGTCGGTGGTACTGTTCATCCTACCTCAATAAGTGATGGTACTGTTCATCCGACCTCAATTGGTCGGTGCTACTATTCATCCTGTCTTCTGTTCAGATTGTCTAGTTCCTTCTATGAGTTCTTTTGGTGGTTTGAATTTTTAGGGAGAAAATTTTATTTGGCTCCTATTCACCCCCCTCTAGTCGCATTTTCGATCCTTCAGATATTGCAGAGGTACGATATTAATGGCTACACCTTTATACTGAAAGTCAAGATACAAAGAGTACTGTTCAAAGCAGTGGTGTCAGCATAGATGCTTTGTCTGATGATCACTCAGAAAGAGGATCCTCAACAGCAATGAACTCCTACTACGGAATGATCGAAGAAATTTGGGAGCTCAATTACAGAATATACCAAGTTCCATTGTTCTGATAGTGGGTGAGACTTCCACATGGAAATGAAGGTCGACAAGAGAGGTTTTACTCTTGTGGATCTCAATAGACTCACCTACAAAGATGAATCATTCGTTCTTGCGAAGGAAGCAACTCAAGTCTTCTACGTTCATGATTCGGCCAATCCGAGGTTGCATGTTGTCCTTCATGGCAAGAGACAGATCTTGGAATTGAAAAAGTCATAAGAGTTCAACCAATTCGATGAAATACCTCCGTTTGTAGATGGGGCATGTCTTAGCGGTGACGATAACACACATGGACCAAATTACATACGTGTAGATTATCAAGAAGAGTTGTATTGTAAATAAAGGGACTACATCAATATAAATAATGCTATGCATTTCAAATATTTGTATTGTAAATAAAGATTTCAATGTTTGGGGTCTAAACTATTTGTAAGCAAGTAATTGACATATTTTTTTAATAGTAAGATTTAAAAAAAAATGTGTTCTTAAGTGGTATGCATGTTTGGAGGAAATAAGTGCATGCCTGTGTTTACCACCACCCTCTAAGGATGAGAAACTTCCTGTTGGCATGTTAGCTTTTCAGTTCTTAAAGTTCATAAAAAAATACTAAGAATATCTGGTTGAGAATCATCACAATCGTTTTTCACGTCAAAACCGATTGTTATGTAGGCATTAGATACATCACAATCGGTTTTGACCTAATAACCGATTATGATGTATGATGCACATCACAATTAGTTCCAAGGTCAGAACCGATTGTAATGTGCATCATGACCTTTTGCTGTCGGTTTCTAATCGTAATCAACTATGATTCTGCTCATTAGTACAGTCAGTTCGGACAAAGCACCGACACAGATACTGAGGTTCGGACAATATACAAACCCTAGCCCTTCACTCCCTTCATCCTCCACCTCCAGTACTCCCACTCGATCCTGAGTGCCGCTCATCCCTTCCACCCCTCCCTCGACACGCCGTCACCACCACCCTCCCGCCCCCACCGCCCCTACTCCCTCCCGCCGCTGCTCTCTACTCCCACCCGCAACCCTCCCACCGCCCATCACTCCCTTCACGGCTCCGCCCCTACTCCCTCCGCCGCCCGTCTTGCCTAGACCTAGCTCTCCTCCTCAAGCCGCTGCTCCCCTCAAGCCCGTAGCCAGTAGCTCGCCTCCTCACGCCAATGCCAGCCAATCCCCTCACCCCCCATGGCTCTTGTCTCCTCACCCCCACGCCGCTCGTCACACATCGAACAACGCCGCCGTCGACCAACGCTGTACCAGCACCCCTGCGCAGCTGCGCCCACTAGTGCCCCTACTACGCCCCGTGACGGTTGTGCATTGGTGGTGCCCCGGGCCCTAGCACTCTGCACCAAGGAAGACAAGCCCCCTCCCCACTATTGTATCCTCATTTTGTTGGAATTTTTTCAGAATTAGCATTCACATATTCATAGTGCAAACACTTTTGATGTATCTAATATAAAACTGTTTGGAAATTCGGAATCAAAAGGCAGGTTGGGTTATGTAAACCATCTGATAGCACGGGAGCACAATGGTAGTTCTCAAGAACTGCCAGATCCAAATTTACTAGCATGATTACAAGGGACAATGTCGTGTATAATCAGCGACCATAATATTTACAGGAATTGAAACAACAACATGCTATACAATCAGCTAACCTTGATGCAGTTGTGATATTACCTTTTGCTTGTAATTGTATAAAATTGGATGGTGGAACCAATGCCTTTGGGTTCGAAACACAATGCATTATAAATGAGTTTTCATGAATTAACTTGTAAAGCTATCTTTTGCATACAATATATAAGTAAGGTAAAAGCGCACAAAGCATATTGTCAATGAGTTAACAGGATAGATAGTTTACATTAGACTAAATAGGATTATTTAGATTAATCTAAGAAAGGACCGTAGTCAGAAAATTTAGAAGGTATCACATGAAAACACAAACAGAAATCAAAGTATGTCTGTTCTGCAACATGGAATCATACAATTTGATACAAAGCAGTAAATAATGCAAAACAATGGGTTACCCGCTGTAATTATGCATGTCAGGTGTAAAAAAGATCTCAAGATCCAGAAGGTACATAGATGCAAGCAAAAGTCCATTCCCCAAAAATACTAAAAACATATTGTGTTCATTTCTCTTAACTGAATTGTCCACAGCGTGAAATATGGTACACTCATCTTTTTGCATTTTTTCCTTACCATGTACTTAGCATCAACAGAAGGATCATTGATGGCCACAACTTCAATATCATGTCTGTTGGTTGCAATTTGCAAGACCAATCTCCCAATCCGCCCAAAACCCTATAGTAACAAAAACATAGAGCTAACATTTAATAACAAATTGCATATGTACTACTTTGTTTACTTTCGAATTGTAATGATCTCGCAATGAAATGGTGTATATCAAGGCTGTCACTCATTGTCGTTGGGCAGTGTAAAAGGTTAATTTGTCTGCTCGACTATTTTCCACAATTAATGGTGTCACTTGTGAATGTTTAGTAGCAGACCAGAAAATTGACATATCTAACCTTTGCATAGAGACTGAATGATTCGTTTGGTACCCATTGTCTAGATTTTTTTGACAGTATAAATAGTACATATTGCTTAAATCATGTGTCATTTTCATACACTTATCATGTGTCATTTTCATACACTTTTCTCTGCTACAAGAGACCATCTTATTTATTGTCCAACTTTTAGTGCTAAATTTTGATGTTGCCAATGCTTGAAGTACTTGTATTGACTTAGTGCTTTGTGTGCGGCTAAGCTTTAACTTTAGTGTGATATCCTTCAAAAAATAATTCTGTCAGTTTTCCTTCTTATTGACCGTTGGTTTATTGTTGCTGTAATATGAACAATGTCTTTATTTTCTTTATTGTTGCTATAATATGATCAATGTCCTTATAACGGTTTTTACTTTACATGCCTTTATTGTTGCTGTAATATGATCAATGTTAGAGTTTGCGTAACCTACGTCTCCCGTTCGAGGGTGCTTGTTTATAAATATACTGAAATGGCATATTTATAAGCAAGCAGTCTCGAATTGTCCACATTTTTTTGGACAGTCTGAGGATATGTGATTCGGGCAAGTTCCTAAGCTGTTATACAACTCCAGAGAAAATTAATTTCGGAAGCATCTCCATGGTGTTCTCCGAATACACACCCTCTTGACTTGTTATCGAAACATGTATTTGGAGAATAGCAGGGAGATGCTATCGCAATTTTATCTAGAGTTGTACAACAGCTTAGGAACTTGCCCAAACCACATATCCTCGAATGGGATTAGGACTTAACCTAATTAGAGATTTGGAGTCATCGTTGGTACGTACTTAGTTAGTCAACAGATAAACGTTTTTTTAAGATCATCCATTAATCTGTTAATTTGTTAATTTACTACAATATGCTAGTACAATTATATGCTATGAATTATTTATTAATCTTTTAATTTACATGATTCATTGTCAAGTCAACATAATAGCTATGAATTGCTTTCTCTCATGTGAAATATATGACCATGTTAGATATATATATTCAAAATATCACAAAGAGAGAGCACTAGCTCATCGCCAGACAGAATAGAAGGTGATGCTAAGAGGTCGAGTAAGGTGAGAAATGTTGAGGGGCCAAGTAAGATGAGAAAGGCTCGAGAACCGAATAAAGGGGCCAAAGGGAGAACGCTGCAGGTTCTCCACATTGATGCCACAGGGGTTTGCACGGGTCCTCCCAAGTATAAGGGGTGCTACCGATCTATTCTCGGCCAATTGGTGAGGGAGAGAGTGCTGATCACGGTTAAGGACTAGAGGAAGGAAGTCAGCGCCGAGCAGAAGAATCGGCTGTGGGATGAATTTAAGGGGAAATAGATTATACCAGAGGAAGATGAAAGCAACGTGAGCGGTATGCCTTGAAGAGAATGGGTGTGTCTTTGAAGAACTTTAGGGTTATCATGCATGGTGAGTACGTGCTAAAAGGCTGTACTCCCTTCGAGAGGTATCCGTTTGTGACTCCCGATGTTTGGGAGGAGTTCACAAGGATAAAGATTACGCTCGAGGTGGAGGAGCTGAGAGAGTAGAACATCGCTATCCATAGGTAGAACACACAGGCGCACCATCTTAGTTCCACTGGCTATGAAGGGAAGAAAGCAAAGTAGGCACGAGCCGAGGAGTGTGCGAACTCTGGGATGGTGATGTCTTACTCCCACATATGTGAGGAGTGGGTACGCGACTGGGTCTTAGTGAGGACGAAGAAAACCTTCGACGGCCGACTTGTAGTTCCAAACCCTGTGACCGCGCAGATCGTCTCCACCATCATAAGATATCTAACTTAGCACATTGCAGTTAACCCTTCCCGTTGTATTTTAGAACTAATTTATATTCGCTTCTTACAAGAGGAGAAAAGCCAACAGAAAGAGTAGGGGACCTTTCAGAGTCATGGGTCGAAGGACATCCTTTCTTCAGTGATCAGGAAGCCCGAACATAAGGACCGGGTGCTTGCCGTAGGTGTGGGGTATACGAAAAGGTCCTTCTTCCAAGAGAACTCTGCCAGTGCTAGACCAAGATCATAAGAGGCACGTGCGGAGCAACTCAAGGACACACTGAGGGAGAAGCTGAGGGAGGAGCTGAAGGAGGAGTTGAGGGAGGAGATGATGGCACGTGAGGAGTGCTTGAGGGCCGAGATGATAGCGATGATTTCTCAGAGTCAGAGTTTGATGGCCTTGCCTCTCGTAGAAAGGTCTGTGCCCCACCCTAGCAGCTTCGTTTTCAAAAATGATCAGGCCGGTCCCCAGCTGAAGGTAATAATTGTTTCTAACTTAAAGGTACAAAAATAAGCTAAACAATATTTTCGATCAAGTTGCACACTTCTTGCAAGCGCCTGCCAAGTGCCAGCTCGTCGTGTTGGAAGATGGATTTCCCATTGAGACTAGATGCGGGGTTGCATTTTCATGCAAGAAGATCGACACAGTGCATGGTATCCCTTTAGGGAAGGGCTACATGAGGGTGCATGTGGACTATATCCACAAAGACTTCCTATCTCATGTGCTAGAGTTCCCCCCGAACGAAGATATCACCACTCTCGGGCAAGCACAGATGTCGTTCATCAAGTGGCCTACGATGGGTGTCGTACTACTCAAGGTAAAAATCACCCGCGTCTTCTCGATCATTCCAGTACTACAACATGTTACATATGCATGTACTTTGTAGGTTCCTATCGTACTTGCACCTGCTCCTGCTCCTGCTCCTGCTCCAACCAGCATGACGAGTCCTCTGTCCAAGTCAACTCCTACACAAAGTGCAGAGCTGATGCACAAAAGGACTAGCACAACTGTAACATCCTAATTTTTGCATTTTATGGATTTACTGTCCATTTTATATTTTTTTGAATTTTTTGGAATTTATTTAAATTAAGTCTTGTGTTACAATTATTTAAATATTTGAAAATTTTATGTAAAGTTTTGTTGAAAATATTTTATTGAAGTTCGAAATGCCCTAAAATATTTTTTAGAATTTTTTTGGAATTGTTTGGGTATTTTTGCTATTTATTTCTATTTTATCTAATTTCTGTAACTATTTTAATTAGGAAATATTTTGAAAACCGGCCGAATAGTGTTGGGCCAAAACCCAAAGGACCCAGCCTATTTCCCCGCGTCACGCCTAAGCTAGCCCGCTCTTCCACAAACCCTAGCTGTCGACCGTCTGATCTTGATCATGCGATCCTGATTTCGCCACGTAGCGCTTGCGCGTGTGCCGTCGGATCGTTGCCACATGGATGCTGAGGATTGAGCCACATCACCACTGCCGTATCCTAACCGAATCAACCACCGGCGCCGATTCCATTCGGGTTTTCGCGCCCTACACGGAAGCCGAGACCCCAATTTAAGGTGCTGCCATGCGCATTGGATTCCCCACCTCATGCCGCACATCCCGCCCTAGGCACGCAAGCTGAGACACCGCCACTTGCCCGCGCAAGCTCGTCGGAGTTCGTTTGGTCATCGTCACGGTTTGTTGTTGTTTCCGTTGCCGTCGCTTGGGTTCCGCCATCACCGTTGACAACATCGTGTTACCCGTGTCACCGGATCTGGGTGATAACGTCACCAGAAAGCCCCTGCTCCACCGAGACCGTGGTTGTCTTCCTTGCATCTGGTGAAGCTCCATCAGCGTGCTATTGCCATCTTCGCGAGCTTCCTCGACCATCAGATCCAAGGTAAGCCGTTGGATGCTCGCTACGCGTCGTGCACTGGGCCAGCCGCGTCATCATTCCGTGTCGCAAGTTGTTAGCTATCTGATCTAGTGTGTATGGCTTAGATCGCGCCGCATGTTCACGTCAGGGTTATGCCTCATGTCCCCGCCGCTTCGCTACAATGCACAACCGTAGCCGTCGGATCAAGATCGTGCACACAAGATTGTGCCACGTGTCGGCCATCGTGTGCTGCTGCTTGGGTGGCGTCGTGCCCAATCGCGTGTCGCGGTGGCGTCATGCCCAATCGCGTGTCGCGCATAGCAGCCGAAGCACCGTGGACCAAGTCCACCATGCGCACGCAGTGTTCCGTGGATGGGGTCTATGTGTCTGGGACGCGTGTCAACATGTGATTGGTCCACGTGGTCGCTGACGTCAGCATGACGTCATAATTAGATTTTTTTCGTAGAAAAATAATTTGGCCAAAACCAAAATCAGCCGTGAAGTCAGCATGACGTCATAAATCCTTGTTTTAGTAGAAAAATAATTCGGTAAAATAAGATTTATTTTTTTCTTTTATTTCAAACTTTAGAGATGTCGTTCTCCCTCATATGAACTCCGACTAAGATTATTCTGGTTTATAAAAAATTGTAAAATTGAGCTCTATTTAATGCTAAATTTTATTTGATTTTTAGAGTTGTGTTTTCTCTCTATTTTTGGTATTTTTGCTTCTTTAATCATTTCGCATAGACGTTGAAGTACCCGAGGTGTTCGTGAGTGAGGAGCCAACTCAAGAGTAAGGTCGAGAACAGGATCAAGAACTTTTTTAACGCAAGTTGTAATTTGATCATGTTGAGCCCATGTTTTAAAAGATATATTGTTTTAAACTATTGCATGCTAATTCAATATACAATTATTTCAATTAATTTGGGATTAGTTATTCAACCTAATTGAATTTATGTCAACCTTGTCATTTGTATGCTATGATTCATTTGTCACCTTAGTAGGTTCTTTATTAGTTGGTAACTATTAATTGCGAATGTAGGATGGTTAGAACGTGATTAGTTTGCTTAGCCATGCAACGAGTTATTGATATCATTTTGTGTATACAAAATTAATCTTGCTTAATGGAATATAGAACATGTTTATGAAAAGGTGTGTTAGGTGTTTTCACACAATGTTGTTGATGACACGTGGTGCATGATAATCAACTGGGGTGGTAAAATAATTTAGACTGAGGCAAGTGGCAAGAGTTGTGATTTATGGTGAGCCAATGTGCCATTTGGGCGGTTGCATTGTTATTTTTGATAAATGGAAGTTGATGGTATGGATAATAGTTATTGTGAGTTTTTGGGAAGTCTTGCTTTTGTCAATCAAGGACTTAACCTTGCAAGCATTTGAACTGAGTTAATCATACAACCACATGTCTGATATGGGACAGACCTAGCTGATTAATTTGTAATATCTAGATTTTGGTATTGTCATGGCAGTGTGGGTTTTGGGTGCACGAGTAGAATCACATGGCGCAAGAGGGAGCCCTGAGTGTGGACAGAGCATTGCAAAGGCTTTCTTATGATCACTCGCCTTTGTGTGATATGATTGTATCTTGTGGGTAAAGTGTATAATCTCTGCAGAGTGTCAAACCTATTCGAATAGCCGTTCTCGCGGTATTGAGCAATGCTCGGGAATTACAGTCAAGGGTTAGATTTTAATAAAATGAATGTGGAACTAGAGGCAGTGTGCCTATGGAAGTATGGAAATTGATTTAAGTTTGTGAGTCAGTTTATTTGGGAAATATCTGAGAAATTTATTATTATTATTATTATTATTTGTTTTACTGTCATTGCAATCTATTATTGTATTCTTTTATAAATGCTACTTTATTGCAAAATAACCAATTCAGTCATTCATTTGGAACGAGCCAAGCATGTAGTACAATAGACTTGCATTCTGTACATAACTTGTTGAGCGCTTTATGTACTCACCCCTGGCAACAACAAATCACTAGTTGGAGAAGAGTCTACACCAGTTTACGAGGAGTACCAGGAGGAGACGATCAACTAGGGTTGCAAACCTTGTCAGTTGCCTGTGGCAAATTGAAGGGTTACTGCGAATAATTTATTTCTATTGCAATTTTATTTATTTCTTAATCTAAGTCCTGTGTGGCGTATTCATGTAAGGTTAACCTTAAGGTCATTCAACAGATTATATTTTAATAGATGAAGTCTTTATTTATGTTTTCCGCTGTGTATGATTGTGATATTCATCTATGTTGAAACTGTGTGCACTAGCATGATCCTAGACTAGTGCAGAATATACAAAGGGTCCGAATTTACATATTCGGGTCCCGACAATGACAGCCAAAGAACCATATGAGATCTCAGAGACTCTTTCTGTCAAGAAGGCAAAGTTGATAGATGCCATAACACCCCCTCAAATACATGAAAAGCCCCTTGTCCCAACCTCGGAGACTCCTTTTGTCTAGAAAGAAAGTTGATAGAGGTCACAGAGCCCTCTCGAGATTATAAGGGGTACGTACATGGAAAGCCCCTTATCCCTAGCATCGAATTGAACGCTCTAGGCATGTGCACTCTATTGCTCCATGGATGGTACATTGACAAGGCAAATGAGGCTGAACGTCACATCGATTTCAATGTGAGGTATTGAGGAAGACATTTCACATTCTAGTGTGTTTTGAGGATCTGTTTCATTTGTATATCCTGAAAGCCATCGATATTTCTACTGTACGATCCTGAACGCTATGAGTATCGCACTATACAGCATGAGCCTATGACTATTATAGGATTTTGTATTATGTTTTTTAACAATTGACATGAGTTGCAGGATTATGAGGCAACGAGCCGTGACGGGTCAACACCCAGTTGGGTTCATCAACCCTAAGATGGTGTCTACGACCATGGCTAGGCTCCAATCGGAGTTCCTTGTCAACTACATCAAGCATGCATTGCAGGCTAAGACGAAAAATAACTTCATTCTCTTCCCGTATCACGAGGAGTAAGTAATATTTTACCCTTCAATTACTTGTACACACTTAAACCGTATATGAACTTATTTTCTTGTACTGCATACCATTTAATAAGAAACCATTAGGTTCTACTCGTGATCGCTCCAAGTAAAAACAAAGTCTCCACTTTTAACTCGATCAAGTAAAGACTGATGGCCTACGCGATCAAGCCTGTTTTGCTGAAGTAAGTACATTCCTCTAACTTAACACTTTCTATACTTAACTACGTTCATTTTTCCCCCTCAATGGCATCTCTCCAATGTATGTAGAGCTTTCTTGTCTTACGTTGCTGAAGGAGGGCGACACGATGAAAAACGAGGCAACCAGCTGGAGTGGAAGCGCTTCAAGGTACAAGTGCCTAGCATATGATTAATTTTTTCTGACATCTATTCTTCGTCTCTTAATTTTGATTTTCGTTGTTCACAATGTCGTTAATAGGGGTGCGACGACCTACGCGGCTTCTACGTTATGCATTATATGCTGATCCTGGTCGACGGTTCACACCTTTTTCGTAAGGTATATGTACATGTATAATACACTCAACCTTTTACATGCAAATTTTAAAAACTTACATTAGTTACTCATTTTTATTTTGCAGAAGATCGATATCTCCCTCGAGAGCTTACAAAATAAAGATCTCAATAAATTACGAGACCACATATGCCAATGGTACTGGACAAAAGTTCTAGCGGAGGACGGTAGGTTTAGAGACCCGAGACATGCTCTTACTAGTCCATATGTAAACAATATTATATCATGTGAATATGATATATGTACTGAATGTTAAGTATGTTTGTGTTCTATATTGTGAACGAATGTAATATGTGTACTGTATAGTGTGTTTGTGTTCTATATATGTTGTAAATGTGATATGCATACTATGTGTAATCTGTGTTGTTTTTGAAAGGATGTACAAAGAACAAACACCACATCACAATCGGTTCTAGCTCAAAACCGATTGTGACGACAATTTATCACCATCAAGCAAAAATCAATGTGATAGCGCCTCCTCATTACTGTCTAATGACTTTGTATCACTACCAAAACCCACTGTGATGACGAAAAAGAACCGATTGTGATGTACATTCATGTAGTAGTGTTTAGATGTTTAAGACATGTTGTACACTACTCATAAAAATGATAATATTGGTATAAATAAATTATAATGTGAGGATGAGATGGTTAGTTGGCCTACTTATTTATCCACAAGGTCTTGAATTTGAGAATTGGATCCAACATATTTTTAGAATATATTTTTCATTCTCTAGAGGATGCTAGAGATACAATATAGTTCCTTTATAAGATATCATATAGAATGTAAAGACATTTTAATAAGTGTCTTTCCGATTGTAGTGGCATTGCACATAGAGGTACCATTGTGGCATTGAAAGATGCCATTAAAATGATATAGAGATGTAAAAGTACGCATCTACTGTACAATAAAAACAACACTGCAGAATGTTTCTCCTGTAGTGATTCCTCTACCAATATGATCCAACCAGTCCTCTAAAAAAATACTTCCACTATTCAAATAAAGAAGAGAAGGAATGACACAAAACTGTACAAGTACCCATCCACAATTGCCACAAAGACCCAAGCAACAACAAAACAAAAAGAAAACAAATACGGATAAAAGGAATTGAAGATAAGATTTTTTATAAAATAAAAACTAAAAAAAATAGAAGATGGCAATAGAATGCACCGTGAAATAAACCAACCCACTGGTAACACACTAACACCAACCACTAACAACCAACCATCCTTCTGACCACAACACACAAAGGCTTTGCCCAGAATCACCAGCGTGGCATATCACGTAAATTACCCCAAAACCTTAGGGGTAGTTTCGTCAACGCGCTTCCCCAGCTATAAATCCGCGTTACCACTACTCTGCCCCCTCATCATCGCTCACTTCAACACCACTGCAGCACTGCTCTGTTAATTTCGCCGCCTCCCTGACCTCCTCTGCTCCCAGCACACGTTTACACACACGCACATCCAAGCTTCCATCCATGACCAAGGTGCACCCGAACGTTGCAATAGCAGCCGTCGCTGCGGCGCCGGAGGCTGCTCCGGCGGTGGCGGAGAAGAAGGGGGAGGCTGTGTCGCTGACGGTGTGGCGGCGGTCGCTGCTGTTCAACGGGAAGGGGTTCACGGTGTTCGACGGCAGGGGAAACCTCGTCTTCCGCGTAGAGACCTACGCCGGCAGCTCGCCCCGCGAGGTCGTCCTCATGGACGCCGACGGCCGTGCCCTCCTCACCATCCGCCGCAAGGTATTATTGCTGTTCTTGATTTACTCTGTTTCTTGAGAGGAGTTCTTGATTGGTTCGGTTGTTTCTTCTTGGCAAGACGAGTCGTTGATTAATTCCGCGCTGGTTACGTGATGTTGCAGAAGCTGAGCTTGGCGGACGAGTGGCTCATCTACGACGGCGACGCGGCGTCGCCGTCCGCACCGGCGCCGAAGCTGTTCACAGCGCGGCGGCACGTGAGCCTGCGCCAAGCCAAGTCCCTCGCTCACCTGTCACCAGCGCGGTCGTCCGCCGGAGGGGGAGAGCCCAGCTGCCGGTACGATGTGGAGGGCTCATACTCCGGGCGCTGCCTCGATGTGTTCGCCTCCTCCTCGTCGCCTTCCGGCCGCGAGCAACAGCGGTGGCGCGTGGCGGCGTTGTGCCGGAAGGAGGCGGCCGTCGGGCCGGACGTGTTCCGACTGGTGGTAGAGCCGGGCTTCGAGCCGGCGCTCGGCATGGCCGTCGTCGTACTCCTCGACCAGATGCACGCATCTTAAAGCTGTTCCACGCCCACGCACGAATCTTACGGAGCCCTGCGCCCAGGGCCCAGGCAGTGTACCGCTTGGAACAAAGTTTCAGTGATTTAGGAGTTGGAACCATTCTCTGATATGGCTTCAGAGTTCAAGGCTCCCTTTTTTCGATGCTTTAAAATTAATGGCTCTTATGACTCATGAGCACAGATGATTGATGGAAGCATTTGTTTAGGGATATGATGCATTTGTGTTTCGGATTCAAGATCTAGGGTTAGGGATCGCAACGGGGATGGCCATTTAGAGGTGTTTTATATGCGCCGGGATTTCGGTTTTTTTGTTGGTGAAAATAAATTTATGCACACAGGAGGTTGTAGATAGAGCAGTTGATCCAAGGTCATGTATGGGTGTATGCGTACCTGTAAATCCAGTCCTTTTTGTTTCCTTCAGAAGAAACTGTGATGGTTGTATGACACATCGACTTGTCAGATCAATATATGGTGCGTTTTGTCGTGAAAGCAATTGATATCCTTATTTTGTTGTGTTCCCTTATGTTCTCTAAATTTTGATTGATTCATCCGGGGGCCAAATCTTATGAAACATCAAAAAGTACACTAGAAGTTTCTGGATTATTCCGTTTCTTCTGATAAGAACATGGAAGTGCTAGTTCAAGCTTCCTTCAGCATACTGTGAGATTGAAAACCATGTCTTGTGAACCACAACGGAAGAAAGAAGGTTCATTTTCTTGTTCCTTTTTGGACACCAACCTTTTTTGAAGATTTTTTTTTTGGACACTCCAACATATGGTACAAGGGAAGACAGAGGAGGCTTTGGGAGTTAATTAGGTTTGAAAGTAAGGTTGCACTGTATTGCTCTTTTGTGCAAGTTTACGAGGCGTATTTCTTCTTGGCACATAAACCAAAAAGGTATTGAAAATAACTAAATTATACCTAATTATTATTACTAAGATTATACTCGATGCATGCATATAAAGAATATAAAGTAAATACGGATATTTATTAGGATATAGAGGTAACATCACACTAATTTTATATTGAAATATGAAATATTTCTTATATTTATAAATAAAACTATTAAAAAATACGTCTTATAAACTTGGACGGGGAATACTTCATAAGTGAACTGGAATATAAGTTTGCGCAGTGCATCAGTACGAGGGGAAGGAATGCTTCTAGTATATACCATACCTGTACTAGACTAGACTTCTAGCAGTCAGCTCTCAGGGGATTGGGTAAGAGAGATGTTGGTGGGAGCAATATAAGATGAGTCTCGGAAAGAAACAACGGAGAGCAAAGAATCATTTTAAAAAATCATCTTTTTCTTGGTGCCCTGCATTTGAAAGCATATTTTTAACAAAGCTTTATTTTCTAATAGAATGAAGAGGTCTTTTTTTAGTGACCACATGGTTACTAGTATAGTGCATGTGCTAACGCTACGACGGCAGTACACTCGCTTATCAATTAAATGAGAAGATAAGTATGAATATAACACTTAATAATAAAAGAGAAATTTAGAATTTTAAATGAATTTAAAAAGAAAAACGGAACTAAATGGAGGTCGAATGGGCGAAAACGGGCTCCCAAAAGATTTTAAATCAAGAAAGAGAAAGAAAAAGAATTTTACGATTTTAGATTATTTTTGCAGCTTCCACAGAGAGTACAACGTGCTCTGGGCTTGGCCAGCGCAAGGGGGAGGAAGGCCAGGTGGTGGCGGCGGTCATGATGGGTCGGCACTGTGCGGCGAGATCGTCGGACCGGCGCTATGGGAGGAGTCACTACACGGTGAATTTCACGGAAAGATGACGGTGATGGCTTTGTTACCTCTAAAATCCGCGATCTTTACAAGAGGGAGCACTTGGGGATTTACGCAATGCGATGGGGTGGAGGAGAGCTCGCCGGCTTTTATAGCCCCGAAACAAGCATACTTATGGAAACCATAATTTGGGATCAAATCAGATTGGGAGGAAATTTTGGCAATAGAGCACGAAATTTGGAGAATTAACACTATAGATGGAAAGAGGAGATTTGGTGCGGGATTGATGGAGCTTTGGAGCTTCTTTATTGCTTTAATGGAGGGAGGGAAGAGAAGAAGCTTCTCTGGTCTGGGCTGCAGCTAGAAGAAGCTACATGTGAGTTGCCTTCATTTTTTTAAAATATAGAAGGATTTTTGAAAAGATAGCACATTAGGTTAAAAAATTCTAGAAAAATTCTCAAAAAAACTTTCGATTATTTTGTACTTAATAAAATTATTTTTAAAAAAAATTTAAATTATAAATTTACCGAGGCACGGTGGCCGCGAGGTCGCTGACCAGCAATCTCACCGCGTCGGCAAAGCCACCGATGGCGACCGTGGAGCCATTGCAGACCTGCATTCTCCCGGTCGCGCTGCCCATCTCCCGATTTCCTTTTTCCAGCACGTAATGTATGGTCCTTTCCTTTTCCAGGACGTTTGTTTCCTTTTCCTTGATTCCAGGACGTTTGTTTCTTTTTCCTTGTTGATGCTGGAGGTGAGGGAAGGTCTGTTGTGGGCCACACGGATGATTTCGAAAAAATATGAAAAAATAAACTGCGCTCGCCGATCGCTGGATCCGCAAGGAAAAAAAGATAAAAATTAAACAGTGCTCGCCGACCGCTGGTTCCACGAGAAAAAATTGAAAAAAATTAAACAGCACTCATAGACCGTTGGTTCCTTAGATAAAAAATGAAAACAAAAATTCAACGCTCTCCGTGCGCTGAAATTAGGCTCTATGGGGCTAGATCCGTAAAAAAGTCTCAAGAAGGGTCACATTCGGAAAAAATACGATCACAATGCCAGGACAATCAAAAATTCAAGTCTTATTTCCTTACATGCGGATCCTCCCTGTTTATTTCCTTGTTTGATTCACCCTCCTTCTAAATATGTAGTACGTACAATTTTGGCCAGTAAAAAATTCAAGTTTGGTTTCCTTACATGCGGATCCTCCTTATTTATTTCCTTATTTAATTCGCTCTCCTTCCAAATATGTAGGTGGGGGAGGTCTGTTGTGGGCCATAGGAATGATTAGACACACTAAATAATGGCCATCGGATGTGGGTGAGTAAAACTGAGGAAAGATCTGAGACGTTCATTTTGATGAATGCAAGTTTCTGGGGACGTTTTGCTGGGTGCATGAACATTAGACCATCTCTAATGAGGTGCATTATTTAGGGTGGACGTAGGAAAAATTGATTAGGTGCATTATAAAGGGGTATAGATTCATATCAGCAGTAGCGGAGCCAGACTTCGGGCCACCTAGGCCTAGGCCCGAGGCTTGGCAATAAAACCCTGTTAAAGTACAATGATTTGGCCTATTGTAAATCGTAGTATTTGTGGCCTGTAGTGGTTGGGCCCGAGGCTTCTGGGCCGGCTGGCTCCGCCCCTGCATATCAGAAATGGTCATTGATTCCGTTTAAAAGAAGAAGCGTTATTGATACTAAGCTAAACTGAACTCTGATTGAAGTACAATGAAAGAATTAACAAAATACATGAGGGAAATTTTGTTTCTACCACTGAGTTGCATATTACAATTGCAACTTTGTCTTTGCATTCTCTCACTGACATTCACGCTTGGACACAGTTTAATGGAAAAACAAAGTTGTCTTAATGAAAAATGGAAGTATTAATGAAATATATAAAAAAAAATTTAACTCGAGCGGCGGTGGGCTGTTTTAGGGTTAGTGTGGGTCTTGAGGGTTATCTTTGAGCCTCCGAGAGAGATTTGGGTTGGTGTGGGCTGATTAGGGTCAGAGGTGGAGCGTCATGGCCCATAGGGGTTTCCTAACCCTAGCCTACTCTCCCTTTCACCCCCAAGCCACCCTACCTCCCTTGCAGCCACCCCTCCCTTCCAAAGAGCCCCCTCCCTCCTGCGCCTCTCCTTTCCTCGCGCCTCCTCTTCTTGCACCCTCCCTTCCGAGTGCTCCTCCCGACGCCTCCTCCCTCCCGGCGCCCCCATTCAGGTTTGAGTTATTTTGTGGATCTGTTTTGGTGATTTAATTGATAGAATTTTAGGTTTTTGTGCAGTAATTAGATTGGTTTGGGGAGAATTTGTATTGTGGGGCGAGATCTGGGTTCGAGCAGTGCTGATCTGAATCTTAGGGCAGAGATTAAAAATAGTTCCAGTCGTTTTCAGAGGGATTGGCTGTTGGAAAAGTTGTAGATAATCGTCTTAAGTTTATTTAGAGACCAAGATCATGAAATTTGGTTGGGTAGTTCAAAAGTTATGGCTGTTTTAGTGACTACTGTCCAGAATCTGTCTCTTCTGGCAGTAGTCGAGGAAAACTGAAGAGTAGGGCTATCTAGATGTTGAATTAAATTTTTTAATGACCAGATTAAGTTAGGAAATTTCCTGTAGATTTCAGAAATGTTATCCTTTACTTCATTTGGAATTGTATAAAATTCACTATTACAGAACAACCAATCCTTGCCGGCATATCACTGCCGGTTAGGACTGAGCCGGCAGTGATAACGTATCTCTGCCGGTTCGAAAGTTAAGTTGGGGGGAGAACTTATCACTGCCGGTTCATGCAACCAACCGTTGTAAAAGCAAGATATCACTGCCGCTTTGAGACAACAACCGGCAGAGATATATCACCGCCGGTCGTTCTTAAACCGCAGGATACTTGCATTTTCACCGCCGGGTTAAAGCGAGGACCGGCAGTGATATTATCTTCCCGCGCAATATGTTTTTCGCACAAGATTGAGCTTATCACCGCCGGTTCGCGCAGAACCGCAGTGATAAGTCTTTATATAATCGAGACCTCGCCTCGAGCCGATCGAGCAAAGACAGAGGCGCCTGTCTTTGCTCGATTTGTAGATTGCAACGATCTGCTGCGAAAAATTTGTTAAAATTTGTATTGTGCTTCTTTTCGAGGTTAGTAATTTGATCTCTATTTTTGTAAATAATAAAAAATTGCCACGTGGATTTTTACATATTGAAAAAAGGTGTATTTTCAAATGTTGAAATAATAAAAACTTGTTAGATGGATATTTACCTAATAAAAAAATGTTGATATATTTTAATGTACTGAAAGTATATCTTAAGTACTTACAATTTTTTCCAAATTTGTAAATAATAAGGAATTGCAAGATGGATATTGACGCAATGAAAAAAAGATTGATATATTTTGATATAGTCTAAATATATCCTAACTATTTACAATTATTTTCATTTTTTACAATACTAAAAAATTGCTATATGGATATTTACATAACGGAAAAAGGTTGATGTATTTTAATATAGTCAAAATTGCTACATATGTTTTTAAATCTAATTGTTTACAATTATTTGTTATTTGCAATTATATGCGTATGTAATGTTTGATTTAATTAATTGTAGATGGACCGAAGGTGGTTGTATGACACGGACCGTTGTGGGGCAGAGTTTTTTAATGGTGTGAGTTATTTTCTAAACGTGGCTGCGGCGCACAAGTCGAAGAATCTGGCGGACTACATGTGCTGTCCATGCATTGACTGCAAAAATCGGTCGTTTTCTACCATAGAGTCGATCGCGCACACTTGCTTCAAGAGGTTTCAAGGTGGCTATACTGTTGGACCAAGCACGGCGAAGATGAGATTGTACATGAAGGGCAACACATTATTGAAGATGACGGAGACAACGGTATGACGGCAGTTGAAGATACGTTTGTCGACAGCCACGACGAAGATCTGGATCAAATGTTGCGTGATGGGGAGGGAGACTTCACGAGTGAAAGAGAGTTTCAAAAGTTCCAACATATGGTACAGGACTCCACGACACCATTGTACCCAGGCTGCAAGGAGGAGCACAAAATTGCGCACCGTGCTTACACTACTGCAGTTGAAGGCAAGCAATGGTTGGTCCGATAAGAGCTTCACTGAGCTCTTATGTCTCTTGGGGGATTTGCTTCCAGAGGGTAACGTGTTGCCTACAAGTACGTACCGGGCCAAGCAGGTTGTTTGCCCGTTGGGATTGGAAGTACAAAGGATACACGCATGTCCAAACGATTGCATGTTGTATCGCAATGAGTTTGCGGACTTGGATGGCTGTGCTGTTTGCAAAGCAAAGCGGTATAAGGGCAACAATGATGACATCGATAATGAAGATGTCGGGGTGAAGCGTAAGAAGATGAGATCTCCCCGTAAGGTGGTGTGGTATTTTCCTATAATTCCCCGTCTGAATCGATTGTTTGCGAACAAAAGGCATGCCCAATTGCTACGATGGCACGCCAAGAGCGTAAGAACGATGGAATGCTCGGACACCACGACTACGTGCAATGGAGGAACATCGACGTAAAATATAAGAAGCACTTTGCATATGATGTAAGGAATATAAGGTTCGGGTTGAGTACGGATGGGATGAATCCTTTCGTAACATGAGCAATCGTCATAGCACTTGGCCGGTAACTCTATGTATCTACAACCTTCCTCCTTGGCTTTGTATGAAGCGGAAGTACATTATGATGCCACTATCGATCCAAGGGCCCGAGCAACCCGCAACGATATCGATGTGTACCTCAAACCATTGGTTGAAGATCTTCTAATCTTGTGGAACGATGGAGTACGGGTATGGGATGAGTATAAAAGAGAGAACTTTATCCTACGCGCATTGTTGTTCGTAACCATCAATGATTACCCTGCCCTTGGTAACCTGTCGGGACAGACGACAAAAGGATTCAAGATATGATGATTTATATATGTTCGGATATTAATGAAGACATCTTAATCCTGTCGGTTTGTCCTTGGGAATGAGACGAAAAGCCCTAGAGGGAATGACACTTCACCAAACTCCTGGTAGGTTAGGGCACTTCGCCATGTGACCTTCTCAGGGTAGGAGGTGAAGTACCCTAAGGGGCCACCCCACTCATTAGTCCATACTGAGCGAGGTTGGGTGCGCTTCTATCCCACTAAATGCTTATGGGGGTGCCCTCACAGATCGGATTATTAAGCCTTATGCCCTATGCACACGGGAGCGCCCTAGGATTAAGAGAGTACAATTATAAAGAGTCTGTAATGACATAATTATAAAGAAAAATGAAAGAGAGCAACACTTCAACTGACCATTCTCAATTTCAAGTAGTTCTCTACAATATTAATGTAAAGATGTACATGTGTATGTATCCTGGGATATGTAAACATCCTTTCACGGGATTAACTTTAATGTCAATCCTCATTTGTATGTGTATTTCAAAAGTGACCTTGTTAATTGGAAATTTTCAACAAACTTGCTAGGAATGGCCTCCGACGAAGGACAAGTGCCGGAGGGAGTGGGCCCTCAAATATGGACGAAGGAGGAAGGGGTAGCCCGAATAATAGCCCAACGTCCTACCTGAACCTGCAGGATCCAGCCATGGACCAACCTGACGATACTCACGTAAGCGAGGTAAAGTTTTAGTACACTGTGGTTCCCAAAACATGGTAGGCCCAGACGACTAATAATTTAGAAGATCAATTTGTAGGCTCAGGCGTCTGATCAACGAAGGCAGCGCGCAAGTCGTGGTCCGAACAAGATGCCTAAGGGAATTTTTAACATAGTGGAGCTCTCGCAATGGGAACCTGCTATACCGAGTCATCATTGGGGCCAGACAGACAGCTGCGGGGTTATTGCTAGGGATGATGTGCCCATCAGCTATAGATCATGGATTGGCCGTGAGGTGACCAATGGGTGGTACCTAATGAGCTGAAGAACTCTTTATGGGACAAGCTGAAACAAGTTTTCCAGTTCCCCCAAGGGACCGAGCTGGCTGCAAAGAAACGAGCACTCTGCATCATGTGCACTGCGTGGAAGAATTGGAAGACAAAGCTAAACAAGAATTATGTGAAAAGAATGAAACGCCGAATTTTGACACGCACCCAAAGTTAAGGGAGTTCGGGATGAATTTGTGGCGTATAAGAGGTCCAAGAAGCTCACATAGTAAGTGAAAGGAACAAAGCAAACGCGGATAAGAATATTCACCCTCACTGCACTAGGAGCAGGAGGGTACGTGAAGAAAATACAAGCATGGGATCGGTCCGAACAAGAAATGACCCGCAAGGGTATAATTCCGCAACGGCCGCTTTAACCGAAAGATCAAGCCTTTGGTTGCTTGGGAGGGGTGCTTCTATCTCCGATGATGGCGCTTAAGCTTCGTAACCGATAGAGAGCAGGAAGTGTTGCGCAGAATCACGGATGCTCACTCGCGATCTTCCCAAGGATCTTTCGCGCCACGAAGGGAGAATGACGAGCTAACCATAGCCCTTGGTAACAAGGAGCATCCAGTCGCACTGCAGGAGTTGGTTTGGTCACGTGGAAAGAAGCCTTCCCGCAGACGCATAGATGTACAAACGCTCAAAGAGATTAAGAGAAGATCAACTGGAACGCCGATAAAAGATGCTTTATCACGAGCGCTAGAGGAACAAAGATCGGAACTAGATAAGGCCGTGGAGCAAGCCGTGTAAAGCTCTCACTCACGACCGCCACCGGTGAAAGCCCCGAGCTCATCGGTCCGGTGCTCGTAAGAGCATTGCAAGCGCCCACTGTGGATTCCTTAAGAGCATGGATGCGTTTTCCGTGGATGACATCAAAGAACCGACACCGTGCAAGCTACATTTGGCCGCACATGGCATTACCATAAAGGTGGCCGAGGCGGGCTTGGCCATGCCAGAGTCACGGACTTTGCATCGCCGCCCGATACCGCAGGATTCGCCAGGTCGAAGTGGGCGGTGTCGTCCGTCAATACCGAAAAATGGAGGTAGAGATCATTGGCAGGATGGGAACAAAAGCTAGGAGAAAACGTGAATGGCTTCCTCGCGTGGCGCAAGAGCTTGATTAAGTTTGGCTCGGACGATGAGGGCGACGACGATGATGATCACCGCACTTCCACACGAGACCTCCCGCCCTTCTCGCCGCCAACCGGAAAAGTCTAACTCCTCCGCCGGCACCAACCGAAAAAGCCCGACTCCTCCGCCAAAAGCTCAGAAGAATCGAACAACGGGAACATCTCGGCGATCGGCACCGTCCTCGAAGAAATCTCAACCATCCGTGAACCGGGACAACCACAAAAGAAACTATCACCGACATGACCGAGGAAGAGCGGAAAAATCATGTAACCGCTGCGTAGCATCTCACTTTAAAAAGGTGCCATCAAGTAAGAAGACTAAAGTTGATCTTGTGCGCAAAAGTTTTTCTTGAGTATGGCAAAAGTGCAAAAGACGGGCAGCTTCAACCTTGCAAAATATCGGACTACGAGCGCATATCCGTAAAGCAAGATTTGCAGCGGCTAGTGCCGACACGTTAAAGCGGGATGCTCAAGCGGATGATGTTCAAGTAGATGCTCGCGCAAGGTCTCGTGGAAGTTTGTTATGGGAAAACCGCTGGTTGAACCACTCATTTCGACAACCTTACAACTCAATCTGCGGCGCGTCCATCGATGGTACATGCAAAGATCCAACGATGGTATGGAGGCGTTCCCGATCGGATACACGAGCAAGATTTTCACAATGGGGATAACATCCGCTGGGTTCTTTTCACTGAGTGTATATGTTGTACCAAAGAAGATGCCCCGGACGTGAACATACTTAGACTATGGACTTTGTAAGTCCACAAGATATCGTTGAGCATTTCATCTTGTTTAATTGCATCTCTAACTTCTTTCTTATGTAGAATGGAGGCACGGACATGTAAAAGAAATAACAATGACAATCTAGCATTCCTAGATCCGGCTCGTCAACGAGAAACTTGTGAACGATAATCCAAAGTTCGTTGAAGACTATTTATTTAATACTTTTTGAAGCCGCAATACAAAACCTCGTACTTTTACCCTATAACTTCAAGCACGATCTCGACTTCTAATATCGTTTTACTATTTTTGCGTAACACGCACGATGTGGGAGTAATTAACTACGTTGACATATATGTGCAGGTTTCATCGGGTCCTCCTCGTCATCCAGTTAGATGCTAGCAGGATTTTTGTCTTGGACTCCAGGAGAAAACAAACTAATCTGTACCAAGACCTTTGGGACATGCTGAACAGGTAAACTCGATCGTTGCGTTATTACTCTAGCAAAATTCCATTCTATTGCATTCAAGTTTAATTACTACTCAAAATCATTCACGTGGCTTTCTTGCGATCTGCAAGAAAAGTGTTCGGTATCGTCCATACCGGAAAATTTTTGAAATAATAAATGACTTCCCATGCATGAAGCAGGAACCCGGAAACAATTTATGTGCATTCTATGTATGTACAAATATGCATTCAATTGTCACGAGAGTGTCGGCTATAACGAAGCCATGGTGCGTAATTACACTTTGATGCCCTTTTTATTTAACAAATATCATCATTAAGTAACTTCCTTTTTGTTCAAAAACAGCGCCCAAAGCGAGAACCAATAAGTTATTCTCGATGAAATTATAGCAATTCAAGAACAGATCGCCGGATTCATTCATGATGAGATCATCAATCCAAACGGCGAGTTCCACGAGTAGCCTCATCGCCCTCATTCCTACGGCCTAGACGCGTGACATGTCTACTTCGACTCATTGTAAAATCAAAGCAAACGGGATGACATGTAGTCGAGCTACATTGTAAAAGCAAATTATGTGATGCGTAATTTAATATATTTGAATTATGATTTTAACGATGCTTAGTCGATACATGCATATATTTGAATTATGATTTGAACGATGCTTCATATACTAACATATGGACATCGTAAACAATTATATAAATATATATATATATATTGCACGAAAAATATGCAAGATTGTCACCGCGGTTCTTGAGAAAACCGGCAGTGATATGTATATATCTTTGTTGGATTATGGTACAACTTTGGCGATTGCTAGTACAATATCCTCGCGGTTGTAGATATAACCGGCAGTGATAATCCTTATCACCGCCGGATTTTGGTTTGATCCGCAGTGATAGTCCTTATCACCGCCGGATTTTGGTTTGATCCGGCAGTGATAGTCAATATCACTGCCGGTTGTAGGTAGAACCGCGGTGATAATCTTATCACCGCCGGTTCTCGAGCGGCAGTGATAATCTCGAGTATCACTGCCGACCAATCATCACTGCGCCAATGACCGGCAGTGATGGGGTTTTGGAACCGGCAGTGATGTGCTGTTCTGTAGTAGTGATTAGTTATGCTATTTTGAAGTCTGCTGTCCAGTGTGGTAGCAGATTGGGTTTCAGGGCTAAAGATGAAAGGCTAAATGTTTTATTTGAGAGAATTGGTTAGCATGTTTTTAGTGGGTAATTTTTAGTAGTTTCATAAAGTTCTTGGTCCCTGAGGTTTGGTTTATAAGGGTGGAACTTATAACCTTTAAACCATCGGGACAGCAAAGGGGCGGTTTTGTTCGCTGAGCGAGAAATGAATAAAATTGGAGTAGGGCGTAAGTTCGATGTCGCTAAACTTATTACATGTGCTGTGATTGCATTGTGTTGAGATGTATGCAATTTACTTTTAGGTGGTGTGACTTCAGGAGTGGCCTCAACCTTGCGCCACTCCGCTCCTTGTGGTTAAGGCAAGTGTTTTGGAATGGGTAGTGTGTGGTAGGAAATTGTTAGAGATGTTGAGTGTGCCATGGACTAGTTGATGAGTGGTTTGTTATGTTGATGCTTATGTGATGAACGAGTAACTGATAGATTAATTTGCTATGTCTAATGTTAACCAGGATATGATGACTTGATTCATAGTAATGCTATGCCAAGATGAGATAAAATTGTTGTACATGTTGTTTTGGGTTACTAGTACATGTTGCATTCATGGCATGAAATCGCCAGTAGCGGTGAGAAAGTCCTAACTAGTCCGTAAAGCCGGTGAGAAAGTTATGACTAATCCGGAGAGCCATAGAGTAAGTCCTACATCGTGATTTCATTCACCGTGGCGAATGGAAGCGAGGAGTAGGCACCCTCCATCTACGGATGGAAGGGGAAGAGGGTGCACACCGACGGTGTGCACTCACTATCTGGTATACACCTTTGAGAGGACATGTGCATCGCATGGCATTGCATCTTATTCAAGGAGATGAGTACGAATTGTTAACGATATTATGAATATGAAAATGATGAATATGTTGTTGTTGTTGCTAAATGATTCTTTCACTCATTTCATTATGATTCTTGAGTTTTAAACTCACTCTTGTGTTTAATGTTGTTTTTTTAGGTACCAAAAGTCGGCATGCGGGATAAGGGATT
Organism: Otatea glauca; assembly: GCA_036346275.1. NCBI lineage: Eukaryota > Viridiplantae > Streptophyta > Magnoliopsida > Poales > Poaceae > Otatea > Otatea glauca. The sequence continues at coordinate 28,371,494 of CM070719.1, forward strand.
AGCTACACCTCCTCACGTAGCATTTCACTTTAGGCAATGTTATAAGTTACGATTTGAATTCTTGGATATAAGTAAAGGCCATGAAACTTGTTAAATGGTCAATTGGAGTGCTTAAATCTCTCGTTGGGTTCGTTTTTTTTTGTAGTGAGATTGGAACTGTTAGTATGAGATTTTGTGGATGTTACATTTATGTTCATTGCTTCTTTAGATGCTTTATATATTGATATTACTTGCCGGGATGGTAACGTTGCTAAATTCATGATAAAAACAGATGTTATGTTCTTGAATTTTCGGTATTAGCAATTGGTAACCTTGCTGGAATTTAGCTTGTTTTGGGATATTTAATTGTTGTAGTTTCTATGTTTGGTAGCATTCGGGCATGATAGATGCCGGTGTTATTCTGATTGGTATCAGAGCGGGCTTTAGGTCCGTGGTGTGAAATTGGAAAATTACTCTAGAGTGAACTAAAATTTTGATTTGAGAAATTAGAAACTTGGCTTAGGTATATATTCTTTAAAATTTGGCCATAGGATATTAATCTTAAAATTTGATATAGGTTGGTTAACTAATTTAAAACTTGACACACTCTGATGCACAGTAGAAAGGGTATGGGTAATCATTGCATTACGCTTTAATATCTTATTTGAGATTTGATGATTTATATGTGTTGAACATGATGGTGTTATGATGATGTATATTGCTATGATTATGATTGAGTGGCTTGAAGGAATGTGATTATGTGAATTAGATGTGCTGAAGGGTTTCAGTGGTTGTCTGCGTGGTCGTGGTAGAGGCCATGGTTGTCTGCGTGGTCATGGTAGAGGCCTTAGTTGTGGGTGTGGTTGGGTAGAGCCACCACCTAAGGTTTAGGAACCCCTCGTATGGGAGAGTTGTTGTCTATGTATGTCTTAGATCGGAGAGTTTGTTGAGAAGGTTGCTTTCATTATATCTTCAATGGTCGGAGACAAAGAGAAAGTGTTTAGTGAATGAGTCTTTATCGGTTGTTATTACTACCGTTCTAGCAATTGGCTTTATTGGTTAATGTTGGTTGTTTTCGTCAAAAAAAGAATTTTTGCCTTTTGTATGTGTATATCGGTTTCGCGCTTAAAAGAAGTTGCTGTTTTTTTAGCAGAACTTAAGTTCTAAGGGTTTATGCTTTCTGCCTTTATTAGAAAATGGAGTAGATGATCGCTTGGTTTTTCTTTTGGTGAAAAAGAATACCATTGCAACCATCTTCTTTCATGGAAGTTTTAAATTTTGAGATTTGTCTTGAAGTGCTTTTGCATGTCAAAGTTTGGTCTTGTCATCTTGTGATTTGATAGTCGAGTTCCGTTGTGAAATATGGTTGGGTTTTCTGAAAAAAAATGATGTAAATAAAGTAAGTAATCATGTGACTAAGCTAATTTGTCAGTAGTAAGAAGTATTGTTTAGCATGTTATATAGAATGTATTTGTGCAACTTATAGAATGAAGTTTTTCTTTATTAACTTGTGAGTTGAATCAATTAATTGTAGTTGTTATCTTCCATTTAAAACTAAATAACCCTCTACTATCATGGATTATGCTATAGTGAGTAATGATTAAATGTGTTCTTGTCCATGCTTGAGAATCGTTGCTTTACTTAAAAAAAATTGGGGTCACACCCTGTTATTTCTAGGGTAGGTGACCAATGAGAATGTTTAAAACTTTAAATTTTGATGTGTAGTTAGAACATTGAAATGATGTAATCTACTGTTATTGTTAAAGTAAATTTGGTAGTTGTTAAAAGACATTCTAATATAAGCTATTGGTAGAGACATTTAATTGTGTTAGTAGATGGTCATAAAGTGAATATTGATTAGAGTCATTTTATGTGTCGCTGCGAATTATTAAAATAATTGGAAATATGAAATCATGTTCCCTTGATGCTAATACAAATCGCGATTGAAAATGTATAGAATTTTCTATTTGATGAAGTTTTTAGGACAATGTGATGGTGTAAAGTACTGGAGTTTGTTGGACTTTGTTGCTAAGTGATAATTTTTTTTAATGTATCAATGGAATGATTAATCCATGTTGTCATCAAAGAATGAGGAAACATAGAATGATTGTCATAGCGTTTGATTTTACCCTTAGCGAATGACTATCTTAAATCCATTCTTATGATATATGTTGCGTAAAGATAATATTTAATTGTTGGAGTCGTTAATTGATCGAATAAGTTTTTCTTTTATTGAGATGTCAACTTATGGGTTGTATGAAATTTTTATGTTGATTATGTTGAAATTTTTGTTGAAAAAATATGTCTTAAACTTGGTATAGGAAGGTGTGTGATTGATGACTTGTTGTGGTTTGTAGAACAAAAGAAAATGTTGATGCACTATCTTGTGCTGAATTAACTATCAGGTTGAATGTGCTAAAAGTATTGACATCTTTCTCTTTGATGATCATGATGAGGTAGACATGGTTTGATGTGTTATGATATGCATCATAAATTTTAGTTATAATTACTAGAGAATGTAATTAAAGGAAGAATTGATTTTGTGAATTATGCTTAGTCCCGATGGGGTTTCTTAACTGTAAATTGTGAATGTTAAAACCTTTAAGGGTAAGCGTATTAGAATACTAGGGATGGTAGGATTGAGGTGAATCCTCTTTTAAAGGTATGAATTAAATTGTTCATATAGTCTTTTGGATGAATGTCTTTTGCTAAGGCATTCTATATTATGTGCATTAGATCTTCCTCAGATTAGAGTTAATGTTGCCAAACCGCAGAGTTAACTTTGAGGTTTCAAAATGAGAATGAAATAGAGAATAATTATGAAGTGATCTGTTGATGGTTTTGAAATGATTTATTTCATTGATCAACGCCATTCATCTATCTTTGCTAAGAGCTCCAGCTTAAGATATGATTGGGAATTCATATTTAAAGTTGTATGACTAGATTGCGCTCTTTAGCGCATAAATTAAGCCATTTTGGTATTATCGTTAAAGCAAATAACCGAACCAATGTAATGTTTGAAAGTTCTAATTGAAAATGTTTGTATCTCTAGTTCAACTAGAGTTATATTTATTTGAAATATGCGTGGTGAAGTGGTTTTCTATTGGGAAATGTGTTTCACTTTCTCATGAGAGAAAATATGATGGTTGTGTGGAAGTGGTTTGATTCCATGATCGGTTTTCTTTCTTTTTTTGAAATGATTTGCTTTGGTAAAAGAGATGATTTGTTCTGGTAAAAGTGATATGCATCCACAAAAGATTTATGCAGTGTTTCTCTTTTAAATTGATTTTTTTCCCTATGTGAATTTCAGCGCCTTGGTTTTAAGGTGATGAAGTGGTTTATATTGATAAAGAGAATCGAGATTTCATTTTCGTTCTAGCATGGGAAAAGAAACGGAATGATCATGAAATTTTTGTTGAAGTACAGAAGGGATTGTATTCTTTGTCCTTGTTCGTTGAGTGAAAGAATGTGGGCGAGACCTTTATGGAAATAGAAGCCAAGCGTGGGTTGCTAACAACCCAAGATCCTAGCCTTTGTTATTTGTTGATCCTTGATGGTTTTGAGTAGTGAGTAATGGGGTTTTCGTGTCTCGGTTTGGAGCTTGTTTAAGCTTTAAAAGTTGACCACTAGGAAGTGGGTGTAATTAATTTTCCATTTCGGTAGTGTGTCGAATATTTGGTGACGTTGGATGTAGCTATTGTTATAATATTCAAAAGTGAATGGTTCATTGTGATCTTTTTTTATTTCTTGGGTAGTTGTCCTTCTGAGCATGGTAGGCGTACAAAAGATAGAGTAAAATTTTTATATTACGAATTTGTGGTGGAAAAAAAATGTGCCATAGTGGGAGTTTCTTTTCGATGGTAATGATCCTTTGGTTAAAAGATTAAAAATTGAGAGAGGAAATCTTTGATTTGGTTCCGGGGTACCAGTTTGGAACTCAGAGGTTCATGTCGGCGTATGATTTTGAGAAAGGGACCCATCGTTTGGATCATTCTAAATTCTTGTGTGGGATGCAACGTGTTTCTTTGTTAAGAAAAATCTTGCAGAATCTCGATCACGAGGTTTTCGTAGAGTTGTTGGTTGCTAACCCTAGGCACCTTGCCTTTGAGTCCTACCTAGGGTGGAAATTTGGGGGAGTCAAAGCGGTATTGAAGCATTAAGCGTCAAAGTATGTTATAGTGATTTGGTCGCTTCTGTATGATTGGGAAGCAACTTAGGAGTTGGAGTCTCACATGCGTGAGAAGTATCCTCAGTTGTTCACTTCAGGTATGTGACGAGATTCATTCCCTTGTTTTATTTGTCGCTTAGTGGCATGCCCAGCATTCGGGTCGAACTGTTAAGGGGAAGAATGTAATATCTAAAAAAATTTAACTCGAGCGGTGGGCTGTTTTAGGGTTAGTGTGGGTCTTGAGGGCTATCTTTGGGCCTCGAGAGAGATTTGGGTTGGTGGGCTGATTCTGGTCAGAGGTGGAGCGTCATGGCCCATAGGGGTTTCCTAACCTAGCCTACTCTCCCTTTCACCCCCAAGCCACCCTACCTCCCTTGCAGCCACCCCTCCCTTCCAGCAGCCCCCTCCTCCTGCGCCTCTCCTTTCCCTGCGCCCTCCTCTTCTTGCACCCCTCCCCTTCCGAGTGCTCCCTCCCGACGCCCCTCCTCCCTCCTGGCGTCCCCCATTCAGGTTTGAGTTATTTTATGGATCTGTTTTGGTGATTTAATTGATAGAATTTCAGGTTTTTGTGCAGTGATTCGATTGGTTTGGGGAGAATTTGTATTGTGGGGCGAGATCTGGGTTCGAGCAGTGCTGATCTGAATCTTAGGGTAGAGATTAAAAATAGTTCCAGTCGTTTTCAGAGGGGTTGGCTGTTGGAAAAGTTGTAGATAATCGTCTTAAGTTTATTTAGAGACCAAGATCATGAAATTTGGTTGGGTAGTTCAAAAGTTATGGCTGTTTTAGTGACTACTGTCCAGAATCTGTCTCTTCTGGCAGCAGTCGCGGAAAACTGAAGAGTAGGGCTATCTAGATGTTGAATTAAATTTTTTAATGACCAGATTAAGTTATGAAATTTCCTGTAGATTTCAAAAATGTTATCCTTTACTTCATTTGGAATTGTATAAAATTAGTTATGCTATTTTGAAGTCTGCTGTCCAGTGTGGTAGCAGATTGGGTTTCAGGGCTAAAGATGAAAGGCTAAATGTTTTATTTGAGAGAATTGGTTAACATGTTTTTAGTGGGTAATTTTTAGTAGTTTCATAAAGTTCTTGGTCCCTGAGGTTTGGTTTATAAGGGTGGAACTTATAACCTTTAGACCATCGGGATAGCAAAGGGCGGTTTTGTTCATTTGGCGAAAGGAATAAAATTGGAGTAGGGCGTAAGTTCGATGTCGCTAAACTTATTACATGTGCTGTGATTGCATTGTGTTGAGATGTATGCAATTTATTTTCAGGTGGTGTGACTTCAGGAGTGGCCTCAACCTTGCGCCACTCCGCTCCTTGTGGTTAAGGCAAGTGTTTTGGAATGGGTAGTGTGTGGTAGGAAATTGTTAGAGATGTTGTGTGTGCCATGGACTAGTTGATGAGTGGTTTGTTATGTTGATGCTTATGTGATGAACGAGTAACTGATAGATTAATTTGCTATGTCTAATGTTAACCAGGATATGATGACTTGATTCATAGTAATGCTATGCCAAGATGAGATAAAATTGTTGTACATGTTGTTTTGGGTTACTAGTACATGTTGCATTCATGGCATGAAATCGGCGAGTGTGAGAAAGTCCTAACTAGTCCGGTAAAGCCGGTGAGAAAGTTATGACTAATCGGAGAGCCATAGAGTAAGTCCTAATCGTGATTTCATTCACCGTGGCGAATGGAAGCGAGGAGTAGGCACCCTCCATCTACGGATGGAAGGGAAGAGGGTGCACACCGACGGTGTGCACTCACTATACCTGATATACGCCTTTGAGAGGACATGTGCATCGCATGGCATTGCATCTTATTCAAGGAGATGAGTACGAATTGTTAACGATATTATGAATATGAAAATGGTGAATATGTTGTTGTTGTTGCTAAATGATTCTTTCACTCATTTCATTATGCTTCTTGAGTTTTAAACTCACTCTTGTGTTTAATGTTGTTTTTTAGGTACCAAAAAGTCGGCATGCGGGATAAGGGATTAGCTACACCTCCTCACGTAGCATTTCACTTTAGGCAATGTTATAAGTTACGATTTGAATTCTTGGATATAAGTAAAGGCCATGAAACTTGTTAAATGGTCAATTGGAGTGCTTAAATCTCTCGTTGGGTTCGTTTTTTTTTGTAGTGAGATTGGAACTGTTAGTATGAGATTTTGTGGATGTTACATTTATGTTCATTGCTTCTTTAGATGCTTTATATATTGATATTACTTGCCAGGATAGTAACGTTGCTAAATTCATGATAAAAACAGATGTTATGCTGCTGAATTTTCGGTATTAGCAATTGGTAACCTTGCTGGAATTTAGCTTGTTTTGGGATATTTAATTGTTGTAGTTTCTATGTTTGGTAGCATTCGGGCATGATAGATGCCGGGATGTTACAATTAATGCCACATCAACGATGCTGAGAGGAAGATTTTGTAATACCATGTTCTAATATCCGCCCAATGCCCAATCAACCTATAGAATGGACCCGTGCACACATAGCACCCACTAACACTTTCATCGTTGCTTTGTGTAAAAGGGTTAGGACCCCTTTGGAATACATGAAATAAAAACACAGGAATTGTACAGGAATGACATTACAATCCTACATGAATGCAAAACAAAAGAATTGTTCTTCAAAGGTGTTAAATGCTCCATTGGAATTGTGCAGAAATTTGAAGATAGAGAAGGTTTATGCAAGACAAAGGAATTTTCCCATGGGGTCTAACCAAGGTTTGAAATCTCAATTTTCAGATGACATCTCAGAGGTGGCCGGAATCCGAAATCCCACCAAGATCTCGGAATTTCGGATAAATCCTGGATGAAATACAAAAACAAAAAAAAATTCAAATCTTTTTTTTTTGGCACCGAGAAAACCAAATTTTGGCCGGAATTCCCGAAATCTCGGCGAGATTTGCCGAGATTTCTGCGAATTTGCACCGAACGAAAAATGGCCCAAACGATGTCAAAAACTTTTGGCATTTTTTTTGAAGGTTACTGACACAACAATGATGTTCGCATAAAAATTTAAAATGATTATTAAGTCTGAGGAATTTTTAAAAATTCGAACATTGCTACTATCCTGATAAAACGCTGACCGGCAAGTTTGAACCGAATGAAAAATGGAACAAACCATGTTATAAACTTTTGAAATTTTTTATTCATGGTTATCATGTATTAATAATGTTCCCATAAAAATTTCAGATGATGATCAAGCTTCATGTATATTTAAAAATTCGGACAGTGCTTCTGTCCTGATAAAAACCTTACCGGCAAACTTCAACCAAATGAAAAATGGTTCAAATCACGTTAGAAAATTGTGAAAAAAATTTGGATGGTCCTGATGTATCATTAATGTTTCTATAAAAAATTTATAAGATGATAAAACTTCAAAAATGTTTAAAAATTCTAACAGTGCTACATTCTGATAAAAGGCTAATGATCAATATATAGATTTGCTTTAGCAATAAAAAAAGTTTAGAATTTTTGAAAATTTTACAGAAGGGTGATAAGAAATGCTTAAAATCTCATAAATTTTCTGAAATATGATCACACATCACTGAATTTATAAAATTCTTACAAGATCACTGTACCATTTATGTTCTTTCAATTTTTGATTTTTGAAATATAACAAATGAAGTTCAATGCTTACAAAGATTTGATTGAGAAAACAAAAAGTTGAAAATTTTAGAGAATGGTACGGAGGAAATTCTTAATCTCTCATAAAAATTTGGATCATGATCACACTCGAAACGATTTATAAAATTTTGACAAGGTTACTGTCCCAATTATGTTAATTCTGATTTTGATTTTTTAAAGATAACAAATGAAGTTCAATAATTTAAAAAAACATTCTTTACGATACTACACTAATAAAGATAGTACCATAAATTTTTCAGATCAAGATCAAGCATGTAACATTTTATAAAAATCTGATAGTGTTTCTACCGAAAATTTAAAATGTCTGAAAAATCCGATTTTTCAACAATTTTTTATGGAATATGAATTTCTTAAGGGTTATTGGACCAAATCCGGTTAAATCCAACCATAAAAAGTTAAAAACCGGGCAAAGCTGAAATTTTACAAGATTACTTTAGTAATTTAATTGTTTTCAAAAAAATTTACCCTGTCGGTATTTTGGATCCCGTCCCCAACCAGAATCTCTCTCAACCAAGATTTTCGAGTCGGCTGTTTTTTGAACCTTGGGTTCTAACCTCATGTTACAGTTCCTCTAAAATTCCTATAGATTGAGCCATTCCGTAACCGGAGGTGCCATTTGGAACCAACAAGTATTATATGCTTACTATAACTCACTTTTTACAAGCAATATGAGACTAATCTTTCCACAGCTTAATATAGGACACTGTTAGATTATTATGTGGCTGGCCCATAATTAATTTAATAGAAACTCCAAAAGACCCATTAAAATACTAGGAGTCATGAAATTGGTTTCGTACCATACGGGAAGTTGGGAGAAGTTTTCCTCAACTTAAATAGTTGAGTTGTGTGTCTCCCAATTAGCAAAGAGAAAAAGGAAAAAGGCGGTGCCACACGCGCGTGCGCCGAGCTGAGGCGTGGCGTGTGCGAGTCGATTCGAGTCGAGCACGTGCGCGACGCAGGCTAGTCCGGACACATTGTTAGTTTATTATGGGGCTGGCCCATAATTAATTTAATAGAAACTCCAAAAGGCCCATTAAAATACTAGGTGTCATGAAATTGGTTTAGTACCATACGGGAAGTTGGGAGAAGTTTTCCTCAACTTAAATAGTTGAGTTGTGTGTCTCCCAATTAGGAAAGAGAAAAAGGAAAAAGGCGGTGCCACACGCGCGCGCGCCGAGCGCGACGCAGGCCAGTCCGGACGCATTGTTAGTTTATTATGGGGCTGGCCCATAATTAATTTAATAGAAACTCCAAAAGGCCCATTAAAATACTAGGAGTCATGAAATTGGTTTAGTACCATACGGGAAGTTGGGAGAAGTTTTCCTCAACTTAAATAGTTGAGTTGTGTGTCTCCCAATTAGCAAAAAGAAAAAGGGAAAAGGCGGTGCCACACGCGCGCGCGCCGAGCCGAGCCGTGGCGTGACGCGGCGCGGGCCAGTCCGGACGTGATATGCTAGGCGGGAAGCGGTTTGTTTTTGCCGTTTCAGTGATTAATGTGGCCGGTTTATGACCAATAACGGATGCCAGTTACTAGTAACGGACGTCTTAATGGAGTCAGTTACTAGTAACGGACGTTTTAATGGAGTCAGTTACTAGTAACGGACGTCTTGATGAAATCAGTTACTAGTAACGTACGTCTTGATGGCCTCCTCTTAATCGCCGTCAGTTACCTTTATCTCCTGCCGCAAGCCTATATAAGGAGGGCAGCGGTTGTGCCTTTCACCACCAGCTGCATCTCACCTGAGCTCTCCCGCAATACTCCATTGTTTTCACTTGTAGCCGCTGCCATCTTTGCATTTCCGCCTTCGTTTTCTTGCGCACACAAGTAGCGGAGGGAGCAGGCCTCTGGAACCTCGTCCTTCTTAACATATTGCTCGAGATAGAAGGCCGATAAGGTTTTTGGGAAGCGTACCATGTGACTGCTCAAGTGCGTCGGAACTTCCAGCAAAGGTGTTCCCGAAAGCGCATCTGCACTGCATCAACGTTCGACTGCATCGATCTCTCCACTGCACGAAGGCTTCTCTGCGATAACTTGTGATCCTCTACTCCGACCGTCATGGCGAACGAGAAAGGTCCGCCTGCGCCTGTGCCTATGGTGGCACCGGCTTAAGGGTATATTAACTTATACCATGTTTTAATCATATTGATTTCTTGTTCATTAGTCTTTGCGTATGGATAGATAATTTGTTATCTAGTACCTTTGGCTTTGAACTAGAATTGTGCAATTGCTTAATCATGTTTTACCTAATTTTGTGGATTAAAATATTGAGAAAATTCCTAATATTTCCAACAATCCAAAAACCTTATCGTAGGAATTTTACAACTACTGGTTTCGCTGCCACACTTAAGCCAACTGTATTTGACGGCGCAAATTACAAGCATTGGCGCGCCAAGATGATTCTGTGGTTGACTGCCATGAATGTGTATCACGTTGCGCAAGGCAAGCCACAGCCTGAGGAAGGGCTTTCTCCTGAGCAGGAGAGTGTCTTTGCGGCTGCGGATAACTTGTTTAGAGGCGCCGTGATTAGCGTTTTGGGAGAAAATCTTGTTGATGTGTATATGATTTTGCCAAGTGGTAAAGAAATGTGGGATGCACTTGAGGCAAAATTCGGAGTTTCTGACACGGGTAGTGAACTCTATGTCAAGGAGCAGTTTCATGACTACAAGATGGTTGATGACCATTCTGTAGTAGAACAGGCTCATGAGGTTCAAACCTTTGCAAAAGAACTTGAGAATTTTACATGTGCATTGCCTGACAAGTTTGTGACGTGATACATCATTGCGAAGCTGCCACCTTCTTGGAGGGATTTTGCCACTACTCTAAAACACAAGAGACAAGAGTTCAGTGTTGCTGGTCTCATTGGGTCTCTAGATGTTGAGGAGAAAGCGAGGGCAAAAGATACACGTGGGAAAGGAAGTTCTAGTGCCAATGTGGTACGAAAGAAAATCTTTCAATTCAACAAGAAGAATAAAAATAAGTCTGAAAAGCCCGAGAATAAGAACAAGGCTGCTCAAACTACTAGCTTCAAGAAGAAGAAGAATAAAGGAAAGGGAAATTGCTTTATTTGTAATGGTACTGATCATTGGGAAAAGAATTGCCCTGATCGTAAAGAAAATAAGCAGAAAAAGTCCGCCAACGTTGTTATTGGCAATACTGAGAAGGGAACATCCGGGTATGTTTCAATACCTACCGTTCTATCAGTATGTCGTTCACCTGATTGGTGGATTAACACAGGGGCCAATATACATGTTTGTGCTGACAGATCCTTATTCTCTTCTTACCAGGTCACAGGGGCTACCTCCGTGTTGATGGGGAATGGGTCGCAGGCATTTGTACGTGGAGTCGACACAGTTGACTTGAAGTTTACTTCAGGCAAAGTCGTGCGACTGAAGAACGTGCATCACGTGCCCGTGATAAATAAAAACCTTGTCAGCGGGTCTCTATTGTGTAGAGATGGTTTTAAGTTAGTTTTTGAATCTAATAAATGTGTTGTTTCTAAAATTAGAACTTTTATTGGAAAAGGCTATGAGAGCGGAGGCTTATTCCGCTTATCTTTGGTGGACATGAATAAAATTGTGAATCATGTTTGTAATCATGAGACTGATGTTTGGCATTCACGACTTTGTCATATTAATCTTGGTTGCATGATGTGGTTAGTTAGTATGAATTTAATCCCAAAATTTACCCAAGTCAAAGGTTCTAAGTGTCAAGTGTGTGTGCAATCTAAGCAACCTCGCAAGCCTCACAAGGCAGCTGAGGCGAGAAACTTGGCACCGTTAGAACTAGTTCATACCGATTTATGCGAGATGAACGGGGAGTTGACAAAGGGTGGTAAGAGGTATTTCATGACTTTGATTGATGATTCTACTAGATATTGCTATGTGTATTTATTAAAGTCAAAAGATGAGGCTTTTCACTATTTTAAGATCTATAAAGCTGAAGCTGAGAACCAACATGAGAGAAAAATCAAACGGGTTAGGTCAGATCGTAGTGGAGAATACTTTTCTAGTGAGTTTAATTTATTCTGCGAGGAACATGGAATAATCCATGAGAGGACGCCTCCCTATTTGCCTCAAACAAACGGGGTTGCCGAAAGAAAGAACCGTACTCTAACTAAGATGGTTAACACCATGTTAGAAACAGCGGGACTTTCCAGGGAATGGTGGGGTGAGGCTATATTGACTGCTTGTCATGTCCTAAACAGGGTTCCTACAAAGAATAAAGAAATCACACCATTCGAGGAATGGGAGAGGAAAAGATTAAATTTCTCTTATTTACGTACTTGGGGCTGTTTGGCTAAGGTTAATGTGCCTATCCCAAATAAGCGTAAACTTGGACCAAAAACCGTTGACTGTGTCTTTATTGGTTATGCTTTTCACAGCGTTGGATATAGGTTCTTAATAGTGAAATCTGGAGTACCTGATATGAGTGAAGGTACAATTTTAGAGTCCAATGATGCCACATTCTTTGAGAACTTATTCCCTATGAAAGAGACACTTGCTCATCTGGTCAAGAATCTATCTTCTCTCCTAAACCTTCCACTCCTATACAGATTGAGCCCACTTTTGAGGAAAATCCAATAGATAAGGACAATGAAGTAACTCGTAAGAGTAAGAGACTAAGGACTGCAAAGTCTTTTGGTGATGACTTCATTGTATATCTAGTGGATGATACTCCAAGAACCATTGAGGAGGCTTATTCATCTCAGGACGCTGACTGTTGGAAGGAAGCGGTCCAGAGTGAGATGGATTCCATCTTGAGCAATGGAACTTGAGAAGTTGTTGATCGTCCATATAGGTGTAAACCTGTAGGATGTAAGTGGGTGTTCAAAAAAAAGCTGAGGTTTGATGGTACGATTGAAAAGTACAAGGCAAAGCTTGTGGCCAAGGGTTATACCCAGAAAGAAGGCGAGGGCTTCTTTGATACTTACTCACCTGTTGCCAGATTGACCACTATTAGAGTACTACTATCTTTGGCTGCCTCCTACGGTCTGATCATTCATCAGATGGACGTAAAGACGGCTTTCCTTAATGGAGATTTGGAAGAGGAAATCTATATGGATCAGCCTGATGGATTTGTAGTAAAGGGTCATGAACGAAAAGTGTGTAGGTTGTTGAAGTCTTTGTATGGCCTTAAGCAAGCACCTAAGCAGTGGCATGAGAAGTTCGACAGAACTTTAACATCTGCCGGTTTTGTTGTGAATAAAGCTGACAAATGTGTGTATTACCGCTATGGTAGGGGTGAAGGAGTGATTATGTGTCTGTATGTTGATTACATACTGATCTTTGGGACGAACCTTAATGTGATTAAGGAAGTCAAGGTCTTCTTGTCCGAAAACTTTGAAATGAAAGATTTGGGAGTAGCGGATGTCATCTTAAACATTAAATTATTAAGAGAAGGTAACGGTGGGATTACTCTTGAGCAATCCCATTATGTGGAAAAGGTGTTGAGTCGCTTTGGCTATAACGATTGCAAACCTGCTCCAACGCCGTATGATCCAAGTGTGCTATTATGAAAGAACCAACGTATAGCAATGGATCAATCGAGATATTCCCAAATCATTGGTTCACTGATGTATTTAGCTAGTGCAACGAGGTCTGATATCTCGTTTGCTGTGAGCAAACTAAGCCGGTTTGTTTCAAACCCGGGAGATGATCATTGGCATGCTCTTGAGAGAGTAATGCACTATCTAAAAGGGACATCAAGTTATGGAATTCACTACACCCGCACCTAGGTACTTGAGGGTTATAGTGATTCAAACCGATATCCGATCTCGTGAAATAAAAGCCACAAGTGGATATGTGTTCATATTGGGTGGTGGGGCTGTTTCCTGGAAGTCTTGCAAGCAGACCATCTTAACGAGGTCTACAATGGAAGCAGAACTCACAGCATTAGATAGCACCACTGTGGAAGCCGATTGGCTGCGTGAACTTGTGATGGACTTACTGGTGGTTGAGAAACTGGTGCCTGCTATCCTTTTGAACTGTGACAATCAGACGGTGATTGTCAAGGTGAACAGTTCTAAGGATAACATGAAGTCATCAAGGCACGTTAAGACGCGGTTGAAGTCTGTCAGGAAAATGAGAAACTCCGGAGTTATAGCGTTGGACTATGTCCAGACGGCTAAAAACTTGGCAGATCCTTTTACAAAAGGACTATCACGGAATGTGATAGATGAAGCATCGAGGGAGATGGGCTTGGGACCCACAAAAAGTCATGTCTTAGTGGTAACTCATCCTATGTGATCAGATATCCCGTGAATTAGGATGTTGAGACAAGCTAGTGACTGGCTGAGAGGAGAGTACCTTTTGTACTTAGCCCTCTCCGTTTGAGACGCAATAATTCTCCTATTCTGTATGGCAGGTTGGTTATACCTTAATGTATTCCGAGTGGTTTTGATAAGCAGAGATGTTGTCCTACAGAACATCTTATGAGGAATACACCTATATGAGTTTGACTGCTAGTCACAGTCTATGAGATTGGGTGATCTCTAAATGCTCATGAAAGGCCAAGGAGTATGACTTATAAGCTCCAAACCGAGGGGATGCATTTAGCAGCTTAGTATCAGTAAAGGACTTTGGTGAAACTTGTTCGCACAAAACTGTCAATTCAAAGCATAGTCCATTGTTCAGTTGTGGATGAGTGTAACCTTTGTTCTAGGTGAAAGTTCAACTTAACAGTCTCCATCGAAACACTGGTATATCAAACTACATTGGAACTGAGAGTATTTCAAATGTGCCTTTGAAATTTGGTGGGGATTGTTAGATTATTATGGGGCTGGCACATAATTAATAGAAACTCCAAAAGGCCCATTAAAATATTAGGAGTCATGAAATTGGTTTAGTACCATACGGGAAGTTGGGAGAAGTTTTCCTCAACTTAAATAGTTGAGTTGTGTGTCTCCAATTAGCAAAGAGAAAAAGGGAAAAGGCGATACCACACGCGCGCGCTGAGCCGAGGCATGGCGTGGCGTGTGCGAGTTGAGTCGAGCACGTGCGCAGCGCAATCCAGTCCGGACGTGATGTGCTGCGCGGGAAGCAGTTTGTTTTTGCCGTTTCAGTGATTAATGTGGCCGGTTTATGACTAGTAGCGGATGTCTTGATGGAGTCAGTTACCTGTAACGGACGTCTTGATGGCCTCTTCTTAATCGCCGTCTGTTACCTTCATCTCCTGCCGCAAGCCTATATAAGGAGGACAGCGGCTGTGCCTTTCACCACCGGATGCCTCTCACCTGAGCTCTCCCGCAATACTCCATTGTTTCCACTTGTAGTCGTTGCCGTCTTTGCATTTTCGCCTTCGTTTTCTTGCGCGCACAAGTAGCGGAGGGAGCAGGCCTCCGGAACCTCGTCCTTCTTAACATCTTGCTCGAGATAGAAGGCCGATAAGGTTTTTGGGAAGCGTACCACGCGACTGCTCAAGTGCGTTGGAACTTCCAGCAAAGGTGTTCCCGAAGCGATCTCAGATCGCACCAACGCTCGATCGCATCGACCGCCCATCGCACCAAGCCTTCTCTGCGACAACTTGTGATCCTCTACTCCGACCGTCATGGCGAACGAGAAAGTTCCGCCTGCGCCTGTGCTTATGGTGGCACCGGCTCAAGGGTATATTAACTTATACCGTGTTTTAATCATGTTGATTTCTTGTTCATTAGTCTTTGTGTATGAGATATATAATTTGTTATCTAGTACCTTTGGCTTTGAACTAGAATTGTGCAATTGATTAATCATGTTTTACCTAATTTTGTGGATTAAAATATTGAGAAAATTCCTAATATTTCCAACAGCCACCACACTAACAGAGCAGGTGTTACAGATTTTTTTCAAAAAAAAGAAATGGGAGAGAAAGCCAAGCAAATTAAGAGGCACCCGTAACATTCCATGAACAACAACGATAAAACCACATCAGTGATAAATCTCTGAAACTCGCAAACTTGGGCACTGCCATAACCAAATTCAAAGCGAAAACGACCTCCCAAACACGGTCTAATTAGTAGCCAAATTTTCAACTGATTTCGAAGGAAATGAGCTGAACATGACTCACAAATTATTATTTATGAGTCTAGTAAGTAAGGCTACCTCCAGATCTCGAGTAGTCACATGGACTAGATATCTTCTGCAACTCTAGCCTCACCAGATGAGTCAGGTGCTTGCTGCTTACCGATTAGAATTCAACGTTTCTCTGGTCCTATAAAACTTTTTTTTCAAATCTAGCTCTTTTACACGTGTATTTACAAATTTAGCCCCGTCCTAACCTGAAGAGCATGGAAGTTCTCTACTACGCCGGCAAGCGTGGAAGTAAGAGGTTCCACGCTGCCCAACTGCGACAGCGGTGCTTACCTGCTCTCGCGCTCGCACTTGTTGCCGTGCTCTCCAGGCACGGCAGGGAGCTTCCGCGCTTCCCGAGTGTTGCAAGGGATACGTGTCGTTTGCTGTGCCTTTTCCGCGGTGAGTTTATGGGGCATTTTTGAAAAAAAAATACGTTGGAGGATTAGATTTGCAAAAGAGAGGTGCTTCAATGCTTTTCTTTTTGACAGTTACACAAATATTAAAGCATGAATGAATAGTAAATAGTGATTACTTATCTCTTTGCTTGCTTCAAGATTTATACAACTTGTATTAAAAGGAAAAGTATCAAAGGACTGCCCTTTGCAAAATAATGATATCGAAGGCCCAAGGGCGAGATATGAACAGTAGTCTACCAATTAGGCTAGCGGCAGTACGGACTTGCCGGCCGACGCTCGAAGCAGAAAACCGAGAGGCAGTGAACTGTCAAGTGAGCGTCATCTTTAAAAGCCGTGTTTGGACTTTGGGGATTTGCGGTGCTCTTGAACTTTGGTACGTGTTGCTATGTCGTCGCTTGTTGGCAGAGAGGTCAGCGCACGTGTGGATTTGCTGACCGGGCACACGGACAAGTGGCAGATGCTTAAGCTAATGGCAGCACTCTAGCTTTGGATATTTCAAGGGAAAACAGCTCCACCGATTTATATGTTTCAATACCAGATGGCATTGTGGAACACCATCATCTTTTACCCTCCTCTAGTAAACTGTTGAGCTCTTTTACAGTGGATTAAAATCAATATAAGCCGTCCATTCCTTTGAATCTGATGGATAAAATCAATTTAGATCTAGTTATACTACCACCTGTAGTATTGATAGTAAAATTCAGAGAAAGGTAAAAGGGTAAAAAATTCCGTCGTACTATTTGACCTTTACGGTAAAACACATCATATGATCCTGATGAAAGGCAGATGAATGGATAAGAAGCCTCTGAAGATCACCAGATATTCGGTGAATCCAAAACTGTGAACGAATTAGGAAAAGTCTAAAATATTCCTGATGAATGGATAGGAAAAGTCTAAAATACCCTTGAGGAATGGATGGTTGGATTTGATTTCTACTACCACTACTTACTACCTATGTTATCAACTGTAAAATTTTTTGAAAAATGTTTCTGTTACTTCTGTGATGAAGATGCTGTCAATTAGCTGATAAATCTACAAGCGGTAAAATAAACGTGTTTTTAGAAGTCACCGCCATGCCAAACACTGTCTTACCATTCTGCTGGGCGAGAACTTTAAAAGTACTATACTTGCAAACTAGTTCAAAAGAATATTTGGGTTTGGACAGGGCTTAAGACGGTAAAAGAATTGTCACGTGTAAATGTGTGATAGGATGGCCAGAATCAGTCCGTCAAGGTAGCGGCTGCCTCCACTTGTCCATATTGAAAAAAAAAATCAGGCTAGGATGGGACTAAGGCTATGTTTATTTTGGTTTTGGTTGTTTTTTTAAGTCGGTCAAAAAGCTGAAATAAATAGGACCTAAGGCAAAACTGTGTGTATCATATCGGGCCAGCCACTGCTGGCTCATGCTAAGGCCTAGACATTAAACGTAGCTTATAGGGCAAGTAATGCTTTTTCTAGCTGTTTTTCTCTCTTAGATTTGTTTTTTGCGCAACACAGCAAATAAATATGCTCAGTTGTGTGCAAAAGAGAGGCGCTTATGGCTCAATGAAATGCACAGTTCTTGAAAGCATGTCTTGATGAAGATCTTTTCTAATGATGAAAACAACAATTCTTGTAAACATGTCTTGATGCAGACCTTTACTAATTATGAAGACAATAGTTCTTGTATACATGTCTTGATGCAGATCTTTTCTAATTATGAAAACAATTTGCTAGTGCAGATATTTGAAGGCTCACCCACATGTCACTGTTTCAAATACTGAAAACTGCTTGTGCAAAATCCACAAAAATAACCCACCCCAATGTTGTTGGTAGGAATCCAACTCTTGTTATGAGCCAGCGAAGAGATAAGGTAACACCAGGGTTAACAAAACTGACGAAAACCGACCGTTTCGAGCCGGTTCGGCAATAAAAACCGCTCGGTAAACTGTGGAGTTTAAATGCAAATTTAGAAGATTTGAAACAATTTATCAAAAAGTGTTAAGTATTTTTGAAATTTTTTTTGTGAGCTCCTGAGGCAATTCTAATGATGCTATAAAATTTTCAGATGATTATAAGATCTGTGGATTTTTAAAAAATTCTGACAGCAATACTATCAGAATATGTGCTCTTCAGATTTTGATTTTCTAGGAGCACAAAATGAAGGCTAATATTTCTTAAACTTTTTTTGTGATGTTATAATGTAATTATAATGATGTTACAAAATTTTCAGATGATAATCAGATATGTGTATTTTTTAAAAATTCTGAAAGTGCAACTATCATTATATATGCTCTTCTATTTTTTATTTTATATGGGCACTAAATGAACTCTAATATTTCTAAAAATTTTAGTACATGATACTTTGGCACTATTTATGGTTACATTAAAAATTCATAATATAATAAATATTTATAAAAATCTGACAGTGTCTTTGTTCCTTTTCATTAATTGTTGTTTTGGATTTTTTAGACGCAATAAATGAATTCAAAAATTATTTAAATTTCTCTGATGTGTTTCATAGGTTAATTGGGACTCTTTTTTATTTCTTTTCAATTTTTTTGGATTTTTTAAAAAATCTCTTTCGATGTGCTAAAAATCAAAAATAGCTCGAAAATCGAAAAAAACCGTTCGAAAAAGAAACTCTCTCGAAATTCAAAAATCGAAAACCGATTGAAAATCGGTAAAATCCCTCGATTTTCGTTTTTTCCCGGCCGTTGTTTGACCTCCAAATTCAAAAATTTGGAATTCAAATTTCTTCGGTTTCTTCCGATTTTCGCTCGATTTTTACCAATTTTTGAAATTTCGGTTTTGTTAACTGGTTAACACACAACCTTAAGCTATGTTACGGTTGGGGTCTTAATTCGGACTTCAACCCTGCTTTGAATCGATAAAAATAATACTCCTTGATTCTAAAAAAGAAACCAGACATAACTAGGCAGAGACGATTTGACGATTCAAATCAACAAAAATGGGATTTTTTTTCCTAACATAGATTTATTTTCAAACCACTTGGTAAATGCTCAATTTGCTAAAATACCACTGATTGTGCCACCTATGACCTACCTTCCCCGGTTCTACTAAACTGTCGCCCCCAAAACAGAGCAGGAGAGAGACGCATTGATGGCTTTTATTCCTGGGAGAATTTGCGCTTACTTCCGCGTGTGATCTGGTACCAGCTCAGCCGTTCGTCAAATCCCCCATTGATTTCAGGTCCCAGCCGAGGAGATTCCCGACAGTGAGAGCCCCTACTTCGCAAACATTGGAACACAGCAATCGGAACACACGAGTGGTTAGCGGACTGTTGTTCGCAAGAGCATTTTCTCATTTAGTACCAGTCCCATGATTTGGTAGCAAATGAAAGCTTTGACCCCATGTTGCATTTGCATACGAGAAGTATCGAACTTTTCCAGGGTGGAATTCTGCGGTAATGTTTTGTTCCAGACGGGTATGAATCAGAGGTGGGCACTGGGACGCGCTATTTTGGGCTGGTCCGAGGCACGCCCGGCCTAGCACGATCCACGGTCCGGCACGACACTGTTTCAAAAGGACCAAGCTGGCTCGACACGGTTGTCCGAGTCGTGCCGGGCCTGCCAATCGAGCACGGTGGGCGGCCCGGCCCAAACACGGCAGTAGTCTGGGTCGTGCTCGGCCGCACGCCCGAAGAGCCTGCTCGCGCCGGGCACGCAGACGCCCGACAGCCGCATCGCCGCCCGCGGCGGCACGCGGCAGGCCCGCGGCAGCAGCAGCCGCACGCTGCTCGAGCTCGCGGCAACGCTGCGGCGCACACGCGCGCCTCTCGCCGCCCCGCGCCGCCAGGCGCGGCTACCTCGCCGCGGGCGTGCTCCGTCGTGTTACCTTGCCTCTGTCGCCACTCCCCGGACCCCGAGCAGCAATAGCGCCACGCGGCGGGGGAGTGGGCGGTGGTGTCCAGCGCGGGGAGGGGAGCGCCGTTGTGGGGAGGGCAGTGGGGAGGGGCCGCCGGTGTGGGGAGGGGAGCGCAGAGGGGAGATGGAGGGAGGCGAGGCGTGGGCTGCGTGAAGGGAGAGGGAGGGCGTGGGGAGGGAGACGACATGGCCGCATCGGCCCCGCGTACTTAGCCGTGGTCGCCATGGCCGCACCGGCCCCGCACGTCCCACCGCAGCCTTGTAGTGCTCGTGTAGTCGTGTGGCCACGCCCGTCCCTCCCCTCCTCACCCTTCCCTCCCATCTCCGCGTACCTGGCCGCGTCACCGTGGTCAGTGTGGTTGCGCCCGCGCCGTGGCCACTGTGGACCTGCGTCCCGAGTCCCGATGCCTCGTCTCCTCCAATGCAGTCACTCCGCCTAACGCTCAGCCGCTCCGCCTCCCTCCTCCCGTACGACCGCTCCTCCTCCAAAGGATGCTGCCGCTCCGCCTCCCGCGCGATTGCTCCTCCCGCGCGGCACTCCGCCTCTCGCGCCGCGGCCGCCTCGCCTCCCGGGCTGCTCACCTCCCACATCGCGTCGCGTCCGCCTCGGCAAATGAGTAGAGGAGGAGAGCTCGAGTGCTCGACCCGTGCCGGTGGGAGAGGAGAGGGAAGGCACTGGGAGGCGCTGGTGAGGCGGTAGGGAGGCGAGACGGGAGCAGGGAAGACGAGGCGGAGGGGAGGTGGGAGCCGGGTAGAGGGACCGAGGGAGGTGGGCCGTGGGCACGACTGGCTTGAGGGAAAAGGGGGGAACGGGAAAAAAGGCGTCGGTGGGAGGAAAAAAAAGGGCGTCAGTGAAGGGAAAGGAAAAAAAGGAAAGGGGGGCATAGGTAAATGGGTTGTGCCGGATCCTTTTCTCTCATCGCAGTAGTGTAAATGGGCCGGGTCTAGGCTAGCACGGTACGAAGCAGGCACGAAGCGCAAATGGGCCGTGCTTGGGCTCACCGAAGGCGAGCCGGACCAGCCCAGTACGGCACGACGGGTACGACGGGCCGTCGCGGTCCGACACGATTTAGACCCAAAGTACGATGGGCCCGTGCTGGACCGGGCCGGTCCGGCACGACGCCCACCTCTAGGTATGATAGTGTACATGACGTTTTGTTGTGTATGAAATTATGTATGCCTTTCAAACGACCCACTTTCTCAGTGCCAATTGGCTAGGCCGACTAAAGATACCGCTCCGTACAGAGCTCACTGGACCATGGGCTAAGGCCTTGTTTTAGGACTCAGCTGTGACATGGGATTTTTTTTTTCCGATTTCTACGGGAGTTGAGCTTGTTCACGTGAATTACGTAGTTTGAACGCAGGAACATCACAGTAATTTCACAGGTATCTACGAAACGGTTCAAGTTATGCAGGAATCTAGGGAACATCACGTGTTCCAAACTAGGCTAAAATATTAATGCCATCTCTCCCAGAAAAAGAAAAGGCTTCAGGACTATTTTGACTTACATTCTATATATACTACTTAAAATGAATGTTATACTCCTTTATCATGTTAAATATTGTTTGCACCAAAATTCGGTAAATCTGGTCAAATCGGCAATAAAATAGAAGATATGGAAACCGACAGATAGGATTGGGAAGAATACAAGATATTTAGTAACAGCAAGATCTTTAAAGAAAATAACTGCCTAAGATAAGGCCGATACGGATACGGACTTGAAGCGTGTTGTAACAGGACACTATCGGCCAAGGGTATAAAAGAAGGACCAAAGCGAGCTGCAAATCACCATCAACACAATACAACCAACCAGCTTTTACTTTCTTTTTCCTGTCGACTAGGAGTAGTTCTTGTAATTTAGCCTTTGTAATCGATTTTAATCAATAAAGTTGCGCATCGCCGATTGTTGATCTTCGTCAATTACACCCCAGGTTCGATTTGTTTCGATTTTGTTGCGACGCCTTCTTCGTAATCGACCGCTTTATCCTCTAATTACCCTTAATCAGCTAATTAGATTTATCTTGTTACCTTGATCTTAATCGGCTTCAAGCTGATTGAGTCTAAGTCGATTGGTCTTGACGATCGGCTTTGAGTGAATTTATATATTTTACCTTGTCGACATACAGTCAAATCGACCGTACGCCTCAACCGGTGTTCGCCTCGTGTGTCGTTGTCGTAAACCTTACTTCATGTTTTTGACACCAACACACTCTTGGCACGCCCGGTGGGACCTGCAATGTCTTCATCAGGGAAGTCGATTCCGCCATCAGATCTCAACGCAGAGGCTATAATCATCCCAACAATGGACGATTTATTCGCGAGCAACGCCAAGAAATTGAAGCTTGAAGGTCGCTACTGGAAGAGATGATGCTAAGTCGCTACCGTAAAACTAGACGTGGCGCCACTCAAAAATCCGCCCGCCGATCGTCAACGCCTCGGTGATGCGGGTGTAATGTAACAAGTAAGCCGACATTCGCCGCTCGTCGAATTATCGGCTATCATTAATCACCAGGCACCATACTTTAATAAACCAATCATCGGCTCTTGTGACAACACTCAAGCCGATGATAGCGAATAGCGTCAAATCTATAGCCCAGGAGTTAGCCTCGTCAGGAAGTCTGCTTGATCCATTACAAGCTCTGCCCAATTACCCTGTTTTTTCAATAGCACAAAACACTCAGAGCACAATGGCCGATCCTAAACCATCGGCTGTAACTTCACCCCCTACCATGATGCCCACACAGCCCACGATCATATTGCCTAGAGACCCTCGGTCAAGTGGGGTAAGTCATTATCACTCCTACACCGACGCTGCTAAGTTAGATGCATCAATCAATTTGCCGCCGTCGGCACCGTTCTATGCTTTTCCCCAATCTGTTTCACAGCTGATTGGCTCCGAAAGATTCCCACAAGAGCCTACCCTGCTTAGGAACCCAGGTCCACACAGGGTAGTAACATACTCAGAACCATTTGTCCCAAAGGTTTAACCTCAAGTCGACGTAATCAAGACGAGCAAGATGATCGCATACCCCGTGACAACAGATTGGCAACCCGAGCTTACACTCGGGGGGCAGAATGCCGATTATGACAGACATTATCAAGGACCTGCTATGGCCGATAATGCTAATTGGGCCGACAGATCTCTGCCGTTTTGAGAGACCAATTCGGCATACAACCAAAAGGGAAGGTTATCGGCTATAGAAAGCCGTATCCCGATTACATAGATCGCATGCCATACCCTCATAATTTCAGAGTCCCAGACTTCGCCAAATTCTCTGGGGATGATTCTATCACCACCCTGGAGCACGTTGGACGCTTTATCGCGCAATGCGGTGAAGCGGCCCAGTCCGACGGGCTTAAAAATAGACTATTCCCGTTGTCTTTATCTGAGGCGGTGTTTACTTGGTTCACTTGCTTGCCTCTGAATTCGGTCCATTTATGGAACGATTTGGAAAGCCGATTCCATGAATACTTCTTTTCAGGCAGTTTGGAGCTCAAGATTTCAGATCTAAGTTCTGTACGCCAAAAGTTTGGGGAATCGGTAACAGATTACATCAAGAGATTTAGAGAAATTAGGAATCGGTGTTTTAGCGTCACATTGCCTGATAACCAACTTGCCGATTTAGCATTTCAAGGTTTGATCCCGCCGCTAAGGGAGAAATTCGGAGGACAAGAATTCACTGACCTTAGCCACTTATTGCATCGCGTATCGGCTCAGGAAAGCCAATTCACTGATAATAAAGTGTTCAAAGGCAGATTTAAAAATAGCAGTAACAAAGAAAAAGACAGGGCTAAAGTCAATATGGTTGAGTATTGTCCAAGTGATTCATCGGAGGACGAGGAAGCAGAAATAAACATAGCCGAATGGGTAAAAGGATCCAAAAAATCCTTAGTCTGTTCTTGGCTCAAGCCGACTAGGAACAAGTCGAAGGTTAAGTACTCTTTTGATGTTTCTAAGTGCGATCGTATTTTTGATTTACTTCTGCAAGAGAAAATAATACGATTGCCAGAAGGGCATGTGATACCGTTGCCCGATGAGATCAAGAAACGCAGGTATTGCAAATGGCATCATTCTTATTTGCATAACACTAATGATTGCAACATCTTTCGTCAACAGATCCAATCTGCTATTGAGGATGGTCGATTGAAATTTGCTGATGAGCCGACCATGCAAGTTGATGTTGATCCGTTTCCCATCAACATGGTTCAGTGTTCGGCTAAGGGAAAAGAGCCGATGCCTGACGAGCCAAAAGGGGATCGACAAGTCAACATCCAGTCAAGTTCGAACGGCGATCAAACACTGAAGATTACAATCGGCTCTTTACAAATAGAAGCCGATCGAGAAGGGAAAAATTTAAGAACCAATAAACCCAAGGGGAATCCTCAGGTGGGTAGATGGTACAAAGCAGAAAAGTCTCTATTAAGGCAGCCAGCAAAAAGGTCAGGACCAACTTTCTCACAATTAATGGAGAAGTATGAAAGGATGAACAGCCGACCACGGTATAATACCCGCCGGTCGGATAATTTGTACCGCACTGAGAATGTGGAGAGGGCACATAGAAGGTGTCCCTTTTGGCAGTTTTGCTGGGAAAGAGGAGTAGCGTTGCCATCACCATACACCTGCCCGATGGAACATTACCCTCAAGACGATTGGCCAAGGCAATCGGCTAGAGATAGGCTGTCTGGGCCGATTAGAGAGCAAGGCAGAAATTACAGAAGGCCTGTCCACGAAAGAATATCTAAACCAGATCAAGAGCCGAGCCAAATCAAGATACACAAACCCAATTCTAATCAAGAAGATTTGGCTGGTCAAATACGGAAGCCGGTGGAGCCTAAACCCAGGTGGTGTCCATCTGGCCTTAGCCGATCACAACGACGACAGCTTCAGAGGCTAAGGACGCAAGAAATTCGTGAAGCCGACGCCGAAAAACAGAGAGACAAAACGTTTAATGAGCTTCGTCCAATCAAATGCGTTAAGAAAGAGTGGAGAAGAAAAGAACAAGCCGAAGAAGAGTTCGAATCGGCTGATGACTTGGATTCTCCTATGATTCGGGATGACACACCTCCCATGGATATTAACATGGTGTTCACGTTGCCGGCTGAGTTCAAAGTCAGAAACGAATCGGCCGAAAAAGCGGTTGCTCAGTTGTGTTCTGGCATACAGAGTGCCATATTCGAGAAACCTAAGGATGATCATCGGCATCTGAAGCCATTGTATCTAAAAGGATACATAAATGGCAAACCGATATCAAGAATGCTGGTAGACGGAGGGGCCACAGTGAACCTGATGCCGTACACGACATGCAAGAAACTAGGTAAGTCTGATGAAGACTTGATTAAAACTAACATGGTTCTAAATGACTTTACAGGCGACCCCACAGAGGCAAAGGGTGTCATGGTTACAGAGCTGACTGTCGGTAGCAAGACCTTGCCGACAGCGTTCTTTGTAATCGATGCCAAGGGAAACTACAACAGCATCGCTCGGCCGGGATTGATTCATTCCAACTGCCGTATTCCGTCGACCATGCATCAAGCGCTTGTACAAAGTGGAACGGAGAAGAAGTCGAAGTCGCCACAGCAGCATACATCGCCCATATCGCTATGGCTAGCTCGACGCGAATTGGCAACATGAAGAAGTCGGGTCGCGATATCGAGAAAGGAGCCGGACGACTGTGATTTCATCTGTGTAAGCAAATCAGGATTCATGTCGATCAGTGTCAAGCCGGGCACCTTTGATCGGGCAAATGAAGTGTTACGCCGATGGGGACAAGAAAAACATTGAAGGCGCTGCAAGATAAAATGCAAAGCTATCGGCAAACAACGGATAGCTACGAAGCCATAGAAGACTTTGAAGAAATTGAAAAGTTGGGTCAAGGTTTCACATTCACCGATTTGCTTGAAGAAGTCGATATAGGTAGCGGTGATAGAAAAAGACCAACTTTTGTTAGTGCAAATTTAGATGTAAAATACAAAGAAAAACTGATAAAAGTCCTTAAGGATTATAAGGATTGTTTTGCTTGGGAATATCATGAGATGCCCGGATTAAGCCGTCAGCTGGTGGAACATCGGCTACCTATAAAATCGGGCTATCGACCGTTTAAACAATACCCGAGGCGTTTCAATCCGGCCTTGTACCAAATTATAAAAGAGGAAATACAACATTTATTGGAAGAAAAATTTATCAGGCCTTGCCAATATGCGAAGTGGGTTTCCAACATCGTTCCGGTTATGAAGAAAAATGGAAAGCTTCGGGTATGCGTCGACTTTAGAGATTTGAACAAGGTGACGCCGAAAGATGAATACCCGATGCCAATAGCCGATATGCTTATCGATGCTGCATCAGGGAACAAGATCATAAGTTTTCTAGATGGTAATGCCGGGTATAACCAGATACTCATGGCAGAAGCCGATATACCAAGGACAACCTTCAGATGTCCTGGTGCGATAGGATTGTTCGAGTGGACAGTGATGACTTTCGGCCTGAAAAACGCCGGAGCAACATATCAACGGCAATGAATCTGATTTTTCACGATTTAATCAGCCACATCGTCGAAATTTATATTGACGATGTAGTAGTAAAATCTGCAGAAGATTTACAACACCTGGCCAACTTAGAGAGAGTATTTAAGAACATAAGATCGCACGGTTTGAAGATGAATCCTTACAAATGTGCGTTTGGCGTGTCGACTGGGCAATTCTTAGGCTTCATGGTGCATGAAAGAGGGATTGAAGTCAGCCAAACAAGGGTTAAAGCTATAGCCAATACTGAGCCACTGACATGCAAAAACGAGTTACAAAAGTTGATCGGCAAAATTAATTATCTCCGTCGGTTCATCTCAAACCTCCCCGGTAGGATTCGTGCTTTTACTCCATTACTAAAGTTAAAGGA
Organism: Otatea glauca; assembly: GCA_036346275.1. Taxonomy (NCBI): domain Eukaryota; kingdom Viridiplantae; phylum Streptophyta; class Magnoliopsida; order Poales; family Poaceae; genus Otatea; species Otatea glauca. The sequence goes on from CM070719.1 coordinate 28,398,526, forward strand.
CAATGAAGAATTTGTATGGGAAGCCGATCAGCAGAAAGCTTTCGATGAAGTTAAGAGGTATTTGTCTAACCCTCCAGTCCTGGCTACGCCTCAAAAAGGGGTTCCTTTCAGACTATATGTTTCGGCTGAAGAACATACTATCGGAGCTGTTTTGGCACAAGAGGTGCATGGTAAAGAAAGGGTTATCTTTTATTTAAGCCGACGGTTGCTGGACGCAGAAGTCAGGTACCCTTTTATCGAAAAACTATGTTTATCCTTGTACTTCTCGTGCACAAAGCTAAGACATTACATATTAGCATCGGCCTGTAAAGTAATATGCAAAACCGATGTTATAAAATATATTTTGTCAGCCCCTATCCTGCGAGGTCGACTTGGCAAATGGGCTTACGCCTTGGTTGAGTTCGACTTATCATATGAATCGGCCAAAGCAGACAAAGGACAAGTGTTAGCCGATTTTATAACAGGACATGACACTGCGGCAAATTTAGTCTTGGTTGCACCATGGCAGCTGTTTTTTGACGGATCAGTATGCGGGGAAGGTGATGGCATCGGTATTGTACTCACCTCACCCAAAGGGCATATCTTTGAATTTGCATTCCGGCTAAATAGCCGATGCTCAAACAACCAGGCCGAGTACGAAGCGTTACTCAAAGGCTTGCAATTGCTGGAAAATATTGGGGTGAGCGCCGTTGAGGCATATGGTGATTCACTGTTGGTGGTACAGCAAATAAAGGGAGAATATCAATGTCGAGATGAAGTGCTACTGAAGTATTTAGAACAATGTTTAGAGATTATCGGCTCTTTTACATCGTTTTCTATCGGTCATGTTCCTCGAGAACTGAACGATAGAGCTAATGCTTTAGCTCAGCAAGCATCAAGTTATAAAGATTTTGGTCAAGTCGAGATCGAATCGTAGACAATGCAATCATGTGCATGATATTGCCGATCGGAGAACGCAGATAAAGATTATCTAGTCGATCCATCCAAGCCGATTTTAACGAAAGATACGGCAACAAACGTTGAAATACGTCGTCATAGACGATATACTATATTATCGGACTATGGAAGGTTTGTTGTTAAGATGTCTTGAGGTCAAGAAGCACGGTGGCAATGGGTGAAGTACACGAAGGCATTTGTGGTTCTCATCAATTGGCACATAAGATGAAATGTATGCTCGACGGACAAAGTTATTTTTGGCCGACGATGCTAGAAGATTGTTTCAAGTATTATAAAGGATGTCAAACATGTCAAAAGTTTGGCAACGCATAACTAGCGCCAGCATCGGCTTTACATCCAATTATCAAACCTTGGCCGTTCAGGGGTTGGGGAATAGATATAATCGCCAAATATTTCTCGCTCGAGTAAAGGCCACAAGTTTACCTTGGCCGCAACCGATTACTTCTCAAAGTGGGTCGAGGCTATACCACTTAAAAGGGTGACCAGTGTTGAGGCGATTAGTTTTGTGAATGAACATATCGTCCATCGGTTTGGAATACCGCAAACAATCACGACCGATCAATGTACGGTATTCATGTCTAACGAAGTTTGTGGCTACGCAACGAGTCTAGGGATCAAATTATTAAACTCTTCGCCATATTACGCCAAAGCAATGGACAGCCGAGTCGCCTAATAAAACACTAATCAAGTTGATCAAAAGAAAAATTGATGAAAAGCCAAGGAATTGGCATTCAACTCTATCGGAGTCACTTTGGGCCTATCGGCTATCTTATCACGGAGCGACGAAGCTTTCACCTTACCAATTGGTGTATGGACAAGAAGCCGTTCTACCCGTGGAGATTAACATTGAGTCGATACGAATAGCCAGACAAAATGGTTTGTCGGCTCAAGATTACAATGATTTAATGATCGACAGCTTGGATGAGTTAGCAGAGTTACGTTTGTCTACGCTTGATCGGCTTAAGAAGAATAAGATTAGAGTTACAAGGGCACACAATAAAAGGGTCATGCCTAAGTCTTTCGATCAAGCCAATTTGGTATGGAAAACAATATTGCTTGTTGGTTCTAAGGATAACCGATTTGGAAAATGGTCACCTACGTGGGAAGGGCCATACAAAATTAATCGGCTAGTCGGCGGAAACTCGTACTTACTAGAAACGCTAGAAGGATATGTACTGCCAAAAGCTATTAACGGGAAATACTTGAAGAAATACTACCCTAGTGTTTGGATTGGAGCCTAGCCGACTAAAGATCATGTTCAGAGCCAAGATTAACACGGTGCTGATTATCGGCTGAAAGGATTGCAAACTCAGAAGATATAAGCAAAATATAAATCGGTTAAACAGCCGATTAAAACATGCAAAATTACAAAGAATTCAAAGTATTTAAGCAAGTGTTTTGGAACGGCCAACAAAGTTTTTACATCCCAGAACCTGGGAGTCGTGCACCTAAAGCCGATAAAGCTCCAGCAGCCTTGGCTATAGTTTCCTGTACCTCATCCGCACTCACATCTTTCGTCGACCGCTCGATGGGTACAAGTTTGGTCGATTGCTTTTAAAGGTCAAGCTATACGATGCTATTTCGCTTCCGCCCTTGGCACCAAGAAGTTTTTTCAAAGGACTCTTGGCCTTCAGCATTGAGCTTCATCGTCTTCGATAGTTCTTCCTCAAGAAATTTTTTAGTGGTCTCCAATTTCTGAAGAGAAGTTTTGTTAGCCTTCAGAGATTCCATGGTTGCATCAAACTTTTCTTCTTTGCCTTTGTCTCGCAACCATTTTGTCAAGGATCCTCCGTCGGCCTCTTGGGCTATTCTCTTTACTTTCCTTTCCCGGGTGCTTCCACTAAAACCTTCTTTCGCCTAAATGACACACTTCGAGCAGCGCAGCCATGGCCTCTGGAGGTAGATCAGTTTCAACTGCAGCCATGGCGTCTCGAATCGGCTGATTATTATTCAGGATCTCTTATTGCGGCCTTGACACCAAATCAAAGAGCCTGTTGAGGCGCTCTTGCATTCCAGGAGCCGATGAGACTACAGCCGACGCGTCTTTTGAGGCCGCGATGATTTTTTGAATTTCAGAGATGTAATCATCGGCTGCAAAGATCTCTGGATCATCTAAGTCAGATAGATTGAAGCCGAGGATGTTGGATGGATCGGAAGACTCTGGAGCAGCGGCGGTTGCAAGCGTTGGTGTCGGCTGAGGAGGCAGTAATTCTTTAGCCGATATGTCTGGTAAGTTGGCTAGAATGTTGGCCACTTGTGCTGATCCGGTAGGCTGAAAAAGAAGTAAAATATAATGAAAACCGATGGAATAGGTTGGATTTGTAAATTCTTTGAGGTAGAAAAGTACCTGAGCCGTAGCCGATCCGTGCGGTGAACTTTTGCCACTTTGTTTTTGTGGCTTGGAATGCTTTTTTTTGGCAGGGACTTTAGTAGACTTCGGCTTCTTCTTCTCTGAAGGTCCATCGGCTAGAAAGTTAGTTTATAAAGAAACTGAAAAGGAACAAGAGATGGTTAAACGTAACTTACTTGGTTGTTGTTGTCTTTCTAAGTCAGACAATGATGGGCTTTGAATGCCCAAAGAACCAGATGTATAGCTGGTGAGGGCAGTCGCCTTATGCGGTCGTTTTTTCTTACTGGCCGAAGGGACGTCGATCGGCTTCTTGCCAGCAGCTTTAGTCTGCAAAGAAAAGAGGATAAAGCCAATGAGATAAATTCATATGGGCTACGATAAAGAAAAGTTAAATCGACTAATACCTCGCCAGTAATATTTACAAGACTCGTATTATCATATCCGGAGCTTGATTCGTCACTTGAATCGTTATCCGAAGATACCATCGGCTCAGGAAGGTCTGGGAAGAGGGCATCGATAATAGCCGATGGAGTACGATCAAGGAGAAGTGCGTCCGCAATTGAAGACCACCATGCAGAGAATCGGCTAGATCGACGATTATTCAAAACAAAGTGAGGTAAAGATTTGATTTGCAAGTCATCGGCTATCTCCAAGACCATATTACTGCACTAAAGATCGCATCGTCCTAGGTCAACCAAGTCAAGGAGTGGAAGACTGGGGATCATTTGGCCGAAACCCAGTTGTCTGGCAAAGATGGAAGGATGATAGAATTCATAAGAGGGCTGAAAGGTATGGTTTCTCATGTTAAAACCAACATGCAGAACACTCGGAGAAATGAAAAGTTTGAACAAGTCTAAAGTCGATTCGTGCATCTCGTAACCTGCTGTAATCCAGATGAAGAAATGATGGCCATTCAAAATCGGCTGCGCTGGTATAACTGAAGAAATCTTGTTGGCTAAAATCATTATTATCCAAGTTTAGAAAGAAAGATAAGTATTTTCTTAGGCCGACTGGAGAGATCTTCTTGCTGCCAGAACACATGATGTATCTTTCACCATAAGATCGGCTGGCTCTGAATTCTGGGGCTGCATTTTGTGGTGTGTCTTCACGAGGAAATGCCGAGTCTTTCGAGGGATCCAGTTTGAAAGATCGGCTAAATAAGCAATATAACCATACTTGGATGAACTAGAGAGGACCGCCTACATTGCCGACGCAAAATCTGGCAAACCCAGTAAATAGCCGACTCCTAATCACATGCATCATCTGACAAACTGCTCCCAGAAACATTTTTCCCAATGCTAGCTGACGACCCTCTACCAACCGCTCTGCTATTAGCTGATGTACTTGTGTTGGTCCCAAAGAAGCACTGCAAAACAAAAATCGGTCTAACCACAAGTTCAGAAAAGCAACATGTTCTTCGTCTGATACCGGCCCATTTACTTTATTATTGTTATTGATGTACTTGCGCCAGCCTTCTCCTTTGGATTGAATGAGCTTGTATTTCGGTTTACCGCTATAGGCCGATATCTGTTCACCATCTGGCCTAAGGCAACACAATTGGGCTATGTCCATAAGGGTCGGCCGATGGGACCAGTACGGAACAGAAAAGCGTTGAAGGTCTCTGACCAGAAATAGCAAGCCGTGGCCACTAAGGGCTCATTGGCTTCTGGATCGGCTAAAAAAAGAGGGATGCACTCAGCTATACCCATCCTTTCCCACTCCCCTCTTTTCTGGGCAGCCACGCGAATATACCAAGATCTCCATCCTTTGAGCGCTGTCGGCCATGCCCTGAAGCTTTTTTCCCAGCTCTCTATATTGAATGCAGTAGCCGATAGAGGAAGGTGAGGAATGTCCTGGCTAATAACCGTGCTGGCATCTAGGTTCCCTATCGGACCAAGGAAATACTGATCTTTACTGTTAGGGATCGGAATGAGTACCTGACTCGTGTCCATTTCAGCCAATCTTAGCAAGCCGATTGATGAAGGGGGATGCAAGCCGATTGATGGAGACTGAGCAATGGAATAAAACAAAAGCCGTTGTTTAGAGTCAGAGAGCTTGTGCGCGTGAGGAATGACCGAGGTGGGGGCCGCGTTTTATAGCGTGGTAAAAATTTGAAACGGTGGGAAGTGAATATCAAAGGGCGTGAGCAGTTAAAACACACTACCCGCATGTCAGAGAATTACGGCGCGAATAAAGCAGCAGTTAATGGGTGAAGATCAAACATTGGCCGATTGAAAAGCCGATAATTGTGATTTTTGACAGATGACAAGTCATCTCTCAAAAATGGGGGGCATATGTTTGCACCAAAATTCGGTAAATCTGGTCAAATCGGCAATAAAATAGAAGATATGGAAACCGACGGATAGGATTGGGAAGAATACAAGATATTTGGTAACAGCAAGATCTTTAAAGAAAATAACTGTCTAAGATAAGGCCAATACGGATACGGACTTGAAGCGTGGTGTAACAGGACACTATCGGCCAAGGGTATAAAAGAAGGACCAAAGCGAGCTGCAAATCATCATCAACACAATACAACCAACCAGCTTTTACTTTCTTTTTCCTGTCGACTAGGAGTAGTTCTTGTAATTTAGCCTTTGTAATCGATTTTGATCAATAAAGTTGCGCATCGCCGATTGTTGATCTTCGTCAATTACACCCCAGGTTCGATTTGTTCTGATTTTGTTGCGCATCGCCTTCTTCAGAATCGATCTGCCTTTATCCTCTAATTACCCTTAATCGGCTAATTAGATTTATCTTGTTACCTTGATCTTAATCGGCTTCAAGCTGATTGAGTCTAAGCCGATTGGTCTTGACGATCGGCTTTGAGTGAATTTTATATTTTTACCTTGTCGATTACAGGTCAAATCGACTGGCACGCTCTGAACCCGGTGTTCGTCTGGTGTGCTGTTGTCAGAAACCCTACTTCACGTTTTTGACGCCAACAAATATAATGATTCATATCTAGTTTTTTAGGATTTAAAAAGGTGCACTAGATGAATCCTAATAAGATTAGGATTATCCTAATCCTAACAGGAGTAAGATTCCTATTTGATTTGGACGAAAACTAGGAAGGTTATATAAACCTAGGAGACGGTCATGGAGAACCCGAGCAACTAAGAAGCTATAAGGCAACTTATCTAGAGCAAGAGGTGCACGAGAGGATTAGAGGCTAGATTATTCTTTAGCACTACATTCTTGTATAAGCAAGAATCCGAGAGTACTAAAAAGTTCGAGAGGTTGTGAAAGGGCAACAATTACTTGTACTCTTTTGAGGTTGTACTTAAAGAATTTGCGGTCGGCTTTGCCAAATCTTTCTCTCGTTGTGGTTGCTTCAACATCGTTATTTTGGTTCTCTACGAGATTCAACTTTTTCGTTCGCAAGATCGTGCACATTTGTCTTATCTCACAAAAACTATGATCCGATCTAGGGATTGTTGTGTATGAGGAGTATCAGAGTATAACAAGTGGTATCAGAGTCAAGACCGAATTAATTAGATTTGTGAGAAGGTCGATAAAACGTCAGGTGCCACAAAATCAAGATTGATGTCGACGATGTGGAATCAAGTAGAGAATTTTGACGATGGAGGAATTTTCTGCGTGTGGCAATATGTGGTGAAGATGTCCTTGTCCAGCAAAAGTTAATTGCTGCTCTTGAAGGGGACAAACCAGAAAAGACATCCGCTGAAGACAGAAGGTGATGGAGCAGAAGGGTATTAGTACAATTCGTCTATGTCTCTCCGATGAGGTAAAGTGCTCAGTGATCAAGGAGAATTCACCAAAGAAATTATGAAAGGACTTGGAAGAATTGTATATAGCAAAGTCACTGACAAACCGGTGGGTCTTGAAGCGACAACTGTATAGGCGCACATGGAGGAAGGTACATAGTTCGTTGATCATCTCAATCTCTTCAACAAGCTTATCACACAACTGATTAGTGCGGATGACAAAATTAAGGAGAATGATAAAGTCGTCATACTGGCATCATCTCTACCACCATCATGGGATCAATTGGTGAAGAATATTCTCGTTGAGAAAAGCACCTCAACTTCAACAAGGCAGTTGTATATCTATTAGAGGCAAAGTCCTTAAAAAAAAAACATCCAAATCTTCATCTTCGAGTGATCAAACATTGGCCGCAGTTGGTGTTGCAAACAAAAGCAATATTTATAGGAAGAAAAAATGGCAAGAGCAAGGACGCACATGTATGCTATCTTTCTAACGAGGAAGATCATATGATAAAGACTATCTGAGTTTGAAGCAAATGAAGAGTGCATGCTCAATGGCAGTAGCGAAAAATGATTCGAACGTACTTGTTGTCAGTCAACTAGGTACTTCTCATAGATAAATATTAGATTCAGGTGTTGCTTCCATATATGTTTGGTGAAAGAAATGTTTGGCAAAAGGATCTCTACGCTTGGAGCATGAAACTGTTCACTTGGCTGATTATAAGGAGTATGCAATTACTGAGGTGAAACCAGTTATATTGGAGATCTACCTGGAGTACAAAGCACATTAACAGGAGTTCAGCATCGTAACATCCCAATTTTTTCCTGAAAATAATTTAATATTGTTATTGGTGTATTTTTATAAATTTTGGGATCTTTTTGGAATTTATTAATATTTTTGAATTAGGCTTAATATGAATATTAATTAAATATATGAAAAGTTTATATAAACTTTTGCCAAAAATATTTATTTTAGTTCCAAATGTTTCAAAATAGTTTTCAGATTTTTTTCTAGATTTTTCTGATATTTTTCTATTCTATTTGAATTATTTTAATATTTAGAATTATTTTAAATGATAAAAGCTTTGGAAATCATATGAATAATTATCGGACCAAAACCCTAATGGGCCCAACCCAAATTCCACACCAGCCCGATCCAACCCGGCTGAAGCCCAGGAGCCGTAAAACCCTAGATTGAGGATCACTGGATCCGGATCGAGCGATTGAGATTAGCTCAGGAAACCCTAGCTTCTATTGGCCGTCGGATCGAGCTAGCATGGATGTCTAGGATTTCGCCATGTCTCACGTGTCGGTGATTGCTGGATTCCCGACTTGTGGACGGTCAGGATGAGTCCCTATCCGTCAGCCTAATCTAAATTTTTAGATTTATTTTATTTTGGAAATTAGTTGTTGTCGTCAGCATGACATCATTAATCGATTTTCCAATATAAAAATAAATTGGAAAATTCAATTTTATTCTTTTTTGGTTTTTCTTTTAATTTGAATATTTGAGAGCAGGTTCTTTCTATAATAGCTTTGATTGAAGTGATTCAAGTTTCTAAAATTTTGTAAAATTGAGTCTATTTTATGGTGAATTTTATTTGATTTTTCAAGTTTGTTTGCTATCTGGTTTTATATTTATTTAGTGTTCTCTTGATTCGCATAGACGTTGAGGTGCCTGAATTGTTCGAGGGTGAAGCATTGACTCAAGACCAAGGTCCAAATCAAGAACAGGAGCTTTTTCAAGGCAAGTTGTACTTTGATCTTGTTGAACCCAGTTTTACAAATGCTATATTTTTTTAAATTACTACATGTTATTTTTTTGCTTAGAACTATTTTCAAATAGTTTGGGATCTAGTTATTTTACCCAATTGGATTATATCTACCTTGTCATTTGTATGCCATGATTATTTATCACCCTAGGATGGATAATTATTAGTTGGTTGCTAATAGATACCAATGTGGGTTGGTTAAATCATGTGTAATATGCTTAGCCATGCCACGTACATCTGATGTCTTTGAAAAGTGCAAATTCAATAGTCGATAGTGGCCCCTAGCAGGACTTACCGACTCCCGAGTACATGTAAAGATCAAACGAACCTCAACAATGTCCTATATGCATTTCCTTTTGCCTCACGATATCGGTCAAACCCAAGGCGAGTTGTTGTCATCCTTATTTGGACGGCTCGACCACTTTTTATTGATATTGTGACTCGGATTCCTTGAATACATTGAGTTAACTCTTTAACTCGATGACTCAAGTAACTCTTTACTCGATGAGCATGGCCATGCTTTTTCGGAATCCGACCACTCGAGAGGCCTAGAGATATTTCTCCCATTGTATGGAGGGGCAAATCCTATCTTGATTGACCACGCCTCGCAGCATGTTTCATGACAAACCCGAAAGCCATCTTTATAACTACCCAGTTACGGAGTAGCGTTTGACGACCCCTAAGTAAGCCATTACGTACCTTGAGAAAATGCGACAATCTCAAGTCGAAGGATATAGCATACACATCGTATATGAGACCAACTAATGACATGAAATAACACAATGTTCTCGCAGTATCTCATAGTGGGTCGATGTCCAACACCATATTCTCTAACATGTGTCTATCTTATTGGTTTGATATCTCCATATCTATGACCCGTGAAACATGGTCATCGACCAATACATATGCTAGTCTACTCATATGTGTCCTCATATGATTATCGACTAGGAACCCCCTTTTAGAATGAACATCATAAAGATGAATACAGAGTTTCACAAACAAGTCACGTACTTATTAATCAATATCCATGATGTTATTCAAAGAACAATCTCATAGTTTATGAATATTTATAGAAATATAATCATCTCTATGATTGCCTCTAGGACATATTTCCAACACAGTGGCCTCACATCTGTCCAACGGTATGTCCCTTCTATTCTTTTGCTCTGAGTGAGGGAAGGAATAGCGAGTTCAAACTTATCGAGAGGGTTAGTGTTATGACGAAATCTTTGAAAGTTTTTGTCATGATCTCTTAGGTACACTTAAGGAAGTGTGATATCACGTAGTAGTATGAGACAATCAGTATGAGACAATCATGTCTTGTGGGTAAAGTGTATAACCTCTGTAGAGTGTGAATCTATTTGGATAGCCATGTCCACGGTATTGGGCAATTCTTGGGAAGTTCAGTCAAGGGTTAGATTTTATAAAATAAAACTTGGGAAGGGAGGCTATGTGCCATTGAAAACATTGAAATTGGTTTAGGGTTGTGTGCCAAGTTTCCTCTTGAGAAATACTTAAAGTTATTATTTGTTGTTATTTGTTTTACTGTCATTTCAATCTATTTATTTTATTCATTTGTAAATGCTTCTTTATTACAAAATAACTATATCAGCCATCCATTGAATAAGTCTTGTATATAGTTATATTAGAATTGCATTCTGTACGCAATTTGTTGAGTGTTTTATGTACTCACCCTTGCCGTAACAAAATCATCCATTGAAGAGAAATCTATGCCGGCATTTGAGGACGAGTACCAAGAGGAGGCGAACGTCTAGGGTGCGAGCCTTGTCAGTTAGTTGCCTATGGTATACAGAGGGGTTTATCTACTTTATTGTTCTATTGTATTATTATCTATTATAGTTTAAGCCCATCGTGGAATAATGTAACATCTCAATTTTTGGCTTTATTTGAATGTAATATGCATTTTATGAATTTATTGGATTTTTTCAGATTTTATCTAAATTTATTTATTATTCTAAATAAGGCCTTTTGTAAAAAATATTGAAATATTGAGAAATTTTAAATAAAGTTTTGTCAAAAATATTTTATTTGGGTTCCAAATATCTCAAAGTATTTTTGAGAATTTGTTTGATATTTGTATTACCTCAATCGAATTAATTTAATTACCGGATTTATTTTAAATCAAAACGCTGGAAAATGCTTAACAGTACTTGGGCCGAAAGCCCAGCACTGTGCGGCCCAACTTCGCGAGAAAAGCCCGTATCGGCTGGTTTGCCCATCTTCTAAAAGCGCGGAGCGCCCATCATTGGATCTCAATCCGACAACCATTTTCAAGCCGAAGCCCTAATCGACTCGAGCCATTGGATTTTGCACGTGCGGCCAAGATTGTTCATGTCTAATTGGAACTCTAGCAAATCACGGCTGTTATTTGTTGCGAGCGGTTAGGATCGTGATGCGTGCAAACGCATCGTGGCTGTTCATCTCGAATCACACAGTCACTATGTTTCATCCCCAAGTGTAGCTGCCACCGTGTCGAAGGCGGTTTCTTCGGGTCCTGCACGCTCACTGGGGCTATAAAAGCCTCATTAGCACGCGATTCGAGTTCAGAACCCTCGCACAGTTTTTGGATGGAGCGATTTTGCCCAAGCTGTCTTCGTCTACGAACGGGAGCTCGTCGGAGTTGGATCCGAAAGCTGTTGTGATTTTTAGTCAATATCGTCACCGTCGAGCCGTCGCCACCACAGGCAAGGGTAGATCCAGAGTCATTGTCTTGCGCCCATGCAGATCCATGTGGTCTCCGAGGGTTTTCGCCGTCGTTCACTGAGTTTGGTGTCTTAATCTTCACGGCCGATAAGAAGCTCTGCCACAAGCCATTGCAGGAGTCGCCCGAGTTCCTAGCCATTCGATTTGAGGATAGCTGTAGACGCGCATCGCGTGGACATATCCGCGTCATGCCGCATGTCCATAGTAATGTCAGTAGGCGCGGACCTTCAGATCTAAGATGGGCAGTCCAGATCGAGACTTGCACCGTGCCAATTGTGTCCTGACGCGTGGCGCACGGGATTCGAAGCGACATGGACCGAGTCCACGGTGAGCCGACCTAGATCTGTGGACTGGGCTCATGGACCATGCCACATGTCGATCTGTGATTGGTTCGAATGAGGGCTAACGTTAGCTGACGCAATAAATCGATTTTCCAGTATAAAAATAATTCGGTTAATTATTGATTTTCTGTATTTTCTTTATTTTCAAATCTTTCGAGAGACCGTTCTTCCTCATACGAACTCCGATTGAGGCGATTCAAATTTCTAAAAATTTGTAAAATTGAGATCTATTTAATGGTGAATTTTATTTGATTTTTAGAGTTTATTTACTGTCTGTTTTGGTATTTATTTGGTATTCTCTCTCGTTACGCGTAGAAGTCAAAGTGCTCGAAGCATCCGAGGAGGATTCATTGACTCAAGATCAAGTTCCAGAGTAAGAGCAAGAACTTTTCCTAGGCAAGTTTTACTTTATGCATGATATTTTATGTGTATAACTATTTCAAAATAATTCGGGATCTAGTCAATCTACCTCATTGAGCTATACCCTACCTTGTCATTTGTATGCCATGATTAATTATCATCTTAGATTGGTTCATTATTAGTTGGTTAGTATTAATAATCAACATGGGTTGGTTAGACCGTATTAATATACTTAGCCACGCCACGTACAATGCACGTTAGACGTTATTAATATACTTAGCCATGCCACGTACAATGCATGTCTTTGGAATATCAAAAGTTAATCTTGACTAATGGAATATGGAATATGTTTATGAATTGGTGTCAAGTGTTGTCACACAATGATGTTGAATAGTAGTGAGGAGATCACACAATGATGCTGACTTGTTGATAGCACGTGGTGCTTGGTAATCAACTGGGGTGGTAATTATTTAGATTGGGGCAAGTGGCAAAGGGCAATGTGCCAAGGTCAGTCGAAAGGGCAGAGGTTATGTGGAAGTCTTGCCCTAGTCATCTTAAGGACTTAACCTTACAAGTCTTTGACCTGAGTCGAACATGTAACCACATGTCTGGAATGAGACGGACCTAGCTGATTAATTTTCAATGTCTTAGCTTTGTACTACTAGTGGTGGTGTGAGGTTAGACCTTTTTATGAACTCATATGGCACAAGAGGGGGGCCTTGAGTGTGGTAACCAGTAAATGAATACACAGAGGATCCGGGTTTGCATATTCGGGTCCCGACACATAATCATGTAAAGTCGACCATAAGGTCAATCAGCTATCTTATATCCAATAAATGAAGTCGTCCATTATGTAAGGTCACTTGAACTCGAAGGTTGTGAGGTATCACTTCGAGGTGGAATCAAGCGAGTTACATGTAAAAGACAGGTGATCATGAAAATTATCTAGAGCAATGGAGGATACCAATTGATTAATAAACCTAAAGGAAGGGCAACCAATGGGATGTCTAAAAAAATCCTGATCAAGAGAAGGAAACCGTGTCATCAACGGTAGGTAATCAGATCTCAACTGCAGTTATGTACGGAACTGCAAAGACGGTTGCAAAATCTAGCAGACGTAAAGGCGAAGGTGCGAGCTGTTAGAAGAAGGAAGACGTGGAGCGACCAACCATGTAGTACCAACGAGCAGGTAGAGCTCGTAGGTGGTACAAACCTATGGTATGGAGGGCTGTAGAAACAGAGTTGTGGTTAACCAAACTACACAAAGAAAGGGATCTTAGGGAGAGGGCTCGGGAGGCAAAGCCCAAACATCAATGCGCACAATACAGTGATGTGCATAAGCCCCAATGGTAGGGGCACTCCCTATGGTGGGAAGAAAAAAAATACAGAGCTAACTTGGAGCGAATTCTTGGAGGAGCATGGTGACTTCAACAAATAAGAGTCAAGGTGGAGATTTTTAAATATAGTGACTCACATCTAGTCTTTTAGGATTTGAAAAGGTGTGCTAGATGAATCCTAATAGGAGTGGGATTCCAAATCCTAATATGAGTGGGATTTCTATTTGCTTTGGAGGAGAACTAAGAAGCCTATATAAACCTAGGGGTGGTCATGAAGAACCTAAGCAATCAGGAAGTTACAATCCAACTCATCGAGAGCAAGAGATGCACAAGAGGATTAGAGACTATATTATTCTTTAGCACTAGATTCTTGTACATGGCAAGGATCCGAGGGTCCTAAAAGGTTCGAGAGCTTGTGAGAAAGCAACAATCCCTTTTACACTTTTGAAGATGTGCTTAAAAAATTTATGGTCGGCTTCACCAAATCTCTCTCATTGTGGTTGCTTCAATGTTGTTGTTTTGGTTCTCTCTACGAGATTTATCTTCTTTGTTCTTGAGACCGTACACGCTTTTGCCTTATCTCACAAAACACTAATCTGATCTAGGGGGCTGCTACGCTTAAGAAGGGGTATCAGAGTATAACACATCACTTTCAGCATACTTAAATACTAGTTATAAGATATTGCAATGTGACATGATTGAAAAAATTTCATCAGAACCCTTTATTTTTTCTATATACCCTTTTCATATATAAAAGGAATATATACACAAATTATGCGATGAAAAGTGGACTTTGATAAGGAGTATATACATAAATTATGCTATAAAAGTGGACTTCGATGAAACTTTTCATAAAACTCACTTTGAAATATCTTATACTCATTATTAGAGTATGCTTAAAAGGATAAATAGGTATAACTTGCTAGTTTAAATGACATGCAAAAAGTGGGAGTACGTACTCCCACTTCTAATGTACTACTTAAACAAATGTGTTATACTCTTTTATCACTTTTAATATAGTTAAATACTAGTTGTAAGATACAGCAATGCAACATGGTTAAAAAATTTCATCAGGCCCTTTATTTTTTCTATATACCTTTTTCACATGTAAAAGGAATATATAGATAAATTATTCTATAAAAATAGACTTTAATGGCATTTTTTTTTCATGAAACTCACTTTAGAGTATGTTATAATTATTATTAGAGTATGCTCAAAAGGATAAAGTATGACTTGTTTGTTTAAGTAGTATATAAGAACTGAGAGTTTATATATCTATATCTATGCGCTATTCTTCAGCTGAATATATTCTACACGCTAGCCAGATTACGCAGTCCGACTGAGCGATGCATCCAACTAATCAACGCATCATACTGCTCCAGTTGACTGAGCATGCATCAAGGCTAACAAAATAATAATTTATTTGCGTTCCTTGTTTGTACATGAATATTTTTTTTCTTTGTTTTAGCTATAGCTTTTTATTAGTAGCTCTGATTTACAAATGATTTTCACCAGTAGGTTACTGACGATGAGAGGAACAAAATGATATAAACAGTAATTTTGCTAGCTAGTAACAGATTTTACTACATCTATATATAAAAATTACTACATTTCTATATAGATTTTACTATCATACAATAGTAAATTGATGTTCATTTGGTAGTAAAATTTGATTTATGCGACGTTTATTAGCGAGACTTATATTATGTTGTTCCTCTCATCGTTAGTAATCTAATGGTGAAATTCATTCATGAATCGGAGCTATTAATAAAAAGTTGTGGCTAAAATAAACGAAAAACAGATTCATATACAAATTAGGAAACACATTTATTAGTTGGTGGACACGTCACTGATTCGGTAGTAACTTCGTTCGTTGTTCTATAGTAAAATGTAATAAATAAGATAGTAAATGTTAGTGTATTAAACAGTAAAATAAGGGATTCGTGATTTACTACCGGATTGCAGTTCTTAATACTGTGGGAAACCAACTAGTAAATCTGTTTGTTTGTAGATGAATTTTTTTCTTTATTTTAGCAATAACTTTTTATTGGCCGCTTCGATTCTCAAATGATTTTCACCAGTAGGTTACTATCGATTAGAGGAATCTAATGATATAAGTCTCGCTAATTAACAATAATTTTGTTAACTGATAACAAATTTTATTACATCTATATATAGAAATTACTATATTTCTATATAGACTTTACTATCAAACAGTAGTAAATTGATGTTCATTTTGCAGTAAAATTTGATTTATGTGACGTTTAGTAGCGAAGACTTATATCATGTTGTTCCTCTCGTTGTCAGTAATCTAATGGTGAAATTCGTTCGTAAATTGAAACTATGAATAAAAAGTTATGGTTAAAACAAAGAAAAAACAAATTCATGTACAACTAGAAAACGCATTTACTAGTGATCGGTTTAGTCCACACACGGTTTGCACGGATTCATACGTGGGATGGTTTGCACGCAACGGCCAGTATGTATATATATGTATATGTATATACGTGTAAGTACACATGTGTATATATATATATAGATATACATATATATATATACATATACATACATATACATATAATTTTAAGTGCATGAATTCAAGCCAAATTCGGGTGTATTTTTTGGAACTTTTAGCTTTAGGGTATATACCTATCTATAACAATTCAAATGAAACACATATATTTGAAAAAATATACTCGAATTCAAAGATTTAAACGAATTTAGACCACATGCTTTTCTGATTTATATATAAAATTAGCACATATCTACAATCAAACTATCATCAAAAAAGGAAACTATAGTTTGAATTTCAGTTCAAACTTGTTTGAACTTGTTAGTAAACTGGTTAAACTCAATATTCTAAAATTTTAAAAAAATTCGCATAAAAATACATAGGAGAAATACCTATTTTGGATCATAGTGCTCGAGCACTCTGGCGCCTTAGGTAATTGATATATATATATATATATATATATATATATATATATATATATACTACTTCTAATTAGGAGTTGATGACGATCCATTCTCCTCTAGAATACCTGATTCGTTGGATCTGACGTGAACGGCTAAGATAGAAAAGGATTTAATCCAATAGTCCCACCCCTTCCTCTGATCTTCTCACACGCTCACGCAACCCGGACCACTCCAGTCATAATGTCTTTGAGATACCCCGCAACACCTCTCCCTCTCTCGATTCGGCGTGCTCAGATCTCCCTCTCAAATCTCTTCACAAGAACAAACATTTTCTACTATTGAAACATAACTAAACTTAGTGCTCTTTGCAAATAATTTTTTTTGTCGTAAATTGAGTTTCTGTTGCAACGCACAGGCACATGACTATATATATATATATATATACACACACGTGTGCGCATGAATGCATGAGCGTGTGTGTTGGCTTTGGCTTAAATTTGTGATTTCAAATTGACTAGCAAGAAAAGAAAGCAGATGACATCTTGTCACTTTGACTTTCCATCATTCCATGAATAACTTATCTATTAAGCGTGGGGGGATTGCAGCCCAACCAAGCAGCTACATCAGCACGTCTGCGTTGAGGTTCTCAAAAAAAAGAAAAATTACTTTTAGGTCCTCAGCTCAGTTTTTCCAAATCACAGATAGGTCCTTTCACCGGTTATTTTGCAAAAAAGACCTCGTGGTTCCGCAAATTCGACCCGAGCGCCGATTCTTTAAATTCGGAAGATTTAAAATTACGTTTAAGTCCCACCAGTTATTTTTCGAAAAGGACCCGTGGTTCCGCAGATTCGACACGGCTGCCAGTTCTTTAAACCCGAAAGATTTAAAATTACGTTTAGGTCCCGTTATTTTGCAAAAAAAACCTTGTTTCTACAGATTCGACACGACCGCTGGTTCTTTAAACCCAAAATATTTAAAATTACATTCAGGTCCTTTATTTTGAAAAAAAAACTGTGGTAGCCCAGATCTTCTTACGTTTTTTTGCAAAAAAAAACCCCGAAGATTTCAAGTGGGTCCTTACAGAAAAAACCATGGTTACGTAAATTTACTAACGACTCCTAGCCAGCTAATTTTTAACTCAGTTCTTCTTATGTTTTTTTGAAGGAAAAAAATGCCCAATTTTTCCACTACACAGATTCGCCGATACGTTTTTGCAGGAAAAACGGGCCAATTTTTTGCTAGGCAAATTCGCCGATAAGTTTTTTTGCAAGAAAAAATGGCCCAATTTTTTCCGCTATGCAAGTCCGCCGACAGCTCCTGACCAACCGATTTTTTTAAAAAAAAACACCACCAAGAAAATCGAAATTACGTTTTTTATAGGAAAAAACTCCGACCAAATTTTTTCACGCGGCGCGGCATCGTGCGCAGGTAACGTGGAAGGATTCCAGCACAGGGAGGGGAGCCACGCCATCTTTTTTTCGGAAAAGCACTCCGGATAATCAGAAATCGTGGACAGGTCCTTCCACTGATTATTTTGCAAATAAGATCCTGTGGTTCCGCGAATTCGACAATGATGCTGACTCTTTAAACCTAAAAGATTTAAAATTATTTCTTTGTCCCTGATTATTTTGCAAAAAGGACCTGTGGTTCTGCGAATTCAACACAAGCGCTGGTTTTTTAAACTCGAAAGATTTAGAGTTACATTTAGGTTCGATTATTTTGTAAAAAAAATCATGGCCCGCAAATTCAATATGAACGCCGGTTCTTTAAACCTCGAAGATTTAGATGTCATGTTATTTTACAATAAAAAAACTGTGATCCCGTAAATTCAACACAGGTTATTTTGCAAAAAAAAAATCATAGTCCCGCAAATTCAACACAGGCGTCAGTTCTTTAAACCTGAAAGATTTAGAATTACATTTAGATACTTCTACCTTTTTTGCAAAAAAATATGAACTAGAATTTGTGCGGCGCGGCGTAGCGCGCAATACTGCCTAGTTATATACACATGCATACCGAAGTCTACCAGAGTAAGAACTGACCTGTAAATGTACTGTAAGACAGCATCACTGCGGCAGTAACTCTATAACCAGTTAAACACATACCAACTGCAGGGAATCCTTTCTGTAGTGTAGACTTATCAGATTCATTGACTATGTGAACAAGCAATCTGCTTGAAGGTATACTTTTCTGATGGTGGACCGCATGTCAGATTAGTAAAATGTATATGCAGCGAGCGAGCATAACTGCAGTACCAGCTGAGCACCAGCATATCATAGAATATATTCAACCACTGTAGTTATGGCCTTCGGGCCCCCTCGCTCGAGCAAAGAAAGGGCAAGATCACGCTCGTTCCATTTCCGAAGCCCAGACGCCAATTTCTGCAGCGTCTCGAGCTTCACTTCAGGGATCCATGTCGGCACGAAGTCAACTAGCAAGCCAACGAAACAGAGAACGTATGCCTTCCATGTGGCCTGGCCACAGCCAAGCTCAATGTTACCCTCCATTACCTTGGCCATGAACTCCAAGTGCCTATCGACAACCCTTTGCCTCTTCGATGTGTATACTGAAGTGTAAACTGGGGACGTTTCTCCAACTCCCCATATACTGGCCCCGGACAAGAGGAGAACATACGCCAAAGAAAATCCTTCGAATATGCTACACACCGGTCCAGCAGAACCCAGCTTCGCTTCTCCAGCTGAAAGCAGCAAGGTTGGCAGAATCTGTTCATACAAGAGACGGATCAGCTTCACGCCCCCAGCATGACAAAGCAAAGTTGCCGCTAGTGAAGCTATCTGCTCCACCGTGGATGCCGCAGAAGAAAGAGGCATCCGACCTGACCTCAGATGGGTAGGTCTACCAGAACCACATTCATTCGCCAAAGCACGGGCTCTCTCGATGACAACCTTGAAGATCTCTTCACATAAGAAATTGTTGTCCGGAAACATTCGGCAAGATCGCATGTAAAGGAATCCCGGTGATGCAGAAAGCCTTGGACCTCTTTCATGCAGAACCTGCCCCATCAGACTACTGACTCCTCTGTTTGCTACAAAGCCAGAGCACCCATCAACCAAAGGCCCAAGGAAAGATGAGAAGCAACTCCTGATCAGTTGAGCCACTGCCTTGTTATCTCGGGTAAAGGGGGACTCAGAACATGTTAGGATGATAAAATCATGCCACCGTCGAACTTTCTGTGACCACAATGCACCTATAATCGGCATACTAGGCCATGAACTTGATGTAGCACAAAATTCCATCCCTTGGCCAATGATTCCTTGTAAGTGACTAAATTCCTCCATCTTAACAGTTATTGTCAAGCTAATAAGAGCTGCTATTGGTAACGGAAGCATTGGCATCGCTGAACCTGAAGAGGGATTAAGTGGCCATTAGCAGTCATATCATATGAGGCTCACATTTTTTCTAACACTGAATATTTCTTCTTAGATTCAATGTAAATTTTCAACGGCAAATCCATATATTAAGAGACAATAAGCTGCTGACTTACTATTGCAGGCAAAGCAGGCACTTAGCATTCATGAGGAAAAATACAGCATTGAAGAGGATAATGAGAAAACTGGAATATGTATACCTAATTGTTGAGAAATGGATGTGTGCAATTTTAAATTATACATTGCAATAATTTATTGCTACAAGTACTGTGTATCAATTTCTACAGTACAGGTAGAAATAGGCAGGGATTCAAATCTAGGCCGTTTACTGGCGATATCTCGGTGAGGGCCGGTTACCCAGCAAACTGGCCAAACAATCCCGGTCTTGGGGATGGGGTCCACATGTTGTGTTTCAAAATTTGAAAGTTCACTAAATTTATCAACATTTTCATCAACATATCATGCTTTTTTTCAATATCTAGTTCATATGCACCGTTTTTTCACAAATATTTTTTACAAAATTTGAAATCTCAGTCTCCCCTTTTTAAAGCTGAGATTTGAATACCTGGGAGTAGGCATAAACTAAAAAGTACACGAGTCTCTTATGCAATTAATTAAAAACTTTGAAATTTAAAACTACAGATATCAAATGACGAGAATATGATAATACGTGCAGATATAAGAACCAAACTAAAACTCAATTTTGATATCCATATTGGAACATTTTATATGCCAAATTTTTATTCCAGTTTTAAATAAACTACTTCTTTCCTTGTACCACATGAATGGTAAATATTGAGTACTACTCCCTCCATGTCTAAATAGATGTCGTTTTAGAACACACGCAATCAAACTTACAACACTTTGAACATCGATATACACAAAAGTATTAAGATTTGTATATAGAAATGGTATTAGTATCTTTAAAAAAAATAAATGGTATTAATAGATTTGTCATCAAAAACTTCTAATTCCATATCATTACATTCTTTTGCTTAATATAATTCGAAAAAAGCAATGGTCAAAGGTGTGTATTGCAATGCCTGAGCGACATGTCTTCACAAATATAAGGGGTGGTCTATTATTCTATTCCAGATGGCTTACATGCCGTATTACCTCTTGCTACTAGTTCACTGAAGTAGTGAATGACAAATGAAAAGGCATAATAGGGCTTATAAATTGGCCTCAATTACATTTCCTTACCTATTTATTACATTCACTCCCATTTTAAGTACAGCACTGAGACAACTTTTTGCCTACAACAATTGTATTGTTCGTTCCAGTAATGAACCTTCAATCATGTCATCCCCTCACAGTGAGACAACTTTTCGCCTACAAACTTGGATTGTTCATTCCAGTAAAATGATCTCTCAGTCCCCTCACAGTCCCATATATAAAAACCACAACATTTTACTTCAACTCAAACAGTTAATGGTTGGGAGCTTCCTTGTTATATGCAACTAAAATGTTAACATTCATTGCTACTGTCAACTTAAAATGTTAGCTTCACACGAAGCAATTGAAATGATTGGTTGATGACACAATTTTTTTTAAGCAGATACTATCAACTAGAATGGTAATCTTAGTTTAAGGCAGCCATTAAATGTATGCACGTTAGTTTTTAGAGCTCTAGAGATGTGGAACCGCTTCTCTTGTTCTCTGCCAGGAAAGAAAAAAAAAAACTTCAGCACCTAGCCCTCCCCTTCTTCCTCACTGCAGGCCCTCTCCCCTCCTCGCCGGCGTCTAGCCAAGGTAGAGCGGGCGGGGGACCCATCCCTTTATACCCTAGTGTAAATAGTAGCTGTTCCCCCCTTCTACTTTTCCTCCCTTTTTCTCCGGTGGATGCTCGATCTGTGGTCGTGAAGATCAATCTGTGGCCATGAGTGCTTCTGCTGCTCTGATCCTTCTTCCCAGATCTGATGCTCCCTTGCCCGGCAGTGATGCGTGCCCAACGGCGGCGCATGTGGGTAACCCGGTGGTGGCTCGTTCCCAGCGGCAGCGCGTAAGGGCGGCTCTGTGGCAGCGAGTAAGGGCAGCCCGGCAGCGGTGCGCGGGCGCTGTGTGTGACCCGGGCGACGAGTGGCACGCTTGTTCATCCAGAGGCGGTGCTTCCTCCCTATCTAGCTATCGACGCCAGCGTTTGCGGTGAGTATGGCCCGCAAATAAGTTTCCCAATGTTGATCCGGAGTTCAGCTCCGAAACTTCCAACGTGCCTTCTTCTTGTCGTGGTTTCCACCCTTGCTTCAAGCTCAGCTTGCTGCACTTCAATACATCCAACACCACCATCTAGCTTACGGGCAATGAGATTGCAGATCCATTCATCCTTTATTCTTGGTGGCTCAGGGAAATTCAACCGAGAGCCTCACCGGACTCCGTCACCGAACCTCGGTCTCCCTTTTCAACCTCCTTTCTTTGGAGGCCCTTCTTCCCCCGCCGACCCAGACTACGGGCCTCAGAGCTGGGCGTTCAAGGCGAGCGGATCTGCATGGCAACATCGGCAGCGAGTTCATCCATCCTCTCCGCAAGTGTTGGCAGTTTTACTCAAAGGACTTTGTTGTAATCTTTCATTTTAGCCAGTCCTTTCAGTATTACGCAGGGACCAAGTTGTTCTTTTATTTCTTTAGAAGGTCCCATTTGTAATCATAAAGGTGGTTGTACCAAAATGTTTATTGCAATGCAAGTATCTAGACCCTGCTTGAGGTCCCTGTTCCTTCAAAAAAAATTTATGCACGTTTTGCATTTGCCCCCCAGAATTCACATTAAGGGTAAGTGGGTAAAAACAATTCATGCTTGAGCAACCATTATAACAAATTCATCCCGTGCTGTGTAGCTTGAATTTGACATGGAAAATGGAAATAACTGAATATCAATCAAGAAACTGTCAAAACTTCAACCATTCAGGCAAACAAGTTACAGAGACATTGGAGATGAACAATATAACTGAAGATAGCATGTATGTAGAAACACAATGGAACCATTTGCATAAAGCGATATTGACATACATGATTGTGGAGAGATGTTGATATGAACACCAGCAGATGCAAGAACTTCCTTTATCTCAGACTCAACTGCCACAAGAGTTGAAGCTGGACTGGGCCAGTCAGTTCCATTCAACATAACTGGCTTCCATATGCCACGAGTAATTTCTGCTGAAAAGTAGCTCACAATGGCAGCAAGTGTAGCAGGCAAGAAATCCACAAGATCTCTGAGACCTGCATTCGAATGTGAGGGTATACACTAGTAAATATGTAAGGATAAAGGAAGAGCGAAACATACAATTGGCAGCTTTCAGTTTGATCAATGAAAAAATATTTGCAGAGAACTAGAAATTCAGTTGTTTTTTACAAGGTAACAACATAACAAATCATCATTTATAAATGGAAAAAGTCCAGATAGCGCCCCTTAACTTTGGGGCAAATTCAATTAACCCCCTTAACTACAAATCTGGATACCTGAGCCCCTAAACTTTGAAACTGGAGCTGCACATAACTCCCATGTAATGGTTTTGAAGGAAGATTTGCCATGTCACTGTTCACATCACCCAATTTTTCCACTACAAACATTATCCAATTATACCTAGCTGGCAAAACAAAAACTCTTTTCCCACACATGCCTGAAAAAATGCATACTTTCCTAGTAATTGTACTTAAGAGCCTTAGACCACTTGAAACTTGCGTTCTAATCTCAAAGTGCCAGTGCCTTAATCAAGCCTACATGTTTACACGACAAAAAAACAAAGATAGCATATGCTATCCAATACATCATACAGACAAGATTGAAGATACACTAAAAGAATAGGCTAAAGCCAACTTTTATGTGTATACCATTTGATACGTAGGTCATTTAGCATTCAGACTTTAAGAGGTGTATATTCATAGAATTAAAAGAATAAGTTCATTTTACCACTCTTGAAGTTTGCAAAAAGTCCATTAAACACCCTCAACTACAAAACCGGTTATTTAACACCCGAAACCTACAATACCTGGTAAATTTACACCCTAAGGCGGTTTAGATGATGCGGATCCCACTCAAGGTGGTTTTCTCCATATTAATAGCCACATCGTCGGGTTTTGATAATAAGGATCCAATTCATGGATGTTGACATCCACCTCTTTCTCATTCCTTCTTTCTCCATATGCATTCTTCTTCTTCTCATCGTCATCTATTCCCCCATTTGGATCCACATCCGCAAAAATCAATGACATGACTGTTAACATGGCAAGCAAAGTCGCCTTAGGATGTAAATTGACCTGGTTTTGTAAGTTTAGGGTGCTAAATACCCGGTTTTATAGTTGAGGGTGTTAAGTGTACTTTTTGGAAAGTTCAGGGGTGTAAAATGGACTTATTCCTTTTTCAAAATTCAACATGAGAGTTACGAAAGTACTAGTCTTACAACTAAGCTGAAAGCCTACAAGTAAAAAGACAGAAAAGCCCCTTTTTTTCTTTTGTTAAGGCGTTTTATTCGAACTTGCACAATGGCAAATAAATGGGATTATATACGCCACAGAACCAAGAGTAAATATTCCAAATTGAAAGAAATTATAAACTTCAAATTAGAAAGAACAAAGAAGTATTTCTTTGTTGAATAATATCAGTTACAACTTACAAGAACAAACGTAAGAATTAGGTAGTGTCCGACTGGAGGAAAGAGACATCTGAATGGCATGATACAAGTGGTTGGCTTCATCCTGTATTGGAACATTGGCCCGTAGCTTAGTTTGGGGGTCCAAAAACGCTATATTGCAACCATGGTTATCACGGCACCCCGGCGAGGCGAGTCGCCTACGGGGCGCCCGGACGCCTAGGCGACTGTTAGGCGACCAAAAGTTCAGATTTGTAGCTCAATTATAGTTCAAATTTCCTATGTACAAAATCACAATTCAAGCTCAAATATAGGAGTGAGGAGTGATGTGTAGTACCTTGTATGTAGCATCCATAGCACCTTCTATATGATCCAAATCATTGCTGTCCAAACATTGATGTAGAGTCCGAAATAACTCAATCCATCCAGTAGCTTGCTTTGATTTTGTTCTGTAGTCTGTAGTCTGTACTACTACTCCCGGAGTACTCCCCCATTTGGCTGAGCTCAGTTCATCTCCAATCCCCGTCGCAGCTTCCTCATCTTCAATCGGCGTCACGGGCTCGCGGCTTCCTCGTCCTCCCTTTGCTCAGCCTCAGCGCATCCTCCCGACTCCCGAGCGCAACGGCCAGCGCATCCCGCCGACGCCGCACTGCATCCTCCAGTCCTGACCTCAGCGCCAAACCAAGAGCCGAACTGTGGCTCCGCGCCGAGGCGGAGCTTAGACTAGAGGAAGGGGAGACGGAGCACAGAGAAGAGGAAGGGGAGGCGGAGCTCAGAGCAAAGGAAGGGGAGGCGGAGGAGGGGGAGGTGGAGGATTACTGGTGGCGGTGGTGGAAGCGCCAGAGGCGGAGAAGTTGCTGCCGGCAGCTGGGCCGAACTAGGGTTCCACTCTAGGTGAGTCTTTGCCTCTTCGATCTGCTCTTTCCCCGATTTGGTCGTGATTGAGTCTTCGCCTCTTCGATCTGCTCTTTCCCCGATGCTATCGCCTAGACGCCTAGTCGGCGCCTAGGCGATGCCATGATAACCATGATTGCAGCTATAGCGGTGCTATCGCAAGCTATTTAGAATACTACTAAAAGTTAACCATTTGGATGTTTGTATGAGAAGGTCCCTAATTACCGCTACCCGTACCATGATTAACAAAGTTGTATGAGTTGATACGGCCAAAGAAGCCGAATCTAAACATCCAGGATTACAAGGGAATACTCCCATATATATTGTATACACTCAACCTGCATGGATTTCATCCCATTCCCCAACCAAATGCTTGAATGCATCCAAATCCTGCTCCGTGTCCCATACATGCATCTCAAGATCCCACCAACCAAACACTACCCAAGAGTACCAATCAGTATAAATTGAAGACCAGTCGGAGATGACAGGTTACATAAGCAAGTAAAAGGAAGAATAAGAAAGTATAACCTGTAATCAAATCTCGAGATGAAAGCCTCCCATGTGCGCAGGCAGTTAAGACAGTCTCAAGCACTAAAGGAACAGCTTCCAGAACATCCCATGCAGTAACAGGGGGGCCTTGGCAGACATCGTCCTGTACACCTACAGGTGAGCCACTCATACTGGAATTTGGTGTTGACTTGGAACTGACTGGTAGGATGCCACCTTTTGACATTTTACGGCAGAAAATTTTTAGTATCTTGTTTGCAACTTGGAGGATACTTTTCCTGTTGTAAGCACTAGAAAGAGTAGATGCTATGCAAGCCTGATTCTGGAAGTACCATGCCCTTAGCTTTGGAAATGAGTCAATATACACTGGTTTTTGAAACGATGGATCTAATTGAAGTATGCTGGTTCTACTAACATTTGATGGATTTTTCAAAGCAAAACGACTATTACGTAACAGCAGGAGAAAATCCAAATTGAGCTCTGAAGAAACAGAGACTCCAGATCGTGATAGAGCATTCTCAATAGGGGGTCTATGAAATTTCCACAGGCGAAGAAGGGACAGGAAAGCACATGAGAATACTGAGTACACAGAAGCCTCTCCAAAATTGCAACCCCCATGATCAGATGGAGGTAAGGATCCAAATATTTCACATAGAGGCATTAAAATGGCAGCTACTTCTGGAACCTGAAAAGCATAATGTTGTTACGACAATGTTAGTACAAAACCCACTTCCAATATACTACTTAAACCAACGTGTTATACTTCTTTAACACTTACAATATACTTAAATACTAATTCTAAGATACTCCAATGCGACATGGTTGAAAAATTTTCATTGGAGCCCTTTATTTTTGCTATATATCTTTTTTCATATGTAAACTGAGTATATACACAAATTGTGCTACAAAAAGTGAACTTCGATGAAATTTTTTATGGAACTCACTTTTGAGTATATTATAATCATTATTAGAGTATGCTCAAAAGGATAAAGAGGTATAATTATTTTGTTTAAGTGGGATGTGCACGGTATATATATATATATATGTATGTATGTATATATATATATATATATGATACAGTCCAGTACAGGGATATTTGCTCTATCAATGTGAACTATAATTACAATCCAACATGTCATCAGCTTGATGAGAACAATGTTTTTCTTACCAAGCCATACATTGACAGAATATGAACAGTGTCAATGGAAGAAATCCCAGATATGAGAGCATGCAGCATAGGCATGTGATGTATATGGCAGCCATCTGATCCAGAATCTAGAGGGAGCAGTGTCGACAGCAACTTAAGCACCATTTGGACAACATGTTCCTAAAGAGCAATAAGAGTCACAACATTTTGAAGAGACAGTAAAAGTATCACATAAGGTACAGCTCTTTTCAAACTGAAGTTGTAAAATTGGACAAGAACATTTTGTAAGTGGCACTCTTTATTGTTGCTGCTATAGTTCTTTCAAATCAAACCATACCTGAATGTTCCAGCCACAAAGAAGTGATGCCCCGCACAGAATCTTAGAAGCTGCCAACTTTTCCTCTTCTGACCCACTTACTGCAAAAGAGTGCAGTTTCTCCAACTCTGCTAAACTAAGATAATGAAATAGGAACAATACCATGAATCAAGCTGGTCAACAAATATATAAACCAAAAAGCACTTGCTGAATTGACTTTAAAGTAGTACA
Source organism: Otatea glauca (assembly GCA_036346275.1). Taxonomy (NCBI): domain Eukaryota; kingdom Viridiplantae; phylum Streptophyta; class Magnoliopsida; order Poales; family Poaceae; genus Otatea; species Otatea glauca. The sequence goes on from CM070719.1 coordinate 28,426,077, forward strand.
CGCCCATGGTTTATCACCTCGAAGCAGGTGTAACCATAAGTGCATCCTTAAGGCCCATAAGTGGAGACCCTTCCATGAAGGCTGACCAAGGGGATTCCTGGACAGGAGTGGAGTCTTCAACTGGAACAACGTAGCCAGGCCAGAAATAAACAGATGTATCAAGTAAATTCCTTGCTATACAGGCCTCCACGATAAGATGTAGCATGTTCCCCACTGCAATTGAAGCATAATTATGAAAGTAAATTCACTGTTTACTAGGAACTACATAAGCAAAAAAAATACTTGATGTTGAAATATCTGTCGCAGATAACCTGCTTTAATAGAGGAACTATCTTTGGAAGAATTGTGAATGTTCTCACTCCCAGCCTTCAAATTACGTACAGCAACTGCCGCTTTCCTAGCTGCACTATTTGCTGAATGCACAGTTGCTGGAGGAGGTAAAAGAAGACCAAAATATTGTCCTAGAACCTGAAGAGAAGACACTAATTCTTCTCTTCTAACAGAGACCATTCCCCCTTCGAGTTTGTCAGCCTCTTCCTTCAGAATGGGAGCAATAGACAAAGGGACAATCGCTAACAACATGCATAATCGAGAATCAAGATGAGGAAATGGCCCTTCCATATTGCCTGGATCCTGGTAAACAGATACAAAATTATATTAAAGCAAATATTCTTGCCTTTAGTTTTTGGGTAAAGGAAAATAATGTTAATTGAATTCATCTCAACTCGTTGTATAAGCCGCAAAGCTGAAATCCATAGAGCTTGAAAGGTCTCTTGCCAAGTTGCCCGATTAAGCACTTGGAGTGTCTTGGAGAGTTCTATGCCAACCAAAGATCTCAAATTTAGAGAAGGTTATACAATGGTCCTATCGATAATTGAAAATGCAAGAACAAGTTATCAACAATATGAAGTACATCTATTTAAGCACCTGTCAGAGTTTCGATTGATGATATGGCATGAATATGTCTTCCATCCATTGCATTCTCCATAAACATGTCAAAAGGAATCCAGCAAGAGCCCTTTCCAGCTCCAAAGATACTGCATGCAGCTGAACTGCAAGGCTGTGTACTAACAAGAACTCCCAATAGCCTACTCCTGTCTAATTGATATCTTGTGCTTATAACCTTTTGTATGTTCATAATCAAGTTATCTAGCAGATTATTTGCAGATACAACATTCTTTGATTTAAGGGCACCAATAAACTGAAGTCTCTGAAGCAGACTATTGAACTTTTCAGGTCTACCCTAGCACGTCCAAAAAGGAAAGGACATGTTCTATCAGTGTAAAAGGTAAACACATTAATAATTTAAAGAACGGTTGAGTATTCAGGGGAAATGTGTTCTGAACAATCTGAAACCCTGGAAACGAATGTTTTGCAGCAATATCAAAGTAAATCAGAAGATATTCATTAGAGCTGCTGAAAGGGAGAGAAATATAAAACCATATTGATTCAAACTATGAACTCATTTTGCATTATAAAACTTCACAAACATGATATCAGGTTTGCATTTGCACAACAAGCGACCGCAACACAATGGCAAGAAAACCAGTTTTTTTGAACGAAGAGAAGATTGGTATAACATGATGAGCAGATTGAATCAACTTTCCAAACAAACCATTTTTTACACACAATCAGCATCTAATATCATGATAACAGGTTCAAATTTCATCACTTTTTTTTAGAATCATTCAAATTTCATTACTTTCTTTTAGAATCATTCAAATTTCATCCCTAAGTTTGCTTAAGTGGCCAATGGTAAAAATTCCAACTATAACATAACTGTATTGAGACAGATCAATGAAATCTAATTTGCAAGTAGGGGGAGTATGCAGTTGAAGAGATATAAGCTTCTAATCATCAGAATTTGCAAGACAATAAAGAAAAAGAAACAAGGATGCTGCTGCATACATGTTAAGATAGACAAGCCGAAGAAAAACTTGGGCATTTTTGTTAGCAGTGATCTTCTCAACAACTTCCAAAGTCATAAGTGTGTTCTTTCTCCTTAAGTATTCACGGTGCTCATCTCTCCTGTCAAGTGAGTTACCCTTGCCATCTATATCCATATGTATTTTTACTCCAATAGCATACATATTGTCATGTTCATCACTACTGATACTTGGCAAGCCACAATCTTCAAAAATACAGTCAGTCAATATTTTGATAGTACTTAACACAAACAGAACAACAGTATGTCCAAAATCCATTTCCTGAAGCCCATAGCTATGTGAAAGCTGCATAGCATCATCAATAGATTTGGCTATCCTGAAATAGGAAGTGCAGAAAACAGTTAGTAGAACTTGAGAAAATTGTTTCTTTATCTAACAATTTTGATAACTAAAAAAAATAATTCAAAACAGCTTTTCTTATCTTGGAGTAGTTGTGTAACTAGAACAGCAGATAACACTGCCCAGATCACATGTAGGTAGCACGGTGCAGATAGTGGACTCCAGCTTGTTTTACGTACCACATAATATGTTGTATGAAAATTAACTGAGAGGTGCTTCCATGCTTTTCCTTTTGACAGTTACACAAATATTATGAATGAATGGTAGATGGTGATACTTGTGCAACTTTATTAGGAGGAAAAGCATTGAAGCACTGCTCAAACTAATTTGTTTTAAGTATGGACAAGGTTCTGAATAAAGGATACAAGATTCTAATCGTCTGAGCTCTAGTGTTCTGAATATCGGGTATTAGACAATACACGGAGTGATATCATAATTGCCAAACAGTCATTTTGAGTATTCATAAGATCCACTAAAAAAATTCAGAGTGTTCAACAATATAACATTTGCCATGAAAAATCACAAATGGGCCGGGGCCCACCTATCAGTGATACGATAAGTGGTATCTTGTGAAACTTGAACTTTTTGGCTGCAGTATTAATTCAAATTTCCATTTAAATTTTTATGCTACATTCAACTATTATAAACATAATAAAGAACATCATTATGGAGATTACACAATAGTTGTGTGTTTTTAGTTAGTTATTACATAGAATGCATTTAAGTTTCCTTGTGTACAAACTTAGACCGTAAAACATCAAGTGAAATTCTGGCCAATATATTACAGTCTAAGAAATGGAAACAATACATTGTATTGTTATGAATAGCACTTGTATTGAACATGAGGCCAATGAGCCAGTATATATACATGTACATAGGGTGTAGAAGGAAAACCTATATAAGACAATATCTATACAAGGCTAGCAATCTCTATACAAGACAACTAGCAATCTCTTATATAAGACAACTAGGATACTGTCTAACACCCCCCCTCAAACTCATGGTGGATCAACAACACTGAGTTTAGAGAGATATAAGCTGTGCTGAGCTTTAGTCTGTGTCTTCGTGAAGAAGTTTGCAACTAAAGCTCTGAAGGCACATACTAAAGAGCCACAACCTGATCATGTACCTGTGACCGCATGTAGAAGCATCAACACCAATATGCTTGGTGAGCTCTTATGGGATCTTGAGCAATGCTAATAGCACATGTACAGTTAGATAAAAGAGGAGTCAGTGTAGAAACAAAAACACCAAAATCCTTAAGTAGCCACCGTAGCCAAGTAACCTCTACTGTCAAAAGAGCTATAGCTCGCAACTCAGCCTCAGCACTCGAAACAGAAACTGCATTCTGCTTCTTAGTCTTCCAAGTAATGAGAAAACCAACAAGAAAAACACAATAAGCAGAAAGAGACCGACGATCAGAGTGATCACTAGCGCAGGTAGCATCGGAGTATATCTGGAGTTGGAAGGAGCTGGAGCAAGGAAGGAAAAGACGGCGAGAGATAGTTTCACAAAGATATCATAGAATACGAAGAACATGACTATAGTAGAGTTGAGTGGGAGCAGAAACGAACTACCTCAAGATATGAACTGGATATAAAATGTCAAGACGAGTGACACCAAGATAAACAAAACTCCCAACAAGATAGCGATAGCGAGTAGGATCCTCAAGAGGTTCACCATCAGTAGGTCGAAGGTGAACATTGAGCTTCATGGGAGTCTCAGCTGTGTGCTGATCAGTGAGAGAAGCACGATTTAGAAGATTCTGAATATACTTCTCTTGGGATAGAAAGAAACCCTCAAGTGTAGAAGAAAACTCAATCCCAAAGAAGTAGCGAAGAGGATCCAAATCAGATATGAGAAACTGCTCATTGAGACGTGCCTTCACAAAGGCAATATACTGAGAGTCATCTCAAGTAAGATCATGTCATCCACATATAGAAGAAGAGTCCGTCCATGAGCTGAAGTGTGAACAAAGAGCGCAGGATCATGAGCACTAGCAGAAAAGCCAGCAGCAGTGACCACAGAAGAAAAAAGCTCAAACCAGGCACGAGGGGCTTGCTTTAGCCCATAAAAAGAGCGATGAAGCCAACAAACCATACCCTCACAAGAACATAATACCCCGGTGGTGGCTGCATGAAGACCTCCTCATGTAGCTCACCATTAAGAAAGGCAACCATCAGAGCGAGTCTTAACCTTATAAACCCACTTGCATGTAATGAGACGGACACGTTGAGGAAGGGGCACAAGATCCCACGTGCCAGTGCGCTCAAGGGCAGCAAGCTCCTCTACCATTGCATGCTGCCATTCCTAATGAATAACAGCATCACGGTAAGAAGTCTGCTCGGCAAGAACTGCACCAGCAAAACCAAGGCTCTCAGGAGGCTGAATAGACTGACGATCGCGAAGAGCGTAGCGAGGAGGCACTGAAGAAGGTGACTCAGCAGGAGAAGATGGCACATCAAAAGAATCCTCAACTCGCAGACGACGAGTATAGTATAGAGGATAAGAAGGAACAATGTCAAAAGAAACGTTTAGAGGAGGCACCGGAGGGGAAGACTCCTGTGAAGAGGCCGACGAAGGAGATGCCAACTATGGAGAAGGAAAAGTGACAACTGGAGTACAGGAAAAGTAATGAAAGAAAGTGGCTCGACAATAGATGCTGAAGTGGAAGAAGGATGAGGGTAGAAGGGACGAGACTCATCAAAAATAACATCCCGAGAGATCCGCATTTGTCGGCCAATAGGATCCCAACAACGATATCCCTTATGCTCAGCACTATAGCCCAAAAAAAGCACTCAATAGACTGAGCGGTCAGCTTGGTGCGTTCACAAGGTGCAAGAAAAACATAGCACACACACCCAAAGAGGTGAAGACTAGAATAATCAGGAGGCATGCCACAAAGACGCTCCATTGGAATCCCACTTCCTAAATGAGATGGAACAATAGAGGCAAGTAAAAGAGCACGAGCTACTCAAGAAGATGACGATGCTTGCTCTCAGCCACACCATTCTGAGCATGAGCACTAGGACAGGAAAACTGAGAAAGAGTATCTTGCTCAGAAAGAAAAGTAAGAATGGCTCCTGACAGATACTCCATTGCCGAGTTAGCACGAAGAACTCAAATGGGAGAGTCAAACTGAGTACGAATCATAGTGGCAAAATTCTTAAAGATGGATAAAGCCGCGCTACAAGAAGACAAAAAATATATCAGGTTTGACGAGAGAAATCATCTATAAAAAGAATATAATATTTATGACCGCCTTTTGAAACAAAAGAAGCCGAACCCTAATCATCAGAATGAACAAGATCAAAAGGACGCAGACTCACTAGAAGGATAGAGGAGTTGTATCTTCTTACCAAGCGTACAACCCGCACAATCTAAAGAGGTATCACCAGACAATGATCCTAAAAGACCACGACGAACTAAAGAAGACAGACGTGAACCACAAAGATGACCCAAACAATGATGCCACTGAGCAAATGACCCGGTGGAAGATGCAGCGGAGGCAGAAGCAGTGGAAGAGACGAAGAGACTAGTATGGGCAGCGGAAGGAAGACAAAGCCAGTCAAGCTTCCAAAGGCGCTGAGAGTCACGGCGGCGAGGGCCAGTACCAACCAGAACCCCCGTGCGGTGATCCTGAAGACAACAAGAGTCAAAATCGAGGATAACACGATAGTCATGATCAGTGAGCTGGCCAGCGGACATGAGCTGCATGGTCAGTTTAGGAACATGAAAAACAGCGGAACATGAAAAGAGAAAGACAAAAGAGTGCCTCGTCCTGTAACAGAAAGAAAGTACCATCTGTAGTCTCCACAGTGATAGGAGTAGCAAGAGGACTAATGGAATGGAGACTCGTGGGATCAGATGTCATATGAAAAGAAGCTCCAAATTCAAGAATCCATGGTGTGATACTTCATAAGGAAGGTGGTCTCTCACTGGAAGACTGAAAACCAGAACCTGTCGGTGTAGAGGCAATTATATGACGTAGTAGTGTAAGAATATCTTGAGTGGAGTTAGAACTAGCAGATGTTCGCTGAGGAGAGGCGTCCAAGAGTCCAGTGCCCTTAGAAGGGCGTCCACCTCGACGAGCAAGATCCTTCTTCTTCCGGTAACAGAACTGCTCCATATGTCCATTCTTGTCGCAGTAGGTGCAGTGAAGCTCTCCAGTAGCCGCCACTGGAGTATGCGCCACTGATGGAGTAGTACAAGGCACCACCAAGACTGAGGGAGACACCAGTAGACCCGCACCACGAAGGCTAGTTTACTCAGTACGAATAGCTGCAAGGGCCTCCAATAGGGTCAAACGAGGGTGACGGGCAAGCAACTGAGCACGAATCTGCTCAAATTCAGCTCGAAGACGTGTCAAGAAGTCGTAGATGCAGCGAAGCTCTAGATGAAAGGCACTGACAAGTGCGGCACACCTCCGGTCTAAGAGAATCAAGCTGACGCCTCACCGAGGACAACTGCGCATAGAACTCATCCACGGTAGAATCACCTTGCTGCAGCGACTGCTCCTGTCGCACAATAGCAAGGTACAAAGAATCGCCAGCAGGCTTATAGCGGTTGCGAAGATGCGCCCACATCAGCTGTGTCGAAGATAAAGCAATCACGTCTCCAGTGAGATGCACCTCCATGCTAGCAATCAAAATAGCGGAGGTATGAGCATCCTCATCAATCCACATCTTGTATGCAGCAAACTGAGTCTTTAAAGACTTAACAGCATCATCATGATCATCAGACACCTTCTGTCGAGTAGCATCATCATCCTTCTTGAGAATAATAGGCGTAGCTGGGGGAGCAGGACGAGCAGGACAAGATAGTTCGCTAGTGAGAAACTCCCAAAGACGCTGACCTCGTATGTGAAGGCGCATATGTAGAACTCAGTCTCTATAATTGAGACCATCAAATATGACCGGGAAGCGAGGAACAAAGACTGCCTGAGGAAGAGCCTGAAGACGATGACATGTTTTTTCTTTTTTCTTTTCCTTTTTTTACCTAAAGCCTGAACCAAAAACCTGTTAAAAGGAACGAACCGATCGGAATGAAATCCGATCAGTAAGGCAGGCTCCGGGCGTGAGCGGCTGGCGGTTGTTAGCCGGTGAGGGCAACCCGAGGGCGTCGGCGCGAAAGCCGCACGGAGTCCAAAGACAACGCCGGAGGGCGTGGGCGACGTTGATGCGGGAGCCGAAGAGGCGGCCGACCGTTGGCGGCTGGAGGCAGAGCGGCACGTCTGCCGAGCCGGAAGGCGTCGCGGGCCCGCGATGGCGGCTGCGTGTGGCCGAGGCCGCGGGTCGGCCGAGCGGCGGCGGCTCAAGGCGACCGCGACGGAAGGGCGCAGCGAGTCCGGTCAACGCGGAGACGAGGCCGGGTGGCCGAGGCGAGAACGGCAATCGAGGCGCGCGCCTCGGCCGGAGCGACTGGTCCCGGAGGCGGCATCCACCGGGAGGAGGTAGCGCCGACGGGGGGTGGTACGGTGGAAGCCGGGCCGGCATCGGTGGATGACGACAGCGTGCGATGAAGGCGGTGGATGTCGGCAGCCTCTCCTACCGTGACGAGCACGAAGTTGAGGATGAGGTGAACGTCGAAAGTAGGGCAACCAAAGGTGACGAGAAAAGACGCCGAAAAAAAAGGCGCAAGTGCAAACGCCGGTAAGTCCAAACCCTATAACCTATAGTTTTGATAGCATGTTATGAATAGCACTTGTATTGAACATGAGGCCAATGAGCCGGTATATATATGTGTACATGATGGTATAGAAGGAAAACATATATAAGGCAATATCTATACAAAGCTATCAATCTCTATACAAGGCAACTAGCAATCTCTTATATAAGGTAACTAAGATACTGTCTAACATGGATCAGTGTAGCTTAAACAATACTGATATATTTACTGATACAACCAATACTTAGTGTAACGCCCCAGGTCCAAACAGTCTAAAGTCTATCCCCATCCTGTATAAACCACGCACACGAAACAAAGCATTGAAGGTAATGTGTGTATTCCTTTCTGAATCATTGCACAAAAAGAAATAACATGTATTTATAGTGCACACTGAAAACATAAGCAACTGCAAAGGACTGAGTTGTAAGCACTGTGGATGATGTGCTGGTCCACCACAATGATCTAATTGTTCTACAATTACAAACGAAATTATGTTAGCCAGTAACGACAACAATGGTTTAAGAGAACTTTTTTTATTAAATAATACTTTTTTGAAGAAAAAAATTATTAATAATCCCTCGCCAACTTTATTTCCAATTATGACCCTTTTCGCAATGCCACCACTCGAAGCGTCACAAGACAACACTGCCATGCCAGTCACCATGGCTTGGCAAAATCCTACCACTCCACCACCATTGGCGTGGTAGTGTTGTTAGGCAAGAAGTCCATTAAGCTACAGGGGGCAGAGCTTGAGCCAATGTTTAGAGGGGCCATTAGCAAGTGATAGATCAACTTTGCAAGCAAGGGATGACCATTTGAAGGCTAGTCCCGATTACACAAATGCCGCCGGGGGGGGTGATCATGGTCCACGTTAGCCTTCATGAAGCTCCGCCTCTGTTTAGCTAGACTTACCCCATGGCATGGCAGTGGTACCAAATGTCATGGATCACAGAAAGGATTTTTGTGCAACTTCAATCGCTACTTTTCTGCTTTTTTATTCAACTTAAATAGCAAGGAAACAACAACTAGTTCACCCACTAAGTACTAGAAACTGCTCTAAGTAAAAGCAAATAAAAAACTGCCCCACTAAGTACTAGAAACTGCCCTAAGTAAAAACAGCAAACAAATGAATGATGCCTTGATTATGTAACAATCTCCCCCTAATACTAGCATCGTTCATCTAAGCTTGGTGACGCCGATCCGCCCGCGAAGTTCCTGGAACTTAACCCTTCCGAGCGGCTTCGTCAAAATGTCCGCAAGTTGCTCCTGAGTACTCGCGAACTACAAGCCAATTGCCCCGCTGTCAACACACTCACGGATGTAGTAGAATTTGGTGTCCATATGCTTACTCCGATCGTGTAGAACGGGGTTCTCGCTGAGAGCGATTGCGGACATGTTGTCCATCTTCAATTTCGGTGGAGACGACTCGACGCCGATCACATCGCTGAGTAGCCGTCTAAGCCAAACACCTTGGCAAGCCGCCGCTGCACCTGCAATATACTCTGCCTTGCACGATGACAAGGCGACTACCCGCTGCTTCTGTGACTGCCAAGTCACCGGGTTACCGCCGAGGAAGAAGATGATGCCGGATGTGCTCTTCCGGTCATCTACGTCTCCTGCCATGTCGCTGTCGCTGTAGCCCACAAGATCGAGCTCGGTATCGCCTCGTGTGTACACCAAGCCGTAGTCGATCGTGCCTGCGACATACCGGAGCAAGTGCTTTATTGCCGCCATGTGCTCCTGCTTCGGGTCCTCCTTGAATTGGCTCAAGTATCCCACGGCGAACGCGAGATCAGGCCGAGTGTGCATTAAGTACCGTAGGCTGCCGATGAGACTGCGATACTCCGTCGCGTCAATCGGCCGGGCGATGAAGATCGCTGGGCGGTTTTGAGGCGAGTCTCCATCGGTGTCGCACACGGATTGCACCGCCCATGCCTCCTTTCTCGAGCAACTTCTTGGCGAGGTAGCTTGACGATTCGATCCGCGCCTCCTGTTTTACCTCGATCCGAGATAATAAAGAGGGTTCCCGGATCACTCATCGGAACATCTTCATCATCTCGCCTTGAATGAGTCGATTTATTGGCAAGCTCCCCGCAATAATGAGATCGTCGGCGTAGATGCCCACAACAAGGCGAGATCGCTCGATGCCGCGCATGTATAGCCCATGCTCACACACGCTCCTGGCGAACCCGAGCGTGTGCAGGCTCGCGTCCAGTTTGGCGTTCCATGCCCGTGGAGCCTATCGCAACCCGTATAGGGCCTTGTGCAGCTTCAACACCTTGCTCTTGTGTCCGGCGGCGACAAACCCAGGCGGTTGTGCGGCGAGACCTCCTCTCGCCACCACCATTAAGAAATGCGGACTTAACGCCCATGTGGTGCACGAGCCACCACGAATCGCGCCACGGCTAGCACCAAGCGCACCGACTCCATCCTTGCAACAGGCGAACACCTCCTCGTAATCGATCCTGGGCGCAAGACGTACCCTTTGCGACGAGCGCGCTTGTGCTTCACCACTCGCCGTGTTCATTGCATTTGAGCTTGAACACCCATTTCGCCGATGGCGCACGCCCAGAGACAAGCTTACCAACGACCACGTCTCGTTTCGCTCAATGGACGCCATCTCCTCCAACATCGCCTTGCGCCATTCACCACTCTTCTTTGCATCCTCCACGGATGCAGGTTCATTGCCGATCGCCACCATGAGCTCTTCGGCAAGCCCACGGTTGGCATACCCCAGAGGCGTCGCCGCACCAATGACTTTGTCCAGAGTGCGAAATCGAAGTGGCGCATCATCATGATCATTATCCAGATCAAGTTTCCCACTTGGTGGCGACACGAACTCAACCGCAGGTGATGTTAGCGGTGTGCGGGGCTCAGACCCGCACGTAGGCATCGCCGCGCTGGCCGGAGTCACTGCCGGTGTAGACGTTGCCGGTGTGTCGGTGTCACTCCGTTCCGCAGGCACCAAGTTGTATTCAACGCTGAATGGTTCAGCATCATCACTTGGCCCAGCTCCTTTGTCCTCCCCCCAATCCCAACTACGCTCTTCCTCAAACACCGCGTCATGTGAAACGTGGACACGGCGCGAGAGCGGGTTGTAGAACCGGTACGCCTTGGTCCCTGGTTCGTAGCCCACAAACACCATGGGCGTACTCGCCGTCGAGCTTGGAGAGGTGCTTGCCGCCGCTTCACATGTGCAACACAACCAAATGTGCAAAAGAAATGCACTGGTGGTCGGGAGCCATGCCATACCTCGTCACGGTGTCTTCCCATCAACACTTTGGGTGGAGCGCGATTCAACACGAACACCGCCGTGGTCATCGCCTCCCCAAACCTACCGCATAGCCATCGCCTTCATCATGCTTCTCGCCATGCCCATCACAATCGGTTGCGCCGTTCCACCACGCCGTTCTGTTGTGGCGTGTACGCCGCGGTGAAGTGCCTGTTGATGCCTCGCTTCGCCGCAGAGTCGATGAACGCATGCGCCGTGAACTCGTCACCGCGGTCGGTGTGCAGCGTTCCCACCTTTCTCCCTGCTTCTGCTTCGACTCCCGCCTGGAACCGAACGAACGCCGACGATGCCTGATCTTTCGAGCCCAACAGATGAGCCACATGTAGCGGCTCGGTCGCCGACGAGAGGAGGAAATACGGTTGCCACTTGGTGTTGCCGGCGTTAGGGGCCCGCAGATGTCACCGTGGACGAGCTCAAGTCGTTGCGTGGCGTGCCGCTTGCTTGAAACGCAAGACTTGGCCGCTTCCAATGGCGGTACCGCCGAACTGGTCAACGTGGTCGATCCGCGGCAGTCCTCGCACCATCTCCTTCTGTGCCAGTTCACGGAGGCCGCGAAAATTAAGGTGGCCAAACCGCGCGTGCCACCGCCACGCCGTGCTGGTTCCCTTTGCCGCCAGGCACACTGGCTGGGCGATATCCACCTTGAGCACGTAGAGGCGATTGGGCGATCGGTGCACCTTCGCCAGTAGTCAATGTCGTTCATCCCGAATTCGGAGCACACCACCACCGATCTGGATGTTGAAGCCGTCCTCGTCGAGCTGTCCCAAGCTGACAATGTTCGTAGTGAGGCGCGGGATGTGGTACACCCCTGTGAGAGCTTGGTGCTCTCCGTTCTTGCACGTGAAGAGCACGGTACCGCACCCTTCGATGCTGACCACTGACCCGTCGCCAAACTTGACAGAGCCGCGCATGCCGGTATCGAGCTCAGAGAAAGCAGACTTGGTGGTTGGTGGCGCCCGTGTCGAGGACCCACCTAGTGCAGTCGCCATCGCCCTTCTCCCCCAGCTAGATGAAGAGACGATCCTCCTCGAGCTCCACCGATTCCTTCGTTGCAGTGGCCATCAATAAAGTAGGCTCCTGATCCTCTTCCGCTTGGGCCACGTGCGCCTGCTCGTCGCGCTTCTTCTTGCGACACTCACGGGCCCAATGGCCCATTTTGCCGCAATATCGGCACTGGTCTCTAGCGACCGTGCCATTCTCACCGTTGCTGCCAGCCTTGGACGTCTTGAAGTTGCCACGTCCTCCACCGTCCTTGCCGCGGCCGCGCCCACGACTCCTTCGTTGGCCCGAGCCTTTTACCGATGACTCCTCGCCGGAGAGCTGCAGCCGTGAGATGATGCGTGCTAACAGCTCGTCCTCAGTGAGATTGAGCCGGGCGATTGAGCCGCGACCGAACCGCCGCCTCCGCCCGATTCATAGCGCCTCCGCCGCCTTGAGACGCCGATGAGCTCCTCAACGGAGAGCCCGTCAACGCCCATCAACGCCTCAATTGCCATGGCGTCTGCGCATACCTTGGCGATCGCCGCAAAAATTGCGCACAATTTTTCTTCGTTGCGATCGTCTCAAGCACCGCAAGTCGACTCGCGATCCGGTGATGCGACGCCGAACTCGCCCACCGCCTCACCGTCGCGAACTTGAGCGCGTCAATTCTCGACGGAGCGTGCTCGCCGCCTTGCGAACTCGCCGACGCCGATGTTCATCATCTTAATCGCATCCCATGCGCCTTAGCCGTCTCCTTGCTCGCGATGGTGCCCACCATCTCCGTCAGACGGCTTCGCGATGGCCTCGAGCCATCCGATCCTCGACGAGTCGTCGATGCCGCCGCCATCGCCACCCACGTGCCTCGTGCTCGTAGCATGACGCGCATGAGCGCCGCCAATCGGAGTAGTTGGTTTCGTCAACGTCGGCACGCACCCGCGCGCCAATTTCCCTCAACGCTGCCGCACAACGACCTCGCGCCACCGCATCGCGGTGCCGCGATCGGCGGAGGTGGTGATGGCGAAGCGACTGGTGCCTCCTCGGAGGAGTCCTAGAACCACGGGCCAAAGGAGCCGACATGGCTCTGATACCAAATGTCGTGAATCACACGTGAATCACAGAAAGGAAACAACAACTACTACTCACCCACTAAGTACTAGAAACTGCTCTAAGTAAAAGCAAATAAGAAACTGCCCCACTAAGTACTAGAAACTACCCCACTAAGTACTTTGTCACACGTGAATCATAGAAAGGATTTTTGTGCAGCTTCAATCGCTACTTTTCTGCTTTTTTATTCAACTTAAATAGCAAGGAAACAAAAACTAGTAACTCACCCACTAAGTACTAGAAATTGCTCTAAGTAAAAGCAAATAAGAAACTGCCCCACTAAGTACTAGAAACTGCCCCACTAAGTACTATAAACTGCCCTAAGTAAAAATAGCAAACAAATGAATGATGCCTTGATTATGTAACAGTCTTACCATGCCAACAGTGGTGGTATGGCCAAAAGGGTCAAATTTGGAAATAAAGTTAGCAAGGGATTAGTAATGAAAATAAATTCATTAATGGGTTAAACAATAAAAAATGTTCGGTTTGAGATGTCTAGAACAAGTCAATCCATATGCATCATCTTTCCCAAATATCCAAACAACCTAGGAAAAGCCCACAATGTGGACAGGAACACTAAAGTTGAGAAAAGCATGGGCTGCAGTCGTCCAATTAGGCTTGGAGAAAATGCAAAAGTCGTTCACGGTATCCTGTCCTAGGAGTTCTTCCTTGAATACAGTCCAATCAGACACTTGGACCATGGGATCACACTTTGGAAGTCTTCCAACCACAGTACACGCAATGGAAAGCAATGCCCTCTTCCTTTCAAGACTAAGACCAGGAATTCAGCACCGTTTTCACCCTACCAAATTTCTCCCTCAAACGCACATCCACTGGCAGATACAGTGCAAGCAATCCCTCGCAGCCGCCAGCCCCACCCCGCCAGAAACATAGCATCAACATTAACAACAGGGGCACGGCACAGATTCAAACAGAATCCCGCAGGCACCTTGACCAATTCTAAAGTTTTTAACACGCGTGCATTTGAGGGGCCTATCCATTTCATGAATCCAGAGCACACCAAACCAAACAAATGCGAAGCAAGCATGTGTATCACAGTCTCATGGATGGAGGAGCAAGTGGTGCTTACATGGCCTTCATCTCCGCGCGCTCCGTGTAGACCGGCACGACCGCGTACCGCCCGAGCAGCTCGAGGTAGAGCCTGTACGCCTCCGGCTGCGCCCGCCGATTTGGCACCACCCTACAGCAGAGTAACAATCCACAAAACAGCATAAGGCTCTCAAAATCACAACCCGAACTCGAACAGAGAGAAAGAGAGAGAGACAACAAAAGGCAAACGAAGCTCGAATTGGTCGTCAGGACCTTGGGGTGAGGAGGGCGAGAGTGTGGAGCGGGGAGACGACGCGGGAAGCCATGGCCTGGTCTAGCAGCTTCCACATCGCACCCGTGTTGTGCGCGAAGCACAGGTTCGCCACCAGCGCCGCGGCGAGGCCGCCTCTGCCCCCGCCGCAGTTGGCCTCTGAGGCGGAGGCCTCGCGGGCGCAACGCGCGGCCTCGGCGGCCTGGAGGAGCGGGGGTTCGCCACGCGCCGCGGAGGCCTTGACCGCCGCAATCACCCGCAGCTCGAGCTTGCTAGCGGCGGCCGCCATCCGGCGGCGGCGCCTGGGGGTGGTGGGGTTTTGGGGAGCTTCACGTCGGGGAGGTTTTGGGAATCGGGACGGAGGGAGGAGCGTGTACCGTTGGGGGAGGTGGTGTTGGCGCTTTAATACGCGTCAGTAAAGTCAGAGTACGGAGCATTAGAACCAGTTTCATATATATACTAAGATTATCATGCTTAACCGCATATATAATTTTTTCAAACTTGCTATTTTCAAAATTAAAGCCACACTTTAGCTAAAAAATAAATTTTACCATAGTTTTTTTGAGTCAATGATGGGTGGGATCTAGATGGCAAGAAAGAATCTTGCTATAGGTATGGTTATGAACTAAATGGAGGTCTAACTCAGTCAAATTTGCCTAACTTGAGGTGTATCAAAATGTGACAAAATTTGGTTATGAACCAAATAGGCCGGTAGTTTTATTTATGCTCCTTTCGTCGGCTGAATATGGTACTGGTACCGCAAGCTATACCGATTTAGCCTTTGAAACATACATTTCGACATCACTTCATATCGGAGTATCATTTCATGTTTAATATAAGAGAGGTGCTTTTATGCTTTTTCTTTTGACAGTTGCACAAATATTAAAACATAAATGAATGATAGATGGTGATTACTTACCCCTTCGCTTGCTTTAAGATTTGTACAACTTATATTGGGAGGGAAATTAATATAATAATTTATATTTATAAGTATTTATATGTTTAATTATATGTAAACCAAATTTCACTTTTAATATTACTACAAATACATAGTAATAATATCAAATATAACACTATATTATCAGTTTCACCGATATGATTGGTATTGACGGATATCAAAGTCAATATAACCGGTATTGATCGGTATTAAAGCCGATATGACCGTCATTAATCGGTATCGAGGCCGGTATGGTATATATAACTATTTTATACCAATTTAGAGTAGAAATAGTGCATACCGACCATATCAGGCAATGCTGGTATGGCATAGATAGCTATGGACCTATGGTCAGTGTTCTCTTTTTATTATGGTTTGGTCCTTCCTGATTCAACCTATTCTTAAACAAGTTTTTTATTTTATTTTTATCGAAACTTATTATGAGCTATGTTTTTCAAGGGTAGACACTCCCTCAACATACACCCTACCCACACACTCACATGCATACACATGCTTGTGCGCCTAATACACACACATACATATACTTCCGTATATAAACTTGGGAGAGTTCCCCGTCGCTCGTGTTGTCCACGTCGCCGTCCGGCCTTCGTGGCCGCGCACCTGGCCGCCGCGTCGCTCTCGTGAGAAGTACAACGCTCGCCCGTGCGTACGGCTAGTTCGTCGCTCACCCGCGTGGCTCGCCGGCTTGTGAAGCTCATATAACCTATCTTCGTTCTTTGGCAAAAACGTTTATGCGGCGCAGCGGTAGGACCCCTGCCTCGCATGCGTGAGGTCTCAACTTCGATTCCCGGCAAACCGATGTTTCCCTCATTTTTTTGCTACCATCTCTCATTTCGCCGCTCCTCTCCATGCACTCGCCCTTCGCCCCTTCCCTCCCATCCCCCTCCCAGATCTGGCGGCAAGGATTTCGGCCAAATCGAGCTTCTCCCTCCCTCCCGCTTGCCTTCACACGACCGTGCCTCCACCCTCCTCCCCACACGGTCGGTTCCTCACGGCTCCTCTGTACGCGCAAGTGTCGCTCCGCCAGCCAGAGAGCTGCAGCGCTTTTTTTTGCCGCGGTCGCCCACGTGCTGCTCGCTCCCTGTCCGTCATACCACTTCGGTGCCGGAGGTGTCCTGCAGCGTCCGTCGGGTGTTTCCCCTGCGGGGCTTCGAGCTCCGGATCGCCGGATTCGGCTGCAGGTCCAACAGCTCTCCTGCGAGATCCGCTTGGATCAGGATGGTTCTGAGGCTAGGAGGGCGCATAGTCTTGTTCTTTGCCTGTTCCCGAGCCATTTGGGGAGCTCTTGGGTGGTGAAATCCCGCTCGATTGGCCCCATTCGGGGTGCATCCAGTGGTGCTGGTTGAGAGAAGCTACTGTATTGCTCCTGTTTTAGGCGGTCTATGCAATTCCTGTCTAGTGCTATGTTAATCGTTGATTTATGCCTGCTAAAGTTGTTGATTCTTCCCGTCCTTCGCTGGCCTTAGCAAGATGATTACCGGTGGAACCAGATGAATTTTTACGACTTATCATGCCTCTGGTATGCACTAATTACTAATGTTCCTTATTTCTATTCTTGATATTACAGATAAAATCGAGAGACTGAAAGACTTAAGACTCAATTTATGTGGATGCCTTGATAAAAGCATGGCCATGTCTTAATTAATTTATCTTTTTATTTAAAGTTCGTACCTTGCTATCAAATGGCTTCAAGCAATATCATGACCTTTCTGTTCTTGTTTGCATGCGTTTGCGTCGCTACCCCTCGTTTTAATAGATTTAGATAATTTAAGTGCCCAAAGATATGCTTGATCAGTGCTTTATCCAATGGAGAAAATGAACTGAGCACGAGCCGACTCTGTCATGTAGAACATGAATTTTCAGGGTTTGCACAGCATTTTATAGTTCTGCCCTTTAGGAAGCCATATTTATTTACCAATGTGACGATTCTCTTTTGGCATGCTGATGAGTCTCCTTCTCCAATTACCGATCCTTGGAGCTCTATTTGCTGAGTTAATCTATTAGATTTTGAAATCAATTCTTCATGCTTTTACTAATAAAGTCAGTTTTTCCCCTTTTATGTATTCTCTACTTGACTTCAGTTTTGACTGCTGCCAGCCTATCACTAGAAAATATTAAAGAACTTCATCTGAGTTCACATGATTTAGATGAAATGAGTTGCAAAGATGTTCTTGAAGGGATCAATTGAGATAACTAGGATGGATACTCGATAGGTATTTCTTAAGCAAAGTTTTAGGTAAGTTATAATATCAATTTTCTTAGATGAAATCTAACTCTGCTACTTTTTCCTTGACCACATATTAGTTGCAAACCTTCTCGGTTACAGTCGGTAAGTAAGATGGCAAAGATTAGCTATTTGATTGAATATGATATAAATCTCCAATTATTTCTTTTTGGGAGACATATGAATAACACATGAGAACATTTTGAGACTTAACTTCCATATACAAAATGCATGTAGCTTACTGCCACCAACATGCATTTTCAGTATCGATGTGATGCAGTAACTCATCAGCTGTTGTGAATAATTTATTTAGCTATTAGCTGAGTTCTTGTTCTATAGTAACTTATCCTTTGTTAATTATATTAAGTGGCAGATATGAATGATAACATGTAGGAATAAAGGCATGCTTTATCATGGTTCTTCGTGCTCAGGCTCTGAACTTATAGGAATTCACTCAAATCAATGTAAACATCAGTAAACGCAAGATTGCCCCACTTTTGACACTGCTCAACAACAATCATGTATTTAAGCTTCTCGCATGTGACACACCTTCTTTTATGAACAGATAGAGATCTCAGTTTGCAATGGCAAATCAAATGAGCTTATTTTCAGAGCATATTATGGTGGATGTTTAGATGCAGTAGTGACTAACAAGAGAAGAATTAGGGAAGCTTCGTAGCAATTGGAGTTTTCTGAAGGTAAATCAAATCTTCTTGTCTAGAGTTTTTTAAAGGTAAGAATTACACTAATCAAATCATTATAAATCAATTGCTTTGTACCTTTGAAAAGTAGAGATGTTACTAAATTTGTCATTTTCGTAACATATTTTTACTTTCTTTCATTTGTGTTATAACTGACTTGTACCAACTTGTCATGTGTTATTGTAGGATTCATGAGGATAGTTACTGTGTAAGAGGGAAAAATAATTGGAGCTCGGCTTGCGCAGTCACTTCGACAGTTACTGCTGTATTGTGGCTGTTTCAGGCTGTCTAGGTGCAGAGGAGCTTGGTGCTGGTTAATCTACGCTTCTTTTTGGGTGTCAGCTTGCCCATCTTTGATCCATTTGGTGTTGTTTCCTGCTCGATTCCGGTTGGATTTGGAGAGGAAAGGCCAGGTTTGCTACCTTCTCTTGCTTAATTCCATTTGATTTGAGTCGCAACCTGTGGTAGATTTCCACTTTGTATGGTAAAAATCAAAGTATTTGGTATGCTCTGGGGATGCTTGTTCTCGATAAAACCAGCGGGAGGCGCTCCATGGACCATTGCCCTCGCGTGGCGTGGCGCCGCGCGTCCGCACCTAGTAACCATTGTTGGTCGGAGACTATAGGGCCTCTGAAGCAAGGTACATGGTATCTTACTCAACGCACACACATCTATGTATCTACTTTACTTTGGTGAGGACGTGTATCGATCGTGTGTCGAACTTCATGGGTAGATAGGGCACTGAGCAGCAACTCTAGCTAATTGAGCTAGAAATTTTTGCTTTTTAGTCCCTATGAATTTTTTTTTTCAAATATAGTGTCCTCTAAAATCCTTTGCAGATTTGACCCCATGAGTCACCTCCCACACTCAATTAAATCAATAATTAATCACTAATTTAATCGTACTACTTAATTAATCACTTAATTAAATTGCTAATTAATTAGTTTTTATTTAAATCACTTAATTAACTAGTCAGCTGTAGTATCGAGCCGATCCTTCTGAGCCATCGATCCTTGGTAGGTGGTTGTTGAGCCAGGAGTGCTTCTTGATAAGCTCCCCTTGCTTCCTGCCTGAGCTCCCCTGGAGCGAGCAAGTGACTCGTGTTTGCTACTGCGTCTTCCGAGCTTATAATGGGCTAGTTTCGTAAATTCAAATGAAAAAACTAAATTTATCATAAACAAATTTTAATTGGGCGAAAAAGTGACGTCTTCGCTAAGCCGTTCAGCCCTCTGAGCGAGGTTATCAAAAGGTGTGACGAGCCGGAACTGAAGCATAGACTAAATAGGTGGGGTTACATACAAAAGAGAGAAGAGAGTTGCCATTCGCAGATTCTAATGTTAGAATGAACCGTCCATTTTGTCTTACTTTAGCTTAAAACAAGTTTAAGGACAAAGCTGGAACAGGGTTATGCTGGTTCTACCATTGTCCCTTATGGTTCACTTCATTTACCAGACTATCTTCAGCTCCATTAACCTTCAAATTAGACGGTTACTGCCAATAGGCGATGTCACCACTGCTCAACTGATGAGTCAGTGAATATAGGTTTGATGTTGGATTAACTCAATGCAAGAATAATTCTTGAGCAAATTGGATCAGGTGACCAAGAAAGATATATTATTACGGAAACCGGATTCGTGGCGCGTACGTGTTTATAAAAGCAAAGAAAAAAAAGTAAGCACCCGGCATGTACATAATATTTCTCTCGCACTATTAGCTTCCTATGGCATCAACGCCTACATTTATCCCTTATGGTTGACCACATTTAGCACTTCTATATCTATTTTTAGAGGTGGGCATCGGTGGGGTTTTTTTCGAACTGGCACGTGACACGGTGGGTATGATCCAACCCAACCCAAGACTCGGTCCACGTTTGAATGGATCATGCAAGAATGACACAGTTGCCCGAGTCATGTCGGGCCTGCCAACCAGGCAAAGCGGGCAGTACAGCACGGCATGGCACGCTCAAATGGGCTGTGCTCGGGGCAACACGCTACGCCACGGTGGCGATTGTGCCACGGCACGGCCCCGTAGCTAGTGGCGGGGCACATGTCAAGATTCGAATATGCAAATTTGTATCCTATGTGCATATCGTATTAGTCTAGGATCACGCTAGTGCATACAGTGGCAACATAGATAAAATATCACAATCATACACAGTAAAAATATAATAAAAGGTTGTATTTATTGATTTAAACACAGTCGATTGACCTTACGGTAGACTTTATATTATTAGGCAACAAAGGGCTTAATCTCTAATAAATAAACAGCAGTGAAACAAAAACTCCATAGATAATCCATCAATATACCATAGGGAATTGACAATATTCGCCCTCCTATGTTACTCGCCTTCCCCTAATACTCCTTCTCCAAAGCAAGTATAGACTCTTCTTTAACTGATGATTTTATTGTGGCAAAGGTAAGTAAATAAAGCACTCAATAAGTTGTGCACAATTGCAAGTCTAATATAACTATGTGCAAGGCTTATTCCAAATGAATGGCTAATATAGTTATTTTGCACACTACTATAGAAAGACTTATTACAGACAGTTCGAAACCATCATCACAGACGGTTTTCTAAACCATCTGTGACCATGTGTCAGTGATATAACAACATATCATAGATGGTTTCCAAATTGTCTGTGATATCAATATCAGAGACGATTTTTAACTAGAACCGTTTGTGATACTATAATATCACAGACAGTTTCTAAATATAACCGTCTGTGATCCTCTTTTTCCCCACACTCCAGCAGAACTTCCATCATTAGTATCTATTGTTCGAAATTTTCTTTTGCTTAGATATTTCTACAACAATATTTATAAGGCACAACCAGTTATAGATTTAGTAATTGAATAACTAAACATCTTAGATGCATCGAGGCAACAGCTTGTCTGATCAGTATCGTCTTAAAATATGAAGTTTTGTAGAACTTTCGTCTCTTTCTTATTATAATATTGATGGATTCTAAGGTAAAATCTATTTTATTCCACAGTTCGTCATGAACGCTGTCATGCTCTGATTTATCGCTTTCACTTCATCCTCGAACGAGAATATCATAGGGAGCATGTTTCTTAAATTATAGAGTTTATTAAGTCATCGTATGGAGTCTATACGATAATTTAATCAACTCCATACGATGACTTAATGAACTCTATAATTCAAGAAGCATGGCTGCGTATGGTATTCTCATTCAGGGATGAGGATAAAGCGATAACGATAAATCAGCGCATGACACCTTTCAGGTTGAACTGTGGAATGAAATGGATTTTACCTTAAAATCCATCAATATTATAATAATAAAGGAGATGAAAGTGGTACAAAACTTCATATTTTAAGACGATTCTGATCAGGCAAGCTGTTGCCTTGATGCATCTAGGATGTTTAGTTATTCAACTACTAAATCTATAACTGGTTGTGCCTTATAAATGTCGTTGTAGAAATATCTAAGCAGAAGAAAATTTCGAACAACAAATACTAATGATGGAAGTTCTATTGGGGGTGTAGGGAAAAAAGAGGATCATAGACGGTAGCACGCTGGAGAATTGGATTAGGTAAGAAAGATAGAAAAGAGGATCATCAATAGTGCAAGCACTGTTTTATTGATAAGAGGTGAAACCGACTCATCATTCAGGATTCAGGTAATAATTTCAAGCCTTAAATGATCATTAATTCTTGATGTGAAATTTTTGATAATTTTTCTTAGTGATCCTTGGATAATATTGTTTATCCTGTCAAAGTTTCAAGTCGAAAGGATATGTATAGAATTTATAAAAATTCTGACAATGCACTGTCATACAAATCAATAACGAACATTCCTAAAATCACATCACACAACAGCATAGAGGTAAATTTCCGAGTCATGCAAATCATACCAACTTTCGTCTTTAAGCATTTGTTCTCTATAACTAAAACTACTAACAACAGCAATGAGAAATCATGGGGTCGTGCACAATACAACCACACACTTGATTAATGTCATAAGCCTCAGCATGCAAGATTAACCAAAGTCGGCTTGAAATAGAATAATCAGTAGCATTCTCTAGTAGAAGGGAAGGGAAGTAGGCACTTAGCTTGCGAGAAAGGAGGGTTTCACCCTTGCTGGACCGTGGTCGGGGAAGAAAGAAGTTGGCCATGGCCAGTAAGGTGGTAGATGGCGTGGGTGGACATCCTGCCCTCATGCGTGCGGCCACCAATTCATATCCTCACCGTTACCGTCGGGAGCACTGGGGCTATGGCGATAGGGCAGAGGCAACCACTGAGAAGAAGAAAGAATCGAGAGAGAGTTGGAAAAAGGGAGAAATTTACCTCGGGACCGCCAGATCTAGTCGATCCGGGTGGCGGGGGACGATGGATCCAGGTGGCGCAAAAGAGAGGAGGGCCGAAGGCCAGCGTC
Organism: Otatea glauca; assembly: GCA_036346275.1. Classification (NCBI taxonomy): domain Eukaryota; kingdom Viridiplantae; phylum Streptophyta; class Magnoliopsida; order Poales; family Poaceae; genus Otatea; species Otatea glauca. The sequence goes on from CM070719.1 coordinate 28,449,004, forward strand.
GGCTGAAGGAGGCAGTGGCAAAGGAAGAAGCAGCGCAAGGCGCCGGCGCGTAGAGGAGAAGGTCGCCGGGAGGAGGATTGCCAGGGAGCTAGGGTTTGCAAGAGACGAAACACATGGGTCGATCTACGCTACGAACCTCTATCGGTATAGTTACATAGGGGTCTGAGGTCATATCACAGATGGCTTCTATTTAAAACCATATGTGCTATTAAATTACCATAGACAGTTTCCATTTAAAACCGTTTATGATATGATCACAGACGGTTTTTAACTAAAACCATCTGTGATATGACTGACGGTTCATGAAAAGAACCGTCTGTGTTTGTCTCACTGACGGTGTCACTATAGAACTGTCAGTGATGTTCTTTATCATAGAAGGTTTTACCCAACCGTCTGTGTTGAGACATCTAATATGAGTCTTTCTGTAGTAGTGGCAATAGAGGAGCATTTTCAATTAAATACAACAATTGGATTGAAATAATAGTCAAATAACACTACAACAAATCTGCTAACTTATGACGAAAACTATATGACAATAAAGTAAAACATCATTGATTTATGACGTTTTTTCTAGAAAGTGTCATAAGAATTAACTTGGGCTTGTACCCCTGCATTTTAGTGACGAATAAAAAAATGTCACTAATGCCAAAGAAAAAACATCACAGACCGAACCGCCAAAGTATTGTGACGAAACCATTTTGTCACAAGAGTTCGGTTAGCACCTATGACGAAGTTCTATTGTCATAAAATTATTTTGTGGATAAGTGTGGCCCCCAGTCAACCAGGGTCCCCCTTTATCTTGGCCTAGGTCATCACTTTCCCCTTTCTCTCCACCCAAGACTAAATAGCAGCGAGCAGAGCCTGAGAATAGCTGCGAGCGATCTGGAGGGTTGGATGGTTAATGGACGGCTGAGATGGTGATGTTAACACCGGACAAATGGAAACTCCGGTGTGTACATGGTTGAAGCCATGGGTCTATCCGGTGTGTAGGCCAAAGGAACGAGTATGTTTTGGCCTTTTGGAACTTGGCACGAAAACTAATCGCGCCCCCCAGGAAAAACCGTTGAGACGGCGACGCACCTTGCAGCTCAGATCTGAGGCGCCCCGCGACGGCTCAATCCTGCAGTGCCTTCCGGTGGGGGTAGACTAGAAGCCGTCGCGGCAGCCATACATCCGGGTCTTGTGTTCCTTGGCAACGACGTTTGCCCACGCGAGCCGCCATTGGCTGCAGCAGCTGGTCTTCCTTAGCAGCGACGTTTGCCCACGCGACCCTCCATCCGGCTTTAGTAACTGCTCCAGTCAGTCTTGCAACGAAGGTATGGATGTCCTCCAGTCGGTATTGGTTTCAATATTATCCCTTGCTTCTCGGTGCCTAGATTCTGCTTGATTAATGGTGATATTGTAGATTGTTGCACATATATATGCCATTTCAGATAGTACATTGTTTAATTTGAGGATATTGTAGTAAATAACTGAATTGAGAATGTATTTGTGGATTTTATGATTTCTTCTGTCATGGATACATTTTTTTTGTTTATTTATGTTGCACGGTACAAAGATCTATAAAACATGTACAGTAATGTTGCTTTAATCTGGGCACTGTAATGAGCTATTATTTTTTTGTTATTTGAATGTTTGACAGATGGACAGAAGTTGGACAAATGCTAGACAATTTAGCAAGGCACATACTGATGGGGTCATCGATTTCATGAAGTTTGTTCAGGACAGATTTGGTGAGAACGAAGAAATACTTTGCCCATGTCGTAAGTGTCTGAATCAGATTCATCGACCTCAAGGACATGTGGAGGATCACTTATATATTTATGGATGTCAAGCACATACAATATAGGTGGATCCATCATGGAGAAACGATTTGATGTTGGAGTTAATGAAAATGGACGCAATCAGGATGAACATATTAGTGGTCAAGAGGATGTTGGCTTGAATGAGGATGAAGACACTGATGATAGAATTCCTATATGATAGAGGAGATGTACACAGCACAAGACCATGGTGGTGGGCAAACAATGTTTGCAAGTGTAATAGAAGAGTTAAAGTGTGAACTGTACCCTGGATGTGCTTGTTTTATTATGTTTTCATTTGTTGTGAAGTTACTTCATATCAAGTCATTCTATCGGATCAGCAATATTGCATTTACTGCAGTTGTTATCCTCAGGGTTCCCAGCTTGCTCTCTTCCACCATCTTACAATGAAGCAAAGAACTTTCTTCGTTCCATTGAACTTGGATATGATTCAATCCATATGTGCAAGAATAATTATGTCTTGTTTCGGAAGGAGTATGCCAAAAATGATGAGTGCCCAGTGTGTGGTGCATCAAGATGGAAAGATACAGATGGAAGCAAGCACATTCCTGAGAAGATATTGAGGCATTTTCCATTGATTCCAAGGCTGAAGAGGATGTTTGCTTCTAAGAAAACAGCAAAGGAGGCACAATGGCACAAGTTGAAGCGACAACCAGTGGAGAATGAACTCAGCCATCCAGTTGATGGTGAGGCATGGAAAGACATCGATAGAAAATTTGGGTGGTTTACAGAAGATGGTAGGAACTTGAGACTTGGCCTTACGACTGATGGTTTCAATCCATTTGGCAACATGACCACCTCATACAGCATGCGGCTAATATTTGTTGTGCCGTACAACATGCCGCCGTGGGAATGAATGGAACAATCCAACTTAATGATGGCCTTACTCATCCCTGGTCCAAGTTCTCCAGGAAAGGACTTTGATGTGTTCTTGGAGCCTCTCATTGAAGAGTTACTTGAGCTTTGGAAGGGTGTCCGTACGTACGATGCATTTAGTAGTAGAATGTTTGATCTACATGCTGCAGTTATATGGTTCGTTCATGATTATCCAGCATTGAGCACATTATCGGGTCGAGTCACAAAAGGTTATTATGCTTGTGTGTGTTGTGACAAAGATCCTTACTCAAAGAAAATAAGGAACAAGATATGTTATATTGGCCACCGTCGATTCCTTTCACGGGACCATCCATAGAGAAGAAGGAAACTTTTTAATGGTCAGACTGAAACACGTGAGACGCTAGGTGAATTTAGTACAGAGGAGCTGCTAGAGCAACTGGAGAAGGTCAAAGACGTTAGACCAGAAAAGCATCCTGGAGGGAAGAAAAGGAAGCGGGGAGTCGATTATCAATGTTGGAGCCGAAGGGTTTGTTTGTTTGACTTGCCGTACTGGACAAGTTTGAAGTTGCAGCATAATCTTGATGTCATGCACATCGAAAAAAATATATGTGAAAACCTTATTGGAACAATTCTCAACATTTTTGGGAAGACAAAGGACACGCTTAATGCTAGGCTTGATTTGGTTCATGGGCATAAGATCAGATTTATACTTGAAGCCTGATGGAGATTCATACAGTATGCCAAAAGCTCCGTATACATTGAGCAAAAACCAACAGGAGGCATTTTGTGAATTTATAAGACAGGTGAAATTTCCAGATGGATATGCTTCTAACTTAGCTAGATGTATTGCTGCTGATGGATGCAAACTCCAAAGACCGAAAACTCATGATTGTCATATCCTTTTGCAAAGGATTTTGCCTGCTGCCATCCGAGGAATCATGGATAAGGAGATATATGAAGCAATTGCTGAATTGGGAAACTTTTTTCGGCAAATATGTTGTAAAACTCTGAAATTAGATGTTTTGCATAAATTGAAAGGTGAGATCCCAATCATTTTGTGCAAGCTTGAGATAATTTTCCCTCTTGCCTTCTTTGATGTTATGGTGCACTTGGCTGTGCATTTACCTGATGATGCAATCCATAGAGGCCCAGTACAATATGGATGGATGTATCCAGTTGAAAGAAGGCTATGTACATTGAAGCGTTTTGTGAGAAACAGGGCAAGACCTGAAGGATCCATTACAGAAGCATATGTTGCTAATGAGTGCTTGACATATTGCTCAAGGTACTTTGGTGATGTTGAAACACGATTCAATCAGGAGGGCAGGAATAGAGAGCATGTTGATTTAAGAAAAGGTGATATATCTGTTTTCCAGCATGGTGTTCATTTACTTGGAGCTGCAAAGGTTACATGTCTTTAAGCTGATTATGACAAGATGGTTTGGTATGTCCTAAACAATTGTCCTGAGGTTGAGCCATATACGGAGTATGTAATCCCTTGTACACTTCTGAATTTATTTATACAACCTATTATTTAGCTATAATTTTGAATTGACTATGGTATTGCAGGCTGTGCAGGCAAGAGTTAGCGAATGATGATACTCAGGATCTTGAAATAAGGCTTGAGAAGGCATTTGCCACATATTTAAGAAGCATGTGAGTTTTTCTGCACAAATTTTGATGAAACTATGATCGTTTCTATATAGGTGTTCACCATGCTTCATATTTTTGTTGTACAGATGGCAACACTACGTTACGTGTATAAAGAAGAGGTTACTGATGACCTACATGCATTGGCATGCGAACCAGATCTACGAGTTCGATTACATTCAGCATGTCTTGTTGACGGTGTTCGGTACTACACACATGACCGTGACAAAAATATAAAGACACAGAACAGTGTAGTTGTGGTTGAGGGTACACATAATAGAGAAAATATAGATTTTTATGGTTGTCTTGTAGAAATTATTAAGTTGCAGTATAACTCAAGTTTGGACATCAATCGATCAGTTGTTTTATTTCGGTGTCACTGGTTTGATCTCGAAGGAAAGAAGACAAGGATTAAAGATGATGGATACTTCAAAACCATTAACTGTGGAAGTTAATGGTACAAAAATGATCCTTTCATTCTAGCACAACAAGCAAAAAAGGTGTTTTACTTGCCAGACACCAAGTATGGTGGAAACTGGAGAGTTGTGCAGAAATTTGAGCATAGGCATGTGTGGAGTGTCACTGAAACCGACATGGAGTCAGGACCCAATGGCAGTGGACTTGCATACCAAGATGATGACTCTGAAGAATGTCAAGTGCAAGTTAATGTAGATAGTTTAGAGAATCCGAGTCAGGCTGATGAGAAGTGTAGTATCATTCCTGCAACTATAGTTGATGACCTTCGAAATCAAAGTGAGGTTGCATCGGATGAAAGCGACTCTGATGATGAGGACGAGACTGACTACCAGTATGCTAGCGACAATGAAAGTCCCATTATTCCTGACGTCTATACTGATCACGAGTAGCTTGTGAACTCAATTTTATGTTTTAGTGGTTTAGATATGAACTCATTAGTGCTGCAGTACCAGTTAATGCAAATTGTTTGTGACATGTGAACTCAGTTTTATATTTCTGAATGCAAATTGTTTCTTTCAAAAACAGCTGATCTCATATTCTCATTCTTGTGTCCAATGAGTAATTCAAGCAAGGCTGCAGCATATCTACAGTACTGCATGTATCTTTCCCGTCATATTATCCGGTGAAGTCTTTTTAAAATCAGCGGATCTTTCGGTGCTCAATATCAATATCCCCTTCCTTTAGCCGGAGATTTGTCTGTTGAACACATAGTATCATCCGATTTTAATATCGTCTGCAGTGCCATTTGGCTAACTATGTCTTTATCACATGCTTTAACCGGTGCTACCTAGCGAACAAGCCGGTGTTCTCATTGTTTTGTGCACTGTACTTGGATTCTTAGCATATGTCCGGCGTTTGTCTTTCAAAAGCAGCGTTATGTCCTGTGCTATTGAAAGACTTTGTCTGGTGTTTTCTCTGATGCTCTCAGGGCATCTTCTTGTGTTACTGGGTTTTGGCTACACCACATGTCATATGACTCGTCTTGACCGGTCGTTCCATATTTCATTCAACTGCACTTATGCCGCTGCCTCTCATCCGTGCTGCCCCGCAGCCTCTCGCCGTCCTACACCGATTTCGGCCACCGAGGGGTCCGCCTCACCACCCTCTCTCACCTTCAGCCGTCCTCGCCGCCGCGGTACGCCTCCACCGTTCGACATTCGCCGTCGTCCCCGTGTAACCCTAGCCCTCCCCTATTTTTCTCAACCTTATACGCTGGGTCCTCTGTTCCACCACCATCAGCCCCCCGACGTCCTCGCTTGTAGACACCCTGTCAGGCGTCCTGGTAGCCCTCGGGAAGCAGTGCTCAGCGCGGGAGTGGTAGGGGGAGTGGTAGCAGGAGTGGTATAAGGGGAGGTAGCGGTAGTGATAGGGGGAGCGGTAGAGGGTTCGCCTATTGGTTGAACATGACCGACTTTTCCGGGGATGACATGTGAGAACTATAGTTTATATACGTGTGTTTGCCGATGCCGAAGTGACTTGTAATATGTTATGGTCGATGAGGATGGTATGTTGCTATGAATACATGTGTGTTCTGGACATGCTATAGTTTATATGAGAAAGCATGGGCTGTCGCTTCCCAATACAACACATAAACCAAACCAGTCCGAATCGATATGTGCACACCGGATAAAACGTCGGGAATAAAATGCTTGCAACGGACTACCAATTGAATGCAATACTCAAACCAGTGCTAATCAATATGTGTACACCGGATAAAACGTCGAGAACAAAATGATGTCAACAAACTATCAGTTGAATACAACATTCAGAAACCCTATACTCCATTCCTTCTCACCACAGGATGATCCGGTATATACTCACCTAGTGTTAACATTTGTCCGGTGTGTGCTCTTGTGCCATCAACCTCCATATCTTCATCTTCTGAAACACGGGACGATCCGTTGATGCACCGGTGTTTTATTTTTATGGTTGGTAGAGGGAGTAGAGTGCTAGAAATGTGATATATGTGATGTGTGTTCAAACTTATGTGGTCTGTGTTGTAATGATTTGGCTTGGCCTATTGTGCTCAGGTGCTAGCTCGGGCCTCTCGACTGTGTGATGTTCCCAATGCTGTGTGATGTTCCCAATGCCTTCATCTTCCCAAGACAGGCGCGCGCAGTGTTTCGAGCTGATCGCTTCATATTCCAAATAATTAAACCATCTGTTCAAATTCCACTTTGAAGACCGTGTTCCAGGCATTTCGTTCCCTAATGCAGATCGTTAATTGCACTTCGGCGATGATATATACTCTATGGATCGATTGCCTCCAACACCGCCATGAGCAATAACAAAAAAGATATCACCTCCTCTCTCGGCTTCGCCGCCTGGCCTCTGACAATGGCTCCGCCACCGCCACCGCCTTCGCCTCCAGTACCGCAACCGCTACCGTCCCAGCCATTGAGACCCCTGCGGCAATGGCTACGGTGCCACGCTGGCGCCATATCAACCAATCGTCCTCTCCCTCCACGGCAAGCAGGCAGTTCCGCTCCCTCCGTCTCAAGCGTCGACGTCGGCCAGAAGAATCTGCCGCCAACATTCTCCTCCGACGACGACAACGATAGCTATGACTCGTCGGAGGGCTATCGTGACGGCTGGGAGCTGGAGGATGACCCAGACAGAGCCAGTTTGAGTGAGGACCCCGACGGTCGCAGCGACGACTCCGACGACGACGACGACACCGGCGACGACGAGGACTAGATTGACTAAGTAGTATTTCCCAGTAATTTTTTGGTGGGAAACTTTTGTATGTTGTGCTTATGCTTATATATACAGTATGATGCTACTGGGAAAAAGGTGATCAATATGGGAAAACTTTGTATATTCCTCTGAACCCTAATCTGTTTCGGTTCTTGCTAAGAACCGACACAGATTAGGGTCGCACTCATCACAATCGGTTCTAAGAAAGAACCAATTGTGACGAGCTCTGTTATCACAACCGGTTCCATCTCAGAACCGATTGTGATGTGTCACCCTCGTCTGTGTCGGTTCGTGTTTAGAACCGACACAATTGAGGGTGTCCCTCATCTATGTCGGTTCTTTACAGATGAGTGGGTATCATCACAATCGGTTCTAGATGAGAACCGACATAGATGTGGGTGTCATCACAATTGATTTTTTGTCAGAATCGATTGAGATGACCTTGGAGGCGGGGCCGAAGGTGGGACCATAGAGCATCGGCCTCGACCTACTTTCGGAGTTGGTACCGTTGGACGACTCTTCTTCGATGGAATGGTCCTCCACCGATGATGGAAAGGAGGAGCAAGATGCAGCGGCCAGTAAGCGTGCCTAGGAGGAGGAGGATGAGAGGCTGGCCCATCAGTACACTGCGGAGGAGGCCGAAGGCTCAAACCGTAGTGGCGTTAGGTGTCGGACTTCGATTTGTCGGCGAGCCTGGAGCTTCTCCAAACCTACGATCGATGAGGTGTGACCGGGTCCTACGTTCCACTACCATCAGCTCCCCGGTGTCCCAAGAAGAAGACGCCTCGTTAGGTGTCCCGGCAGCCCTCGGGAACCAGTGCTCAGCGCGGGAGTGGTAGGAGGGGAGGTACGGTAGTGATAGGGCATAGGGGGAGCGGTACAGGGTTTGCCTATTGGTTGAACATGACTGAGTTTTTCGAGGGTGACGTGTTTGTCGATGCCGAAGTGACTTGTAGTATGTTATGGTCGATGAGGATGGTATGTTGCTGTGAATACATGTGTGTTTGGGACATGCTATGTCTTATTTTCTTAGAACTAAGCATCTAGGCCTAGCGTATGTGCCGAAGCATGGGCCATCGCTTCCCAATACAACACATAAACCAAACCAGTCCGAATCGATATGTGCACATTGGATAAAACGTCGGTAACAAAATGCTTGCAACGGACTACCCGTTGAATGCAATACTCAAACCAGTGCTAATCGATATGTGTACACCAGATAAAACGTTGTGAACAAAATGCTGGCAACGGACTATCCGTTGAATGCAACATTCAGAAACCCTATACTCCATTCCTTCTCACCACAGGATGATCCAGTGTATACTCACCTGGTGTTAAATTTTTTCGGTGTGTGCTCTTATGCCATCAACCTCCATGTCTTCATCTTCTAAAACACGGGACGATCTGCCGATGCACCGATGCTGCAATGGACTATCCATTGAATGCAATAGAAACCGTAGACTCGAAGCCTTCTCACCAACGGATCATTCGGCATTGAAAACAAGGTATCAACGGATTATCCCGTTTTCGCCTGTGAAACGAGAGGTAACTGCACGCGTGACGTGCTCACTGACCGGTGGGCCAGGACTTTTTGCAAAATTACGTCACAGGAAATTTCGTGAAAACAGGGGCATGCGGTACTTATTGCAAAATTTCACGGCACCCCGTTTGAAATATACGCGAAATGTCTATTTTGTGCCTGTCTTCCCAAAATCTTCCCTGGACGACCACACCACAGCAAGGGTAATTTTGTAAACTACTAAGAGCAACCGGCCAAATATCTTCCCCTTGTCGCCATCCCCAATATTCCCCTCGCCATTCCGTGCCCCATCCCCAATCTTCCCCTTGTCGCCATCCCCAATCTTCCCGTCGCCATTCCCTGCCCCATCCCCAATCTTCCCCTCGCCTCCATCCCCAATCTTCCCCTCGTCGTTCCCTGCCCCGTCCCCTTCTCCCTCCCAACGACCACCGACGACCCCGATGGCACCAGGGCGAAAGGCTGCACCAATTCAACGGAAGTTGGCAGTTACTTTGTTTCCCACGTTTCGTAGGCATCAATCAACATAAGCAGCCAGGTAGTTGTCCATAGGTTGTAGGTTGATGAAATACTGCGGCTGTTTCTTTTTGTTCTTGCTTTTTAATCTTGTTTGCTTGCTTGATTTCGCCATTCACATGTTGGAGAATGTTGAAATCATATGTTTATACCTTATTTATTTGACCCATCGAAGAGGCCACCAACCAGACAGCGCATTAGGCCAGAACCATCTCCAATTAGCATGTTCTATCTTAAATAATGTATATCAATATTATTGCCTACATTAGTTACTGTGTAAGTCATTATCAACTGCAATTGTACCTTTCTCTTTTGAATATAGAAACACTTATGATTATGCATTTGAAATTGTTCAGACTACTGAAATGCAAATAGAGCTTGGATGCACACACACAGTAGTGCTATATTAACTTGAAATTGTATTTAAATCTTACTGCACTCACACAATACTGCTATATACTTGGATGCCTCAATGCTTCTACATGCATTTCAAACAAACAATCTTACACTTATTTGTTTTTAACGAATGTATAGAAGCAGCACTTACCGAATATGACAAACAGAGGGCTCAAAATATGATGAGGAACAATCAAGCGTTGCAAAGACTTGGTGTCGCTGCGTTAGCATAAATAGTTAACCATACATTACCAAAGAGCAAGGGTAGTGGACCCGAAGATTTAGATTCTTTGTATGACCCTCAAGAGAATGAGGACTCTAAACAACAGGAAGTTGATAAGGTATTAATTCTTGTTTGCATGTGCAAGTTTGTCCTATCAACATTGTTGTGATAATTGCATTACCTTTTATTATGCAATTTGTTTAATTTGGATCTAATTCTTCTTGTATTCTGCCTATCAACGCCTCACAGGTTTCTAAGGAGAGTGACAGCATGTCTGTTGTAGGACCAAGAGCATGAAAGAGAGTGATGGCACCTGATACACAACAGGAACCTACTAGAGTCACTAGGCAGAAGACTGCAAATGAGGAAGTTGTCCATGGTACGAGTCCAAATCCACAAGAAGTGGCCACCCTAAGCCTGTCTACTGCCACATACGATGCATTGGTAGTTGCTAATTCTCCAACCCAACATGAGGACCAGATCCAGATGACCAATGAAGGCAAGTCAAAGGAAAATATTCTTTACACTATTGCAAATAGCAACTAAATGATTTACACTAACTCTATGAATTTAATTTTGTTAGGTGCACCAACTGCCAGTACACAACAAGGGCAAAGGGGAAGAAGAATGGGCAAAAATCTTGATAGGATGAGCAGAGGTTTATGCAGTAAGATTGCAATCAATATTTTTGAAGGGAAGAGACGGCCGGAGGCACCTATGCAAGCTGCAAAGCTTGCATCAGAGGGTGGCATCATACTTAGGCAGCATATACCAATCCTTCCACGCTAGAAGGAGTACAAGAAGAATGATTCTCATCTTACAAACTACATTGGCAAAGTTGTTGTAGGTATATCAACTCTTGCCCACAAGTGAAGTCAATTTCTATTTTACTTGTTCTATCAAAGTTCATTATATCCTTTGAATTCTCTTTTCAGGATGTTCATGCTCTTAACTAGGGCCAATTTACCATGGACACCAGTAGTAAGGCAGTGAGAAATGCATGTGCTGATATGCTAAATGGTGGACAACGACAATGAGGTACATGCTGAAAAAATAGTACTTCGATGGTGTACCAGCAAATCAAGAGAGAACCACATCGCCTGCAAAGTGTATGACTGACGCCCAATGGAGAGAACTGGTTGTCGGGACTCGGATTTGCAAATCCGAAACCCTCTGTGTATACTGCACTAGTCCAGGATCACACTAGTGCACACAGTGGAAACATAGATGAAATATCGTTCCATACAACGAATTAACTAAAACGAAGCAAATTATTATTAAATAAAGCAAACGACCTTATGGTCAATGTTTACACCATAATGCCTTAAGGGTTTAAGAAACAAATAATTATTGCAGGAAAAAAGATAACTTGAGCCATTCGACATGCCACAGGCAATCGTTTGGGGAAACGCCTTCCTAATCCACGCAGTCTTCATAGAATTCCTCCTCATGATAATCAACATTTCCTGATCATTCCTCAGCAACTGATCAATAAAGGCGTATAGCCGTGAGTACAAAAAGTACTCAGCAAGCCGTAGGGAATTGATGCAATATATTCATGCACGGCTTGACAAGGATGGCCATATGGTTCATTTGCATAAAGCAATAACTTGAATTGAAATACAATAAATAGATTAAAAACGCATTTATGAAAAGATAAATAAATAACTGGTTGATCAATGGTAGACAACAAAACAATAGTGAACTCCCTGTTCACATCCCAACAATTCCACATTCCACATTTCATGAAACACTCTATACCCCGTGTAAAATTCCTGGGCATGTCCATGACCGCAGACGTGGCTATTCGAATAGTTTTATACTTTGCAGAGGTTGTACAACTTTACCCACAAGACATGATTACTCATATTGCCACGCGATAAACACACTTCCTTTGGTATGTCGGCAGAGAATCATGACAAAGCCTTTACAATGCCTTTGCCTAAACTCAGATCGCTTGCCGCTAAGGTTTTGCCCCTTAGGGCCCCCTCTTGCGCCTTACGAATCTACCCATCCATCCCGGAACCCACACCACCAATTGACAGTACTCAAGGCTAGACATTGCAAGTTAATCAGCTAGATCTATCCCATACCAGACTTATGGTAGTACGGTTAGGCCCAGTTCAATGGTGCATGTCGACTTTTGTAGTCGACAATAAAATTATGGGGCAGGCGCTAGATCTCAAACTTGAAGGTCACACAAGACAGGGATTTTAGACAGGTTCAGGCCTTCGACGGTGGAGGTAATACCCTAATCCTGTGTGTTGGGATTATGTGGATCTCTTGGATCTAGGGTTGCTCAAAGTGCAATATGCTCTGGGCGATATGAGGTGTACTATGCTCTATGGCTCGATACCTTGTTGTTGCCCGCCCTCCCCCTTATATACTGGGGGTGGTGCGGCTTACAGAGTCCAGATCGGTCTGAAAATTCCAATCGGTTACTAGATTTTAGTCGGTTACAGGATAGAGTTTACATCTTTATCTATCCTATAAACAACTCGGATTACAACTGTATCTTTCATATCCAAATACATATTCAACTGCCTATAAGGTATGCACCCTTCCGCATGGTGTAACGTCCCAAAATTTACTTTTAATATATTTATGGCATTCTGGAATTATTAGAAATTTTCGGGAATGTATTTGGAATTTTTGAAGTTAATTCGAACTTAAGCTTTATTGAGTTAATCATATAAAATAAAGATCGTGTGTGTCACGTGCGCATAAAATTTCAAAATTTAGTTTAAAATAATGACATTGAAAAACAAGAATGTTACTATCGAATATTTTCAAAAACTTGATCTATAAATTAAGTTGTTGATTTTATAAACATCTTCACAACTGACTGATTCACTAAAAGAATTTTTGCAGAAAATCTATATATCAAAAAATCACGAAACCAACTTCGCTAGGTTTCAAATATTCCCTAGTATTTTAGAGGTTTTTTCCAAGAATTTTAGAGCTCTTTTGCTATTTTATCCAAAACACATTTTGTTTATTCGTATTCATAATCTGAATTTATCCGTGAGGACGTTACGAGCGGAAGGAATTTCAGAGAATTTATCCTTGCCGTTTCTGTGTGCATGATCGCAGGTGGTCACTGATTTTTCCACTTCCATGCATGTAGTGATGGAAATAAACGCAGGTGGTCCTTGATTTTTCCACTTCCATGCATGTAGTAACGGAAATCCTGTAACGCAGGGTTCCTTCATTCTTCCATGCATGAATTAGTAATGGCAGAGCTTGTTAATGCGTCACGTCATTAAGGGAATGATGAGCGTCACTGTTTATGCGCATAACCAGCCGTTTTGATTTGTATGTCCTGATCTAGTACACCTACATCTCCTCATTTTGGCCGGATCCTTCTATTCCTCCATTTCATCCTCTCCTCATACTTTTTGCCACCTCACGCGGACTTCGCCAACGCCGGCGCATCTTCCGGTCTCGCCTCTTCCTGCGTCGATGGTCTGCGCTGCTGCCTGCCGCCGACTGGTACTCCCTCATCTCTCTTGCATGCGCTCTGTCTATCTCGATCGGTTGATCTCGCCATGTGTATTTATGCATGTATATACATGTTAGCACATACTTATATGTCAAATATATATATGTAAGAACGTACATAAATATATATTCAGAACGCGTGTATATGTATATATATTAGTTTAGAATGTATGCAAGTATACGCGCATATTAGGCCAAATGCATGTTTATATGCACATGTTAGTACGAATGCATATCTACGTATATGTTAGGCCGCATGCAAGTATATATATATATACTAGAGGTTAGAACATATGTGTACATATATATTTTGGGTTGTACACATGTACGCATATATGTATTTTGGTGATGCTATCTTGATCGATTGGTCTCGTATGCGTGCGCCGTTGTCTTTGATGTCATCTTCCCCTGTGCCGTCCAGGCTCGCGTTGCCAACCGTATATTTGGCCGACTGTTGGCCTAGTACAGTCCGGTTCTCCCTTCTCCCGTGAGGGACGGAGTAACTAGTTTCACTAAATTTTGTTTACCTCTTTGTCCTGGCTGTTTCCTTCCTTGCCATTCGCCACGGACGTCGCCCGGCTTATTGTCGAGATCCACCGCCGCCTTGGCCGACCAGTATTTGCTCACACAGCTACGCCGCTTGTTTGGTCACATGCCTCTACTACTCTCTCTCTCAGTTTCATGTAGGCTTACCAAGCCAATCCATCTTTGTCCATTAGTCTCGTGTGGACAAGCCAGCTGAAGAACTTGCATAAAGAAGGGCATAGTGCGTACATGGTAGCAAAGCATAACACAACATACGTCTCTCTCACGTCGCCGATCCCCTCTATTAGAGAAGTATTATAGCATCGTCGCCGCCGGCTGCGCTGTTGCCTGACCGTTGCCACCGACCGATCCGGCCAACTGCGTTTGCCGCCCTTTGTTGATCGCACAGGCCAATTTTCTTCTCTGTCTCTCTCGCATAGCCAAGACAGCCAGCTGAAGAAATGCATGAAGAATACGCATATATATGATGAATAGTACCATGCATGTCTTCAGCCGAATCGTTAGTTGTACATGAACGTTTCCACAATCGCGAAGTTTGTTATTTTCATTACAAATTCGTTATAAGTCCAATCTGCATGCGACAAATTTTGTAAAAGAGTAAAAATCAACACCTAGCTATGTTATTTTTACTGAAATTTTATAAATAAATTTGTACTGTTAAAATATTCACGGAAAGTCCAAACTTATGAATTTGGTATCTCTTAAACTATACATCCAAAAATGTCAAAATAAATTTTATAAATATTAGAAAATGCTAACTTAATTATCTGGAAGTTTTCATAATGTTATGAATTAGTTTGCTTTGCGGTAGTTTATGAATGTGTGTTTGTACATTGTTTTGCGTGTTTATTTGGTTCTTTATCTGTTACGCGTAGACGTCGAACTGTGTGAGGACGCGGATTTTGAGGATCAAGCTCCAGACCAAGGCCTAGACCAAGACTCGCTGCTTTACGAAGGCAAGTTATGCTTTGACCATCTTGCTCCTAATGGTTTTTAAATATTATGTTGATTTAAATTATGCATGCTAATTAAATTATAAAAGCTTTAAAGTAATTTTGGTTTAGTTAAATCACCACTTCTTATCGATTCCTTGTTCCTAGTATTTGTATGCCATAAATTCATTGTCACCCTAGGATGAAAACTATTAAATTGGTCAATACTAGTCACCAACAGGAAATGGTTAGAACGAAGTAGGTATGCTTAGCCAAGCGGTATGCTTCATTTACACTGTTTCATGGGAAAGATGAAATATTGACTAATGAACTATGAAAGACATTTTGAGAATGTGACACGTGTGTTGATGTTATTGATGGCACACGGTGCATGGTAACCAACCAGGGTGGTAAAATAATTTAGACTGTGGCAAGTGGCAAGTGATTAATGGAGGGCCAGATGTGGCACATGGGAATGATGTTGTTGAATTTGGTTTTGTGAACTTTGGGTAGTCTTGCCACGGTCAACCTAAGGACTTAACATTGCAAGCCTTTGAACTGGGCCTAACTTACAACCACATGTCTGGTATGGGACAGACCTAGTTGAGTATGATTCCGAAGTCTTAGCATGGGAGACCTGAGGTGGTTTTTGTAGCTGTAGATGTGGAAAGAAGGGTGTAGTGTTTACCGGATCGGTCTTACATCTCTTCAACGGTATACGTTAGCCCTGTACTTCCGCTCCAAAAAAGGGAAGGGACAAAGTGGGAACTATCTGGGAGAATACGCATGCGAGGACAGAAGTTTCGGAAAGACTTTGTTATAGTTACTCGCCTGTGTGGTGTTTAATTATATCGTGTGGGTAAAGTGTATAACCTCTGCAGAGTGTACAAACTATTCGAATAGCCGTGTCCAGGGTATTGGACATTGCTCGGGGATTACAGCCAAGGGTTAGACTATATTAAAAATGTGGTTGGGTTAAAAGATGAAGTTGATGGAAGTATGGATTAGGATGTGGAAATGCTTTTACGTAACTTCTGGAAAAGTTATTGTTAACTCTACTTGTTTTTTTACTGCTTTTGAATCTACCTATGTTACTTGTTAAATGCTGTTTTTCGCAAATTAACCTTTAATTAGCCATTCCATTAGAATAAGCCTGTCATGTAGCATATTAGGTTGCATTCTGTGCATAGCTTGTTGGGTACCAATGTACTCACCCCTCCATAATCACAATATCAGAAGAAGAAGAACCGCAAGCATATGAGGAAAAGAATGACGACCCGGCTAACTAAGGGAAAGGCCCAGTCAGTTGCCTGTGGCAAACTGAGGCGCCACGAATACTTTTATAATTCCGCTGCTATTATTTATTTACTCTGAATTCAGCCCTGCGTGGCTTAATATTGTAAGGTGACCTTAAGGTCTTAATGGTTTAATTTGAATTAAATACATTATCGTTATTTTTCCGCTGTGTATGTGCGATGGTATTCATCTCTGTTGTATCCGTGAGCACCAGCGTGATCCTGGACTGGTGTATCACACAAGGTGTTTGAAATTCAAATTCCGGGCGCGATGTAAGGTGGTATCGAGCCATCTTGATAGGAGGATGACCCTTAGCTAGAATGGTTGTTGGGGAGGTGAAAATTATTTTCTAAATCTAAAAATGAACAAGAAAATAAAATCACTCCTATCTCATCCCTTCTTCCTATTCACTCCTTTTTGCTGAAATTCTCGTGGTTACTTTGTTTTAAAATTCTGAGAGCTGACGAGGATACCTTTTGGCAGATGAGGAGGATCCACACCTATGGAGAGCGCACTGGAGGACTCGCCGCTGAGCTATGGCGTATGATGCAACTTCTTGGAGGCTTCGACAAGCCACTCTATCAGGGGACCACTGTAGTGCAGGCAGGACTTGATATCGCCTGGGATGTCAAGATCACCGTATATGCTCGGGAGAGGACGAGGGTGAGCCATCCTATCTACATCACCGCCAGGAGGACTTCATTTGAGGTCGGGATCCAGGAGACGGCGCGTCTCGCGATGCGGCAGATTGCCCGCACCTACTCCGCAGAGTTGGAGGGCACTGTTTTTCGTCACCATCCGCGTCGAGATAATCACCACGATAGGATGGAGCTCTTGGAGGAGACGCCACGATCACTCATCTGGCGAGGTATGTCATCGCTCAGGAGACGCCACGATCACTCATCTTGGACGAGACAGTCCAGGAGCTGCAGAGAGCCCGCGACGAGGTCACGGAGGCGAGAACTCAACTGCGGGAGGGCTCAGCTCACTCCATGCAGAGGATCCAGGAGCTGGAGATGGCTCTGTATGGACCTGAGCCTGAGCCAGTTCTGGAGCTGCACGATCCGGATCCGGAGGAGCAGAGAGAGGCACCAGTCTGGCCGCCGTCGACACAGAGCAAGCGGCCACTGGGACCAACAGAGTCGGTCGGTCGATCGATCGATTCCAGAGGGCATCGAGACCGCTTGCCCCTATGCCGCCGCACCCGCCGTAGTACCCTTCGGGAGGACCGCACCCCAGATGGTTCAGTGTCTGAGAGTCTTTTTTCTTTTAGAGTTGACTCAAATGTTGAGTCAGTCTTATTGAGTATATTAGTGTGGTGTCGAGACTCGAGTGTTTGAGTCGCGTCTTTTTCAGAGTCACCCTTAGGTGTGAGTCGTTGTTGAGTCTTAATGTTTGATTACTCTCGTATGTGATTGTTTGGTGTGTGTTGCATGGCCTTTGGCACTTGCGAGCAACCATACCATTTCACTAAATTAATAAAGTTGCTGAATAATCTAAGTTACACCTGTTTCCCCTGTATAAGTTCCTTTACTTGCCTATGCTTCCATCTCTCTTAACCATGAAGTTTCCAACAGATGGTGAGGACTCGCGGTAACGCTGGAGCTAGTGGAAGTGAAGCTAACCAGGCAGAAGATCAGAACGAGGAACCAATTCCTCAACCGCCGCAAGTGGATCTGCAGAATTTAGGAGCTTTTCTCGCTGCTCAAACCCAGCTGATGAACACAATGATGCAGACAATGCAGCAGATATCCAATCAAGCTGCTGCAAACGTTCCACAAGGGGATAACCATGGACCACACCCTATTCAAGGTATCGTGAGTTCATGAGGACTCGTCCACCCACGTTCTCGTGCAATGCCAATCCGTTGGAGGCGGATGATTGGTGAGAACTATCGAAGAAGTTACACATAACTCAATGTGTAGGACATGAGAGGGTACTATATGCCTCTCACCGACTAGAGGAACCGCCGCGAAAGGTGGGAAAACTTTTGTGCTTCGCACGAGAATCCTCAGAGTATCACGTGGGAGGAGTTCACAACAGCCTTCCGCCAATACCATGTTCCCGAGGGTATCATGGATCTTAAGAAAGAGGAATTTCGGAACCTCAAGCAGGGTGGCCAATCAGTGGCCGACTACTTGAACAAATTTACTCAGTTGGCTCGATATGCGCCAGAAGATGTAACAACGGACAAGGCGAGACAGTCCCGATTCATGAAGGGACTGAACTCTAGGTTTCAAGTAGGACTAATCACCCACACGTTCCCAAACTTTCAAGAGCTTGTCAATAAGGCGCTCATTCTTGAAGATAAGCGCAAAGAAATAGGAGAGGACCGCAAGCACCGAATGTCAGGTCAAGGGGGACGTCCGAATCAGATGAGGCTGAGAGTCAATCCTCAGCAATTTGCAAAATTCAAACCTCAACTTCCTAATAAGAGGACAGTTTCTTCGCCCGGATCCTTGAGTTAGGGCTTTAGGACGCCAGTGCAGAGGAACAATGCACCAGGTTCCAATCAGCAAAATGCAGAGAAGCGTTGCTACATTTTGCAACGAACAGGACACTTTGCCAATCGATTGCTCAAAGAGAGGCAATATGACCCGATTCGCTTCAACAGGGGCCAACACAAGCGAAGACACCGGCCTGAGCGCGAATCGTGGAAACAATCAATCCGTAGCTGCACCGTCGACAATCATCCGAGGCCGCGTGAACCATGTCACAACTGCTAAAGCTCAAGATGCCACGGACGTCATATTGGGTACGTTTTCAATTAACTCAGTACCCGCCACAGTTTTATTTGATTCTGGTACTTCATATTCATTCATCTCTCAAGACTTTGCTGTGGGAAATGGGTTGGAACTGATAAAACTTAAGTGCACACTAGTAGTGCAATCACCTGGGTCGGAACTTCAATCTAACCTAGGATGTTTGGGAGTTAAGCTAGTCATAAATGAGGTAGAGTTTCTAGCAAATCTAATTGTGCTAGACATCCAAACCTTGGATGTAATTCTCGGAATGGATTGGCTCACCAAACATAAAGCGGTATTGGACTGTGGCCACAGAGTAGTGTCTGTAGAGAACCAAGATGGAGAAAAAGTGGAATTTCAAGCAACCACAGCCCGAAATGGAAAATTTATGGTCAATAGTATGAAGACCGTGAGTCTAGAAGATGTGCCAGTGGTGAAAGACTTTCGGATGTTTTCAGAAGATTTGCCAGGATGCCACGGACGAGAGATGTCGAGTTCGTGATTGAGCTAGTGCCTAGTTCAGCACCTATTGCAAAGAGGCCTTATAGGATGTCCACAGAAGAACTGGTGGAGATGAAGAAGCAGATTGAAGAACTCATGGAAAAAGGGTTCATTAAACCTAGCTCATCGCCGTGGGGAGCACTAGACTGTTCGTTAAAAAGAAAGATGGAAGTTTTAGAATATGTTAGACTATCGTGCACTAAATGAGGTGACGATAAAGAATAAATATCCTTTACCTAGGATAGACGATCATTTTGATCAGTTAAGAGGAGCGGAAGTCTTCTCTAAGATAGACCTTCGATCCGGATACCACCGATTAAAAATACGAACCGAGGACATACCAAAGACAGACTTTCGTCAAGGTATGGGCATTATGAATTCACGGTCATGTCTTTTGGATTGACCAATGCCTGACTTATTTCATGAATATGATGAACAAAGTATTCATGGGATAATTGGACAGGTTTATTGTCGTTTTCATTGATGACATACTAGTCTACTCAGTCGGAAGAAGAGCATGCAGAACACTTAAGGATAGTTCTGGAAAAGCTAAGAGAAAACCAACTATATGCCAAATTCAAGCAAATGTGACTTACGGAAAAAGAAGGTAGAGTTCTGGATCATGTAATGGCTAGAAGGAGTAGCCATCGACCAAGAAAGTGGAGGCGGTGTTACACCGGGAGCAACCAAAGTCGATTACAGTTAGAAGTTTTCTTGGAATGGCGGGATATTACCGCCGGTTCATTGAAGGTTTTTCATCAATTGCAAGACCTCTTACGCAATTGTTGAAAAAGGATAAAAAGTTTGTATGGACGCCAGAGTGCGAGAAGAGTTTCCAAGAACTGAAGAAGCGTCTAACTACGGCACCTGTCTTGGTGTTGCCGAATGTTAAGGATGGCTTTGATGTTTACTGTGATGCTTCGCGTCAGGGACTTGGATGTGTTACGATGCGAGCGGCAAAGTAGTGGCTTATCGTCAAAGCGGCTAAGGCCACATGAGCAGAATTACCCAACTCACGACCTAGAGTTAGCTATTGTAGTGCACGCCCTTAAAATATGGCGCCACTATCTCATAGGAAACCGATGTGAAATATATACTGACCACAAAAGTTTAAAGTATATATTCACTCAATCGGATCTTAACATGAGGCAAAGAAGATGGTTGGAGTTACTCAAGGATTATAACATCGGAATCCACTACCATCCAGGAAAAGCAAATGTGGTGGCTGATGCTTTGAGTCGAAAAAGCCATAGCTTAAATATGGTGGTTGCAGAAAACCAGTTTGATTTGTGTAAAGAGCTTCATAAGCTAAGATTGGAGGTCGTACCTAGAGGATATCTGGCTATCATGGAAGTAAAGCCGACCCTAGAAGAACAGATCAGGGAAGGTCAAAAGGACGATGATAAGATTCATAAGATCAAATCCAAGATGGACGAAGGCTTAGCCAAGGACTTTAGAGTAGATGAGCAGGGTACCTTGTGGATGAAAAATAGAATCTGCGTACCTCATAAACCTGAATTAAAGTAGTTGATACTTGAGGAAGCACATGATTCCAAGTACTCAATTCATCCAGGAAGTGCAAAAATGTACCAAGATCTCAAGGAAAGATTCTGGTGGCCAAACATGAAACGAGAAGTTGCCGAACACGTCGTATTGTGTGATATATGTCAAAGAGTAAAGGCAATGCATCGGAGATCAGCAGGACTGTTGCAACCTCTGAAAGTACCTGAGTGGAAGTGGGAGGAAATCGGTATGGATTTCATTACGGTTTACCGAACTTCGACAAGGTTTTGATTCGATATGGGTTATAATTGATCGCCTAACCAAAGTAGCCCACTTTATACGGTGAAAACCACATATTCAGGAGATCGCCTAGCTGAGCTATATATGGCCAGAATTGTGTGCTTGCATGGTGTATCAAAGAAGATTAGTATCGGATCGAGGTACTCAATTTACCTCAAGATTTTGGAATAAGTTGCATACAAAGAATGGGCACCGTTTGAATTTGAGACGCATACCATCCATGAACGGATGATCGGTGAAAGAGTAAATCAGATACTCGAGGATATGTTAAGGGCTTGTGCTCTGTCATATGTCACTTCATGGGACAAATGTCTGCCATACGCAGAATTTAGCTATAACAATAGTTACCAAGCCAGCCTAAAAATGTCTCCATTTGAAGCACTATATGGCCGTCCATGTCGAACACCGTTAAATTGGAACGAGACGGGTGAACGTCAAATATTTGGGCCCGACATCCTTACCGATGCTGAGAAAAAGATTGCCATGATTAGAGAAAGACTAAAGACTGCACAATCAAGGCAAAAGAGTGACGCTGACAACCGACGCCGCGAGTTAAGCTTTGAGCCAGAGGATTATGTATATCTCAGAGTCACACCGCTCAAAGGAGTCAAAAGGTTCCACACTAAAGGAAAACTTGCTCCAAGATACGTGGGTCCATTCAAGATCTTGAGCCATAGAGGTGAAGTCGCATATCAGTTGGAGTTGCCCCAATCGTTGGCAGGAGTGCATGATGTGTTCCATGTATCTCAACTTAAGAAGTGCCTTCGAGTGCCAACAAAGCAGACACCTCTCGAAGAGATAGAATTGCAGGAAGATCTGACCTATAAGGAATACCCAATCAAGATCTTGGACACAGCTGAACGAGAAACCAGGAATAAAACACCCGCCTGCGAGTTCAATGGAGCAATCACTCGGAGAACGAAGCAACATGGGAGCGTGAAGAAGATCTCAAGAAGGAATTTCCCAACCTTCTCTTTAGCCAGCCCTGAATCTCGGGGACGAGATTCTGTTAAGGGGGGAGATTTGTAACGTCCCAAAATTTGCATTTAATATATTTATGGCATTCTGGAATTATTAGAAATTTTGGGGAATGTATTTGGAATTTTTGAAGTTAATTCGAACTTAAGCTTTATTGAGTTAATCATATAAAATAAAGATCGTGTGTGTCACGTGGGCATAAAATTTCAAAATTTAGTTTAAAATAATGACATTGAAAAACAAAAATGTTCCTATCGAATATTTTCAAAAACATGATCTACAAATTAAGTTGTTGATTTTATAAACATCTGCACAAGTGTCTGATTCACTAAAAGAATTTTTGCGGAAAATCTATATATCGAAAAATCACGAAACCAACTTCGCTATTCCCTAGTATTTTAGAGGTTTTTTCGAAGAATTTTAGAGCTCTTTTGCTATTTTATCCTAAACACGTTTTGTTTCGACTCTATTCATAATACGGAATTTATCTGGTGAGGACATTCTGAACGGAAGGAATTTTGTAGAATTTATCCTTGCCGTTTCTGTGTGCATGATCGCAGGTGGTCATTGATTTTTCCACCTCCATGCATGTAGTAATGGAAATAAACGCAGGTGGTCCTTGATTTTTCTACTTCCATGCATGTAGTAACGGAAATCCTGTAACGCAGGGTTCCTTCATTCTTCCATGCATGAATTAGTAACGGCAGAGCTTGTTAATGCATCACGTCATTAAGGGAATGATGAGCGTCACTGTTTATGCGCATAACCAGCCGTTTTGATTTGTATGTCCTGATCTAGTACACCTACATCTCCTCATTTTGGTCGGATCCTTCTATTCCTCTATTTCATCCTCTCCTCATACCTTTTGCCACCTCACGCACGCCAACGCCGGCGCATCTTCCGGTCTCGCCTCTTCCTGCGTCGACGGTCTACGCTGTTGCCTGCCGCCGACCGGTACTCCCTCATCTCTCTTGCATGCGCTCTGTCTATCTCGATCGGTTGATCTCGCCATGTGTATTTATGCATGTATATACATGTTAGCACGTACTTATATGTCAAATATATATATGTAAGAACGTACATAAATATATATTCAGAACGCGTGTATATGTATATATATTAGTTTAGAATGTATGCAAGTATACGCGCATATTAGGCCAAATGCATGTTTATATGCACATGTTAGTACGAATGCATATCTACGTATATGTTAGGCCGCATGTAAGTATATATATATACTAGAGGTTAGAACATACGTGTACATATATATTTTGGGTTGTATACATGTACGCATATATGTATTTTGGTGATGCTATCTTGATCGATTGGTCTCGTATGCGTGCGCCGTTGTCTTTGATGTCATCTTCCCCTGTGCCGTCTAGGCTCGCGTCGCCAACCGCGTATTTGGCCGACTGTTGGCCTAGTACAGTCTGGTTATCCCTTCTCCCAAGAGGAACAGAGTAACTAGTTTCACTGAAATTTGTTTACCTTTATGTCCTGGCTGTTTCCTTCCTTGCCATTCGCCACGGACGTCGCCGCCGCCGCTGTCAGATCCATCGGCTTCGCCTTCGGCCGACCAGCGCTGCTCACCTGGCTACTGCCGCTTGTTTGGTCGCATGCCTCTACCACTCTCTCTCAGTTTCATGTAGGCTTACCAAGCCGATTAATCTTTGTCCATTAGTCTCGTGTGGACAAGCCAGCCGAAGAACTTGCATAAAGAAGGGCACAGTGCGTACATGGTAGCAAAGCATAACACAGCATACGTTTCTCTCACGTAGCCGATCCCCTCTATTAGAGAAGTTTTATAGCATCGTCGCCGCCGGCTGCGCTGTTGCCTGACCGTTGCCACCGACCGATCCGGCCAACTGCGTTCGCCGCCCTTTGTTGATCGCACTGGCCGATTTTCTTCTCTGTCTCTCTCGCGTAGCCAAGACAGCCAGCCGAAGAAACGCATGAAGAATACGCATATATATGATGAATAGTACCATGTATGCATTCAGCCGGATCGTTAGTTGTACATGAATGTTTCCACAATCGCGAAATTTGTTATTTTCATTACAAATTCGTTATAAGTCCAATCTGCGTGCAACAAATTTTGTAAATGATTAAAAATCAACACCTAGCTATGTTATTTTTATTGAAATTTTATAAATAAAGTTGTACTGTTAAAATATTCACGAAAAGTCCAAACTTATGAATTTGGTATCTCTTAAACTATACGTCCAAAAATGTCAAAATAAATTTTATAAATCTTAGAAAATGCTAACTTAATTATCTGGAAGTTTTCATAATGTTATGAATTAGTTTGCTTTGCGGTAGTTTCTGAATATGTGTTTGTACATTGTTTTGCGTGTTTATTTGGTTCTTTATCTGTTACGCGTAGACGTCGAACTGTGTGAGGACACGGATTTCAAGGATCAAGCTCCAGACCAAGGCCTAGACCAAGACTCGCTGCTTTACGAAGGCAAGTTATGCTTTGACCATCTTGCTCCTAATGTTTTCTAAATATTATGTTGATTTAAATTATGCATGCTAATTAAATTATAAAAGCTTTAAAGTAATTTGGGTTTAGTTAAATCACCACTTGTTATCGATTCCTTGTTCCTAGTATTTGTATGCCATAAATTCATTGTCACCCTAGTATGGAAACTATTAAATTGGTCAATACTAGTCACCAACGGGAAATGGTTAGAACGAAGTAGGTATGCTTAGCCAAGCGGTACGCTTCGTTGACGCTGTTTCATGGGAAAGATGAAATATTGACTAATGAACTATGAAAGACATTTTGAGAATGTGACACGTGTGTTGATGTTATTGATGGCACACGGTGCATGGTAACCAACCAAGGTGGTAAAATAATTTAGACTGTGGCAAGTGATTAATGGAGGGCCAGATGTGGCACATGGGAATGATGTTGTTGAATTTGGTTTTGTGAACTTTGGGTAGTCTTGCCACGGTCAACCTAAGGACTTAACATTGCAAGCCTTTGAACTGGGCGTAACTTACAACCACATGTCTGGTATGGGACAGACCTAGTTGAGTATGATTTCGAAGTCTTAGCATGTGAGACCTCAGGTGGTTTTTGTAGATGTAGATGTGGAAAGAAGGGTGTAGTGTTTACCGGATCGGTCTTACATCTCTTCAACGGTATACGTTAGCCCTGTACTTCCGCTCCAAAAAAGGGAAGGGACAGTGGGAACTATACCGGGAGGTACGCATGCGAGGACAGAAGTTTCGGAAAGACTTTGTTATAGTTACTCGCCTGTGTGGTGTTTAACTATATCGTGTGGGTAAAGTGTATAACCTCTGCAGAGTGTACAAACTATTCGAATAGCCGTGTCCACAGTATTGGACATTGCTCGTGGATTACTGTCAAGGGTTAGACTATATTAAAAATGTGGTTGGGTTAAAAGATGAAGTTGATGGAAGTATGGATTAGGATGTGGAAATGCTTTTACGTAACTTTTGGAAAAGTTATTGTTAACTCTACTTGTTTTTTTTACTGCTTTTGAATCTACCTATGTTACTTGTTAAATGCTGTTTATCGCAAATTAACCTTTAAGCCATTCCATTAGAATAAGCCTGTCATGTAGCATATTAGGTTGCATTCTGTGCATAGCTTGTTGGGTACAATGTACTCACCCCTCCATAATCACAATATCAGAAGATGAAGAACCG
Organism: Otatea glauca; assembly: GCA_036346275.1. Lineage (NCBI taxonomy): Eukaryota > Viridiplantae > Streptophyta > Magnoliopsida > Poales > Poaceae > Otatea > Otatea glauca. The sequence goes on from CM070719.1 coordinate 28,475,139, forward strand.
CAAGCATATGAGGAAAAGAATGACGACCCGGCTAACTAAGGGAAAGGCCCAGTCAGTTGCCTGTGGCAAACTGAGGCGCCACGAATACTTTTATAATTCCGCTGCTATTATTTATTTACTCTGAATTCAGCCCTGCGTGGCTTAATATTGTAAGGCTGACCTTAAGGTCTTAACAGTTTAATTTGAATTAAATACATTATCGTTATTTTTCCGCTGTGTATGTGCGATGGTATTCATCTCTGTTGTATCCGTGAGCACCAGCGTGATCCTGGACTGGTGTATCACACAAGGTGTTCGGAATTCAAATTCCGGGCGCGACACACGGCAGCTTAGCTTGGTGCGGGGCACAGCTTTTGGGCCTCCTCTCTGGGCCTTTCTTTTCTTCTGGTGACGTTGGGCCGGTCATAGAGATACCTGGTTCCATATATTCCACAGTAGCCCCCGAGTGCTTCGTGATCCGATTGCTATGTTTCCAATTAAGTTTCTGCTTGAATCATCGTCCCGGACTTTCTTGTTTAAGCTTTCGACTGGTTCCTTCATTCGGATTGGAGGCTTCTTCTTACAGTGAGTGAATTTTGGAGGACTCGAATATGATCCTTAATTTTTGCTTCACCTAAATATAATCTTCTGCCGGGCAGGCTTGTTGCAAGCAGCCTTGTGGACCCGACACATATTTCAGATGTGGGTTGAATATTTCTTTCCGCCTGAAGCGAAGCCTTAATGTATTTCCTCTTCAGAAATAACCACCGGACAGTCTTCGAGGTCGCCTTGGTTTTCTGTGTCAACTCGTTTGCTGAAAAACTCCTTGGCTTCTGAAGCTAAATTAACTCCGAATCTCTTCGGCTTCCTGACGCATTTACTTCATCTTTGCTGTGTTGGCTATAAAAGGCGAATCGGCGCTTGTAGAATGTATTCCCTCGCACTAAGTCCTCATACCTTCTATCTTCGTCATGCCGAAGAGGAAGTACAATGACGACAGGGTCGACCTTGAACTTGCGGAGTTGTGGGCGGAATTCGACCGCGTCCTGGAGGAGCTGGCCGAGGAGAAGGCAGTGGATCGCGACTGCGCCGTCGTCGATGCTTTCCTAGAGATCTTCCCTGCCCTTTACAGGGCTAGGGAAGCTCTTGTCGAGGCGCTCGGCCGGACGCGCCGCGGGGAGGTGTAGCTCTCCTGTAAATGTAATAGTTTCCTAGGCATAATGCCTAGGGAATTTTTATATATAATAAAGAAGTACCTTTTGCCAATGAAGTTCTTGTTTATCTTTTGATCATGGCTTAAACTCGTATTAGGGCATCTCGAAACTCGCATGGCTCTTGAATCTGATGATGTCTGCGTCCATCTGCTGTAGGACATAGATTAGGCTTGACGTGGAGCTCATCACACCTTGCGTGACTCTTAGTTGTGCGGCACCCCGATCTGACTGGCACGAGATTCACCTTAGATCTGACTTGGGACACTTTAGGATTCACGCGGTTATCATCCGACCAATGTTGACGCCCGACTACTATATGATATTGCGCCAATCCATCTCGGGTCATATCATATTTGTTTGGCTCATGACCGAGTGATATCCACACCTGACAGTTGCCAGATATAACTTAGGTCCAACTTGGAGCGTATCGAACATACGTGGCTCTTGGCCGAGTGATACCCATATCCGACTGCTGTAGGATATAGATTAGACCTAACTTGAGGTGTACCAGATTTTTCTTGGCTCATGGCCGAGTGATACCTGTATCCGACTGGTGCAGGACACAGGTCTGGTCCAACTTGGGATGTATCAAGGTTCTCCTGGCTCATGGCCGAGTGATACCCATGTCCTTAGGACATGGCTTAGGCTCGATTTGGAGCGTATCATGCTTACGTGGCTGTTGGCCGAGTGATACCCATATCCGACTGGCGTAGGATACAGCTCTGGTCCAACTTGGGACATATCAAGGTTTTATCTGAGTGGTATCCGTACTCGTTTATTACGTCACACAGCTTTCCGACCCTCATGGGGCATACCATTGGATTCGTGCCCGTTTGGGCTCGACCCGTGATATATGATTTTGTCATGCAGTAACCACCTAACGACCCAACATGGGGCACATCACGAGAAGATATATATTTTTTATCCAAATTGGAGGACACCCACGTCCCGCTTAGCACGGTAAGTGGAGAAAACATCCCATCATGGGGAGCGACGTGTCCCAAACATGACTTGGTCAAACCACGTCTGACTCTGTGGGTCAGAACGTCAGGCCTGCAAATCATTTATGGGGAATCCAGAAGGGTGAAATGTTTCGCAACCTTTTTCCCGCCGGTTCGGCGAAAACCTAATTTTTTCCCTCCTTTAAAGGTTAGGCCATGCGTCGCCCGACGGTTCATCCTTTCAACGCGCATTCCTGCCTCCTTCTGCTTCCTTGTTTCTCTGACTTCTCTACCGCCAGGGTTAACCATTGCCGTGCTCGCATTTCTGCACCACCGTTGATCTCTCCTTCAAAGATGTCTTCTTCTTCCTCCTTGCAGCCTTTGCCCCAGGATTGGACGACTTCGACTACAACGAAAGAGAAATTGTAGTCCATGGTCGATGATGGGATTCTCCCAGACTTGGCCTTGATCTCCGCCTGGCCAGCTGCCGGCGAATCCGTCCCCACTCCTAGTCCTGAAGAGGTAGTGGTTTTTGAGTCTTTCTTCCAGCGCGGGCTGGGTCTTCCAGCCTGTGCTTTTCTCTACGGTCTCCTTTTCTTTTATGAAATCGAATTGGTGAACTTGAATCCCAACTCTATTTTGCTAATCTCTATCTTCGTTCACCTTTGCGAAGCCTTCTTGGGCATCCGCCCCTATTTTGATCTTTTCCGCCATTTTTACCTTATGAAGCCCTATCCCTCAAAAAGCGACCCCAAAGTAATTGGGGGAGCCGGATTCCAACTTCGGGAGGGGCTAAAGAAGTCATATTCTCTATTCCCTTCAAGTCTTCGAATAAAGGCTGGAACCAAGAGTGGTTTTATTGTGCCAATCCTGATCCAGCTCTTCCTTCCCTCCTCGGGTGCTGGCCAAAGGTGTCCGCCTCTTGGTCCTCTGTCGACGATGCCAGCAACATGGATCAAGTACAGGACCTCTTGGTGCTCATTAGCAAATTGAAGGAAGGAGGCCTCACAGGGGTTGGTCTGGCCATTCACTTTGTTGCCCGGCGAGTTCAGCCCCTGAAGGAGCGTGACCACCTGGGGTTTCAGTTTGAGGGCCGAGACGATCTGACCCGAGAATTGCCTGACTTAATTACGAGAGGGCAGATTCATGCTCGAGTTGGCGATTTCTTCATCCCGAGTGTCGAAATGCCCACCAGATTCCCCAAGGCCTTCTCTGCGTTGAATCCTCCCCCAGAGGTGAGATCCCTTGCCGACGGATTCTTGTTTTCGTCTTTGAATGGCTTCTCACTTTTAATTGCCCTTTCCAGGATCGGGCGGCTTTCTTCAGTGATGCGCCCCTCCCGAAAATGCCCGTCCGGGTTGGCGATTCTCCGAAGCGGCGAGCGAGGTCTCCTGCGGGAGACCCTACCGCCAAGAAGGGGAAGAAGGTGGTGGTCCAGGGCCCCGCGAAGCCTCCGCGCCCGACTGGCGGTCCCAAGATCCAGGACCCGCCGGCCCGAGCTCCAGCGCCTGCGGCCCCACTCTCTGGGGCACCCACTGCGTAGCCGAGCCCAATTCCGAGGGACTCGGGCGGTAAGGCTTCAGCCGGCAGCGCCCCGAGTGGTCCCTCCGGGGGTGGCTCGTCCACACGGAAGAAGCCCCCCATGAAGATGAAGAAGTCTGACAGGTTTGTTAACCTATCGACTCTTGGTTGATGCGTTTCGCTAGCTTGTTTGCTGACGGTTCTTCTCATAGGATGCCTTCGCTTGATGTCCCTGTCGGGACACCGTCTAGGATCCCTGTGGACGTTGAGCCCCCTGAGGTTAGCGTCCCGGTTGCGAGGGCCGCGTCCGGGGACACCGGATTGCCTTTCGGGCCCCCGGTGCAATCTTTGACTCCTCCCGCTTCGGAATCAGGCTCTGCTGTTCCGGAGTTGGCCTCCCGCCCATCCCCCGAGATTGAGGAGATCCTCCGAGTTTCACTGACCCCTGCTGGCCCTCGGCTGGTCATGCAAGCCGCGTGGGTTGACGAGGAGGAAGGCTTGAAGCTTTTGGATGATCCGGAGAAGAAGGAGAGAAATGACTTTTATGGTCATGCCATGTCTTGCGCACGCCTGGCCCGGGTAAGCGCCTCTCGACACTTGTTATCTTGTTGCTCCCGCCATTTGTCATGTAGTTTCCTTTCCTTGTGACGATTACAGAAAATAGGAGAGCGCTCTGAAAAGAAAGCCGAATACTTCCAGAAGATGCTTCCTGAAGTCCGAACGCGCCAGGAATATCAGGCTGAGTTGGAGCGCATCAAGGCCGGGCATGCAGCCGAGTTGCTGGCTCACCGGTTAGAGTTGCAGGCGCTGCGGGAAGAACAGAAGGAGAAGCTGGACGTCGTTGGCTCCCTCCGAGGTGAATATCTTTTAACCTCCCCCCACCTCTGGCTCTGTCGTCTGGTTTTTGATTTCCTTATATTCGTGCTAGCTCGAGATTCCAAGATTACGAAGCTCCAGGGACGGCTCGAAGCTTCGGGAAGAGAGATGGAAGGTACTTTTAGGCGCCCTACCCTCTTTTGTCTTCATCGCCTTCTGCATGGTCCCTGAAATCTGCTCCACTTGCAGATTGTATGATCAAGACGTGAGCGTAGTACGCTGTTTTCAACGACAAGGTTAATGCTCTTGAGATGTCTTGCTCAAAGCTCTACGAAGCCTCAGGGCCCTTGCTGAGCTCGCTTCATCCCGAAGGCGAGAGGCCGCTCAGCATGGACCAAGTTTCTAATCGATTGGAGGAAGCCCCCAGGGAGCTCAAGAGACTTTTGAAGGAAGCGGCGACCAATGGTGCTTGCCAGGCTCTGGCGATCACGAGGTCGTTTTACCCTCGAGTGGATCTTGAAGCTATCAAGGAGGGTTATGCCTGCAAAGTAGATGAGGATCGCACCGCCGAGCTTTGGGAGGAAGTCAAAGATGCTTCTTCTGCTGTAGCGGAGACTTTGGACCTATGAAAATATATGACGGCATTTATTTGATATTATGTTTTTGTCTAAGTGGTTTGATATCTTTAGATATCACATCCGACTGGTTTTGCCTTCGACTGGTCCAGCCCCCAGGCTCTGGGGCATGGTTCATGACGCGTGTCCCGGAGTCTTAGGATTTATAGGAGAGAAGCACTCAGATGCATAAGATCGAAGTAGATTATATGAAAACAACTTTAAAAGCGAACTTCTATTTATATAAGAACAATAGAATTACAGAATTCAGGTGAAAAAATGACGTAGCTGTTCTATGTTCCAAGTGTTGCTGATAGCTGTGCCGTCTTCGTGCTTAAGCTTATAAGCCCCAGGGCGTACCACTTCGTTGACAACGTAAGGGCCTTCCCAGCTTGGGGAGAGCTTGTGCTCGCATTTCTAATTCTTTCTAAGGACCAAATCTCCTTTGGAGAAAGCGCGGCTCCTTACATTGCGGTCGTGATAGCGACGTAAGCCCTGAAGGTATTTTGCCGACCGAATCGTTGCGATGTCTCTGGCTTCCTCCAGTCGATCGAGGTCTTCTAGCCGGCTTTCTTCTGAGGCGACTTCTTCATAGCTCCGAACCCGCGGGCATCCGAATTCTAGTTCGGTGGGGAGGACCGCCTTCGAGCCGTACACCAGGAAGAAAGGTGACTGCCCGGTTGCTCTGCTGGGGGTGGTTCGCAGCCCACAGAGCACCGAAGGCAATTCTTTCACCCACCGGGTGGCGTATGGCTTGAGACGATCGAAAATCCTTGCCTTCAGGCCTTGTAATACCATGCCATTAGCTCGTTCGACCTACTCGTTGCTTCGGGGGTGCGCTACCGACGCGAAGCAAATCTTTATGTCGAGTTCACTGCACCGGTCTTGAAATACGCCGCCTCTAAATTGGGTGCCATTATCCGTGATGATCCAGTTCGGGACACCGAATCTAACCATGATTTCATAAAATAATTCTTTGGCCTTGGCCGCTGTAATTGCGGCGACTGGCTTGGCCTCCACCCATTTGGTGAATTTGTCGACGGCCACGAAAAGATGAGTATGACCGCCTTGAGCCTTCTTCAAAGGTCCTACCATGTCGAGCCCCAGGCCATAAGCGGCGGAGTTATGGGGATGATGCGTAGTTCTGTCTTGGTTTGTTCATCTGTCGCGCAAAGAACTGACATCCTTCACATGTCCGAACGATGTCCTCCACGTCAGTGACAGTAGTCGGCCAGAAAAATCCTTGACGATAGTCCTTGCCAACTAGGGTTGATGATGCCGCATGATTTCCACAAACTCCCGAGTGGATTTCCTTTAGGAGATCTCTTCCTTCTTGTTCTGATATGCACCGTCGTAGTACACCAGAGCTGCTCTTGCGATAGAGTTCTTCCCTGATTACCACGTAGCTTTTGCTTCGGCGCATTATTCGTTCGGCCTGCATGTGGTCTTCGGGTAGCTTGTCCTTCGTCAAGTAGTCTAGATACGGAACTATCCAATCGGGGGTAATGACTAGGACTTTGGCCTCTGATTTTTTCTCTGCCGAGATGTCCGGCTTTGACCGAGTGCTAGTCGTGGGCTTGTGAATTTCTTCGATGAACACTCCCTCGGACACTGTAGACCGACAGGCTCCCATTTTCGCTAGCTCGTCGGCAGCTTCATTATCTCGGCGGAGCACATGAATGAGGTCCAGGCCGTCGAAGTTGCCTTCCAATTTGCGTACCTCCTGGCAGTAGGCAGCCATGTTGTCTTCGATGCAGGACCATTCTTTCTGCACTTGGTTGACCACGAGCATCGAGTCTCCGCGAACTGCCAAACGTCGGATACCGAGTGATATGGTGATACGGAGCCCATGGATGAGTGCCTCATACTCTGCGGCGTTGTTTGATGCGGGAAAAAATATTTGAAGAACGTACCTCAATCTTTCCCCATTTGGCGATATGAGCACGATTCCAGCCCCCGTGCCGCTGAGCATGAGGAAACCATCGAAATACATCGTCCAATAATCGAATTCCTTGGTGACTGCCAGGTTTTGAAGTTCTATCCACTCGGCCGTAAAGTCGGCAAGCGCTTGAGACTTAATGGTGGTGCGAGGCTTGAATAAGATATCAAAAGCTCCAAGCTCGACTGCCCACTTTGCAATTCTCCCGGTGGCCTCCTGATTGTGGAGAATATCTCCAATTGGGAAGGAGGTAACCACCGAAATCGCATGTTCTTGGAAATAGTGTTAGAGTTTGCGAGACGTGAGAAGTATGGCATATAGCAATTTTTGAACTTGTGAATACCGCGCCTTAGATTCACTCAAGACCTCGCTGACGAAGTAAACCGCGTGTTGGACCTTCTGCACATGGCCCTGCTCCTCCCTTTCTACTACGACCGCAGCGCTGATTACATGAGTCGTTGCCGCGATGTATAGTAAGAGAGGTTCCTCTGGCATTGGTGAAACCAAGATCGGAGGCGTCGTTAAGAAAGTCTTCAAATCTTCAAACGCCCGCTGTGCCTCCGGAGTCCACTGGAATTGTCCGGCTTTTTGAGGAGTTTAAAGAATGGCATTCCTCGCATACCCAGTCGGGAAATAAACCTGCTGAGTGCGGCCATGCATCCTGTCAGCTTCTGGACGTCCTTTTGGCAAGTCGACGGTTCCATACTCGATATGGCCCTGGTCTTCTCTGGGTTGGCTTCGATGCCTCGTTGAGATACGATAAATCCGAGCAGTTTTCCCGAAGAAACTCCGAAAACACACTTCTCGGGATTAAGCTTCATGCTGAAAGTCCTTAGACTCTCAAACGTCTCGGTTAGGTCGGTGATGAGGTCCTTCCTCACCCGAGTCTTCACCACGATGTCATCCACATACGCCTCCACTTCGTTTGAGTTGGGCATGAAAGCACCGCTGTATCGCGTGTTGATACGTCGCTCCAGCGTTTTTTAACCCGAATGCCATTGTGGTATAGCAAAAGGCCCCGAAGGGCGTGATGAATGAAGTCTTGATATGATCTTCCGCCTTTAGGCGAATCTGGTGGTACCCTGAGTAGGCATCAAGGAAACTCAGGATCTCGCACCCGGCGGTTGAATCAACTACATGATCAATCCGAGGTAACCCGAAAGGATCTTTCGGACATGCTTTGTTGAGATCGGTATAGTCAACGCACATGCGCCAAGTTTTATTCTTTTTTTGAACTAGTACAGGGTTGCCAGCCAATCTGGATGATACACTTCTTTTATAAAGCCTGCGGCTAAAAGCTTGGTGATCTCCTGTTTGATGGCATTCCAGCGATCTGGAGCAAACCGCCGAAGCCTTTGCTTGATTGGCTTCACACTTTTGTTGACGTGCAGAGAATGCTCGATCACCTCCCTGGGGACACCCGGCATGTCAGATGGTTTGCACGCAAAGATGTCCTTGTTAGCTTGGAGGAAGATGACGAGCTCATCTTCCTATTTTTCCTCGAGCCCTGTCCCGATCAGAGTCGTTTTAGTCGAATCGGACGGGTCAAGAATGATTCTCTTGGTTCCTTCGCCAGGTTTCATCCCTGACATGGCCTGCTTTTTGGACGGGATATCTCCCTCTTCTTGCATCGTGGCCGCTTCTGCTTGGATCTCCTTTCTCTCATCGGCTGCTTCCTACAACTTGATGAGTTCATGGTTCTCTCGGTCACATTCCAGGGACCGCTTGACGTCGTTACGAACCGTGATGACGCTTCTTGGTCCTGGCATTTTCATCATCAAGTAGGTGTAGTGCGGGATGGTCATGAACTGAGCCAGTCCGGGTCTTCCCAAGATAGCATGATACGCCGTCTCGAAATCTGCCACCTCAAAATTTATGTACTCAGTCCGATATTTGTCCTTGGGGTCGAAGGTGACGGGCAAGGAAATCTGCTCGAGTGGAAGCGACGATGCTCCAGGGGTTACACCATGGAACGGCTGAGTGCTCGGGCTTAGCTCGGAGAGGGGAATGTTCATGTCGTTGAAAGTTTTGGAGAACAAGACGTTGAGTCCACTCCCTCCATCAATCAGGACCTTCTTGAGCCTCATGCTGTGGATAACAGGGTCGAGCACTAGAGGAAACTTACCGGATGTAGAACCCGGTTGGGGTGATCCGATCGGTCGAAGGTGATTGGTACCTTGGACCACCTCAGATATTGGGGGGCCGCTGGTTCCACCACATTGACCTCCCGAGCGGTAAGCTTTTGCTTCCTCTTGGACTCGTATCCGGTGGAGCCCCCGTATATGTAGTTCAACTTGTGCTCGGGCTCTTGAAAATCATCTTCGTCAGGAAGATCTTTCTTCTTGGCTGTTTCATCCTTGGCTGGAGCCGGCTGCTTGTTGCTCTCCCGAGCAAAATGCTTCAGAGTGAAGCAGTCCTTGGCGCCGTGTTTTCCCTTGGGGTGGAAGGGGCAGATCGCTTCCATAACAGTGTTATAATCGGGCGCCTCTCTCCGAGTGGTTCGGGGCCGGTTGCGTTCTGTCACCACGACCAGGTCCTCGCCTTTCCGCTTCTTATCTTTGTGCTTGGAGGACTCGGCCTTGTCGCCCTTGCTCTTCTGTTGTGGTCGATTTTCTTGACGTTCGGCCAGGGCATCTGAGGTCGTGGCATAGCGATCAGCCAACGCAAACATCTCCTTTATGGAGGCTAGAGGCTTCCTAGACATTTTCTTGATCAGATCGGGGTCGCTGACCCTTTCTGGAAGGCGGTTATCACCACAGCATCAGAAACATCCCTGATGGTGTTCTTCTTCTGCATGAAACGCCAAATGAAATCCCTTAGCGTCTCGTCCTTCTTCCAATGAAGCTGATACAGGTCCCACGGGGTGCCAGGTCTCTCGTAGGTTCCCTGGAAGTTCGCGATGAATTGATCGCAAAGATCGCTCCAGGAATCCACCGAGTTTGCAGGGAGTCCCGTGAGCCATGCTTGAGTCGAGGTGGTAAGGTTGACTGGTAGGTAATTTGCCATCACATTCTGGTTGCCTCCGACCGCTTTGACCGCTAGGGCGTATACCTGCAGCCAAGCTTCCGGATCTCACTCACCATCAAACTTGACAATGCCCTTAGGGTTGAAACCTTCAGGCCATAACACTCGGCGCAGCCGAGGAGTGAATGCTCGAATCCCATCGATGGATCTTTCTTCATGATGAGGGGGTGAGCGGCGCGAAGAGCCTCTGGCTCGGTGATTGTCGTCACCGCGTTGGGGTGGAGTTTGGCGCGGTGAGTCCATGACTCGGCGATCGTCATCGTTCCGACCCCGACGATGACGATCTCTGTGGTCATTGTAGTCATCGTACCTTCGATCGCTTCGCCGATCATAGCCGGTGCCAAAACGCTCGAGGTCGTCGCAGCGCCCGCGTCGTTCTTCCTCGTCCTGCTCTTGACGTCTGGCGGTGATATCTTGGCAGAGGTCGTGGTTGAGGATGCGGCGTGCGTCTCCGACTGGTGGCGTGAGGCGCCGATCGCCAGATTTCGATCGTTGCGATCGATCGCTAGCGACACGCATGGCCGCGTGGGAGCGGGAACGCGCTTCCCCATCCAGCCTTTCTTGATTCTGTTGAATCGCTGCCGTCGTCACCATGGCCTTGATCTGAACCACGATCAGGGCTGCCGGGCTATCAGACGCAATCATTGGATCTAGCGTATCGAGTAGCGTCTTGGAGGCGACGACGTTCTGCTGTGGTGTATGGAAGACAGCTTGGTCTCCCAACCTGGATTGTAGGATGTCCTCTCGGACATGGCGGCCGCGAGACCGAAGCGACTGTGCCTCCTTGCCCCTGTGGGGTGGACGATCTTCCTCCGCAGCTTCCTGATCCTCTTGCTGACGTTGGAGATCGGTCTTCTGCTCCTCTATGGCAAAGATGCCCCGAAGATCGTAGTAACTTGCTGTGAAGCTGAGTGGTTTGCCGGCTAAGGCAGAATGACGTACCTGAGATAGGTCGGCCAGATTTTTACCAGATTGGATCTGGTTCAGGTCTAGGCAGATCAGTTCTCTGTGCTTATCCGCGACGAAGTCCATGCTCCTGAAGCGAAAAGCTTGGCCAGAGACGAAAGTGACGGTGATCCCGCCGATTGCTACCATCGAGTCTGTAGGAAATGATTGTAGCGCTTCCCCTACCTGGCGCGCCAACTGTCGGCTTTTGTAGTCGGCAATAAAATTATGGGCAGACGCTAGATCTCAAACTCGAAGGTCACATAAGACAGGGATTTTAGACAGGTTCAGGCCTTCGACGGTGGAGGTAATAACCTAATCTTGTGTGCTGGGATTATGTGGATCTCTTGTATCTAGTGTTGCTCAAAGTGCAATATGCTCTGGGCGATATGATGTGTACTATGCTCTATGGCTCGATACCTTGTTGTTGCCCGCCCTCTCCTTTATATACTGGGGGTGGTGCGGCTTACAGAGTCCTGATCGGTCTGGAGATTCCGATCGGTTACTAGATTCTAGTTGATTACAGGATAGAGTTACATCTTTATCTATCCTATAAACAACTCGAATTACAACTGTATCTTTCATATCCAAATACATATTCAACTGCCTATAAGGTATGCACCCTTCCACACGGCAACTTAGCTTGGCATGGGGCACAACTTTTGGGCCTCCTCTCTGGGCCTTTCTTTTCTTCTGGTGACGCTGGGCCGGTCATAGAGATACCTGGTTCCATATATTCCACAGCGCACAAGATTAAGTCCTTAAGTTGTCTCAGGCAAGATATCCACATCCCAATGTGCTAGAAAGCACCCCCTTTACTGCACGATCACTTGCCCGAGGGAAAACAATTCGTTCAACCAAGACCAATGGCAAACCCCGCCATGGTACAACAAATTTTACAACAGCGGCTATCAGCAACAATTTGATATCTCATTAAGTCAAGATTAACATTAATCACATGTGATATGGATCCCAACGTATATCTAAGCATAGCTACGATAACCCAATGTTGGTATAATGATTATGTCCAACTAGTAATGTCCCAACCTAGGTTTAACAATGGATACATGGCATCCCAATAATCAAGGTGGCATAACGTCAACTAGGTATATATCTACTCCCATGAAATAAGCATTTATACACAAAATAGCATGCAATTGTATAAAAGTAAAGTACTTTAGTAAACATAGGATCAATATGGTCAAGGGCTACGACTTTCCTTGCTGATCTAGTGTTGAGTCTTGGTCTTCAAAGTCTTCGTTCTCTCCCTCGGAGTTAGCGTCTACCGGAAAAGAAAGCAACAAAACCAAATAAATACAAAACAGGTACAAAAACAAGCTCAAAACTGAAAACAAATGGTCTGGAAGCTAGATCTTGATTTTAGAAAAATTTAGAAACTTGAATCGCCCCAATCGGAGTTCGTATGAGAGAGAACGGGCCTCCGAAAGATTAAATTAAGAGAAAACACTGAAAATCAGAAAATCCGAATTTCCCGATTTATTTTTCTATTGGAAAATTGATTTATTGCGCAACACTGACGTCATCGGGTTCACGGTAGACTGGGTTCATAGCACGGTGTTCGGTTCACCGTGCACTCGGTGCACGGCCGATGTCAGCGCTGACGCAGCGGCTCGGCTGACGCAGGCGGCTGACGAGGCAGGCCACGCATCATGCATTCGGCGGCTGCGATCGGATCGGACGACGAAAAACGAAGGCGCGGGCAGCGGCGACGTGGCACGATTTGGGGCATCCATCGAAGAAGATCGGATGACCAGAACTTGCGACAGGGACCGACGGCGAGGAGGTGGTGCTATTCTGCCGGAGCCGAGGGAGACAACATGGAACGCGGCGGAAGAGCGACGGATCGGGCACAAAACCTTAGGGTTCTTGAAGAGCTCGACGCGAGGAATCCAAAGGGACAAACGGCGTCGACGGAGCTGCGCTGGAGCGGCCAAACGACGGTGGGGAAAGCTTTGGATGGTGGCGCAACTCCGGCGAGAAAGACCTCACCAACGGAGGGCTCTCGGGCGACGGTGAAGGGCACGACGGGTGCGGCGCAGCAAGAGGTGTCTCGGGAGGGAGTTGGCGGCACTTAAATAGCCCTCGGGAGGCGTGTAGAACGCGGAATCCAAGAACGGCGGCGAGACTCCGAGACGGTTAGGGTTAGGGTTTCTGGCGGCGGGCGCGGGCGATGTGGCGCAATCTCGGTCGCACACGTGTCGCGCATCGGACGGCCAACGCGGCGTGGGCTGGAGGGCTGTCTGGGCCGGGCGGAGCAGGCCGATGGGACAAGGAGGTGGGCTGGGGAAGTGGGCCGGCGGAAGAAACGGCCCGAAAGAAGATTTCCGAAATAAAATCCTTTTTCGAATTAAGAAAATTCCAGAAATTCGAATAAGTGCAAATAAATTCAAATAAATAACAAATAAATTGAAAAAAATCTCCAAAAATACAGAGAAATTCCTTGGAGCACAATGAACCCAACTAAAGCTGAAAATCTTTTATTTGATGAATAGATTAATCAAATTAAGTCCTTTCATTAAATGAAAATTCAAATTAAGCTGGGATTAACTCATGAAAAATGCTAAGGGTTTATTTTTGAATTCAAACATTCCAAAACTCAAATCTGGGGATGTTACAATGGTGCAGATGTGATCAAGCTCAATCCACAAGGTATGACAACTTCAAAATCCCTAAACTATGTATTGCCTGTACTGTGTTAATCGGATTTGGATTCCTTATTATCTATTTGTCTGTGCGTGCTCGGTTGTACACACCGGTTTACCTAGTGAGTGCACAGGACAAATGTGATGTTTATTGTCTGCTTGTCCACACGTGCTAGGTTATACACACCGGTTTATCGGGTGTGTGCACCAAACAAATGTGATGTTTGTTGTTTATTTGTCCAGTGCGTGCTCGGTTGTACACACCTGTTTTTTCGGTGTGCACTGGGTAAATGTAATGTTTATTGTCTATTTCTCTAGTGCGTATTCAGATGTACTGTTTTTTTAGTATTTACTATTTTTATTTGTCTACCTTACACAAATGTATCGTCTGCAGGAGAAGTGTATGAAAAACCAACTGAATCGTGAAAAAGTCCGGTTTCAGAAGCGGACAGGCTCTCGGTGCTACATTGCACAGGCCCATGTCGTGGTAAGAAACTAAACAAATGATGTTAGTGATCACTACTCATGATATCCTAATCATGTTCCAAGCTAACAGTTTGAAATTGTTTGCACATCATTTTAGAAGCAAGACAAATCTAAAGATGTAGAGCCCACTGCGATTGATCTTTTCAAGGAGTTTCATTGCAGCAAGAATATTGGTTTTAGTGAGCCAGTAAAGAAATCTATTGTAAGTCCTTGTTTCCTTTTTTCCCTTTTCTACATGAAGTACAATTGAAAAAATCTAAGTGCAAGATGGAAGTCTGAGTTGTAATCCTTCTATTGCTAGGCTGATATGGAAGCAATCATGGCTGAACCAGTACAAGATGGACAGGAACCAAAGTCTGCAACTGGAGTTGTTTCTCAAGTTCTGGAGTCAAGTACATTTCTTCAAAATGTGGGCCTTCAGTCAGCCTCCAAGAAAATCTCCATAGGTGGCGTTTCTTTGCAGGTACAAGAGCTTCAGGATGAACTTGAGACAGATAAACAAGGAGCAGAAAAACTTGGATAACAAATTGATGCTCGGCACCAAGAGTTGGGTACCTTGAAGAAGCAGGCACAAGCATCAGAAACAACAATGAAAAACCAGTCAGATGAGATTGAGAGTTTGAAGAAGTCAGCACAAGAAACTAATGCCCTCCTTCGTCAACTGCTAAGCTTCAATCGGGGTTAGGTCAATCTACTAACATTTTCAGCTTGATGCAACTCCTATTTTGGATGCAACAGTGGTATTTTGTGAACTGTTGGTTCCTAGGAGTAATGATTTAAGATGTGAACAATGGTTGTATTTTGTGACTGTGATAATTTTGTGAACAGTGATTGTATTTTGTTTATACAGTGATTGCATTTTGTGAACATTGATCTTACTTGTAACAATGTTGAATGGGCTGCGGATGTGGGCTACCAATGTTGAATGGGCTAAGAATATGGTCTGCCAATGTTGAATGGGCTGAGAATGTGGGCTGCCAATAGGGCCAAATTTTATTGGGTTCAACTCACACATAATAAAGGATATATGCCAAATCTGAATTACGCCTCCAAAAATGGGCCCACTCGAATTGATGGGCCGGTTGTGTTCTGGACCATGTATCAGCTGACCTATTTGTGGGTTGAGCCCGTTTTTAAGCCCAACCATTTTGGAGGCTCAATTCTATTTGGCCTTCAAAATGGGCTCAGCCCACAAATAGGTCAGTTCATACTTGGGCCAAAACACAATTGGCCCATCAATTCGAATGGGCCATGCAACAATTTATGACGAAAATATTCTTCACAGTAATTTCGCCACGTCAGATCCGCGTGGCGCCATTGTGGATTTGTGCCCTACGTGGCGCCACTGTGTCCAATAGTTTGTGACGATTTTGGTGACATTTTTTGGGTGTCATAGAATTAGTGATGAAACTTTATCGTCACTAGTTCTGTGATGAAAAATCTGCAAAACATCATAGGACATGATTAGAGATGCGTGGTTGGTGACAGATGGTTTTTTTGTCACCATAGCATCACAAATTGCGAATAATGACGAATATTGCATGATCTATGATAGAACCACATTGTCACCAATCACATCTCTTGTAGTGCAAATAACAATAATAAATAACTTTCAAGTATTTTCAAGAATAGACAGGCATACAGCCTAAACCAATTTCCAATATTTCCCATGGCAGTCAGCCTTCCTTCCTAAGTTTTATTTTATAAATCTAACCCATGACTGAACTTTTCGAGCATTGTTCATAACCTGGGACACAACTATCCCAATAGATTTACACTCTGCAAAGGTTATACATTTTACCCATAAGATATGATCAATCTTAATGTGGCCCATTACACGTACCCATCGAGGTGCGACTAAGAAAATCATAGCAAAACCTTTCGAAAACTCTATCCGAATATAGACCCTCCCAATAAACCTAAACTCACTATACCTTCCCCCACACAAAGCAGAAGAATAAGATGGACTTATCGTTGGACAAATGTGTTGCGACGGCAACACACCTTCCTCAGACTTTATACATAGTTTGGTCTTCCACCTGAGGCATTACATGTTAAGACTTGGTAACATACCGAGTTAGGTCTGGCCCAAAATAGATATGTGGTTGTATGATTAGCCCAGTTCAATGGTTTGCAAGCCAAAGTCCTTGACCGAGGCAAGACTTCTAATCACTTGCAGAAACCATATCACTCTCGCTCACATATCAATATACCAACCCGGCTCATAGTCACTTGCCACTTGCCCCAATCTAAATCATTTACCACTCCAATTGATTATTCTGCAACACATACCTCAACAACTCAACATCATTGTGTGAATATATGACACACCCTTTCATAAACAAGTCCCATATTCTATTAATTTGTCAAATTGAATTTGCACTATCGAAAGATATCGATTGTACGTGGCATGGCTAAGCAAACTACACACGATCTAACCAACCCATGTTAGCATCTATTAGCAACCAACTAGTAATTATCTATCGTAGGGTGATAAATATCATTGCATACAAAATGACAAGGTAGGTATACTCCAATTGGGTTAAATAACTAAATCCTAAATTATTTGAAAAACAGATTTAACATAAAATGACAAGTAATAGATTAAAACAACATAACATTTGTAAAGCTAGGTTCAACATGATCAAAACACAACTTATCTTGGAACAACTCTTAATCTTGATCTGGACCACGAGCTTGAGTCAACTCTTCACCTTCAAACACTCCCGGCACTTCAACGTCTACACGAAACAAAAGATGAATACAAAAATAAATATAAACTAGAAGCAAAATAAACTCTAAAAATCAAGTACAATGAACCAAAATAAAGAGCTTGATTTTAGAAAAAATTATAAATTTGAATCGCCTCAATCGGAGTTCGTATGAGAGAGAACAGACTCTTCAATGATTCAAATCACATAAAATGATAAAGAAAGCATTTCCAAATTTTTGAAATTACTTTTCTCAAAAAATTCAAATCACTATATAATATCAAATTTTGAATTTTAAATTTTGGGTTTTTTCCTTTCCTCTTTTCTTTTTGCGTGCTCCACATGGTAAGGACCAAGGCAAGGGAGGCAAAGCCACAGTAGCAATGGTTGGACTTGGCCACGGGCTCTTGGCCACGATGGCAAGTGAGCCGACGGCGACAAACATGGCTTGTGACGACAAACAAAGCGACGAACGACTTTAGGAAAACTTAAAATTTGACATGCACGATGCATTAAATTTAAAATTGATCGGTGGTACTATGTGGCGTGAATGGATCAAGAAGAGAATCTCCGGGAAGCTTGCAAGGGCACATCGGCCGATGTCGGCGACAGTCTTTGGGACTCCATGGTGTTCTAGGTAAATGAGGGCACCAAAGCAAGGAACAAGCGTGGGAACGGGGTTGAGCACGATGAGACAGTTACGATGCTCACCTTAAATAGGCTCGGGAGGGCTCTTAGAGATAGAGATGGACACAGATAGGATTGAGTTCAAAAAGAAAAAATGGTTACTTTGTCCGAGATAAGAAGGGATTTGGTCAGGGAATTGTGAGGATTGTATGAGGATAAGATGGCACACGCATTGCACAGGAATTCACAGAAGAAAACGTGTTGGATTGAAGCTCTAAATTTGGCCATGGAGAAAAGAGAGAGGGATCATGCTTGCTGCATGCTCTAGAGGTTAGGGACACTCCTGTCAGTGGGGTCCAGTCCCACCTGTTAAGGATAGGTTTGATATTTTTTTAATTATTTAATTGCTGAAGATAGAAGGGGTCTTAAATAATAGCAAATAGGATTAAATTTTTTTGGAAAAATTCTCAAAAATACCTTAAGACATTGTCAACTTACTGTAAGAAATTTTTTATTTTGCTATAGTAAATCATTTTGTAAATATAAAAATAGGAGAACCAATTTACAAATTCCAGAAAATTCAGCAAAGATCTCAAAAAATCAGAAATAAATAATTAAACATTAGTATGCAAAAAGTTAGGATGTTGCAGCAAGTGGCTAACAGCAGGACCAATGGCAGGGCTCGTGGCACATAGTCGCCGCACCCGCGGCAAGGCACATGGCAGGAGAGGGAGGGAGGGAGTGAGCGTACGTCACCGCGTGTTCGCGCTCCACCTGTGCCACGGTCGCCCAAGTGTACGCCATGGTCGTTGCGCACGCTCGTGTTGTCATTACTCCACGATGTTGTTGCCACACTGGCAGTCCCATGGCAGAGTCACTGCTTGCGGAGGGAGGCTAGCTAACGAGGGGGAGGAGCTAGTGGGGATGGAGAGACAGAGGAAGTCAAAGAGGTGGGGAGGGGGATGGAGAGGTGGAGGGAGGCGGAGAGGCGAGGAGGGAATGAGTCGAGGAAGGGGAGAGGTGGGTGACAGAATCAGGTGAGGAGGTGGGGGCAAGGTGGATGAGGGAGGCAGAGGAGGGAGTGAGGTGGGCGAGGGAGGCAGGGAGGGGGCGAGGTGGGCAAGGGAGGCGAAGAGGTGACCATGGGGATCATAGGGAGGGAGGCCGGGGCAGAGGGAGGTTAGGAGGTGGCCATGGCAGCCGTGGGGAGGGAGGTCGGGTGGAGGGAGGCAACAAGGTGGCCCTGGGCCATAGGGGGTGAGGGGTCAAGCGGGTGGCCACAAAGGGCAAGGAGGAGGCCATGCGGGCTAGCCCGAGAGAGAGAAATTGAGATAGAGAGATTGGGAGAGAGAGATTGGGGAGAGAGTCAGAGAGGTGTCCAAGAGAGAGATTGAGACAGATATAAGGGATGTAGCGAGAGAGAGAGAGAGTGAACAATGACCATTTCTCTGGTTCAAGAATGAGGCATCGAGAGAGAGTGAGCAACGGCCATTCCTCTGACTCGCAAAAGCGAAGTGAGAGCGAGCAATAGGTGAATAGCAATAGGCAAGTGATGTGACATTTTGGAGAGCAATGAACATGCGAATCTAACGTTCGCCTGATCCAACGTTTGCTTGCTATAAAACCCCCTCAAGTTTTTGTTTCTTTAGCACACAATACGAACACTTTACTAGGAGAACAACTACACGTGATATATATGCAATTGCAAGAATAAACTAGAAATGTTGAAAGAGGTCTACATGAGAGTTAGTTTTTCCTTTGCCTTGACCTAAGATACATGGATTTTATCCCACCAAAAAGTAGCCTATCTTAGTGTTGTCGCACATTACTTGGACGAAGACTACAACCTAAACAAAAGGGTCATAGGGTTGAGGCCAATCAATGAGACACACACCGGAGAGGCTATCGCTGCATATGTACTTAAGGTTATTTTTTACTTTATAATAGAAAATAGAATTATTGTCATCACTCTTGACAATACATCTGCTGTCACGACGGCCATGGAGCATCTCGCGCCACACCTGAAGACCTATTTTAAAGGTCTTGTACTCTATCAGAGATGCATATGTCACATCATTAATCTCATTGTGCAGACATATTTGTATGTAATGAAATCTAGTTTGGACAACATACACGATACTATCCAATTTGTTATAGGTTCGACTATAAAATTTGCCCAGTTCTCAAAGTATGTAAGGCTAACAATAGGAGGCCAAGAAGATTTAACCTTGATATGAAGGTTTGATAGAACTCTACGTATACTATGCAGGAGCGGTGTAAGAAGTACGAGCACATTATCACTTTCTTCATCAATTGCAATTCTGTTAAGTAGTTGGTTAATGGTGTGGATTGGGAAGTAGCCGATTTTTTCGTATTTTTTTTAAAATTTTATGATGCATGTCGACTTTTGTGGTCGGCAATGATTTTATGAGGTAGGCGCTAGATCTAAAATTCGAAAGTCACACAAGACAAAGGTTTAGACAGGTTTAGGCCCTCAACGGAGGAGGTAATACCCTAGTCCTGTGTGCTGGGATTATTTGGATCTCTTGGATCTAAGATTGCTCGTGCCCCTGTTGTTGCCCGCCCTCTCCCTTATATAATGGGGGTGGGGCGGTTTACAGAGTCCCAATCGGTTAAGGGATTCCGATCGGTTATTGGATTCTAATCGGTTACAGTATAGAGTTTACATCTTTATCCTATCCTGCTAACAAATCGGATTACAATCATATCTCTTATATCTAAATATATGTTCAACTGTCTCAAGGATATATCCCCTTGCACACGGCAGCAAGGCTTGGCGCGGAGCTTATCCTCTGGGCCTTCCGCTCGGCCCTGTCTCTCCTTTAGGCACTTTTGGGCCGGTTATGAAGACACCTGGGTTCTTATATTCCACAGAAGCCCCCGAGTGATTCATTATCCGATTGCTATATCTTTATCTGGGTCTCAACTTTAGATCAACGTTCTCAGCTTCCAGCATAAACCTTTGACTGGTTTCTTCTTTGATTTGAATGCTTCTCCTTGCAGCAAGGGGATTATGAAGGACTCGAATATAACCCCCGGTTTTTTGTTCCAACTGATTATAATCTTACGTCTGACAGGTTTATTATGGGTAGCTTCGTGGATTAATACCGGACAGTCTTCGAAGTTGTTTTGACTTCCTGTGCCAATTCATTTTCCGAAAACCTCTTTGGCTTCTGAAACTATCTTAACTCCAAGTCTCCTCGGCTTTTGATGTCATTACGTCTTCGCATTTACTTCAACCTTATCGTATCAGCTATAAAAGGCGAACCAGTGCTTTTAGAATTTATTCTCTCACGCTTAGTCCTCTATTTTCCTGCTCCAAGCTCCACCTTCTTCCTGAGGGATTTCATGGACAACCAGGATCCAGAACTTGCCGAGGAGTGGGCGCTATTTAACCTCTCCATGGCCGAATGGGCTGAAGAAGAGGTCGTTGCCCTCGACCGCGCCGCCGTTGCCCTCGACCGCGCCACCGTCGACGCCTTCCTCGAAATTGTCCCCGCCCTTTGTAGGGCTAAGGAAGCTCTCATGGAGGCGCTTGGTCGTGTGCGCCGCGGAGAAGTATAATACTCCTGTAAATGTAAGAGAGTCTTTTCCCAGGCATAGAGCTTGGGGAATTTATATAATAAAGAAATACCTTCCGAGTGATATCTATGACTGTCGTTAGACATAGCTTAGACCCAACTTGGGGTATATCAAAGCTTGCATGGCTCTTTGGCCGGGTGATATCCATATCCGACTGTCGCAGGATATATCTTAGGTCCAACTTGGGACATATTAAGATTTGCACAGCTCTTGGCCAAGTGATACCTATATCCGACTACTGTAGGATATAGCTCTGGTCCGACTTGGGACATATCATATTCATGTGGCTCTTGGCCAAGTGGTACCCAAATCAGACTGCTGTAGGATATAGCTTAAGCTCGACTTGGAGCATATCATATTTACATGGCTCTTGGCCGAGTGATACCCATATCCGACTGCTGTAGGATATATCTTAGGCTCGACTTGGAGCGTATCATATTTACATGGCTCTTGGCCGAGTGATACCCATATCCGATTGCTGTAGAATATAGCTTAGGCTCGACTTGGAGCGTATCATATTTACATGGCTCTTGGCCGAGTGGTATCCATATCCGATTGCTGTAGGATATAGCTTAGGCTCGACTTGGAGCGTATCAGAATTTTCTTAGCTCATGGCCGAGTGATACCTATATCCGACTGGTGTAGGATATAGCTCTGGTCCGTCTTGGGACATATCAAGGTTTATCCGAACGGTATCCGTACTCGTTTATTACGATGCACAGCTTATCGACCCATCTTGGGGCATACCATTGGAACCGTGCCTTATCAGGCTCAACCCGTGATATATGATTCCGCCATGCGGTAACCAACTAGCGACCCAATGTGGGGTATATCACAAGAAGATATTTTTAATCCAAACTGGAGGATTCCCATGTCCCGCTTAGTTCGATAAGTGGTTAAACATCCCATCATGGGGAGCAACGTGTCCCAAATATGACTTGGTCAAACCATGACTGCCTCCGTATGTCAGGACTCCGAGCTAGCGAATCATTACGAAGCATAGAGCAGGGCCAAGTGTTCTGCAATCTTTTTCCCATCGACTCAGCGAAAACCTGATTTTCCCCTTTTAAGACCAAGCCGTGCATTGATCGATGGTTCATTTTCTCCACCGCACACTCATGCCCTTTCTGCTTCCCTGTCTCTCTGACTTCTCCGTCGCTAGGGTTAACTGCTGCCGCGCTCGCATTTTTGCGCTGTCGTTGATCTTTCCTCCAAAAATGTCTTCTCATTCTTCCAAAGACACCTCCTCGCTGCCTTTGCCCCAAGATTGGACCACCTCGACAACGACGGAAGAGCGGTTGAAGTCCATGGCGGGCAACGGGGTTCTTCCAGCCCTAATTTTAATTTCCGCACGATCGGCTACAGGTGAATCCATCCCTACCCCTCGTTCTGAAGAAATTGTGGTTTTCGAATCTTTCTTCCAATGCGAGCTGGGCCTTCCTGCCTGCGCCTTTCTTCGCGGTCTTCTCTTTTTCTATGGTATTGAATTAGTGAACTTGAATCCCAACTCTATCCTACAAATCTCCATCTTCATTCACCTCTGCGAGGCATTCTTGGGCATTCGCCCTCATTTCAATCTCTTTCGCCACTTTTACCTTTTAAAGCCTTATCCTTCAAAAAGCGATATGGATCAGGTGCAGGATCTCTTGGTGCTGATTGATAAATTAAAGGAAGGCGGTCTCACGGGAATTGGTCTGGCCCTCCATTTTGTTGCTCACCGAATACAACCTCTAAAGGAGCGCGTCCATCTGGGATATGAATTTGAAGGAAGGGACAATCCGACTCGAGAACTGCCTGAGACAGCGTCGAAGGAGCAGGTATATGCTCGGGTAGGCGACTTTTTCATCCCAAGCGTAGAGATGTCCACCGCCAGATGCCCAAAGTCCTTTACTGCATCAAATCTTCCTCCTGAGGTAAGAAAGTTTAGCTAATAGACTTTCACATTCGTCTCTGAATGACTTTTAACTGTTTTAATACTCCTCTCTAGGATCGATTGGCTTTCTTTAGTGACGCGCCTCTCCCAGAAATGCCTGTACATAAGAGCGCCCACTGGAAGCGACCTGCAAGCTCCCAAGCCAGAGACCTGGCCGCCAAGAAGGGGAAGAAAATGATTATCAAGGACACTTCGAAGCCCCGACGCCCGACTGGTGGTCCCAAAATCCAAGAACCGCCAGCACAAGCCCCGATGCCTTCAGTTCCCCTTCCTCATAAGCCTGTGGTACAACCGAGTCCAACTCCGAGTGACTCGAGCATTCAGGAGGAGCCCAGGGTTCCAGATCATAGCGCCCCGACTGGTCCCTCTGGAAGTGGTTCTGCCACTCGAAGGAAACCCCTGATGAGGATAAAGAAGTCTAACAGGCTGGATGTCCCATTGACTCTTATTCAATGCGTTTTGCCGGCTTATTCACCGATAGCTCTTCTTATAGGAATCCTTCTTATGATATTCCCATTGAGACACCATCTGGGGCCCCTGAAAGAACTGAGTCCCAGGACGTACCTGACCTGGTTGAGGAGGCCCCATAATCTACCTCACCTGAAGACACAGGGTTGCCCTCCGAACCACAGCCTCCTTCATCGACACCCCGTGCTTCGGCATCGGGTCCCGCTACTCGAGAGCCCGTCTCTCATCCATCCCCTAAGGTAGAAGAGATCCTCCGAGATCTGCCGACTCTTGCTCGCCCCCAACTCATAATGCAAACCGCGTGGGTTGATGAGGAAGACGGCTTGAAGTCCCTCGATGACCCGGCGGAGGAAAAAGAAAGGAATGACTTTTATAGTCACACCGCCGCTTGTGCTCGCCTAGCCCGAATAATATTTTGACTACTCTTGTCACCTTCTTGCTTGTGCCGGTTAGCATGTTGTCACCTTTCCCTGCGATGGTTGCATAAATTGGGAGAACGCTCTGCGAAAAAGTTCGAATAACTCCAAAAGATGCTCCCGGAGGTCAGGACACGCCAGGAATATCTGGCCGACTTGGAGCAGATCAAAGCTAGACATGCAGCCGAGCTGTAAGATCTTCGGTCAGAAGTCCAGGCCTTGAGGGAAGAGAAGAAAATCCTGTGGCAGGAGAAGCTAGATATTGTTGGCTCCCTTCGAGGTAGATATTTCCTGGACAATCCCGTGCTCTCATTTAATCATCTGGTCTTTTGATTTCCTTATCTCCATGTCAGTTCGAGATTCTACTATTGCAAAGCTCCAAGAGCAACTTAAGGCCTCGGAGGAGTTAGAAGGTACGCTCAGCAGCTTGGTCCTCCCTTGCCTTCGTTGTCTTCTTGGTATTTCTTAATAATCTGTTATGCTTGTAGACTACAAGTTCAAGACGCGGGCGCAATACGCTGCTTATAACGAGAAAGTCGAGGCCCTTGAAACGTCTTGTGCTAAGCATCGCGAGGCCTCTGAGCTATTGTTGAGGTTGTGTAACATCCCAAAATTTGCCCAAATATTATTTTATTGCTTAAATGTGCATTTATGATTTTCTGGAATTTATTTGGATTTTTCTGGATTTATTTGAATTAATTTTTAAATTAAGTATATTGACCTTTTATTCAAATCTATTAAAATTTATACAAAGTCAAAATAAAGTTTTGCCAAAAATATTTTATTTGAGTCCAGAATGTCTGAAAGTATTTTTGAGATTTTTCTGGGATTTTTCTTGATAATTTATTTGCCTAAAACCAATTAAATGAATTTATAGAATTATTTAAATTAATAAAGTTTTAAAAACCTCTTGGAACAGTGTTGGGCCGAAGCCCAACACTGTGCACTTAAAGCCCGCGTCGGTACGGCCCAGTCCAGCCCACGAACCGCAGCAGGGCAAAACCCTAGATCGGTAGCCGTTCGCGTGGGATCCAACGGTCCAAAGAAGGCCGCGTGTGCGATCACGTCTTGGCCGTCGGATCGGGACACGCGTCGCACCGTGGTCCTTCGTCTCCGTTCTGGACTCGGAGTCCACCGCCGTAACGTCGCTGGATTCTTTCGCCGTGTAGAGCTCGGACGCCGAGGCTATAAATAGAGGGGGTAGCACCCCGAGGTTCGCAGTTGAGCGCCGCATCTTTTGGTCGGAGGGGTTTCGCAAGAGCAACCGTAGAACGCAGCTGCGAGCTTGCCGGAGTTGAAGCATGGAACCGCCGCGGTTTTTGCTCGAGAACGTCGCCGATCCGCCGTCTTCCGTCGCTTGGGCTGCGGGACCGAGTTCGTCGAACCGTGCCGCGTCGGATTTCCGTCATCTCGTCGCCAGAAGTCCGTCAGAGCGCCGCGTCGTGGGTCGTCTTCTCCATCTCCGGTGAAAGGCGCCGTCGCACCGTCGTCATCCTCTCGCGCTCGCGTTCGATCGTCAGATCTCGGGTAAGCCGTTGGATGAGGGGCACGTGTCAGAGTAGATCGTAGCCGTCCGATTCTTTTCCTCGGACCAGATCGAGCCGCGCGGGAGACCGATTAGATTGCGACGCGTGTCGAGCGTGGGTGCCGAGGCATCGTGGACCGAGTTCACCGTGGTCTCGCGCTGCGCCGTGGACTCAGTCCATACGCCGAGACACGTGTCGGCTTGTGATTGGCCCGAGGTCTCGCTGACGTCATGCTTGCATCATAATTGCATTTTTCAATTGGAAAAATAATCCGATTGGAAATTCTGTGATGATGACGTCATCATGAGGTCATGCTGACATCATAAATCGGTTTTTCAGTTTAAAAATAAATCTGTTAATTCTGATTTTCTGATTTTTGCAATTTCAGTATTTATTTCAAATTTCAAAAGGCTATATCTTATGCATCGTAACTCGGATTTGAGTGATTCAAATTTCGAAAAATTTGTAAAATTAAGATATATTTAATGGTGAATTTTATTTGATTTTTTGAGTTCAATTGCTCTCTGTTTTGGTATTTATTTACTTTTCTCCTTGGTACGCATAGACGTTGAATTGTGCGACGCTTCGGAGGAAGATCCAGCAACTCACGATCAAGTTTCAGAACCAGATCAGGATCTATTCCAAGGCAATTTGTGCTTTGATCATGTTGAACCCATGTTTATAAAATTGCTATATTTGTTTTACCCTATTGCACATATTTCAAATATACAATTGTTTCAAATTAGATTGGGTTTAGTTAATATACCAGAGTGATCTATACCCTGCCTTGTCATTGTATGCCATGATCCATTGTCACCCTAGATTGGTTTAATATAGTTGGTTAGTAATTATAATCAACATTGGGTGGTTAGACCGTCGTAGATTGCTTAGCCTTGCCACGTCATCACATGTGTCAGAATCATTGATAAATAATCTTGATTAATGGAATATGGAACAATGTTATGAACTTGTGTGTCATGTGGGATCACACGATGAGATTGAGTTGTTGTGGCGAGTCATGTCACGCAACGATGTTGAATTGTTGATAGCACGTGGTGCTTGGTAATCAACTGGGTGATAATAACTTAGATTGGGGCAAGTGACAAGGGGCGAGGATGCCAAGGTGGGCCCGATGGGCAGAGGGTATGCGGATGTCTTCCCTTGATCACATTAAGGACTTAACCTTGCAAGCCTTTGACCTGAGTCTACCATGCAACCACATGTCTGGTATAGGCCAGCCTAGCTGAGTAATTTGCAATGTCTTAGCTTTGGTACTATCGTGGTCGGTGTGAGTTCCCGAGTTATGGAGTAATTCACATGGCGCAAGAGGGGGGCCCTGGATGTGGTAACCAGTCCCACCAGTGTTGAAACCTCAGCGGATAGTATCAGGTTAAGTCAGCGTATTGTAAAGGCTTTGTTATAATCACTCGCCTTTGTGGTGTTTGGTTGTATCACGTGGGTAAAGTGCATAACCTCTGTAGAGTGTGAAATTATTCGGATAGCCGTGCTCGCGGTATTGAGCAATACTCGGGAATTACAGTTAAGGGTTAGCTTAATTAATTGGATAACTTGGTTGGGATGGCGGAATGCCATATGGAAGATGGAAATTGATTTAGGATTGGAAACTTGGTTTACTTGAGGAATACTGAATTTATATACTATTGTTATTTGTTTTACAGTCTTTACAATCTATTTACTGTATTTGTTCCTAAATGCTGCTTATTGCAAAATAGCCATAATAGCTTGTCCATTGGAATAAGCCTTGCATATAGATACATAGAATTGCATTCTGTGCACAACTTGTTGAGTGCTTTAAGTACTCATCCTTGCCAAACAACAGTAATCAACAGTTGAAGAATCTACACCTGTGTTGGAAGAAGAAGTCCAAGAGGACGCGAGTCATTAGGGTCTGAGCCTTGTCGGTTGCCTGTGGTGAACTGATGAGCTATCTACGTTTTCTTCTGTCCGCTGCTTAATTATTAGCTTATATTTTCAGTCTTGCCCTGCGTGGCTTAATAATGTAAGTTGGTCATAAGATCATACATTTAGCTATATCAATAAATGCACTATTATTTCTATTATCGTTGAGTATGATGTGATATGTACCAATGTTGAGCTATGTGCACTAGCGTTGATCCTGGGACTAGTGCGGTAAACACAGTGGGTTCGAATCAATGGATTCGGGTCCTTACAGGTTGCTTCATCCCGGAGGCGAGAGGCCGCTCAGTAGGGACCACGTTATCTCTCAACTGGAGGAAGCCCCCAGGGAGCTTAAGAGACTCTTGAAGGAAACGGCCAACGGTGTCAACTACCACCTCTTCATCAAGGATAAATAGGGGGCAAATTCACACTGTTGAGGACATCTGAAGATATATTTAATCATTCGCATTTTGAAATTCTCTGATAAAGTCTTGTTCCACTTAGTATTTAGCAGTTAAGTTTGTGACTTAAACCGTGTACTCTGTCAATGCCGCTTGGCTAATAAAGAAGCATTCCCATTGTCTCCATTTTGATATCTATGGG
This sequence comes from Otatea glauca, assembly GCA_036346275.1. NCBI lineage: Eukaryota > Viridiplantae > Streptophyta > Magnoliopsida > Poales > Poaceae > Otatea > Otatea glauca. Next base: position 28,503,088 of record CM070719.1, read on the forward strand.
CCACACATTTTGTTTATTTCTGTAAGTTCGATTATGGGACCCAAGATCTTGAACATCTACAAGAGTGCTCTCAAGTGTCAGGCTACTAAAGGTTAGACCTTCAGCCTTCTCACCACAAGGTGTAGGGCTATTATAAACCAATCTATTACCTCCACTACACTAGGGTCATATAATCAATAAAGTAAATAAGGCCTTGAACTCTTACCTTCCTAAATTATAGACCATAAAGAATTTAAAGTCAATTTCACTATTTATGACATGATCATAGAAAGATCAAGGTAATGGCCAAATAGATTATATAAAACAAAATATGACATGATCATAAAAAGATTAGAAGTTATAAGAACAGTGCATCTGCTTACTTTCTACCATGACATCCTCAAGCTCAAAAATAGTAAAATAAAAGTAATAATTTCTTCCACTAACAGGAAACAACCCTATAGTTCAATGCCACATTCTCTACTTTAATTGTTTTAGTTCATCAATAGTTATAGCATCATTGAGTAGCAATATGTACAGTTCATCAATAGAGTCATAGCATCATTGAGTAGCAATATGTACATTCAGAAGAGAATCATCCATGTGGCGTAAGAGCTTAAGGGGAGAAAACATTTAGTAGCAAATTAATATTTACTACACTCCATTTGAATATGGCTATGGTGTATGCCATCCAAAGATCAACATGCACAAGATAGTGTTTGCCATCTGAATATGGCCATGATGTATGCTATCCAAAGATCAACGTCAAGATAGTATATGCACTGAAGAACTAGTAAAGACAAATTACCATATGAGACTACTAACCATTACCATATGAACCATATATATACATATATATATGTATATGTATTTGTATATATGTATATATGTATGTATATATCCATATATGTGTGTATATATATATATATATATATATATATATATATATATATATATATATATATATGCGTACTCTCATATTAATGTCTCCAGTATTAAACGAAAATAGGCAAGATGCTAGTAAAAATGGCACAAAAACTAAAAAAATGATTTATTTTCCTTATATTACTGAAATTGGCAACTTATAATTATGTCACACGACTACGTACGTCTTGAAGTTAGCGACTAGTTAGGTGACATAAGTTAATGTACGCTCTTATTTATTTCGACGAAAAATGTGTATCTGCAATGCAAGTGATTTACGCAACACAACCTTCAGCATTTTCAAGTCTGGCAGATACAGTATTAAATTTAATTGACTAATTAGGCGGTACAGTCCAAGTCTAGAAGATGAGAATCGTGGGTCATTCTGTCGCCATTTTTTTTTCTATCGCCATTTTTTTTTCTTGCACATATATCTGTCTTTCCTTCTAGATGCTTTGACTCTCTCCCTTCCTTTTTCATCGTCAAGACGTTCCCATTGTTTGACCCAACTCTTCATGTATCGAGTGAATGTAACCAGGACATGCCTGGAAACACAAGAATCCTTGGGTTGTCTATAGTACTTTTCTAATCATGTGCAAGGACTTCGATAGTGAATTAATTGGGGTATTTTGTTTCTACAATTTGGTGGGATTTTAGAAACAATCATCCCAATGTTTTGATACTAAAACTTGTTAGTAAAGTGTCGCATAGTGAATTAATTAGTAATTGGCTCCCAAATGAAAGAAGTGGTAGGAAGAAAGATGTGCCCACAAATTTGATATGAAGCTCCCTTGATGCATCATCTACTCAATACGAAAATCTTGGTTCGCTAAAATGAGTTGATACTTGCACGAGTATTGCTCTCTCTTCCACCTCGCTAAAAGGGATTTTTTTATTTAATATTTATTTTTAATCTTTTTTTTCAAAACTAGGAGTTAGGGTTTAGAATTTGCAAAATAAGCGCTGGTCGCCCGTATATGGGGCGATATGTCCCTCTGCTAACGGCCCAGTTAACCGAAGTAACGGCAGGGCAAAAATCGCCCAATACAGGGGCGATAGCAATTTTTTTTGTAATGTTAATTTTAATTTTTTTCCTCGAGAATAATCCACCCGTCGCCCCTACATGGGGCGATCGCCCGTGTAGGGGGTGATAGGTGGTTTTGCATGTTACTCTAGTTAACTGGGCCGTTAGCAGAGAGACATATCGCCCGTATATAGAGCGATCGCCCTATATACGGACGACCGGTGCCTGTTTTTGCAAATTCTGAACCCTAACGTTTAGTTTTGAAAAAATATTAAAAAAATATTAAAGAAAAAAATTTCCGCCAAAAGGCTGACATGAGATGGTCTTAGCATCTGTTAGTTATGGGCCCAAGCCCAAATGTAAATAAATCCCAAAAGACCCACACATGTGTGGCAAGTAGTGGGAAGTTCAGTAGTCTAGATGGAGGGAGGCAAATTTATAAGGTGAAGTTGATCAGGCAATTGTGCACGGGTTAGGGTGAATTAGGTTTATGGTAAGCGTTCGCCTCGATGACTGCACATTTTCTTTGCATTTGACATTTTTACAACGTTCATTAGAGCGAATCATCTGGAAGTCGCCGTTCATATGGATATAATTATCCTGTTAGAAATAATACATGTGATTCATTTGTTGGTTAGTAATATTTACATGTTTTGTCCTATCATGTTAGCGCATATGTTTGAAATATGTGTAATACTGTCAATAGTTCTTATTATGCCTAATACATATGTCACACTCCCTCCGTCCAAGTATATAAGGCTTATTTTTTAAATGGTCTTGTCTATAAATATAAGACTTTATGTAGATTTAATGAGCCATTTCCTTCTATATCTTTATTTATTATCTTTCAACCATATGCATTTATTCATTACCACCCATACAAAGTATATCTTTAATTTTCCAAGACAATTAAGTGGGGGACATCCAAGTTATTTTCTCGTACTTTTTTCAATTTCAACACAACTTTAATCCTTGTGCAAAGTTAAAATGCGCCTTATATTTTTGGACAGAGGAAGTATTACTCTTAATTTTTTTTCTAGGAATTAAAATAATCACAAAAGTACAAATATTTCTAACAGTATCAAGCTATTTGGACTGTTGGCTTACTCGCAGCACACAAGTGCGATGACATATTTGTTCAGTCAAATCTCTAAGTTAATTACGATATATGATTTTGAGCGCTTCATCTATTCAGTTTTAAGTTGTATGAGTTTGATTGTTTGAAGTAACTACTTGGACATAGAAACTCTTTCGTGCCCAGATGATTGCAACCACCGATGTTGGAATCAAAAGGGGAAATTTGGCGTTGGCCGAGGTGAGGCGCCGGGAAGTCACAGCCGCAGCCGCAAGGTGGAGACTTCATCGGTGGACGCGTCCGCCGCTAAAGCAGCCGCCGCTGTCGGGAGTACGAACCTCGGTCTGATCAAAGAACCGGAAATTGGATTGATTTTCACAGTGGTTTTAGTCAACTGACGTTTAGCAGTTCAATTTTTTATCCTATATGTATTATAAGTCTAACTCTCGTTTGAAAAAGCCATTTCAAAATTTCCATAACTCCGAGTGACCGTGCTGCAACTGTTTTCAAGATCTTTGTGTGGGTATAGCAAAAGATTGCGTATTTGTGTTGTATTGCTTTTGTATCGCGTCCTGGTGGCTGCCGTGCACTGGCATATATGACACTATATCTGAATTTGCTAAATTCAGGCTGAGCTTTGTAAGAAGTGACAATCTTGCAGCTCATGTGCGTGTGAAACAAACATCGCGGAGTATCTTCATAAGTACTAGCTTGACGATCATACGGTTCACTATTTCACCGATTACAGTGAAAACCACAATACATTTGAGAATTGAGAGAAACTGTTTGCACAAAAAAAAAGTTGGTTGTATGTGAAACTACGTGCGTTTAATCCATAGACGTTGCACGCGTTGTCAACTCCAATTCATAAACTGAAAAAAATCAAGATTAACTAACTAATTAACACAGTTGTATATATTTTCGATAGCAAACCTTCAACACAAGATTGGTAGAGTATGCGAGCCTACACAATAGGGCCACTCGAAAGGCATGTGAAGGACCGAAATTGATGACTAGAGGGGGTGTTGAATATGAGCCAGATAAAAAAATTCCTTTAAAAATCTCTTCTAGAACACTAGTACTATGGAGCAAACAATAGGCTCAAGATACGCACAACAGAGAATAAAGCAAGAATTTTAGGAACCCAGATGAGTAGAAATTTTAAACTTGACTGTCAACAAACATAAATAACTTTAAACCTACTCATCCAAAATTGATGAAATTTGAATTATAGCAAGATAAGGTCCTTAGGATCGTCATTCCAAAAAAAATTTCAAAATAAAGCCCAAAAAAGATACCATTCTAGCTCAACAACTACGCTGCCCAAAAGGTGGCTTTTAGAAACTTGGATGCAAAGAAATCTCAATAACTTTTGATCTACTCATCAAAAGTTGGTGAAATTTGATATAAAGCAAGGTAAGGTCATCAGGATCATGATTCCAAAAGAAATTTGAAAATAAAACCCAAAAGAGTGATATTTCTTTCTTAACAAAGACACCGCACAAAAGCAAAGATTTTTCAGAAACTTTAACCACAAAGAAACCTCAATAACTTTTGATCTATCTAACCAAACTTGATGAAACTTGAACCACGACTAAGAAATGACCTTAGGACTATGATTCCAGGAAGAATGATAAGAATAAGCCTAAGGTCTCAACCTTTCATGCAAATGGTTCAAGCTGCACTAAAAATAGCTATTTCAAATCAAGAACACAGTGTTGCAAGCAGAACTTGAGCAAGAATGAGTTATAATGGATCTTGCTGAGTTGAGACATGATTTAGATGAGTTACTCAACCTCTTACACATCCTAGATTCAAAAGAACTATAGCAAGCAGAAGCAGAGGAAGCAAAGCTCAAGTTGCAAGAAAGAACCAAGCAAAAAAATTTGCAAGAATTAAGACAAAATTTGCCTAGATTATTGGGATATGATCTGAAAAAGATTCATCTATCAATCATTCATCCTTGGCATAAAATTCACAAGCATTTAGAAGGGGGTCAAATCCAAATATATGAAGTGAATTGCAAGAATTTAAAGTGCAGAATGTAAATTGTAGGAATTTAAAGTGCAGAATATAAGTTGTGGAATATGCAGTAGCAAATTTTGATTTTATGGTAAGAGTAGCCTACCTGTTCCCATTTAGAATGTTGCTCTACTGGATAAATGGTTTTGGATACTTGAAAATGAAAATGGGCTTTGGCAAGATTTCCTATGAAATAAATATCTGGTTGATGCTTAGGAAAGCATTCTGACCAAGGATAGATTGTTGAGGAGAGGTTGCAAAGGAGATAGGAAATGCCAATTCTGTGGTTGCGATGAAACCATCGACCACTTGTTCATTTCCTGTCCCTTAGCCAAACACACTTGGAATGCAGTGAAATGTGCATTCGGTCCCAATTCTTCTCCCCGGAGGCCTTATTTGGCTATGCCACTTTCCCGGTTCATCTATGTAGATAGTCTAGGATTTTAGTTTAAATTCTCGATTCACCCACGTGAATCCCAATTAAAAATGATTTTTTCAAACAAGGTCTGAATGCACGATATCATCTCTCCTTTATTTTGATACAAAGCGAACATATATAACTTATACACACCATACTCACATATATGAATGTGTGTCTCCGCACATTAAAAAAAATACACACGTATGTTTGTACCCATTTTAAATATCGGTGAGCAAGCGTGGACGATTGCCGGTCTGGGCCCTCGGTCCCTCGATCCTCCGTCCTTTTTACGTGGACGGCCACACGCTGCATCCCGACGCGCATGCGTTCACTGCTACGCGAGTCACTCGTCCCCCGACTCCCACGGCGCCTTCGTGTCCGTGAGACGCTGTCACGGGCAGTCGCGATCCCACCGTCCACGACGCTCACCGATCGATCCCGACCGTCCACATCGTAACGGACGGAGGCGTCAGGTAAACGCCCCACGGCGCCTTTGCCTCCCGGCCGTTTATATCTGCACTCCTGGATCGCGCCTCCCGTTTCGGTTTCCTCCCAAAGAAAAACTCCTCCCTCCCTGCCAGCACAAGGACAGGAAATACAAAGTTACAGAAGAGAGGGGTAAAACTAACGAGATTAATAAACTGTAGGTAAGAATTAACAAGGGAGAGAGGTGAAGAGCGACTAATTAAATAAAACGTCGTCTCATTGTAAGTATTGTCGATCTTGATTCCTTTTATCTTGTTTGGATTGTTTCTTTCGGAAACGTAATGTATTCTTGATCTTGGATTTCGTACGTCGATTCGGCAGGTTCATTGTGTGTGTCTCCATTTAGATGTTGGTTCGTTTTTTTTTTCTTTTGGTTAAATTTGTGTTCATATGATGGACCTTGTCTTGTTGATCACCAGAATGTTTATATGAGTAAATGCCATCGGAATATCTGTGCAGTTGTGTAAATTAATTTTCTTTGAGCTGAAGAATCTCCCACAATGCGATGCTGCCATTATTTTCATGTCAAGTGCTTACGTTGGCCTCTGTCTTTAATGTTCATGGATGTGATTTACTTGTGCTTTTGCGATCTGTTGATGTTGTTTGGTGAGAAGTTAGGGGAGGGGATGATGTCCGAAAGCGAGGAGCACGGCTCGCTCCTGGCAAAGATCAACGAGAAGATCCATGAGTACAAGGGCTCGTCTTCGTCGTCCTCGTCGGACTCCGAGGACGACAAGCCTAAAAAATCCAAGAAAAAGAAGCTGTTCGGTAGGACGAATCCGCTGCATCACGTCCTCGGCGGAGGCAAAGGTACATACACGAAATGATGAATATTACTTTACCTACAGGAAAAATAATAAATTTTCCACCAGCAATGCTTTTCGCACAAACGAGATTGGGAAGCATGAGCAGACGGATCAAGAACGATGCAATGCTTATGAAGACAGATTAAGGACATGAACAGATTATGCCTAATCGGGTGATATATTGAATACTGTTTCTCAATTTCTGCCACATACAATTGATTGATCCAAAAAAAATGTTTTTATATAATGCAATTTTCGTCGCCGGTGCATGTGATTTTTTTTAATCGTTAGCATCGATGTGAGGTGAGTTGACGATGACCATGGTGACTTTGACATCTAGTTGTGTTGCTTTTCAGGTGCTGATCTTGTGCTGTGGAGGAACAAGCAGACGTCTGGGAGCATTCTGGCAGGGGTGACTGTGATCTGGCTGCTGTTCGAGGGCATTGGTTACCACCTTCTGACTTTCCTCTGCCACTCGCTCATCGTCTTCCTCACCGTCTGCTTCGTGTGGTCCAACACTGCATCCTTCATCAACAGGTCGTGTAGTACTTCTTTTTGTCCCCCTTCTGTCCTGTTCTGTGCTTACAGGCAATGTGATCTTCATTGCTAGTCTAGTAGCGCATCTTATTGGAAGGACAGTTTGTACTGAATTATAATCTCAGACCGTGCAAATCCACCACTTTATTTTATTTTCCAGTAATTGAAGACTGATCATGTTACAAACCTCTATGGTCTGAGAACAACATGTATTGTTTGGTACATGAGTTATCAATTTAGTAAATTGTTTTTCATATTTCAGATGCATGATGCACATCTATCTATATTATAAAAAAAAGTAAGGTTATCAGAAGTAGTGAAAATCGTCTAAAAATTAGAGGCTGCTGATCAAAGAAAACTCGCATTTGTGGCTTTGTGAATTTTTTTTACATTCATTTCTGTCATCATATCGCTATTTGAGTTGCTCTTTTAACGCCAAACTGAGTCTAATTGCTTCATTCCTGCCATTTATACGGGAGATGGCATTTCTGTTACTGTATATAGTTTTCAATGCAATGTACAATTTTGGAGCTTAACTATTTAAGTTATTCATTTTTATCTGTTTGGCCAAGCTTTTATACTACCCCAAATGCCAAGAAATATAAATTTTAAAGATTTTTCATTATGATTTGGTGAGTGGAGGCAATAAAATAACCGACCCAATCTAATGCTACGGACTTGTGATGTAAAAAATTGATCACCTACAGCTTGTACCAAAAACAATATCTGGTTTTTATCTATGAGATGATTATGTTTTGGGAGGTGATACGGTCTTAGGATTTTCAGGTCTCCTCCAAAGTTCCCAGAGGTCATTCTATCCGAAGTCCAATGCTTGAAGATAGCTCATGTTCTGAGGAAAGAAATCAACGAGGGTTTCTTAACATTGCGCAATGTTGCTTCCGGCAAAGACCTGAAAACATATCTGATGGTAAGCTGAGTCCTACCATCTGTTTTCTTTTCCTTTTTTTTTCAATTAAGTTGGCACTCAATGTCATACTGGAGATTTATCTTGCAGTCAGTTGCAGTCCTCTGGTTAATTTCTATAATTGGGAGCTGCTTCAGTTTCTTGACTCTGTCCTACACTAGTAAGCCCGTTTCTACTTTCTCTTTTGCTTTCACTGTAAATTAGTTCATAGTAGTTTCTTCTGAAATGTGTGCTGTATATTACTTATGCCACTTAATCTGAAAAACACTTCGAAAATTACCATACATGTTCTGTACGTTTCCTGTGTACTACAGCAGTATTGTGTGTTTAAATTTGTACTTCCATTTCTATGATTGCTTTCGCTCTTAGAACTTGATCCAGGAATATATGCATAGTTACTGAACAGTATAAGCACAAACACATGCGAATGCATAGTAGATTGGTCTGAAAATCTGTACTGGTAGACTATTTGCTTCCATCAGATCAAATGCTAGATTGCAAGTTACAACAATAGCTTCCCCTTTTAACTTAGTATAATATAATAAATGAAAGAAAATTCTAGTTTATGTTTTTTTCTCCCAAAACACACGATTTGGGAGGGCATTCCAATTGGATTTAATGGGCATTCCAATTCCATTCAAATTATAATTTTGATCAAATAACACACTGCAGTATACTAGGATATTGAATTCCGTAATTAGTTAATTTGAAATATTGAAATGCTGTGATCTGACATTTGCATGTCTTCTCAATGGATTATTATGATAGCAACGTGTTCTTGAGTTGTGTGCTTACAGACTGTTTGCTTGCATTACTTCCAAAATATTAAATTTAGAAAAGTGCAACAAACTACACACATCCAAGCTTACTTATGCGTATAAGATCATCAATTTAAGAGATTAAAATCAATTTGATGACTGTTTGCAGTTTTCCTGATGGCATACACGCTGCCCATGCTGTATGAGAGATACGAAGATCAAGTGGACGTTCTGGGCGAGAAGGCCCTGATTGAGATCAAGAAGCAATACGAAACGCTCGACGCGAAGCTGCTCTCAAAGATCCCAATGTTATCCGACAAGAAACAGCATTGAAGTGATCTTGATTTTAAACCCCAAGCCCTCTGCAATTTCATTTTGAACTCAGCACATTACCAAATTAGTATCTTTTGGTTTCCTCGTGTCGTCATCTAGCAATCTTTGAGATGACATGATAGATATTATTTCGATTGTCCAGCTTCGGAAAATTGACATTTCCGAGTCCTAGAACAGAACTCCTTTGACGGTCACACTGAGTAGTTGCTTCTGCCTGTCAGCTATAGCTCATATTTTGAGTTTTTGTTCGATCACAAGATGCATATGTCAGACCAATTTCTACAATTATCTTCTATATCTATGTATCATTTGATCCTGTCTGATACTGAACCATTTAGGTCATTTCGATTGGCAGCCCAATTCATTTTGGTCCCTCGTGTCGCTAACAGATTATTGCATGCTTATTTTGTGCTAGGTTCATACTACAGTTATGTGTTGCTCATGCTGTAAGTGTCTTATCAAATTGGAGGGACATTAACTATTCTGAATTTGTTAGTACCTAACTTTGACCAATGAAGTAACAAATCTTAATTCCCAGTTCCTACAGAATGAAATTCTTTCTTTTTTGAGATAAAAGTAGAACACAGGTGCTGTAGAATTCAGATAAAGTATGACAAAATTGTTAAATCTGCAATAAAATATTAAAAGCATTGCTAGAACTTGAATCAACTTTCACCAACCTAACAGTTGGTTCCGGGTTTTATTAACTCGCCAAGTTATTCCAACTAAGGCATCAATCTTCCAATCAAGCAACTCACAACTCTGACGAGGGAATGAAGAATTCTAGGGCTTGATGGAGGGCTCAAAGAAACCATTGTTCCTGGGCTGCAAGTTGAAATACTCAAGATTGTCATCGGTGCTTAAACTGCTGAAATTCAAGGCAAACAACGGTTAGTCTGATAAGAATTTCACAGTGTTCTTAGGTCTTTTAGTGGACATGCTTCCAGAGAGAAATAAGTTGCCGACAACCACCAATAAAGCCAAAAAGAATCTCTATCCCTTGGGAATGGACGTAGAAAGAATACATGCATGTTCAAATGACTGTATCCTCTACTGCAAAGAATACACAAACTTGCATGTATGTTCGTGTACAACACATCCCGGTACAAGCACAAGAATCAATCAGATAACGATGACAAGAACATCGAGGTGAATAAAAAGCCTCCTGCAAAGGTGATGTGATCTCTACATATAATTCCCCATTTGAAGCGTTTAGTTGTGAACCTAAAGGAGGCAAAACTGCTGCATTAGCACTCAAATGAGCGTAAGAACGATAGAATGCTAAGGCACCCTACTGATTCAACCCAGTGGAGAAACATCAATAGGAGGTTTCAAAATTTAGTGCAGATCCGAGGAATATAATATTTAGATTGAGTATAGATGGAATGAAACTTTTCGGTGACATAAGCACCAACATAGCACTTGGCAGTGAATCTCTGTATCTACAACCTTACTCATTGGTTGTCTATGAAGTAAAGTATATTTTGTTGTTTGTACTTATCCAAGGCCCGAAACAACATGCGAACGATATTGATGTGTACCTAGTACCACTGGTTGAAGATCTAAAAACACTGTGGGTTCCCGGGGTACAGGTATGGAATGCGTACAAACGAGAGAACTTCACTTTACACTGTCTATTGTTCTGCTACATAAATGATTACCCTACCCTTGCTAATCTGTTAGGCCAGAGTACAAAAAGAGCCAAAGCCTGCACTCACTGCTTAGATGATACCAAGGGTGTGTGGCTGAATCACTCGTACAAAATCGTGTAAATGTGTCACCGTAGGTTCCTTCGGAGGAATCACCTATACCGCAAGATGAAGAAACAATTCAACAGAAGGAATAAAGACGGTTCAGCTCTAAGCCCTTTAAGCAGGAGAATGTTCGTAACATGGTTAAGGATTTGGATGTTGCGCATGGAAATAGACATAAATTCAGGACCCGTGAGAAGAGCATGTCAAAGAAGAGTCAATATTTTGGGACCTACTTTGCTAGGAGCACCTAGAAGTTCGCCACTGCATCAACATCATAATCGTAGAGAAGAATGTATGTGATAACTTGATTGGTCTCTTACTAAACATTAAGGGAAAAACTAAGGATATTATCAATGCACGGCTTGACTTGGTCGATATAGGCATAAGACCTGAGTTAGAACCAAAGAGACCGATAAATGCTGAACGTACTACGAACCTGCTTGTTACAATCTGTCCAAGGCTGAGAAAACTGAACTGTGCCAATGCTTGCATGGTGTAAAAGTTTCATCCGGTTACTCCTCCAACATGAAGAGACTTGTTTCAATGCAAGATTTAAAATTAACTAGCATGAAGTCTCATGATTGTCATGTGCTGATGACACAGACGCTCTCTGCTGCAATTAGAAGTATTTTGTCGATCAAGGTCTAGGAGACAATCACGAGGCTGTGTTATTTCTTTAACACAAATACTCAAAAAGTCATCGATCCTAATGGACTAGATACTATGCAGACTGAGGTGGTGATGACTCTATGTAATCTTGAGATATATTTCCCTCCGTCATTTTTTGATATCATGGTCCATCTCATTGTTGACCATGATGGAAGGCTCCAGAGTATCAACACCATCAGAAGGACAACAATCACGCCTCATCCGATTGCATGTATTGGAGCCCATTTCATGGTTTTGCAACACATGGCTGTAGTGTCCCCGTATATCGTCGAGCACAAGCACTGGCTAAGGCAAGAGAATACGGTACACAAGAGTCTTGGATCACGAGACAATATAACTTTCAATTCAACAAATGGTTGAAGGAGAGCGATCCATCATTGGGAGCTCGTCAGATGACATACTGACATGGTTGTCAAAAGGGATAACTTTTACAATTGTGACAAGGAAAGGATACGACTTAAATGGGTACACATTTTACATTAGAGATCAGGATATGAAGAGCACAAACTAAAATAGCAGTATCCGCATAGATGCGTTCAATACCGTTGGGTCGATGTGGAGCTCCTACCATGGGTTCATAGAGGAGATTTGGGAGCTCGACTATGTACTTTTCAAGATCGCCCTATTTCGGTGCTGTTGGGTCCACCTCCACCAGGTGAAGATTAACAAGTACGACGTCACTACTGTAGACCTCGAACATGTCAGATACCAAGACGAACCATTCGTACTCGCTAACCAAGTTGTTCATGTCTTCTATGTAACCGATCCATCCAACAAGAAGTGCCACGTAGTTCTTCAGGGAAAAAGGAGGATAGTCAGAGTTGAGAATGTAGTAGATAAGGAAGAATAAAATCAATTTGATGAGTTGACTCCTATCAGGAATGGAATAATGATCGAGGAAGAATAACCTGAGGAAGTAGCTAGCTACACGTGCATCAATCATCATAAAGAGCTAATTTTTATGCAAAAGAATAAGAATGTGGAGTTATGATGAGGTCGTCATGTTTATTTGTCATGTCTTTATGTACAAAAGTAGATTTGTATATATATCAAATATTCATAACTCAGTGTTACAATAGCATGGCTGGCTGGTTTTGAGTTGATTGTTCATGATTCACAAAACCATCGTACACAAGACTCCAAATTCAACCAGCTATCTTTTCAAACACTAAGGTTAATGACATTCATATTTTTATCTTTTTAAAAATATTGACCATAAGGTCGTTTGCTTTATTCAATAATAAATTGCTTCTTCTTAGTTAATTCGTTGTATGGAATGGTATTTCATCTATGTTTCCACTGTGTGCACTAGCGTGATCCTGGACTAGTGCAAGATATACGAGGGTGTCGGATTTGCAAATCCGGGTCCTGATAGAGATGGTATCAGAGCCATATCGATTGTAGGTCGCTATCCTAGTTAGCATGGTCTTCAAAATTATTTTCTAAATCAAACCAACAAAATTGGTACTTAATAGTTTTCGTCCCCTCTCGTCTTATTCTTAGGTTCTTATTCCTCTCCTTTGCTGAAACATTGATTTGAAATTTAAATTGATCTTATCTCATGAAACTTCTCAAAACCTCGAGCCTTCTGCAAGGAATCAAATCAAGGGAGACGATGAATCGAGCCATCAAAGACTTATCCGAGAAGACTACCATATAAGATAGGGTTTGTGCTCAGCGGTGTTTGAGCATGTTTTTCCCTTTTCAGTTCAGTTACGTTTAGTCCGCGTATACTAGGATTTTCATTGCTTGTGTGCCTGGTATGTTGTACCCTTGCCCCAAGCACGGTGTTGCAACCATACCTTTAATTGGAAAAGCTTTATTTGCCTCCTTAATTTGTAGCCTTTTCGTCTGTGTCCTTTTGTCCTTGGGTATTTCCTTCTCCCCTAGATGATCTTACCACTTGTCTACTGCTTTTCCCTCTTACCTATCAACCCTTGTGCTGCATCTCAGATGGTTGACACCCGTTCTGGAGCCGGTCGCAGTTCGCCCGTTGATGCCAGTGCCAGTACCAACCCCAATTCCAATGCACCACCGCCACCACCAGCAGTGATGGATCAGAATATGGGACATTTTCTGGCAGCTCAGACTCAGCTTATGAATACCATGATGCAGAACATGAACAACATGATGAATCGCCAGAACGATGCAGCTTGCCTAGCCAATCTGTTGAACCAGCAAAACCAAGCTGCTGCTGCACCTCCTCAAGCTCGTCTTCAGTCCAAGCTAGCAGAATTTATGAGGACTCGTCCGCCAACTTTCTCCAACTCTTCAGAACCATTGGACGCCGATGATTGGATCCGCTTCATTGAGAAGAAGCTTGAAATTGCCTAGTGCACCAATCGTGAGAAGGTTCTCTATGCCGCTCATCAGCTGGAGGGCACCGTCGCTGAATGGTGGGAGAACTATAGTGACGCCCATGATGACCCTCAGACTATCACTTGGGCAGAGTTTTCCACTGCTTTCCGCCACTCTCATATCCCTGATGGCAAAGTTGAAATGAAGAAGAATGAGTTCCGAGAGCTTAAGCAGGAAGGAATGTCAGTGAGTGAATACCTCAATAGGTTCACTCAACTTGCTCGCTACGCTCCAGAGGATGTAGCTACAGATGATGCTCGCCAGAAGAAGTTCAAGTGTGGACTCAATCCAGGACTAAAGGTGCAAGTCATTGGCAATGATTATACAGATTTCCAGCACCTGGTAGATAAAGCTATGCTTATTGAAGAATCTCGTCGGGAATTGGAAGAATCCCGTAAGAGAAAGATGATGCAGCATGGAGCCCATCGAGTCACCAGAGAGTCGAACAAATGCTCAACGACCGCTCGCTTCACTCCTCCGAATGCAATGAGGACCCCTGCACCAGCACCTCGCCCAGCTTCCTCAGGCAATCGCAACCTCAACACCAACAGCAATCCACCTCAGAGGACCAGCAATCCAGCTGCAGGAGTCACCTGTTTCAACTGTCATGAACTCGGTCACTATGCCAACAATTGCCCAAGAAAGCAAGCTGTGATGCCGGTTCGTTTCAACCTGGGATCTACGCCAGCCAAGACCCCCGCACCAGGAGCAGGACGTGGAGTGCCCCAGACTCCCAACCAAGCCATCAGGACTCCGCCGCCTGCTGGAAGAGGCCGAGTGAATCACGTTACCACCGAGGACGCCCAGTCTGCACCAGACGTCATACTAGGTAAGCTCCTAGTCAACTCAGCATCTGCCATGGTTTTGTTTGATTCTGGAGCTATGCATTCGTTTGTTTCTCGGAGTTTTGCTGCAAATCATCAATTCAAGACAATGCCTCTTAAGACTGTTTTATTAGTGCAATCTCCTGGTTCTGATTTGAGTGCGAACCAAGGCTGCCCCGAAGTTAAGATATTAATTAAAGGGGTAGAATTTCTAGCCAACCTTATTGTCCTAGGCACCAAGTCCCTAGATGTGATTCTAGGAATGGATTGGCTTTCCAAGAACCAAGCAGTTTTGGATTGTGGAAATAGAGAGATCACCTTAACCAGTCCAGATGGAGCCAAGCTAAAAGTTCAAGCCGATTCAGATCAGTCAAAAGGGATTAAAGTTTGTAGTGCCAAAGGAATAAGTTTGGATGATGTGCTAGTCGCCAGCGAATTTCCTGATGTGTTTCCGGATGAGTTGCCTGGGATGCCACCAGACCGAGATATAGAGTTCTTGATAGAACTAGTTCCTGGAACACCACCAATTTCCAAGAGACCTTATAGGATGCCTGCTAATGAGTTAGCCGAAGTAAAGAGACAGATTAAAGAGCTGCAAGATCAAGGTTTTGTTCGACCAAGTTCTTCGCCTTGAGGAGCACCAGTTCTTCTAGTTGAAAAGAAAGATGGAACTCAGAGAATGTGTGTAGATTATCGCTCACTCAATGAGGTCACCATCAAGAATAAGTACCCTCTGCCAAGAATCGATGATTTGTTTGACCAACTTCAAGGAGCCGGAGTGTTCTCGAAGATTGATCTGAGATCAGGTTACCACCAGTTGAAAATTCGTCAAGAAGATATACCCAAAACAGCTTTTGTTACTCGGTATGGACAGTATGAGT
Organism: Otatea glauca; assembly: GCA_036346275.1. Classification (NCBI taxonomy): domain Eukaryota; kingdom Viridiplantae; phylum Streptophyta; class Magnoliopsida; order Poales; family Poaceae; genus Otatea; species Otatea glauca. Next base: position 28,518,864 of record CM070719.1, read on the forward strand.
ACACTGTGATGTCTTTTGGATTGACTAATGCCCCTGCCTACTTCATGACCTTGATGAATAAGGTATTTATGGAATATCTGGATAAGTTTGTTGTTGTTTTCATTGACGATATTCTGATCTACTCCAAAAGTGAGGAAGAACATGAGGATCACTTGCGCCAAATTTTAACGAAGCTAAGAGAGAATCAGCTTTATGCAAAGTTCAGTAAATGTGAGTTCTGGATGAAAGAAGTTGCTTTCCTAGGTCATGTCAAATCAGGAGAAGGAGTCGCTGTTGACCCTGGAAAGGTACGAGATGTGTTAAGTTGGGAGTCACCCAAGACGGTACCCCAAATCCGAAGTTTTCTTGGAATGGCGGGATATTTCGCCGTTTCATAGAAGGATTTTCTAGAAAAGCCAGACCGCTCACGCAACTCCTAAAGAAGGAGAAGAAATTTGTTTGGACACCAGAGTGTGAGCAAAGTTTTCAAGAACTAAAGAAGTGTTTGACAACTGCTCCAGTGCTTATCCTGCCAGATAATAGGAAGGATTTTGAGATATTCTGTGATGCATCCCGACAAGGACTCGGTTGTGTGCTAATGCAAGATAAGAAGGTTGTAACGTATGCTTCGCGACAACTAAGGCCGCACGAAGTTAACTATCCTACCCATGATTTGGAATTGGCAGCCGTAGTGCATGCCTTGAAAATTTGGCGTCACTATCTCATTGGTAATCGTTGTGAGGTTTATACTGATCATAAGAGTTTGAAGTATATCTTTACCCAAGCTGACCTCAATATGAGACAGAGAAGATGGTTGGAATTGATCAAGGACTATGACATTGGAATTCATTATCATCCAGGCAAAGCCAATGTCGTAGCTGATGCTTTGAGTAGAAAGAGCTATTGCAATACTCTGATGATTAAGGAAAGTCAGCCAGCTCTTCTTAAGGAATTTCAGAAGCTTAGTTTGGAATTGGTTCAGGAAGGGTATTTAGCTACTTTGGAAGTACGCCCTGCGTTGGAAGATCAGATTTGAGAAGCACAGGTAGATGATGCCGATATCAAGGAAATTAAGAGCAATATGAAGAAAGGAAAAGCCTCAGGTTTCTCTGAAGATGAACAAGGTACCATTTGGTATGAGAAGCGTATTTGCGTACCAGATCAGAAAGAGCTTAAAGAGTTGATTCTCAAGGAAGCGCATGAGACTTTATACTCCATTCATCCTGAAAGTACCAAGATGTATCAAGACCTCAAGGAAAGGTATTGGTGGCCTTGCATGAAGCGTGAGATTGCAGAGTATGTTGCACTTTGTGATGTCTGCCAAAAGGTCAAGGCAGAGCATCAGAGGCCAGCAGGATTGCTGCAGTCATTGAAGATTCCAGAGTGGAAGTGGGAAGAGATTGGTATGGATTTCATTACCGGATTTCCTAAGACCCAAGCAGGTTATGACTCGATCTGGGTAATAGTTGATCGATTGACTAAGGTAGCTCACTTCATTCCAGTTAAGACTACCTATGCAGGAGATAAATTAGCAGAGTTATATATGTCAAGGATCGTCAGTCTTCACGGAGTGCCTAAGAAGATAGTGTCTGATAGAGGAAGCCGGTTTACCTCTCGTTTTTTGCAAAGTCTGCATGAAGCCATGGGAACTCACCTCGAGTTTGATCGCCTATCACCCTCAAACCGATGGATGACCGGCGTGTGAATCAGATTCTTGAAGATATGTTAAGGGCTTGTGTCTTAACTTATGGTGCCAAGTGGGACAAGTGTTTGCCCTATGCCGAGTTTTCGTACAACAATAGTTATCAAGCCAGTTTGCAGATGTCGCCTTTTGAAGCCTTATATGGAAGAAAGTGCAGAACCCTCTCAACCGGAAGGAGTCGGAGAAAGACAATTGTTTGGTCTCGCCATATCGCAAGAAGCCAAGAGCAAGTTCACTAATTGAGATCGTTTGAAGATAGCTCAAAGCGCATGAAGAGTTATGCAGATAATCGTCGCAGAGATTTGAGTTTCGAGCCCAATGATTATGTGTATCTCAGAGTCACCCCTCTCAAAGGAGTTAAGAGATTTCAAGTAAAAGGAAAGCTTGCCCCTAGATATGTGGGACCGTTCAAAATCTTGGAACGAAGAGGAGAGGTTGCCTACAAGTTAGAATTGCCTCAGTCCTTTGCCGGAATCCATGATGTGTTCCATGTATTGCAGTTGAAGAAATGCATGCATGTGCCAGAGGAACAGATGCCATTGAAACCATAGATTTGCAGGAGGATCTTACCTACAAGGAGCAACACGTGAAAATTTTGGATATAGCGGAGCGTATCACGAGAAGCAAGATCATCCATTTTTGCAAGGTCCAGTGGAGCAATCATTCAGAAGAAGAAGCAACTTGGGAGCGAGAAGAGGATCTGAAGTCCGAGTTTCCCCACCTATTCCCTAGCCAGCCTGAATCTCGGGGTCGAGATTCCATTTAAGGGGGGAGGTTTGTAACATCCCAAAATTTGAGATTTGGAATGTTTGATTTCAAAATTGAACCATTTGTATTTTACTTGAATTAATTCCAGCTTAATTTGAATTTTCCATAATTAAAAGGATTTAATTTGGCTAAACTATTCACCAAACTAAAGAATTTCAGTTTTAGTTGGGTTCCTTGTGCTCCAAGGAATTTTTCTGTATTTTTGGAGATTTTTCTGAATTTATTTGAATTTATTTGGTTTTATTCGGATTTCTGGAATTATTAAAAATCGGAAAATGATTTTATTTTAAAAAAAAAACCTCTCGGGCCGAATCTTCCTCGGCCCATTCTTCTTCCGCGTCGCCCGGCCCGCTTCCTCCTGCCTCTCGCCCCCGCGCTTGCCGCTGCTCGCTCCCCGCCTCGCCCGGCTTCGCCGCCGCGCCACAGACATAGCTTATACCGCCGGCGCGCCTTCGGCGCTTCGATCTTGTGACAGCGTGTCTGGGTTGAGATGCAGCCGCGTCGCCCGCGTTTGCGCCGCCGCGGCCAAACCCTAGCCGAGTCCGTGTCGGCGCCGTTCTTGGAGTCCGCGCTGCGCACGCCTTCCAGGGCTATTTAAAGCCGCCGTCGCACCTAGCCCAAGGATCCCCGTTTCGTCCTGCACCTGCTGCCTCCTTTCTCATCGCTCAAGACGTTGCGGTCGCCGAGATCTTCCTCACCGGAGTTTGCCGCTGCGCCGAAGCCTTCCTCGTCGTCGTTTGGCCACCACAGTGAAGCTCCGTCGACGTCGTTTGTCCCTTTGGATTCATCGCGTCGAGCTCTTCAAGAACCCCAAGGTTTTGCGCCTGATCTGTCGCCGTTCCGCCGCGTTCCTTGTCGTCTTCCTTGACTCCGGCGAAATAGCTCCGCCGCCTCGCCGTCGGTCCCAGTCGACGTTCTTGACCGTCCGATCTTTGATGGGTGTCCCGGATTTCGCCGCGTCACCGTCTCCCGTGCCTTGGCCCCTCTGCCGTCGGATCTTGCGTCGCCGTTGGATGCGCGCCGCGTGCCCGCTTGCGTCAGCCGCCTTCGTCAGTCGCCCGCGTCAGTGATGACGTCATCTGTGCACCGGGTGCACGGTGAACCGAGGCCGCGCCGTGGACCGAGTCCACCGTGAGCCAGATGACGTCAGCGTTGCGCAATAAATCGCTTTTTCAGTACAAAAATAAATCCAGAAATTCTGATTTTCTGTATTTTCTCTGAATTTAATCCTTCGGAGGCCCGTTCTTGCTCATACGAACTCCGATTGAGGCGATTCAAGTTTCTAAATTTTTCTAAAATCAAGATCTATCTTCCAGAGCCATTTATTTTCAGTTTTGAGCTTGTTTGAGTCTCTGTTTTGTATTTATTTAGTCTCGTTGCTTCTTTTCCGGTAGACGCTAATTCCGAGGGAGCGAACGAAGACTTCGAAGACCAAGATTCAGCACTAGATCAGCAAGGCAAGTCGTAATCCTTTGATCATATTGATCCCATGTTTACAAAAGTAATTTACTTTTATACAATTGCATGCTATTTTGTGTATCAATGTTTATTTAATGGGAGTAGATGTATGCCTAGTTGACATTATGCCACCTTGATTAGTTGTATGCCATGTATCCATTGTTAAACCTAGGTTGGGACATTACTAGTTGGACATAATCATTATACCAACATTGGGTTCCGTAGTTATGCTTAGACATGCTTGGATATACGTTGGGATTCATATCACATGTTGAATAATGTTAATCTGACTTAATGAGATATTGAATCGTGGCCGTTAGCCACTGTTGTAAAATTTGTGTACCATGGCGGGGTTTGCCATTGGTCTTGGTTGAATGAATTGTTTTCCCTCGGGCAAGTGATCGTGAAGTAAAGGGGGTGCTTTCTAGCACATTGGGATGTGGATGTCTTGCCTGAGACAACTTAATGACTTAATCTTGTGCGCTATTGAACTGGGCCTAATCGTACTACCACATGTCTGGAATGGGACAGACCTAGCTGATTAATTTGCAATGTCTAGCCTTGAATCGCCGGTTGGTGGTGTGGGTTCCGGATGAGCAGGTAGATTCGCAAGGCGCAAAAGGGGCCCTAATGGACGAAACCTTAGCGAGCGTCTGAGAGTTTAGACAATTGCATTGTAAAGGCTTTGTCATGATATCTCTGCGACACACCAAAGGAAGTGTGTTAATATCGATTGCGCAAAGAGATGTTCATGTCTTGTGGGTAAAGTTGTACAACCTCTGCAGAGTGTAAAACTATTCGAGTAGCCGCGTCCGCGGTCAGGGACAAAGCCCGGGAATTTCACACGGGGTATAGAGTATTTTATAAAATGTGGAATGTGAAATTGTTGGGATGTGAACAGGGAGTTCACTGTTGTTTTATTGTCTATCATTGATCTATCAATTATTTATTTATGTTTTCATAAATATGCTTTCAATTTATTTATTATATTTCAATTCAAGTTATTGCTTTCTGCAAATGAACTATATAGCCATCCTTGTCAAGCCGTGTATAAATATATTGCATCAATTTCCGACGGCTTGCTGAGTACCTTTGTACTCACGACTTTATGCCCTTGTTGATCAGTTGCTGAAGGAGATAATGAATGTCATGAGGAGGAATTCTATGAAGACTACGTGGATTAGGAAGGCGTTCCGCAGATGATTGCCTGTGGCATGTCGAATGGTTCAAGTTATCTTTTTCGCTGCAATAATTATTTGTTTCTTAAGCCCTTAAGGCGTAATGGTGTAAACATTGACCATAAGGCCGTTTGCTTTATTCAATAATAAATTGCTTCTTCTTAGTTAATTCGTTGTATGGAATGGTATTTCATCTATGTTTTCACTGTGTGCACTAGCGTGATCCTGGACTAGTGCAGTATACACAGAGGGTGTCGGATTTGCAAATCCGGGTCCCGACAGAAGTCATGGCCCTTCCACTGCGGGAACCTCTTGAACCAGTTCACAAGGAACTTGTATGCATCATGAGCTTCAGAATGCAAGGGATCAGGAAAGTAAGGGGAGAAGATATTGTTGATTAAACTTGTTCATTGAAAGGTACGTATTTACATACCAGCGAGCTCATCGCCAAATCTAAGTAGGTCAGCACTGGTATTTGAGTAGGAAAATCCAACACCGGCAGGGACTCCAAGAACAACATATTCGCCTCTGCATATATGCATGTCCAAATTTGAGTCGTACGTTGGTGTTTTGAGCAGATTGATTGATTAGTCAGCAATCATGCACCTCGGGGTTGAACCTGAGCGGGGGGGGGGGGTTCCCTTTCAGACGAGGAAGGGGCCGAGCTCCTGGATCGCTCCGTATTCGAGCGACGAGCATCCAGGTCCTGCACGCACACAGAATAATCATCCATATATCGATCCACCATGAATGCGCGCATCTTCCCATAGCTAGGCAGATTCTTCTGTCAATGTATATATATATATCCAATTATTAGCAGTGGATATGCATATAGATCAGTAGAGCGGATACGTACCTCCGTTGAGCCAGAGGACGAACGGCTTGTTGCGGGCGTCGTGGGTGGCCTCTAAGAACCAGTAGAAGAGAGCGTGGCCGTGCGTCTCGTTCACCGTCACGTACCCCGCGTACTGCTGGAACCCCACCTTCGCCGGCTGCCCCGGCAGTCGCTCCACCTTGTTAGCCTCCTGCCAGTCGAACACCCTTTCGAACTGGTCGCCGAAGTTGGGTCTGGAGGCCGCCGCCGTCGACGCAGCGGCAGCGATAAGGACACCGAGCAAGAGGACGGTCGCCGATGACATACTGGAGCTAGGAACTACAGGCAGGTTGATCAGCCGCGATCGAGTTATATATCTGGACGTCGTACCATTGCACAGTATATATAGCTAGCGGAATGATCCGCTGCATGTCCGGTGCGCCGACGTGGCATGATACGATTCTCTGGCCGTATGCTAGCTAATTAATTCCTCCTCCTTTTACACTATTCCGGATCGAATTATTTGGCTGTGCTCTCCTTTGTTTGGATGGCAATCAATCTCGAAACCACTATTCTTGTTCTGATCTAGTCCCAGATGGCAACAAGTAATTCATAATCAATATTGAGTCTATCATATCCTGATCTTAACCGTTTGAATCCTACACATTTGATCGTTTCCTTTCCAAGGAAGTTTCCTTTCATGCTGGAGGTGCGGGCTCTCCTGTTGTGGGCCACATGAATGAGTTAGACACACTAAACAACGGGTATCGGATGTGGGTGAGTAAAACCGAGGAAAGATCTGAGATGTTCATTTTGATGAATGCAAGTTTTTGAAGACGTTTTGCTGGGTGCATGAATATTGGGCCATCTCTAATGAGGTGCATTATTTAGGGTGGACGTAAGAAAAATTGTTTAGGTGCATCTATACTCCTTTATAATGCACCTAAGCATTCTTTTCTACGTCTACCCCAAATAATACACCCCACTAGAGATGGTCCAACCTTCATGCACCCAGCGGAACGTCCTTAGAAACTTGTCTCCATCAAAATTAACCTCTCAGATCTTTCCTCAGCTTTACTCACCAACATCCGATGTGTCTAACTCATCCCTGTGGCCCACAACAGATCTCCCCCTACCTCCAGCATCATCTCAAGGAAAAGGAAACAAATATCCTGGAATTAAGAAAAAGAAAACAAACGTTCTAGAAAAGTAAAAGATCATATATTTTGTGCTGGGAAAAAGAAACCGAAAGACAGTAGTATAGATGCTAGGCACCGAACTTTTCCTCAGCGCATTTGGAAGCTACATCACGGCGATTTCCCGGCTCTATCCGCGCCCGTTTCCACGGGAAAATATCCCCGTGTGGCCTGGTCGGGAACTTCTCCCCTCGTCTCGCTCCAGGCGGCCGTCTCCGGCCCTCGTCTGCCTCCCGACGGCCACCTCCTCCGCGTGCCTCCTCCTCCTACCCCGGCGATAGGATCTTACCGGTGAAGAACTCTTCTTCCTCTCCTCCTCCTCCCACTAGGTACCCTCTCCTCCAACCACTAGGGTCCCGCACCTCATCTTGTGTTTTCTCGTAGATCTCGGTGGAGACGGCTACTGGAGGGAAGGATATAGCTCCATTATCTGAGTTGGGTCGTGTGGCTAGGGTTTGAGATCTTCCTACCAGGTGCAAATCTTACAACTCCTCTTCTCTGCTTAGTTTTTTTTTTGGTTTTGGCATGAATTAGTATTGAGATATGATACCAATGCAACCGGATCTGATGTTTTGATGTGATATGTTCGTCTTGTCATGGTAGAACACTAGGCATATGATGATCATCATATGGTCACCATTAGATAAAAGGAGAGTGCTAGTATTGTTGCTGATAAGCGTTGCTAGTATAAGGAAGCATAATACTGATCACCATTGAAATAAGATAGCTATTTGGAAACAACCGACCCCTGTTGTGCCTGAAGTGATGCATAGGTTGGAATTAGAACAGGCCAATATTGTTGCTGGATCTCCAGGATTTGTAAAACAGTCTGCAAGCAAAGATCCCCATTTCCATCTTAGCATTCTTATCTGCTTAACACTGAAACTCTAAAAGCAAAGAATAACTGAACCATTTGCTAGTGTGGTGCTTGCACTTTTGATGTTCACAGGCACAACCCATTCTTACAAGAATCAGATGTTATTGCAAAGAATACAAACTTAACAACTTCAGTAGCCCGTTCTTACAAGATCAGATGTTATTGTGAAGAATATTTCAGAAAATATTGTGGAAATGGCAGATTAGTTATACTAGTAAGGCTAATCAGCAACCTAAGCGAGAGATTAGTTATATGGTGATCAGTATTATGCTTTGATATCCGGGTGTGAAACTTAGGTAAGGCTTTGTTTTTTCCAGAATGGGTTGTTGTTGGTGAGATAAGTGCTTGGCTTGCACTTTGTTTCTCTTTGTACAATCCAAAGATGCATCCATATTTGGCTGTCACTCTAATCTCTAGCCCACCAGAGCATGATGACGAAAATCTCAGTTTCGCTAGTAATACTAGCTGGGCTTTGATTCTATCTTTCTTGTTCCAGCTTGTTCATATCTAAATTGTGTTTCTTCCATGCATGGTCTAGCTAGTGTTTGGTAAGGATCCAGCTTGTCATGATAGAACATTTGTATTCTGCTAATTGACAAGGTTTGCAAATTTCGCAAATAGATTCCATCGTTTTCTTTCTTCCTAGCTTTTCCTGTTCTTAGTTCAATATGGGTCTGTAGTTTGCTTGTGTTGTACCTCTACCCGATCAACATTCGAAACATGGTTTCATTTTCATTGGATTGTCTGAATGTGTATCTTTTTTTGAACTAGGTAGGTGCTATACTGATATATGTAAGTGATTAATGCAATATGTGGTGTCTTACATCATTGCTTAATTTGTAGTTGTCAGATTTTTTTGTTGTATACTTATTTACTAGTCTAGTTACCAGCTAGCACACTAGCTATTCTTTGTTCTTAATATACGACATGAATTAGTTTTGTTGTTCTTAGCACACTAGCTAATGCAACCTGATCTGATCAGTTTTGCATGAATTAGTTTTATAACTTTGGATCTTGTAGTGCTAGCTTTTCTTTTCGTAGTGCATTTAAGTTCAACCTTTCTAAGTTCATGTAGAAGTTTGCATTTGAAATACTAACAGTTTTGACATTGTTGACAATGGGGTAGTACCTTACTGTATAGATATTTCTAGATTGGGTACTGTATCCAACCATGCACCTGGGCTCATGCTTTGTCAAATTAGCACAGTTTTGAAAAAGGAAAAAAGAAAAATTGAAATGGGAAGAATAATGGCACAGAGGAAGGAAGAAACAGTGTTCAAGGCCAATGGTAAGAGTGCAATTGGTAGGGAGCAATAAGCAGCATACTCACACTGTCACACAGCACACATTTGCGGTTCCAGTGCATCCTGCCCAGAAAATGACATGCGTAGTTTTTACTCCTATCATATTTTCCACTACTACTGTTGTTTGCAGGTAGTTTTTGCTCTTACCATATTTTCCAGGCCAGGAAGTAGTATCAGTGTTGAGAGCTACTACTTAATTCAGTAATATAGTACTAAACATATTGATGTTCTTGATTTTCTTAGCATATGACAATAAATGACATGCGTCTGGCAATATGCAAAAGTTCCTTTTGAGTATCTTCAGTGTTCTTTTAGTCGTAAGAAAACTCCGGAGATTGATTGTCTGAAGACTAGATCACTAAATCTGTCATTAAATACTGTCTGTCAGCCTGTCTTTTGTTTTTCTTGATATGTTGGACCTGCATACAAATATCTTGATATGTTTTTCTTTGTTGTGACCATTTCAGCTTCTGGATGTGCTACCTTTTGCTGGACTGCAGTGAGCAGCTCGTGACAAAGCTTCTTGTGCCAACATCTCCCTTTTAATCGCTACTTCATAGCTAGATTAGAGGTAATTTCTATCTCCTCTATTGTGATTTGTTTGGTTTCAAGCGATTATGGTTGGAATTTGGGTTCTATTCCAGTGCTCTTGTTGTAGTGATTGCTCTGCTTTTAATCGTTCACCATTATGATACCAAAAGATTTGGGAATTTCCGTAAAAAAAGGGTTTGAGAATTTTTACTGGGCTGCTGTGCTATCAGTGAGGGATCAGTTCGATGTTTCATAAATTGATTTTCTCAGCATAGTTGTTCACGTTTGTTTCCTGTTTACTTCTCTATCGATGTACCATATAATGGCTATTACAAGGGTAAGTTAATACAATGGAATCCGGCAGAATTTCTTGTGTCCAACAAATTACATGTGGATTTCCACTTCAGACAGAAAAAAATTCAGAACCCTTAATCTTGTGATAACATCCATGGAGTTCGGTTTGCAAAACAGGCCTTGACAATGGGATCGGGTCAGCTCATTATCCAGGAGGAAGTGGAAGTCAGAGAGGAGGATGTTATCAGCAGGTGGATGGAGATGACTCCCTGGAGGCCTAACAAATTTCTCCAGAAGCGGCCTGCAGTGAAAGGTGCATGGTTTTTCTCGACCGACTGATATTGCTTAATTTCCTTGAGGTGAACCAGAAAATGGCGGTCAGCTGGTCACAAGCATCGCCACAAATGTATGATTAGCAAGGAAGCAACGATCAAGCAGTTGGAAGTAGAATGTATGTAACTTCATTGGATGCTCATACATGATGATATTTGTTGAAATCCTCAATCCATCGGTTCATATAGGGCTTGCTTAATCTAGCTCTAACTTCACCTTATGGGACTATACTCAAAAGAAGGGCCAATTATGGTTCTTACTCTTGTGTCTCATTAATAAGCCACCCTTTACAAATCAAATGAGCCTAGATGAGTGAAAGCAGGGCTTTTGTGCCTGTATGTTGAAGCCTCGATGCTTTTTTCGAAACTGCAGCTTGGCAAAACAAGCCAATATTGTTTTAATATTATACACATACATGTTAATAGCTTGCCTGAATTCCTCTTTACAGATTGGCATGCATTTTAAATAGTTTGACTGAATTTGTACTTAGATATGCATTTGTAAAATTAGAAGTTCATGTATGGTTGATGTTTCATGCAAATGTGTCACAATCTCAATATATTGGCACACATTAGCAGCATGATGCCATGATGTACTGTTCCTTTTACTTTTTTTTTGTTGCTTCTGCTACAATCAAAACTCAATAGTAGCTTTGACTACACACCTCCCATGGTGGCAAGGCTTTGTGACCACGGAGGGAGTGGTCGATGAGAAAACCATGTTAGTGTGACAGTGTCAGGTTGTCTCCTACGGTCTGTGGCCAACCTTTCTTGACAAGCAGAAGTATGGTTGAATAGATGGAACTGCAACATACCGGTGAATGGAAAATTGGAAGTGAGCATAAGAGGCAATTGACATGTGCTTTTGGTGCTTATTTCAGGCAAATTGCATAACGCGAAAAACTATGATCAATCACGGGAAGTAAGGAAGCAAGATCAGCAAGAAGGTATAGACATGACTTCCTTGCATCTTGTAAAAAACACATATATATTAATTTGTGTATTGGTCCTAGTAGATCAGCAAAGCACTTCATTAATTCAATCATATACTAGAGAAGAACTAGCTCCAGCTGTGTACATGAAATTTTTTATGATTCTATAAAAGTCGCCTGACTGTGATACTACGGGGGTGTTTGGCATAGCTCCAGCTCTACCAAAATTCGTGGAGTTGGTGGAGCAGGGTATTTCTAACTCTAGAAATTTATGAAGCTGGAGCTGTGGGTACATTAAGAGTGTTTAGGTGAGTCATCTTGTTTACATTTTAGACTAAAAATATAAACTTAATTCACTTTATTTTAGCCTACAAGCTTCAGATCTGAGGTGGAACTGGGATCTAGAGCTCTACCAAACAGGGCCGTACCTCTGTTCTTTTTTGGCGTCCTAGAATCCGTACCGTCAAACTTTCTAAAGTTTGATTGCCAATAGGTTTAAAACTATCTAAATTGGCTATATGAAAATTATAATCATACCAAGGAATTAAACACAGCATGAAATAAAAAACACTTGAATAAATTCAGAGCATGTTAACTCATTGTTTGTATAATTGATTGAAGTATGAAGAACCCAAGAGCTAGTTCCCACGCTGGTGGAAGAAGCACCAAATCCTTGTAATATACTTGCAGATTTATATACATCAACACATATACATTAAATCACTATGGATATAAGAAGCCATTTACTTAATTACATGTATATTCCTCATTGTAGCAGTAGCTTGTTCATCCACATGTGGTCTTTTGTTCTCAACATGAACTTTGTAAGATACATATTAGCAGCAACAAAAATTAAGCATAATAGAGCAAAAGTGAATCAAACAACATTCCATAAGGAATTAACGACAATAGAGTTCCAAAGGAAATTAAACAACATGATAGAAGTTAAAGCGGCAAAAGCATAAAGTAAAAACCCATCAATCGTCACAATCAACACCCAAGAGTCACTTAAATGTCATTCAAGTCAAGGCCATCCAACTCCAAATGACCCTCATTTGAGTTTCCACCAACACCACTCTCATGAGGACTAGTCGGTGGAGAGACACCAAAATCATCCTCCACTTCATCATCAGCCACAAACTCCTCTACTTCCACTCCATCTTCACTGGTGTGAACCAGGTCATCCCTTGCACGGTGGCGGGAATAAATGATAGGGTCACCATGAGCTTTCCTTGGAAGATTGCGACCTTGAAGAGCACTTGAAGCTCCAACAGCATCATCAACATGACCCCACATAAGATCATCCCCAGTATCACCATGAACATTTTCATTGCTATTGTCAACCCATTTATTGTTCCACTGGAACTCTTCTAGGACCAATGGGTTACTATTGCTACCTTCGTCACGTGGCTTTTGAAACCTAGCCAATTTTATGGTCATGTTGAATTTATACCAAAGTATTCAACCTTTTGTGTTCCAACCGGTTTATCTTTTTGGTATGAATTTGCATTTGCAAAAGGAAAATATCATACCCTACTATAAAATAAAGGCATGATGATATGAAGAATTGAATAATAATAGTTACTTACAAACTCAAAGGCACTCCAATTGCTCTCACACCCAGAGGCGGAACAACAAAGACCAACGATACGCTTTGCAAATGATTGGAGCTCATGAGCAAGGCCACCATATGCAGACTACCAAATAACTAAAAAGAACATATGCATAGTAATATATGTTAGAACTGAGAGCTTTCAACTTTCAAGTATGAAGAATTGAAAAGACAGAAAATATGTTAGAACTTACGAGCAGTCTTTTTTTGCTTTTCTCTGATTGCCATTGGAGATGAAAAAGACACAGCCTGTCTTACCCATATACTGATCAGCTTGCCTACTGATCTTGTCTAGAAGATCATCATGGGTGACCATCGTCCATAGCACGTCATTGAATATGGACATCAGCCTACCAACTCTTTTATCTGTTTTCTGCAATTCATAAAACCTATTTGGATTCAAGAACAATGCATCACCATATAACTTCTGCTTCATTTGGACTTTCCACCTCTTGTCGATGATTTTGTTCACCTTCTGTAGTAATTTTCCCCTGTTCTCAAAAGCTGTATTGATCTTCTTCCTAGCAGAATCCATGGCTGCAGCAGCCTCTGCCATTGCTGGCCTCTCATCATCGTCGACAATCCCCAACACAATGAGAAGAGGTTGTGATGCTCTAATGTAGTCTTGCACTATATTCCAAAACTGAGTAGAAAGCATAATTTCTACCACCTTTTTCCTAGTCTCTGTTCTTGCCAATTTGGAGCTATTCCAATCATCACTAACAAAAAGACACCTCAAAGCTTGCTTGTGCTTAAACAAACTTGCAAAGTAAGGAATGATGTAGCAAATCGAGTAGCCGCTGGTCTCACAAGATCCCCCTCTTGCCCTCTCCCTCCTCCCATGCATGTAAATAAATGTGGTCACCCGTCTCACATTTGCCCTCCAACATAAGGTTCGAGCAGTGGGCATCACAGGGGTCCAAAATATGGTAGGAATCTTCTGCATTAGAATTTTGCCTACTGCCTTGAAGTTAGCCACATTATCCGTGACAATCTGAACAACATATTCCCTTCCAATTTCACACATTTTTTCCTCAAGCAACCTTGCTAACAATTGTGCATCAGCTGACATATTCGATGCATTAACAGTGTACAAAAAGAAAGTGCCCTCAGGACTGTTCACAAGGAAATTTATCAAGTGTCTTCCTTTCCTATCAGTCAATCCATCAGACATGAGTGTGCAACCGTATTCAGCCCAAGCTAACTCATGCTTCTCTCTCAACTTATCCGTCTTCTTCCTAGACTTGCAATGGCAGCCTCAAGTCATGAAAAGTTGGCGACCTATACCCAGGGCCATACTGCCTTGCAGAAGCATAACCTTCTGTGTCCTTGAGTTGGCAACATTGAATGATATGTCATAGAAAAGTCAACAACAGGCATATCGACTGTCTCCTTTTCTTCCTTGGTTTTCCTTGACAATTTAGTTTGATAAAGCCCCCCTCTAGCATGCTTGTCACGAACAACATCTTCAAGTGGCTTCCAAAGCATAGAAGCAATTGATTTAGATGTCTTCGGCTTGGGATCCGACTCTTTGTTATGCAGCAAAAGCAATAGCTTCCTTTTAAGAGCTATCCCACAACTTTGTTGGCCAAGGGAGGCTTTTGTTGATTCTACAACTCGAGCTTCTGCTTGTGGTTTTCCCTTTTCATCAGCACCATCAAAATCACTTCCTCCACCCTTAGCTTCTTCTTCATCGTCAAGCTCGATGGGTCAAATAGTCTTTCATCTCCTTTATGGTAGCTGTGGTTGTATTGTGGCATTTCTCCACTTCTCCAAAACCCCCTGCAAGGTGTTGTTTCATTCTCCTCACTTCGAAATGCATCCTCTCGCCACAAAGAATACATTGGACCACATCCTTCTTACTCAAGTCTGGCCAAAAGCAGTATTGCTATGCAGGGTCTTTGGATTTAGTTGCCTTGCACATTGAAACTGAACATATCAATTTTAGTTCAAGTCAAAACTTACAATTCGTGTAGAATGAAACATTTGCTTTTCGAGATATACAGCTTCTGTAGTAATTGTGAACTCAAAAGGCTAAAAAAAGCAAATTGCCAAAAAATGTAAATTATAGACTAGCCAATTCATCCAGGACAATGGCCAGTAAATACACCCTAGGAAGAAAATCTACATTATATTTTCGCCAATGGAATCAAACCAAATAACCAATGTTTTATATACAAGA
Organism: Otatea glauca; assembly: GCA_036346275.1. NCBI lineage: Eukaryota > Viridiplantae > Streptophyta > Magnoliopsida > Poales > Poaceae > Otatea > Otatea glauca. The sequence continues at coordinate 28,534,023 of CM070719.1, forward strand.
TGCTGATATTAAAATCTTTGCTTTGGGCTGTGGCTTCCATTGAATAATCTTTATAACCTATGCTTTGTTAACAATATTACAAAAAGGATTAAGTCCATTTTACACTCCTGAACTATGAAAAAAGTCTAAATAAGCCCCTAAACTATTAAACCTGTTATTTAACACCCTCAACTATCAATACCAGATCAAATCACACCGTAAGGCGGTTTTCTTTGGTTGTTTTGCATCTCCTATATATAATTAAGACAAAAAGTGATGCAAAATTTTTGAAACTTTTTTGTATGTCTTAAGTCAATACTTATACTCTCGTAAAAATTTCAGACCATGGTCAGACTAGTACAATTTTATAAAACTCTAACAAGGTCACTGTCTCAATCAAGGGTTTTCTGATTTTGATTTTTATGAGACATCAAATTATGTTCAATTCATTTTGTAATTTTTGTGTGTGGTCCTAAGTGTTTACAGATGACACCATAAAATTTTTAGATCATGATCAAACCTGTACATTTTTATAAACATGTGGTAGTGTTATTTTTGTTTTTAAATTACTGTTATTTTTTATTTTCTAAATGTATTAAATACTTTCAAATTTTCCTAAGACTTTTTCGGAACATTCTGGATGTGCATTAGGGTTTAATTAAACATTCTTGAAATTTTATTCTTACATAATTTTGAACTTCAGAGGTTTCAATCAAAGATTCAACAAATAAAAGCTTTGATTTGTAATCTCTGCTGTTCAAAATCATGCATGAATAAAATTTGGAGAAAATTTAATTAAACCCTAATCCACCTCTAGAATGTTCTTAAAAAGTTTCAGAGAAATTTAAAATAATTTAATACATTTAGAAAATAAAAAACAACAGCAATTTAAAAATAGTAATAACCCCAGTGACCTTTTATGGTGTCATCTTTAAACCCCTAGGATCATACATAAAAATTCCCAAATTAATTGAACATAATTTGTTATCTCATAAAAATCAAAATAAAAAAACCCCAGTGACCTTGTCAGAATTTTATAAAATTGTACAACTATTATCATGGTCTAAAATTTTTACAGGAGTATAAGTATTGCCTTAGGATCATACAAAAAAAGTTTCAAAAATTCTAAATCAATTTTGGCCTTGATTATATTTAGGAGATGCAAAACAGCTAAGGAAAGCCACCCTAGGGTGTGACTTGATCTGGTATTAATAGTTGAGGGTGTTAAATAACTGGTTTTATAGTTTTGGGGGTTATTTGGACTTTGTCCATAGTTTGGGGGTGTAAAATGGACATATTCCTTACAAAAATAAACTCCACACATTTCCAAAAACGACCTCTGCTTGCCACGGGCAACTCCAACTTATTGTTAAAAATGACCCCAATTTGGCCACACCACGGGTAAGTCCAACTTATTGTTAAAAATGACCCCGATACTTTTTGTACTGGGTAGCATATATCTAGTCATCCCAATTAACGAAGCTATGCAATTACACTGTGCTATTTGTTGATCTTGCAAGTTAGCACCTTGCTTGTTCAATTCTTTGGTATGAATTTTTTCCACTCTGTAATTCGGACTAGGCATATGCAAACTATTATTTACATGTACAATTGATCAAATATCTTGCAACCTTGTCTAACAAACTCCAGTATTTCTTTGATTGTGTTGACTACAGAGCCAATATTGAAACTTGGCATGAGTTCATTCAACGGTGTGGCCTATTGGAGGGCTCCAGGTTTACATGTGTGCTACGTTTGCGGAGAGGATGACCATTATGAGCTGTCATGTCCCTACAACTATATATATGGGCTACATAACGAAGACTCTTGTAGAGCACACTGCCTTCCTGGACAACACACAATAACTTCCATTGCTCGTCGCAAGTTCTTGGAGTGTTTCATACGCGTGAATAACATGCCACCGAGCTTCAGGACAAGGGACCTTGGGAGTCTCTTCATGCCGTTCGGACCGCTGCTGATGTGGGATGTTCCGATGGTCAGTCCTGAAGTCTGCAGGGGATTTGGCGCTGTGATATTCAAGAAACGTGAGGATGGAGAGAGGGCCATTAACGAGCTTAATGGCTATAATGCAGGCAACCATAAACTGCGAGTTGACTGGGCTTATCCTTGTGCCTAGCAGAAGCGAACTTTTTCATCCTCCTGAGTCCTGATTATTTAGTCAATTTTGTTGATTTGTCCTGAAATTGAACCTTCTGAAGGCAGTAGGGTAAGATATGTAAATGTTGGTCCATGATTTGCCTGAAAATATGGTTCATGAGTTTGTACCGTGCAGTTGTTATTTGCTTTCTTTGGACTGTTTGTCTTATGAACTTATTGATTATTTGCATACATAATAATATTCTATTTGTGGGCAAATTGTGTGTCTGTATGTTCTGGCCAATATGCGGACATGCAATGGCGAAGCTTGAATGAAAATATAGGGTGGACTCAAAGCATCAATTGATTAAGCTACAAACATATCAAGTGGTCCTGTGTAATTGAAATCTATATATAAATAAAAGAGAGGCATAAAAAAATGCAAGGAAAGTATCTTGCTAATGGAAATGCATACCAAAACATATGAATGTGTCCAATCCAATGCGATGTGTATATTAAAATTTATAAAATTAGTGATACAATTGTAAATTGTAAATGATTATGAACATTCAAAATAAAAGAAACATACCTCTAAAGTGCTAACTTCAATCACGAGACAAATTAATTCTATGTTTTCATGTCTTAGAAGTGTTTTATGATTATAGAATCATCAACGCAAAATTTGTTTCTACATTATTGCAAATCTACGAACAAATAAAATGCTAGTGTAAATAGTACTAACAGAGAAACGTAGCTATGAAATTTTCTTATTGCTGGCATTCATCTATATATATATACACACACAATACATACATATATATATATATATATACATATAGATATACTATTTCACAGCTACGAGTAGAATAGTATATTCTACTCGCCAGCCATCTTTCCAGTGCCGACCCAGCCATCTTTCCACCGTCGACCCAGTGTTTTCGAGCCACGTCTGGTGTGGACTGATTTATATGGGCCCCGAACGGAATATGATCCGGAAAGCCCATTTAGATTACATGATTTTAATGCTTGATTTGTATAGTATGCGAGGAAGTTACAGTATGTACTGTATTCACATAATGTTTGTAGTAACATCCATGTTACTTGCATTTTTTTTAATTTCCTTCTTTGTTTCGTTTGGCAGGATGATATGTCGAATGATTTGGGACTAGTTAAAAATATGTCGAGACAGTATGGTATTTGGATAGCAGACATTCTTGAGATTAATATATAGTAAACATAAGTTTTGTATTTAGTAATTTTGCTGATAACTTTCATTTAGATATATAATTTTTTTGGCATCACAAATTTACTATTGGTTTTAACCAATAGCTTGGTAACAACGAGATCAATATACTGATATAATTCTAGCTAATAAACTTCGTGTATACCAAAAATAAAATATATGTTTACCGATTGGTTTTAACATCTTGTTGATAGTTTTTACTTCGTCAGTACATACAATGGCATCATCGTTGGAAGTAAATTTTACTGGCGTTTGCATATGATCTTACAATCGATGTCAGTATGGCTAAACAAATAAGAATTTATTCTTTTTTATAGTTTTTACTATCTGAGTATACAGATTTCACTATCTGCTTATATGGATTTTCCCATGACTACAGTCAAGTTTTTTGGTGAGAGTAAAAACTTTATGTTTGATGTAGTTGTGATAAAGCTTTTGGTTAAAACCAATCGTAAATGGAGTTTACAATAATAAAATTATAGCTTCATATAAGGTTATAAGATTCGTGTTCAAATTACGGGTCAGAGTTTCTAGTCGGTTGGGCATTAGTAGTACTAGCCGTTGATATTCCATTCGTCTTCGCTGGCTGTTGGCTACGTAAGAATAATTTATGCGGTTGGTAGTAATGTGTTATGCAATTGGTAGCAAAGTAGAGCCATCGACGAATGTTACAAGGCTGATGGGCTTTAGGCCCATTTTATAACTATCATAGTATACAGCATGGACGACGGTTTTTAGTCCCATATCGCCCTCGGAAGTTCAACCTTACCTATTTATATATAGAAATTAGGATAGTTCTGTCGATCGGAGTGATACGTGTAATGTTAGTAAGGGTAGGGTCATGTCGTGGGCCCCGCTGCACTATGTGCTGGTGGTGATGGACCCGAGCGCCTTACCCTTTAACATGCACGATCACTTTTGGAATGTTTCTCTGTTTTTTTTGGCCACGTGAGATTCAGTAGTGTGCATGGTGTTGTCGTCAGCTTTTCATGGTTGGATGTAAAATGTATTGTCTTTAGACTACTACGTTTCTATGGAGTTCAGTAATTTTTACTATCTGACTGGCTATGAAATAAGAATCTTTTCTTGTTAATTTTTACTAGCTTAGTATGTAGTTTCCACTATATATTCATTTGGATTTTACGATACGTTCGCACTGAGTTTCTTAGTGTGAGTTATATCATTATGTTGATGTCGTTGTAAGAAAGCTTTTGGTAAAAACCAATCGTAAATTATAGGTACAAATAAAAAAAGTTATTGCTAAATAAATGGTAACACAAATTATGTACAAATTACATGTCAGATTTTCTAGTCGGTAAACATGGGCGAGCCCAAAATAATATAACTTTATTTACTACATATAATTCTAGAATGGTTCCATTTGGGTTCGCAGGTTTTGTAATAACAATGTATGTATTTGGTAGTTACATTATATATATATATATATATATATATATATATATATATATATATATATATATATATATATATATATATATATATATATATATATATAATGTAACATCTGGTAGAATGCATAATTAAAATAAACATTAATATATAATGCTACAATTATTTTTGTGGAAACCCAAAATGAGTTCTGTAAGTTTTCTGGACTCTTTGTCTTCTACTATAGATGCGAAGGTAATTGGGCATCAGTATTACTAGCCATCTGGTATTCCGTTCGAATTTGCAGGCTGCGTAGTAATAATCTATGCAGTTGGTAGTAATGTGTTATGCAATCGATAGTATGGTGGAGCCAGACCCTCGAGATGTACATCGACGAATGTTACAAGGTTGATGGGCTTTAGGCCCATTTTTGAACCATTGTAGTACACATCATGGACGACGGTTTTTAGTCCCTTATCGCCCGCGGAAGTTCAACCTTACCTGTTTATATACAGAAATTGGGATAGGTCGGTTGATCAGAGTGATACGTGTAATGTTAGTAAGGGTAGGGCTATGTCTGTGGACCCCGCTACACTTTATGCTGGTGGTGGACCCGAGCACCTTACCCTCTAACATGCACGATCGCTTTTTTATTCTGTTTCTTTTTTTTGGCACGTGTGTGATGTATGATTGTATCCTGATCTTTCGATGAGAACAATAACTATCGATTTGGTGGAACTAACTTTGACGATCTGACTACAACGTATGACGACGATGTGCCTTAGCAATCAAGAAACCAACTAAAAGGATTATTGATCTTGCCGTGGGCACGATCAACATGAACACGAGGTTCAATTCCTATAAGCAACTAAAGAACAAGCAAGAATGAAGTAAAAGCAATCTAAAATTGCAAACAAGAATTGAGGCCCATGATAATATAGATCAAAAAGTAGCTTCCCGCGAAGTAGTCTCAATAGGCGGTCGTTTGACACGTCTAGAGGACAATGTAGTTTGGCCCTACGCTAAAACTATGCTCAACAAAATCCCAAGTGTGTAAGGTGGCGGCTACTGAGTATATGAGAGGGAGGGACGTGAGAGGGTCGTTCTAGGATTGTGTGCAGCCAGGGGGGCGCACACAACTTGGGCATGGCCCCCACACTCTCTTACAAGGCCCAAAACAGTCTAAAACTGTGTTATAGTACAATGTTTTGATGATTTCGGCTGATCCACGATGAATCTGGGCCTAGAACCAGATCCGTTAGAAAGGTTTCGTTGTAAGCTTTCAATCAAGTGCAAGAACTCTCCAATCGAACACCGTATGCAAAAGTTATGCTCGTTTAACTTTAGGCTGGTATCCGAAGGCCGAATTGGATTCCAGAACGTGATGAATTTGATATCTCTCTCTTCTTGGTCCATAGATAACGTGTTGAAGTTGATCCAACCTAGTGTGATCGCATCCGTAGTAGTGATGTTCTCATCATCCTCCCCTTCATAAATTTGAGTCGTCCTCGACTCAAGCTCACCTTTTAGCTCATCCTCAACAGGAAACATCCTCATATAGGTCAACACTTCTTTCCAGCATATAAAGTCACGTTGAATGCTAGCACTCTTGGATGCTTCCTCACCTCCTTGAAGGAAAACCATCCACGGTTTTTGACAAGCTGAGAAGAAACAAGAAACAAAAAGAACAACGTGTATGCAACATATATGTATATATCCCATATTTCATTGTTCTTTTGGTTTCACGTATTGCTATTTACATAACAGCAAATGAGGAAATCAGATTTAAGTAAAGCACCTTTCCTCAAAATTTTGCAACTCAATTTGTGATTATAAGTGAAGCATATAACATAAATATTAACATGATTCAATTTGCAACTTAATTTACAAATATAAGTAAAGCACATATCTATTCCTGTCTTTGGATAAAGAATACTCATGTTATGTATGCCTCGTTCAATAATATAGATGGGCTACTACATGTTTTAGCAACAAGCATAGCTCATTCATATGATCAGATTGTAAACAAGCAATATCAAACCATTTCAACAATGGTGACAGAATTTTAATGGGCTTCCACTCATCGACTACGACATGCTGATTTATAATACAAGTCAATGTACTAACATTCGAATAATGAGGTAGCAAGCTATGGCTATCACACATATCAGGAAATTTGATAGTGCTGCAAATGAAACAAGCTGTTGCATACAACTAGGATTGCCCAAAATAGCAAGCTTCAGTTCAGCAAGTTTATCACAAGTTATGCATATTTCGTATAAAAGAAACTTGCCATCTATTCTATAATCTCCAAATAAATTGAATTTAAAACAGTAGACATGTGTGGTAGATAAAGACTTAAGAGATGAAATTTCAGAAATCTTATCCATGGCACAATTCAAGCTAACAAGCTCATTCAACATGATATAGCACAAAACTGTGGCAGGGGATATTCTAGCTATCACTTCCTTATGTGTAATCAGCACCATATGATTAAAATTAAAAGCATGCAATTCATCACATGGTTCTACAATTGTAGCATAAGTTGGTAACTCACTAGAAATATGTATAGAAGGAATATACTCACAAATTTGCTCCCTTTCTTGCTGTAAAATCAAATCTGTACCATGGTCATTAGCGTCCTCCTCAGAAGAAGTAGGTACTACAAATCTTTCACTTGATAACACAGGTTTTTCAGCTTGTAGCTCCCCTTCTTCAGAAGTTACCTGCATATCACATGGAACAACAACAACAGAAGTAACAAAAGTAGATTAGGTTACGTTAGTAGAATCATCATCACATGTGTTATCCTCTACTTCACTCTAATTTTCTAGTATTTCTTTCGCATGCTCGGGATGTATGCTCTCATTAAGGTATGGTGCAGCGCATGCAACAGGAGTAGCATTTAACTCTGTAGGAGCTTGAACTGTGGCTGATTGTCTTCTCTGTATTTTTCTTTCAGCCTCCAATGAAATACTAAGCAAACATGACATAGAATTGAATTCTTTACAAGATATCATGATCTGAATATCAAAATCAAGTCCACAATATAAGTTGTTCATCCGAGTCTTTTCGTTCTCTTCTAACCCATAACACAAAGATCTACTCTGAAATTCTTGGTATTACTCATTCATAGTTTTACTACCTTGTTCTAGATATTGCAATTCATTTCGTAATTGGCGAGCAACATAAGAAGGAACAAATCTAGCTCTCATAATTTTCTTGAATTTAATCCATGTAACATCCCGAAATTAAAATAAAGTGAGAAATTAAATTTTATAGTTTAATTACATTTATTAATGCTTTTTCTGCATTTTTTGAAATTTTCTGGATATTCCTTGATTTTGCTCTAATATAAAAATCTTTATAAGTAATAGATGAATAATAATAATAAAAGCTTATGTTAATAAAATGTATAAAATCCCAGCCTAATCTTGAGAGATCTGTAGAATCCTACTTCTGATTTTTTTTAAAAAAAGCCAAGTAATCATTATATACAATAAATGACTAATTATGAATCATGACTAGTAATAGTAATTATGTCAGAATTAAATTGCCATAAATTTGATGTGAAATTTTTTATATTATCTTCACCCTCGATAGAGTCATCTACAGGAAAAATATTAAAAATAAATAATTACTTTTAATATATTTAAATGTCATCTTTGTTTGAATTATTTTCTATAAAAAGTTGTTCTCAATATATTAAATATTCAAGAATATAATAATTGTGCAATATATGTGGGACCCCAGATTTACCATTTGGAATCTCCTGTGTATTTCTGTACTAGTCCCAGATCAGTTGCTAGTACACACAGTGAAGCAGTGATTATCATAACCAGAACAGAACGAAGAGAAAACAAAATATAGCATAATCATAAATTACCACCACATGGCTATTTATTACATCTCCGGTCACATGACCAAAGTTCTCAGCAATGAAACACAAAAAAAACAACAAGATAAAACCCAAAAGACACCACAAAGCGACGACTAGGAGCGCACGCTTAGTTATCTTAGCGATCGCCACAAGCTCCTCATCATAGAACTCATTGTCTTCAATCGCATCTTGGTAATTCTCGATGACAAAATTTTGTGTAGCATGTGAGTACAAACGTACTCGCAAGTCCGGGAAAATGCATCATGAAGGGCTTTCAAGGAAGGCTTAATAGGGTTCTTTTGCACAAAGCCGATTTAACAAACATTATTAATAATAATTTTCACAAAGCAGCTTTTAACAATTATTTGTACAATTGAAATTATTACTAACTCTAGTGAAGGTTCCAACTACCAACACTAGTATACTGTGCTCTAACCGCCCATTTTGAAAGATCTTGTTTAACCATCACATGACTCCATCGTCATGATTCAAAACAGTTCCATCTACGATTGGCTCAATCCGCCAAATAAACATTCAAGAGTTCTAACCACTCCCGAATTCCCAAAGCATCGTTATTTTGAAAACCAAAACCAAGTCTACCAAGATGAAAGCATTCTTCGCTTTGCCTTTGACCGTAGGCACGGCTATTCGAATAGATTTACTCTGCAGAGGTGTCTGACTTTACCCACAAGACATGATCATCTCTTTAATACCAAGCGCTACGAACACACTTCCTTTGGTGTGCCGGCAGAGAGATCATGACAAGGCCTTTACAATGTATACGCCTAACCCGACCCACCCGCTAAGGTTTCACCGCTGTTAGGGTTCTATCCACCCAGTACAGAAGCCCCCTCTTGCGCCGTGTGAGAAATACGACATGCCTCCATCCGGCACTCACATTCCACCAACTGGCGAGTTTAAGTTAGGTTTCTACAAATTATTCAGCCAGGTCGTACCCATTATAGACTTGTGGTTGCACGGTAATGCTTAGAATGGACAGTCATAAGCGTCAGTCCTTAAATTGATTAGGGCGGCTTTCACAAACCAAAACCAGTGCTCCATCCGCACCCGCCCGACAAACCATTCCGCCCCAACCTGAACCATTTTAATTTTATTTTTATTTTACAATCACAGCAGCAATCACCTTGCTACAGTTTCGATAAAACACATTTCAACAACATTTTAGAATTTATCCCACCATAGGCATTTTGATCAACGTCAATCCTAAGCACAGTCTACCGTACTAAACAAGGTTAATCACATAATACATGATTTCATGATTAAATCTTAGGGTTACAAAGGCATGGTAATCAAACAGCAAGGATGTTATTTCGAAATGGGCATAACTAACATTCTATATTTTAACATCATCGGTTTATGTAAATAGCCATGCAAGTTGCAAACTTTTTATAAAACAGTTATAAACAATGGGATCAACGTGCGTCAAGGAGACTTGCCTTCGTCAACGAAGTGCGCTGCACTGTTCTGGAGGTCTTCTCCTTCGTCGGCGACGACGACCGCTTCTTCGACTACACGCAAAACGGTGCATGAAATGAATAAAATAAAATAAATAGAAACTAAAAATTATAATAAAAATACTGGCAGATAGAGGATGAATTTAGATGAATTTAGAAATTTGAATCACTCGATTCGGAGTTACGACGGAGGAGAAACAATTGTTTGAAGTTGAATCGAAAGAAAAACAGAAAAACATCAGAGCGGCACTGTTCATTCGCGAGAAACAGAGCGAAACCATGGCGCATGGGGATAGGGCCAGGGTGGCGGCCAGCGAAATGGAAGATAGGGTGAGCATCATGAAGAGCTCGACGCCGCGAATCCAAAGGTGAGACCGGATTTCAAGAGGCTTACGGAGACGCACGAATCGACGTCGCAAAGATGGTTAGGCCGACGATGTTCAAACGTCAAATTCGTCGCCGTCCTATAATGAAACCCAAATTTTCTTGAGGGCTTTTGATCTTTGCGACAAGATGCACAAAATGACGCGAACGGAATTTGATTTGGCTCACCGGATCAAAAGTTGGCTCGCCGGTGTCTTTCGTCGACGTTGGGCTGCGGTTTTCGCGAGTTTTGGAAAAGAAATGCGATCAATCAAAGGGGCAAAGTGAGCATGGGGTAGAGCACAGCAAGACGAAGCTTTTGAGTACCCGCACGCCCGGTGAGGTGAAGAAACGCCCGAGATAATGACCGAGCAATAAATTGTCATTAACGCTTAATTGCGGCCGTTTCCTCGGATTAAGGATGGGTAACGGCAGGGAATTGAATCCTTGCATCAATACGGTCGCAACGCTTCAACTCACCCTTGATTTGATGCGAAAATGAAGAAGTTATAAACATTTTTCTCTTTTGGACATTGGAGAGGAGTGCTACGGGAGAACACAGGCGCGGGAGGTTGAAGACGCCACTGTAGCTCTGACATGTGGGTCCAAATGAATAGTGCTAAGAATAAAGCGCGAAGGATAAAATAGATAGAAGCCTCTAGAAATCTTGGAAAAATTCTCAAAAATACTATGGAATATTTGGAACCTAACAAAATTGGTTTCGGAATTGTTTTAGAGAATTTTGAAATTTAGATAATTTCGGGACGAATATAATGGATTTGATGAAAGCGAGAGATAAAATAACAAAGAGACTCTATAAATCTTGGAAAATTTTCCAAAATCATTATAGAATATTTGAAACCTAATTCAATGTATTTTGAGATTTTTGGAGCATTTTGGAACTCGGGTGAAATTTTGGATAAGGACCGGAATATGAAATTTTAACTTTGCGGACAATAAAGAATTGAACTCCAGTTTCGGGAGGATATGGATGCCAGGTTAATTAGAACACCGAGGAAGATCCAAATTTTGAATTTAATAAATTTTAAAATAATTTTTGGAACAAAGAAAATCTGGGATGTTACAAACCTACCCTTAGAGAGAATCTCGACCCCGAGATTCGGACAGAGAAAGAAAGAGATCGGGAAACTCGGCTCTGAGGTCCTCTTCTCGCTCCCAAGTTGCTTCTTTCTCGGAATGGTTGCTCCACTGAACTTTGCAAAACTTGATCACACGGCTTCGGGTTCTACGCTCCGCTTCATCCAAGATTCTGATCGGATACTCGGGATAAGAGAGATCTTCTTTTAGTTCCATCTCTTCAAATGGCAACTGTTCTTGTGCACTCAAGACATTTCTTTAGCTGAGAAACATGGAAGACATCATGCACATTTGACAACCGGAGAGGAAGTTTCAACTTATAAGCAACTTCTCCTCTTCTGGCAACCACTGGAAATGGACCGATATAGCGAGGTGCAAGTTTCCCGCTAACTCTGAAACGACGCATTCCCTTTAGGGGTGAAACTTTCAGATACACATGATCACCAGGTGCAAAGCTTAAATCCCGACGACGGTTATCAGCATAACTTTTCTGCCTTGACTGAGCTATTTTTAAATTCTGACGAATCACTCTCACTTGCTCTTCTGCTTCTTTCAAAATATCAGGCCCGATTACTTGTCCCCCCTCTGTCTCTTTCCAATACAACGGTGTTCGGCATTTTCTTCTGTAAAGAGCTTCAAAAGGTGCCATCTTTAAACTTGACTGGTAACTGTTATTGTACGAGAATTCTGCATACGACAAATTCTGATCCCAAGATGAACTGTATGTCAAAGCACAAGCTCTCAGCATATCTTCTAGTATTTGATTTATCCTTTCCGTCTGACCATCTGTCTGAGGATGGTATGCAGTACTGAAGTTTAGGTTTGTGCCCAGAACCTCATGCAACTTCTGCCAAAACCTCGAGGTGGCGGGAACCTCGATCGACACGATCTTCTTTGGCACACCATGCAAACATACAATTTTGTCCATGTATAGCTCTGCGAGTTTATCACGAATATGTTGTCTTCACAGGAATAAAGTGTGCAACCTTAGTCAATCTATCCACAATAACCCATATTGAATCATATCCGGACTTAGTTCTGGGAAGTCCGGTGATAAAATCCATTCCTATTTCTTCCCATTTCCAAACAGGAACTGCAAGGGTTGTAACAATCCTGCCTGGTCTTTGATGCTCTGCTTTAACTAACTGACAAATATCACAACGAGCCACGAAATCACCAACTTCTCTTTTCATATTCGACCACCAATATTTTTCTTTCAAATCCGAGTACATTTTCGTACTTCCCGGATGAATAGAATAAATAGAATCATGAGCCTCTTTTAAAATCACATCTTTGATTTCTTTCTGGCTAGGAACTACAATTCTTTTTCCAAACCAAATGGTACCTTTCTCATCCTCAGAAAATTCAGGAAATTTTCCTTTCTTCATACCATCTTTTAGGTCTATGATACCACTATCATTCTTTTGAGCCTCTCTGATCTGATCTTCCAGGGTTGAGTGCACTTCGACATTGAAAACGCAACCTTCATTTACCAATTTCAAGTTGAGGCGTCTGAACTCTTCATGAAGTGTTGGCTGACTTTCCTGAACCATAACATTGTTGCAATAGCTTTTCCTACTTAAAGCATCCGCAACAACATTAGCTTTTCCGGGATGATAATGGATGCCAATATCATAATCTTTAACTAATTCCAACCATCTTCTCTCGCCTCAGATTGAGATCCGGTGAGTAAAAATGTATTTCAAACTCTTATGATCCGTATAAATCTCACATCGATTCCCAATCAAATAATGCCTCCAAATTTTGAGTGCGTGCACTGGCGCCGCTAACTCCAAATCATGAGTTGGGTAATTTTCTTCATGGGGTCGCAGTTGTCTTGAGGCATAAGCTATGACTTTGCCTTCTTGCATCAATACACATCCGAGACCTTGCTTTGAGGCATCGCAGTAAACTTCAAAATCCTTGTGAATATCCGGCAGAACAAGTACTGGTGCTGAAGTTAACCTCTTCTTCAATTCCTGAAAACTTTGTTCACGAGATTTAGTCCATTCAAACTTCTTCTCCTTCTTCAAGAGTTGAGTGAGAGGTCTCGCTATCTTGGAAAAACCTTCAATAAAACGCCGATAATAGCCTGCTAATCCAAGAAAACTTCTGATATCCGGAACAGACTTGGGTTGCTTCCAATCCAAAACGTCCTTCACCTTCGTAGGGTCTACTGCTACTCCTCCAGCAGAAATAACATGACCTAAGAAAGCAACTTCCTTCAACCAAAAATCACATTTACTGAACTTAGCATACAGCTGATGCTCTCTGAGCTTTTCCAAAATTATCCTCAAATGATCCTCATGCTCTTTCTCATTCTTGGAATAGATAAGAATGTCATCAATAAAAACAACAACAAACTTATCCAAAAACTCCATAAACACCTTATTCATCAAATTCATGAAATATGACGGTGCATTTGTTAAACCAAAGGACATCACTGTAAACTCGTACAATCCATAGCGGGTAGTAAAGGCTGTCTTCGGAATATCTTCTTTTCTTATCTTGAGCTGATGATATCCCGATCTTAAGTCTATTTTTGAGAAAACCTGAGCTCCTTTCAACTGATCAAATAGATCATCTATCCTTGGCAAAGGATACTTATTCTTTATTGTGACCTCATTCAGTGATCTGTAGTCTATGCACATTCTCAGACTGCCATCCTTCTTCTTAACGAAGATTACCGGTGAACCCCAAGGTGATGAACTTGGTCTTATAAATCCTTTCTCCTGCAGTTCTTCAATCTGTTTCTTCATCTCTGCTAATTCATTAGCAGGTAACCGATAAGGCCTCTTCGAGATAGGAGATGTACCAGGTACAAGCTCAATCATAAACTCAATATCACGGTCTGGTGGCATACCAGGCAAATCTTCTGGGAATACATCTGGGTATTCATTCACTATGGGCACATTTTCCAAAGATGTACCTTTTAGTCGGTTCAGTACTACGCCCCTTAGAGGAGAGATTGGACAGAACTCCACTCGAATTCCCTCAGACTAGTAAGGAGATAGCTCTACTAGCACGATCTATCCGACCTTTGTACTTGGTTAACCAAATCCATTCCAAGGATTACTTCTATACCCTTAGTATCCAATAATATTAAGTTCGCTAGAACTTTGCCCTTTATAATTATGTCTATTTTTGGACAAATAGCGGTTGTTCTTAGTTCTTTACTGTGGATTGAACTAGCAAGGGATTTCTAAGTCGAATCAGTATCCCATCCATGCTTTCTAACCAAATACTCTGATATGAATGAATGCGAAGCACCAGAATCAAACAATACTGAAGCAGGAACTGAATTAACGAAGAACTTACCATACACCACATCAGGTGCGTCCTGAACTTCTTCAGCAGTGACGTGATTAACACGTCCTCTTCCGATGGTGCGAGAAGTACGCGGAGTCTGCGGCGTTCCTCTTCCCAGAGCTGGTGCTGGGGCACGAGCTGGAGTAGATCCCAGGTTGAACCGAACTGGGGTCAAAGCCTGACGCTTCTGAGGACAGTTACTAGCGTAATGTCCCATCTCCCTGCAGTTAAAGCATTGGACTCGCTGCGATTCTTTGCGTTGCTCTTGAACTTGATTTCTGTATTGCAGCAGGGCTTGAGTGAATCGACGAGGAGTGGACATTGGGGTCTGGAAGTATTGGTGGCTCGCTTTCTTTGGATGAAATTTGGAAGAAACGGGGTTTGGAGCTACTGGCACCACGCTGCGTTTGAAACATCAACTTCCTCTTTCTTGATTCAAATAGCTGACGCTGAGCATCCTCTTGGATCAAAGCCTTGTTCACCATGTCTTTGGAATGAAGGGAAGTCATTTGATACCAGCTGAACTTTGATATTGGGGTCAAGGCCCTCCATGAAGCGCCAAATCTTAGCCTCATCCGAGGAAACATCTTTGGTAGCATAACGAGAAAGCTGCGTGAACCGATTCAGATATTCTGAGACTGAAAGGTTTCCTTGTTGCAGCTTGTGAAACTCACGCCTCTTCATTTCCATAATCCCCTTGGGAATATGAGTAGCCCGAAAAGCTTCCACAAATTCATTCCAAGTGATACTCTGGGCTTCCTCGTCGGCAGCGTGGTAATCTTCCCACCAACTTGCAGCGGTTCCTTTCAGCTGATGAGAGGCATATAAGACACTCTCAAATTCATCACACTGGGCTAAGTAAAACTTCTTTTCTACATCTTTTAACCAATCCTCAGCCTCTCCACTAATCCTGCGAAAGTTGGGGGTCTGGTCCTCATGAATTCCCCGAACTTAGACTGAGGTGGCTGAGCTACGACCTGAGCTGGGATTGCTTGCGGCGGATTCAGCGCATTTTGCGCCAAAGCTTGCAGAATTTGCATTTGCATGGCCATCATCTGCTCCATGCTTGGCGGCTGGTTCGGGGGTGGGGGTGGCACTTGGTTCTGCTGCGCTGGAGAAGGTGGCACTTGGTTCTGCTGCCCACAGAACTTCCTCTTGAATCGCACTCTTCCACGACCACGATCGCGGCCTCCTCTTCTTCCTCTGCCACGACCTCTGCCAGGTTCTCGCATCGAAACCAAGGACGGGAAAAAGCACGAGGAAAGAGGGAAAAGCAAAGATAAGAAAACAGGGGATTAAACAACATCCATCAAACAAAACACAACAAAAGAAAGGAACCTCCAACTAAAATCTTTATTTAAACCAAAATAGCTTTTAAAGAGAAAATGGTTGTATCACAAATGCATAAAAGCATGATCTGATCCATCGCACAACTTATTCATCGTTCTAAACGTGAACAAAAGGAAGGGTGCTAAGCTAGACTAACTACTCCCCCCACTCTCCACAAAAACACGAGGGGAGGGATCCTCCAGCTGATGCGGCAAAGATGGTGTAAACTGACATCTACAAATTTTGAAACGGGACAAGGACAGTAAACAAATTTCAAATGAAGGATGAGGTAAAGACCATACGCTAAGACAGAAAAGGTAGAAGCAAAGGAACCTAAAAAAAATTTTATAAGTATATTTTTATAAAAATATTAATCCTTAAGGCTTTGCCATTCTAACTAAATTGCGTCCTACAGTCAACCTGGCTCTGATACCACCTCTGTGGGACCCCAGATTTACCATCCGGAATCTCCTGTGTATTTCTGTACTAGTCCCAGATCAGTTGCTAGTACACACAGTGAAGCAGTGATTATCATAACCAGAACAGAATGAAGAGAAAACAAAATATAGCATAATCATAAATTACCAGCCACATGGCTATTTATTACATCTCCTGGTCACATGACCAAAGTTCTCAGCAGCGGAAACACAAAAAAAAAAACAACAAGATAAAACCCAAAAGACACCACAGGCGACGACTAGGAGCGCACGCTTAGTTATCTTGGCGATCGCCCACAAGCTCCTCATCATAGAACTCATTGTCTTCAACTGCATCTTGGTAATTCTCGATGACAAAATTTTGTGTAGCATGTGAGTACAAACGTACTCGCAAGTCCAGGAAAATGCATCATGAAGGGCTTTCAAGGAAGGCTTAATAGGGTTCTTTTGCACAAAGCCGATTTAACAAACATTATTAATAATAATTTTCACAAAGCGCTTTTAACAATTATTTGTACAATTGAAATTATTACTAACTCTAGTGAAGGTTCCAACTACCAACACTAGTATCTGTGCTCTAACCGCCCATTTTGAAAGATCTTGTTTAACCATCACATGACTCCATCTGTCATGATTCAAAACAGTTCCATCTACGATTGGCTCAATCCGCCAAATAAACATTCAAGAGTTCTAACCACTCCCGAATTCCCAAAGCATCGCTTATTTTGAAAACCAAAACCAAGTCTACCAAGATGAAAGCATTCTTCGCTTTGCCTTTGACCGTAGGCACGGCTATTCGAATAGATTTACTCTGCAGAGGTGTACAGCTTTACCCACAAGACATGATCATCTCTTTAATGCCAAGCGCTACGAACACACTTCCTTTGGTGTGCCGGCAGAGAGATCATGACAAGGCCTTTACAATGTATACGCCTAACCCGACCCACCCGCTAAGGTTTCACCGCTGTTAGGGTTCTATCCACCCAGTACAGAAGCCCCCTCTTGCGCCGTGTGAGAAATACGACATGCCTCCATCCGGCACTCACATTCCACCAACTGGCGAGTCTAAGTTAGGTTTCTACAAATTATTCAGCCAGGTCGTACCCATTATAGACTTGTGGTTGCACGGTAATGCTTAGAATGGACAGTCATAAGCGTCGGTCCTTAAATTGATTAGGCGGCTTTCACAAACCAAAACCCATGCTCCATCCGCACCCCGCCCGACAAACCATTCCGCCCCAACCTGAACCATTTTAATTTTATTTTTATTTTACAATCACAGCAGCAATCACCTTGCTACAGTTTCGATAAAACACATTTCAACAACATTTTAGAATTTATCCCACCATAGGCATTTTGATCAACGTCAATCCTAAGCACAGTCTACCGTACTAAACAAGGTTAATCACATAATACATGATTTCATGATTAAATCTTAGGGTTACAAAGGCATGGTAATCAAACAGCAAGGATGTTATTTCGAAATGGGCATAACTAACATTCTATATTTTAACATCATCGGTTTATGTAAATAGCCATGCAAGTTGCAAACTTTTTATAAAACAGTTATAAACAATGGGATCAACGTGCGTCAAGGAGACTTGCCTTCGTCAACGAAGTGCGCTGCGCTGTTCTGGAGGTCTTCTCCTTCGTCGGCGACGACGACCGCTTCTTCGACTACACGCAAAACGGTGCATGAAATGAATAAAATAAAATAAATAGAAACTAAAAATTATAATAAAAATACTGGCAGATAGAGGATGAATTTAGATGAATTTAGAAATTTGAATCACTCGATTCGGAGTTACGACGGAGGAGAAACAATTGTTTGAAGTTGAATCAGAAAGAAAAAACAGAAAACATCAGAGCGGCCTTGTTCATTCGCGAAACAGAGCGAAACCATGGCGCATGGGGGATAGGGCCAGGGGCGGCCGGCCAGCGAAATGGAAGATAGGGTGAGCATCATGAAGAGCTCGACGCCGCGAATCCAAAGGTGAGACCGGATTTCGAAGAGGCTTACCGGAGACGACGAATCGACGCCGCAAAGATGGTTAGGCCGACGATGTTCAAACGTCAAATTCATCGCCGTCCTGAAATGAAACCCAAATTTTCTTGAGGGCTTTTGATCTTTGCGACAAGATGCACAAAATGACGCGAACGGAATTTGATTTGGCTCACCGGATCAAAAGTTGGCTCGCCGGTGTCTTTCGTCGACGTTGGGCTGCGGTTTCGCGAGTTTTGGAAAAAAGCGTGATGAATCAAAGGGGCAAAGTGAGCATGGGGTAGAGCATAGCAAGACGAAGCTTTTGAGTACCCGCACGCCCGGTGAGGTGAAGAAACTCCGAGATAATGACCGAGCAATAAATTGTCATTAACGCTTAATTGTGGCCGTTTCGCTCGGATTAAGGATGGGTAACGGCAGGGAATTGAATCCTTGCATCAATACGGTCGCAACGCTTCAACTCTCCCTTGATTTGATGCGAAAATGAAGAAGTTATAAACATTTTCTCTTTTGGACATTGGAGAGGAGTGCTACGGGAGAACACAGGCGAGAGGTTGAAGACGCCACTGTAGCTCGACATGTGGGTCCAAATGAATAGTGGTGAGAATAAAGCGCGAAGGATAAAATAGATAGAAGCCTCTAGAAATCTTGGAAAAATTCTCAAAAATACTATGGAATATTTGGAACCTAACAAAATTGGTTTCGGAATTGTTTTAGAGAATTTTGAAATTTAGATAATTTCGGGACGAATATAATGGATTTGATGAAAGCGCGAGAGATAAAATAGCAAAGAGACTCTATAAATCTTGGAAAATTTTCCAAAATCATTATAGAATATTTGAAACCTAATTCAATGTATTTTGAGATTTTTGGAGCATTTTGGAACTCGGGTGAAATTTTGGATAAGGACCGGAATATGAAATTTTAACTTTGCGGACAATAAAGAATTGAACTCCAGTTTCGGGAGGATATGGATGCCAGGTTAATTAGAACACCGAGGAAGATCCAAATTTTGAATTTAATAAATTTTAAAATAATTTTTGGAACAACAGAAAATCTGGGATGTTACAATATAACTCTTAAAATAATAAAATAAATTTTTATATGGTTCTGCATCCATTATAAACTCAAATATGCAAAAACAATTAATTTTTGGTTTAATTTTAAATTATTTGCCATGCAAATATCCATAAGAACAAATATAGCCATTAATAAAAATAAGTATATAATAACTCATAAAATAATTAAATATTTTGTATAAGCTTCTGGATTCAGTAGAAACTCATTTATGTAAAAATATTTAGAATAAGACATAGTTTGCATTCTTTTAATAAAAGGAAATGCAAATCACAACAATAGATGTATGTATAATTTATCACGGCTAAAAGCAAAATAATGCAAAATTTATTTTAAAAAACTTATAGAATCATCACGTGCAAATGCCAGCAAAATGAATGAATAATCATGTGTAGTGTAGCTGCAAACGAAAAGCGAATCCGTCTAATTATAATGTCAACCTTATGGCCATATATGCTATTTCAGCAGCAAATAAAATATCTCGTCTAAATGTAAAATTTATGAAGAACAGCCCAAAAATGTTCTTTGGGATATGTTCTACCATAATCTGGAAAAATATTCTAATTTCATCTTGCTTTGCATCAGAATCTTACTAGCTCAAAACCCTTAAGTGATAAGGTCGTTGAAAGCGCAGTAAATGAATAGTTGTTTACGAAACCTTTAACTAATGTTTACTTTTATTAATCCAAATAATTTTAGCATCTAGAATTCGAAAATATAAATATAATAATACATAATTTTAGCCTCTTGAATTCATAAAATAAGAATAAATAATATAAAAGAAGCCGCATCATCGCTTAACCTAAAAAGCTGCTAACAATATAAATATTCAACTAAAACATGAGAACCCAAAATCAGGCAACTCCAAATCACACCTGTTTTCTATAGCAAATCATTATTTAATTTTCTGTCTGTCTTCTTTTTGCCCTTATTAAAGTTCATTATTTGCTATATTTCCATGAACGACGTATAGAACTCGACATCATTGGCTCCATCGTCGACATCGTCAGCCACGATCGCGACTTCATCGTAATCATCAACTAAGCAAGGCAAGCACCCCTTTGATCATATTGATCGCAGCATTTAATTTTTATTGTGTTTATCAAAATGTTTCATGCATGCGTTTATTTTTTGTAAATACGCTATTTTGTGGTACTGGTAGATATACCTGTTGACTCGTGAAACTTCCTTGATAAATATGGACATGTGAACCTTGATAACCATACAAACAGGTTAGACAATACATAATGTCAACTTGGGTATATGCGATTATTAGCCATGCTTTGCCATGCTTTAGAACCAATGTTGAATACAATCAGATCAAAATTGATTCTTGAGAATGGAAAAAGGTTGGTTATGACATGATGACAATTGTTGGTATTTTGACTAAAAACCCCCAAAATAAAACTATGGTTCAGGTGCGGACAATTATTGGCAATAGCCGATTGTGCAAGAGATGGATTTGTACATAGTGTAGGGGAGATTATTGCCCGTGTCGGATTAAGGACCGAACATAGTGTTGTATGATCCAAGATAAATTCGTACAACCACAGGTGCTGTTATGGCAGCCTTAACCTATTAAGTTATGTAGATTTAACTTTGCACATTGGTAGGCCGAAGTAGTACGAGCTCTCCTTTCAAGGTTTGCTAGAAGGGGTGCCCACACCGAGGTGTTGGGAGCAACATTTGCTGATATAACGGTGTACGTCTTGCTATGGGGAGAAACGGTGCCCGACTATTTTTATGACGATGATGATGATACCGTGTTTTATATATGTGTGTTGTTCTGCCATATCAAGGGTTTTTCGTCACCGGTGCTGGTGCAAAGTTAGGTCTATGTAATGTAACGGTTATGTTATGACTCTCTGCGGCACACCAAAGGAAGTGTGCTAATTATCGATTTCACAAAGAGTTAGTCATTTCTTGTGGGTAAAGGTGTACAGCTCTGCAGAGTGTAAATCTAATTGATTAGCCGTACCCGCGGTTATGGGAAACTTGGTGAACTGGCACTAGTTAAATGCTTTGGTATTTCCTAAAAGTATATTTTTGGTTTGAACCTTGTTTCGCAACTATTTACTTTATGTCAAAGGACCGACATTGTTGGACTTCATGATTGGATTATTGGATGAATGGTTATGTGTTGGCAAAGGAATGATTATGGGCAAGAATGGATTATTGGATCATTGAATTATTCAGTGCTCACGAAGGGCTGTGAGTATTACCTATGCTTTATTTATTTCTTATCAGTCAAATTTGCTTTATTAAATTCCGTTTGCTAATGACAACTTGATTTACAAATTAAATTCTGCTTTATGCAAAAATACTAACCTAGAAGCCTCCTTTGATTCAACTTGCATTATTGCATTTGTAAATACCACTTAAGTCTTGCGGAGTACGAAAGTACTCAACCTTGCTTATTCTATTATTTTAGGTGGAACAAGTTAGCAAAGCTCCGAAGGTTTACTTTTCGTCGCAGGATGCGGGAATTCTAACGAAGTGATCTTTCTAGGGATTTATGGCTTGTCAGTTGACTGAGGGTTGGATGGGCACACTACAAGAATTTGCTTCCTCTGTGCTGTATATATATATATACTCTGAGTTGTAAGAATACTATGTACAAATAGCTTCCACTTTAATATAATGTTGTATGCTTGTGATTCCAATTGTTGAAAATGTGCGTACTAGCTACTGATCGTGGGACTAGTACGGAATGCACATGAGATTCCATTTTTGCATTTATGTGAAAATGGGGGTCATTTCAGTTGGTATCAGAGCTATACTGATCGTAGGATAAACCTTAGATAGAATAGTCGTTAGTATTAAGGATGAGTCACTTTCAAAATTCTAATTTTAAAACTACTATATTTACATACTGTAGTCAAGTTTCTACTCTTACCTCTGCTTTCATTTCAATTAAACTCGTCTTTCCTTAAACAATCTTCGACCAACGGAGACTCCGATTTCTACATCAACTACTTCGAAGAAATGGATGTCACTCCATGAAGACTTGTATCGATAGGAAGAATAAGAAGCTTAATAGACTAAGCTATTTAGAACCCCTGTATATTAGTTCAATTTGTGTGCTTTGCTTGAAAACTTTTCGTATTGCTTCCCGGGATGCACTCGTGAATATTTGACGTTAGGTTAAAATTTCATGATGTGACGACCCTTAATTAACAAGAAAATCTAATTAAAAAGATTTTTAGGAATAAAACGTTGCCTAATAACCCAATAGAAACTCATCTAAATATCTTATCTCCTCTTGATCCTTGTTGCAGGATGCCTAAAACAAAGTCCTTAAGAAAATTAATGGAGAATGAGGTCACTCAAAGTTCTCAGCCTGTAAGGGACAGTATTCCAACTCCAGTCCAACCTAATCCGCAGCATCTAGCCACCAGATCATTTACCTCTCGACGCAATGCTCATCAAGAAACACCCCCTCCTCAAAATTCAAGTGAAGCTAATTCTGAAGGACAACCGCCCGAACCCCTATCTATGATTCAAGTCCTAGCAATGATTGAGCAAGGATGTCAGTCTGATGCACTCCTACTCCAGCAAATAGTGCAAAATACTACCAGCCTTAGCGCAACCTTCACTAGGGATGGAAGTAATAATGCACCACTCCACTCCAAGTTGAGAGATTTTCTGAAAACTCAACCACTGACATTTTCCTCGTCAGCAGAACCTCTTGATGTTGATGATTGGCTTCGTTCTATCGAGAGCAAGTTGGCCATTGCCCAGTGCAGTGACCATGAGAAGGTCCTCTATTCTTCATATCAGCTGCAAGGAGCTGCAGCAATCTGGTGGGAGAACCATCAAGCAATTCTCCCTGAAGGTCAAATTATATCTTGGATAGTATTTAAAGAAACCTTTCACTGGAATCACATTCCTGCGAGTATCATTGAAATCAAGAAATGAGAATTTATGGAATTGAAGCAAGGAAATTTGTCAGTAATGGAATATCTACACCGCTTCAATCATTTATCTCGTTATGCCCCTTCCGAAGTGTCGGATGAAGCTCGAAGAATTGAGCACTTCCGAGAACACTTAAGTGACGAAATCAAATGGGCGCTAGTCGCTCATGACATTTATGATTTCTAAACTTTAGTGGATAAAGCTATCCGGGTGGAGCATGGTCATCGTGCTATATTGGAAAGCCGAAAACGAAAAAGGTTGGCTCAAAAAGCCGTTAATGTTGGATCTTCAAGACCCCGCATTTGGGAGCCACCTAATGCTCATCATTCTATTCCAGTTCATCAACAAAAGTGCCAGATTTCAATTCCTCAACCTCAAGCCCTTCCAAGTTGCCCAACTAGCAATATGGGGGGATAGTCTTTGAGTGTTCCAAACAAGATGGCCAATATCTCATGCTATCATTGTGATGAATATGGACATTATGCCAGGAATTGTCCAAAGAAGAATCAGATTTTATCTCGTCCTCAACCCCAAAGAAATTCTCAGCAAACCTCAAGTCAACCTCAAGTGCCTAGAAGCCCACAAGTTTCTAAACCACCTTCTACTTCAAGACAAGGTGTCAATCATGGTCGTCTGCACCATGTATCAGCAGAAGAAGCTCATGAAGCACCTGATGTGGTACTGGGAACATTCCTTGTTCACTCTATACCTACATTGGTATTATTTGATTCCGGTGCATCTCATTCCTTCATATCCAAGAAGTTTATTAAGTAGCATGAACTTCAAGCCGATCTTCTTTCCACAAAGATGTTAATCTGTTCTCCTAGAGCAACTATGAAAACCTCAAGACTCTATTCAGAAGTCTGCATTGAAATTAATGGAGTATCTTTTCATGCTGATCTCATTGTTATTGAAACCTTAGGATTAGATGTGATTCTTGGTATGGATTGGTTATCCAAGCACAAAGGTTGTATAGACTGTGCTAACCGATCTATATCCCTTCTTAGCCCAAATGGAATCCAAGTGCAGTTTTCCTCCACCAATAACACTCCAACTCAACAATCTTTCCTTTGTTCTGCTTTGGCCGCAGAACTAAGCCAAGTACCAGTGGTATGTGAGTATTCTGATGTATTTCTGGATGAAATACCGGGAATGCCTCCTGATCGAGATATGGAGTTGTCATTAACCTTGTTCCTGAAATAGCACCCCTCGCTAAACGCCCTTATCGTTTGCCTTCTGACGAGTTGGTTGAATTAAAGAAACAGCTTGAAGATTAGCTGAGCAAGGGATTCATTCGTCCTAGCTCATCCCCTTGGGGAAGTCCAGTGCTATTTGTTCCTAAAATGGACGGTGGTCTACGCATGTGCATAGATTATTGTGCTTTAAATGATGTCACAATCAAAAACAAGTATCCTCTTCCTCGTATAGATGATCTTTTTGATCAATTGAATGGTGCTCATGTATATTCAAAGATTGATCTGAGACATGGGTATTATCAATTGAAAATTCAACCCGAGGATATTCCAAAGACTGCTTTCACCACTCGTTACGGATCTTTTTGATCAATTGAATGGTGCTCATGTATTTTCAAAGATTGATCTGAGACATGGGTATTATCAATTGAAAATTCAACCCGAGGATATTCCAAAGACTGCTTTCACCACTCGTTACGGATTATATGAATATACCGTAATGTCATTCGGACTTACAAATGCTCCTGCCAGTTTCATGTGTCTTATGAACAAGGTCTTTATGGAGTATTTGGATAAGTTCGTAGTGGTATTCATTGATGACATCCTCATCTATTCCAAATCTGAGGAAGATCATGCACAACATTTGCGTATGGTGCTTGAAAAACTTCGCGAGCATAAACTCTATGCCAAATTCGAGAAGTGTGAATTCTGGCTAAAAGAAGTTGTATTTCTTGGTCCGAGAAGTGTGAATTCTGGCTAAAAGAAGTTGTATTTCTTGGTCATATTCTATCTGAAGGTGGAATTGTAGTGGATCCAAGAAAGATCCAAGCTATCGCAGAATGGGAGCCACCTCAATATGTTCCTAAAATATGAAGTTTTCTCGGTTTAGCGGGATACTATCGCCGCTTTATCAAAAACTTCTCCAAAATTGCTCGACCAATGACTCAACTCTTGAAAAAGGAAAAGAAGTTTGAATGGACCCTAGAATGTGAAGCTAGTTTCCAAGAGCTTAAGAAAAGATTAACCTCGGCTCCAATTCTCATCATACCTGATATCCACAAAAGATTTGAGGTATATTGCGACGCATCACGACACGGTCTTCGATGTATACTAATGCAAGAAGGAAAAGTTGTCGCATATGCTTCACGTCAACTTCGGCTGCATGAGCAAAATTTTCCTACTCATGATTTGGAATTAGCAGCCGTTGTTCACTCTCTAAAAATTTGGAGACATTATCTTATTGGCAATCGATGTGAAATCTATACAGATCATAAAAGCTTGAAATATTTCTTCACTCAACCAGATCTAAATCTTAGGCAAAGATGATGGCTAGAGTTGATCAAAGACTGTAATCTTGGCATTCATTACCATCCTGGTAAGGCTAATGTTACAGCCAATGCTCTCAGCTGAAAACTTCATTGTCTTTTCATTTCCGACCAATCTGAGTTGCAAAATGAATTCCAAAAACTCAATTTGGGTTTAGTTGAGGAAGGCTATGTTGCTACTCTAGAAGTGCAGCCAACTCTCAGAACCCATATAATAAGAGCAACTCAACTCAAGGATGAAGCTATCGCCAAAATTAGGAAACAATTGAAAGAAGGTATTGAATCTGAATTCTCTGAAAGCTCAGATGAAGTAATTATGCAAGGAAATCGTATATATGTCCCCGATGATCCTGAACTCAAAAAGTTGATTCTAATGGAAGCTCATGAATCTCCTCTTTCTATCCACCTTGGGAGCACAAAAATGTATCAAGACCTCAAAAAGGAATATTGGTGGCCCGGCATGAAAAAGGAAATTGCCGCATATGTCGCAGAATGTGACATATGCCAGTGAGTTAAAGCCGAGTATCAACGTCCTGCTGGTCTCCTTCAGCCCCTGCAGATTTCTGAGTGGAAATGGGAAGATATCAGTATGGATTTTATTATCGGTCTGCCCAAGACTCGAAAAGGAAATGATTATATATGGGTCATTGTTGATCGGTTAACAAAAGTGGCTCATTTCATTCCAGTAAAACAACATATCATGGGGACAAACTTGAAGAATTGCACATGGATAACATTGTGCGTCTACATGGTGTTCCAAAAACTATTGTATCTGATCGAGGCTCTCAATTTACTTCTCATTTCTGGGAAACTTTGCACAATCTGCTGGGGACTAAATTAAACTCAGTACAACCTATCATCCTCAGACAGATGGGCAAACTGAAAGAATAAATCAAATCTTGGAAGACTTGCTCAGAGCCTGTGTGCTATCATATAGCGCTAATTGGGAGAAAAGTCTAGCATTTGCTGAATTCTCCTATAACAATAGCTTCCAAACCAGTCTTCAAATGTCGCCATTTGAAGCATTATATGGGAGAAAATGCAGAACTCCTCTATTCTGGTCCGAAGTTGGGGAAAGAAATTCTTCGGCCCAAATCTTATACAAGAAGCCCAAGAGCAAGTAGATATGATCAGAAGTCGATTGAAGGTAGCCCAATCCTGTCAAAAGAGTTATGCCGACAATCGTCGACGTGAACTCAGCTTCAAAGTAGATGATCATGGCTATCTAAACGTTTCTGCACTCCGCGGAGTTCGTCGCTTTCAAATCCGTGGAAAGCTAGCTCCTCGATATATTGGACCATATCGAATTCTTGAGAAGATGGGAGCGATGGCATATAAGTTGGAATTGCCACCTCAATTATCTGAAGTTCACAATGTCTTTCATGTGTCCCAACTCAAGAAGTGCCTTCGTGTTCCTTCTGAGCTCACCGACCTGCAAGATATTGATCTTCAGCCGAATTTATCCTATTGAGAGTGTCCAATCTGTATTCTTGAAGAAGCAGAACGCCACACGAGGAACAAGTCCCACAAGATGCTGAAAGTTCAATGGAGCAACCACACAGAAGACGAAGCCACATGGGAACGTGAAGATCATCTGCATAAAGAATTCCCAGACTTCTAGCCCTCGCCAAATCTCGAGGACGAGATTTCTGCAAGGGGGGTAGATTTGTAACATCCTGAAAATTAAAATAAAGTGAGAAATTAATTTTTATAATTTAATTACTTTTATTAATGCTTTTTCTGCATTTTCTGAATTTTTTTGGATTTTCCTTGATTTTGCTCTAATAGAAAAATCTTTATAAGTAATAGATGAATAAAAATAATAAAAGATTATGTTAATAAAATTTAGAAAATCCCTGCCTAATATTGAGAGATCTCTAGAATCCTACTTCTGATTTTTTTAAAAAAAGCCAGGTAATCATTATATACAATAAATGCCTAATTATGAATCATGACTAGTAATAGTAATTATGTCAGAATTAAATTGCCATAAATTTGATGTCAAAATTTTTATATTATCTTCAACATGGATAGAGTCATCTACAGTAAAAATATTAAAAATAAATAATTATTTTTAATATATTTAAAAATTCAAAATTAGAATTCCTGAAAATCTGAGAATCAGAATGTTTTCAAATTAAATGCAAAAGATATTAAACTGAAATTTTTACTGAAGGTTTATATGACCAAGGGGAACTTCTATAAAAAGTTTCAAAAAGTTTTGATAAAAGATAAGTCCTCTGATAAATATAATACAGAAAACACAATTTTGTGCACAACAGATTGTCAGATTTTTTATAAAATCTAAACATCATATCTCAAGCTTAAATTTTACAAGATAATATTCATCATCTCTCATACATGCATTAAAATTATCATTAAATTTTAGACATGATACCCAACTAATTCAATGAACTTATCTTCACTCTGATCTGAAAATTTGCTTGAAGTCCACCCTTCTTTCGCTGCCATGTGGACCCTAATGCACGGTGCAGCCCACTTGCCATCCACCAGCGTTGCTCTTCTTCTTCCTTCGCTCGCTGGCGTCCCGAAGCAAAGCCCTCCCCCATCGCTCTCGCGCGCGCCGCAGCCACCATTAGCCCCTGCAAATCCCCCTGGCCGTCCAACGCCGGCCCGCCACCTCGCCGCCACGCGGCTGCCTTCTCCGCGAAACCCGCTGCGCCCAATACCTCCTTCTGTTCAGCGCCGCAAAACTCCCGCCGCGTTCATTCTTGCGATCCGAGCCTCTCTATAGCAATTCTTTGGCTATAAAAGCCGTTCGGTGATCGCCTTAGAGAGCCCTGCACTTCCCCTCTCCTTCCATTCACTTCTGTTTAGCTAACTCGCCCAAATCTCTTTGCTTTCGCAATTGCTCCAGAACCTTGAGCTGGGGGAAAATCAAACATTCGGGAGAATCATTTAATCAAACTTCAATTGCTTTAGATCATAGCATCAGTTATAAGGATCAAAACCCCTCAAAAACCCATGAGGTTCTTTATGCAAAAACCCGCCGCCACCATGGCCCTTCTTCCTCACGGCCGGCGCACGGTGGCAAGCCGACCCGATTGTCTTCCTCAGCTTCCAGTAGGTAAAATGGAACTCTTAGATTCCCCTGATTCTAATTCTTGAACCCATTCTGTTTGATTGGCTCCCTATCGTCGGCTCGGCTCGCCACCCTTTGTTCCACCGCAAGCTCTTGGTGACAGCTCATAGTGGACCTCCTCTAGCCGAATCAGTACCCCAGTCGGACGCGCCTTGCTGAGCTCGTGCTCCCTTTGCCCTTGCTTTTGTCGGAGCATCGCCTGAGCTCCATCGCTGGCAAACCCTACGCCGAGCTCTGTTGTGGAGTCTCTGACCGGCGGGCCCGAGTTGGCAGTGACTCGAAGAAAGCCAGTTCAACGCGAAAAGACGCCTTCTCAGTAAGAAAACGTATTTTCTATTTTTCTTTGAATTTCCAAAACCGAGCTAACTTCTTGTTTGTATAACTTGTTCATCTTTAATCCAAATTGACTGAAACAAATTTATATATTCATCTAAAATCAAGTACTCTCATAATATGCAAGAATAATTTGAATACAAACTCTGGAAAAATTTGAAATTCAAATTTAAAGAAAAGGGTAAAAGATAGGCTATGTATATAAATAATGCAAATGAACTAAGACTTGAATGAAACCAATTTTATTAGAATCACTAGACTACCAGGAACCCAAATATATAAAAACATTTAAATATCATCTTAGTTTGAATTATTTTCTATAAAAAGTTGTTCTCAATATATTAAATATTCAAGAATATAATAATTGTGCAATACAACTCTTAAAATAATAAAATAAATTTTTATATGGTTCTGCATCCATTATAAACTCAAATATGCAAAAACATTTAATTTTTGGTTTAAGTTTAAATTATTTTCCTTGCAAATATCCATAAGAATTAATATAGCCATTAATAAAAATAAGTATATACTAACTCATAAAACAATTAAATATTTTGTGTAAGCTTCTGGATTCAGTAGAAGCTCATTTATGTAAAAATATTTAGAATAAGACATAGTTTGCATTCTTTTAACAAAAGGAAATGCAAATCACAACAATAGATGTATGTATAATTTATCACGGCTAAAAGCAAAATAATGCAAAATTTATTTTAAAACACTTCTAGAATCTTCACCTGCTAATGCCAGTAAAATGAATGAATAATCACGTGTAGTGTAGCCGCAAACGAAAAGCGAATCCGTCTAGTTATAATGTCAACCTTATGGCCATATATGCTATTTCAGCAGCAAATAAAATATCTCGTCTAAATGTAAAATTTATGAAGAACAGCCCAGAAATGATCTTTGGGATATGTTCTACCATAATCTAGAAAAATATTCTAATTTCATCTTGCTTTGCATCTGAATCTTACTAGCTCAAAACCCATAGGTGATAAGGTCGTTGAAAGCGCATTAAATGAATAGTTGTTTACGAAACCTTTAACTAACGTTTACTTTTATTAATCCAAATAATTTTAGCATATAGAATTCAAAAATATAAATACAAGAATACATAATTTTAGCCTCTTGAATTCATAAAATAAGAATAAATAATATAAAGGAAGCCGCATCATCGCTTAACCTAAAAAGCTGCTAACAATATAAATATACAACTAAAACATGAGAACCCAAAATCACGCAACTCTAATCCACACCTGTTTTCTATAGCAAATCTTTATTTAATTTTCTGTCTGTCTTCTTTTTGCCTTTATTAAAGTTCATTATTTGCTATATTTTCGTGAACGACGTATAGAACTCAACTTCATTAGCTCCATCATCGACATCATCAGCCACGACCGTGACTTCATCGTAATCATCAACTAAGCAAGGCAAGCACCCCTTTGATCATATTGATCCCAGCATTTAATTTTTATTGTGTTTATCAAAATGTTTCATGCATGCGTTTATTTTCTGTAAATACGCTATTTTGTGGTACTGGTATATATACCTGTTGACTCATGAAACATCCTTGATAAGTATGGACATGTGAACCTTGATAACCATACAAACAGGATAGACAATACATAATGTCAACTTGGGTATATGCGATTATTAGCCATGCTTAGCCTTGCTTTAGAACCAACGTTGAATATGATCAGATCAAAATTGATTCTTGAGAATGGAAAAAGGTTGGTTATGACATGATGACAATTGTTGGTATTTTGACTAAAACCCCCCAAAATAAAACTATGGTTTAGGTGCGGGCAATTATTGGCAATAGCCGGTTGTGCAAGAGATGGACTTGTACGTAGTGTAGGGGGAGATTATTTCCTGTGTCGGATTAAGGATCGAACATAGTGTTGTATGATCCCAGATAAATTCGTACAACCACAGGTGCTGTTATGGGCAGCCTTAACCTATTAAGTTATGTAGATTTGACTTTGCACATTGGTAGGCCGAAGTAGTACGAGCTCTCCTTTCAATGTTTGCTCGAAGGGGTGCCCACACCGAGGTGTTGGGAGCAACATTTGCTGATATAACGGTGTACGCCTTGCTATGGGGAGAAACGGTGCCCGACTGTTTTTATGATGATGATGATGATACCATGTTTTATATATGTGTGTTTCTTCTGCCATATCAAGGGTTTCTCGTCACCGGTGCTGGTGCAAAGTTAGGTCTATGTAATGTAACGGTTATGTTATGACTCTCTGCGGCACACCAAAGGAAGTGTGCTAATTATTGATTGCACAAAGAGTCAGTCATTTCTTGTGGGTAAAGCTGTACACCTCTGCAGAGTGTAAATCTAATCGATTAGCCGTACCTGCGGTTATGGGAAACTTGGTGAACTGGCACTAGTTAAATGCTTTGGTATTTCCTAAAAGTAGATTTTTGGTTTGAAACTTGTTTTGCAACTGTTTACTTTATGCCAAAGGACCGACATTGTTGGACTTCATGATTGGATTATTGGATGAATGGTTATGTGTTGGCAAAGGAATGATTATGGCAAGAATGGATTATTGGATCATTGAATTATTCAATGCTCACGAAGGGCTATGAGTATTACTTATGCTTTATTTATTTCTTATCAGTCAAATTTTCTTTATTAAATTCCGTTTGCAAATGCCAACTTGATTTACAAATTATATTCTGTTTTATGCAAAAATACTAACCTAGAAGCGTCCTTTGATTCAACTTGCATTATTGCATTTGCAAATACCACTTAAGTCTTGCGGAGTACGAAAGTACTCAACCTTGCTTATTCTATTATTTTAGGTGGAGCAAGTTAGCGAAGCTCCGAAGGTTTACTTTTCATCTCAGGATGCGGGAATTCTAACGAAGTGATCTTTCTAGGGATTTATGCCTTGTCAGTTGCCTGAGGGTTGGATGGGCACACTACAAGACTTTGCTTCCTCTGTGTTGTATATATATATATATACTCTGAGTTGTAAGAATACTATGTACAAATAGCTTCCGCTTTAATATAATGTTGTATGCTTGTGATTCCAATTGTTGAAAATGTGCGTACTAGCTACTGATCGTGGGACTAGTACGGAATGCACATGAGATTTTCATTTTTGCATTTATGTGAAAATGGGGGTTGTTACAATCCATGTGCTAGGGATATCCTGATTTCTACGCTTATAATCATTCCATTAAAGAGCAGTATAATTGGTAAATCCACTAGTAAGAACCCTAACCTTATCATACTCAGAAATTCCATATTTATCAAATGATTGATCTACAACTAATTCCCAAGTTAGATATTCAAATTTTATTATTTGTGTTTGAGAAGTATAATGATTTATGTAGATTGTATTTTTGTATATTTGCGTTAGTAAAATACGAATTTGTACATACAGTCACATTATTCTTGGTTTGTAGTAATATATTTTGTTTGATTTTCTGGTCTCGATGGTAATTATTAAAGTGACATCATATTATTCCATACCTAAGAGGTTTGTTTGTGCGGATATTTTTTAATATTTTTTAAAAAACAATTATTATCGTTCTGTTTTAGTAACTTGCCTTGGTTTATGACAAACATCGCGTCACTTCCGTTTCTTTCATTTATTACTTACTCTCTCTATTGACTCGGTCCAAATGAAAGCACCCATCATTTCGTTGTATTCGACGCAACCTGCTAAAATGACTGCTCCCTCTCTCCGTTCGACCTCTGTTTTTCTTTCGATCTTCAATCCAATCTGCATTACTAGCAAGGTTAGCACTACATAATCGATTTTGGTACGCATTTAGGATGTTAGGGTTCTTCTATTTCATTTTTATCGTTTCTTTCATTCGCGTTTTTACGAATCTATTTGTGATTCCAATAATACACTTTTTTTTGTAGTTTATGTCATTTGTCCAGTAAATGTTAAGTAATTATCAAGTAAAATCTGAAGAATAAAATGAAATTTTTGTCAACTATCGTTGCAAATGAGGACCTCTAGTGTAGCTCCCTCGAAGGTGAAGACAATCGTTATTGCCGACAGCCAGTCTGCAATGCAGATTCATCTGGACGAATTGCAGCCCCTTTTCTATGGTTTATCCGGACACAGAAAAAACCAAACTCGTGTCTTGTTCGAAAAAGTCTAGAAGGAAGACGAAATTTTTGTCGACAAGTGATTCATCTTTCGACGAAGATTTTGTCGCCCCACTAAATAAGAAGACGAAGCGATCGTTTTCACGCAACTCTGTCGACGAGACGATTAAGGATGTTGATGTTGTGAAGACCGCCCAGGTAACCATGCGATCGAATTTTAGTTGATATGAAGTTCTATCAGTAAATTTAGAAGACATAGTTCATTTTTTTTGCTAATCATGCTTATGGTTTGTAATTTTTAATATCATATATTGTAATTTCACAAGCATCTTGTTGTTAAATATTTTCTATTTCTTATTATCAGTGATATGTTGATTTTTCCATTTATGATCTTCTGGCTGGAAAATCGCCCTGGTACATTTAGATTAGTATTCATTTGATAGTGATAACTATCTGCATTTTCCATCATATGAGTGATAGTTTTATCTTCATACTAGTGTATCCCGATAAAATGTTAATAGGGATATAGTAATTTTCTAGTGTTATGTCTAGTAATGTGCACATACAATGCACATGCTGTAGGTTCAATAGTAAAAATAGTTTGTTAGCAGTAATATTTGTTTTTTGCATAGAGGAAATTGTCGGCCACATGTAGATGCACACCTGCCCTGATTGTATCAACAATCGATAAGCTCACAGTTAATCAACAATTGGAGATTTGCAAGCATAGATTTGAGGATCTGTTGAAATTTAAGTTGGAGGGTTTGGAAAGCAGAGACCTCCTATGCTTTTTGATAGATAGAATAGACCCCGCGGACATGGTAATTCATGTGGGGGGTGTAAGGAGCTTACCCATAACGCCAAAAGTAGTCAAGTGCGTACTAGGGCTCCCTTGTGATGGACGGGATGCACCTATTGTTTCATACTCCCTTGCTGTGGAAGAGCTTGCAAAATTGAAGAGCTTGCTTGGTGTGCCTCATGGTAGCGAGGTTAGGACAGAGATGTTGATGTCCAAAATAAAAAAAATGGAACCGACAGCTTGACAATTAGATGTTTCTTCCTTATTTTGTTCAACAAGTTGCTTTTTTTGGGGACGACGAACCACATCACCGATAAGGAGGCAGTGTTAACGAAAGAAATGGACAATTTCTGCAGGATTGATTGGTGCAAGGCGGTAGTTGATGATCTTAGGATTGCTGTAATGAACTGGAACAAGAAAAAGAAAACATCCATTAAATCAATTAGTGGATGTGCTATTTTTTGCTTGTGAATATTAATTGATTTACCATCTTAAATTGCTAGTTGTTAGATGTGGTAAATTTATTTTATCAGTTAGTAATATATATTTTTGACCGTAGTAATTATTTGTTCACAGATTTATTACCTAGACAACTTGAGGAGTGTTCACAACATTGAAGCAGTTGAAACTCCTCGCGCTGCTCACTACACGACGGCCATCGTTGACAAGTTAGTGGGGGTTGATAGGATGACTGATCGTCGTGGCATAAACAGCTTTGGGAAGCTCAGTGTGAGTGTTGTGTTTAAAAAATTACATGAAGAATAAAATTATTTATTTATAACAATTTTTTTTGCCTTGTTCAGTTCAGGAGCATGGAGGGTACATGCTATTTGTCTGTTGCTGGTTCTCATGCTAGTCCGTATGAGGATACACCCATTCGTTTTATTGGTCGTCAGTTTCCTAGCCTGTTGTCAATGCTTGGCGACTGTCTTTGATCTTCCAAAATCAGCAGGTCCAACCAGGAGGTGGCTATGACCGCACTGAAAAAATTCAATGATGAATCATCGAGTACTATGAGATAGATCAACAGAGCCCAATGAAAGATTGAGGCTGCCTAGACGGAGGTTGTTCACGCTCTACGTGGAATATTGGCGCCAAGAACAACTTGCCAAACAAAGGAGGTCAGAACATAAGAAGAGTGCTCCTGATGTGGTTCGTGTGCATGAATCAACAGACGTTGTTGTTGCAAGCCCAATTGCTCCATGGCCACCGGAATCGCACGATGATGATGGTGCTAGATATGTTCCAGCGTCTACATTTTTCACAGCTTCGCAAGGCTTTATTGAGGATGCAACACAACAAGGTAGAGTTTATAGTATTTATGTGTATGAATTGAATCAACATGAAGTAATTTCTTTTTTGTTGTAACCAATTTTTTTTAATATTTTGTAAACAGTAGAAGAGAGAGTGGATGACTTATCTGCAAAGATCAGTAATATTATAAGTGCTATCGAAGAGGATGCCACTGTAGAGATCCATCGAGATGTTATTTGCCCACCGACAACCTATGCAGATAATCCAGTGCATGATGATAAAGTCATGGATAAGGCTTCACCTAACACCATTGACCATCCAGTTGTTTTCGAATACACTCACAATATTTATTATATGTTAGTAGTAATTTTCCTGAATAAAGACTATAAATCTTTATTATTCATATAGTAATTTTTAATACAGGAAGCATTCAACGAGATAGCAAAGAATGATTGAGTCGTTATCAAGCAGGTTGGCATAGTAATTCCCCTTACTGTCAGCAGTACAGATCAGGTATCATTGTTTGTTAGTAGTAAATTTTCTGCATATAGACGATAAATCTTTATTATTCATATAGTAATTACTAGTTCTTATGTTTTGATATGAGGTTGTGTCCCGATCTTTCGATGAGAGCGACAACTATCGATTTAGTGGAACTGACTTTGATGATCCGACAACAACGTACGACAACGATGCGCCTTAGCATTCGCTAAACCAACTCCGGAGTGTTATTGATCTTGCCATTGGCACGATAAACTTGAACACGAGGTTCAATTCCTGCAAGCAATCGAAGAACAAGCAAGAACAATAGTAAAAAGCAATTTGAAATTGCGAAATGAATGGAGGCAAAATCTATTTTGCCTCAAAGTTTGCACTTGGCTAAACTAATCAAATAAAACCCAAGTGTCTAAAGCGGCGGCTATGGAGTATATAAGAGGGACGGACATGAGACGGTCGTCCTAGGGTTGTGTGCATCTAGGGGGGCGCACACAACCTGGGCTTGGGCCCCCTCACACTTACAAGGCCCAAAACAGCCAAAAATAGTGATGTAGCATATTTTTTGATGATCTCAGTAGATGCACGATGAATCTAGGGCTGGGACCAGACCCATTTGAAAGGTCTCGTTGTAAGCTTTCACAAGTATAAGAACTCTCCAATCGGACACCGTATGCAAAAGTTATGCTCGTTTTACTCTAGGCTTGTATCTGGAGGCCGAATTGGATTCCATAACGTGATGGATTTGATATCTCTCTCTTCTTGGCCCATTGATGACGTGTTGGAGTTGGCACAATCAAATGTGGTCATATCCATAGTAGTGATGTCCTCATCATCCTCCCCTTCTTGAATTTGAGTCGTCCTTGACTCATGTTCAACTTTTAGCTCGTCCTGATAATCATCCACATAGCTCAACACTTCTTTCCAGCATATAAATGCTTGATGAATGCTAGCACTCTTAGATGCTTCTTCCCCTAATTGAAGGAAAACCATATTTGGTGTTAGAAAAGCTATAAAAGAAACAAGTAACAAAAAGAACAACGTGTATGCAACATATATGTATATATCCCATATTTCATTGTTCTTTTGGTTTTGCGTTATGCTACTTATATAACAGCAAATGAGGAAATCAGATTAAGCAAAGCTCCTTTCCTCATAATTTTGCAACTCAATTTGTGATTATAAGTGAAGCATATAACATAAATATTAACATGATTCAATTTGCAACTTATTTTGCAAATATAAGTAAATCACATATCTATCCCTGTCCTTAGAAAAAGAATACTCATGTTTTGTAAGCCTCATTCAATAACATAGATGGGCAAAACTACAAGTTTTGCTAACAAGCAAAGCTCATTCATATGATCAGATTGTAAACAAGCAATATCAAACCATCCCAACAATGGTGACACAATTTTAATGGGTTTTCACTTATCAACTACGACATGCTGAGGTAGCAAGCTATGGGTATCACACATATCAGAAAAATTTGATGGTGCCTTACATGAAACAAGCTTTTGCATACAACTAGGATTGCCCAAAATAGCAAGCATCAATTCAGCAAGTTTGTCACAAGTTATGCATGTTCTGTAGATAAGAAACTTGTCGTCTATGCCATAATCCCTAAATAAATTGAATTTAAAACAGTAGGCATATGTGCTAGATAAAGACTTAAGAGATGAAATTTTAGAAATCTTATACATAGCACAATTCAAGCAAACAGGTTCATTCAACATGATATAGCACAAAACAGTGGTAGGGGATATCCTAGCTATCACTTCCTTATACGTAATGAGCACCACATGATCAAAATTATAAGTATGCAATTCATCACATGGTTCTACAATTGTGGCACAAGGTGGTAACCCACTAAAATTAAGTACAACAGGAATATAGTCACAAATTAGCTCCCTTTCATGCTGTAAAATCAGATCTGTACCATGGTCATTAGTGTCCTCATCAAAAGAAGTAGGTACCTCAAAACTTTCACTTGATAATGCAGGTTTTTCAGGTGTAGCTCCCCTTCTGCAGAAGTAACCTGCATATCACATGGAACAGCAACAACAGAAGTAACAGAAGTAGATTGGATTACGTTAGTGGAATCATCCTCACATGTGTTGTCCTCTAATTCACTCAAATTTTCTAGCATTTCTTTCGCATTCTCGGGGTGTATGCTCTCATTAAGGTTTGGTGTAGTGCATGCAACAGGAGTAGTATTTAACTCTGTGGGAACTTGAACTGTTGCTTGTCTTCTCTATATTTTTCTTTCAGCTTCACATGAATGATTAAGAAAACATGACATAGAATTGAATTCTTTACAAGATATCATGATCTGAATATCAAAATGTAGTCCAGAATAAAAGTTGTTCAACCGAGTCTTTTTGGTCTCTTCTAATCCTCAACGCAAATATCTACTCTAAAATTCTTGGTAGTACTCATTCATAGTTTTACTACCTTGTTTTAGACATTACAATTCATTTTGTAATTTGCGAGCAACATATGAAGGAACAAATTTAGCTCTCATAATTTTCTTCAATTTAATCCATGTGCTAGGGATGTCCTGATTTCTACGCATATAATCATTCAACCAAAGAGCAACAAAATCAGTAAATCCACTAGTAACAACCCTAACCTTTTCATGCTCAGGAATTCCATGATTATCAAATGATTGTTCTACAGCTAATTCCCAAGTAAGATGACCTTCAGGATCATATTTACCACTAAAAATGGGTACAATGAACTTACTTTTAGTACGTGTGCTGTGTCGTCGTACCTCCCGTGGTGATGAAGCTGTGCTCGTACGATCTTCGTATCTCGGAGTGTGAACTATCTCTTCTCCTAGGATGCTGTTGGCCCAAGCACTACGACGTTGAGAACCTGCCATTGTTAGTAAAAACAAGAAACAAATCACAAGTATAATGTGCTTATCACTACATAGGATGTGGTGAAAAGTCTCTCATCTCTCATGCTTGGATTAAGCGATTGCCAAGGTGTTGTCGGCTGTTGGCGGTGTCAAAAGTTCTCCGAAGCTTGGATTAAGCGATTGCCAAGGGACCGAACAAACGTACGAGGTCGAATATGTGGAGCTAGGTCGGCTATAATTATTTCCTATGCAATCTGATAATTCTAGTTATTGTAATGTAAGTAATGACCCAAACTAGATTTCACAAGCCCTAGTTGTCGATCTCAAAGATATACGCGAATTTCAAGGGAACTCACGCGCAAATATGATGTAACTGAATGCAACCAATGGAATGAACTAAATAAGAAAAATTTCAGCACCAAAACTCGTGTTGCATAAGTTATGGAGAGACACTAGCTAATTGCTTTAGAAAAGGTAAAAGGGCACAAGATTGCTCACAACTTAATACAATTGCACAATATGAAAATAATGAACACAAATTAGGGTTTCGCTCAATGTAGTGCTGCCAGCCACTATTCTTTCTCTTTTCTTCTTCTTCTTTTTTTGGCCTTTTGGCTCTTTCTTTCTCTTTTTTTGGTGACTTTCGGCCAACACCAGTATGAACAAAGTTTTGGAATCCCTAACTTGATGTCACAAGAGAGTATGATATGATAAATCAAGATTATGCAATGTATCAAGTAGAGCAGCCCTAAGCAATATCAAATAGCTAGTCTCAATTGGGATTAAATTATTCGCAAAGGATGAATTGGTTACCAAAGGTATGTGTACTGATATGTTTGGGGTTTTATGGATTGTGGATGCTACTGGAATCAACCAACTCAAAGGAACTTAGCTAGAACACGAATTGAAGCAAGATACCCAAATTCAACGTTTTTAGGGCATCAGATTTGTCGCCTAGATTAAAGCTTGAAAACAACCGAATATAGAAGGTTCACTATGGAAAGAATTGAAGCTTATGTCCTCAGCTTTAAAAAGAGTACAAGAACATGCAATTTGGAGCTCGAGTGTGAAAGTTATGGCTCAAAAACCGAACACCATAGAATACCCCCAATTTCAGCCTACGAAACCGATTCCGAATACGAATCAAATTCGGTTTGAAAGAGTCCGAATCACGAAGGACACCCAAAAACGTTTTTGTAGAGGACTCTTTAAGGATTCAAGAAAGTACAAAAGGTTCTTAATCAGAATTCGGATATGAGAATTATGATCAAAATACCGAACCGATCTGGATTGGAAGTACAACTTGCTTCACCAAATTTGACATCCAGATTATACAAACTTGGATACGGAATTAGAGTCCATGCCCAAATAGGTTTTTGCAGAGATCCTTCCCAGGTTTTAGGAAAGTGCAAGAACCCTTGAATCCAAGCTCGTATGCGAAAGTTATGAACAAAAGAAAGTACTGGACAAACTGAAAGAAAAGCTACGTGAACGAAAAACGATCAGCAACTAAAACAAGGACTCTAATGGATCAAAACCTAACAAAGCTCACTAAAATACCAGATTGAATCTAAAGGTTGAATTTTTATGGAGTAATTTTCAATTTAGGATAGAAAACAAAAACTAATCTATGGTACTGAATATCTCACCGATCAACCCGGTGCTCTGATACCACCTGATGTAAGGTTGTGTCCCGATCTTTTGACGAGAGCGATAACTATCGATTTGGTGGAACTAACTATGATGATCTGACTACAACGTACGACGACGATGCACCATAGCAATCGCTAAACCAATTCTAGAGTGTTATTGATCTGGCCGTTGGCACGATCAACCTAAACACGAGGTTCAATTCCTGCAAGCAACCGAAGAACAACCAAGAACAATAGTAAAAAGCAATATGAAATTGCGAATATGAATGAAAGGTAAAATAGGGTGGGGTTCTATTGAAGGTCTTGACAAGGTGGCTGTCAAGTACAACTAGAAGACTTAAAGTTTGCACTTGGCTAAACTAATCAAACAAATCCCAAGTGTCTAAAGCGGCGGCTATAGAGTATATAAGAGGGAGGGACATGATAGGGTCATCCTAGGGTTGTGTGCAGCCAGGGGGCGCACACAACTTGGGCTTGGGCGCCCTCACGCTTACAAGGCCCAAAACAACTAAAAACAGTGATGTAGCACATTTTTTAATGATTTCGGCTGATCCACAATGAATCTAGGGCTGGGACTAGACCCATTTGAAAGGTCTCAGTGTAAGATTTCAATCAAGTATAAGAACTCTCCAATCGGACACTGTAAGCAAAAGTTATGCTCGTTTTACTCCAGCTGGTATCCGGAGGCCGAATTAGATTCCAGAACGTGATGAATTTGATATCTCTCTCTTCTTGGTCCGTTGATGACGTGTTGGAGTTGGCACAACCAAATGTGGTCATATTCGTAGTAGTGATGTCCTCATCATGTTTTGGTACAGGAAGTACTAAACGAGACAGTAAAGAATGACTCAATTGTTTCCAAGCAGATTGGCACATTAATGCCCCTTGCTGACACCAGTACAGTTTAGGTATTCGAACAACATAACTTTGTGTTGAAGATTGTCATTCTAATTTTGCATTACACGATAATTGTTAGTATATTTTTCCTGAATGCTTTGCAGTGTGACATGCATACTAAGGGCAAAATTGCTACCAACCAGGATGGTAATACGCCATCCAATGTATTGATAGGAAAGCGATTGACAAGAGTGCCATCCCAGTTTGTCTCTCCTTTCAAGTGCCGTGTTTCTAAGTCGAACATTCCTATTGAATCTGCTATGAAGGTTCGGGATATTATCATTAATGATGACACACTAAAGATGTTGTGTATTCTCTATTAATTGTTTTTAATTATTTGGTTGAATATTATTTTGCAAACTACGTATATGTATTGACTGGTTTGTGTTCATAACTAATTGTTTTCAGCGAAACTATTATCATGTCACAAGACTATCAATGTGTTGCCAATGGTGATGAAATGAGAGTCGTTCAAAGACGGTGAAACAACCAAAAACATGTTTGTCCAATTCTTCATTGATTGCATTTCTCACGATGATGCCGTGCTGAGGCCGGAGAGTGCTGGATATAGGATTTCCCTCCCATGGGGTTTGTCGGTATGTAAATTTTAACATTGGATATAGTAATTATTTCATTTTTGTGGAGTGTTTTACTGTTTTTGTTGGTGTTTTTACCAGAGCTTGCTCAGTGTTGAAGAATATATGAAAAACGACAAAAACAATAGAGATGTTGCAGTTTCAATGCTTAGAAAACATATTGGAGAATCGAAGTCTGTGGGAGTTAAATTGTTGAGTTTTATTCATTAAAAATGCAAAACTACATTATGATTAATATCTTTCATCATCACCTTTATCCTACAATGTTATCAGGTATTTTTCCCTCTCCTGCATAATTTCCATTAGTAAGTATATTGCCTTAATATGATTCATAAGAGAATTGATATTCTTGACTTAAACGACTACAAACTGAAGTGTACTGATCCCATAGACCACCACGGCGATGTCGGTGAGAAAGTTACAACACGTCTGGAAGATGCATTCCAATCCATCACGGATGGTAAGTTCCCAAAGTTTGCAAAATAGAGATGCCCACTATTTGCCACCCCAAAGCAGGTTCTTCTAAATTACTGCGCTTTCTTTGCTATGAAATTTCTTGAGTTGTATGATGGCAATGTTTGCAAGCTTCACTCTGTTATTGAACCAGTAAGCTATTCAGTAACCATTAGTTTTCTAGTAAATGTTATCCACATATATAGTAATTATATGTTTATTTGTCTGTATTTGTGGCTCAAGGTTAGTGATTACAGGGCCGAATTAATGTTTTACATGATTTTCCACCCCATGAACTTGGTGAAGCCACTCCCGGACAAATTGGAGAAGTTTAGACCCATGTAAGGATTGTTTTCTCGACTTGGTGAAACCTATTTTATTTGTCATTTGGTGACTATTCTCGACTTGGTGAAACTTGATTTATTGTTGTTTGGTGATTGGACAAATGTTCTATGCACTATGTCATAAATTGTAAGATTATTAGATAGTAATATGTAATGCAATGTGTGTGAATGTTCTTCAGTACAGTCAATCCCATACTAGCAACTTTACTGACATATGTGTCAGTACATGGTAAGAATTCAAGACCCTTTGTATCTTTCCGAATATAAAAGAATTAGGTTGAGGATATAGTAAACATTGATAAGTTACTGCAAAAAAACGTCTTCATTTTAAGTAGTTAATATAAATCGAGGTTATTTGTAATATTATTTCAAATATATAGTAAAATGTGATTAGATCATATACCTCCACAGCACGTTTGATCGGAGTATAGTAAAATGTTATTAACGTATAGAATTATAATATGCAATGTCTGGTAAAATATCATGCAATTCTTTATATTGATTTAATGGCTGATGTATTTACCGCCGAATTTCACCATCCATGACAATAATTTCTTAGATATTCAGTAGTAATATCCATGTAATATCCATGCATGTATACACTGATAACATCGTGACGTCTAAAATGTTTGATGAAATAATAATTGCGGACATGATAGTTCAAAACATTAAATTTATGAATTAGTAATATGGTATATGATTTATAGTAAAATACTTTTCTATTGGGTTTAACAACAGTGTGGCCGAAGTAAATGTTATGCTTACATGATTGTAAAAATGACTTGTATAAATAGTAAGTTTTTAACATTCTTCGTAACCATCCGATCCAAGGCTAAGTTCATCCTCTGTTTCATCATTATGAAGTATATTGCGGCGTGCACCACCCCGTCCTCTCCTCTGACTCCTTCCTCTCAAATTACCTCTGTTAATGATGGTATTTTCTAGTGTAGGACATGATGCTGCATTGTGACCTGTTTTTAGTCCACATATGTTGCACGCTCGTGTGCATTTCTTTTCAACTGGTGTTGTTGCTGGTAGTTCATTCATGTCGTGTTTCCTTCCTTTTGTCCTTGAAAATGGTGATGCAGATGGATTTAACTCAGTTTCATTTGATTTGTTATTTGCATCGTTATCTATTTCGGCAGTTGCAATATCCATCGGGTTGTTATTAGGTTGTTCTCGAAGCGCCTTCAGTACATCCATCGCTCTTTCATACCCGGATTTTGTCTTGCTCCCTCACCTTGCAACACCCATCACCTGTGTGAGTAGGATTGAATGGCGATACATTTCAGTTATGCCGTCGGGTCCGAACTACAGTAGGTCATGCCTATCGTAAGGCACATCTACCCTTGCATTTTTGGTGTACTTTCGTAGGATGTAACGGTCAGGGATAACATCGATTTGCAGGTGAGTGAAAACTCAGATCATATGAGTGCATAACAGCCCTGTAGTAAAAACACATTAACATAACAGTAATATAATATTTGTGTACTAATAAATCATGTTAACGTGGCACATATGTATTAAATGTATGTCAGGCGAATCATGTTATGTAAGAAAAAATACCAGTGTGCTCCCACTGTTGACGTTCACAGTTGTATTCTCTGTTAGTTATGTCTGCTACCAATTTGAATTCATGCTGTGACCATGAGAACGTTTTATTTTGTTTCGCATGTTTGACGAGGTACTGACCAGGGTTATATGGATTGTTTCTAATGCAGAAGGTTGTACTATTGAAGTAAGCGTCGATGTTTTCTCTGAACACCGCAAGTGTGTACAAGTT
Organism: Otatea glauca; assembly: GCA_036346275.1. Lineage (NCBI taxonomy): Eukaryota > Viridiplantae > Streptophyta > Magnoliopsida > Poales > Poaceae > Otatea > Otatea glauca. The sequence continues at coordinate 28,578,784 of CM070719.1, forward strand.
GCTCAGCTGTTCCTCAAATTGGAATAGTGTTGACCTTATCGACTGGCTCTGTATACATTAATAAAATAAGATTTTCATCAGTAAATGTGTTATGTGTGTAGTAAAAACAAACATAATTTATAGTTATAAGAAATACCAAAGATCCATTTGTCTCCTTCGCTTCTATGTGCTTCCTTGACTGTAGAACCCTGTGCATCTGCCTCGCGAATTGATGCAGTGATGTTTTTTATCCACGAAGCTTCGTTTCACAATCTTATTCATACTTTCGCTTCTCTGCGTTGATGTCATCCTACCACAGTATATGTCTTTGAAGTTTGCTGATATCCAACTTCTTTGTATGTCAAACAGCCTACCAATACAGTTGTTGTCTTCGATCCTGTAGTCTGACACCATTTCTTCCGACGCCTTTTCGAATTCAGTAGGCATTAGTGGATGGTTTATTATGGAAACTAACTGTTTTTTCAGCCCATTATGCTGCGCGTATAGTTTGTTCAATACATCCTTGTACTTCTTTAGGATGTGCCACCTGCACAGCCTATGATTCGTGTCAGCAAAAACACGAGGTATAGCTGCCGCCATCGCGGGATCTTGATCTGTTGTAAATACATTGTTGTTAGATAGTAAGTTATTCCTCTATTGATAATAATTTGTAATCAGTAAAATCAATATCACCAGTCAATATGCAGATTGGGTCCTTCCCATCCTTGCAATTTTGGAACGTGCTGAAATGCCACTCAAATGATTTGGACTCTCTTCCCAGAGTAGCGCAATTCCGAAGACGGTGTTTTGCAGCTGATGATTTGAGTCAACAAACATCGCTAGAGGCATGTTGTATATGTTGATCTTGTATGTGGTGTCGAACGTCATAATGTCGCCAAAGTCAGCATATTGATCATTATTTTTAGTAAATTACGTTGTTTTCATCGACCTGTATGTCATAGTAGAATTGTGCATTCTGAGCACAACATTCCTTGAAGAAAATAATTAGTTTGCTAATATCATCGCTCCTGTCATTTATATTGTTATATGCCTTCCTACAAATCAATGTATACTCATGGAAACAGTTAACTACATAGACTTGTAGTAATGATTATATGGGGTAGTAGTAATTTTATTTGCAAGCTTGTATTGAGTACCCGTTTGGATGTCGCGATCAGTGAATGGTATGTTCCTTCTTTCTCCATGTAATTCTGTCAGCATGTTCATCATAGCATTATGAGGTACCTTGCTTGTCTGCATGGCGTCGATGAGCTCCATCAAGGAAGGATCAAATTTTTTGTGCGCATGTATAAAAGCCACTAAGGACGGTGATCTGGACGTACTCCAATATAACCCATTCCGTTAGAACAGAGCCGTCTATTAAGTCCTTCAATTTTATGAATGCCCTGCAACCTGTCCTCTACGAGGTTTTGTTTCGTTCACGTTCTTTATCCGACATGTAGAACAGATATTTTCCTTCGTGAACAAAACAGAGTTCTCTTACTATTTTTTGTTCTATTTTTCCTAAAACCGAAACTAGCATGACGTGCGTAATGGCAGTTTAAATCATAAGCTTCAGTTTCATTATTGAAACGCTGGCCAAGTTGCGGAACCATGTACTCAGGCACTTGTGGATCCTATTGTAGTAATATTGATCATTATTTTTAGTAAATTATCGACACACCAGTAGTAATTAAACTATAAAAAACTTACATGATAGTATTCATGATCTGTGGCCAGAGTTCCTAAATCTGTTGTAAGTACTGACATCGGTGGTGTTAGTATTGATGTTCGAAGGAGAGGATCCCGAACCTGTTGAGGACTTACAGCCAGCGGAGTAGCATCTAACACATCAGGCGATGGTTGCATCGGTGGTTCTTGTGATAGGTCGTCGTTGATCAAAGGACTTTGATCCATCCGATAGCGGATGGTACTAGCGCAGGGAATGAACAGGACTAATCTAGAGTACTAAATGATTTGTTGGTTCTTTTACTGGTATGCGCAGGAAATGAACAGACGTACGATTTGTGAATACAAAAGGTAAGGAGCATTTATTACCTTTGCATGTATAGTAGAAGACAAGTAGTCCACAAAAATTACGGAGTTCATTTTGGGTTTCCCCAAATATAATTGTACCACTATGTTTTATTTTTCATTTTTATTATGCATTCTACCAGATGATACAACATATGCCTAAAATGTTACAATCAAATACACACATAGTTTCTACACAACCTGCGAACCTAAATGGGACCCGTCCATGTTTGCCGACTAGTAAATCTAACATGTAATTTGTACATGAATCTTGGTACCTTTTTTTTAGCTCTAAGTTTTTTATTTGTAGAACGAATTTACGATTGGTTTTTACCAAAAGCTTGCTGACAACGACATGAACATAATGATATAATTCACGGTGAGAAATTCAAGTGTGAACTTATCATAAAATCAAAATGAATATATGGTGAAAACTACATACTTAGCTAGTAAACATTAACAAGAAAATATTATTATTTCATAGCCATATAGAAAAGTAAAAATTTCTAAACTCCAAAGTAAATTAGTAGATATAGAAATAGACCAAAAAAGTGATCATGCATGTTGAAGGGCAAGTGGCCGAGTCTAACAACACCATCACATAATGCAGCGGGGTCCACAAACAGCCCAATTGAATGATCCCACTTAAAATTTTATCCCCCAAACATGATCACAAACGCAATTTTTCACCCAAAGAAACCAAGCCAAGATTCTTATGTGTCAAATGGAGGCGGAAGAATCAGTTTTCACAAATTTCAGCCTGAGCCGTTACTACCGCCCATGTAGGGGCGGTACTACCGAAGTTACTATAGCTACAGTAAAAACATTCATATGAACAATGATTTCAGCACGAATTCAAAAAGAAAAATTGAGGAATCTTTTGATCCACTGATCCAAACTCAATAAAACTTTGTGGACACCTTCCTATGGATGTCAGGACCTATTCCAATTGTCAATTGTAAGAATCAACATCAAAGTTCTGACCTTTTTCAAATTTACGGAAGGGTGCACAAGAACGGGTTCATGAACAAAAACATGGCCCTTAGCTAGCTCGTGGGTTCTTGATGATCAAGATGATCCTAGATGGCTTCCCACATATCATATCAAGCTAGAACACAAGTCAAGAACACCAAAAACCCGACCTTCCAAGAATCATCCTCTCAAGAACAAAAAATCGGTTTCTTGCAAAAAAGAACACAAGATTTGCCTAGATGATTGTGATATGGTCTGAAGAAGACTCATCCATCAATCATACATCCTCAGCACAAGATCCACAAGCATTTAGAAGGAGGGGAGGCAAATCCAAATGTGCAAGAAGTAAATTGCGGAATTTAAAGACTGAATTTAAAGCATAATGTAAATGCGGAAAGTAAATTTAGAATTGAGAGGAATAGATTTTCATTTCTGGAAGGGAGATTCACAAAGCCTCACAACAAGGTGGGCAAAGCTCAAAGCAGCACAAAAACCTCAAAACGTTCAAGAGGAGGAAGGCTACCCCTACCCCTCTATTTATACTACTCTTGAGCTATCCTCCACCCTTGGATGAGTTCCTTCTACCCTAATGATCACCATCAAGGGCTAGGATTGACTCACTCACTCATACATGGGCTAACCTGAAACCCTCTAACATAACGGGTTTTTGCATGCTTCTCAAAGCATACTAACTAGACCCGCTTCTCTATCATGTAGACGACGATCCAACGGCCCTCCTTGATCCGACCAGCTCCTAGCTAGTATCTCATTCGTTCCTTGTCTTCTAGGTTCGCAGCGACTGTATCTCTGATCATCTTTTGACAATCCTTGATCGTCTAGACCTCCGATGCACCTCGTCTAGTCCCGGTCATCCTCCGGCTCACCATAACCAAGCACCGTCGTCCTGCAACCATCAAAAACAAGGAAACACATCAGATAGCATTGCCCAAAATGATATGCAATTAATCTCACGCACTTTCAAAATTCAAACTCAAAATTCGCTATATGGACTGGCACTACCACCTCCTAGGGCCGGTAGTGCCGCTCGGTTGGCACTACCGCCCTAGCATGGTCGGTAGTGCCTCTCACCTAAAACCCCAGCGAATACGCTCTCTGGAAAATATCTACCGCTCCCCTCGGCCGGTACTACGGCTCGGTCGGTAGTACCGCCCATACAGGGCCAGTAGTGCCGCTCTAGCCCTGTCAGCACTCAATTCGTTTCAAATTGAAAATCCAATTCAAATCAAACTCAAATTCAAGCACATCATGCTAGAACACAGTCAATTACTCATCACCAACAAGGTTAGACCTCCACATGGTCTTTCAATCTCCCCCTTGATGAGAATATTGACAAACACCCGAAAAGGCATAAAATTTGAGTTTGAAAGAGAGAGGAAGAAAGCATTTTGAATGCAAAGCCAAACTTGGTCTAGAGAGAAAGAAAATAAGGACATGACCAAGTTGACAAGAAAACGAAGGAAAGAGCAAGTTCTCCACAAAAGCTTTAAAAATCCAATAAAACTCATGAAAAGCTCAAATATGCTTATAATCTTTAGATTTGGAAAGTTTTTACCAAGATCATAAGAACCAAGATATAATCACATTTTTATCTTTTAATGATGCCTTCTCTACGTTTTCTCCGCCTTTTGGCAATATAGGCATCAAGATGGCATTTTCTCTCCCTTTTTGATATGTATGCATGAAATGCATCATAAAAGAGCTTTGAAAAACTATCAAGTGACCACAATGACAAGATATGACACCAAGCTAGTTAATGACAAATTATACTAAACTTAGACATGTCCAAGTGCAAATAACAAATTTTGCTAGCAAGCTCAGTTTTTAAAATGTCATTTTTAGCAGGATTAGACATATGCAACACTTGGCATTAGTTTCAAAACAAGAAGCAAAGCCATTCAAAGGATCAAAAGAAAACCTAGAGTTCAACCTACTCAACACTTTGGGGAATCTAGAAGTCATACAAAGCCCTTCGAGCTCATTTTTAATTTGATGCAAATGTTTCTTTATGATTTCAAAAGACATAGCGGGGTGCTAATGTTTGACATTATTTGCATTCTTTACCCACATATGTTTTTTTATTTGCATTTTTCAAGAGTAATTGACTCATGCCATTTTCGACCATCTCAAGAGGAACTCTTAAGAGGATGGTCTTGGTCATACACGATACATTCCAAGTTCATCCCAAGTGCAATGGGAGGCAGTCTCATGAATGTAAAGCGTTGAGATCAATTTGCACAAAAAGAGTCAATTTTTCTTGTTTTACATTTTAAGCACATATGAATGAATGAAGGACTTAGGTATGGATCAAGCTAGTTTCACCCAAGTTGCTATAGGGACTCTAGAGAACTCTAAAATATCAAAAATCATGGCAAATACACCTAGAGAAGAAATTTAGCAAGTAAAAACAACATGTTTCATCAAGTTTTTTTTCTTATAAAGCTCATTTTTCAATTTTTGTAGGCTTAGCAGGATGAATGAACTTGGACATATCTAAGTTAGTAATATTCTTCATATAATGTAGCATGGTGTATAGCATGAAGAATAAGTCATTTGCATAATAGACAAAGCTCATAGAAACAAAAAATACAGTCTACATGCAACGCATAAACAGATTCCCAAACTCCTCCTCAACATGTGAATCAATTTTAAGCACAAGTTTGGTTCAAATTGAGTTATTAGCAGAATTAAGCTCAAGGAAAACCAAATGAGCTCAATTGAAACCAAGAACACAGAATGAGGAGACTTCCACATACCCTCTTCCCTTCTGGCCCACCTTGGCATACTGCCCCTTGCCGCTTGCCCCAATCTAAATGATTACCACCCAAGTTGATTACCAAGCACCTCGTGCTATCAACAAGTCTGCATCGTTATGTGACCTCCTCATCACTACAACTCAACATCATTGCGTGAACACCTGACACGCCACTTCATAAACATGTTCCATATTCCATTAGTCAAGATTAACTTTGATATTTCAAAGGACATGAGTTACACGTGGCATGGCCAAGCATACTAACACGGTATAACTATCAGGGATCAGTAACCTCAGTGCAAGTAAACGCCCCTCGAGCTCGAGGATGTATCCCATGACTTTAAGCACGCATCCCCGAGCTCGAGCCCGGGGCCAAGCGAGCTCTAGCATGCGCTTGTCAAACTCGAGCCCGTGTCCGGCGAGCTTGAGCTCGGGCAAGAGAATGAGGGCCCAGCTCGAGCTATCATGGTCTGGCTGGGTTAGGTTTAAAGAAGCCGGTGGTTACCAAGTCAAGTAAAGGGCTTTAAAGATGGAGTCAAACCAAACATGGAGACTACATTTTCGGGGCAGTTACCACTCGACTTTACTATGCCCTAGGTCTGAGTTTAAGCACCACGCTCCTGAGTTTTTCGAACGAAGCCGTTTCTTTTAATGGTCTGTATTAGAGGTATAAAATGTTACCCTGCGTGGGACAAAGGGGAGGGGATAGAGAACTCAGATAGACACACAAAACCCAACACACACACAGCTGCTCGGTTTCAACTTGAGCACCCCTTGTATTCGACCATAGTACATCATCGTCTACCTTTCACCTCTAGGCAATACTGGAATAGAGTTGTTACCCGTGCTTGGGGCTCGAATCAGTATAATTCTTCATGTCAACCGCTCTCTTATTCTCATCCTTAACGATGATCAGGGTTCCTCCCATTGGCGAGCATGATCTCGGGTTCCACTCTTACATCATACCCCCCTATCCTCTTGCGATCAGGCGATCCTGATCGTCGACAGCTGGTGCCCACTGTGGGGCCTGAAAGTTTTGTTCGCTCGGAGGAACTTCATTGTTTCAACATCCCCAACACCTTCGGCTTCAACAGCAACATGTCGCATTAGGCGAACTCGGACTCGGATGCGGTTCCCAAGCGCAGGAGCTCCACCACTATGTTCTTGTTAGTGTTATGCCCTTGAGGCAATCATTTAGATGATTGTAACATGACTATGTTTATGAATAATATGATTATTGGTCCAATGAATGTATATCATTGTATTGATCAACAAGTATGTGACTTGCTTATGAAGCTCTTTACTTAATGATGTAATTCGATAATTATCTCTGATCGGATATCATCGTATAGGACAACGATGAATAGATCAGCACATGTAGTGATCGATGATCATGCTTCATAGATCATGGGATATGGAGATATCATCTATACATTGTGGACGCAAGTTGAAGAACATGGGTTAGATAGACCCGCAATGGGACACTGCGAGAATGTTTCATTCTTATGTGTCATAAGTGTATCTCATACCTAGTAGATGTATGATCCTTAGACCTGAGATTGTCATATTCCCTACATGTGTAATAGTTTTCCTTGGGGCTATCAAACACTATTTCCTAACCGGATAGTTATAAAGGTAGCTTTCATGTTTACTATGAAACGTGCAGAGGGAAGTGAGCAGTCAAGATGGAATTTGCCACTCCAATGAAACGGAGATATATGACAAGGCCACTCGTGTGATATGATTAAGGAAGTGCATGGCCATGCCGTGATTGAGGAGTCAATCACATCTTATTAATATATCACGGATACGAGAGATGGATTGAATCATCAAAGGATGACATGCTTCTCGCCTTGAGATCAATCTTCATATACTTGGCAATGGGTATCACATGAGTACTTTTGATAGGTTCTGTCCGATTTGATCATAGTATGTTTGGGAGTTGGCATACTTTGCAAGAAGCCGCTACCAACTATTGGATTGAAAAGGAGTTTTCCGAATCCATGTCCAAACGTACGAGAACCTGCAGGGTCACACACTTAATGGGCTGGGACGCATTAATTTTGATTAGATCTGTAATTAATGAACCTCGTGGGCTTAGCACGCTGATGGGCCCTAGTTTAGGGTTTCATCTCGTGGCTATATAAGGAGGAGGAGGGAGGTGCAGGTGTGCTTTCCACGGTTTAGGAGTGATTCACTCGAAACCCTAGCCTACTCCTCTCGGTGCCCCTGCCGAGCGACCTGGTGCTTGCACACCGACGCACGGCGTTCCATCTCTGGACGTGTGGACTACTGCGGTGACGCTGCTGCGACTGCGGCGTGGGAGGACGATCCACTACATCGATCCATGATTGCGGCGAGGACGATCTGCTACATCGACGCGCGAAGGATTCCGCAACTGCGCGTCTAGTGGTAATCTCATCTATGATCCTCTTCTTGCGAGTAACTTTCTGGTTACGTGGTAGTTTTTTTAGTGCTAGCGTAGCATACCGCGTTCCTCTTCAGTTCTCACCCTCCACCGCCACACGAGCACCTTGTCTTCATGGCTGACAGCCGTGGGGTGAATGAGGGAGCGGAGTATCGTGACCCAAATACCTCGAAGGAGGCGCATCGATTGTCTCGGGCCACTATCGGCCAGGCTATCACCACTCTCCGATGGGAGGAGCACGGAGAGTTCTGCACTTTGTCTGGGCAGCTTAACCCTGCCCGCCTAGGCGCCTTCACCAACTGGGAGCGCCTGCGAGCTATTGCCTGGGTTATGGCCGATCCTACCCAGGCGTGTTCGGCTCTCTTCGGTTGAGCTCTCGCCGAAGATCTCGACAAGGCGATCGACGAGGTCGAGCCTTCGCAGTAAGGGCGAGGCCGACGCCCTGGGTCTTGCTCTCTGGCAAGCGATGGCAACTCCTCGCGTGAGCATCGACGCTCTCGCCGGTCACCTTCATACAGACGAGCTTGGAGTCCGTCCCAGTCGCCTCCATATCGTCAGGCTCGGAGCGCATCCCGTGAACGAGCACGACATCGACAGAGCAGCAACGATGTCTTTTTGAGCAGCCGCTCATCAGGAATCCTTTCTTCGGACGTCCTGCTCAGGCATCAAAACGTCCATGACCGCCTGCGCTACAACGCCAACGACGCCCGTGTTGACCGTCACAATCGACGTGGGCTGCAGCACCGACCTGAGTACGGACGCTATGCCGACCGTGACTCCAGCTCCAGTAGCGACAGCCGCCATGTTCGGCATGGCGCTACACTGGCCTACGGCTGCCCAACATACTCCGTCGACCTTCGTCGGGTGCGTTGGTCGGCCCGATTTAAACCTGCTGCAATCGAACGGTTCGATAGGACCAAGAACCCCGACGAGTTCTTCTCGATCTACTCAACCGCGTTTTTAGCGACTGGAGGGGATGAGGCTGTGATGGCCAATTACCTCCCGACCATCTTGGACAGCGCGACGCGCACCTGGCTTTTCAACCAGGCGCCTGGCTCTTTTCGATCATGGTGCCAGGTACAGAATGCTCTTCGGTCAGACTTCCAGAGCTGCTACGGATGCCATGGACGGGACAATGACCTGGATCGTATCATCCAGGGCAAGAATGAGGCCCTTCACAACTTCATGCATCGATTTATCCGCATGAGGAACTCGATTCCGAATGTCTCCGACGAGGCTGTCATCATGGCCTTCAAGTTCAGCATCTGTGACCGACGTCTCACTAAGGACTTGGAAATTATGGTGAAACTTGATGTCAACAAACTGTTCTGGACGGCGGAGCGTTACGCGAACACAGACGATGCAGTGCACTGGAAGCGCGACTACGACCAGGGTAAGCTCAGCCTCATTTTTGGCGAGGCTGGGCCATCCAACACCAAGGGTGACGGCTCGAATTCGCATGCCAAAAAGCGGAAGAGAGACCACGGTAACGGCGGCGGCCAGCTGCTTGTGGTTGTTGCGATGAACAGTGAGCGCGAGGTAATGGAAGTGCGGCGTCCGACCAGGGGCAGCCGCAACCCGACCAAGAGGGGACTCGACCTCAGCGAGGTCGACCACGACCTCAACAAGCCCAACACCGACTGTAGCAGAGACAGCGTCGGGCTGGGCCCCAGTGGGGTGATGCTCGCCCACAGGGTGATGAAGTGCGAACCAGGTACCTGACAAGTTCTACTTGTTCCATAGGGCCTACGGCCATGACCTGCCAAACTGTAGGACTTGGCAGAACAAGTTGGACGCTTTCTATGATGGACGTGGAGAGATGCCCACGCTCCCGAAGGAGGACGATCAGCCCGACAGGGTCAACACCGGCGAGGACCTTGAAGACCTCAACCTAGAGTTTCAGCAGGGCGACCGCCGTGTCGACATGATCTTTGGCGGTTCATCGGCGTATCAATCCTGGCGTGAGCTTAAGGCTGCTGCACATACCGTGTATCAAGCCTCAGTCGGGAAGCCCATTGATCAGCCCTACAAGTGGGTTGGCACTCCAATTACTTTCTCCTAGGATGATGCTCCCCAGGAATGTCCAAAGACCTCAAGACTGCTCTGGTCATGGCCCCGACCATAAGTAATACTGTGGTCGGGCGAGTCATGGTTGTGGGGAAAGCTCCCTCAATTTGCTCTTGGCGAGCACACTAGACCGGCTACAGATTCCCCGGTCAAAGATCAGGTGATGAGGACACCACTTCTTCAGTTCCAATCACATCACCTGCTGCTACCACACCTCCAGACATGATACAAGGACCGATGACTCGATCTCGTGCACGTGGACTGAACTGTGTGATTCTCCTAAGGAATGAAGGTCAAGAAGATGGCAACAAATAAAAGGGGTGCTGCGCCACCCATCATTTGGGCTGGACCCATGTAATAAAATCTAATTTTAGACAGATTATGGAAGGATGGGAGGAGATTTCGTCCCTTCCATAGTGCTGGCCGAAATTACCTCCCCCTCCATCTATTTAGTCGGGTTCGAGTTCCTCTTGTAAGGCGGGTTTTTCATTGTGTTAGTTTAGCCAATGTGCAAACTCTGCTCTTCAGTTGTGTTAGTCGACCACCTGCGAGATAGCCTTTGAGAACCCCACTTTTGAGTTGAATCCAATTACTATTGCAGATTCATTGTTGCCTCTATCTTATTCTTGCTAGTTCTTCGATTGCTCGCAGGAATTGAACCTCGTGTTCAGGTTGATCGTGCTACCCAGCAAGGTGAATAACCTTCGGAGTTGGTTCAACGATTGCTAAGGCGCACACGACCTGTTCGTTTGTAGTCGGATCGCGAGAGTCACCTCCACTAGAATCAAAAGTTATCTTCTCACCAAAAGATCGGGCACTCCAACTCTATCAAGTGGTATCAGATTTCAGGTTCATCGGTGAGAGTTAGTAGATCATTTCTTTTCAAACCTAAAGTCCAGAAAAGGCCAAAAAAAATAGTAGTAGATCATCTTTTGTCCAAGACCATCTGTGCCTTGCATCTTCCTTATCAGTATTTTGCATTGTTGAATTTTCGGTTGCATCGTCGTGTTGAGTTGCTGGTCTTAGTTTAGATTGGTGTTTGGTTCGTCTTGTCCTTGCATCTTGCTATCGCCTTTGCATCTTCGTTGCGACCTTGACCTGCTGCAGGTTCATCATCATCGCCTTTGCCAACCCTACCGCCCCATGCCACGCTGCTAGCGCCTCCTGCCTCGCACAACAAGCCAATCGCGGAGAGAGAGAAAAAAAACAAAAAAAAAGAGAAGAAGAAGAACAAAAAAAAGAGAGAGAAGAAGAAAAAATATAGAGAAAAACAAGAAGAAAAAAAGAGGAGAAAATTCTGAGCAGAGACCTTCCATATATTGGTTTCGGTTTGAGGGATAAGGAAAGTCTAGATCAATTTGATTTCGGTTTGGAACGGATCAGAGGGAAGAATAGGGAAAGTAAAGCTATTTTTGGTTTGGCTTGGCTTGGTTAAGAAGGAAAAAACTGCAGCCTCTCTGGTTTTGAATCAAGCTTTCCTTTTGAAGTGGATTCGGAACCCCTCCGGACACCCTGCACGAAAACTGCCATAACTTTTGCATACGACGTCCGATTGGACTATTCGAGTACTCAAAACGACCGGAACGTAAAGCTAAATCTGAAAAACGACTAGTCCAGGGCTGATTGTGTTCCTGAGGCTTCAAAAAATTTGTTCGACCCCAAAAAACATCGTTTAGGGCCTCAAAACGCCCCCGAAAGTTCGGCAAAATTTAACCTTTCCTGTTTTGCCTAGAATTTTTTTGCTCCTATGTCCTGGATTTGTGTACATCACTGCTTCACAGCCCCACCCCCTTTCTGAGCCTTTTTGCTTCTGATATTGATTAGCTTTTCATCGGTTTGGGCTAGGATCAGCAATTTTGACTAGTACTTTGAACGAATTTTCAACTTGCATTGCTGATTTGAATTGTTGCTAATCCTTGCTACATATTTGAACCTTCCAAGCTCCACTTCTCTACAGCAAACAGACTCGTGTCACCTGGCAATCGCTCCATCCAATCTCCATCCGCTGGTTGCCGATCAGCCCTGCGACTTGGAAAGAATTGGTAAGAGTTCGATACCGGCTTGTGAGGGTGTGCCTTGACATAACCACAACCTATTAGTTGCACGACATATACTTGTGTTTCCCTTGTTTCCTGTTTTCTTTCGCTAACAATGGCAGGAACTTCGGAGCATTCAGAATCCACCATAGCACATTCTCCTCGTACTAGGGGCATTATTCAACACTTTGAACGTCAAATGCGCCTACATACGGAAGGCGTTGAGGAGGACAAGCGACAAACCAATGCACATCTTGCTCAACTTGAGGACGTCCAGATCAAAACGACTACAACTCTGGACGCAATGCGGAACGCCCAAGGCGCCACCAACACTAATCTGGCCACAATAGTGACACGTCTTGAGGAGCTGTCACGCACACTTGCTACTGTTGTTCAAGGCTAGGCTGCCCACAGCGACATTGCAGATCAAGTTGAGGATTTTTATGCAGGTGATACCGAGTATGATGAGCGTGACGACTACAACGCACCTCGAGGTCGTCGACAACCACGTGACTGTAAGGACCCGAATCCACTGATTCGAACCCACTGTGTTTACCGCACTAGTCCCAGAATCAACGCTAGTGTACACATCTTAACAATGGTACATATCACATCATACTCATCGAATATAGAAATAATAGTTCATTTATTGATATAGCAAAATGTATGATCTTATGACCAACTTAAATTATTAAGCCACGCAGGGCAAGATTGGAAATATAAGCTAATAATTAAGCAGCAGACAGAAGAAAACGTACATAGCTCATCAATTCACCACAGGCAACCGACAAGGCTCGGACCCTAATGACTCGCGTCCTCTTGGACTTCTTCTTCCGACACAGGTGTAGATTCTTCAACTGTTGATTATTGTTGTTTGGCAAGGGTGAGTACTTAAAGCACTCAACAAGTTGTGCACAGAATGCAATTCTATGTATCTATATGCAAGGCTTATTCCAATGGATAGGCTATCATGGCTATTTTGCAATAAGCAGCATTTATGAACAAGTATAATAAATAGATTGTAAAGACTGTAAAACAAATAACAATAGTAAATAAATTCAGTATTTCTCAAGTAAACCGGTTTCCAATCCTAAGTCAAATTCCATCTTCCATATGGCACTCTACCATCCCAACCAAGTTGTCCAATTAATTAAGCTAACCCTTAACTGTAATTCCCGATCATTGCTCAATACCGCGAGCACGGCTATCCGAATAGTTTCACACTCTGCAGAGGTTATGCACTTTACCCACGTGATACAACCAAACACCACCAAGGCGAGTGATTATAACAAAGCCTTTACAATGCGCTGACTTAACCCGATACTACCCGCTAAGGTTTCAACACTGGTGGGATTGTTTACCACATCCAGGGCCCTCCTCTTGCGCCATGTGAATTACTCCATAACTCGGGAACTCACACTGACCACGATAGTACCAAAATTAAGACATTGCAAATTACTCAGCTAAGCTGGCCCATACCAGATATGTGGTTGCATGATTGACTTAGGTCAAAGGCTTGCAAGGTTAAGTGCTTAGTGTGATCAAGGCAAGACATCCACATACCCTCTGCCCATCGGGCCCACCTTGGCATACTCGCCCCTTGTCACTTGCCTCAATCTAAGTGATTATCACCCAGTTGATTACCAAGCACCACGTGCTATCAACAACTCAATATCGTTGCGTGACATGACTCGCCACAACAACTCAATCTCATCGTGTGATCCCACATGACACACAAGTTCATAACATTGTTCCATATTCCATTAATCAAGATTTATTATCAATGATTCTGACACAGGTGATGACGTGGCATGGCTAAGCAACCAATACAGACTATCCATCCGATGTTGATTATAATTACTAACCAACTATATTGAACCAATCTAGGGTGACAATGGATCATGGCATACAATGACAAGGTAGGGTATAAATAAATCCGGTATATTAGCTAAGCCCAATCTAATTTCAAACAATTGTATACTTTGAAATATATGCAATAGGGTAAACAAATATAGCAATTTTACAAACATGGATTCAACATGATCAAAGCACAACTTGCCTTGGAATAGGTCCTGATCTTGATCTGGAACTTGCTCTTGAGTTGCTGGATCTTCCTCCGAAGCGTCGCACAATTCAACATCTACGCGTACCGAAGGAGAAAAGAAAATAAATACCAAAGTAGAGAGCAATTGAACTCCAAAAATCAAATAAAATTCACCATTAAATAGATTTTAATTTTACAAATTGTTAGAAATTTGAATCACTCAAATCCGAGTTAAGATGCAAAAGATATAGCCTTTTGCAGTTTGAAATAAATACTGAAATTACAAAAATTAGAAAATCAGAATTAATGGATTTCTTTTTAAATTGAAAACAAGTTTATTGCGTCATCATGACGTCATGCTGGTGTCAGCTCTGACCCGAACCAATCGAGTGTTGCCACGTGTCTCGGTGCATAGACCCGGTCCACGGGACCGCCTCTGGTCTACCGCAGACCCGGTCCACGACGCCTCAGCGCCTGCGCCTGACACGCGGCTGCACACGACTGGTTGCGGCGACGATGCAATCTGGTGCATCCAGATCCTATCGGACGGCTACGGCAAGGGAGCACGTGGCTACGTCTCGGTTCGTTCGATCAGATCCAACGGCGAAGGGCACGGCTGGCGACGACGAGCTTCACGCGGCGGCGCCATTGACAGACTCGGAGAAGACGACCTTTACGCGGCGAAAACTTGACAGAAACCACTGGGACTTAATCGGATCTGAAAGAGGGAGCTTCGGCGAACTTGGTACTACCTCGGTTCCGGCGGAAGCACCACAACAGCGACGATATTGACGGTTGAAACAGCGACGGTTGTCCACGAAGTCCGATGAGCTCGTACGGGTTCCACGTAGCGTTCTAGCAGCCGAAAGTTAGGGGAAAAAGGGTGGCGAGGGCAGGTGATTGTAACATCCCAAAAATTTGGCTTATAATTTCGCTCATATGCTTTTTGGTGATTTTCTGAATTTATTGGATTTTTTTCCAGAAATTAATTGAATTGAATTTAATTAAGTATATTGAACCTTTTGTGAAAACTAAATATATATAGATAAAGTTAATATAAAGTTTTACCAAAAATATTTTATTTGTGCTCGAATGTCTCAAAGTATTTATGAGAATTTTAGGATTTTTCCCGATATTTTAATTGCTTAAAGTAGATTAATCTAATTTCGGGAATTATTTTAAATCAAAAGCTTTTGAAAATCGAGTGAAGCGATCTTGGCCGAAGCCCGAAGATCGCGCGCGTGCGACCATCGACGCGGCCCGATCGGCTGCTTCATTGCCGCCTAGCGCGTGGCCGTTGGATGAAGATCGGACGGTGTCTCCTTCGCGAAACCCTAGCGCCTTTGGCCGTTGGATTGAGATCGGCGGTCGGGATCGTTTCGCGTTGTTTTGGTAAGTTTAGATCTCGCCGTTGATTTTGGAAAGAGCGGATCGGATCGTATCGCCGGATCTAATCTCGGCGCTCGTTACCGTCGGACGCCGTCGACCTAAATCTCCGATTCGGTTTTCGAATCCGTCGCCGCCGCCGCCGCCGCCGCGTGATTTAGGGTTGCCGTTTTAGCGCGCATGCCGAGGCTATAAAGCCGCAGCCCGCACACCGAGGTTCCTCATCCCGCAGCGCATCGCCGATGCTAGCCTTCGCCGTTGAGTCACCGCCGTTTAGCCCCGAGCTCGCCGTAGTTTTCTAGCGCCGCCGCTTCGTTTTCGCCGTTCGCCGTCGTCAAGCCGCCGTTCGGCGTGTGGGTTCGATTCGGGTTCGCCACGTCGAGCCGCACCGAGCGACTACCTCTTCGTCGCCGGCAGGAGCCAGAACGCCGTCTGGGTCGTCGTCGTCCTCGTCTCCGGGAACTCAGCGCCGCCGCGACATCGCCGTGCTTCGGAGCTTCGCACAGCCGTCGGATCTCCAGCGGACCATCCAGATCGAGCCACGTCGCTTCGTCTGCAGTAAAACAGCTCGGGTAAGCGTGACCGTTGGATCAGGGTTGTTCGGGTGAGATCGCGCCGCGTGTGCAGGAGAGCGTTAGCCGTCAGATCGTCGCGCAGATGCGCGCCGCGTGTCGAGCATCGCGCACGCGGCGCGCGCACCAATCGATGCGCGCGCCGCGTGTCGGGCGCGTGGTGCGAGGCGCCGTGGGCCGCGTCCACGGTGGACCAGAGGCGGTTCCGTGGACCGAGTCCATGGACCAGGCGACGTGTCAGCGCCTGATTGGTCCGAGTCAGGGCTGACGTCAGCGTTGCGCAATAAAATCTTTTCCAATAGAAAAATAATTGAAAAATCGAAATTCTATTTTACGTATTTTGATTTATTCAAACTTCAAAAGGCTATATCTTTTGCATTTTAACTCGGATTTGAGTGTTTCAAATTTCTAAAAATTTGTAAAATCAAGATCTATTTATTGGTGAATTTTATTTTATTTTTGGAGTTTGGTTGCTCTCTGGTTTGGTGTTTATTTGCTATTTTGGCATCGTTTAGCGTAGACGTTGAACCGCTCGGTGATCAGGAAGAAGATTCGTCGCCCAAGACCCAAGCTCAGATCAAGACCAGCACCTACTCCAAGGCAAGTTGTGCTTTGATCATGTTGCACCTAATTTTCACCAAATTACTATTTTGTCTTTTAAACTTTATGCATGATATTTTATGTGTATAAATGATTTCAATTAATCTGGGAATTAGATAATATGCCTATTTGAATTAAACCATACCTTGTCAATTATATGCCATGATCTATTTGTCACCCTAGGATGTGGAATTATAGTTGATAATCAACATGGGCTAGTTAGATCGTCATAGATTGCTTAGCCATGCCACGTCATCACATGTGTCCGAATGTCGATACTTAATCTTGACTAATGGAATATGGAACAATGTTTATGAATTGGTGTGTCATGTGTTGTCACACAATGATATCAAGTTGTCGTGGCGAGGAGGTCACACATCGGGATTGAAATGTTGATGGCATGTGGTGCTTGGTAATCAGCCCGGGTGGTAATGATTTTAGATTGAGGCAAGTGGCAAGGGCGGTGTGCCAAGGTGGGCCAGTTTGGCGTGGGTATGTGGAAGTCTTGCCTTAATCACCTTAAGGACTTAACCTTGCAAGCCTTTGACTGAGTCTCTCTTGCAACCACATGTCCGAATGGGACACCTAGTGAATAATTTGTGAAACCTAGATTTTCGCATCGTGGTGAATAGTGAGTCCGGGTTACGGTTTAACTCACATGGCGCAAGAGGGGGCCTGTTGTGGTGGTTTAACCCTTGATGTTGAAACCTTAGCGAGCGATCTTGGGTCTAGGTGTAGCATTGTAAAGGCTTTGTTATGATCACTCGCCTTGGTGGTGTTTGGTTGTATCGTGTGGGTAAAGTGCATAACCTCTGCAGAGTGTACAATCTATTGAATAGCCGTGCTCACGGTATTGGGCAATGCTCGGAATTACTGATTAAGGGTTAGACTTTTGTTAAACAAAAACTTGTTGGGATGGCAAGGTGCCATGGAAAGTGGAAAATTAATTTAGGATTGGAAACTTGGTGTATTTCAAAATCTGAATTTATTAATTCTTGTATTTGTTTATTGCTTTCCAATCTATTTATTGTATTCTTGTTAAATGTCGCTTTATTGCAAAAATACCCTTACTAGCCATTCCTTTGGATTACGCCAAACATATAGAATATTAGACTTGCATTATTTTGCACAACTTGTTGAGTGCTTTATGTACTCACCCCATCAACAACAACTTCGGAAGAGGAAGAATCTACGCTATCATGGATGAGGATTATTTGGATGCGAATGCTTAGGTCCGAGCCTCGTCGGTTGTGTTCGTGGCGAATCGAGCGCCATCTGCGTTTATTCTATTTCCACGCTTCTCATTGATACTCTTTTTAAGCCCTGTGAGGCATTATTCATGTAAGACAACAGTTATTATTAATTAATGAAGTTTATGCTATATTTCATTTGTGTGTGACTATGATAGCATCTATGTTGAGCTGTGTGCACTAGCGTGATCCTGGACTAGTGCGGTATACACAGAGGGTCCGGATTTGCAAATTCGGGTCCCGACAGAGGTGGTATCGAGCCATCGACTATAGGTCTTGGCCCTAGGTAGTTGGTATCTCTTAGGAGTGTCCAAAATTATTTTCTAAAGAAAACAAAGAAATTGACTAATATGAAACTCTTGGCTTATCTCATCCTCCTACTCTCATCCTTGCTAAATTACCTTCTTTTCGCTGTTGTTTCGAGTGGAGATCTTATTCAAAATTTTGTTTTGAATAGATGCCGATCTTTCATCCTTGAGTCAAGGCAGGTGGCTATGCCATGGAGCCGTGGAGAGTTCTTCAAGTGATTGGAGGCTTTGATCGTCCGCTCTACCGAGGAAGCAATCGAACGCGTCAACGGTGTGCATCGGGGTTCTTACGCAGTGATCATCTTCGCCGAGTGCGACGAGACCACTGACCGATCCACATCACGCGCCAGAGGATCACTTGAGGACACTGCGCAAGAACCGGAGACAGCGTGTGAGGCGTTGAGAGTGGCAGAGCGGGAGCTTCAAAAGACCCGCGACGCAGCAGCCGTGAGTCATCGGCGAGTGGAGGAGGCCTTGCAGTAGCCGAGGAAATAGCGGACCAAGTCGCCCAGAGCCGGATGAGGTCGCCAAGAAGAAGAAGAAGAAGACCGGAAGAGCGTGAGTGGGAGCCCGAGGAGCCAGCAGAGGGTCACGAGGATAGGTTCGCACCCATGCCACCCACCCACGATGTATGCCCGGATCGGCTCTCACCAGGTGGCCGGATGAGTGAGAGTCGATCTTAGAGTTGTGTTGAGACTCGAGTGTTGAGTCGCGTTCTTAAGTTAGCCTTTACCTTTAGTAGACGTTAAGGTTGCATGTTTAGTTTGGTTCTTAATTGTTTCTTTGAGTGTGCAAGTATGTGTTGCAAAGCCCTTAGGCATTGTAAGCAACCATATCAAGTAATAATAATAAAGATTATTTAAGTTGGGTTTAACTGTTTCCCGCCTTAGAAATTCTTGCATCTTATCTATGCTACATCTATCTTTCCTAACCCAAGAAGCAATCAAGCGGATGGTGAACACTCGCAGCAACAATGGAGCTTGAAGTGGTCTACGCCGAGCAACAATCCCAATGAAGGAGTACCACCGCAGCAAGCACCGCCGATGGATATGCGTAACTTGGGAGCTTTTCTCATTGCGCAAACTCGGTTGATGCGCACTATGATGCAGCAGATGACCAATATGGTCGCGATCAACAACCCACCGAAAGCGTAACAACAATGGCGGGCCTCGTCCTTACTCCAAGTTGTCGACTTCATGAGGACCCGACCGCCAACATTCTCGAACAACGTCAACCCTTGGAAGCGGATGATTGGTCGAGAACCATTGAGAGGAAGTTGTACATCACACAATGTGAAGGGCATGAGAGGGTTCTTTACGCATCCCATCGCCTAGAGGGAACAATTTGCAGAATGGTGGGAGAACTCATGTGCTACTCATGAGGCACCCATGGAAATCACGTGGGAAGAGTTCGCAACGGCCTTCGCGCATCACGCACTGCAGGGAATGATGGACTGAAAAGGAAGAATTGGGCGCTTAAGCAAGGAGGCCAACCGGTGGTGATTACTTGAACAAATTCACACGCTTAGCACGCTATGCTCTCGAAGATGTAGCGACGGACAAGGCTAGACATCCCGCTTCATGAAAGGACTAAACTCGAGTCGCAAGTGGGCCGATTACCACACTTTTCCGATTTCCAAGAATTGGTAAACAAGGCTTTGATTCGGAGGATAAGCGCAAGGAGCTTGGGAAAATCGCAAACGCTTGATGACTAACCTGTGGACGCCCTAACCACCTACGAATGAGGATGACCCCGCAACAGTTTGCTAGGTTCCAACCACAAGCTGTTAACAAGCCAGCAACACCTGCACCGCGACCATCAGGACAAGGTTATCAGACGCCGGCCCAAGGTAACAATGCTCAAGGGGGAGTGCAGCAGTCAGCCGCCAGAAGGTGCTACAGTTGCAATGAGCTGGGGCATTATGCTAATAGATGTCCCCAGAAAGGAGGAATCACGCCAGTGCGTTTCAACCTTGGAACGACACCTGCTAAGGCACCGATGACGGGAGCGAATCGAGGAGCTGGATAGGCAGGAGTGACGCCTCAAGCTACTATTCGAGGCAGAGTCAACCACATCACCGCCGATGGAGCCCAGGAAGCATCGGACGTCGTACTGGGTAAGTTTTTGGTAAACTCAGTACCTGCAACAGTATTATTTGATTCAGGAGCTTCACATTCATTTGTCTCTCGAGCTTTTGCATCTAAAAATGGTTTAAGCATGAAAAATCTCAAGTGTGTGATGCTAGTTCAAGCCCGTGATCCGAGTTAAGATCTAATATTGGATGTTTGGGGGTAAAGCTGATAATTAACGGGGTAGAGTTCCTAGCGAACTTAATTATTCTAGATGCCCAAGTTTTAGATGTTATCCTTGGTATGGATTGGTTAACCAAGCATAAGACGGTATTGGATTGTGGTCGAAGGGTTGTATCCATTGAGAGCCCTACAGAGAAAAGGTGGAATTCGAGCGACATCGGTTCGCAAGGGTCAATTAATGGTTAATAGCATGAAAGCCGTCGGATTGAGGACGTGCGGTGGTCAAAGAATATCCAGATGTATTTCGGAGGATCTGCCAGAATGCCGCTGCACCGTGACATCGAGTTTGTCATTGAGTTAGTACCGTACAAAGACCAATAGCAAAAGACCTTCTGGGATGCCTACCGATGAGTTAGTAGAGATGAAGAAACAGATCGACGAGTTATTAGAGAAAGGTTTTATAAGACCAAGTTCGCCGCCATGGGGAGCGCCGCTTTGTTTGTCGTGAAAAGGATGGAAGCCTTAGAATGTGTATTGATTACGTGCACCTAATGAAGTGACGATTAAGAATAAGTATCCGCTGCCAAGGATTGATGATCATTCGACCACTTGAGAGGAGCTGGAGTTTTTCCAAGATAGACCTTCGTTAGGATATCATCAACTAAAGATTCGGACGGAAGATGTTCCAAAACCGCATTTTCTTCAAGATACGGACATTATGAGTTCACGGTCATGTCTTTTGGATTGACCAATGCGCCAAACCTATTTCATGAACTTGATGAATAAGATTTTCATAGAATACTTGGACAAGTTTGTTGTTATGTTCATAGATGATATTTTGGTATATTCAAGACCAAGCAGAGCACGCAAATCATCCGAGGCTAGTGTTGGAAAAGCTGCGTGAGCAACATGTTTGTATGCTAAATTCAAGAATGCGACTTTTGGAAGGAAAAGGTGGAATTTCGGTCATGTCATGATCAGAAGGAGTTCTTTGTCGACCCAAGCAAAGTGGAGGCGATGTTGCATTGGGAGCAACCAAAGTCCATCACTCAAGTCCAAGTTTTCGGGAATGGCAGGATATTATCGCGGTTCATAGAAGGATTTTCACGATTGCTAGACCTCTTACTCGCTTATTGAAAAGGAAAAGAAATTTTCATGGACGCTTGATTGTGATAAGAGTTTTGAGGAATTAAAGAAGCGTTTAACAACTTGCCCAGTGTTGGTTTTGCCTAATGTTCGAACAACTTCGATATATATTGTGATGCGTCAAGACAGGTCTTGGATGCGATTGATGCAAGAGGGTAAAGTGGTCGATATGCGCCAAGGCGCTTAAGACCGCATGAAGGAAATTATCCTACGCATGACTTGGAATTGGTGCCGTGGTGCATGCCTTGAAATTGTGGCGTCATTATCTCATTGGAAATAGATGTGAGATATATACGGACCATAAGAGTTTGAAATATATTTTCACTCAATCGATCTCAATATGAGGCAAAGGAGATGGTTGGAATTAATCAAGGATTATAACATGGGAATTCATTACCATCCGAAAAGCAAATGTGGTAGCCGATGCCTTAAGTCGCAAGAGCTACGTGGCGAATATGATGGAGCAGAAGGACAATGTAATCTATGCGCAGAATTGCAAAATTTAAAATTGGAAGTAGTTTTAGAAGGATTCCTAGCTGCTTTGGAAGTGAAGCCAATGCTCAAGATCAAATTCGGGAAGGACAAAAGATGATGAGAAAGTCAACCGAATCAAGGCTAAAAGGATGAAGGATTAGCAAAGGACTTTACCGTGGACGACCAAGGTACCATGTGGTTCAAGGGTCGATTTGTGTGCCAAGCAGACTAGAACTTAAGCAGCTTGATTTTGGAAGAGGCTCATGATTCCAAGTATTCAATTCATCCAGAAGCGCTAAGATGTACCGGGACTTAAAGGAGAGGTTTTGGTGGTCGAATATGAAGCGCGAAGTCGCGAGCACGTTGCCTTGTGCGATGTATGCCGAGAGTTAAGGCAATACATCGAGACCAGCAGGTTTGCTACAACCGCTAAAAGTCCCTGAATGGAAGTGGGAAGAAATCGGTATGGATTTCACTTTGGATTGCCAAGAACTCAAAATGGGTATGATTCTATATGGGTTATCGTGGATCGATTGACCAAAGTTGCTCACTTCATTCCACCAAGACCACTTACTCAGAGACCGTTAGCGTAACTATACATAGCCAGTAGTCGTGTTTGCATGGTGTACCAAAGAAAATAGTGTCGGAGAGGTACCCAGTTCACCTCGAGATTTTGGGATAAATTGCATGAAGCTATGGGAACGCGCTTGAACTTCAAAGACAAAGATATCATCCGCAGATCGATGGTCAAGCAGAAAGGGTAAATCAAATTCGGAGGATATGCTAAGGGCTTGTGCATTAGCCTATACTACATCATGGGATAAGTGTTTGCCATATGCGAGTTCGATTATAACAACGATTACTGTGCTAGTTTGCGGATGTCGCCATTCAAGCTTTATATGGTCGTGGCTCGCTGCACTTACCCATTGAATTGGAATGAGACAGAGGAACGATGATATTTGGCCCTAATATTCTCAAGGAAGTCAAGAGCAAGTTGCCATGATAAGAGACAGTTGAAAATCGCGCAATCAAGACAAAAAGTTATGCGATAATCGACGCCGTGATTTGAGCTTGAACTCGATGATTTCAGATATCTTAGGTTACCCCTCCGAAAGGAGTTAAAAGGTTCCACGTTAAAGGAAGCTTGCCCCAAGATATGTTGGACCGCTCAAAATTTTGAGCCGTCGAGGAGGTTGCTTATCGATTAGAATTGCCGCGATCACTAGCAGCGTGCATGATGTGTTCCATGTGTCACACTCAAGAAGTGTCTTGGTGCAGTGAGCGAGACGCCTTTGGGAGAGATTGAATTGCGTAAAGATCGACCTACAAGGAGCAACCAATCGTAATCCGGATGTTATGGACCGCAAGACCGTGACCAAGTCGGTTCGCTTTTGCGAGTTCATGGAGCAACCATTCGAGAATGAAGCAACTGGGAGCGTGAAGAGGATCCAAGTCGAATTTCCAAACCTATTTCCTAGTCACCTTGAATCTCGGGGTCGAGATTCATTAAGGGGAGGTTTGTAACATCCCAAAATTTGGCTTATAATTTCGCTCATATGCTTTTTGGTGATTTTCTCAATTTATTGGATTTTTTCCGTAAATTAATTGAATTGAATTTAATTAAGTATATTGAACCTTTTGTGAAAACTAAATATATATAGATAAAGTTAATATAAAGTTTTACCAAAAATATTTTATTTGTGCTCAGAATGTCTCAAAGTATTTATGAGAATTTTCTGGGATTTTTCCTGATATTTACGATGCACTCTTCTAGAACCTGGGCCTAACGGGCTGCGAGAACGGGCCGGCATGCACAGAGATGGGCTACGGCCAGATACTATTCCAAGATTTCCCGGATTTTAATTAATAAAATAATTCTGGTAATTCAATTAATCAGTTTTAAGCAGAATAAATATCAGGAAAAATCCAAGAAAAATCTCAAAAATACTTTGAGACATTCTGGACTCAAATAAAATATTTTTGGCAAAACTTTATTTTAACTTTGCATAAATTTAAATAGATTTGAATAAAAGGTCAATATTCATAATTTAAAATTCATTCAAATAAATCCAGAAAAATCCAAATAAATTCCAGAAAATCATAAATGCACATTTAAGAAATAAAATAATATTTGAGCAAATTTTTGGGATGTTACAAACCTCCCCCCTTAACAGTATCTCGACCCCGAGATTCAGGGCTAACTAGAGAATAGGTTTGGAATTTCTGACTTCAAATCTTCTTCACGCTCCCAGGTTGCTTCAATTTCAGAATGATTGCTCCACTGAACTCTGCAAAAGCGGGTTGACTTGCTTCTAGTCTTGTGCTCTATAACATCCAAAATTCTGACTAGCTACTCCTTGTAAGTCAAATCTTCCTGCAGCTCTATTGCGTCTAACGGGGTCTGTTCTGCTGGCACTCTGAGACATTTCTTGAGCTGCGACACATGGAATACATTATGCACTCCTGCTAAGGACTGAGGCAACTCCAACTGATAAGCTACTTCTCCTTGACGGCTCAGAATCCTGAACGGACCAATATATCTTGGTGCTGATAGTGTTATGCCCTTGAGGCAATCATTTAGATGATTGTAACATGACTATGTTTATGAATAATATGATTATTGGTCCAATGAATGTATATCATTGTATTGATCAACAAGTATGTGACTTGCTTATGAAGCTCTTTACTTAATGATGTAATTCGATAATTATCTCTAATCGGATATCATCGCATAGGACAATGATGAATAGATCAGCACATGTAGTGATCGATGATCATGCTTCATAGATCATGTGATATGGAGATATCATCTATACATTGTGGACGCATGTTGAAGAACATGGGTTAGATAGACCCGCAATGGGACATGCGAGAATGTTTCATTCTTATGTGTCATCGATGTATCTCATACCTAGTAGATGTATGATCCTTAGACACGAGATTGTCATATTCCCTACATGTGTAATAGTTTTCCTTTGGGCTATCAAACACTATTTCCTAACCGGATAGTTATAAAGGTAGCTCTCATGTTTACTATGAAACGTGAGAGGAAGTGAGCGATCAAGATAGAATTTGCCACTCCAATGAAACGGAGATATATGACAAGGCCACTCGTGTGATATGATTAAGGAAGTGCATGGCCACGCCGTGATTGAGGAGTCAATCACATCTTATTAATATATCACGGATACGAGAGATGGATTGAATCATCAAGGATGACATGCTTCTCGCCTTGAGATCAATCTTCATATACTTGGCAAAGGGATTATTACATGAGTACTTTTGATAGGTTACGTCCGATTTGATCATAGTATGTTTGGGAGTTGTCATACTTTGCAAGAAGCGCTACCAACTATTAGATTGAAAAGGAGTTTTTGAATCCATGTCCAAACGCACGTGAACTGCGCAGGTCACACACTTAATGGGTGGGACGCATTAATTTGGATTAGATCCGTAATTAATGAACCTCGTGGGCTTAGCACGCCGATGGGCCCTAGTTTGGGTTTCATCTCATGGCTATATAAGGAGGGAGGAGGAGGGCGCGGGTGTGCTTTCCCACGGTTTAGAGTGATTCACTCGAAACACTAGCCTACTCCTCTCGCTGCCGCCGAGGCGACGTGTGCTTGCACACCGGCGCACGGCGTTCCATCTCTGGACGTGTGGACTACTGCGGTGACGCTGCTGCGACTGCGGCGTGGGAGGACGATCCACGGCGAGGCGAGGACGATCCACTACATCGATCCACGACTACGGCGAGGACGATTCGCTACATCGACGCGCGAAGGATTCCGCAACTACGCGTCTAGTGGTAATCTTATCTATGATCCTCTTCTTGCGAGTAACTTTCTGGTTACGCGGTAGATTTTTTTTGTGCTAGCGTAGCATACCGCGTTCCTCTTCAGTGATATCAGAGCCATCTCGTATAGTTTTGTGATCTGGATGTTGCACATATGATGTGTGAGGTTCCACCGGTAGCCACTGAAGAGGAACGCGGTATGCTACGCTAGCACAAAAAAATCTATCACAGAACCGTAAAGCTACCGCAAAAGAGAATCATAGATGAGATTACCACTAGACGCGCAGTTGCGGAATCCTTCACGCGTCGATGTAGCGGATCGTCCTCGCCGCAGTCGTGGATCGTCCTCGCCTCGCCGTGGATCGTCCTCCCACGCCGCAGTCGCAGCAGCGTCACCGCAGTAGTCCACACGTCCAGAGATGGAACGCCGTGCGTCGGTGTGCAAGCACCGGTCGCTTCTAAGGGGCAGCGAGAGGGGTAGGCTAGGGTTTCGAGTGAATCACTCCTAAACTATGGGAAAGCACACGCTGTGCCCTCCCTCCTCCCCTCCTTATATAGCCACGAGATGAAACCCTAAACTAGGGCCCATCAGCGTGCTAAGCCCACGAGGTTCATTAATTACGGATGTAATCCAAATTAATGCGTCCCAGCCCATTAAGTGTGTGACTCGCAGTTCACGACGCTTGACATGGATTCGAAAACTCCTTTCAATCCAATAGTTGGTAGCGACTTCTTTGCAAAGTATGCCAACTCCCAAACATACTATGATCAAAACGAACGATGTAACCTATCAAAAGTACTCATGTAATAATCCCTTTGCCAAGTATATGAAGATTGATCTCAAGGCGAGAAGCATGTCATCCTTTGATGATTCAATCCATCTCTCGTATCCGTGATATTAAGATGTGATTGACTCCTCAATCACGGCATGGCCATGCACTTCCTTAATCATATCACACGAGTGGCCTTGTCATATATCTCCGTTTCATTGGAGTGGCAAATTCCATCTTGACTGCCACTTCCTCTCGCACGTTTCATAGTAAACATGAAAGCTACCTTTATAACTATCCGGTTAGGAAATAGTGTTTGATAGCCCAAAGGAAAACTATTACACATGTAGGGAATATGACAATCTCAAGTCTAAGGATCATACATCTACTAGGTATGAGATACACTGATGACACATAAGAATGAAACATTCTCGCAGTTGTCCCATTATGGGTCTATCTAACCCATGTTCTTCAACATGCGCCCACAATGTATAGATGATATCTCCATATCCCATGATCTATGAAGCATGATCATCGATCACTACATGTGCCGATCTATTCATCGTTGTCCTATAATGATGATATCCGATCGTAGATAATTATCGAATGACATCATTAAGTAAAGAGCTTCATAAGCAAGTCACATACTTGTTGATCAATACAATGATGTACATTCATTGGACCAATAATCATATTATTCATAAACATAGTCATGTTACAATCATCTAAATGATTGCCTCAAGGGCATAACACTAACATTTTCATATGAATAGCATGGAGAAGAGCCTAACCGAGCTACATGGGATGCTCAAGTCTGCCGAGGAAAGCATTAAGAAAAAACCAAATCATGTGATGATGGTTCAGAAAACAACTGCTTTCAAAAAGAGGAAGGCTAAGGCTGGGGGAACGGGAAAGAGCAAGGGCAAGGGCAAGGGCAAGGCTCAAGATGAGATCGCAAGCCACAAAACTAAGCTTCAGAAGCTTAAAGTTGGCCCTCAACCTGATACCCAATGCTTCTTTTGCAAGAAATCAGGGCATTGGAAACGGAACTGCGAAAAGTACCCGGCAAATAAGAAGAATGGAAATGTGGTTTCCACTTCAGGTATTAATGTTATAGAAATTAATCTGGCTACTTCTTCACTCAGCTCATGGGTATATGATACCGGTTCGGTTGCTCACATTTGCAATTCGTTGCAGGGGCTGATAAAGAGTAGAGACTTGGCAAAAGGAGAAGCGGATCTTCGCGTGGGGAATAAAGCAAGAGTTGCTGGTCTTGCCGTTGGCACATACCCATTGCATTTGCCTTTAGGATTAGTTTTAGAACTCAATAATTGTTATTTTGTTCCATCTTTGAGTAGAAACATTATTTCATCTTCTTGTTTGGAACATGAAGGTTATGATTTCAGAATAAAGAACTTTGTTTGTTCGATATTTTTGAATGACATGTATTATGGTTGTTGCCCCATGGTGGATGGGTTGTACGTTCTTGAACTCGAAGAAAAACCTGTCTATAATATTAAT
Organism: Otatea glauca; assembly: GCA_036346275.1. NCBI lineage: Eukaryota > Viridiplantae > Streptophyta > Magnoliopsida > Poales > Poaceae > Otatea > Otatea glauca. The sequence goes on from CM070719.1 coordinate 28,607,192, forward strand.
ATAAAAAGACATCGGCCTAATGATTTGAACCCTACCTTTTTGTGGCATTGTCGCTTAGGTCATATAAATGAGAAGCACATGAAGAAGCTCCATGGTGATGGACTTCTAACCTTATTTGATTTTGAATCATTTGATACATGTGAATCTTGTTTACTTGGCAAGATGACAAAAGCCCCTTTCACAGGTTTTGGTGAGAGAGCAAGTGAATTATTGGCCCTAGTACATACAGATGTATGTGGACCAATGAGCTCGACTGCTAGGGGTGGGTTTCAGTACTTTGTAACTTTTACCGATGACTTCAGTAGATATGGATATATCTATTTAATGAGGCATAAATCTGAAACTTTTGAAAGGTTCAAAGAGTTTCAGAACGAAGTACAAAATCAACTTGGCAAAACAATAAAACACTTACGATCCGATTGTGGTGGCGAATACTTGAGCCAAGAGTTTGGTGATCATCTAAAGCAATGTGGAATCGTTCCGCAACTTACTCCACCAGGAACGCCTCAATGGAATGGCGTGTCCGAACGACGTAATGTAACTTTATTAGATATGGTTCGGCCAATGATCACCAAACAGATCCGCCATTATCCTTCCGGGTTTCGCCTAGAGACAATTGCGCTCACTTTGAATAGGGTCCCATCAAAATCTGCTGAGAAGACGCCATATGAGATATGGATCGAGAAGACCCATGTTGTCATTTCTCAAGATATGGGGATGTGAGGCTTATGTAAAACGTTTACAATCGATAAACTCGCACCTAAATCGAGAAAAATGCTTTTTGTGGGGTATCCTAAAGAAACAAAAGGATATTACTTTTACAAAAGAAACGAGAACAAAGTTTTGTTGCTCGAAATGGTGTCTTTTGGAGAAAGAGTTTCTTTCAAAAGAAATCAGAGGAGTGATGTGTATCTTGATGAAGTTCGAGAATCACATGAATATGTTCAAGCTACCATGAACCTTCACAAGATGTACAAAGTGTTGTACAATCGTGGAAGAGACTCCACCCCACGAGGTCGGGAGGCCACGCCATGTACCTATAAGATATGGGAATGACATATTATTGTTGGACAATGATGAGCCCACGACTTATGAAGAAGCAATGATGGGCCCAAACTCAAAAATGGCTTGAAGCCATGAGATCCAAATTCAATCCATGCATGACAATCAAGTTTGGAACTTGGTCGACTCTCCGATGGTGTAAGAACCATTGAGTGCAAATGGATTTTCAAGAAAAGATAGACGTAGATGGAAATGTTCAGATCTATAAGGCACGGTTGGTGGCAAAGGGTTTCAATCAAGTTCAAGGAGTTGACTATGATGAAACTTTCTCACCGTAGCCATGCTCAAGTCGGTCAGGATCATTTTAGCTATTCTGCATATTTTGATTATGAAATATGGCGGATGGATGTCAAAACAGCCTTCCTTAATGAGAATCTTTCTCGAGGATGTATACATGATACAACCTCAAGGTTTTGTTGATCCTAAATATGCTAAAAGGGTATGCAAGCTTCAAAGATCCATTTATGGGTTAAAGCAAGCATCTCGGAGTTGGAACATTCGCTTTGATGAAGTAGTCAAAGGTTTTGACTTTATCAAAATGAAGAAGAGCCTTGTGTTTACAAGAAGGCTAGTGGGAGCGCACTTGTATTTACGATTTTGTATGTGGATGACATATTATTGATCGGGAATGACATTCCTATGCTTGAAGATGTTAAGACTTCATTGAAAAGGAGTTTCTCAATGAAGGACTTGGGAGAAGCATGCTATATCTTGGGCATAAAAATCTATAGAGATAGATCAAAAGGTTAATTGATTAAGTCAGAAACGACATTGACAAGATATTGAAAAGGTTCAATATGCATGAATCCAAGAGAGGTTTCATGCCAATGTCACATGGCATCGGCCTCGCAAGACTCGGTGTCCTTCGACATCCGATGAGCGAGACAGATGAGCAAGATTCCATATGCTTCAAACTATTGGGTCTATTATGTATGCCATGATCCGTACACGCCTGGATGTCTCATATGCTCTAAGTGTCACGGCGGATACCAAGCGGATCTCGTGATGGTCATTGATAGCCGTAAAAATATCCTCAAATACTTGAGAAGAACTAAGGGTATGTTCCTTGTTTTTGGAGGTGAGGAAGATCTGGTTGCAAAGGGTTACACCGATGCAAGCTTCCAAACTGACAAAGATGATTTTCGATCGCAATCCGGGTTTGTGTTTACACTTAATGGAGGATCAGTAAGCTGGAAGAGTTCCAAGCAAAACACGGTGGCCGACTCTACGACAGAAGCGGAGTACATTGCGGCTTCGAAGGCCGCTAAGGAAGCTATGTGGATTAAGAAGTTTATCACAGAGCTTGGTGTGGTCGCTAGTGCCTCTAGTCCAATGGACATCTATTGTGATAATAGTGGTGCCATTGCACAAGCAAAAGAGCCTAGATCACATCAGAAGTCTAAACACATACTCCGTCGCTTTCACCTTATTCGTGAGTTTGTGGATAGAGGTGACATGAGAATATGCAAAGTACATACGGAAGCCAATGTGGCCGATCCGTTGACAAAGCCACTGCTACAGCCTAAGCATGAGGCGCACACAAGGTCTATTGGTATTAGATACTTAATTGATTGACTCAAGTGCAAGTGGGAGATTGTTAGTGTTATGCCCTTGAGACAATCATTTAGAAGATTGTAACATGACTATGTTTATGAATAATATGATTATTGGTCCAATGAATGTATATCATTGTATTGATCAACAAGTATGTGACTTGCTTATGAAGCTCTTTACTTAATGATGTAATTCGATAATTATCTCTGATCGGATATCATCGTATAGGACAACGATGAATAGATCAGCACACGTAGTGATTGATGATCATGCTTCATAGATCATGGGATATGGAGATATCATCTAAACATTGTGGACGCATGTTGAAGAACATGGGTTTGATAGACCCGCAATGGGACACTGCGAGAATGTTACATTCTTATGTGTCATAAGTGTATCTCATACCTAGTAGATGTATGATCCTTTGACCTGAGATTGTCATATTCCCTACATGTGTAATAGTTTTCCTTGGGGCTATCAAACACTATTTCCTAACCGGATAGTTATAAAGGTAGCTTTCATGTTTACTATGAAACGTGCAGAGGGAAGTGAGCAGTCAAGATGGAATTTGCCACTCCAATGACATGGAGATATATGACAAGGCCACTCGTGTGATATGATTAAGGAAGTGCATGGCCATGCCGTGATTGAGGAGTCAATCACATCTTATTAATATATCACGGATACGAGAGATGGATTGAATCATCAAAGGATGACATGCTTCTCGCCTTGAGATCAATCTTCATATACTTGGCAAAGGGATTATTACATGAGTACTTTTGATAGGTTTTGTCCAATTTGATCATAGTATGTTTGGGAGTTGGCATACTTTGCAAGAAGCCGCTACCAACTATTGGATTGAAAAGGAGTTTTCCGAATCCATGTCCAAATGTACGTGAACCTGCAGGGTCACACACTTAATGGGCTGGGACACATTAATTTGGATTAGATCCGTAATTAATGAACCTCGTGGGCTTAGCACGCTGATGGGCCCTAGTTTAGGGTTTCATCTCGTGGCTATATAAGGAGGGGAGGAGGGATGGCGCAGGGTGTGCTTTCCCATGGTTTAGGAGTGATTCACTCGAAACCCTAGCCTACTCCTCTCGCTGCCCCTGCCGAGCGACCAGGTGCTTGCACACCGACGCACGGCGTTCCATCTCTGGACGTGTGAACTACTGCGGTGACGCTGCTGCGACTGCGGCGTGGGAGGACGATCCACGGCGAGGCGAGGACGATCCACTACATCGATCCACGACTACGGCGAGGACGATCCGCTACATCGACGCGCGAAGGATTCCGCAACTGCGCGTGTAGTGGTAATCTCATCTATGATCCTCTTCTTGCGAGTAACTTTCTGGTTACGCGGTAGATTTTTTTTGTGCCAGCGTAGCATACCGCGTTCCTCTTCAGGTGCAAGCTTCCCATTAACGTGAAATCTTTTAACGCCCTTAAGAGGGGTAACCCTGAGGTACACATAATCTTCCGGTTCAAAACTCAAATCTCGGCGTCGGTTATCGGCGTAACTCTTTTGTCTTGATTGTGCTATCTTCAACCTTTCTCTGATCATTGCAACTTGAGTTTCGGCTTCCTCGAGAATATCTGGCCCAAAAACCAGATGCTCTCCTGTTTCATTCAAATTTAACGGAGTACGACAAGCACGTCCATACAACGCCTCAAATGGTGACATCTGCAAACTAGCTTGATAGCTATTATTGTAACTGAACTCTGCATATGGCAAACATTTATCCCAAGACGTAGCATACGCTAAAGCACAGGCTCTCAACATATCCTCTAAAATCTAATTTACTCTCTCAGTTTGACCATCTGTTTGCGGGTGATATGCTGTACTGAAATTCAGGCGAGTTCCCATTGCTTCATGCAACTTATTCCAAAATCTCGAGGTAAATTGGGTTCCTTTGTCTGACACAATCTTTTTGGGCACTCCATGCAAACATACAATCCTTAACATATACAGTTCTGCTAAACGATCTCCCGAGTAAGTGGTCTTTACCGGGATAAAATGAGCGACCTTGGTTAGACGATCCACAATAACCCAAATGGAATCGTAACCTCTCTGAGTTTTGGGTAAACCGGTGATAAAGTCCATTCCGATTTCCTCCCACTTCCATTCCGGAATTTTCAATGGCTGCAACAAACCAGCTGGTCTCTGGTGCATGGCCTTTACTCTCTGACATACGTCACATAAAGCAACATGTTCAGCCACTTCACGCTTCATATTAGGCCACCAAAACCTCTCCTTCAAATCCTGGTACATCTTAGCACTTCCTGGATGAATTGAGTACTTAGAATCGTGAGCTTCTTCAAGAATCAGCTGCTTCAGCTTCTTTTTATCCGGCACACAAATTCGGCCTTTGAAGAACATGGTTCCTTGCTCATCTAGAGTGAAATCCACGGCTAGGCCTTCCTCCTTTTTAGCCTTGATCTTAGAAATTTTATCGTCATCTTTCTGGCCTTCTCTAATCTGGTCCTCCAGTGTTGGCTTTACTTCCAGTGCAGCTACCATTCCTTGCGGAACAACTTCCAACCTTAGCTTCTGAAATTCCTTACAAAGCTCTCGTTGATCTTCCATTGTCAATGTACTCGCGCTATGGCTCTTTCGGCTCAGAGCATTTGCTACCACATTGGCTTTTCCGGGATGATAATGAATTCCCACATTATAATCCTTAATTAGCTCCAGCCACCTTCGCTGTCTCATATTAAGATCTACTTGAGTGAATATGTATTTCAGGCTCTTATGGTCTGTATATATCTCACATCTATTTCCTATGAGATAATGATGCCATATCTTCAAAGCATGCACTACGGCAGCTAATTCCAAATCATGCGTTGGGTAATTCACTTCATGCGGTCTTAACTGTCTCGACGCATAAGCAACGACTTTGCCTTCTTGCATTAACACGCACCCCAAGCCTTGCTTTGAAGCATCGCAATAAATATCAAATCCATTCTGCACATCTGACAACACTAATACGGGGGCTGTTGTCAAACGCTTCTTCAGTTCCATAAAACTTTTCTCGCACTCAGGCGTCCATGCAAACTTCTTTTCTTTCTTCAACAACTGCGTAAGGGGTTTAGCAATTGTCGAGAATCCTTCTATAAACCGACGGTAGTATCCCGCCATTCCCAGAAAACTACAGATCTGAGTAACAGACTTCGGTTGCTCCCAATGTAACACTGCGTCCACTTTGCTGGGATCAACTGCAACTCCTTTAGTAGTCATTACATGACCAAGGAATTCCACTTTCTCCTTCCAAAATTCACACTTGCTAAACTTAGCGTATAGCTGATGCTCTCACAGCCTCTCTAAAACCATCCTCAGATGTTCTGCATGCTCTTCCTCTGTCTTCGAGTAAACCAAGATATCGTCTATAAAGACTACAACAAACTTATCCAAATACTCCATGAAAACCTTATTCATCATGTTCATGAAATATACCGTGTCATTTGTCAATCCAAATGACATGACTGTGAACTCATAATGTCCATATCGCGTAGAAAACGCAGTCTTAGGCACATCCTCTGCTCGGATCTTCAACTGATGGTATCCCGAACGAAAATCTATCTTGGAGAAAACTCCAGCTCCTCTTAACTGATCAAATAAGTCGTCGATCCTGGGCAACAGATACTTATTCTTGATCGTTACTTCATTAAGTGCACGATAATTGATGCACATTCTAAGGCTTCCATCCTTCTTACGAACAAACAAAACTGGTGCTCCCCATGGCGATGAACTAGGTCTAATGAAACCTTTCTCTTGCAGTTCCTCAATCTGCTTTTTCATTTCCACTAACTCGTCGGTAGGCATCCGATAAGGTCTCTTCGATATCGGTGCTGTACCTGGTGCTAACTCGATAACAAACTCGATATCGCGGTCTGGTGGTAGTCCTGGTAAATCTTCTGGAAACACATACGGGTATTCTCTGACTACTGGCACATCTTCTATGCTGATGGCTTTCACGCTGTTGACTACTAACTGCCCATCACGAACTGCGGTTGCTTGAAATTCTACTTTCTTGCCACTAGGGCCTTCCAGTTGATGAGAGGCGTAGAACACCTTCTCATTGCCTTCACATTGCGTGATGTGCAGCTTCTTCTCAATAGTCCTAAGCCAGTCGTCGGCTTCCAAAGGGTTCAAATTTCCTGAAAAAGTTGGTGGCCGAGTCCTCATGAAATTTGACAGCTTGGAGTAAGGTCGAGGTCCACCATTGTTGTTCTGAGCTGCATGGTTGTTGTTGGTTGTCGCGGCATTGGTCATCTGCTGCATTTGTTGCATCATAATCTGCATCAGTTGAGTTTGTGCAGCGAGAAACGCCCCCAGATTCTGCATATCGACTGGCGGTGGTTGAGGGCTGCCTCCGTCATTGGGGTTGTCATTCTGGTGCAGTCCACTTCCTGAAGCACCGTTGTTCCCTCGAGTATTCACCATCTGATGATTGCCTCTTGGGTTAGGAAAGGTAGATGTAGCATAGATAAGAAGCAAGAATTTCTAAAGCGGGGAGATAGGTTATACCCAGCTGAAATAATTTTTTATTTATTCTTGGTATGGCTGCTTATTTAAGCCTACAAGCTTTGCAACACATACTGCACACTCAGCATTACAAAGAAGCAAACTAAACACGAAACCTTAACGTCAACTAAAGAGGTAAAGACTAACTCAAAGACGCAACTCAACACTCGAGTCTCAACACAGCTCTAAGACTGATCCTCCTCAGGCTCCCACTCTCGCTCCTCGGGATCCTCCTCTGGCTCCTCCTCAGCTGGCTCCTGAGCTCCTTGGGTCACGCGCTCCAACTCGTCCTCGACCGCCTCTAGGGCCTCTCCCAGCTCAGTGATCATCCCGATGGCTGAAGCACGGGTCACCTCAAGCTCTGCTCCGCCACTGAGTGCCTCGTAAAGCAGATCCGGCTCTGAGTAGTCTCTCTCATATGCTCCTCCTGGGCAAGGGCGAACTCCGCAAGGTGTACCACAGTAGCACACTCGTCCTCCACGATCCGTCGGCGTCGGCATGCTTGCACATCAGGGTGAAGTTGGAACACTGAGTCGTGAAGCTCGTCGGCGTAGTCGCGGCAGACACGGCGAAGAGCAAGTCAGGCAACCTCCTGAATTGCAACCTCGTACGAGAATCTTCTGGCGGAGATGTTGATTGGCCTGCTAGCTTCCTCGTTCTCCCGAGCGTAGATAATCAGCTTGCAAATAAATCCTCGGTGTACACCATTAACTGACCAGCTGCCTCCTCGGTAAAGCGGACGATAGAGGCCTCCAAGCATCTGAAGAACTCTCCACAGCTCTATGGCGTAGCAGCCAGCTGACTCCTCAAAGGTTGGAACGATCGGCATCTGCTCCACAAGAACTTTGAATAAGTTCTCCACCCGAAACGACGAGTAAAACGGTAAATTCAGCAAAGGCGAGAAGTAGAGAATGAGATGAGTCGAGAGTGTTTTATTAGTCAACTTTAAATTTCCTTTAGAAATTAGTTTTGGACACTCCCAGGACACTTCCATACTATCTAGGGCCAAGACCTACAGTCAGTACGCTCTGATACCACCTCTGTAAGGACCCGAATCCACTGATTCGAACCCACTGTGTTTACCGCACCAGTCCCAGGATCAACGCTAGTGCACACAGCTTAACATTGGTACATATCACATCATACACATCGAATATAGAAATAATAGTTCATTTATTGATATAGCTAAATGTATGATCTTATGACCAACTTACTTTATTAAGCCACGCAGGGCAAGACTGGAAATATAAGCTAATAATTAAGCAGCGGACAGAAGAAAACGTAGATAGCTCATCAGTTCACCACAAGCAACCGACAAGGCTCGGACCCTAATGACTCGCGTCCTCTTGGACTTCTTCTTCCGACACAGGTGTAGATTCTTCAACTGTTGATTATTGTTGTTTGGCAAGGGTGAGTACTTAAAGCACTCAACAAGTTGTGCACAGAATGCAATTCTATGTATCTATATGCAAGGCTTATTCCAATGGATAGGCTATCATGGCTATTTTGCAATAAGCAACATTTATGAACAAGTATAATAAATAGATTGTAAAGACTGTAAAACAAATAACAATAGTAAATAAATTCAGTATTTCTCAAGTAAACCAGTTTCCAATCCTAAGTCAAATTCCATCTTCCATATGGCACTCTACCATCCCAACCAAGTTGTCCAATTCCATCTTCCATTAATCAAGATTTATTATCAATGATTCTGACACAGGTGATGACGTGGCATGGCTAAGCAACCAATACGGACTATCCATCCGATGTTGATTATAATTACTAACCAACTATATTGAACCAATCTAGGGTGACAATGGATCATGGCATACAATGACAAGGTAGGGTATAAATCAATCTGGTATATTAGCTAAGCCCAATCTAATTTCAAACAATTGTATACTTTGAAATATCTGCAATAGGGTAAACAAATATAGCAATTTTATAAACATGGGTTCAAAATGATCAAAGCACAACTTGCCTTGGAATAGGTCTTGATCTTGATCTGGAACTTGCTCTTGAGTTGCTGGATCTTCCTCCGAAGCGTCGCACAATTCAACGTCTACGCGTACCGAAGGAGAAAAGCAAATAAATACCAAAACAGAGAGAAATTGAACTCCAAAAATCAAATAAAACTCACCATTAAATAGATCTTAATTTTACAATTTTTAGAAATTTGAATAACTCAAATCCGAGTTAAGATGCAAAAGATATGGCCTTTTGAAGTTTGAAATAAATACTGAAATTACAAAAATTAGAAAATCAGAATTAACGGATTTATTTTTAAACTGAAAACAGGTTTATTGCGTCATCATGACGTCGTCGGCCACCGACCGAACCAATCGGGTGTTGCCACGCTGCGTCTCGATGCATAGACCGGTCCACGGACCGCCTGCAGTCTACCGCGACACCGGCCCACGACGCCTCGGTGCCTGCGCCCGACACGCGGCTGCACACGACTGGTTGTGGCGACGGCGCAATCTGGTGCACCCAGATCCTATCGAACGGTTACGGCAAGGGAGCACGTGGCTACGTCTCGGTTCGTCCGATCAGATCCAACGGCGAAGGGCACGGCTGGCGACGACGAGCTTCACGCGGCGGCGCCATTGACAGACTCGCAGAAGACGACCTTTACATGGCGAAAACTTGACGGAAACCACTGGGACTTCGTCGGATCTGAAAGAGGGAGCTTCGGTGAATTTGGTACTACATCGGTTCCAGCGGAAGCACCACAACGGCGATGATATTGACAGTTGAAACGGCGACGGTTGTCCACGAAGTCCGGCGAGCTTGTACGGGTTCCACGTAGCGTTCTAGCAGCCGAAAGTTTGGGGAAAAAGGGCGGCGAGGGCAGGTGATCCTCGAGACGGGGTCGGGGCCGCCTTTTAAGGACCTAGGAGTCCGCGCTGGGCACGAACGTCGAATTCGCAATGGAAATCGCCGCCGGATTCGAGTCGGACACGGCGGCGCATATCGCTCCATCGCAATCGTCCATGTGGCCGCATCCGACGGCGCCCGATCGCTAGGGTTTTCACCCGACGCTGCGCCTCGGCCGTCCGATCCTCAGATCAACGATCACGATGCACTCTTCTAGAACCTGGGCCTAACGGGCTGCGAGAACGGGCCGGCTTGCACAGAGATGGGCTACGGCCCGATACTATTCCAAGATTTCCCGGATTTTAATTAATAAAATAATTCTAGTAATTCAGGAAAAATCCAAGAAAAATGTCAAAAATATTTTGAGACATTCTAGACTCAAATAAAATATTTTTGGCAAAACTTTATTTTAACTTTGCATAAATTTAAATAGATTTGAACAAAAGGTCAATATTCATAATTTAAAATTAATTCAAATAAATCCAGAAAAATCCAAATAAATTCCAGAAAATCATAAATGCACATTTAAGCAATAAAATAATATTTGAGAAAATTTTTGGGATGTTACAGTGCCCATCCACATGGTATGTACCGACAGCGGCATCGCCGTGAGGTACGTGCTCACGATGATTCCTTTGCTAAGGTCAAGATAACTATTCCTGCGTTTAATGGAAAATATGATCCGGATGCTTATCTTACCTGGGAATTAGCTGTTGATCAAAAGTTTGCATGCCATGCTTTTCCTGCACATAACCAAGTTAGGGCTGCCACTAGTGAATCCACAGACTTTGCATCTGTTTGGTGGAGAGAACACTGCCACACGCATTAGAATAACATTCCCACAACCTGGGAAGCTTTGAAACTACTCATGCGACACCGATTTGTTCCCTCATACTATGCTCGTGACATGCTTAATAAACTACAACGCTTACGTCAAGGTACCAATTCTGTCGAGTAGTACTTTCATGAGTTGCAAATTGGTATGTTGCATTGTGGTTTAGTTGAGAATGAGGATGCAGCTATGGCACGGTTTTTGGGTGGGCTAAACCGTGAGATACAGGACATTATTGATTACAAGGATTACAATTCTATTACTCGATTGTTCCATCTTGCATGCAAAGCTGAACGAGAAGTGCAGGGTCGTCAAACGAGAACACGAGCTAACTTTTCTGCTGGTCGCACTCACTCTTGGACTCCAAGTGCTTCGCCTTCATCCGGCTCCCATTCGCCGCACCATCTCCATCCACCAATGGACAACACACTGTGACGCCGACTCCCACATCACGCCTTCTCGCAGCAGTGTGGCGCACCCGTGATCAACACAAGGTGTTTCGTTGCTTCTACAGACGGACCAAGGACGTCCAGTGCCACCGATGTAAGGGCCACGGACATATCATGCGTGATTGTCCAAACAAGCGAGTGCTGGTGATACGTGATAATGGTGAGTATTCTTCAACTAGTGATTTGGATGATGAAACATATGCCATGCTTGCTACTGACATTGCAGAACAAGACACTGCATTTGATCATGAAGTACATGTTGCTACTACTGATGCCGATAAGTATTTGAGTATTGTGGTCCAACGTGTACTCAGTACTCAGATTGCTACAGCAGAGCACAATCAGCGTCATAATCTTTTCCAAACCAAAGGTGTTGCAAAGGAATGATCCGTTCGCATAATTATCGATGGTGGAAGCTGCAACAACTTGGCTAGTACAGATTTGGTGGAGAAGCTTGCTTTACCTACACGACCACATCCCCACCCCTACCACATCCGTGGCTCAATTCGAGTGGTAAATTGAAGGTAACACGTTCTGTGCGTATTCACTTTGCTATGGGTTCGCATCATGATTATCTTTGACAGATGTTGTGCCTATGCAAGCATGTTCCATGTTACTAGGTAGACCTTGGCAATATGATACTGATTCTTTGCATAATGGTCGAACTAATCAATATTCCCTCATCTTTAAAGGAAAGAAAATTTTATTGCACCCAATGACTCCTGAACAAATTGTTAAAGATGAACTTGCTAGGACAACTAGAGAGAAAACCGAAACATACTCTAAGTGAAAATCAAGTTGTAGCTCTGTAATTCTTGCAACAAAACGCCCAATATCAATTTGCTCAACTGATTTGAAATTGAAGTCTCTGTGTTGCTAGCTACTCAAGTCGAATTGATGATTGCCTTGCTCGTGCTTCCGTTGCTTTGCTCTCATGTGCACACGAGTTCTGTTTTGCTGGATGATATGCCGCCTTCTTTGCACCCGTCCGTCACTAACCTTTGCGGGAATATTCCGATGTTTTCCCACAAGACGTAATTTGGACTTCCACTTATCCGGGGCATTGAACATCAGATTGACCTTATTCCAGGAGCATCATTGCCCAATCGCGCACCGTACCGCACCAATCCTGAGGAAACGAAAGAAATTCAACGTCAAGTCCAGGCATTAATAGATAAGGGGTACATTCGTGAATCTCTTAGCCCATGTGCTGTTCCTGTGCTCCTCGTGCCCAAGAAAGATGGGTCCTGGCGTATGTGTGTTGATTGTCGTGCCATTAACAACATTACAATCCGCTATCGTCATCCTATTCCTAGGTTAGATGATATGCTTGATGAATTAACTGGTGCTCGTTTGTTCTCCAAAATTGATTTGCGTAGTGGATACCATCAGATTCGTATGAAGTTAGGGGATGAATGGAAAACAGCTTTCAAAACTAAATTCGGGTTGTATGAGTGGTTAGTTATGCCTTTTGGGTTAACTAATGCACCTAGCACTTTCATGAGACTTATGAACGAAGTTTTGCGTGTCTTCATAGGCAAATTTGTGATTGTCTATTTTGATGACATACTCATTTATAGCAAGTCTTTAGAGGAACATCTCGATCATTTGCGTGTTGTTTTTAATGCTTTACGTACTGCACGTTTGTTTGGCAACCTGGATAAGTGCAGTTTCTGCACAGATCGTGTGTCTTTCCTTGGTTATGTTGTTACAGCTCAGGGTATCGAAGTGGACCAAGCCAAGATTGAAGCAATACATAAGTGGCCAACTCCATCAACGGTCACGCAGATTAGGAGTTTTCTTGGGCTTGCTGTCTTCTATCGCAGATTTGTGCGTGATTTTGGAAACATCGCTGCTCCGCTCAACGAACTCACAAAGAAAGGTGTTCCCTTCTCTTGGGGGGCGCAACAAGAAACGGCCTTCACGATTTTGAAAGATAAGTTGACCCATGCTCCTTTACTTCAGCTTCCTGATTTCACAAAGTTGTTTGAACTAGAATGCGATGCTAGTGGAATTCGGTTGGGTGGTGTGCTGCTGCAAGAAGGCAAACCGGTTGCGTATTTCAGTGAGAAGTTGAGTGGTCCTAGTTTGAACTATTCAACTTATGACAAAGAATTATTTGCATTAGTTCGAACTTAGGAAACATGGCAGCATTACTTGTGGCCTAGAGAGTTCATTATTCATTCTGATCATGAATCTTTAAAGCATATTAGAAACCAAACTAGTCTGAATCGCTGGCATGCAAGATGGGTAGAATTCATTGAGTCATTTCCCTATGTCATCAAACACAAGAAAGGGAAAGAAAATGTCATTGCTGATGCTTTGTCTCGCCGATACACCATGCTCTCACAACTTGATTTTAAAATTTTTGGGCTGAACATCGAAGGAGCGAGACGCTCTTGATCCCGATTTCAAGGACGTCTTTCTGAATTGTAAGGATGGCGAACATATGGCAAGTTCTTCATGAATGATGGTTTCTTGTTCCGTGCTAACAAGTGTGCATTCCAGCTAGTTCTATTCGCCTTTGTTATTACAGAAGCACACGGAGGTGGACTTATGGGGCACTTCGGTGTCAAGAAGACCGAGGACATCCTGTCTGATCACTTCTTTTGGCCAAAGATGCGACGCGATGTGGAGAGATTTGTTGCTCGCTGCTCCACATGTCAACGAGCTAAGTCCAGACTTAACCCACACGGTTTGTACATACCCCTTCCTGTTCCGAACACTCCTTGGGAGGATATGTCGATGGATTTTGTTTTGGGATTGCCTAGAACAAAGAAGGGGAGGGATAGTATTTTTGTGGTTGTGGATCGCTTTTCCAAAATGGCTCACTTCATACCGTGTCATAAGAGTGATGATGCTACTCATGTTGCTAAATTGTTCTTTCGTGAAATTGTTCGCTTGCATGGTGTTCCTAATACGATAGTCTCAGATCATGATACAAAATTTCTTAGTCATTTTTGGCGCACTCTATGGAACAAATTGGGCACTAAGTTACTATTTAGCACTACATGTCATCCTCAAACAGATGGTCAAACTGAGGTTGTTAATAGAACTTTGTCTACCATGCTTAGGCTGTTCTAAAGAAGAATCTGAAAATGTGGGAGGAATATTTGCCACATATTGAATTTGCTTACAATCGTTCTGTCCATTCCACCACAAAGATGTGCCCTTTCCAAATTGTCTATGGCTTTATTCCTCGTGCACCAATTGATTTGATCTCTATGTCCTTTTCTGAGGACATGAATCATGATGCTAACCAACGTGCAGATCTGATATTACAATTGCATGAGCAGACCAAGGAGAACATTAAGCGTATGAATGCAAAGAACCAAATTGCAGGTAGTAAAGGACGACAACATGTTACCTTCAACCTGGTGATTTGGTTTGGTTACACTTGCGAAAAGACCGTTTCCCTGCTTTGCGCAAGTCCAAATTGATGCCACGTGCTGATGGACCCTTCAAGATTTTAAAACAAATAAATGATAATGCATATATACTTGACCTTCCTGCAGACTTCGATTCAAGAAGGGGAGGATGATGAGGACACCACTTCTTCAGTTCCAACCACATCACCTGCTGCTACCACACCTCCAGACATGATACAAGGACCGATGACTCGATCTCGTGCACGTGGACTAAGCTGTGTGATTCTCCTAAGGAATGAAGGTCAAGAAGATGGCAACAAATAAAAGGGGTGCTGCGCCACCCATCATTTGGGCTGGACCCATGTAATAAAATCTAATTTCAGACAGATTATGGAAGGATGGGAGGAGATTTCGCCCCTTCCATAGTGCTGGCCGAAATTACCTCCCCCTCCATCTATTTAGTCGGGTTCGAGTTCCTCTTGTAAGCGGGTTTTTCTTTGTGTTAGTTTAGCCATTGTGCAAACTCTGCTCTTGATTGTGTCGATCGACCACCGCGAGGCGACCTTTGAGAACCTCACTTTTGAGTTGAATCCAATTACTATTGCAGATTCATTGTTGCCTCTATCTTATTCTTGCTAGTTCTTCGATTGCTCGCAGGAATTGACCTCATGTTCAGGTTGATCGTGCTACCTAGCAAGGTCAATAACCTTCGGAGTTGGTTCGACGATTGCTAAGGCGCACACGACCTGTTCGTTTGTAGTCGGATCGCGAGAGTCACCTCCACCAGAATCGAAAGTTATCTTCTCACCGAAAGATCGGGCACTCCGACTCTATCATCAGGAGTATAGCAGTTCCTTTCTTCGGCATTGTGCTAGGGAGTTCAACTACTCCGCTTGGGCAAGTGGTTCTACCCGTCGCTTTTGGTGACTCCACGAATTTCCGCACCGAACTGGTTACTTTTGAAGTGGTCGATGGAGATCTCTCCTACAACACCATCCTCGGGCGGCTGGCATTGATCAAGTTCATGGTGGCGAACCACTATGGCCATCGCTGCATGAAGCTCCCAAGGCCTAACGGTGTCATAACCGTCTACGGTGACCTCAAGGTGGTGCACGGCTGCGAGAAAAAAAAGCTTTGGCACTCGTCCGCATGCTGCCCCAGTGGGATCCCAAAGTAACCTTGAAGAGCACCTACCAGAAGCAATGATTCAGCCTAGTGGTCCAACGAAGGCCGTGCAGCTTCAAGAGGGCAGCTCGAGCAAGTGCGTCCACATCGCGGCCAAGCTCGACCCAAAATAGGAACTCGAGCTCGTCACCTTCCTCCGCGCCAATAAGAACATATTTGCCTGGGAGCCAACAAATATGCCAAGAGTCCAGAGGGAGGTGATCGAGCACAAATTACAAGTAAAGCCTGATTGCTGACCTGTACCCCAAAAGCTGCTCCATTTCTCTCCTGAGAAAATGGTGATAATAAGGGAGCACCTCGACAAGCTCCTGAAGGCTGGCTTCTTTCACGAGATTGATTACTCCGAGTGGCTGGCCAACCCGGTGATTTTGCAGAAAAAAGGCGGAAAATGGAGGATGTGCGTTGACCACACGGGTTTGAATTCGGTATGTTCGAAAGATAACTTCCCTCTTCCGCGTATAGACCAAATCGTGGACTCCACCGCCAATGCCAAGATACTGAGCTTCCTTGACGCCTACTCTGGCTACCATCAGATCAAGCTCACAGTTGATGGTGAGGATAAAACGGCCTTCACCACGCTGTTTGGGACATTCTGGTACACGACCATGTCATTTGGTCTCTGTAACACGGACGTGACGTTCCAGCGGCTGATGTTCAAGACCTTCGTTCCTTAGATCAGCCGGAACCTCGAGGTTTATGTTAATGACATCATCGACAAGAGTTTCTTCGTGGATGACCAAGTCAATGACCTTGTGAAGACCTTCTCCAACCTGAACAAGCATGTGATCAAACTCAACCCCGAGAAGTGCGTGTTCAGTGCGACCTCCGAAAAGGTGCTTGGCTATATGATCGGGGGCTCGGGAGTGGGCCCGAACCAGGAAAATATCGAGGCAATCCAGAAAATGGCTTCCCCGACCTCGACAAGGCAGGTTCAATGCCTCAGCCGGTTCATCTCGAGGCTTGGTGAGTGCGGATTACCTTCTTCAAGGCACTACACAAGCACGGGGGCTTCGAATGGACACCGAAAGCCCAGCAGTCCTTTGATGAGCTAAAGGCATATCTCTCGATCCCACCTCTGCTCACGACCCTGCAACAAGGCAAAACATTGTCGCTTTACCTTGCGGCTGCAACCCAGGCCATCAGCGTTATCCTGGTGGCCGAACGAGACGATCGGTAGCAGCCAATCTATTACGTTAGTGAAGTGCTTCATGGACCAAAGGAGGCTGCTCTACGCTCTCTTTATGGCTTCACGAAAGCTCCCGCATTACTTCCAGGTGCACACAATGGTTGTCCCGAGAGGGTTTTCGCTCGGTGAGATCCTGGGGAACCCAGAGGCTGAAGGTCATATCGCCAAGTGGGCCATGGAGTTGGCAGAATTCGACATTCGGTTCGTGGCGCGCACTGCCATCAAGTTGTAAGCACTCGCTGATTTCATGGTCGAGTAAACATCACAGCCGACCCCAGAACCAGAGGTCAAAGAAGAGGAGCTGTGGATTATGTACTTCGACGGCTCCAGGTCGTTTGAACGCTTGGGGGCTGGTATTCTTATCATCACCCCCAGGGAGACAGACTGAGGTATGTGATTCGCTTCGGCTTTCCCGCAACTAAAAATGTGGTAGAGTATGAGGCCATCTTGGCCAGCCTTCAAGCCTGTAAATCACTGGGCGTAGCTGGCTGGTCGTGAGGGGCGACTCTCAGCTCGTCATCAACCAATACAACAAAGATTACTAGTGCTCGGAGCCCTCGATGGCTAGGTATCTCGCTGCGGTACGCAAGATGGAGGGGTGGTTCTGGAACCTGGAAATCAGGCATGTGCCCAGGAAGGACAATTCCAGTGACGACATCTTGTCCAAACTAGTGACATCTAGAGATAAGGTTCCAACGGATGTCATCCTCGAAACTCTGCCTACACCCTCAATTGCCGACCAAGAAGACTCGGTCGCCCTCCTCGAGAGTGTTCCCACGTGGATGGACTCGATTGTCAAGTTCCTCGACCATGGTGAGCTCCCAACTGACTTAGTCGAGAGTAGCAGAGTCAGTCGCCGGGCAAGCTCGTACAAGCTCATCGACGGACAACTCTATCGTTTAGGCACTTTGGGTGTTTTAACAAAATATATCATCCTAGAGAAAGGCAAACACCTGCTCAATGATATCCACTCGGGCCTTTGCGGTGCTCATTCTTCTTTCAGGACAATGGTCGGGAAGGCGTTTCGTATGGGATTCTATTGGCCGACGGCACTTCAGGATGCTCAGGACATTGTCCGCACCTGTCGAGCTTGCCAGTTCCATGCTCGAAAGACACACCAACCGGCTTATGCCCTTCAGACCATCCCCCTTGCTTGGGCGTTTTCGACTTGGGGCCTCGATATCCTCGATCCTTTCCTACAGGTAATCGAGGGGAAGAAATTCTTATTCGTCGCCATCAATACCTTCACCAAGTAGATCGAGGCTGATCCGGTTTCGACCATCACCGCCCGGGCAGTTGTGAAGTTTTTTCACTTGCTCGTGGTCACGAGGTATGGGGTTCCATGCAGAATTATCACTGACAATGGATCGCAGTTCACCAGCGAGCTATTTCGGGAGTACTGCGAAGACAAGGGCACCAAGATCTGCTATGCATCAGTAAGTCAAACCCAGAGCAATGGAGTAGTCGAGCACGCCAACAGACAAATCGTCTAGGGCGTCAAGAGACAAGTCTTCGACGAGCTCAAATAACGTGGCTGAGCCTGGGTGGATGAGCTTCCCACTGTCAATTGGTCAGTACGCACCACGACCAGCCGAGCAATAGTGGCAACCCCTTTCCAGCTCGTCTTCGATGCTGAAACCGTCCTACCTTCTGAGGTCACGCTGGGCTCCGCTAGGGTCAGCTTGGTCGACCAAGTCGACTTGGAGCAAGAACGGTCTCTCGACCTTGCCCTAGCGGAAGAAGTAAGGTGCTGTGCGCTGCTACGATCGGCGTATTCCTGCAAGCACTTCGCAAGCATGCGTCTCGATCGGTACAACATAGGGAGCTCCGTGTTGGGGATCTGATCCTAAGACGAATTCAGGACCAGACCAATACCAACAAGTTATCCTCGAAGTGGGAGGACCTCTACAGCGTCATTTCAGCAGATCGCACGAGGGCTTACTGATGCCCGATGGCAGAGAGCTCGTGAACTCGTGGAACATAGACCAGCTCCAAAAATTTTATGTGTAACATTCTTACCTTGATTTGCAATAAAAGCTCTTCTTTTTTGCTTATGATTATGACTCTTTACATGTTTCTTTGCATCTCGAGTGCCTCGACCTCGTTTCGTGATCTCAAGGTTCACCTCCTGGGGTCATGTCAATAGTAAGCCGATTCTTATTGCATCACGACTTTCCCCCTGTAACAGGGCTTGGACCAGAGACCATGTTCAAGTGTTCTTGACCTCGAGATGCTTAAGTCCTTTTTATTTTGCGTCTCCTGAACCTCGACCTGAGTGTTGCGGTCTCAGAGTTCACCTCCAGGGGTCACGTCAGCAGTAAGCCGATTCTCATCGCATCACGTCAACTCCCCTGTAGTAGGACTTGAACTAGAGACCACCCTCAAAGGGTTCCCCGAGCTCAAGGAAAGCTTGGTTCAAGCTCGACCTCGTATTAGAGTTAAGCTTGTCCTCGCTCGAAGACATGACTATTAAAATGACTTCGTCTTAAGTTCTTTGTTCAGGACAAAGGTATTAACTAACCCCACAGGTCTCAATGACTAAAGATCTCAAGGTATAACTCCTGTGCCCAAGGTCGACGTTGCTCGGACTCGACCACAGCGGGGGCTGAGCAAGGGGATACTAATAAGCTAAGTCTCTTCATCCAATTTCGAACATTCGAACATAAAAAAGGAACTTTATTTCTTTTCAAAAATTTACATTTACAAATGGGTACAAGTTGCTCTTGTCCCTCTTCCTATCTGCTCTCCTACCTACAGGTCGGCCATGTCGTGGGTGAGCATCTCCTGCTCAAGCTCGGTGACTCTTGCCCTCGACACTGAGAGCTTGCTCTGCAGTCGATGTGCCTCAGTTGCAGAACTGGCGGCATGGCAGTGCTCGTCTTGGAGCTGGGCCAGGGCACTCTTCCCCGTCCTAGTCGCTTGCCCCATTTTCTCCTCAAGCTCGGCCACCTTCGCCTCGAGCTCAGCGGAGGCCTTCGACGGAGCAACAGAGAGCTCTACAATCTGCTTGCGAAGCGTCTCTGCTTCCGCATGTGTGGTCTCGAGGGCTCCCACTAGCACCGCGCGCTCGGACTCGACGGTCCTCGCCGCCTTCACGTGGAGGGCTTCGAGGGCCTCGTTTGACCTCTCACGCTCGGCGTTGATGGCCTACGAGAGCTCAGAGGAGTGGGCCGCGGTTAGTCACCCCACCTCCTCCCGGTCAATCATCAGGTTCCCCTCGAGCTGGAGGACGTACGTGTCGTGCTCCTCCACCCGGCCGAAGACCACTTGAAGCTCGTTGGAATGCCCGTGCAGGCTTTGGACCCCCTGGGCGATTAGACCCAGTGCTTGTGGAAACCAAAAGGGATTACGACAATAGATAAGAAGGCAGACGGTTTCAAGCATGACTTACCTCATCAAGCCACTCCTCGAATATCTGGCGGTGAGGTCCGACAAGCCGTACGCCCGGTTCGACCACCACCTCAGGCTCGGGAGAATCCCTGGCCAGGGACGTGGCGGACACGTTGGCCCCCTCCAACGTTGAGTTGGTCCCACCGGCCGAAGCCTCGACCTGGGCTATCCCGGTCGAGGTAGGTGGCAGCTCGAGTGGAACTGAGACTGCTGAAGAAAGCAGCAATAACAAAAAATAAGAAAAAACTAAGTTACGAGAACAAGAAACAACAAGTGGAGGCTTGAGAGTTTCGATGTATCTGGCGCTTCCGTAGGGACCTTAGACTCGACCACGTCCACAGGAACCTCGACCTCACCGGTTGAGGTAGGCCCAACCTCGAGCCTGACTCCGCCGACCTCGATGGTCCCGGCTTCGACGGTCAGGATGTCCACGGCTTCGACTCCCTCGGCGGCCCCTTCCAAGTCAACGCTTGGTCCGGTGGGCCTTTGGTCGGAGTCACCGACCAAGCTGACCCCCCGAAGGTGCCGCGATGGCCTACGCTTGCTGCGAGCGCGCCCAGTGGACCAGGAGGAAGTCATCCACGTCCTCGGACTCACCCTGAACAACAATCATGGTCACTGCCCGTCGGGCACTCGACGTCTGCGGCGGGGGAAATCACTAAGCGAAAGAAAGGGAAAAGTCAACGCTACAACCAAGGTTCGCACATACTTGAGTGATGAGCCTCCGTCTCCTGGGAGGGGGAGGGGCATCTTGACATCTCGTTCCCGTTGCGCTGAGGGATTCATTCCCTCCCTGGACGCTCCGCGGTTGGGACCTCGAAGCACGCGTGGGCTCTAGGCTCTTCGTGCTGACCACCCCGGTGCTCTCCATCGGGGGCTGCTGCCCCGGTGGCGAGCTCGGGAGTCACGCAGCGGCCACTTCCCTTTGTTGCTACAAGAAGATGAGAACAAGATCAAAAAAGACAAAAGAAATTAAGCTCGAGCTCGAGCATCCCCAGGCTCAGTGAGGTTCGACTTACCACCACGCGATCAGTACACTCAACGTGTGGCTTCTTGGGGGCGCTGATGTTGCTCGGGGCATATGGGGTAGGCCTCTTACCCGTCTTCTTGCTCTGGTCCGCTTTGAGCAGCGAAAGCATGCGGCTCGCTATTTCCCAAAGCTCCCGGCTCTTCTGCATGATTGAGAAAAGCCAGTGCGAGCTCGAGTTGGCACGAGCTCATCACTAGTAAGGGATGTGTTACCTCGCTGCTTCGCCTCAAGACGTTCTTAGGAACGGGTCGGTGGTGGTGTAGTAGAAGGCCGTCTTCCCGAACGTCTCCTGCATTCTCGCCGCTACCCAAGACTCCATTGGGGCTATGGGAAAAGAGGAGACCATTAAAAAGAAGTTCAGACGAACTCAAGGAAGATCAAGTTCGTAGAAGGCTTACCGCTGGGACTTTCCTGGGTGAGGTCGTCGTCCCCTCGGATCTCGAAGAACGAGTGCACTCTCTTTCGCAGAGGGAACACCCGGTTCCGCAGATAGTCATGGACGATGGCCTGGCCGGTGAGGCCATGCATATAAACGATGTGGATGGCAGCGAGGGCCTCCTGGTCGGCTGCTGAATCCTCGGGCTCGGGGGTCTGGCACTTGCTATCGCGGGGATGCTGTTGAACGCGAGCGCGCCCCCTCTCCTTTCTTCAGATAGAACCACCTCTCCGTCCACGGACCAAGGGTGTCCCGAGTTTGGACTTGGGGGAAGGAGCAAGGAAGCCCTGTCCACAACCAGAAGTAGAGACACCCGACCACGGAGTCCTTCGCAGTACGGAATAGGGAGTAAAAGCGGAAGAAAAGTGAAGGGGTGCGAAGAATCCCCAAGAACCCCTCGCACAGATGAGAGAAAATAGAAAGAAAAGGATGGAATTGGGTACCAGGTTGACTAGCTCAATCTCGCATTGCACGAGAACTGCCGCCATGAAATCACTCTCCAGTGTCCGCAGCCCGAAGAGCATATAGTGCTCGGTGCCGACGAGCTCATCCTTCGGGGTTGCGGCTTGGTCTCTCCGCCCGACAGATGACAGGTCGTCGGGTCCAGCATCCCTAGCACCTCAAGCTCCCTCATCCTATTTGAGGTCAAGGTACTCTTCTCGAACTAGGCCATGGCACTTGGGAGGGGTTTGCTCAGAGAAGAAAAGATGGCGGATGGAGATCAGGAAGACAAGTGGGCAAAAAGTGCTAGGGTTCGACGCAGCAAGGAATTTGGGGAAATTATGAGGAATGCGATGGTTCGGGATTTAAAAGAGCTCGATTATCAATAGCTGGCGCCGGTTACGCTTCAAATGGTGCGCCGAGACTTCCGGGGGAGAACGCGAAGCATCAAGAACCGCCCCTCGACTTGCCCGCTCGAAGACGAGGCGTCGAAGCCCGAGCATTCCTGGGCACATCTACATCAAAGACCTCTGGGCAATTTCGGACCTGAGCTCGAGAGTTTCTGTGCTCGACCAGGAAGCTGACCCCTCCTCAAAGTCATCAGACTCAAGAACATCCCCAGGTTCACGATCATTTCTTGAGCCTCGAGGGCTAGCTGTCAGGGATCAGTAACCTCAGTGCAAGTAAGCGCCCCTCGAGCTCGAGGACATATCCCACGACTTCAAGCACGTATGCCTGAGCTCGAGCCCCGGACCAAGCGAGCTCAAGCATACGCTTCCCGAACTAGAGCCTATGTCCAGCGAGCTTGAGCTCGGGCAAGCGAATGAGGGCCTAACTCGAGCTAGCAAGGTCGGGCCGGGTCAGGTTTAAAGAAGCCAGTGGTTACCAAGTAAAGTAAAGGGCTTTAAAGACGGAGTCAA
The DNA here is from genome assembly GCA_036346275.1 of Otatea glauca. Classification (NCBI taxonomy): domain Eukaryota; kingdom Viridiplantae; phylum Streptophyta; class Magnoliopsida; order Poales; family Poaceae; genus Otatea; species Otatea glauca. The sequence continues at coordinate 28,630,450 of CM070719.1, forward strand.
ACCAAATGTGTAGAGTACATTTCTAGGGCAGTTACCATCCGACTTTACTTCGCCCCAGATCCGAATTTAAGCACCACGCTCCCGAGTTTTCCGGATGAAGCCATTTCTTGTAACGGTCTGTATTAGAGCTATAAAACATTCCCCTGTGTGGGACAAAGGGGAGGTGATAGAGAACTCAGATAGACACACAAAACCCAACACACACAAAGCTGCTCGGTTTCAACTCGAGCACCCCATGTATTCGACACTACTACAGAATTGTCCATTAGAATCGGTTCTTTTTTGCCATTACAGTCGGTTCAAGTGGCGATACGAAGTCTTTAGATAGTGATGAGGTGGAGTTATCACAGTCGGTTTTGGCCCGATTGTGATAAAGCATCATTAGAATCGGTTCTTTCAACAAAGCGATTGTGATGACCCCTCATTAGAATCGGTTCTTCTATTGAACCGATTCTGATAATGTGTCATCCGAATCGGTTCTTTCAAAGAAGTGATTGTGATGACCCCTCATTAGAATCGGTTCTTGTGTGGAACCGATTCTGATAACGTGGTTCTCAGAATCGGTTCTAGACAAGAACCGATTCTAATGAGGGGTCATCACAATCACTTCTTTGAAAGAACCGATTCTGATGATGGATCATCACAATCGCTTTCTTCGAAGAACCGATTGTAATGGTATGGTTATCACAATCGCTTCCATCAAAGAACCGATTCTACTGATGTGGTCATCACAATCGCTTGCTTAAAAGAACCGATTCTGATAAGAGGTCATCAGAATCAGTTCATCTTAAGAACCGATTCTAATGATTGTGTCATCACAATCGCTTTTTTCAAAAAACCGATTCGGATGAGACTTTATCAGAATCGATTCCAATTATGTGGTTATCAGAATCGGTTCCACATAAGAACCGATTCTGATGACCCTCATGGTGGTGTTGCAATTTTCCATATTACCCAAAATGGCAAATATTAACAATGGGCATATATCACATTCACAATACAGAACACAAAATGCACATATCACATTCACAGAACACGAACACTTAAATTACAATACATATAGCCCATTCGCTCACAACATACAAACACAAACATGCTTAACAATCAAGACACGTGCATATATATCACATTGACATATACAATTAATATTGTTTCCATATGGACTAGTAGGACTTCAGGATCCCTAAACCTACCGTCCTCCGATATAACTTCTAACCAGCACCATTGGCATAAGTGGTCTCGTAAATTGTTAAGTGCTTTGTTATCTAAGCTCTTCGGGGATATTGATCTTACAGAAAACATAAATGAGTGCATGGATTTAAGTTTCAAAATTTGTAAGTGAAAGGCTAAGTATGCATGTACATATACCTTAGGAAAAGGTGTGAGCACGACCACAACCAACATGTGTTGCATGACATAGAAGCCGCACAGGTCATCGCTGCCCTGTTGATGACACTGTGAAGAGAGAAAAAGAAATTAACACACGAAGATTAGATGTCAGAAAAAATTAATCGTATATATGCTAGGCACTTGTACCGTGAATTTCTTATACTCCAGCATCTTGCCCTTTTTCTTATCGTGTGACCCTCCTTCATCGACATAGTCCGAGAAACCCCTACATATATTGGAGGGATGCCATTGAGTAAAAAAAATATAGTTAAATTCAGAAAGTGTTACGTTACGGTAATGTACTTACTTCTGCAAAGGACACTTGATCGCGTAGGCCATCGGTCTCTTCTTGATTGAGTTAAAAATGTAGACGAGTAGGCCATGTGTTTTTGCTCGAAACGAGGACGAGTAGAACCCAATGGTTGCTTATTAAATGGAATGTAGTGCAAGGAAATAAGTTCGCATACGGTTTAAGTGCGTACAAGTAATTGAAGGGTTTGTACTACTTACTCCTCGTGGTACGGTATTACAACGAAGTCCTTCTTCGACTCAGTATGCAATACCCCCTTGGCGTAGCCAGCAACGAACACCGGATGAAGCCTAGCCGTGGTCGCAGACACAAGCTCGGGGTCGACGAACCCAACTTGGTTTTGATTCGTCACGGCTCGCTGTCTCATTGCCCTGCAACTCATGTTGATATTAGAAAACATAATGCAAAATCCTATAAAAGTCATCAGCTCATGATATATGGTGCAATACTCACAGCGTCCAGGATCGTAAATTAGAAATATCGACGGCCATTAATTGGTACACACAAAACAGATCCTCAAAACTGATGGGGAATATCCCATTCTCGTCACGGTGGAAATGTACCCTTTTATACATCACATTGAAGTCGAGTCGACGCTCTTCCTCATTCACCTTATCTATGTACCATCCATGGAGCATGCGAGTCCACCTGCCTAGATCATTTAGTTCGTTGGATGCAATCAGGGGCTTTCCATGTACGTATGCCTTAAAATCGTAAGGGATGTCCGTGGCCTGTGTTGACTTTCCTTTCTGGGCTGAAGGAGTCTTCGAGGTCAAGGTAGTGGGCTTTTCGTGTACCTCAAGGCGTTGTGGCCTTTATCGACTTTGCCTTCTTGGCGGAAGGAGTCTCGAGGCCTCTTGTGGTTGTTGGTGTCGTGCTTGTCCTTTTACACGTGAGCTCTGCACTCTGTGTAGGACTCATCACGGTGGGGAATGTAGCGGTGAGCAGGAGCAAGCATGTGCACGGTAGCAACCTGCAAAGCACGCGCATATTTAACTTATTGCGGTACTCACTTGGAATGGTAGAGAAGACGCTGGGATTTTTACCTTGACCCAAGACGACACCCGTCGTGGGCCACTTGATGAACGACATGCGTGCTTGCCCGAGAGTGCCGATATCTTCGTTGGGGGAACTCGAGCACATGTGATAAGAAGTGTTCGTGGGCGTAGTCCACCGCACCCTCATGTAGCCCTTCCCAAAGGCTGACCATGCATGTCGGTCGGCCTCCTTGCATGGAAATGCAACCGTCTGCAGACCTCAACAGAAATCATCCTCCATAAGGGTGGTCACCGGCACTTAGCAAGGGCACGCAAGATGTACGCAACTTGAGGAGAAACATTGTGGGAGTTACACTTGTAGCTTTAAGTTAGGAAAATTAATTATTACCTTGGTGGGATCGGTCTTATCATTTTGGAACCACAATCGCTAGGTCGGGCACGAGCTTCTCTACTAGAGGCGAGGGCATCCGCTCACTCTCGAGAGATCATCGCCATCATCTCGGCCTCAGCGCTCTTCACGTGCCATCATCTCCCCCTTATCTCATCTTCACGTGCCATCATCTCCCCCTCATCTCATCCTTGATCTCCTCCCTTAGCCGCTCCCTGGGCGTCTCCTTGAGGCGCTCCGCACGTGCCTCCCATGATCTTGATCTAGCACTCGAAGCGTCATCATGGAAGTAGGACTTCTTGTATGCCCCGACCCTACGGCAAGCACTCGGCCCTTATGGTCGGGCTTCCCGATCGCAGACGACGGATATCCTTCGACCCTTGGCTCGAAGGTCCCCGCTCTTTCGCCGGCTTACCTCCTCCGCAATAAGCGATGCAATTAGATCCGAAATACAACAAGCCGGGCCAACCGCAATGTACTAAGTCGATGTCTTACGATGGCGAGACGACGCGCAGAGCGGGTTTGCGACTACAAGCTGCCCATCGGGGTTTTCTTTGTCGCCGCTAATACCCGCCATGCGTCTGCCCGTTCCTCACATATATGGGAGTAAGGCATCGTCGTCCCGAGTTCGCAAGACTCCTCGGCTAGTCGCGCCTACTCGCCTTCTTCCCCTCATAGCCACATGTACAAAGAAAGATAAACTATGAAAAGTTGGATGAGGAAGAGATGAAATTTACAATATAAATAGTCGACACATAACATAAGCATCAAGGCTATCGATCGATTACTAAAATTAACCACTATAGAAGTAGTAGGAGTCCGTGAAACATCTAAAATTGAGGCATTCTCGACTTTATGTACAAGTCCTAATTTTCACCTAATCAAGAATAAGTGACCATAATTCCTCGATAATCTTTTGAAACTTCTTGAGAGACGATAACAGCTTGACTACCAGCAGGATGCACCTAATGAAGACAAAATCCATCTTTTTGATTTTGACTCCTCCACACTCAACACAAATGCAAAAACATGCTTAATGATGATCTCTTTAATATATATAGCAAAAATACAATCCATGCAATGAACACATGACCGAAAATGATTACAAAGGCTAACAGACATATCATCAAGACGACCAAATTTCAAGCGAGAAATAAATTTTCACCAATCAAGTAACCTAGAATTTTCACCAATCAAGTAACCTAGAATTCTCCCGGCGTCGGGTCAGGCGGGGTGGGCGCAAGGCGTCGGGTCCCTGTATGGGATGTGGGGCAGCGGGCGAGGGGCTGTGGCGGGGGCAAGGAGGAGGGAGGCGGGAGGAGAGACGGGCGGCGTGGCGGAGGCGTCGGGCGGGGCGGGTGGGCGCCGGGCGTCGGGTCCCTGCGGGGCTGCGGCGAGGGGCCGGGCGGGGCTACGGGCAAGGAGGCGGGAGGCGGCGCGAGAGACGGGCGGCGTGGCGGAGGGGCATCGGGCAGGCGGGGGGCGCCGGGCGTCGGGTCCCAGCATGGGCGCGGGCGGCGAGGCGAGGGGCCGGGCGGGCTGCGGGGCAAGGAGGCGAGGAGGCGGCCGGGAGACGCGGGCATGGATGGCTGGGCGCGCTAGGGTTGCATGCGCGTGAGAAATGGCAGTTCGCGGGAATGAAAGGGCCAAAAGCATCATCAGTATCGCTTTTTCAACAAAACCGACACCGTAGTAACATCATCAGTATCACTTTTATATCTAAATCGACACTGATACTGCTACACATCTGTATCACTTTTTTTATATAAAACCGACACAGATGTGTCTTAATATCCGTATCGTTTTTCAAATAAAACCGACACAGATGTTAATAGTCATCAGTATCGCTTTTACATATAAAACCGACAGTGATAAGGTCATACATCCATATCGCTTTTTTACAGATATCCGACATTGATGTTTATAATTCGTATCGCTTTTTTAAAGAAAACTGACACAGATGTGTGTCACTATCTGTATCGCTTTTTTAAATAAAACCGACACCGATGTGTAGCATTATCCGTATCACTTTTTTAAATAAAACCGACACTGATACCATTTCACTATTGCCTTTCTAGACAAACCATTAAGTTAAATTTTCAGAATTAGATCAAACAGTGAAAAACTTTTGCAAATATAGTTGGAATTATTTAAAATTTTGCAGAAATATACTTTGAGATAATACAAATCTGTTGCAAAAAGAATTTTGCCAAAAAGAGTTAGCATTGAAAAAAGATGCCAAAATTCGCTTTCTAGACATGATGTTTCCTTAAATAGTTGAAAAGTCAAAACTTTCTCAAATGAAGACCAGGTTTTTTGAAAATTTCCAAAAATGATTTCATATAGTTTAGCCTCATTTCTGTGTCTCAGAAATAAGTAAATTGTACATCACATCGAGACTACACCATATGTAGGTTACAATTTTCAAGATTTCACCAAAGAGAGAAAATACCATAACTTTTTCATACATTGTTGAATTTATTAGAAGTTTTGCAGAAACATATTTCAGGATACTGCAAAACTTTTCATACAAGAATTTTTGGAAAAAGCGACCTCATTCAATAAATATGCCGAAATTCATTTCGTAGACATGATTTGTGCGTAAAGCGTTGAAAAGTCAAAAAAAATTCAAAATAATCCAGAATTGTACAAAAAGTTCCAGAAATGAACTTTCGACTATTTACAATCGTCAAATAGAATTTTCTTTCACAACATGTGGCACAAAGTGCAGGCACAAAGAGAAATTGCATTTCCATCAAAGCCTCCAACAACAATTCACCCTGGATTTTTACTTTGATAACATTGCAAACTATTTTACATACATAATAGAACAATGAAATTAACAACAAACATTATAATAGTCTATTTATTTACAATACTGTCCTTCATGATGATCTACTCGCATGTAATTGGCTCCATGTGTGTTGTCATCCTCGCTAAGACAGGCCCCATCTGCAAATGAAGGTATCTCATCGAATTGGTTATACTCTTCTTCATCTACAACATCTTCAACTCCTACGATCCGTCTCTTGCCATGAAGAACGACGTGCAACCTCGGATTGGCCGGATCAAGCACGTAGAAGACTTGAGTTGTTTGTTTCGCAAGGACGAACGGGTCATCTTTGTAGGCGAGTCTATTGAGATCCACAATAGTAAAACCTCTCTTGTCGACCTTTACTCCATGTGGAAGTCCTACCCACTTACATCGGAACAATGGAACTTGGTATATTCCGTAATCGAGCTCCCAAATTTCTTCGATCAACCCATAGTAGGAGTTCATTGTGGCTGGGGAGACTCTTTTTGAGTGATGATAGTCAGAGAAAGCATTTATGCACACACCACTGTTTTGGATAGTACTTTTGGCATCTTGACTCTCAGTGTAAAAGGTGTAACCATTAATATCGTACCCTTGCCATGTCTATACATTAAATCTTGGTCCGTCAGCCAACCATTTTACATTCTCACTAAAGGAGACCTCCGCTTTTTCTTTGAACCATGTGAGGAATCGATCATTGTGTTCTTATGCGATGGAAAGCTCATCCATTTGTGGATTCTCTTCCCGTAATATCAACTTATGCTGCTCGATATATAGACGAACTTCTGCACTGTTCTGCAAAACTGTCAAATGCGCTTTGTAATACATATCAAACCTCGGACTCATTAGTTTGGACCCAAGGGTTCCTTTACCAAAGAAGTCCGCCTCGTGGCGAGATACAGAACACCGATTGCTTGTCTTTTACCTAGGTAGTCCACACGTAACTCAATAACCTCTTCATCCCATAACCTTCAACAATACTACCTCAAGCTTTGACCGATTCTCACGTAGGACTTTAATATACCCATGTACCTCTCGAACGGATACATGTAACGAGGAAAGCGGGTCCACATATCTTAATCTCTCGACTAGGTGAACCACAAGGTGGACCATTACATCGAAGAACGACGGTGGGAAATGCATCTCAAGTCGACATAGAGTCCGCACCACCTCACTTTGCAAGTTGTCTAGCACGTCGGGTCAATAACTTTGTAGGAGATCGCATTGAAGAAGTAATGAGCTTCGTGATTGCAAACCCGACATCCTCTGGTAGAATATTTCGGATTGCAACCGGGAGCATTTGGGTCATCAAGACATGGCGATCGTGGGACTTCATGCCCAAAGAACTTCAAATCATCCAAGGACACAAGCTTCTTAATGTTCATGAGTAGCTAGATGGAACTTTAATACCTTGCGGACATTTGCAAAGGTCCTCTTTCTCCTTCTTGGATAGGGTGTAGCATGCAATGGGATGTACGGACCTTTTCCATCCTCCTCTATCACCGCAAGCCTAGGCCCGATTCCCATGTAGGCCATGTCGCGACGAGCATTCACACCATCCTTTGTCTTTCCGGTATGTTCAGCAGATGCCAACCAAATTGTCGCAGACATTCTTCTCAACGCATGACATCAATACAATGCCGACATCTAACTCCTTCCGAAGACGGTAAGTCCCAAAATATTGACCTCTTCTTCCAAATGGTCCTAGAACGAACAGATTTACGGCTCTTTCAGATCAACATCGATATCCTCTACACGTGAATATACTTGCCTTCCACTCATAGGTGCGGTGCCCAACGGACTTCCTCTTCCCATCAAATTTGTCATCCATCTTACGGTATCGATGACTTCGAGGTAGAAACCTACGGTGACCCATATACACGCTTTCTTGGAATTTGGCAGCCATAGGCTCTCGGTCTCCTCTTCACAAATAGGACACGCTTTTGCTCCTTTCGTCATCAGAGCCGCCAAATTACGAAGAGCCGGAAATCATTTATGGTGCAAAATACCATAGCCCGTAGGGTGAAATGCTCTCTCTCACGCGATCCCACACAATGACCCCGTCATTCCACAATTTTACCAAATCCTCGATCGGTGGAGCGAGGTACACATCAATATCATTTCCTACTGTTTGGGTCCCGAGATTAGCAACGACATCATGATATACTTCCGCTTCATGCACAACCAAGGAGGAGGTTGTAGATGCACAATGAAGCGCCACGTCTTTGTGACGATCGCTCATGTTACCAAACGGATTCATTCCATCGGTACTCAACCCAAATCTTATGTTCCTCATTTCGGCACCAAACTCCTCATGTTTCCAATCGATGTTTCTCCATTAAGCCGAATCAGCAGGGTGTCTCAGCTTTCCATCTTCCTTTCGAGACTCATAATGCCAACACAACAATTTTGCCTCTCTGGGATTTGCAAACAACCTCTCTAGACGGGGAATGATGGGCAAGTACCACAATACCTTGGCCGGTGCACCTTTAGTGACCTCTTCACCGTCGTTGCCCCGGCTCTTACACTTCTTGTCGTTACGCTTCTCCTTTTGTTTGTACCGAGGCACACCGCAAACTGGACAAACGTAGCTCGATGTGCGTTACGGACAAGATGCAATCATTCGGACATGCATGTATCCTTTCTATTTCCATTCCCATGGGACATAGTAGCTTCTTCGCTTCATAAATGCTTGTTGGCAACTCGTTTCCCTCGGAAGCAGATCCGATAGAAGAACTAGAAGTGCATTGAAACTTGTATCTGTCCAACGGTGTTTTGCCTTCAGTTCGAACAATGCAAGGACCGAACCCAACTTGGTGTATTCTGCTTTGCAACCTGTGAACAGCGGTTTGGCATCGTCTTCCATCAAGCTTTTAAACTTTTCAAACTCTCTTCCGTATAATTACCCTCCACATCCCGCAAACATTTGGTCCAAATTCTCCTCCTCAAACATATCAGGTGCAACTCATCATCCGGTTCCACCGTGTCTTCATTGCATACCTGGCAGGTACTACCTGCCTCCCGTGATGGATCCAACACGTGTAATTCCTCACGGCCACGCCGAATCGGTGTTCCTCAATTTGAGTCGGGTTGTTAAATCTTCTCATTGGTGCAATCAATGCAAGGACAAGATATGAAGTTTACACCCTCCTCACCCCGTCCTGCTCGCAATTTTTTGAACTCCTTAACACCCCACTGAAATTCAAAGACTACACGACTTTTGTCATACATCTATTCCTTAAGGTCCATCTGCAATTAAACTTCACACAATAAATTAAGGAAGAATCGAGCGACAAAGAAGCTAGCTAGCTATTTGAAATATTGAGACATCATTTCATTTAATATTACCTTTGCAAAATAGAGGACTGCAAGTTTCTGCAAGATATATAAAATGTGTTCTCCCAATCGATACCTAGATTCTTCCTCGGTTTAGAGCTTCCAATTCCCTAGATAGGAGACATACATTTTTAACATCAACAATGATATCAAACAATCTAATTATATAGCAAGAGAGCTCTGATCTTTTGACTACAACGAAACAAAACAAGGGTACCAACGATGACTCCTAATCTCTAAATAGGTTTGGTCCTATCCCATTCGAGGATATGAGTTCCGACAAGTTCCTGCCATTTTACAACTCGGAGAAAATTTCAAGAAGATCTCTCGCTATTCTCCATATACACGCCTCGACAACAGTCAAGAGGGTGTGTATCCGAGAATACCAGGAGACGCTACCAAATCTCTACTCGCAGCTTGTACAACACAACTTAGAACTTGCCCAAGCACATATCCTCGAACTATCCAAAGAACGTGGAGAATTCGAGATCGCCGCTTATAAATATGCCATTTCGCTGGCATATTTATAAACAAGCATCCTCGAACGGAGACGAGGTTCCGCACCCTAAACTCTAGCATTCATCGGTGACAACAATAATAATTCCATATTAACATCAAAGCACTACAAATTAAGATAATTAAATACATGTGTACATGCTTGTGAAATAAAGGGTGTGCAATCTAATAGGACATACACAATACCAGTGCAATCTAGACTTTCTTCGCGACATATCAAAATTACTTAGTGCAAAATTAAAGGGGTTTGAAGGAATGCTCACATTTTGAAGAAAACCACAAATTATGCAAAATGAGGGGAAATCTCCTCAAGTTAGGGCTTCAAATTAACCCTCTTAACACCCACCCTTGAGGATTTCAAATTTTTCACCCAAGTATTGCTTCCAACCACGTAATATGAGCTATTTTTTCGGTGGCGCGGAGAAACCTCCTCTGGAACAATAACAGAGAAGAGTTCAGCTCGAGTGGTATAAATAACTAACGGGCACATCACTATCGGTTCTCATATAAAAGCGATAGTGATGTGATCATGCACATCACATCGGTTCTTATAAGCCAGCGATAGTGATTATCATAGTCATCACAATCGGTTCCCACATAAGAAGCGATAGTGATGAGCACGTACACATCACTATCGCTTCTTATTGAAGAAGCGATAGTGATGTGTACGGGCTCATCACTATCGCTTTTTATATGAAAACCGATAGTGATGATAATTCACATCACTATCACTTCTTGCATAAGAACCGATTGTGATGTTCCCAGTGCTACATCACTATCACTTCTAACCTGAGAACCGATAGTGATTATGATTAATGCCTCTCCTAAGTCATCTATCACAATCGTTTTTTCCTAAAAACTTAAGAACCGACACAGATGAAGCGATAGTGATGTACCATTCTGTAGTAGTGCGACCACTGTATATCATCGTCTAACTTTCGCCTCCGGGCAAGATGGAGTAGAGCTGTTACCCGTGCTAGGGGCTCGAACCAGTATATTTCTTCGCGTCAACCGCTCTCTTATTCTCATCCTTAGCGACGATCAGGGTTCCTCCCCTTGGCGAACACGATCTCGGGTTCCACTCTTACATCATACCCCCCTTCCTCTTGCGGTCAGGCGATCCCGATCGTCGACACTAACCAACTCATGTTGATTACTAATATTAATCAACTGGTAATGAACCAATCTAGGGTGATAATTAATCATGGAATACAATTGACAAGGTAGGGTATAGATCAATTGGATAGATTAACTAAATCCCAAACTATTTTGAAATAGTTGTACACATAAAATATCATGCATAAAGTAAAATAATATAGTAATTTTGTAAACTTGATTCAACATGATCAAAGCACAACTTGCCTCGAAAAAGGTCTTGCTCTTGCTCTGGAACTTGATCTTGAGTCAACAAATCCTCCTTGGATGCTCTAAGCACTTCGACGTCTATGCGTAACGAGAAAGAATGTCAAATAAATACCAAAACAAAGAGCAAATAAAATTCACCATTAAATAGATATCAATTTTACAAGTTTTTAAAAATTTTCATCGCCTCAATCGGAGCTGATATGAAGAAGAACGAGCTCTCAAAATATTTGATTAAAAGAGAAAATCATAAATTTAATAATGAATCAAATTATTTTTATACTAGAAATTTGATTTATTGCGTGACTGACATCAGCCCTTGCCCGGACCAATCAAAGGCTGAGACATGTCATTGATCCATGAACCCAGTCCACAGAACCGGATCGGTTCACCTTGGACTCGGTCCACATCGCTTTGGCTTCTGTGCGACATGCGTCAGATCCCGATTGGTCTCAACAAAGGCATGATCCGGACCACCCATCTTAGATCTGATGGTCCGTAACTACTAATGTTAACGTGGACACACAGCATGACGCAGAGTTGTCCACGTGGCGCACATCCATGGCAAACCACAAATGTAACAGCTAGGAACATGGGAGAACACCGGTGATGGCTTGCGGCGGAGCTCCTTACCGGTCGTGAAGTTGAAGACACCAAACTCGGCGAACAACGGCAGAAACCTAGGAGACCACATGGATCTACACCGACGCAACTTGACAACCCTGAATCTACCCTTGCTTGCGACAGAGATGGCTTATCATTGGTGAACACCCGGTGGAACTTCATGAACTACGGCGAGCTCATTCTCGGTGACGATGACTCTTCTGGCGAATAGGATCAGACAGACCAATGTACAAGGGCTTGATGATCTTAGAATGGATGCTAATGAGGCTTTTAAAGCCCTCGACGGCTGTGCACAACCTAGAAAGCTGAACTAACGTGGTGGAGGAGTCCCATCTCCGCCACAACAGCGACCTCGCGGAGACGAAGCACCTCATCTGCACACGTGGCGCAATCAACGACCCAATGCGGTTGGATGCGGTGCAATCCAGTCCACCCATGGAACCAATGGCTATGGTGCACTAAAGTCTTTATCAACCACGACTAATCTCAACCCTACGATGTTCATCCAATGGTCACATCCATTAGGGTTTGAAGAAGCACATGACCCTTGGATGAAGATCCGACGGCCAGCGTTAGACCTTCTGGAGACTAGGCCGAATGGCTGACACGTGAAGCTGGGCTGCTCCGCAGAGTACTAGGGTTTCGAGTCAAACACTGTTAAATATTTTCCAGGGTTTTTGATTTAAAATAATTTTGATAATTAAATTAATTTGGTTAAGTCAATAAAAATAACATAAAATTCTAGAAAAATTCTCAAAAATATTTTCGAACATCTGGAACTCAAATAAAATTTTTTCGCAAAAAATAATTTAAAATTTCTTAAATTTTAAATGATTTCCACACAGAGCCTTAATACTTAACATTTAAAAAATTCAAATAAAATCCAAAAAAGTCCAATAAATTCATAGAATTAACAAAATGCATAATAAATTCAAATTATCAAGAATTGGGATGTAACAAACCTCTCCCCTTAATAGAATTTTTGACCTTGAGATTCAGAGCTTACTAAGGAATTGGTTAGGAAATTCTAACTTCAAATCTTCCTCACGCTCCCAGGTAGCTTCATTTTCTAAGTGGTTACTTTTAGGTCTCTTAAAAGCCAGTTAACATGCGATCCAATCAAGGAGGATAAAGGGGATGATGATGACTTCCATCTTTCTTTGGATTTTGTCTCATTATAAATCGAAAGATCAGAACTCTGCAAAAGTGAATTGACTTGTTCCTGGTCTTACGCTCTATCACATCCAGAATCTTGACCAGCTGCTCTTTATAAGTAAAATCTTCCTGCAGCTCAATTGCTTCTAACGGGATCTGCACTATTTGCACTCTGAGACACTTCTTAAGCTGTGAGACATGAAACACATCATGCACTCTTGCCAACGACTGTGGCAACTCTAATTGATAAGCAACTTCTGGATGGTATAACATTTTGAACAAACCAACATATCTTGGTACAAACTTTCCTTTATCATGGAACCTTTTAACTCCTTTGAGAGGGGTAACTCTGAGATACACAAAATCATCTGGCTCAAAACTCAACTCTCAATAATGATTATCAGCATAACTCTTTTGCCTCGACTGAGCCACTTTCAACCTCTCTCTGATCATAGCAATCTGCTCCTCGACATATTTGAGAATATCAGGTCCAAACGCCAAACGCTCTCGTCTCATTCCAATTCAATGGAGTACGAAGGCACGAACATACAATGCTTCAAATGGTGACATTTGCAAACTTGCCTGATAATTGTTGTTATAACTGAACTCGGCATATGACAAACTTTTATCCCATGAAGTAGCATAAGCTAATGCATAAGATCTTAGCATATCCTCTAAAATTTGATTAATTCTCTCAGTCTGACCATCTATCTATGGATGATATGCTATACTGAAATTTAAACGAGTTCCCATTGCTTTATGTAACTTATTTCAAAATATCGAGGTAAATTGGGTACCTCTATCCGACACTGTCTTCTTTGGCACACCATGTAAACATACAATCCTTGACATATAAATCTTTGCCAAATGATCTCTTGAATATGTAGTCATAACAGGTATAAAATGAGTAACCTTGGTCAAACGATCAACGATAACCCATGTGGAATCATAACCCTTCTGGTTTCCTCCTACTTCCATTCTGGAACCTTTTGCAGCTGTAACAAACCTGCAGGTTTTTGATGCATTGCTTTCACTCTGTGACATAGATCACATAGAGCAACATGCTCAACAACTTCACACTTTATATTAGGCCACCAAAACCTTTCCTTAAGATCTTGATACATCTTGGCACCTCTTGGATGAATAGAGTACTTTGAATCATGAGCTTCCTCAAGAATCAACTGCTTGAGCTCCTTCTTGTTCGGTACACAGACTTGAACTTTAAACCACATAGTACCTTGATCATCCAACATAAAATCCTTGGCTAAGCCTTCACCCTTTTTGAACATGATTATGTTGACCTTCTCATCATCCTTTTGTCCATCTCTAATCTGATCTTCTAAAGTTAGCTTCACCTCCAAAGTAGCTAGAAACCCTTTTGGAACAACTTCCAGTTTCAGCTTCTGAAATTCCTTGCATAATTTCGGCTGATCATTTAGCACTAACATATTAGCATTGTGGCTTTGACGACTCAAGGCATCGGCTACCACATTAGTCTTACCAGGATGATAGTGGATTCTAACATTATAATCCTTTATCAACTCTAGCCATCTCCTCTGTCTCATATTGAGATCCGATTAGGTAAATATATACTCTTGTGGTCCGCATGTATCTCACATCTATTTCCAATGAGGTAATGACGCTGCAACTTCCAAGCATGTACTACAACAGCTAACTCCAAATCATGTGTTGGGTAATTCTCTTCATGCGGCCTCAATTGTCTTGACTCATATGCAACAACGTTGCCATTCTGCATCAATACGCATCCAAGACATTGTCTGGAAGTGCCATAGTATATATCAAAGCTATTCTGAACATCTCGCAACACTAACACTGGTGTTGTCGTCAAATGTTTCTTCAATTCCTAAAAATGTTTTCGCACTCTAACGTTCATGCAAACTTCTTCTCCTTTTTCAACAACTGCGTAAGTAGTCTTGCAATTATCGAAAATCCTTTGATAAATTGTTAGGAATATCCCGCCATCCCCAGAACAACGAATCTGGGTAACTGACTTCGGTTTCTCCCAATGCAGCACTGTTTCGACTTTGCTTGGGTCAACAACAACTCCTTTAGCAGTCATCACATGTCCAAGGAATTCAATGTTTTCTTTCCAAAAATCACACTTGCTAAACTTTGCATACAGCTGTTGCTCTCGTAGCCTTTCCAAAACTAATATCAAATGTTCTGCATGCCCATTTTTCGACTTGAATTAAACAAGAATATCATCTATGAACATGGTGACAAACTTGTACAAATATTCCATGGAAACTTTATTCATCATTTCATGAAATATGCAGATGCATTGGTCAATCTGAAAGACATGATCGTAAATTCATAATGTCCATATCGCGTAGAGAATGCAGTTTTAGGAAGATCCTCCACACGAATCTTCAATTGATGATATCCTAATCGAAGATCTATCTTAGAGAAAACTCCATCTCCACTTTACTGATCAAACAAATCATTGATCTTGGGCAATGGATACTTATTCTTAATCGTCACCTCATTAAGAGCACGATAATCAATGCACATTCTCAGACTTCCATCTTTCTTTCTAACAAACAGGATAGGTGCTCCCCATGGAGACGAACTAGGTCTGATGAAACTTTTCTCTAGCAACTCTCCAATCTGCTCCTTCATTTCCACTAGCTCATCAGTAGGTATCCAATATGGTTTTTTCACTATTGGTGTTGTACCAGGCACAAATTGAATATCCTGGTCTGGTGGCATACTACGCAAATCCTCAGGAAAAGCATCCGGGTAATCCCTAACAACTAGCACATCTTCTAAGCTGGCAAGCTTCACACTGTTTACCATTAACTGACCATCACAAACTGCGGTCACTTGAAATTCCACATTCTCGCCATTAGGGCTTTCAACTGACACAACCCTTCGGTTACAATCGAAAATAGCCTTATGTTTGGACAACCAATCCATACCAAGAATAATATCTAAGGTCTGGGTATCCAATAGGATAATGTTCGCTAAAAACTCTATCACATTAATGAGTAACTTAACTCACAAACAGCCAAGGCTAGATCGAAGTTCGGATCCTGGGGTTTGTACAAATAGCACACATTTAAGATTCTTAACATCCAACCCATTTTCGACCGTAAAAAACTCGAGAAACGAAAGAATGAAAAGCTCCAAAATTGAATAAAACTATTGTATGTACCGAGTTAACCAGAAACATACCCAGTAGACGTCCAATGCATCCTGAGCTCCATCTGCGATGATGTGGTTGACTCGACCTCTCACAGTTGCTTGGGGCTAGCTCCAGCTTGACTGCTTCCACGATTCACTCCCGGTATAGGTTACTTAGAAGGTGTAGTTCCCCGGTTGAAGCGAACGGTTGTGATACCTCCTTTTTGAGGACATTTATTGGCAAAATGCCCCGACTCATTAGAGCTATAGCAGCATCTGACAGAAGACTGTTGATTTCCTCCTAGTGCATTATTTCCTTGAGCAGGCATCTGAAAACTCCGACCAGATGGACGTGGTGCAGGTGTTGATGTCTTGTTCATAGCCTGCGGCTGGAACCTTGCAAACTATTAAGAGTCATTCTCAATTTTAACTATTTTGGACGTCCTCCTTGATTAGTCATCCTGCGATTGCGATCTTCACACAATTCCTTGCGCTTGTCCTCTAGTAACTCTCGACGTTAGGGAAGTTATGGGTAATCAACCCAACATGCAAACCAGAATTTAGTCCCTTCACCAAACGAGACTGCCTAGCTTTATAAGTTGCAACATCTTCAGGGGCGTAGCGTGCAAGCTGTATAAACTTGTTCAGGTAATTAGCCACTGACTGGCCTCCTTGCTTAAGCGCCCTGAATTCTACCTTCTTCAAGTCCATCATTCCTTCAGGCACATCATATTGATGAAAGGCAGTGGTAGACTCTTCCTATGTGATCTCTTGTGGGCCTTCATGAGCACCACAATAATTCTCCTACCATTCAGTAGCAGTTCCTTCAAGTTATGAGAGGCATAGAGAGCCTTCTCATTTCTCTCATATTGGGTTATGTGCATATTCCTTTCTATAGTTCTGAGCCAATCGTTAGCTTCTAAAGGATTGACATTCCAGGAAAATGTCAGTGGATGAGTCCTCATGAAATCATATAGCTTTGAATAAGGACGAGAACCGTTGCGGTTAAGTTGAGCATTGATGTTATTAGTTGCAGCTTGTGCTATCATACTCTGCTTCTGTTGCATCATGGTCTGCATTAGTTGAGAGCAGCAAGAAAAGCTCTCAAGTTCTGCATATCCACTAGCGGTGCAGGTTGAGGAAGTGCTCCATTATTGGGATTATCATTGACTCGATTTCCACTACTAGAAGCTACGTTGTTTTCACGAGTGTTAACCATCTGTTGATTGCTTCATTGGGTTAGCAGAAAGAAGAAATAGCATATATAAGATACAAGGATCCTAATGCAGGAGAAATAGGTTTAACCCAATAACTTAAGCAAACTTCATTAAAAACATGGTATGGTTACTTACAAAAGCCTAAAAGCTATGCAATGCATACTGCACACTCATCAATCATAAATGATCCAAACCATACTAAGCATACCAACTAACTACTAATAGGATAACACTGACTAACTTAAACAAACGCGACTCAAAGCAAGAGTCTCAGCTACTAGCTAACTCTATCACAAATCCAACCATGCAGGCTGGGGCTCTCCCAGTGCATACATTGGTGGGTGGGCTAGCATGGG
Organism: Otatea glauca; assembly: GCA_036346275.1. NCBI lineage: Eukaryota > Viridiplantae > Streptophyta > Magnoliopsida > Poales > Poaceae > Otatea > Otatea glauca. The sequence continues at coordinate 28,648,060 of CM070719.1, forward strand.
TGCAAAATGACCCTGATGTCTAGCAACTGGTACCACCATGACCACATGCACATCGCGCTTCTCTGGTTCCATCTCAAGCTCCTCGGGGTCTTCTTCTTCCTCCTCATCTTGGTCTTGCACCAGTTGATCACCATCACCATACAAGGCCTCCTCCAGCTCCATGATTCTCTTCGTCGCTGCAATGCGCGTCTCATGAAGTTCCTTGGCAACTCTCAAGGCTCATACACTTGCTTCAACTTTTGAGTTGTATCCTTCATGTGATATTCTTGAGCAGGAGCAAACTTGGCCAAGTGTACCACAGTGACATGTTCTTCTTCATCAATCTTCTAGCATTGAGAAGCACGTCCAGTTGGATGTAGCCTGAAAATTGTGTCCTCCAACTCATGGGCATAATCCTGGCAGATCCGTCGTAAGGCAAGACATAAAGACTCCTGAATCCCGATCTCAAAAGTAGCTCTTCCCACAATGATGTTGATTGGCTTGCTGGCATTCTCATCCTCTTGAGCGTATATAAGAATCTTGCAAATGAATCCTCACTCCACACCATCGACAACCCAACCACTCCCTTTGTAAAGCGTTCGAACAAAGCCTCCAAGTACCTGCAAAACCTTCCATAGTTCCGCAGCATAGCCTCCCTCGCGCTCTCCATAGGTATGAACCACCCTCATCTATTAAAAGAAACTTTGATGAGTCCTCCACTTGAAATGGCAACACGAAAACAAAAAAGTCAGCAAGGGTAAGAATAGGAGAATAAGACGAGTCAAAAGTTTCTTATTAGTCAAATTTAAATTTTTGTTCAGAAAATAATTTTGGACACACCTAAAAGACAACCAAACTATCTAGGATCAAGGCCTACAGTTAGTATGGCTCTAATACCACCTCTATCAGGACCCGAATATGCAAATTCGAACCCTCTTTGTATACTGTGCTAGTCCAGGATCAAGCTAGTGCACACAGGCTCAGCATAGATGAATATCACAATCATACACAGCGAAAACATAAATAATAAATATAACTTATTGACAGACCTTATGGTCATCTTACATGATTAAGGCACGTAGGGCTAACTAAGAACATTAAACTAAATTATTGTTGTGGAATAGAAAACATAAATTACCCTTTAGTATACCACAGGCAATTGACAAGGCTCGCACCCTAAACATTCATCGTCTCCTGGTACTCCACCATAGCTGGTGTAGACTCCTCAAGTGGTGATGTTGTGTTGGCAAGGGTGAGTACTTAAAGCACTCAACAAGTTGTGCACATAATACTATTCTAACATAACTATATGCAAGGCTTATTCCAATAGAATGGCTATCATGGTTATTTTGCAGTAAAGCAACATTTATAAATGAATATGATAGGTAGATTGAAAAGACAGTAAAATAAATAATAGTAAAAATAACTTTCAGTGTTTCTCAAGTAAACATGGCATCCAGTCCTAAATCAAATTCCAAACCTTCCAATGGCAACATGCCATCCCAACCAAGTTTTCATTTTATAAAATCTAACCCTTGACTGTAATCCCCGAGCATTGCTCAATACCATGAGCACGGCTATCTGCATAGATTATACACTCTGCAGAGGTATGCGCTTTACCCACATGACATGATTATCTCCTTTTGCCGGCCATTAGCACACTTCCTTTGGTGTGCCGGCAGAGAAATCTTGACAACCTCTTTACAATGCTCTGTCTTAACCCAGTGCTACCCGCTGAGCTTTCAACACTAAAAGGATTGGTTACCACAACTAGGCCCCCTCTTGCGCCATGTGAGTTGATCCGTAAAGGGACTGGTTACCACAACTCGGGACACACCACCACTGGTAGTACCAAAGCTAAGACATTGCAAATTAATTAGCTAGGTCTGTCCCATTCCAGACATGTGGTTGCATGTTTGACTCAGGCTTGAAGGTTGTCCTTAAGATGACTAGGGCAAGATTTCCACATACCGTCTACCCTTTTGGTCCACTGCCCCTTGCCCCAATCTAAATGATTACCACCCTAGTTGATTTCTAAGCACCACGTGCTATCAACAAGCCAACATCATTGTGTGACCTCCTCATCACAACAACTCAACATCACTGTGTGACAATACCTGACACACCAATTCATAAACTTGTTCCATATTCCATTAGTCAAGATTAACTTTTCATATTTCAAAGGACATGAGTTACAGTGGCTTGGCTAAGCATACTAACACGGTCTAACCAACCCATGTTGATTACTAATATTAACCAAGTAGTAATGAGCCAATCTAGGGTGATAATTAATCATGGTATACAAATGACAAGGTAGGGTATAGATCAATTGGACAGATGAAGTAAATCCCAATCTATTTTGAAACAATTGTACACATAAAATTTCATGCATAAAGTTAAAAAGTATAGTAATTTTGTAAACTGGGTCGTAACATCCAAAAATTTGGGTTTTAAAAAATCTTTTGCTTAGTTCATCTTTCCAAAAATCCCCGCTGATTTTCTCGATTTAATAAAGCTTAATATGCAATTTTCTAATGCTAAAACAATTTAATTAGACTAATATATACTTAAATTATTATAAATTTAGTTTTATTTGAGTTCATTGTGCTTCAAGGAATGTTTTTGTAATTTGTTTGAGATTTTTCGGAGTTCGTTTGCTATTCAATTGGATTTATTTGGAATTAATTTAAATTTAGCCTTTTTTAAATTTAATTAAATTTTACAAAAGTTTAAATAAAGTTTGATTAAAAATATTTTATTTGAGTTCCAAATGTCTGAAAATATTTTATATAATTTTTTTAGAATTTGTGTGGTATTTTTATTGCTCTAAACGAATTATTTTAATTTTTGGAATTATTTTAATTCGGAAATTGGATTAAATGCTGAATTTCTGGCGCAATTCACGTACCGCCACCTATCAGCTCCCGAGCCGGCCACGTCGCCGCCCAGCCGCAGCCCTCCGATCCCCATCCGAAGCACCACTATGTGCCACGTCATCAGTAACAGTTCATTGCGCGTCAGGTGTTCGATTCGAACCATTTTCAATCCAAATCCGGTTTTTCTTCGTGTCTCCTTATATGGCAAAACTCCTAGGCCTATATAAGTGTTCTAAGACCCCTCCCACATACCCCTAATCCCCAGAGCACCTCCCAAACCCGAAAAGTCGCAGTCGTTCCTCTTCCGGTGTGCCGCCCTCGTCGACCGAAATTGGCATCACGTTATCCATCGTTTCGGTGAGTTTTTCTAAAATCCTCTCATGTCATCTCGTGCCTTATGGTCTAATCTACCTCTCCACCAAATTTGGTGTAGTTTCATCCACAAAATCAAAAGTTACGGCCGTTCCAATCTCTAATATTGTCGTCGCCCGTTCTCCTTCGGTTTTGCGAACCGTGCCCTTTTGCTGTAGACTCATCTTGATGTCCTCTACGTGGATCTCACCCTAAATCAAGGTTTTGTCCTCGGTATTTCTGCAAAAAATTCAATCTTCCCCGATCAAACTGCGTACGTACAGTTGAAAACTTCCTCGTGCGTTCCCTGTTGACCCAGAAGGTAAAACACCAATCCTTTCATGTCATATTGTGCCTTAGGGTCCCAGATAGCTCTCTGTAAGATTTTGGTTAGGTTTCATCCATTATTTTAATAGTTATGACCGTTTGATCTATTAGCTTTAGCAGCTGTTCATTGGTAGTTTGTGATCTGTTCATTGGGTTACCGCCAAATCCACTTATACCGTTGAGCTCGTCTAGCCTCGTTCTACGTGATGCTCACCTCCCCTTTGCTGTTCCATCAACCAAAAATTTTAATATTTGTTAGCAGCCGCATTTCGTTAGTGCCGCGCGCCATCTTTTGCCGCCAACCATCTTAGTTCGCCTTGGTCATGTCGTCATGTCTAGTAGGCCATCATTCTCTGGTTTGCCCATCTTTAGAGTTCATTTGGTCTTCGGTTGCCATCAATGCCATATTCTAGAAGAACCCGTCGTCTTCGATCTAGCCCCTTTCGTTATCGAATCTTGTTTCGGTTAGCCACCCTTGGTAGTCATTTATCGCAGAGCCAACCCTACCTATCCTATCCCTATGCCAAGTGGATCTATCCACGCATCGTTGCTCTCAAACCCTAACTTAACCTTGGGTCCAATCTGTCGTTGACGATGCATCAGGTCATGTAAACCTCGCAACTTGCAGATCAATCCTGAGCCATATCATAACCTTGCTACCATATCATTGTATCGACAATCTACATCTTATCTTTGTATGAGTGTCCTGTCGGTTGCTTCGCTGTCATCGCATGCGTGCATGCACGGAAAAGCCCTAGTGCAATATCATCATCCTCTCAATCGCCTTATTGTAATCTAACCCCATCACCTATGAGTTTAGCCTTGTGTTTGAACCAAAATTTGGCAAGTCTAATCAAAATTGGCAATAAAGTCAAAGATACGGGAATTAATGGATAGATTGGAAAGATTTGGAGATATTTTGGTAACGGCAAGATCTTTTAGGAAATAACCGTCCAAGATAAGGCCGATACGGATCCGGACTTGAAACGTGTTGTAATAGGACACGATCGACCGAGGGTATAAAAGAAGGGCCAAAGCGAGCTGCAAGGGGATACAACACAATACAATCAACCAGCTTTTACTTACTTTTTCCTGTTGACTAGGTGTAGTGCTTGTAATTTAGTCTTTGTAATCGATTTTGATCAATAAAGTTGCGCATCGCCGATTGTTGATCTTCGTCAATTACACCCCAGGTTCAATTTATTCTGATTTTGTTGCGCATCGCCTTCTTCAGAATCGATCTACCTCTACCCTCTGATTAGCCTTAATTGGCTAATTAGATTTATCTTGTTACTTTGATCTTGATCGGCTTGAAGCTGATTGAGTCTAAGCCGATTGATCTTGACGATCGGCTTTGAGTGAATTTTATATTTTACCTTGTCGATTACAGGTCAAATTGACTGGCATGCTCTGAACAAGGTGTTCGTCTGGTATGCTGTTGTCAGAAACCCTACATCAAGTCTTTGACGCCAACACACACTTGGCATGCCCGGTGGGACGATGTCTTCGTCAGGAAAGTCGATTCCACCATCCGATCTCAACACAGAGGCCATAATCGTCTCAACAATGGACGATTTAACTGCGGAGCAACGTCAGGAAATTGAAGCTCGGAAGACTGCGTTGGAGGAGATGATGCTAAGCTGTTATCAGAAAACTAGACGAGGTGTCACTCAAAAATCCGCCCTACCGATAGTCAACGCCCTGGGAGACGCGGGTGTTACAGAACCGGTAAACCGATATCTGCCTGCCCAAGCCGAATTATCGGCTATGATTAATCAGTCTGTGCACCACGCTTTGATAAATTAGTCATCGGCTCTCGTGACAATGCTTAAGCCGATGATAGCAAATTGCGTTAAATCCATAGCCTAGGAGTTAGCCTCGTCAGGAAGTCTGCTTGACCCATTGCAAGCTCTGCCAAATTATCCTATTTTTTCAGTATCACAAAACACGCAAAGCATAACGGCCGATCCTAAACCATCGGCCGTAACCTCACCCCCCACCATGATGCCCACACAACCCACGGTCATATTGCCTAGGGACCCTCGGTCAAGTGTGGTGAGCCATTACCACTCCTATACCGACGCTGCTAAGTTAGATGCATCAATGAATTTGCCGTCGTCGGCTCCATTCTATGCTTTTCTCCAATCGGTTCCACAGCCGATTGGCTCCGAGAGATTCCCACAAGAGCCTACCTTGCTTAGAAACCCAGGTCCACACAGGGTAGTGACATACTCAGAACCATTTGTCCCAGTGCCGAAACCTCAAGTCAGACATAATCAAGACGATCAAGATGGTCGCAGCCGACGCGACAAAGATAATTGGCAACCCGAGCCTGCACTCGGGGGGCAGAATGCCGATTATGACCGACATTATCAAGGGCCTGCTATGCCAATGGCCGATAATGCTAACTGGGCCGATCAGATCTCTGCCGTTTTGAGGGACCAATCCGGCATACAACCAAAAGGGAAGGTTATCGGCCACGTAACGCCGTGATCCCGATTACATAGATCGCATGCCCTACCCTCATAATTTCAGAGTCCCGGACTTTGCCAAATTCTCTGGGGATGATTCTATCACCACCCTGGAACATGTCGGACGCTTTATCGCGCAATGCGGTGAGGCGGCTCAGTCCGATGGGCTAAAAATTAGACTATTCCCGTTGTCTTTATCTGAGGCAGCGTTTACTTGGTTCACTTGCTTGCCTCCGAATTCGGTCCATTTATGGAACGATTTGGAAAGCTGATTCCATGAATACTTCTTTTCGGGCAGTTTAGAGCTCAGGATTTCAGATCTAAGTTCTGTCCACCAAAAGTTCGGGGAATCGGTAACGGATTACATCAAGAGATTTAGAGAGATTAGGAATCGGTGTTTTAGCGTCACATTACCTGACAATCAACTCGCCGATTTAGCATTTCAAGGTTTATCCCGCCGCTTAGGGAGAAATTTGGGGGGCAAGAATTCACTGATCTTAGCCACTTATTGCATCGCGTATCGGCTCAAGAAAGCCGATTCACTGATAATAAAGTGTTCAAGGACAGGTTTAAAAATAGCAATAACAAAGAAAAGGACAAGGCTAAAGTCAATATAGTTGAGTATTGTCCAAGTGATTCCTCGGAAGACGAAGAAGCAAAAATAAATATTGCCGAATGGGTAAAAGGATCCAAGAAATCCTTAGTCTGTTCTTGGCTTAAGCCGACTAGGAACAAGTCGGAGGTTAAGTACTCTTTGAGCGCTTCCAAATGCGATCGATTTTGATTTACTCGCAAGAAAAGATAATACGATTGCCGAAGGGCAAGTGATACCGCGCCGATGAGATCAAGAAACGCAGTATTGCAAGTGGCATCATTCTTTTCGCATAACACTAATGATCGCAATATCTTTCGCCAACAGATCCAATCGCTATTGAGGATGGTCGGTTGAAATTTGGCGATGAGCCGACCATGCAAGTTGATGTTGATCCATTCCCATCAACATGGTTCGGTGTTCGCTAAAGGAAAGAGCCGATGCATGGCGAGCCAAAAGGGATCGACAAGTCAACATCGATCGAGTTCAAACGGCGATCGACGTCGAAGATTACAATCACTCTTTACAAATAGAAGCCGATCGTGAAGGAAAAACTCGAGAACCATTAAACCCAAGGGGAATCCTCGGGTGGGTAAATGGTACAAAGCAGAAAAGTCTCCATCAAGGCAGCCAGCGAAAAGGTCAGGAACAACGTTCTCACAATTAATGCAGAAATACGAAAGGAGGAATAGCCGACCACGATATCCTACTCGCCGGTCGGATAATTTGTACCGCACTGAGAATGTGGAGAGGGCACATAGAAGGTGTCCCTTTTGGCAGTTTTGCTGGGAAAGGGGAGTGACGTTGCCATCACCATATACTTGCCCGATGGAGCATTATCCCCAAGACGATTGGCCAAGGCAATCGGCTAGAGATAAGCTGTCTAGGCCGATTCGAGATCAGGACAGAAATTACAGAAGGCCCGTCCACGAAAGGATATCTAAACCAGATCAGGAGCCAGGCCAAGTCAAGACACAAAGCCCAATTCTAATCAGGAGGATTTGGCTGGCCAGATACGGAAGCCGGTGGAGCCCAAACCTAGGTGGTGTCCATCTAGCCTTAGCCGATCACAGCGTCGACAGCTTCAGAGGCTAAGGACACAAGAAATCCGCGAAGCCGACGCTGAAAGACAGAGAGACGAAACATTTAACGAACTTCGTCCGATCAGAGGCGTCAAGAAAGAATAGAGAAGAAAAGAACAGGCCGAAGAAGATTTTGAATCGGCTGATGACTTGGATTCTCCCATGATTCGGGATGACACACCTCCCATGAATATTAACATGGTGTTCACGTTACCGGCCGAGTTCAAAGTCAGAATCGAATCGGCAAAAGAGGTGGTTGCTCAGTTGTGTTCCGGCGTTCAGAGTGCCATCTTCGAGAAACCTAGAGATGATCATCGGCATCTGAAACCATTGTATCTAAAAGGATACATAAATGGCAAGCCGATATCAAGGATGCTGGTAGACGGAGGAGCCACGGTGAACCTGATGCCATACACGACGTGCAAGAAACTGGGTAAGTCTGATGAAGACTTAATTAAAACTAACATGGTTCTAAATGACTTCACAGGCAACCCTACAGAGGCAAAGGGTGTCATGGTCACAGAACTGACTGTCGGTAGCAAGACTTTGCCGACAGCGTTTTTTGTAATCGAAGCCAAAGGAAACTACAGTGTACTGCTCGGTCGGGATTGGATTCATGCCAACTGGTGCATTCCGTCGACCATGCATCAAGCGCTTGTCTAGTGGACCAGAGAGGAAGTCGAAGTCGTCACGGCCGACACATCGGCTCATATCGCCATGGCCAGCTCTGATGCGAATTGGAAACACGAAGAAGCTGGCTGTATATCGGGAAAAGCGCTGGACGACTATGACTTTATCTGCGTAAGCAAATCAGGGCTCATGCCGATCAGCGTCAAGCCGAGCACTTTTGATCGGGCAAACGAAGTGTTACGCCGATGGGGATAAGAAAAACACTAAAGGTGTTACAGGATAAAATGCAAAGCTATCGGCAAATAACAGATAGCTACGAAGCCATAGAAGACCTCGAAGAAATTGAAAAGTTAGATCAAGGTTTCACATCCACCGATCTGCTCGAAGAAGTCGATATTGCTAATGGTGATAGGAAAAGACCAACTTTTGTTAGCGCAAATTTAGATGTAAAGTACAGAGAAAAACTGATAAAAATCCTTAGGGATTATAAGGATTGTTTTGCTTGGGAATATCATGAGATGCCCGGATTAAGCCGTCAGTTGGT